>JAOWCC010000064.1:10536459-11815110 GCA_030867875.1 Actinernus sp. WN-2022 | reverse complement strand
CACGGGCCATATATGGCCCACATAAAACCCATATTATACCCATACTAAAATTTTGGTAAGGGAAGTACTCGGGATTTTGCTAGCTAAATTAGAACCAATCCCAGTAAAAAATGAATTGAATGAGTCAGAAATTACTTGTGGATCGGTTATCAGAGAGTTGTTGTGATTGAAGGACTCTGGATAATTAGATCGTGATTTGGGCTTGTTAATGAGATCTTTAAGGATTCTCCAGGTACTTTTTAGGTCAGATTTAGCAGCCTCTAGTTTACTTGAATAATAATGTCTTTTTGATATTTTAAGGATATGGTTTAATTTATTTCTATAAGCTTTAAATCTATGCTCATTAGCTGGATTTTTTTGTTTTAGGTATTTATGATATAATTTGTTTTTATGCATTATTGATTTTAGTAAACCCTGAGTTATCCAGGGTTTATGAGCATGAGTTCTAACTCTGGTTCTTTTCAGAAGAAATGTTTGATTATATAAAGCCATGAAATTATCCAGGAAAATGTTATAAGAAGTATTTGGATCAGCAGATTCATAAACAAAGTTCCAATCATAAGAGTTAATATAATTAAATACCTGCAAACTTATCGATTGTTTCACCATTTATTACTCTTGTGGTTGAAAACTTATTATTATATCTTGATGGTGTGGGTGTTTCTATGTCGGAAATATAAAATATGGGTAGGTGATCAGAAATGTCAGTTATTAAAATGCCAGAGTTAGTTACATGATCATAATCATTGGTGAAACAGTTGTCAATAAGTGTTACTGAGTGATAAGTTATTCTTGTTGGCTTAAATATCGTAGGGCAATATGAATAAGATAACATAGTTTCAAAAAAGTCACTAGTTATTGAGCTGGTTTCAATTTGTAAGAGATTGATATTAAAATCACCAATAATATGATTCAGCTTATTAGATTTATTTAGTTGGTCAAGAGTTTTATCAATGTACTCATTAAACAAGCTTATATTAGCATCTGGTGGTCTATAGATAATACCAACTGTTACTTTATTGGCTTTTAATTGTAATTCAATAAAGAGTGATTGGCATATGTTATCATCATTAATGCCTAATTCCTTTATTTCAGTGTAATCAATGTCATTTCTGATATATAAAGCAACTCCACCTCCCTGTCTATTTTCACGATTACAAGTGGTAAGTTTGTAAGAACTAAGCTCACATTGAGATACATTAGCAGGTGATAACCATGTTTCAGAGACACCTATTACAGAGAACGGGAGTTTCAGTAATGGTAAATAATTAGTTAGTCTGTCAAGGTTATGTGAAAGACTGCGGGCATTAAAATGAGGGAGTGGACAAAACACTGACCCCCAGTCCATGGACTACCGAAATGGACTACCCCAAAAAATGCTATTCTGGGCAAGGGAGTGCTTAACCAACGTCGTACCTTATTTGTGCTTGTAAAATATAGGTCTCGCAGCTCGTCAGAAATCCCACTGCTACGCCGCCATTTTGAATGAATAACCACAGGCATCCCAAACCCTACTTTTGTATTTCGGGTTATATTTGTTTATTGAATAGAAAATATATAATACGAGCTTGGGCATCCTGTGTTTTATTCAATGGTTTGTACAGATCATTGGAGGAAGAGGGATTTATAATTACTTGCATGTATTAGTCTACAGTGTCAACCAGGCACTTTCACCTTAATAATCCAGTGTGCACTAAGGCACAAGGGAATGACTATTCCAAATCAAACCTGACCAGGTGCGTGCATGTGTCCCCAAGCCTCGGAAAGCTGATAAAGGAAATATTTTCATATGATATTTGACTTACATGACTGTATGTCTGCAAACTTTTCTTTTAGCTCTCAGATGTGTAGCTGTCATTAATTATCAATGCAATTAAGGAGGGTTGAAAATGGTGGGACTCATCTTTTTTTAACCTTGGAGAACAGGGGGTTTATACACAAAAGGAGCCTCCGGAAAGGGGGCATAAATTTCATGTACTTAACAATGTGGACAAAAATAGGACAAACATGTAGGGGAGTCCGGTTTGAAACCATGAGTCATTGAAGCTTAGGCAAGTGTGTTTGGGATTCTCATTTTTGGGGTTTCAACTTATATCCCCCCCCCCCCCCAGTTACAATGTATTAATGATTTAATGGCCATTGCTCAAGTTCTTCAATAATTAGGCTAGCTGATTATGCTTTGTACTGTATATTTAGTAATGCAAGCTTGATTTATATGTACATGTAAGATATATGTAAGATATATATATATATATATATTACATGCAGTTATAAGTTGACTGTCTTTGCCTTTTTAATTAATCTTATTGAACTCCTTGCAAAGCACCGTCTATGAATCCTTGGATCCTTGTAGTTGGACTATCCGTTGGCATAAGACATTGGATCTTTATTACAAGTTATATATAATTATATAGAATGATATAGATAATAATTATATGTTTCAAAAAGGTTGTGTTGAACTTAATTGTTAGATTACAATTAAGTGCAATTAACTCGGTCCAGCAAATGCAACAAATGTGACAAGTGAATGATTCCCTCATACTGTTATTACACTGAATAATCATAACACATATTTTTTGGTACATGGAACAGCCAATTAAATATGCAACAAGAATGATATGTAATGATATTCCTTAATTTGTAAGCCCCTTTTATTTTTGTGTCAATATGACTCATGCGTGTCTACACATTATGTCTACATATAAATGTTTACATACACTTATATTTAGGGTATAGTCACTCTAATGTTTGGCGTTGATGGTTTAAAATTAGCTAAATTCAACTAAATTACAGCCACCTTATATAATTTACTTATAGTTGACAGCACCTACATTAGTGTAATCGATCAGAAGAAATCAGGGATGTTTATTAGCTGAATGTAAACTACTGTTTGAAAATATAATTGTTGATTGATACCAATGTACAGTCTAAACTACAAGTTGAGCCAAATGACACCTCCCCCCAGATCTGAGGACCGCTATTACATTGTAGCATGTGATATTTAAGTCAACAAATTTATCCAAGAAAGGGCTTCATGAATAGCCAAACTCCCAGGGGGGAGGGGTTAACACCCCTGAATTTTGGGTGGGGGTTAACACCAGGTCTCAGAACCCCCGACCCTTAATTTCAGACCAAAATGTATGATTTTCTATTTTTGGTCTCAATCTAAAAATTTATAACTCTACATTTCAGACTAAAACAGCTAAAAAAGCATACCCTATGGGGTGGCACATTCCTGTATAGCTAATACATGCAAGTAATTATAAATCCCTCTTCCTCCAATGATCTGTACAAACCATTGAATAAAACACAGGATGCCCAAGCTCGTATTATATATTTTCTATTCAATAAACAAATATAACCCGAAATACAAAAGTAGGGTTTGGGGTGCCTGTGGTTATTCATTCAAATGGCGGCGTAGCAGTGGATTTCTGACGAGCTGTGAGACCTATATTTTACCAGCACAAATAAGGTACGATGTCGGTTAAGCACTCCCTTGCCCAGAATAGCATTTTTTGGGGTAGTCCATTTCGGTAGTCCATGGACTGGGGGTCAGTGTTTTGTCCACTCCCTTAAAATGAATGAGTGAAAAATTGCTAGTTTTATCAGAGTATTTGGCTACAAAATCGTCTTCAAGCAGATAATTAGTATCTGTTGACCTACAAGAATTAAAGAATTGTTCATCAGGATCTAGGTTACTTATGTTTGTTATTGAGACATCCTGAGAAAAAGGGTTAAATATCAAGTCTTTAAATTAAAGGGATCTAGATTAAATTTAAAGTCGGATTTGAATTCACGGAGAGCCAGTTGAAATTCATCATCATCATCCAAGTGATTAAATGGAAAAATAATAGCAAGGCATGGAGTACAGTACCAATCATCATTTGAATTGCCAAGCACAATGTAATCATTTAAAGTAAGAGTAGTGCACTTATAATGAACCCAATTTACACAAACATCACAAAAAGATTGCCTTTTGATTCGAACGGATAGATTTTCTACAACAGTTACATAATTCTTTTGGCATAAGTGTTATCTGTACGATAAATTAATCAGATAAATTAAGATATACTATGATACTAAAAAACTAAATATGTGGATTAGGTAGTTAAGTTAATACAGTTTCCCCCAGGAACTGGGGTCAGTTCTATATATGTTCTGATTACTGAGTCTATACCTGTATGAAGCTCGCTCCGAATCCGCGTTTAATAAGAGAAAGAGAAACATGCCGCGTACATGTAAGCCAATTAATAACTTCATATTTAATGGCTTGTAGGTTTACAATCAATAGCTAATTAAATTTATTAGAAATACCTGACTAGATGACCATACCATGCATATTATAGATAGATACGTTAGATCAGCAGCAGATAAATTTGACATAGTTGTGATGAGTTGGACCTTCGATCTTGTCCTGCTGAAGGGAATTAATGAGGTCCAGGGAGCTTGCACAAATCACTTGGTTTCTCTATCACAATTTTAGTAATATTGTTGGTTAGTAGGGCAATAATCCTTCCATCCATTGTCCAGGTCGTAGATACTTGTGAATACGAATTGACAGTAGACCTCAGAGCCTGTCGTCGGGAAGTAAGACGACAGGTTGTTGTATTTTCCTTTGCGATGTTTCGATCTCACTAGGTTTTAACCCGGCACCAACAAAACCTGGATCGGACCGGGTCGGATCGGATCGGTTCGGATCACGGATCGGATCGGATCGGATCACGGATCGGATCACATATATTATGATTTCTTACCAAAAAATCACAGGGCCGTTTTATCGGTTCGGTATTTTGCTCGAGGGTTTACCTATCCTTCAAGTCAAGATTTAAAGTCGGGATTTCGAGTCAGGCGACCGACAAAAGATTAGTGGTTCGATCGTGAAGATACATAAACGAAACCCGGCCATAAATCAAAGTGTATCATGGACATGGCGAAACGGATCAGCCTGTACCAGCATACATTCGCATACATTTAAAGCTTCGATGATAATTTGACAGGAATTTTTACAATGTGAGTCAGTTACAGTTTAACTTTCTAAATGTTTATGATAGTTGTCGTCCTCGGGCGTTATAGTTCACCACAAAATTTTGGCGCGCGCTCATTGGCTGAAAGCGATCACGTGAGGTGATAGTTGTCGTCCGCGGATGCAAACTATCAGGCGTTATAGTTCACCACAAAATTTTGGCGCGCGCTCATTGGCTAAAAGCGATCACGTGAAATGATAGTTGTCGTCCGCGGAGGCAAACTATCAGGCGATAGTGCCCGCTGAGCACGAAAGACAATTTTGTGTTGAACAATAACGCAAATAGACTGTGTCTGTCTCGGACCTATCGGCTGATAGTTTCCCTTGGAAATTTGATGTTCTTAAAACTTACATATAAGCCCTCGAACTGCGTTCTCGGGCTTATATTTGTTTTAAGAACATCAAATTTCCGCGGGCAACTATCAGTCGATAGTTCCTCGACGGACACAGTCTATTTGTATATTATAGTTCACCACAAAATGTTTTGTGCGCGCTCATTTGCCAAAAGCAATCACGTGAGGTGATAGTTGTCGTCCGCGGATGCAAACTATCAGGCGTTATAGTTCACCACAAAATTTTGGTGCGCGCTCATTGGCCAAGAGCGATCACGTGGCGTGATAGGTGTCGTCCGCGGATGCAAACTTTCAGGCGATAGTGCCCGCTGAGAGTGGAAGACAATTTTGTGATGAACAATAACGACAAATAGACTGTGTTTGTCTCGGAACTATCGGCTGATAGAGTGCCCTTGGAAATTTGATGTTCTTAAGTTCTCGGGCTTATATTTGTTTTAAGAACATCAAATTTCCGCGGGCAACTATCAGCCGATAGTTCCTCGACGGACACAGTCAGGAGCCCATTACCAGGAGCGTCCATATATACTATACCCGTGAGTCAACGTATGACCGGTTTGAGCTATTTTTAGAACATGTTTCCCGGGTAACTGCCTTCTGACTCTGCTGCGATCATGCAGTATGCTTGCCGTAATTATCGAGATTAAGAATGATCTATTGTTCTTTGAGGTGATTTTACTAACGATGCATTGTCCTGACTATGGTTTGATTGGATTTCCAAAGTGTGGGCACGTGAACTCCGTGAGATTTGTTCTAAATATAGCTCAATCCGGCCATACGTTGACTCACAGACCTAGTATGGGAGATGGACGCTCCTGGTAATGGGCTCCTGCCACAGTCTATTTGTATAATAGTGCCCGCTGAGAGCGAAAGATAGTTTCTCGACGGACACACACTATTTGTATAATAGAAACTTCGATCTCGTAAATTAGCAACGATCTGGAAAAATCGGCTAGCACTTAGGACAGGTGAACCGGTCATAGGGCCTCAATAGGGTGGATCCTATAGCCTGCCGTCCCATCATGCATCTGTTATATTTTGCTTTCACTGTATCACTGTCATTAGATGAAGAGGACCTGAGTACACTTCAGTCTCAGCTGTGTGGCGTTACACTGTTTTGTCTTTAGTTAGTGTTTTTCGTATCGTGTTTACGCGTGTCTATTTTGGAGTGATCTAAATTTCTTCCAGTAACTTCGTTCTTACTTGATGTTGTTTCATTTAAGGTTGAAGGAGGGTCTGGATGGGGGAGGGGGGTACAAATGTCAGTTGTCAGTTAAATTTTAGGCTATTTGTCAGGTATCAGTTAAACTTTTAGCCAATTGTCAGTTAACCCCATCCAGACCCTCTTGAAGTACTGTGCATAATGGTCTTAAACTGTGACACGGGCTTGTAAATTAGGGTCATTTTAAACCACTGCCAGGATTGTCTGTTTATTCAAGCCGTTTAGAGATTAATTTTGGTAGAGTGTTACTTGGAAAATAAATGTTTAAACATTGCTCTGCCAAACGAAGCGAATAATAGCCGGCTGAATGTTTTGTACGAGGGCGAAAGAGAAAAAAAGCAGCTTTGCGTACAGTTCCTTTAAGATAGCCTGAGGCGAGAATTTCCCACCGCCTCCCCATGCGCCGGCCTGTGGACTGTCTTAATACATTCCTGTTTCTTTCTGATAGCGTGGGCGGTTTTTCCCCCACCTTTGCTGAAGAAATTGTTCATTTACGTACATTACTATCGTTGGAATGAGGTTTAAATAAAATCGTCACAATAGTGGCCAAATTTACTCCAAACTGAGACTGGCTATCATTCCGCTCTTATTATCTTTCTTCAGCAAATGAGTGCGACGACACACAGAGCTCTCGATCTTAAAAGCTATTATCCCGATTGGTACACCAACTGACATTGCGTCAAGTTTATACTAATCCTGGTGCCCGTAGTCAAGTGACCAATGTCCACATTTCATGGGATCAATGTTTGCTCATTATTACTCGGGCTGCCTGTGGCAGCACCGAGTCTTAAAATGCAAGCGGTAATTTTTTTTTTGTTGCGTGCAACAAAATGTGACTTTTGACCCATGTATTAAATTTCAGCACCAATCAGATCGCACTGTGCTGGTCACGTAACACTCGCCAGGTTAATTTCTGTAAATAATTTAATACAGTAAATCAAAATGGTGGATCCGCGAGCAAATTTCTCTCAAATTTGGAGTCCCATCTCTCAAATGTAAGCAGTTAATTGTTTTATTTAACTTCACTCGTGCGAAAGCCTTCCAACAGGCTCAGGATATTGCAACTGGCGCTCTTGTCGGAGCCGAAGGACCGCGTTTTTTACCCAGATGGCCTGTGATTTTATATACGACACGACGCCGGACCTGAAGGACTCAAAGATCCACACATATCGAATTGGAATTTAGCGTTTTCCTTTCTGCTGAAACCAAGGCTTCTTCGATAGAAAGGGCAAGATGTTGTGTTTTTCTAGGAGGACAAAATATTTCTCGTTTAAGCTTCTCTTTCGCCACGGCTTTGCTATTTGAATCTCTGTGGATTGGTATACTCAAATATACTGCACAATACCATACAACTGAATAAGAAGTCTTTAACAAAGCCGAACTCAACTTAGAGTGAAAGTGAAACTGAACAGTGTCTTGTCAGGTCATGAATTAAGGTACGGTGAGGTTGAAATCATTGCGTGTTTATATCTGCATTTCTTTGTCGATTTGTTGACCTCGTGGCGCTGATAGATTTTGCCATCGGACGGTATTCTTGTTTGAGGTACGTTTCGTAGGTTTTATGCCACATTTCATTTTACTCTCGGTCATATTACATACCAGCGCAAACACCGTGATCTGTTAGGCCAACACTAAAATAATTTTGAGCGTGTTTTTGGCTGTCAGAAATACCCCGGAGAAATAAACACTAGCACAGAATAATTTATGATGAGCGAAGCAATGTTCAACTCTCAAGGTTTTGGTTCGAGAAATTAAAGGCTTCCAACAGTTCCCTTTATAGTTCTGTAATATAATGAGCAGACCAGTTTTGGGAAGGAGGGTATATAACCAACAGGCATTTCAGTTAATAAATACCAAATTATATGGACGCGAGCTGCGATAAAGAGCCGCAGGGTAGAATGAACAGTAGAGAAATATATCATGTGATAGCTCCATCATAGGTGGACAGGATACAACTTATAATATGGGACAAATATAAACATACATTTGAGACACTCATCTATTAGTACTCTGAACCTGGAGAACAGCAAACTAAATTGTAAGCGTGCGGTACATGAATAAGTAGAGGTCAACTTCTTTAATTTACATACACGAGAAATATATATACTAGGGGAGCAGAGAATGCATGTCACCGCGCTACCGGCCACCCTTAAAGACTGCTAAATTCAGCTAATAATTCTTCCCTTCGGTTATTACTAAAAGGATTTCAAATGAAAGTGTCTTCATCTTCAATCTCATGTGGCCCGAGTGATAGCCCAGATGGGCTCTTGTTTCATAACATTTGGAGTTCAAAAAGCCTTTGTACAGTATCTCGCCCTCTCAGATACCTTGCATATCTCATTATTCCATTCTACATACTTGCCTGGGTTCCCATCGGTATTCTCCAGTTTGTTCATCCTTCTTCAGCACAAATGGAAGTCGATTAGAAACAGCAATCAGTGATGAAGCGTGATTTGTCACCATACCTGCCATATTTCCTATGCATAAAGTATGTTTATAAAAGAAGGCAATTAAAACACAAACAGCAGTTAAACTATATGCCTGTGCTTAACGATTCTGTCTTTGGCCATTATTCCTATTGTAGCCGGCTAAGAAAATTATTTTTATAGTGAAACATGACCTCGGGGCTGTTTCTGTTTCAGCGGCCAAGAAAATGTAAAATCATTTTGGTCACGCGAAAATAGAAGAGAGAGAAAAGGAAGGAGAGCGTTTCTCTTCCTCGCTTGGATATCGCTCGCTTCGCCCAGAAATCGCTTTATGAGGAATAACATGTATATTTACAATTATGGACTACAAACCAAATCCGGTTATCTTCCTAATGTAATGTTACGTGACAATAATCACGCAAATTTATTTTTTATTTTTTTTATCATTGAAGTCATATCCTAAATTTAATTTACTATATGAATATCATGTTAATTAATCGTAGACAGTCTTCAAGTGCTAGTGTCTCAAAATGAGCAACCTTTGGAACTAGGGAAAACTTGCTGACTATGCTTAGGTTGTATTGTTGGAGCTAACTACGTTCAACTGATCCTTGTGTAATCATAAATGTGTTGAAGCCGGTGTAGACGTGTAGGCGAACTCTTTCTAACTCTGTGTGAACTATCAGTTTCCAAAGAGCAAGATCTCTCTAGTTATCAAGATGGTGAGCAGCAAATAATTTTCTTCTATTGGCTTCGATAAAGTCAAGCAGCCGGTTCAAAATACAATTAGCATTTACAATTACATTCTCAATTACAGTTGATTTCCGGTGTTTAAACTTCACCGGGGAGAACAGCAGAACAAGTTGTGCCGGGAATCTTAAGAAAATGTTGGGAATTGGTTGTGCTCAGGGAATTTACCGGGAGATCGTTGATATGTCGGGACAAAATGAAAATAAATCGCGACAACTTTTGAAATAGACACCACAGCTCAAACAGGATTCAGTCGCACGATAGCCCCAAAACTACAAAATATATTCATCTAACACATTGGCATTTTTATCACCCAGTAATCTATTTCTTGCCAAAGTGCTACTGTAGGTTCTCTTCTAATACACTTCCTTAACTGAGAGGAGCAGCATTCACTACCTGTTAGGTATACTAGTTTTAATTATGGACTTAAAAGTGAGTCCATTTTGGGATACCATGAATCACTACGAACGTTCATAGATTAGTTTCCTATTTCCCGTTATGCTTTTTATGTTTATCCAAAACAAAATGTTAAAACGTTAGGACTGACACTTGGGCTTGTAGCTTCGACATCAAGTTTGTAGCCTTGGCCACTTCAGAACAGACAGTATCTCCCCAACAGGAGTACCAAATTAAATTGGCATCATTGACAACTTTATCAAAACTATAAATTTACGAAAATGAAAAGAGCTATTGTAGCTCCTTAAAATGTAGACTCTCGCGGGCATATTGTCTGGTCCTACCACATAAAAGTTCTATAAAATATAGTTAGTCTATAGTTAGTCAATAGTTAGTCACGTGCAAGACGAAAGTAAAAAAAGAAGCCAGAAGTGAACTCATGTAGTAAGGCCTGGGTCAAGAACGACCACACCCTTAAAAGTGTTACGAAGAATGTTCGGTGTTCTTTATAAGACACGGATTTCTCTACCAATGTTACGAGAGGATTATGACCCGGGATCTTCACTTCTGGCTTCTTTTTACTTTCTTCTTGCACATGACATTACACTGCTACTACGACTAACTACTGACTAACGATATACTAACTATAATTTACAGAACGTTTTGGCTTTCTTTTATGTTCTCGGACCAGACAGTATACCTGCGGGAGTCCTTAGATTAGGTAACTTTTGCGGAGCTATCTCCTTTTCTTTTCATAATTTTGTACCAAATAAGGATGCATAGTTTTGATGTTTTGATAAAGTTGTCAATGATGCCAATTTAATGTAGGTACTTTTTATTTATTTTTTATTTATTCTTTATTTCACACTCGTTACTTTACATTTGGGTAGTTTACAGACATAAACACTTAATAATTATGATAATAGATATGGGGGGAAGAGGAAAGAAGAAATTATATAATAGGAAAGGGTGCAGGGAAGTTGAAGGAACTAAAAGTTTTCTAAGTCAACTCCCCATTAAGTGAAATAAATATGTGTAGTGTGATCTGCCTTTGCCTATACTGAAATCCAAGTAATCATAGTCATATAGTAAATAATTTTTTAAAAAATGAAAAGAAATTAAGGACTGTTAATGTATGGTACAAAAAATACAATAACAATTAAGAAATGTACATTAAGCTGTATCATCTGATTAATCATAATTTCATCACAAGTAAAGTGAAAGGAGATGAAAATTTACACGTAGGCCATTAAACAGTTATGTTTTATGCGACTTTTAAATTTTGAGCTTTTGAGATCTCTTGTGCTAGTTGGTAAATTATTCCAGAGTTTAATACCAGTTGATTTAATAGAAAATTTTCCATAATTTGTTGAGACTGGTAAGACAAAGAGGTTCCTTGAAGCATGTCTAGTATTATAGTTATGTATGTTGGAGGCTGGTTTTGCATAATTTTGAAAGGCTTGAGGTAACTGATTATTAATATAATCATGCATAAATAGAGCAATATGTAGGTAATTAATTTCTGATATTTGTAGGATGCCAAGGTACTTAAAAAGTGGCGGGGCATGGGATTGGAAATCTGAAAATGTCATTATTCTGATAGCTTTGTTGTTTAACGTGTTTAATCGAGATATATGTGTTTTGTAGGTATTTCCCCAAGTGCTAACACCATATTGTAAGTATGGATAAACAAGAGAATAATAGACTTGCATCAAGGTGCCTAAGTCAACATAGTGTCGTAGTTTGGATATAATACCAACATTTTTGGATATTTTCTTAGATATATAGCTTATGTGAGGCTTCCATGTTAAGTTTTGATCTATGTATACACCTAAATATTTTACATATTCAGTTTGTTTTAATACAATGTCACCTAATTGGATATTTAATTTAGTATTTAGTTTACGAGAAGAACAAATTAACATATATTTTGATTTGGAGATATTAAGTGATAATTTGTTGGCTTTAAGCCATTCTGCTAATTTGGAGAGCTCTTTATTTACTAGTACTTGAAGATTATTAAGATTGTTGTCTGAATAAAAGATGTTAGTGTCGTCTGCAAACAGTCTTATTGATAAAAGGTTACTACTATTATTTATGTCATTAATATAAATAAGAAACATTAGGGGGCCAAGTGTTGATCCTTGAGGAATGCCACAATAAATATCGATATGGTTAGAATGGACATTACCAATGGCAACAAATTGTTTACGATTTGTTAAATAACTTTTAAACCAGTTTAGGGCAGTTCCTCTTATTCCATAATTGTTCAATTTTCCTAATAGGATATTGTGATTGACTGTATCGAAGGCCTTAGAGAAATCCAAGAAAACACCACAAGTATATAGGCCATTATCAATAGATTCTAGGAGATTGTCAATGATTTCAATAAGAACTAGTGTTGTGGAGTGTTTTTTTCTGAATCCAAATTGGTATTTATACAATAAGTTGTTTTTATTAAAAAAATTGATTAATCTTGTATGCATAATTTTCTCTAAAATTTTAGCAAAGGCTGTTAATAAAGCGATGGGCCTGTAATTAGTTGCTTCGTATGGGGAATCGGCCTTGTGTAGTGGTATGATTTTAGAGAGTTTTAAGTAGTGAGGAAAAGTTCCAGTTACAAACGAAGAATTAAAAATTGTAGTGAGTGGTTTAATTATGATGTGTTTTGCTAGTTTTATTAAGTATATTGGAATATCATAAGGACCACTGGATTTGGATGTGTCTAAGTTTGACAAAAGTGTCAAAACTTCATTTTCATTAGTAGGATTAATAAAAAAACTATTTGGACCTGATAAGGGATCTAAGTAATCTCTATATGATTTTGTGCTTGGTGGAATTTTATTCGCTAAACTAAGACCAACATTACTAAAGTATTTATTAAAATGATTGGCTACATCTAAGGGATTGTTCAATTCTCTTCCATTGCAATTAATACTTTGTGGAATGTTGGATACTTTACTTTTAATCTTTGTTATTTGATTTATAATTTTCCAGATTTCCTTGGTGTTTTGACGAAGTTTACAAATTTTGTCTTTAAAATACCTTCGTTTACTTGATTCTTTTATGTGACTAAGCTTGTTGGCATAACGTTTATAAAACCTTTTTTTTATCACATCTCCTTTCAGAAAATGGGAATAATAAAGACATTGTTTATGCTTGATAGAAACAAAAATAGCAGGGGTAATCCAGGGTTTATGTGATAATTTATACTCTTGTTTAGATAATGTTTTATATGGCGCATGTTTATTCACTGTAGTGAATACTGCCTGTTCCTGAAACGGCCAAGGGTACAATCCTGACATCGAGGCCACAAGCCCAAGTGTCAATCATTCATTTGTTTAACTAATCACGAGATTCCCAACTTTTTCATATTTTGTTTCATATAGACATAAAAAGCGTAACTAAGAATATGCAACTAATTCATAAACGTTCCTAGTAATTCATGGTATCCCAAAATGGACTCACTTAATTTAAAAGCTCATCGAAGCGCTCAAAATCAACTGCGTAGCCAAAAGTGTAAATTAAGTAATAGTCAGCAAGTTTTCTCCCAGTTCCAAAGGTTGCTCATTTTGAGACACTAGCACTTGAAGACTGTCTACAATTAATTAACACGATATCGATATGTTGCTTGATTATTGTCGCGTAACAAAAGTAAAGGGCTGATCTATTTTCGTTTGGTTGTAGCCGATAACATTACGTTCACTATGTCTCGTGTAGCCTGCGTACAGCATCCCCTACTTGAGGGAGAACGGCGATTTCATCGTTTCCGTTTCTCCCCATGTAGACCCTGTATGTCTCATGTGGAGTCCACATTTTAACGTTCTGGCAAAGATGGTTGCCATAGCGACGGATCCTGTGACCTTTGATCTCATTTTCAAGAAAATATTAAGTAAGGCTTCGGGAGGAAAGTAGAGCGCACAAAGGTCAGAATTAAAACCGGTGGAAGTAATGCAATTTACCATGTAGTTTTTCAGTCCAACTAGACATCGTGGAAGTATATGTTAAATTCGTTGAAACTTGAGGGTATCAAATTTCACATTTACCTTAATTGGCCTTCCTCTTAAAATTTCCAACCGTTTTAGTTGGACCAAGAAACTATGCACTAACCCTGAATGAATTATAGCAAAATACCCGTCGTATTAAAACTCTTTACTTTCCTCCAGAGGCTTTTTTCAAATGTCCTTAAATTAAAGTTCGAAGGTTACATTACATGTTTTCAGGGAAACTGCCACGAAGAAGTATTAGCCTCGTGACTTTATCGGATCTGTCGAATTGTCATGAAAACTGATCACAAGCTCGAAGAGATAGACCGGCACCTCCTCTTGGTTTGTGGAGGCCATTTTGGAAAAGATTGAGACCCAGGCCTTAATGTGCCTGAGAAGATACCGAGTCGTAATCCTCTCGCTAACAGTAATTAGGAAAAGGGTTACTTATATTTTCTATATTATACTAATACAATATAACATCTGTGTATCAAGTGTAGAAATAATTTCTATTAGCGATGGTTTCTGTTGTAGATTATGCGAAAGTCGAAATTGAAGATTTCATTGGTACACGAGAGGGGGTGATGGCATGCAACGGGTGAATTATTTTAGGCTACAATGTTAACGTATCTTGTTACTAAATGTAAAAGTGATTAACGGCTCTAAAGTGTAGCATGCACCACTGTAGATTAATTTGGGACAAATAAATACTTCTTATTCCATGGCTGCGAGTTCCGTACTGAACGTTATGGAGCGATTTTTTCCAACATAAAAAGGGAAATAAATAAGGAAACACACCTAATGGTATACAACCTGCATAAACGTTTTATAAGATATTGATTACATAAAAAAACAGCTTTTCTTCAAATGTGTATTTCACAATATAAATCATTTTGGCATCAAAATCTTGAACCGGACATTTAAGGACTGAATCAACATGTAGCACTCGAGATCAAAAACAAATTATCGTTGCAAAATAATACTATCACAAATTATCTAATATGGCGGAAAGCGGACAAGAAAGAACGACCAAGTCATACAAGTTGCAATACGTACGGCTGTCTATTTTTACGAGTCATGTGTATTTTGACGAGCCCTTAACGCTAGTGACGAGTAAAAATACACACATACCAAAACATGTATTAAGAAATAATCAGCGGTATTTTCGAGCCCCGCCCATATCTCCAATGGTTCCAAAAAGCCCTAAGATTTCGAAATTTTTCTTTATTAACTTCGAAGTGCTTTCGTGCTTAACAAATGTGCACCCAGAATGTAAAACTACAATTTTTTAGCTTTATTATGACATAGTTTTTGTTTAGGTATGTTGAAAAGTAGAGCATGTCAAAACAGCTTTCAATCTTTATTATTTATCCACGGAATCTTAACAGTAACATTAAAGTGCAACTAACCCCTTTTGCAATTTTTATACATATGAATCTTTGAAAGGTTTTGAGTACTTCTGCGAAGAAATTTTTGGCTTACAGAGAATACTCTATGTTCTATGCTTGTTTAAAATGGTGAAATTTTGACCTTTCCTGACCCATGACCGCGTAAGAAAAAGCCTGGGTCGATTCTTGATCTTACGTCATCCAACTCATTCGACTTTGCAATAATTTGAATAAATAGTTAGCATTTACTCTAAAATAACTGTTTTCTTTACTAACAACTCACAGACTGTGTATATTCTCTATATATCGATGTTGTTGTGATGGAAAGGCGCCATGGAGAATAATGCATTAATGAGAACATAGAGTAGCCTAGAACATAGAGTATTCTCTGTAAGCCAACAATTTCTTCGCAGAAGTACTCAAAACCTTTCAAAGATTCATATGTATAAAAATTGCAAAAGGGGTTAGGTGCACTTTAATAAAACTGATTTCAATAAGAGCCGTGCCTAATTAAAATATGCTAATCTAATCTAATGCTAATCTAAATATAAATACAATTGTGTGATACTAAATGCTAAAATATATAATAAAATCCAATTAAAATATTTTGATTATCATTAATTCAGCGGTCACCAAGCATGGTGGTTTGTGTAATTTGTTTCTTAAATAAAACAAGAGACTTCATTCCGCGAAGCTGTGGTGGTAATTCGTTCCACAGCTTCGCGCCGTCGTATGAAATGCTTTTTGATTATCATTAATTCAGCGGTCACCAAGCATGGTGGTTTGTACGGAGCCCTGTAAGGGCCATCCACAAACACAAATTTTATGAAACAATATCACGCGATACTGACTTATTATCGCGCGATACAGTGCTCCTATCGCGCGATACAGACCTATTATCGCGCGATAAAGTGCTACTATCGCGCGATAATTTATAGCGCGATACTGACTTACTATCGCGCGATACTGACTTATTATCGCGCGATAAAGTGTTATTTTAAAATACATACATTACTTAGCTAGACAACATGGCGGCGAACACGCTACGTGATAATGCTCTTCTCTTTTATATGTTTCTCTTACTTCCGACAACGATTTTGGCTTTACCTGAATATTTACCGGCGATTCAAAATGATATTGAAAATAACAGGGATGCATTAGTCGAGAAATACTTTAATCTAGGCTGGAATTATATGGAAATAACTTATCACGCCATCAAGATGAAGCAAGAATTTATGAAGGAGAAAGGACTACAGTAGTCCAGATGAAAATGGCAAAATCACCCAGAAAAAAGGCTTGATGCCAGAAAAAAATTCTTACAGCAATAGGGGTCCTAAAAAATATCGACCAAAAAAAAAAACGGTAATCCTCCCCCCCATCAATTTTCAAAGGGTTCGAATCTATATACTACAACCATGAGAGGTTAACATTTTAACCTGGGATACCCTGTTATAACCTCTAAAATTATCATTGGCCATTTCTAAAAGCAATAGCTTCAGAATCAAATCCCCCCACATGCTCACACACTTACATTAAAATGCAAATGGCTAGAAAATTCATCCTCATTGATATGTGCTCTGTATGTTTACACAATTACTAGCTGTCAGAAGCAATTCATTCAACTCTGCAATAACAATAAATAAATAAATAAATAAGAACATCAACAGAGAAGTCTTGCTACAAATAAAGTTATTTTGAAAGTTTGTAATCGATTACATTCTTAATAACTCTAAATACATCTTCTGGAAGAAATGTTTAAAAAAATTTAATAATCCATGCAGCTCAGGAAAGCCTACATTTATTAAAACTTAACTTCTTTACGTAAACTGCCCCACACAGATGTCGGCAGCGTTAGTAAAATATAAAAGGCATTTAGTTTCTTCAACTTATCTTGTTGATGATAGAAGTAAGTAATATTACAAGGTAGTTCAAATTTTATCTCAGTTCAAATATTTTTTGAACTAGGGAATTTTTTGGGTGCAAAGTAAATCACGAATGAAAGCCGTACTGACATCCATAAGTTTATACAGTTAGTGAGTTAGTCAAGTTTCGAACTATGAATAAATGCATTGTCGAGTTCAACTGTAAAATATATGTCCTTTAACTTCAACTGCTCGTCAAAAGCTATTTTCATTTTGTTTAATGGTGTTGAATTCACCTTAAGAACTAAAAAAGCTACTTATAATCTTCGCTACACATTTATGAGTTTATGAGTTACATTATCGCGCGATAATGAAGCAGTATCGCGCGATAATAAGTCAGTATCGCGCGATAAATTATCGCGCGATAGTAGCACTTTATCGCGCGATAATAGGTCTGTATCGCGCGATAGGAGCACTGTATCGCGCGATAATAAGTCAGTATCGCGCGATATTGTTTCATAAAATTTGTGTTTGTGGATGGCCCTTACAGGGCTCCGTAGGTTTGTGCAATTTGTTTCTTAAACAAAACAAAAAAGACTTCATTCCGCGAAGCTGTGGTGCTAATTCGTTCCACAGCTTCGCGCCGTCGTATGAAATGCTTTTTGATTATCATTAATTCAGCGGTCACCAAGCATGGTGGTTTGTGCAATTTGTTTCTTAAACAAAACAAAAAAGACTTCATTCCGCGAAGCTGTGGTGGTAATTCGTTCCACAGCTTCGCGCCGTCGTATGAAATGCTTTTCTTTAATTATTCGGTTTGGGGCTGTGGGAGACGAAGTTTGGTATCGGCGCCTCTTAGATTATAACACGTTGAACTTCCAACCGTTGAATACAGCTCAGAAAGGGTGACAGGTGCTAGACTATTTATTATTTTATGCATAATTATCGCTTTCCTTTTTGCCCTTCGCTCATCGAGTTTATCCCAGCCTAGAATTGGTAACACTTTACTAGAACTGGTATTATAATCTGCGCCGAGTATTATTCTAGCTTATTTCCGTTTCGATAAGCTCAGTATACATGAAAGGAAGTAGCGACAGAAGTGACCAGCGGTTTAGCCGCCAAGATATGCGCACTATGCAATTTGTTCACTCGGATTTCTAAACTTCGTTCTCTTCTAAATGTTGTGGTGTGATTTGTGCTGGGATTGCCACGTCACTTTTGGTCTGTGCAGTAGAACGGAATACCGTGTGACGACAGTGGGATTATTGGAGCGACGAAACGCATCATGTTTATGCAGGTAAATGTGCCTAGTTCTTTCTATCTTTATACTGTATTCTAGGACCTCGGCTAATGATTAATTGAAAACGTCGATGGATAATTAATTGGGAATGTTGTCAAAATCGAGCCCGCATTTATAAATTCAGCAAATCTGACATTTGCAGGGGACATTTTTTGTCATGCGTAGTAGTTGGTTAGCCGACTAATAACTCGGTTCTTTATGTAAATCTGCAAGAAAGCTTGCGTTCTTTGCAGCCGGACTCATAAAAAACATGGATTTGTCGCAAATCATTATAAATCCATCCCCACTCTCTCTTCCCTTTACAAAAATCCAACCTCCTCGCCCCCTCGAATTACGATTTTATTTTTAAATAAATATTTTTGTGGGATGGGGTGGTGGAGAGGATATTGGAAGATTAATTTGAGAAAAATATGATCCTGCCAGACATTGTGTACAAGAATATTTTTCTCCCATAGCTGCAAACGATTTTTTTTTCAGAGCAAGCAGTTGAACAAGATAAGAGCACTCATGACGCAGTTAATAGACTTTCGCACTGCGTCATTTACAATATTGTTATACCGCTTGTTTGCCCCGCTCCGCTCCAAATATAGAAAACATAACTGAAAGAGGTCGACTTTGAGCAAGTCTACGCAGTAAAGGCAATGTGTGAATGCGATGTCTTTACATCGCTGGGTCCTTGTTTCCGTATTACAGTCGTGTCAGTCATAATTTCTCTATCTCGCAATAATAAGGTATTGGCTCTGAATCCAATCATGGTTGGCTTGGTAAAACCTAAACAGAACCACAGCGCTGTTCAACACGGCTCTGGTCTCTAGTATTGAAGTCGAATTTTAAATGTTTATCTTGGTATGTTTTCTTTTCCATCCTCAATATTAAGGCTAGTTGGGTATAATATAACCTATATATATATGGGAGGCAGGCGAATCTTTCGGCGAAAGGATGATCTGGATTGCCTTCTCAGCAATCCGATATTTTTCCAGCTTAGGCGATCGATTAGATTTGAAACGACGCGTTATAAAGTTTTGTTGATAGTCTTTTGTTTGCGCAACGTTTTTCCTAGAAATGGCATGTCTTAAAACAAGTACAAAATATAGAAAAACACTTAGAAGGAACGATATGAAGAGGACAAAATGTTGTCATGATTTTCATACAGTTATATCGCTAAGTTATAACAACAACTTTATTCATACCTTCTACATGCATGATTTACAATATAATATGAGAACACTGACTAAGGTAAGGGTATAGGACACCTAGAAATAACTAAAAAGCTAATCTAGCTAGGTGACACATTAGAATATTGTAGAGTATAAGGTCAGGTACGAGACAGCTATACACACTAATATAAAAAAATAAAAAAATAATAATAAAAAAAAATAAAAAATAAAAAAAAAACAGATACAACAATAAGTATGAAATACAGTTTAGCAACATTAATTCTAGAGGGGGAGAGAAGGAAACAGAAACTTAATTAGAATTACTGGAATTAGTAAGAGGCTACAAAGGAGGATTTTAGTTTACTTTTAAAAGACAATCTACTAAGTTTTTTAAAGTCATCTTGAATGGAGTTCCAAATTTTGGCACCATGAAATCGTATGTTAAATTTACCAAAATTAGTTCTAACTCTTGGTATATAATAAGTAGACTTAGAAGCAAGTCTGGTATTATAATTATGGACTATGTTAATCGGTGTAAAAAAGTCATTAAAGATAAGTGGAAGAGTACAGTTATGATAATTGTGCATTAGCTGGGCTACATGAAGAAAAACAAGGTCATGGAATTTAAGTATGTTAAGATTTTTAAATAGAGGACTTGTATGCACATCAAATTTAGAGAAAGTTATGATTCTGATGGCTCTCTTTTGAAGAACAACTATTGGATGAAAAGTGGACTTATATGAAATACCCCAAACTACTAAACCATAAGTTAAGTAAGGGTAGATGAGTGAGTAATAGAGCTGAATCATTATATTAGTGTTAATATAGTGTCTAACTTTTGAGAGAATGCCAATACCTCGAGCAATTTTTTTAGAAGTTTCATGAACATGACACTTCCAACTTAAATTAGAGTCAATTTCAACACCAAGGTATTTAGTACTTTGTTTAGACTCTAGAACCTTTCCACTAATAGTAATTTTTATATCATGTTTAATTTTTTTCTGGTATGAATGAAAAATAATGAAATTAGATTTGTCTACATTCAGTGAAAGTTTATTAGCACACAACCAATCATTAACCTTCTGTAGTTCATTATTAACTATGATTTCAAGATCTTGCAGATTTTTATGAGCATAGAAGAGATTTGAGTCATCAGCAAAAAGATGGAAATCTAGGATTTTAGAGCAATTTGAAAAGTCATTGATATACAGTAAAAATAACAGGGGCCCAAGGACTGATCCTTGCGGCACCCCACAAGATATATTTCTCTGAACAGAATTAGCATTACCTATAGAAACAAATTGTTTACGGTTATTCAAATACGATCGAAACCAATCTAATGCAATGCCCCTGATACCTAACACTTGGAGCTTATTTAACAGAATATTGTGATTAACAGTATCGAAGGCTTTACTTAGATCGAGGAATATACCACAAGAATATGTACTGTTGTCAATGGCGCTTTGTATTTTATCAGTTATTACTAATAATGCATGGATGGTTGAATGGTTAGAGCGAAAGCCAAATTGTTTATTATAAAGACATTTGATTTTGTCAAGATATTTAATTAATCTATTGTGCATAAGGGTCTCAAGTATCTTACTAAACACTGACAAAAGGGAAATTGGCCGATAATTAGATATGATGAAATGTGAGCCATTTTTAAACACTGGAGTTACTCTGGCAATTTTAAAATCATCAGGGACAGTGCCTGTACTAAAAGACAAATTAAATAACAGCTCAAGAGGTTTAGATAAAATACATTTTAGAACTTTAAGAAATTTAATTGGTATGCTGAAGGGACCAACTGCTTTCCTGATCTTAAGTTCTGAAATTATCTCTTCAATTTCCTCAGAGGTGGTAGGAAAAAGATAAAAGCTATTTTGTTGAGAGGGATTTAGATAATAAAGGTAGGATACATTATTTGGATTGCTGATGGTTCTAGCTAAATTATTGCCAATATTGGCAAAGTAAAGATTGAATTCATTAGCTATATCATTAGGATTGGTTATAACTCTATTGTCTTTTAATATTTTACTAGGGATATTTAACTGATGAGGTTTTAGGGTTATAATTTGTTTGATTCCTTTCCAAATGTTTTTAGCATTAGATATATTAGTAGAAAAATAGTTATGGTAGTATAACCTTTTGCTTAACCTAATTAGATGATTGAGTTTATTTCTATAGATCTTATATTTTGAAAGATCTGACTCACATTTAGTCTTAAGATACTTGTTAAAATATTTATTCTTAATATTAATTGACACTCTTATAGCAAGGGTTATCCAAGGCTTAGCTAATGACTTAATCTGTCTAGAGGATAACTGCTTAACAGGTGCATGATGATTAACTAATTCTGTGATTTTTGAAAAGAACACATTGAACATACCATTGACCTTGGTACAGTTAGACATAGTTTGAACCCAATCAACCGATTGAAAATCCTGTATCACAGCTGTCTCATCAAACTTTGAATAATCCCTTTTGGATAATTTTACCTTTTTGGAGAGTACAGAAAATTTACTAATGATTAAAAAGTTTGGAAGATGGTCGGAAATATCATAGAGTAAGTTTCCACTCAATGAAAAGTGTTCAACAGAATTAAAAAATATGTTATCAATTAAGGTTGCAGAATGGTTAGTAATCCTAGTGGGTTGTAAAATGTGAGGCTGAAAGAAAAAAGAACTCAAGGTATTTATAAAGTCTTCAGTTAAGGCATGTGAATCATAGTTAAGCAGATTAATATTAAAATCCCCAAGAAGAACACAATATTTAGATTCTTTCTGAATCAGATCAAGATTAGCATAGAGGGAGTTAAGAAATATATCAATTTTAGAACTTGGATGTCTATAGAAAATACCACAGAGCATATTTTTGCTATTAGACACATCAATCTCAATCCATAGGGATTCGAATTCATCTGAAATCACACTTAGATCATCCCTTGTATAAAAACTTAGGTTTTTACGAATATAAAATCCAACTCCACCTGCCATAGATTTACTAGGCTGTGAGATGAAAGTATAGTCAGGTATTGATGTATTATTATAATGATCTTTGCCAACATTGAATCTAATCTCAGACAATCCAATAACATCAAAAGAATGTTTTAACTCGTCAAGCATTGTTAAGAGGTAGTCAAAATTAGCTGCTAAACTTCTAATGTTGCAATGAAAAATTGAGAATGATTTACTAGAGAACAAACTTGAGATTTCTGAACTTGCATGAAATTCATGTGTAGAATAATATTTGAAGTTTGTTTGTGAAGGTAAAATAGACTCAGGATCTAAGTCCAGAGGACTGGTAGTATTTTGGATTGTTGAGACAATATTCAAACAAGGTAGCTGATCTAATTTATAATTGGCAATATTATGTGAACATAAACAGTCAGTACTTGAGTTAAACATTATATTGATGATTTCAAAATCATCGACACGGTTGAATGGAAAGACTGAGTCACGGCAATCACTACAAAGCCAAAACTCATCGATGACTGAACGGTACTTATTATAGTCACTAATTATAGCTAATTATAGTCACTAATTATAGCAACAAGAATCACCACAAATCTCCAAGGACAAGTTAAAGTACCACCTTAACATCTGGAAGCGATTCTACGAAATTGAAACAATAATATTACCAGACACACCTGCAAACGAGTTGAACTAGCGTCCTGCTTCTTCGTACTGAGGTACTTCAAAAATATCAAGAAGTATATAATGGCGAAAAGGTGGACCAAGTCCACTGATATGCTGATCCAAACTCCAAGCAAAGAAATCAAAGATATCCCAAGAAGCAAGGTTCCGCAACAACCGTGATGAACGGCTTCTAACTCTCCCGGGAAGTCCTTAATCCAGACGAAGGGAGCCTGTCTTTAAGAATAGTAAGGGAAATCTGGAATCTGAAAATCTGAAATTATTCGTTCAGCATTCAGGTCAACATGGAACCGCTTGAGAGACAAATAAAGGCAGAATTGCCGAATGCTGAAGATCCAATCAAGAACTATCTTGAATATCTCGCTTTTGTTTCTTGCTTGGCTATAACACCCCCATCGGGAACGCAACAAAAAGTAGAGTCTGATTTATTATTCAATAAATGTACCTGGCCTTAACGTTCCCAGGCGCCTAGCTCGAAACTGAGAAGCGCGAGCGCAGTTGATGCTGGGAAGACGGAAAAGGAAAGGGTCGACTGGTGGCTGGCATGAGATCGGTATCTGTTTATGAGGCAAACGAACAAACAAACCTGCCATAGACGAAATTAAAACATCCTAAATCTGTTAAATAGCGCATTTTCTTTGCGGTCGCACTAGTGTTTCGAATTTGTGCGCCCCGCTCTTTAACACAGGGAGGCATTGAGTTTGAAATGAAAATCACATAATGTTATGCTATATAACTTTTAGAACTGAAACAAACGAAAACTGAATTGCTTACGCTAAAGCCTGTAAAGCCCAAAGGCCGTCGAGCCATTTGTGAGCATATGTCGGCGTTTTATAATAAGCGTTTCAATTCATGGTTCGTAAAATTTGCGGAAATTACCAAAAGGTCGTGATCAAACTAAGGGTTTAGACATTCGAAGAAGCCAAGTTACCAGTCACTTCTCCCCTTTCTTCCTTCCAAGTATGATCCATTTCACAGATGACGTCACGTTTTGCACGTCATTTCTTTTCTCGCTGATTCTTGTATACAACGGGTGCCGTGGGTCTGGCCTCTTATAGATGCACATATGACGTCACAACGTGAAGGGAACAAATAAGTGCGTCACGAGACGCAGTATAGATATATTCCTTATTAAAGTGCCTATCACCCTTTTGCAATTTTGATAGCTTATGAACCTCCAAAAAGTTTTGAGTACTTTTGTGAAGAAAGTTTTGGTTTAAAGTGAATACTTTATGTTCTACGTTTGTTTGAAATCGTGTAAATGTGACCTTTCCTGACCCATGACCGCGTAAGTAAAAGCCTGGGTCGAAACCTGAGTAGACGTCATCTTGACGTCATATAATTAATTCGGCTTTGCAATCATTTGAAGAAATACTCAACGTGTTGACTAAAATGACTTTTTTCTTTACTAACAACTCAAAAACTGTGTATATTTTCTATGCATCGATGTTGTTGTGATAAAAAGGCGCCATGGAGAATAATGCATTAATGAGATGACGTCTACCCAGGTTTCGACCCAGGCTTTTACTTACGCGGTCATGGGTCAGGAAAGGTCACATTTACACGATTTCAAACAAGCGTAGAACATAAAGTATTCACTTTAAACCAAAAATGTCTTCACAGAAGTACTCAAAACGTTTCGGAGGTTCATAGGCTATCAAAATTGCAAAAGGGTGATAGGCACTTTAAGCAATTGCGGTTGAAATATATTTTTCAGATGTCCTTTGAGTCAGTCCAGTCACAGAACTTTTCGACAACATCCCAACATAAAATTTATGTTTATATTTATATTAGTTCACATAAATGTACTTTACAGTACAATGTATATTGAACTTCAACCAGTGATGAAATGCTTGTAAAATCCTCATTTTCTTGACCAGGGCCCGGTTGTTGGAAGCAAGGGTAACTTTATCCCTAGGATAGCGCTAAATCTGTAATTGTAATCTGTTCAGTTTACCCTCGGGTTACCCTCGGGTTAGCGATTTAACCCCGGGCCTGGTTGTTCGAAGCAAGGGTAACTTTACCCCTAGGATAGCACTAAATCTGTAATTGTAATCTGTTCAGTTTACCCTCGGGTTACCCTCGGGTTAGCGGTTTAACCCCGGGCCCGGTTGTTCTAAGCAAGGGTAACTTTACCCCTAGGATAGCGCTAAATCTGTAATTGTAATCTGTTCAGTGTACCCGCGGGTTACCCTCGGGTTACCCTCGGGTTAGCGATTTAACCCCGGGCTAGCGCGTACCCTTGCTTCACACAACCGGGCCAGAAGTTTATACAATATTTATTCCCAAACCTCTACAAATAGGCTTTTCCACAAGTTGCTCGGCAACTTTTCGGCAACTTTTGCTCTTTCGAGAAACTTTCTGGCAACTTTAGTATTTGAGCAACTTTTTGGCAACTTCTTCCAATTCGAGAAATTTATCCTTTTTTAAAGAGACAAACAGCTTTTTTGCATGATCTCTCATGAAAAATTGAGATGGATTCCTTTCCCTATTGAATGTCAATATCAAAATATTAATTTTGGTCTTCTCTGCTGCTGATTGCAGTATATCGTTTTTTTGGGTTACCTGTGTTTTGTGAAGCGATAGATATATAGTCAGCGGTATTCATGTGAACACGCTTTCAAAATGGCGGCCAATGTCGAAACATATTCCAGCTCTGAAGACTCTGAAGACTCTGAAGACTCAAGCATTGACCCAATCCAAGTGGCAAAAACACGTGGAGCAGATCTGAAGGAACCCGAAAAGGCTGCCATTTCAAGAAAAAGGAAGATTGAAAGGAATGAGGCAGGAGGAAAGAAATTTGTTCGCGGTACTAATGATCCCAAAGTAAGTGCTTATATAATTACCAACGGGTCAAGGAATACAAGAACGAGTATCTTATAGTGACAGACAACAACATGCTGAGATGTGATGCCTGCAAAGAGACCATAAGTAAAAAGAAGAGCACTGTTCGGAAGCACATTGGAACTGCAAAGCACAATGAAGCCAAGAAAATTATACAAAACAGCAAGAAGAGGGACTCTTCTCTTTTGACGTTTCTTTTGACGTTTCTAGAAAAGTACGGACACCGGTTGACTTCTCATGGTCATTTATCAGAGTTGATTCCATCAGTCATCGAGAAATAGAAAACTACACTAAAGACAGAACTGTCAGTGGTAGACGGCTGCACGATCATTTTTGACGGCAGCACGCGACTAGGGGAAGCTCTTGCAATAGTTGTGCGGTTTGTTGATAGCGAGTGGAACGTACAGCAGCGACTGATAAGACTGCAAGTCTTGGCTAAGAGCTTAAAAGCCAATGAACTTGCTCAGTGCCTCATCCAGTCCTTGGCCGTTCACTTCTCTATTCGCCCCGGTCTCCTCATTGCAGCCATGAAAGATGGAGCGGCTGTTAATCGTGCTGCATTGGAACAAGTTAAGTTCTATTTTCCACAGTTGCTCGATATTACATGTTTTTCTCACACTATCGACAATGTTGGGAAACATTTTGAGTTCCGCGTATTAGATCGGTTCGCCCAATTATGGGTGACCATGTTCTCACACAGTGCTGCAGTACGCCTTGCATGGAAGGGTAGAACAGGGACAGCTATGCGGACATTCAGTAACACTAGATGGTGGAGCAAATTCGAAGTGATGAAACAAGTATTGGAGTACTTTGGAGATGTGAAACCCTTTTTAAGGGATAACGACCATCTAGCTCCTGCTACAAGACGACAGCTCTTGGATATTTTCGATGATCCACATGATGCTAATGATCTTGAGTTGGAGTTAGCAGCACTTGTTGATGGAGGAGCACCCTTTGTTTCAGCCACCTACTATCTAGAAGGGGATGGGCCTCTTATATTCACATGCTATGAGCGCCTAGCTACTGTGGCACACTCAGTGACACTAGATGCGTATCCAAACCTCGAGGGAGTGGCTCGCCGTCAGGCCAATGGCAACCTGCCACTATGCAATCAGCTAGTGACCAGGACAAAGGCATGCATAACCCCTGGGCTTCGTTTCTTTCAAAGGAAGTTTAGCCAAGAGTTCCATGGCCTTGTTCGAGCATTTAGAAGTGCACGATTATGCTGCCCGGTTCAGGTCCAACAGCTCCACCCAAATGCTGCATCTGTGGAAGAGCTCCGAAACTTCAGTTTCCTCGATGATAACGCAACCATCGCTGGTCTTGTTGCAGAGCTTCCCCGTTACTTAGCAGTGGCTGATGGCACAAATGTAGCGGATGAAGAGGAGAAAGTACAGTGGTGGGGAAGGCAAGAACGGACTCTGCCTAATTGGTCAGCTGCTGTACGTAAGTTGATCCTAGTGCAGCCAAGTTTCGCCTCTGCTGAACGTGTTTTCAGCCTCATGAAGCATTTTTTCACCCATCAACAGGACAATGCACTTGAGGAAACCGTAGAAGCATCTGTTATGTTGCGTTACAATGGCAACCAGAGGAAAAAGATCCCAGTCTGAAATATAATGGACAATAATGCGTTTGACACTCTGAGCACGAGATCAAGATCATCACATTGTGATATTTGCAGCTTTTCCAGTATTGTGCTTGAATTTGTAAATAGTTAACTTAGGCATTCAGTTTTGTTTCAGAGTTCGAACTTGTTTCGTAAATAATGAAAACAGACATTATGGTATCTTTATGGGGTGTGTACTCCAACCACCTGTTGTTAATCACGAATATGGTCGTTATATGACTATGCAAACGTCAGATGTTACAAAATTATCTATTGGAACAGTAAAAACGTGAAATTTAGATATTATACTCAATTATTTGAGTTAGAGAAACGAGCAACTTCTGAGCAACTTTTTTAAAAATTAAGCAATTTATAGGCAACTTTTTAGGATTTATGGGGAAACTTTTAACAGAAATTCGAGCAACTTGTGGAAAAGCCTATCTACAAAGCACTTCGAAATGCTCCCACTCAGGCAAGTGACGTCATTTTCATTGTGTGTACTTTTATTGAGCATCGACGAGAGCCAATCAGAAAGTTAGAAAATTGGCTGTTGTCATACAAACGTTTTTTTGTTTGTTTCTGGGACAACCTTTTTGACATTGAGAAGGACTACTAAGAGCCACCTCGTGGAAATGCCACTGATTAATCTGTTATTACTATTATTATTATTATTATTATTATTATTATTATTACAAGTGGATACCGCTAACGATAATGTAACACGCAAAATACAGTGGCTACTTGATTTTTAAGCCCAAAACACAAGTTTAAATGCGTTCTGATCAATCTAGTTATAACATAGTATAAAACGAAAATGAATAGCGAAGCCGTCCATAAGCAAAATGAACCCCCATCTCTGCTCCCCCCTACCCCCTCACGGGCGCTGTAGGAATTGGGAGCAGAGTCTCTGCAGAGTCCCGCCCATACCGGTCCACCCGTATGAGGTTCTCATATTATATAACCTTCATCGGCGCTATTTATAGCTCGAATTGGAGGCTTCGACCATCCATGTGGGAGACATTAATCGATGGGATATGTAAGAAATCAAGGTTTGAAGGTAAAAAAATAATAGATGGACACCTAATGCGTTTACTATCAACCCGATATGATCTGAAGTGGATATCGAAGTGATTGAGTGCGTATTAAGGTGTTTGCTATCCACCCGCTATGATCTCAAGTGGATATCGAAGTGATTGAGTGCGTATTAAGGTGTTTGCTATCCACCCGCTATGATCTCAAGTGGATATCGAAGTGATTGAGTGCGTGTTAAGGTGTTTGCTATCCACCCGCTATGATCTCAAGTGGATATCAAAGTCATTGAGTGCGTATTAAGGTGTTTGCTATCCACCCGATATGATGTCAAGTGGATATCGAAGTGATTGAGTGCGTGTTAAGGTGTTTGCTATCCACCCGATATGATGTCAAGTGGATATCGAAGTGATTGAGTGCGTGTTAAGGTGTTTGCTATCCACCCGCTATGATCTCAAGTGGATATCGAAGTGATTGAGTGCGTATTAAGGTGTTTGCTATCCACCCGATATGATCTCAAGTGGATATCGAAGTCATTGAGTGCGTGTTAAGGTGTTTGCTATCCACCCGCTATGATCTCAAGTGGATATCGAAGTGATTGAGTGCGTGTTAAGGTGTTTGCTATCCACCCGCTATGATGTCAAGTGGATATCGAAGTGATTGAGTGCGTATTAAGGTGTTTGCTATCAACCCGATATGATGTCAAGTGGATATCGAAGGAATACTGAAAATGTAACACAATTTCATGAAAATAGGCTAGAAAATAGGACGCTGCACCCCCCTGGATTTCATTTGTCAATCAAATAATGTCCAAATTCGTGCTGTACATCAAAAACTACTTCCGATAACATCAATTATGATTCATTAACCGCTGTTATTATTCATTTTATTATATCTATTATATTACACTAGTGGATACCGCTAACGATAATCCAACAGGTGTGTTAGACGCTAGCTAGGTCATAGCGAGTGTTGGGTAGTGCCATGCAACTTGCATGGTAGTGAACCTGGGTGTATGGTGATTTTCCACCTACTAAGGCTCAAGTGGAATTTTGGAGCACTTCCCGTGGAAATAAGTGGCCTAAACATCTGTCGAGAAAGTTTCTCCTTGAAACGATTGTTATTTTGCATCCAAATGCATGGAATGTCATCACAAGCTCGCGAACTGACAGCCATCCGCAGTTCATGCCGCATGGCAGTTGTCGCGTCGAGTACAGAAACCATGGTTTTAACTCTGCCACATCACTCCAAACATTGTGATTTGAAGCTGCAACCTCATTCTAGCCACTTCTAAATGGGGGAGGGTTCCATTATGAACAGCAAAGGCATAGCATTTTCCACCCCTCCCCCCTCAGTTTTGCAGTGTTCGCATATCTTACCCCACATTTGCAACCAATATGTTGTGTTCGTCGTGTTTACTACCAACACTATGGTTTTAGCGCTGCAACTTCATTCTAGCCACTTCTAATGGGGGAGGGTTCCATTATTAACAGGAAAGGCATATGATTTTCCACCCCTCCCCCCTCAGTTTTGCAGGGTTCGCATATCTTACCCCAAATTTCCAAGCAATAGGTTGTGTTCGTCGTGTTGATCACCCAAACTAAGATTTTAACGCTGCAACGTTATTTAATCCAGTTCTGGACTCGGAAATAGCAAATGAAACTGTCCCAGCATGCTTTGCGGCCAAAACGAAAAGGGCGATCGATTTTTACGGGTAGAAAGCAATGTCGTAGAGACATGGGGTTTTCACCAAAATGTTACCCATAGAAAACTCGAGGGGGTCTTCTTAATTTGGTTAACGCTGAAGTTCAGGGGGGGAAACGGCAGCCAAAATAAAATTTCAAAATGGCTTAACCCCCCCTGAACTTCATTTGCGCGAAGGTTACATCAAAAATTTAATCTAGTTGGATGAAATTACATATGATAGGCTTGTTTTAATTCGCATTAACATAGCGCAACGTACCTAACATTAACACCTCCAAGCTATAAATTACAATTATTCCCTATCCCACTCCCCCTGGAAATGGTATACCCATTTGTGTTAGAACAATGTCTCCGGAATGTCATTCATGACAAAACTGATCGGTTTCTAAGTTTTCACGTTCAACACCGAAACACAGAATTGACGTTAACCAGTTGCCCAGGCCCCGCTCGTCCAAGCAAAAAGCGAGAAAAAACGGCTTAACCCCCCCTGAACTTCATTTGCGCGAGTTAGTACGCTAAAATTTCATCTAGTTGAGCGAAATTACATAAGATAGGCTGGTTTTCATTCCCTTAACTATGCGCTAGATACCGAACATTAATTAATTAATTAATTAATTATTTAATGATCGTATTATTTCTATGTTTATCGTTAGGAATTATTACAAGTGGATACCGCTAACGATAATCATACAATGGTTTCCACCCCTCCCCCCTCAGTTTTGCAAGTTTCGCAGATCTTACTCAAAATTGGCAAACAATATGCTGTGTTTATCGTGTTTAGTACCAAAACTATGATTTTTAAGCTGCAACGTCATTCAACCCACTTCTAAATGGGAGGGTACTATTGTTAACAGGAAATGCATATGATTTTCCACTCCTCCCCCCTCAGATTTGCAAGGTTCGCAGATTTACCCCAAATTTGCGAACAATATGTTGTGTTCATGGTGTTTGGTACCAAAACTATGATTTTTATGCTGCAACTTCATTCAATCCATTTCTAATGGGGGAGGGTATCGTTATTAACAGGAAATGCATACGCTTTTCCACCCCTCCCCCCTCAGTTTTGCAAGTATCGCATTTCTTATCCCAAATTTGCAACCAATATGTTGTGTTCGTCTTGTTTAGTACCAAAACTATGATTTTAACGCTGCAACTTTATTTAATCCAGACCTTCTGGACTCGGAAATAGCAAATGAAACTGTCCCAGCATGCTTTGCGGCCAAAACGGAAAGGGCGATGGATTTTTACGGTTAGAAAGGAACATCGTAGAGACATGGGGTTTTCACCAAAATGTTACCCATAGAAAACTCCAGGGGGTCTTCTTAATTTTGTTAACGCTTAAGTTCAGGGGAGGAGATGGCAGCCAAAATAAAATTTCAAAATGGCTTAACCCCCCCTGAACTTCATTTGCGGGAGCGTTAACCCAAAAATATAATCTAGTTGGGTGAAATTACATAAGATAGGCTGGTTTTTATGCCATTAACTATGCGCTAGATACCGAACATTAATTATTTAATTCATTAATTAATTAATTATTTATTTAATGATTGTATTATTTCTATGATTATCGTTAGGAATTATTATTATTATTACTAATTATATTTAATGTTGATGACTCATTGATTTGCTGTTGATTCAATTAATTTTCTCTGCTATCTTTGCTATAAGAATTTTCGTTTGCCTGGTTGGGAACTAAAATGATGTTTCTGAGACATCTAAATATGTAGTAAACGGAGAAGCAACAAACGTATTTAACAACGATATGAACGTTACGCTATACGTTAGTATAGGTATTAAATCATATGGATTCGAGTGCAATTCGCGATTAATTTGTACGAGCTGAACGAGTTTTCAAACAGTATCAAAATTGCATGAGCAATTTGAGCTCTTTGAAAGATCTCACGAGTTAAAACTAATCCAGAATTGCTCGAGAAAGCCCTTAGCCATATGATTACTTGTTAGTAATATTCATACGCGTATTTTGTGCTTTTTGTCGTGACTTTATTCAAAGGATTTTGCTTCAGTGTTTCAACTTCTCCCAGCTCTAAATGTGGAAAGCTCTCTTTGTTATTGTTCTACATTGTTGCAAAAGTTTGAAAACACCTCCGCCTCTCAGTCAATCCAATTCATGAGTTCTGGTTGGAAGTTTGTCCACATCTGAGGTATTACATGATTCGGCACTGGTATTACACGATTTGGCACTGGTGTTTATCATAAATACATAATTTCTGGTCTAATTCTAACGAATCTGACAAGCTAATGTTTTTACTTCGTGGATGTACCAATGTTGACTTTAATTCAAATTGTAAATTATTCCTTGCTGTTCAAGATTTTATTTCCGCTACATCTCGCTTTTCAGTTCATATGTAATGTTATTTATTTTCTGTTGTTTCTGTTTCGCTCCCAACTTCCTCTGTTGAAATGTGTGCAATAGTTGTACGAGAGCCTCTTGGGGCAATTGTAGTGGAATAAATACGTTTAAATAAAAAATAAAAAATAAATAAAAAAAAGCTGCTCTCAGCCAATCAAATTCGAGAACTCATTGCATGTATATATTATTATACTTGAAATACACCTATCTCAAGAAAGTTTGTCCGATAAAAAGCGACAAGCCAAGGCCGAAAATAACTCTCGTTATTGTGAATACAACTGTCTTCGAGTTCATACTTCATGATCATAGTAGCACTGTTTATCCTCAGTTATCTAGATAAACTAATGCCAGTCTTTATAGAATGATTTCATATGCAAGTTACAAGTTACGGCAATGACAATTACAAATTACGGCACGGTAACTGCACGTTGAAATGGTTTCCCATTGTTTTTGTCTTTCTGGTCCAATCATATTACAGAGTTACGGTACAGTAAGTTACAATACGGTTACGGTAAGGCTACGGGCGTGCCGTATTTTTGTCCCATTCATACGATATCCACTGTGGTGCGCTATCTGGCGTTTTCATCAGAAAACCTTTCAGATCACTACTGAGTATACTACAGCAGCAGTTGGCCCAGATCGAGAGCCTTTTAATTTCTTGACCAAGGTAATTTTCATAGAAAAAAACAAACAGGAAAATCAAGGACGACTCAACCACTACTGAAATATTCATCAGTCATATCGAGAAATAAGAACTGTTTCAGTACTATTTTATTTTAAGTCAATGAGCTCGAATGATTTAGAATTTGTGTGAATAAACAAATATAATATTCCTATATAGCCCGTCTCTATTTAAGATTAACAATAAGCAAGAGCTGGTGTTTGACGCTTTGACATCGCTTTAGAACTATGGAAACCGTTGAACGAATATACTACACTTCAACGTTAGGAACTGCAATAGATATAGATATCATAATACATGCTCCGATTAAGAACTTTTAAAGGAACATTGTCGGGTGAGATATTTACCTTGCTCTATTCTGTCTGTTCTGCTCAACTTCCCCTGTCTGCCATTCAGTACCGGCTTCAACTATGCCATCAGCTTTTTTTCTTTCGCTCCATCAAAAACAGAGGCTTCCATCTACGTCCTCGTGTAATCCAAATTTTTCATATCGATCGACTGATCATTTGGTTCCCTAAACATTCTATCCTTTCTAACACAAAAGGAATGTAATTTAACGAACAGACTTGCTCATATTAACATTATGAACATGATATTATCATGTTGATTCAATTAAGCCAATAGGAAAGTACCTTTATTTCATCTCAGAGATTCTTAAAATTGATATTGGTAGTGTTAAATCAATCTTGCCTATGATTCCATTAACTATATTAGGTATAGTTATGGTTGGAAACCACAACTCTTTGACCATGGGTTGTTTGTATATTCGGTTTTTTGTCGGCATGATATTAAATAGAGTTCGCTTCAATTCATGACTAATGGGAAACTTATTAGATGCCTCGATCATTGAATCTAATTAACACCACGGTAAATTTGTTTACGGCAATCTAGCTTGAAATGGTAGAGCGATAAACTCATAGTCACAACTAATATTTTTTTAAAATTACTATTAATATTATTGTTAATCGTTTTGACCAAGGAGTCTCGTCGCAACAAAGATTTAATATAGCTGGAAGTAAAGTTTGAAAATACACTAATTAATTTATCGGCAGCGTATAGCCTACGTGTAGCCGTTTACCCACCCTGTCGGAATCCCTTCCAAATGAGGGTGGGTAAACGGCTACACGTAGGGTAGCAGCAGACCGTTACACGGACCGCGTGAGCGGTTTAACTTAACCTATTGCTGGTTTTCACTCAATCCCCAGAGATTCAAATGACAAAGGACATGGCGGCCATGTTGGTGCCCCAACAAAAGAAGCTAACGAGGAATCTATTGTTTAAGGGCACCAACATGGCGGCTATGACGTCAAGTGAAAGCCAGCAATTAGCCAACAATTGTTCTGACTTTTTCAATGTGACTTGAGGTTGCTAACTTATGACAGCACTAGAGGCCCTTTTAATTACTTTGACAAAACTACAGATCAACCCTAATTTACTTGAATTTATGGACTCTATCCATACCATGAAGAACTGTAATGCTGTACAAGAAAATTTGAACGCCCTCTGTGATTGATCATTGGTCGACGAACTTCACTTTCAACCCTCGAAATGTGTAAACTTACGCATTAGCCGAAAACATGCTAGCGCAGAGAGATTACGGCTTTCTGAAGGGAGTCAGCTAAAAATTGTCACCAAAGAACGGGTCTTGGCATCGTAATTTCCAAAGACTTAACATGGAATGACTTAATTAATTATGGTAATTACTGCCAAATCCAATAAATTGTTAGGATTTATCAAGCGAAACTGTGCGGGAAACTTAAATCATGACGCCTTGAAACTGTTATATATTTCTCTGGTGCGCTCAAATCTGTCAGGTCTAGGCACCCCAGTCCTTTATTTATAATATAATCCACCCTAGTTCCAATCCCATTAACCCACTCAGACAAAATACTAGCCAGAAGGCCTAGGTACTAGGAATATAACTGCGTAATAGAACAAATCCAGAGAAGAGCTACTGGGTCTACATGTAAAAACTTTGGCCTTAACTGTACCAGGAGCCCATTACCAGGAGCGTCCATATATATATACTCTATCCGTGAGTCAGTGTATGACCGGATTGAGCTATTTTTAGAATATGTTTCCTGGGTAACTGCCTTCTGACTCCGCTGCGATCCGTGCACGCTTGCCGTAATGATCGAGATTGAGAATGATGTATTGTTCTTTGATGTGATTTTACTAACGCTGCATTGTTCTGACTATGGTTTGATTGGATTCTCAAAGTGTGGCCACGAGAACTCCCGTGAGATCTGTTCTAAATATAGCTCGATCCGGTCATATACGTAGCTAGTCATACAATGTACGCTCACTCACAGACCTAGTATGGGAGATGGACGCTTCTGACTATACTAATAATAAATGCGTGCTGGACGGCTACCCTCTATATCATTGTGTTCTCATTGCTTATAAATAGAAATGTTTTCTATTCGGCTGAACGAGAATAGAATTTCCCATTTTATGAATTTCTGGTGGCAGCGGAGTTAGTTTAAAAAGAACAAGAACCCAGAATTCAGTTTCGTTTTCTTAGGATGCGCAAATAGTTACTATGGTAACTAGTGGAATAAGCAAAGAGTTACCATGATAACTACTGTAATAAGATAGCGGTTGGTTTGTTTTGATAACTCAGTCGTGATTGTTCACCTGTATCAACACATTGTAACAAAGCATACAGAAATTCCCGCCGAAAGCTATGGGCATTTAATTAGACTGCTGAAAATTTGAAAAGTAAATATTGACAAAAGATTGTGTTCACACAAAACTCTTCATAATCGCAAACTGAAGTTGCAGCGCGCTGGTGAAACAGTTTTGTTGTTTTGGCGTCCAGCACAAACGTACCTGAAGTGTTCGAGCGCAAATAGGGGAACAGAGGAAGTCTGACAACTGTGCGTACGAGCAGAAAGAGGGTTGTGTTCTTAGGGAAAATCATAATGCGTTACTGATCAAGCGACATTGATATTTTAATTCCACTCATGTTTTTGTTCTGTTTGCTGCATTGATTTGTGAGTACGGAAGGGAGGTAAGTGTTAAAAAGAGCTCAGCTAACTATCTGTGTTCGTTGTTAAACTGTTTTCCACTGGTTGAATTTTTCTTCATGCTGTTTTCAGGTAAGATTTAGGTGTAAACTTTAGTTTTTATGTTTATTTGGCTAGCCAGAGCAGTGTGAGGGGAGCTGATTTTGAACTACAAGGTGAACCAGTACCTAGAAAGAGAACATTTTATACCACAATTTCTACATTTCTTAGGTCGTTCAGCTACTCTCTTTGGAAGAAATTCCTGGCCGCAATTTCATTATTCCCGCGGCTGTTGTAAAAATAAAATATCATGATTACCCATTTATTTTTCAATCCTAATTAGTATTTCACAGCAAAAACAGTTGAATAGTTACAAGTACGAATCTCTGTCATTTGTGGGTGACAATCTATTTTGAAACAGGGTGGATAACAACACCGAAAACAGAATGAAATAAAATAGACTAAATGATGAAGTTGTGGCTTTGTACACATCATATTATACGCATATAATGCGCAGAAAATTCTTTAAAACACTTTTATTTTTCTAGATTTGATAGAAAGGAGTCCAGCATATGTCTTTTATATGTGTTTCGACATTCACGATTGCTCTAATTGGAAATTGGATTGTCAAATATTTCTCAAACGGAAATGAATAAAAGTGAATTTGATGAAAATTGAACTCGCGTTTCAATTTAGTATTTCAGAATTTCCGGTCTAAAATTTAGTGTGACATCTAAAACCTTCATAAAATTAAAAATAAAATGGGTATTTTACGTAAGGGCACGAAAAACGTCTTGGACATCGTTTCATGACGAACCGCGCTCGATTATGTCGACGTATTTGACTGTATTGTTGTAGCGATCATCGATCTAGCCGAACGACGTTCGTATACAGCCAGCTGTTCAGGGAATGTACTGATAAAGAACGTCAATCGTTCAGCGTGACCATATAATTAAAATTAACACCATTTCTTTATTTGAATACATTTTGGTGAGTTCGTAAGAAAATGAAACTACGTCTAACTTTTAGGTGTTTTATTTTATAGACAAGAAAGGAAAGGCTGGTTCAACGGTAGAGAGTTTTTCTTCCAATATTTCGATCATTCGGGGAAAGAAATGTGTCTATTGAACTAGAACCTTTACGAAATGATATATGAATTAATTTAGTATGATGACTTTTTATGACACCATAAGGGATTCCTCCTTTTTTGGTGAAATTCCCCCTTTAATAAACGTTACAAACAGAATGCACCATCAGAAAGCCTTCATGACACATTAGCTTGGCGCAAATTTGAACATTATATGATGATTGTATCCAAAGTTATAGAGGATTCAATGTTTCTATGACGTCAGGAGTCGGCCTAAATAAGGATGCCCATTGTAAACATATCAATCAAATAAAATAATGTGACTTTTCAGTGCCAGGTTAGTGCATTTTTTCAATAAAACACGAAGGCTTTTTTCTAGGGGTATGTATAAAAAAGTATGACGTCATAATGACGCTACCAAAAATATGACTTTAATTTTAAACCGGTAATCGACAAAAAATCATAACATACGATTTTATAGCCACGATTTTGTTTTTATGATTGGACACAATTCACTCTTTTCACCTGGTGGCCATCTTGGATTCAAAGCGAGGCAATCCTTTGTTTTTGCCAGGTTAGCCTCGCAGTGAGGGATAGTCAAAACGAGGCTACCCTGGCAAAAACAAAGGATTGCCTCGCTTTGAATCCAAGATGGCCACCAGGTGAAAAGAGTGAATATCATGGGACAGTACTCTAAAAGATGAATGAAGCGATATTTTCATAAATGCTTTCATGTTGTTTACTTGAAAAACATTAAACTTTCATGACTTTTGATTTCCTTAACCAAACGATATCGGGTTTTCGATTCCTTTCTCATCAAGAGGAGATTTTAACAATACACAGCGTTACGTTTTTAGAGGTATCGAACAGTTATAAGAAACCTATTATATAAGGATAAATGGCGTCATTGTGACGTCACAATGGTATCAACATAGCTTAAATTATCAGGTTATATTCCTTTTACAATTTTATACCCAGCTACCAAAATCAATCATCTACGTCGAAAACTGTTTAAAATATAGAACTCATGCCGTTTTCACGGTCGTTCGTGTCCTCTGTGGTTGTTGCGTGCATGTTCAGCAAATGTACAAAAAGTGTTGAGAAATAGATATTGTTATTGAAGAGAATATCTATAACACATACGCAGACTTGACTTAAAAAAGACACACCCAGCCAGTATAGTCCCAAGGCGTTCTGGCCGGTACTGGATGGTAATTTTTCTGATGGGTTAATGGGATCCCTGTTCATATTAGCCCCTCTGGTGTTCACCAGAATACCGATACATTTCCTTTAAATATCCGGCAGGCACCCGACCATTTACCCTGGATGCCAAAGGAGAATAGAACAAGAGGAGCCTCTGATGTTATCCGTTGAGAATCTCACTTCCACGCGAACATTATATTAAGAATTTGAACGGCGTGCCTGATTGGCTAATCTACTCATTACCAGGTGCAAACGTGAGTGCTAGATGTAACGGTAATTTTAATTGGCTTAGCAATGGCCCAGCAAAACCGGTGTGACGTGTTTTCTTGATTAGAAACTCAGCGCATGAAAGCGAGTCTCAACGGATAACACCAGAGGTTCTTCTTTTCATCTCTCCTCTCTCCAGTCTCTTCCCCTTTTATTTTTCCGAGCCCCTGGAACCCAGAGTACTGACAAGAGAGCAGTGAGGTAAGAGAAGGAATCCATGCTCCATGATAAATTTTTGAAATCTATTTTAGTTTCACAACACGTGATGTAAGTTATTTTATCTCGTTCTGGTAGGCTACTCTTGTTAGTTAAATTACCCATTGTTTATTATCCTTGCGGTCACACTCGACTCTAACTGATCTTGTTTAAGTCTCGATTAAAGACCCTGTGTCCGAGTCCATGCATGGTGCTTTGCGCCAATGTTATGATTAGTTTGTTTATCAACGGCCGCATAAATTAAAGGCCAGCTTTTAGGCGAACTAAAATGCTCTCGATTGTTTATAAGTTTCATAAAAGAAGTACACATAGACTTTTGGATAACGAATTTCATAATTTCTACCGGATTAAAAACCCAATCGAGCCCACGAATTTTCCCTGGATGCTTCGAATATGATTTTAACAGTACTCGGCAGGAAGCCAGTTGTTCTGTCTTTAGATTCTAATTCGATTTACGAGTGCGACTTTTCACAACTCTACAAGCAAACACATACTCTTGTTACCTTGTTTTTATGTCTATAGTATTGCTTAGCTGTATTTGAAGATCTCTACTTTCCTTGCGAATGATATATTTTGAGTGCAAAATGAAATGTCGTACTCGCACTCGAGTCAAACTCACAGCGAAGTAACAGCTGAACTCGGCAGATTGGAGTTTGACCCGCGATCGTAGTTTTGGTAGCAAGACTTTCTAGACGTACTGGAGGATGAAAAAAAAGGTTACGGACATTGCTTTCTCTGCTAATAAAAATGCAAAACATATACAGATACAGATAAGTCGTAACACCTCAGTGGAGCTTAGCCGTGCGAAATTATAATTACGAATGTTCTTGATGCCAGAAGTGGTTGCTTTGTGCTTTGTATTTCCAACGAAGCCCGCCGTCCCTTAGTGCAGCAAATCCCCGGGAAACTCACGTAGTAGTCCTTTTGAACCACAAGTGTTCTCTTGTAGACCTAGAGAAAGTAAAATGTGGATCGGACTGCTGAAGGATTATTTGCCTCGCTGTCTCGGTCCTTTCTCCGGCAATCCTCTACTCGCCACTCTAGACCGGGATTCGAAGAAATATTCGAACTACAGTTTCTTTTTAAAAAGTATATATACAAAAGTTAAGATAAAAGAAAGTTAGTTAAGCATATATACCTATCAATAACAAGAGCCCATCTGGGCTTTCACTCGGGCCACATGAGATTGAAGATGAAATACATTTTCATTTGAAATCCTCTTTGTAATAACCAAAGGGAAGAATTATTAGCTGAATTTAGCAGTCTTTAGGAGTGGCCGGTAGCGCGATGACTTTCATTCTCTGCTCCCCCAGTATATATGTAATTTAATATTTTTGTTTTTCTCGTATGTTGACCTTTTAATTTAAACACTACTTATTCGTTTAACACACTGCATTTGAGCAGGCATATATTCATTGTTTTGAACCCGAGAATTAACCGTACTCCATGGTCCCTTTCTTTAGTAGTGGGTTGTCGGTCAGGTGATTGTAAACTCTCGTCATTTAGCACAGAAAATGTATTCTGATGAATAGGGATCGGGTTGTCATGTAAGAAAGATGGCTCTTGAACAAACTGATAAGCTTCAGTAGGTTGGGTAGTCTCGGAACACTGGAGACCTTGGTATTTCATTGTCTTCTTTTTTGTATTCTTGATTTTTTTTTAAAGTTTGAAAGTCGTATCACAGCTTTATTATATCCGCTTTCAACTCGCCATTTTCAACTTCTAGGTCAATAATATATTCGTGCTGACAGCATCTTGATTTCGGTCTTGTATATATTATCCTTGCTGCACTAATTTGTCTTCCAAATGACTGAGTTTGGTTTCTTGATTCGTGTTTTGATGTGACGAGAGTAAGAATTCATTACGCATATCAGTTAGGTCAGCCTCCATGTTACAAATCAAGGTCGTTAAAGCAGCGAGAGAGTTCTTATTGCTAACAATCTCGTGAAGAATCTAAAGAATTCCGTCTCTTCCGGTTTGAATTTGACTCATGTGTATGTTGCTTTTGGAGTTTCAAGGATATGTTGATCCAAAACTACAGGCTCTTGGGGTTTTTCATTGACTTGTGAACTTGCAGGCTCTGTAATTTGTTTTGTTTTCTTAGTATGACATAAAGTGTTGAAGACCTCTGTTTCTTCATTCGTTAAGTTCTCTACTTTCATCTGTAATCTGGGAAACTCAATCTTTTCCCATGCCTTGGCACATAACTATTCCTGTTGTTAAGTAGACGTGGATGATTATAAGTAAAATCCTTCGACAGCTTGTACCGTTTCCGCTAGGTCAATATCCTCGCTGGAACGAAATAACTTGATCTCAATACTCTCTGATCCAACTTACGGTAAATCTAAATCTCTGACAGTTTTTAAGAGACTCATAATATTGGTCTTGAAGTGCCTTCACCCAAAATAAGATGTTCTTCTCGGATGTTTTAAATGCAGCACAGCGAGCCGATGGCTTATAGATTCCAATATCTATTTCTTCGAATTTTAGCTTTCCGGATCCTGGCCCCTTTGCTTCAGGTCGTCGTACGTGTCGTATATAAAATCACTGGCCATCTGGGTAAAAAACGCGGTCCTTCGGCTCCGAAAATAGCGCCAGTTGAAATATCCTGAGCCTGTTGGAAGGCTTTCGCACGAGTGAAGTTCAATAAAACATTAAACTGGCTTACATTTGAGAGATGAGACTCCAAGTTAGAGAGAAAGTTGCTCGCGGGTCCTCCGCCATCTTGCTTTACTGTATTAAATTATGTAAATAAATTAACCTGGCGATTGTTGCGTGACCAGCACAGTGCAATCTGATTGGTGTGAATTTGACCTTTAACGCATGCGCAGAAAGCTTGCTACACTGAATAAAAAAATAAAAAATAAAAAGAACGACTTGCATTTTAAGACTCGGTGCTGCCACAGGCAGCCCGAGTAAGTACACGATGGCCCAAACTAGGGATGGATTTCGAAAGATTCGGGAGTCACATAACAACAACAACAATCTTTCTGATTTTCGTCGGCCTACGAAAATGATTTGCGCGCGCAAAGCACCATGGGCTCGGACACAGGCATTTATGCAAACCAGTAACTAAGACAAGTTCGAGACTTGTTGCTAGAGAGTTCCCGCAGAGATCTCGGATAAATTTACCTTCAGAACAGGATTTAATGGTCACTTGAGTTTGGTCAGCCAATCAAATGCATTTCAAGTGACTTATAGGTAAACAATGTTTAAACGCTCACTCCTATGGATATCTGTGTATTTTTATTTTTTTTCCGCTTTCTCGCTCTCGCTCGCTTCGAGTCAGTCGAGTCAAAAGCTAAATCTGTCGATGGGAATTTGATATTATCTCCTCTCTGAATGAAGGCATCGCAGAACTCAGTGACAATCTTGATGGCTGTGGACTTTTCCCAACCAAACTGAAGGCTTGTACTGCGGTAAGAATCCCCGGTTCCAAGTCTCCAAAGAGAAATAGCAACACGTTTGTGTACGGGAACGGCATCTATAAGCCGCGTGTTTTGTCTCTCAAGTTCACCACCTGCAATCATTCCACAAATCTAACGTATTCCTGCTTTATAACACGAAAGTGTATTTTCCAGTCATATTCTAATGCTCTGTTGTTCAGCATGATATTGAACCACAGTTGTGGTCTCGGCAATACCCAGAAACGCCGAATACCTTGCTGACGGTTTAGACATATGTTTTTCTCAGCCACTGTCAAACACATTGTAGCCCCGGGATTGTAGCCTACCCTGAATTTGGCGGCTGAAATTTAGCCTATTTGCAGCCGTGCTCGTGACAATCGTCCCCATTCGACGACGAAGCATCGTCATCTTAACCCTCAACCTTAACCCTTATCCTCAGTATTCTTGCATTCCTAAGAAAGCGTCTAACTAAGAAAAAAACGGCTAAACCTATATGTACGAAAAACCCTTTCTCTCCTTCGTCCATGTTTATTGACCTTTCAAGCTTTAGGTCGTCGGTACTAGCGGGAAAAACATTAATGAATAGCTAGCACATGTTGATGAGCTGTTGACAAGTAGAACTGTACCATTTCGCCAATGTGTCCGTGAACGTGACTTATTATTTAAGTCACTAAATCGTGATTAGGACACCAAAACGGCTGAATGTGACCGTACTGTATATCCCATGGGTCCTCATAGCATCGTTATATTAATCTATCCTTAGCACAAGTTAGAGCGCCACTTTACACCAATCAGGTCATGTTAATAACCAGGTCATGTTAATCTAAAAATAGATTTCAAATAATTATCATATATTGGAACATGCAGACCCATTCGTTACCTCATTCTCTCTTGATAATGTCCATTAAGAATGTTATATATCATAATGGATACCGGTTATGCTCTTCTTTCCTGCTAAAATCTAGTGGCAAGCCAAAAAGTATGAATTCTTCTAAACTGTCAAGAACTGAATACTGACTTTGAAAGTGAAACTGGGCACACTAGATAAAGCAAGCACGTTACATGGCACTACCCAACACACGCTATAACGTAGCTAGCTTCTAATACGCATGCTCACATCTTATTACCCGTAGAGTGGCAACCATGTACAGCTGTTTCGTCCTTGTTAGGACTAATCAGCATGGCATAGCCCCCAAGACTGTCAGCCTCACTAAAGATCATAGGCCTCAGAATCTGGTTACTCTAAGGGCGAGCTCAAAGCTGCTTTAAACCCCAGCCACCACGCTAACACGTGTGGGAGCTGGAGATGTGAGCAAGCGCTATAGCGATGTGAATCTCTCCGAAGAGGATCTGGTAGTGCAAAATGGAAATGGCACGGCCAAATCCGAAATTAAACCAAGCACGTTGCATGGCACTACCCAACACACGCTATGAAGAATCTTTAGTGAGGCTGACGGTCTTGGGGGCTATGCCATGCTGATGAGTCCTAACAAGGACGAAACAGCTGTACATGGTTGCCACTCTACGGGTAATTAGATGTGAGCATGCGTATTAGACGCTAGTTACGTCATAGCGTGTGTTGGGTAGTGCCATGCAACGTGCTTGCTTCACACTAGATACTCAAGTCAGTCCTAAGATATTCCAAAATCGTTTGTGTTAGCTTTATATACAGGTCAGCATCAGCGTACTGAAAAGGGAATCAGCGTTTATGTCCCAGACATTCCTAAATATAATCCGGCTGTCATTCTTAAGCTCTGCAGGTCCTATAATAACTTGTCATGATAGCATCATCATTGTCTCTCCAACTACTTGTGATACTCTGCCGTGTCGTGCTGAACGCCGCTGGTCAAAAGAACTGCCGTTCAGTGTCATCAATCAACGACTACACGTTGGCAGGCCACGCCTACTTGTCGATCATTGGTAAGAAACTGATGACGTGTGTAATCACGTGTGACCATGACTCAAACTGCTACAGCCTCAACTACAAATTTCCCACAAGCACTTGCGAGTTGAATGGCGAGACCCGAGTGTCCCACCCCGGGCATTTTCTCCACACACCAGACTCAGTGTACGTAGAGCATCTTTCCCGGCCCTTCGGGTCTTGTTCCGGTGATTTTCCCTGCAAGCACCTCGGCAGGTGTGTCAACATCCCGCGGACTCCAGGGTTTAGATGCTTTTGTCAGGAAGACTACGTGGGAGAGTTCTGTCAAGGTATGGTAAAAAAGATCAATAATAAGGGGAGGAAATGATGGCCCATTTTAGACTAAAAGTACACCGCCTCACTCGTTAGCTCAGTTGGTAGAGCACGGACTAGAGTACGGGAGGTCGGGTGTTCGAATCCCGGCCGCGTCCTTGGGCAGGGACGTTTATAAGCCGTTGGCCTGGTCTCCTACTTATAATCAGTATTTGAAGGGGACGTGAAAGTAACTGCTGTACTACTCGAAAAAGAGCAGGGGATTGTCACCCGGTACAGCAGCCTGGCCATTGTACTAACCACACACTCGACATTGTAAACTGCGTGGCAGCTATTAGCGCCGTAAGCAGTCCGAAAAAAATCACTGACGGGATATGTTAGTAATATGCAAAGCGCCATGAGATTGTGGTGATATGGCGCTGTATAAATATGCTACTATTATCACTATATTACACGTAGGGGTAGGGGGAGGGTAGGGGGAGGGTAGGGGGAGGGTAGGGGGAGGGTAGGGGGAGGGTAGGGTAGGGGGAGGGTAGGGGGAGGGGAGGGTAGGGGGAGGGTAGGGGGAGGGTCTTCAACAAAGTGTGTGGGTCTTTAATTTACAAATAGAAGATGAAAATAATAGAGCGCAGTTCCAATTATTTCTGATGACAGTAAAGTGGCTGATTTCTAGGAATTGTGGTTTATTGGCTAGCTGACAGAGGGGTCAGAAGCAAGTTTCTCGATCGATCGCTTTGAAAGGCTATGATTTATTTGGGGAGTCGGGGTGGCACAGTGGTTAAGCGCTTTGCCTCTCACCTCTGTGGCCCAGGTTCGATTCCCGGACGCGGCGCCATATGTGAAGTTGAGTTTGTTGGTATCTCACCCTTGCTCCGAGGGTTTTTCTCCGGGTTCTCCAGTTTTCCTCCCTCCACAAAAACCAACACGCTAAATTCCAATTCGATCTGTGATTTAGCCGGGTCCTGGCTTTGATCAGCCTCTGGCTGTTTTTCGGGTGCCATTAGAAATTCAGCGTCAGTATTAGTTATTATTATGAAAATGATAATTTGGTAAGAAAGAAAAATACCAGACCGAGGAAAGGAGCGCTAAAAATGTTGTCCAGTAACGAAAAGAAAATAAGTATACTCTTCGAGACTCGAACCTTCGACCTTACGAACACTGGACGCGTGCGATTGGCAGATATCAAGGCATAATCAACTTTGAGGAAACTTAAAGGGAACCTCGGCTGAAAAACAGTGTTTACTCCCAAATGTTCCTTATGGATGACAAAATCGATTGCTGTGTTTGTCTCCTGTAAATTGTGGACTAGCAATTATTTATGGCCCGATTTTCATGTCCACAAAAGTCGCCATCTTGGATCTCATGACGTCACAGTGTTGCCCCATTTGTTGCTGGTTAACACTGTGATGTCATAAGATCCAAGATGGCGGCGCGTAGTAAATTTAAATGTGGACAGGAAATTCAGTCCACAACTGACATCTAGTTTACAGGAGATAAACACAGCGATAGATTTAGTAGACTTGCTCCAAGTCGAACTCGCTGAGTCACTGGGTAAGCGATTACTGGGTCAAAAATCCAGCGCGAGATTCGTGCGGGGGGCTAAGAAGGACTTTGAGAAAGTCTATAGATTTAGGTATCCATAAGGAACATTTTTTTTGAGAGTAAACATTGTTTTTCAGCCGAGGTTCCCTTTAAGGATTTTTTTAAAACAAATATTAGAGGTGTTTCTCCTGAGCGTGCGTGCTCTTATAGACAAACACGTTTCAAGTTTATTTATTGTGTACAGTATTTAGAGAAACACAATTACATTAGATTTTCAAAAAGACAAAAAAGAGTAACAAAGAAAGAGTACGAGCTCGCCATTCTGTGCCAATATTAGGATATTCCCCTAGCTTATATCATAATGAGTAATATATATATATAGGAAAGCCTATAGGCGGAGCCCCAATTATTTTTGATCACAGTAGAGTGGCTGCTTTCTAGGAATTGTGGTTTATTGACTAGCTGAGAGATTTCGGACAGAGCCGGTTAAAGCAAGTTTTTCGATCGATCACTTTGAAAGGAATTGTTCAAGCAAGCAACCGTGAACGACAATCCTGCTGGTGTACGTTGGATCAAACTAGTGATCTAATCGGCTATCAAATAAAAAATAACTATGAAGAAGCAAAGACCGATACAACGTAGAATTTTGAAATTAGTGGTACAATATTTCGGCTGGCCACACCAGCCTTCTTCAGGTACAATGAAGAAAATTTACATTGGCGTGTATTTTTGAACTTGATACTGAGCTGTCATAAAACAGATTACAAAGGCTATTACTTTGAAAGGCTATGATTTTGTTAAGGTATTATTATTAAAATGATAATTTGGTAAGAAAGAAAAATACCAGAACGAGGCTAAGGAGAGCTAAAAATGTTGTCCGTCTGAGCTTTCAAGGAACAACCAACTGTGAGCTAGCGCATTGAGCGTGGATTGGAAAAATTGTTACAAATAATATCATTCTCGACCCCAGACCCTTCTCTTATTTCTTACTGCGCATGCTCGTCGATGAAATCGTAAGGCTCTGGGAAACTCCAGGCGGTGTCGGACACGACTCACGTGACTCAAGTTGACCAATCAGAGTGCTTCTAAAGTTGTGAAGCGTTTTCTGTTCAGAGAGTTCAGAGAGGACGTTGTATGTGCTTTCTTTTGTACCGTATTGGAATATTCTGAAAATATTATTCATATCCTAACTGAAACTGACAAGGAAAACATGTAAACAATGCTTGGATGACGTTTCAAGAGCAGATAAGACATTTTAAGTACCTAAATCTGTATCTAATCACGCCTTTGTCTCAGTACCGTTCGTGTTGTGTATGCGTTGAATCGAGTGCTCTTCAAAAAGTCTATTTACTACGTTCAGAGAGGTACTTTTAATGATAAACATACAGAAAAAGTCAACCTTCGTTTTAACGGAGAAAATTGACCTTGAAGTTCATGCAGATCACGATCATGTCTTATTCCGCTGACTGTGTACAATATGGTGCCCATTTATCCGGCCAGTTCAGATTATAACCGCCGTATCTTTGTTTTTCGTGGTTGGACAAATTGTGAACTTTCATCCAGAGACAGCCCATTTATATACCAACATAATGAAAAAGGTTTGACTGCTTTACCTTAATATCTTGACAATTATTGCCATTTTTGCAAAACTCCTGAGGTTCACAGTACCGGTGCCTAGTATCCGGTCAGCTGTTCCAGTATCCGGCATTGACAAATTCAATTTCAAGCATATTTTTAGCAACTGCCGATCTCAGCCAAATCTCCTTCCAAGCACTGTCAATTCACCGTAAAAAGCCCCAAATCCCTCTAAAACAGACCATGCATGGAATAATTAAGGTCCAAACACAACGATTCTAGGAAATGTATTGCAATTTATTCTAAATAACCTCCCTTACAAAAATCATGTAAAACAGTCTCGCGGCTTTGACAGGGACAACACCAAATACAAGTCCGCCAATACCTTGTTCAAGAAAGTCTATGATATGTCATAAACCATGCGTGTTTACTGGTTTTCGCAGGCCGTCGAATACTAATATTATCGCTCGACATAACTAGAAAATTCGAAAAGCTGGCTTAAACTCAGGGAAAGAAAGACATTATTTATTACTGTAAAAAAATTGACGACAAGTCGACTTACGGATCACAACAACTCATCATGAAGTTACTTTCCCTGAAATTAATAAGTCCGCTGCACATCACATTACTCCTTTGTGAATCGAGCATCCCTGATCGACTCAGGCACTATTTATTCCCGAAAAGAGAAGAGCTTCTTCAGATGTTACGTCGAGAAAATAAGGAAGAACGGACCAAAAGTCGGAGGTCAGAGATGTTCACGCTTCGACGACCGTGTTGAAATGAGGCTATTTTCCATTTTCTCCCATCGTACTTTGCGATGCGTGTCCAACACCGCCTGGGGAAACTCCAGAATTTAGAGAGCCCTGATTGGTGTTTTATAAAACAATACAGATGACTACATAGCACGTGCGTGCGTAATTAATTTATTTGCATTTGAAAGGAAGAAATCAAAATGTCGGACGAACACAAGCGTGTCTGAAGTTAGGTCAAATAATTTCGCCAAGTAACCGGAAAATTTCAATATTAATACCATAGAGGACAAATTAATCCCTAATTTCAACTTGAAATTTCAAATGCCGCCTACGCGCGCTTAAAATAATGTTTTTCTGGATCGTAATTTGCTCTCCATAATATTAATGGTAATCAAATAGTGACTCGTGAAATTACGGATAAATTTCACTTGTGCCGAAGCGGCTCGGGACATTACTTCGATTTTGATAAACACGCGTGAAATTTATCCCTAATTTCACTCGTCCTCATTTGATGGCCCATACTAACTATTGAAAATACAGTCTTTCCCTGTCTTTCTAATAACAAACTCTAACGCCAGTTCAAACATCGAGTTGTCCGCCATTTCGTTTCTGGAGTTTTGAGCATGTGCTGTGAGGACTGTAGCCAGATTTTGGCTACAACCCTCATTTGCATATGTGGAGTTTTCCAGAGCCTTGCGATTTCGTCGAGCATGCGCAGTAAGAAATAAGAGAAGGGTCTGGGGTCGAGAATGAAATAATATTAGAGGTGGGGCGTTGCACGCTTCGCGAGGTGTGCGGTGAGTCATTCGGTCGGACGGATGCGAATGCAAGTAATTGTTTCGTTCGATCGCTATGTATCTTTGGCCCGCGCAGGAGAGTAAGTCATCCAGATTTGTTTAGAGATAAATGCGAATTTTCCCTTTCCAAAACCGAGAAGAAATTAATAAATTGGTTTTGAAAAAACCGATTCCAAGCGTTTCAAGTATTTCTTTCCTTTCTAGTTGCATACGGTTATACCAGAGTTCCGCTACGGTCAATGAATATCGTACCATCCGCTGCAATGTTGTTTACCATAATGTATCCTTTTTTAGATTGCAGCTCTCCACCGCTTGGTATTTCGGACGGTCACATACCAGACTCACAAATCACAGGCTCATCTAACGGCCAATGGCTATTAACGATCTTCAAGCCATATATGGGCAGGCTGCATGGACCTTCTTCGTGGGTTATCTCTTTAATCGACACTGCACCATTCTTACAGATTGACCTCTCCCCCAAGACGAGGCTCATAACGCATGTTGCTACACAAGGGAGCCCGAAATATGATTGGTGGACTACATCATATGTTGTGCGATATAAGGATGATGGTGACAATTGGCTTGACTACAAAGAAAATAGAAGGATTAAGGTGTGGCTCTAGCTAAGGGAAATATGGGGAATAGAATACACGAGTTCCACTTAACGTTAAGTGAAACAATTTAGGACCAGCCTCCTATTCACATTATTGAAATCTCATGTCCGCGCGAGAGGAAGTCTGGTAACAATGGTATCAGAGCGAGGCTAGTTGTCCCACAGATCGCAAAATTTGAGTCAGTCAGAAATGTCTTAGTTTCTATCGTATCGCACTGTTGTGTTCATTTTTGTCATCATGCAGGAACTTAAAGTGCAAGTAGCGCCATAAAACAACATGAAATCTTTTTGCCCCAAATTCTATTTCTGATATACTTCAGTTGTCTAACTTAGTTTTCTTTGAGAGGCAGGAACAGCAATTCAACTAGAATAACTGCCTATAAACAACAAAGCATATTTTGAAGGAAGCCTACGGGATTTTATTGTAGTAGTTTTCTCTTGGGAGGGAGTTGATTCATCTTATGACGTCACAGGGATTAAAGCCAGAAATGTTACACAATTTGCAAGATTAATACTGTTAATACCTTTTTTGTGAGAAACAAACACAAAAGTACAATATAACTTTTTATTTTTTCGACATTATATATTTGCACTTCAACGTTATTTTCTGTTTTCGAGTTATTTTCATAGATCTTAAGAAAGCGTTTGATACGATCAATCACAGAATTGTACTACAAAAGCTCTCAAACTATGGTGTTGACCAGAACAGCCTGAAATGGTTCGAGTCATACCTTAGTAATCGAAGTAAAAAATACACTGTTAATGGTCATCTTTCAGATGTGGTGTCCCTCAGGCAGTATCATCGGTCCTCTACTCTTCCTTATCTACATTAACGACCTTCCAAACTGTCTCAGTGTAGGTTCTCCGAAAATGTTTGCTGACGACAGAAATATTAGCAATGCAGCCAACAATCTGAGCGACTTAGAAACTGTAATAAATTCAGAGCTAAATAATCTTAATCGCTGGCTTCTAGCCAACAAATTAAGTCTTAACATTGCTAAGACGGAGTTTATGGTTGTAGGCTCTCGTCAAAGATTACTAGCGCAAGGGGATGATAAAATTAATATCGAAATCGAAAGAAATGCTGTTAAAAAAGTACTGAGTCATGCAAAATCACTTGGTGTGATAATTGATGATCGACTCTCATGGTCACTAAGCATGTCGAAGAAAAATCAAAGAAAATCTCCTCTGCTATAGGAGCCCTTAAGCGCATAATATATTTTATTCCTACGACCGTTGCTCTCAGAATTTATCAGGCACTAATCCAGCCCCATTTTGACTACTGCAGCTCTGTTTGGGATGGATTAAACCTACAATTAAGTTAAAAGCTGCAAAAGCTTCAAAATCAAGCTGCTAGGGTTATCCTTCAATCGAATTACGACACTAGCGCAACTTTACTTCTCGATAAGCTACACTGGGATAGTCTAACCTTAGGCCGAAAAAAGCACAAAGCTATCTTAATGTTTAAAATAATACATGGCCTCGCTCCAGTGTACTTGCAAAAAATATTTGCTCCCCGCAGCATAAATTTTGACCTACGAAACAGTAACAACAAATTAAATGTACCCAAGCCCCGTACCGATTACTTAAAACGAAGCCTCAGTTATAATGGGGCTGTTTTGTGGAACAACCTTCCCAAAAACATTCGAAAAATTGAGTCACTTGGGAAATTCAAAAGGGAAATCAAACGTTCTTATGCGGCAACGGTTCCCACACGGCAATCATGTAAACCAGTTTTAAATGCATTTTAATTTGTTTTAACTTGTACTTACTGATGATTTTACCGTGTTTAAATAAAGTGTGTATAGTCCTAATGTTAATCATACCTCTAAACTAAATCCTTGTTAAACAATTTTAAACACTTCATTTAAACATAATTTATCCAAATAGCGCTTTGGATATAAAGTTTAATACACCTAAATTGCATACCATGCCTATCACGCTTATCTTAATACGGTTTAGTCGTTAATATTATTAATCATGACTTTGATTCTTTATTTGTTAAACTGAATACTGCTCTAAACGCTTATTAATCGAGCCTCTTAGCCATGGTTTTCATACCTTTCTAGCATCTATCGTCGCCTGTCCCCACATACGCACTTGTATCGTGTTACGATCGATCTATTGGCAGCCACTATCTCAACTCACTCGCTATTTCATGTTCAGCCGCATCATTTTGGGGAAACCTCATCACAATCTGTTCGTGCAGCGCCCGCAAGCGATCTTTTATACTTCAGCTTTGGACTTCTGTTCGTGTCTCGCATTTTGCCCCCCCCCCCCCCCCCTTCCACAGAGTAATCAGCTAAGATAATTATTTCGCTCGCCATAACCTTTTAACTTATCTGTGCCAACTCAATTACGAATGGATACACAACATAGACCGGGTATGCCTTTGAGTTTGAAACATATGGTTGTTCATGACCTAAATTCAACTTCTGCTTAATTTCGGCCTTCATTTCATTTTAACATTGTCAATTTTTTAATCTTTCGGCTACTAAACAACCCTGTTTAACTTTTGACTCCTAATGAGAAGAGTTAAACAGCCAGTCTTGCTTTACGTATTCTCCAATCGTTATTACAATTCCAAATGAGCTCATTTGATTACGCCACTTTATAGTCATACTTCACTTTATGCTTTTATGGAGTCTAAAATAAAGCGCTTGCCTGGTTTCGATATTACCTGGCAAATAGGACTCAGTTTGTTATGATTGATGGCTCTACTTCTTCCTCGCGTGCCCTAAGTTGTGGAGTCCCACAGCTTCTGTTTTGGAGCCGCTTCTTTACCTGATGTACACTGCTCCGCCTGGAAATATCATACGCAAGCATGGCTTATCATTTCATTTGTATGCGGATGATATACAGGTGTATACCACCTTCACCTCCAATAATGATCACGAACTGGCCACGCACTGCCAAACATCGCATTGAGGATTGCCTGGCTGATATCGATAAGTGGATGACTATTAATAAACTTATGTTGAATAAAGATAAAACTGAGCTTCTTTTGCTGTATTCTAAATTCCGCTCATACACTCCACTACGTTCCCTTACCTTGGGAGATGACACTGTATATCCGTCAGACCATGCCAGGAACATCGGAGTTATATTTGATAGCACTATGACTATGTCTAAACAAGTAAATGCTATAGTATAATCAGCATTTTACCACTTATACCCCGGGGGGAGGGAGGGGGAGTACTCCTGTTTGTGACGTATTATGTATATGCCGCACGGGTGGGTCAGGGTTTTGAGCTCAGTTTGGGCAGGTAGGGTCAGGATTTTGACCTGATTTGGGCAGATCAGGGTCAGGATTTGAGTATAATTTGGGTGCAGTCAGGGTGGGGGGTTCAGTATTTTTTAGGCAGTCGGAGTTCAGTTTTTTTAGCTACAATGTCAAAAAAAACATTCTGTTGCCTCATTTTGATCGCCTGCCCACATGCAAGCACTGAGGTTCCCTTACATCGTGATGCCGCTAATTCGTACTTCAGTACTTATCTATGTACTTCATCTGCTGATTTGTTTACCCAATACCACGTCCTGACTTGAAATGTTCCGTATTTTGCATGTAATCCCGGTACGCGGTATACCGGCCGGGATATATATCCGACCGTGTTTTGAAAACAATTTAAAGAAGGGGCAATCAGAGTTTTTTTTCCCAAAAAGGGGGCAATCAGGGTTTTGGAGCTCGGATTGGGTCAAACAGGGTCAGGGTTTGAGCCTCTAGGCCTCATATTAGTCCTTCACTCAGAAAGCTCCATTGGTTACCAATTCAATATAGGATATTTTTTAAGGTTAATTTACTTACTTTCAAGACCCTACATAATTTAGTTCCGTTCTACCTGCAAGAGTTGTTGGAATTGCACAAACCAAGAAGACTACTGCGTTCATCTAAGTCTGTTTTGCGCCTAAATTGCATATCTTATAAATTAAAGAACTATGGACACCGAGCTTTTTCTGTACACGCTCCCAAGTTATGGAACGATCTTCCACTAAACATCAGATCTTCTGAGAATGTTAATACTTTCAAATCCAGGCTTTCACAATGTGTTAAGTCATATCAAAAGCACAAAATAATTTTATTTTTAGTCTCGTTTTCATGATGTTGAAAAGTGTACAGATACATATTTAGTGTCGATTTTAAGCACTTTGCCTTCATTGGATTGCTGTAGACTTTTTATATGTTATAGAGGGTATGATTAGGGTTATAAAATCATGCAATTGAAATCAGAAAATATAGATAACAAATCTTAACAGTGGGTTTATAAACGGGTTGCACTTTGTTCGGCACTACCATCCCCTCCCCTCCCCTCCCCTCCCCTTCGCTTCTCTTAATGTCTGCACACTTTACCACAATACAAGAGGCTTTAAAAATATTTTTTCAAATTAGAGTTCAAAGGTTACATTCCATGTTTCCATGGAAACTGTCATGTGTAATTTGTTAAGGTCGTAACAACATCATATTTGTCAAAGTTTTTAGAAAAACGATTACAACGAGAACGCCTGATTTGCCGGCGGCCATTTTGAGACCAAGGCCTTAATACACCTGAGCCGTATTGTACAGGCCCGCAAATGATCCCCAAAATGGACCCCAAAATGGACCGCAAATTATCCCGCTCCGCAAACGATCCCCAATGGGGACCGCAAATGATCCCGTGAAAAAACATGGAATGGCATGGATTTTTACCGTTGGATAGTGGATCTAAAGTATGAATGAAAAAAAAATCTCCAAGACGTCACGCTATCGACCCCGGATCACACTTGTCCATAAAAATCTTATGTCGTCAGCGACATGTCCAATCTTGACAGCCTTTGCAGTGTCTGTAATTGACACTCGTGAATGCTCGCTCCTGACTGTTACGCTTGTTATTACTTTTGGTATTGCTTTGAAATCGTTTCCTTGTGTGTTGTAAATAGGAGATACTGACAAGCAGGATGAGATATCTGGAAATGAAAACAAAATTGAGTCAGAATAATTGACCCGATTCGATTAAAAAAGGTTAACCGGTTTTTGGTAATAAGAACGACGAAGGACTCTGGATTAAGAACTCTGGATTACTGAGGAACTTAGTAATCCAGAGCAAATAATTTTCTCTTTTCCCAAAAAAAAATGTTTTGTGTTTGAAAAAATGAATGGACCAAACAAGCCACCATACTATGGGTTATTTATTCTTAACTTTAATTTCTTTAATTTTAACTTTGAGTCAGAATACTCCCGATTAAGAAAAAAACTATAAAAAAACTCGGGATTATTAACAAAAAACATCCAAAAAATAATCAATTAACCCAGGATTAGAAAAATAAAAGAAATTGGTCGTTACGAGCCACCGTAGAAGGTACCGTTTGTATGAAAAAGAAAACTAACTTGATGCGAATATTTTGATTTCTAAAACGACCAGATTCTATGCCATTCCATATTTTTTCGCGGTATGATATGTGGTCCCCAATGGCGATTATTTGCGAGCCGGGATCACTTGCGGTCCATTTTTGGGATCATTTGCGGTCCTGTACAGATCCACTATCCAGCGGCAAAAACATCCATGCCATTCCATGTTTTTTTCACGGGATCATTTGCGGTCCCCATTGGGGATCATTTGCGGAGCGGGATCATTTGCGGTCCATTTTGGGAATCATTTGCGGGCCTGGGATCATTTGCGGGCCGGGATCATTTGCGGACCTGTACAGTATACCAACTCTGGGCACTGAGCAATGAAGACGCTTTGCTGTTATACTTTGAGCACCTATAATTTTGAGCAGACTAACGATAATCGGGCTTGGAAATCTCAGTTTTACTCTCTGCAAAATTGACTAACTAACTACCCCATGAATATCTTGTATCTTTTGTAGGACTTTCAAGCCAACTCGGATAAGAATTCCGTGGTCCAACATTCCTTTAATCCTCCATTCCAGGCCCGTTACGTTCGTATTGTTCCAACGCAAGCTAGCACCCGCACAGCAATCCGAGTTGAACTGTATGGCTGTACAGTATTCTGAGATAACAGCGTAGTGACGTTATCAGTGTCCTGTGAGCGACCACACTGCGCTACCACGACACGTGTTCATCCTATCACATCCGGGCATGTGATCGCTCTGGGTATAACGTGCTGATTGGTCTAATAAATTGCTCGGGTAACACATCCTATTTATGCATCAAGATGGTCATAGACAGATAGACAGGTTATTTGGAATACAACCTCGCAGCCAGTTATTGCCCAAGTTCTACATTTTATAGTAGACGACGCAGACCTGAAGAAAACTGACTCTTATTCTATGATTAGAAAATCTAGATGTGCAAAGCGTTAAAAAGCGAACAAGAGAAACAATAAACTCCTAATTTCGTAAGAAAACACTATCGCCTCCCGTTGTTCTATAGTACTGTGGCGTCTCCTCATCTCGATGCTAGACGCACGGGCAAGTCCAAAGGTCAAGCTGTTGTTTACATAGGGAGTTAGAAGGATTTTTCCCTCTAGCAAATTTATGGATCGGGCCGCAGTAACCAACAAATTGCCATGTTATTGGCTCCCCACAAAAAAAAAAAATGCAACGCTAAATTCAAAAGCTACGCATTGCCCCTGGCGTGTCTCAAAAGACAGTTTCAGGATCATGCGCAGTTCTACAAATCCTTTGTTTATTTGGCGGGCATGTTAAGCAAGGCAGGCAGGTTAAGCAAAAGACATGAACATTGCAAATGATCTTGAAAGTGGCTATAATTCGCGATTGGAAAACTGCATTTAGCCGACAGTCAACGAAAATTTAATAATTAAGTCGGCGGTGAAAGCTTTGTAACTTGGCTCCGCGTTTGATTATCGGTCGGCTAAATGCAATAGACCACCTTGAAGTTAGAGTTCCTAAGGAGAGGAATCGCTCACTTAATTAATTCATGAAATATAAACAAAAGCGTAGTCCACACGAGCAAGTTTTCCTTGACAAGTTTTTCCTTGGCAAGTTTTATTTGCTCATGTAGACGAAAAATGACAAGATTTTCCTTGACAAGTCTCCTTGTTGAAAAACTGGCGTGCCAGTTATTGAACAAGGCAACTAAAGGAAAACTTGTCTAGGAAAACTTGCTCGTGTGGACGACGCTTAACATAAATTAGCAGTGGTTTTAAAATGTACAAATTTGACAGTAACTGAGCGACGATGGTTGTTTAGTGTAGTGGTTGCGACGTTTGCCTTACGAGTAGGAGGGAGCTCTAGGTAGGTAAGATCTTGTTTACTGATCGGTTAGGGTAATTTTATTTTTCAGGGTAGGATTTTAGTTAGTTTATATTGTCATTTCATGAATTAATTAAGTGAGCGATTCCTCTCCTTAGGAGCTCGTCCTCGAAGTTTTCGACGCCATTTTGAAAGGTGTGCAACATTTCCTGGCGTTACAAACCTTTGTAATAGAGGTAATCGGCTAACGCTGTTGCCACCCAATTCAGATCAAGTGATGTAAACAGATGCTACTCTGGGGAATTATTCCTTTTTCATTCTAATCATAATGCAGTCATGCCTATCTGAATACAATTAATTTTCAAAGAGTTAATTCTCCAGAGTAATGTGTGTTTACATCGCATGATCTGAATTGGGTGGAAACAGCGTTAGCCGATTACTTCTATTCGGACACGCTTCGTCAAAGCGCTCTGAAGAAAATTATAATTACGGCAAGCTGACCTAATAATTCTACAACTACAAGAACCGACAACAGAATCAAAGGTAAGATAATAACAAAGATCATTTGTGAATTTAAACCCAGTAGGATGACTTTTGATCGAACTCTGCAAACAACCGGGAATCGAAAGAAGAGAAATTACGGATCACAAATGTATTGAAATAGCGAACTGAATATTAAAATTGGGGTTAAAGTAAACATTATATGTAGGAATAAAACTTTATATGGTTTAAATCAATTAATAGAAAGAAAAATATATACTTTGCTCTCACACCACGTGCTTATGACGACGACGCCATGTTTTTGAACAGTTTACACCGTATTCGGAGTGCCGAACAGAAGTCCGATCAAAAATCATCCGGGAAAAGTCGCCCTACTGGGTTCAAATTCACATATGATATTTGTTCTTAACTTACCTTTGATTCTGTTGTCGGTTCTTGTAGAATTATTAGGTCAGCTTGCCGTAATTACAATTTTCTTCAGAGCGCTTTGACGAAGCGGCGTGTGTTTGTATGGGGACTGAGTAACCACGCCAGGAAATGTTGCATACCTTTCAGAATGGCGTCTATTTTCCAAACGCGAATTGAACCTTCCAGGGTCGCACTTCAACATAGACCACAGGTAGCCCATACTTACGATCTGTAAAGGCGATCAGCAAGAAAATGCATGAAAATTTCACTATTATCGCTGTAGTGCTCTTTTAATCTAATCAGACATAGACATAATCTTTATTTATACACGTTTTCTCATCATACATATGCTCTTCCTGAGAGCCGTGTCTATAACTATAAAATTCATAAAAATACAAAATCGTATTGATAAAAAAAAAATGCCGATACTAGGTATTTATAAAAACTATTCTAAATCATTTAATGCGTCTCTGTAAGCTGCAATACTTGTCTGATTCTTAATATTGTTAGAACAGCTATTCGAGAGAACAGACCCTCTATATTGGAAACTTAGTTTACCACTTTCGCTGTTTGGTCTAGGCACAAACAGATTACTAGACGAATTTCTCAAGTTATAAGAATGAATATTGTTTGTATTTTCAAACATGTTAGTCAAGTAGTTTGGAGTGCCCCCGTTTAGTGTTTTATACATTAATATTGCTAATTGTTTCAATCTTCTTTCTTCAAGATTTTCCCACCCCAGCTCATCCAGCAACTCAGCCGACCGCTTATCATAATTTGAAAAAGTGACCACTCTGGCGGCTCTGTTTTGGAGCCTTTGGAGTGTGTCAGACATCCCTTTCCCACATGTTCCCTATACTGCGCTACAATAATCAAAATATGGTAGCACAAGGGAATTATACATTGTAATTAAAGTTTCATAGGGAACGAGATGCCTTACTCTTTTTAACGCGCCAATTCCTCCCGAAGCTTTCTTAGCAGTTTTACTTATTTGTAAGGTAAGGGATTGATCTATCTCTACTCCGAGATATTTATATGTCAATTCCCTTTTCAGAGGTTTGTTATCTACTTGAATTTGAAAAGGATAATCTAGGCTTCTTATCTTATTTTGACTGGCTACTATCATGTATTTTGTTTTAACTACATTTAAGGCTAAGCTTGTTTGCTTTTAACCATGTATGTATTTCATGCAAATCATGATTCATTTGTTGCTCTAGGACGCTCTCGTTTGCATTAGCAACAGTTAAACTTGTATCACCGCATACATACGTACACTGGAATTCAGATCACAAGCTGGAAGATCATTGATATATACTATGAAGAGCATTGGTCCCAGGATCGACCCTGAGGTATACCACATTTAATTTTACAACTATCCGACAGAACACCAGTCACAGCTGTTTTTTGTTCTCTATCTGTTAAATGTTTCAAAAACCTTCACTTTTCCTTGTAATGATTACCTTAATGTCTCTGAAGACTCCTGGGCGGTGTAGCCTTGATTAAGGGTGGTTTTGGATTTCTTGATTTTCTCCCCTAACAATTAAGATAGTCAGAAAGTAAAGGTAGGAGACCTTGAACTCGGGTGCCTCGATTCAATCGGCCATAAATCGAAAATACAACTGAAAATATCGAGGTCCATTCTGGAACTCAATTGTAAGAGATTTATTACACACTAAAAGCCATTTATTTATAGATCAAAATTTTTTTAGGTGTAGATAATTTGTATTTTTTTCAGCAGTTACTTTATTGAGATCATCACTTTCGTTATTGCCTTGTGTATTTGTTTTCACTACGCCCATGGGCTCCTGACATGGGTAATATTTTGCTTCTGTACTTTTTCCACATATACTGTCATAAAATATTTTGCTTCTGTACTTTTTTCACATATACTGTCATAAAATATTTTGCTTCTGTACTTTTTTTGCAGGTATATCTTTTGCCATGTATCATTTGTTTTAACATACTGTCACATTTTTGCTACCATCAACACATGGCAAAAAAAGTATACCTGCGAAAATAGTACAGAAGCAAAATATTTTATGACAGTATATGAAAAAAAGTACAGACATGAAAAAAGTACAGAAACAAAATATTACCCATGTAGTGAAAAACAAATACACAAGGCAATAACAAAAAGTCATGATCTCAATAAAAGTAACTGTTGGGAAAGAAAACAAACTATCTACACCTAAAAAATCGTTGATATATAAATTAATAGTTTTAGTGTGTAACTGAAATCTCTTACAATTTTGACCAGAATGGACCTCCATACAAAAACAAACCCAAATATACAATATTAAATAAGAGATTATTCTATCGGTAGGAATCGGTAGGAATGACCCTGGCTCAACACCCTAAACCCTGGTGGAGGGTTAGGGTTAGGTTTGGAGTCGGGGCTAGGTATTATGGTTGTAGGAATATGACGTCACCGTAGGAATCCTACAATTTCTACCGAAAATAATATAACATGAAGAAAAACCTCCGCGCGCAACTAAAAACTAGCGTTATCCCACCCGCCCATGGGCCACATTATTGAAGCGAAATGGAAAACTCTACTAGCCCTGCGGCACAAATTAAATGAGCCATCCCTGTGGCAAACTAGTTCTGCCATCCCTGTGACACACAGAATCAGCCCGTCATTCCTGTGGGACCCTGTGGCACAAATAGTCGGCCATCCCTGTGGCACACAATCAGACATCCCTGCAAATAGTCAGGCAACTAGTTTCACCCTTGGTAGCAGAGGTTTAAAGAGAATGACTCTCTTAAATCTCGACCGTGTGGTTTGTTCGAATGAAATTCCACTGGATATCCTACATTATTCAACCCCACTTTATTCTGTAATATTATAGACACATAATCTTTTAATTAGTGAATGAAGAGTAATTCAAATGACTCAGATCACCCCTCCCCTACAATGTATCCAGTGGCATAGTCGGGGTTGGATACGATATTGTAAGTCTAAATAGTCCAGATTACCGCTGAATGCAATGACTACAGACGCATGTACTCAGGCTTAGCCTCATCATTCTTAAATACCAGCGAGGTACAAAATGCGAAACTACAACAATACGCAGAGTTGTGAATAGCCCACCTTCTTGCTGGTATTTATTAATGTTTAACTTCAGAATGAGGCTAAGCCTGAGTACATGCGTCTGTAGTCACTGCATTCAGCGGCAATTTTCGAATAGGAAACTGGCACACAGCGGTCAAACGTCTGCGCGTGCGTATTACGGTCAGTCTGGTGGGCGCGGCCGCGCGAATTTCCCGCGCAAATTTACCTTAAAACGTATTACAGTGAACTTCTACCCCCAAAAGTTAAGAAAAATACGTGAAAGTTAAGCTGTTTATTTTCACAGTCGACGGGAAATTGAACAAACTTCAAACTGTGAGTTTACCAAATTGTTTCGTAATTTACCAAAAAAGTTCTCAAGGTTTGAAAACGGGTGTGTGAACAGTGACCCGCTGGCTCGCTGAGAATTTTTTTGGGAATATGTTGTTGTTGCAAGACTTTTGACGCATGCGTAGACGTTTGACCGCTGTGTGGGAAACTGGAGTATTGAGAAGCTGCTCTACACAGTGGCAGCGCGGTACTGGGATAGAGAAGACCACCCTCCCCTATTTTTTTGACTGCATTATTCTGCAGTTGTAGCTAGCATTGAGCGTTTTCAGTGGGACTTGACTCAAGGCCAGGGACCAATTCATTTAACTTTCACACATATGTATTTCATAAGTATGGCAATTTATTTTCAGGTGTAGTAATGAAAAGACCGGTAAAATACTAGTGTAGATAGATAGATTGCCTTGATTTAAACACGATTATAATTAAAGCACAAGGCTTATGGGGTCGTGTGTCTACTTTAAAATACTACTACTAAGAATAATTTAACTGTACATCTATTTACAATACTAAAAATTACTAAGAATACTTTCAAATCATAGTTAATAGAGTGTTCAAATGCAATAACTCGTAAATAAACTTCAAATTACTAAATTAAACTTACCGTAATAAAATGATAATGCTAGGAATAATACGAGCTGCTAAAATGTAAAAAACAAATACAATACTAATCGAGTTACCACAAAAAAAACATTAATGGGAATTCACCAAAACCCATCTGACATTAATGGGAAGAGTTCAACTTTTCCCGGGAAAGTTGAACTCTTCCCATTAAAGTCTGATGGGTTTTGGCAAATTACCATTAATGTTTTTGTGTGAAATTTTCCCCTGTGTACATGTAGCTCCAAACGAGGATGAATAAAAAAACTTAGAACTATTTTACTTGTGTTAACATTCAATAATTGGCGATTAGCAGAAACAGATGAAACTGAAGTTTACCAGCCACATGCAAAATGTTCTCTTCCTATTTAACATAAGTTAGACTTATTCTATTGCATTATGGTTGAAGTTGTGGGTTTGCGACATGTTTTTTTTTTTACATATAATGGGGTGTTTACCCCAAAAGTACAATTAAATGACTTATCTAGGGGGTTCACACTAGATATTGTACATTTTTTCACGCGAACAGACACACACACACACAAAACACCACAATTGAGAATAAAATAAAATAATTAAACGTAAGTCACAGAGAAACGATTTGTAGATAGAATAAAGCTTTGAACTTTGCAAAAAAACGACCATTTATATCAAAATCAAAATCTTTAACGCCGTTCAGAATAAACTCCATTGTTTCCTTGTCGCTGCTCTGTGACCATTTCTCGCCCAGTAACTGTGCAGCAGAGGCAAAAAAGGAAGCTCGTTAGCCAGCGTAACGGGGACAAAATATAAAATAATACTTAGGTGTTTCTTTAGCTAGTCTTCATTCACATCTGGCACAAAAACCAAGCCTGAGGCGAGTATGAAAAATTGATGCTAGTCTCGAATAGGAATAATCAAGTAACTTATTATAATTAAAAGGAAAAATCACAGATCGCAAATTAAATTTAAAAGAAAAAAGCGAAATTGAATTCCTTACATCCAAACTTAGTAAATTCCAAGACGTGATTGTGGAAGACAGGAAAGACTGCTGAAACTTAACAGTTCTACAAGGAATAAGTGAAAAATCTTCACTTGATCTTAGGTTAAAATGTGCACGTTCACCCACAGTATTGGGTAATAGCTCTAGTAAGTAAGTGGGAACTAGTCCATTTACAATTATATCTCCATATTACATCGAGGGACGAATTAAGCTTTTATATAAGCAAGCTAAGGTTGACCTATCAACCTTGTACTTCAAAGACTTTAACATATTCAACCGTTTAGATGCTCTTTCAAAAATGCTCAAAATGTGACTCCGCCATGACATATTGCTTTGCAAGGTTAATCCAAGATGTTTGTGATCTTCAACCTCTTCTATATATTTACCATTAAATGTCAAGGTAGGATGAACAGGCTTATCACGTTTTAAGGAAACGACAATACTCCGAGTTTTCGAAGGATTCATGGTAACAAGCCACTCATCAGACCATTTAGAAATCTTGCTCAGATCATTCCCGAGGCGGACGGCCGAAATATCAGAATCTTCTACAATTTCAAAGAGAGTAGTATCGTCAGCATAAATAAAAGGAAAATAATTTAGACCAACAGTTTTGTCATTTATATATATTAAAATCAGGAGAGGTCCAAGGACCGATCGTTGCGGAACTCCTGAATTAATCCTTCTCCATTCAGAAGATTGACCGTCAATAACAACACGTTGCTGTCTTTCCTGAAGATAACTTTTTATCCATTTCAACAAAGGATCACGAACGCCAATGGCTTTCAATTTGCATAACAAACCAGAGTGCCATACTCTGTCAAAGGCCTTGCTGATATCTAGAAAAACAGCCCGCACCTCCTTACCGCTTTCAAAAGCTAGGTAAATTTGATGAACAATATAAATCAATTGGTTCACTGTTGAATCACCTGGTCTAAAACCTGAGTGAAACTTGTACAAGAAACCAATATCCAGCAAAAACTTGTAAAGTCGAACAAAAACAACTTTTTCACAGATTTTTGAAAAACAAGATAACAAGGATACTGGACGGTAGTTGGTCTTGACAATTATCACATTTAAACAAAGGAATTACATTTGCTAACTTCCACACATTTGGAAACTGGCCAAGCGAGAAAGATAAGTTAATAAAATGAGTAAAGAAAACATAGAAACCTTCTGCACATAAACTTAATAATTTTGTTTCCGATTCCGTCGTGGCCGCATGCTTTGGACGTATCAACACCTTGCATTAACTCGAGCACTTCCAACCTTGATGCAGATATATTCGAAATAAAAATATTGGTTTGGTATGGAGATATTATAGGCGTAGACTTATAAGCGCCGGAAAGTACGGATTGAGACACAAAATAGTCGTTAAAAATGGATGCTTTTTCAATGGGGTCAGTCACAGCAACTTCGTTCTCAATAATTGCTGGTATCAAGGATTGATTTTCTTTGCCACATAAACGCTTAGCGATAGTCCACCACTTCTTAGAACAAATAGTCGGATCAGACAAATCTCTCTTTACTTTGCCATAAAACAATCTTTTAGCACTCCGTATAAGAGAAGTTGTAAAATTACGCTGCTTGCGATAGCGATCCATGATACAGCAGATAATATTTTATTGTGACAACGCAAGAGACGATCACGCTTCCGAATGGCTGAAAGAACTTTGCTATTCATCCAGGGTTTGTCCTTCGCTCTAATTGTCACTGATTTCAAATGAATGTACTTTTTAACGATCAAAAGAAATTTATCATGCCACCCATCATAAACACTATTAATATCAGTGTCTTCTTCTAAAAAAAAAAACTTAAAAAGTTCATTATTCAAACCTGAGGAGTCAACATTGTTAAAGTCCATTTGCGAGATTGAATATTCATTTTAGTAAAAATAATAGAATGATCGCAGTTGGCAGGGGAACTGAGAGTACCGGTATCACAGCGATTTCGCCCCCCCCCCCCCCCCCCCCCCCCCAGTGAATCCCCCCCCCCCGGTGGCGAGATCGCTAGTGAATTCGCCCTCCCCGGGGCGAGATCGCTAGTGAATTCGCCCCCCTTCAGTGCATTCGCAAATCGCTAGTGAATTGTACTCGTAATTCTTATTGAAATCGCCCCGCCTCGGAAAATAGAGGCAGTAGATGTCAACGCACTGAATAAAAAGTTTTTTTTAAATAAATCTAAAGTATTTTTTAATAAAATGAAGTGTAAGACCCCTACTACTACTGACTACAAAACTACGCGAGTCGGTAACACTCCTTTTCTTCGGAAAGTCATTTAAAATTCTTCCCGGATTTGAATTAATTGTACTGCTAGAACTGTACTGCAAAACTTACCGCCGTTTTATCTTCTCATTAGTTAATAAGCTGTTTATCCAGAAAGGTTTTCCCAGTTAGAACTGATCTAATTACCGAATTAACAAGCGCCGTTAGCTCAATTGAAATAGAACAAAGCACGCGAGTCGGTAACGCTCCTTCAAAGTTCTTTCGAAATAGATGGATCGACGCGAGCATTAACGGGTTATCAAAATCTTACATAGCATGATAATTACGACAACTTCATTATGGTTTTCATGCATGAAAAAATCATCAGACTATTTGGCAGTTGTTTCCAAATATGAGTTCCACTCGCTACAAGCTAAAGTAAGTTTTAAAACTTCCCGCCGTTTTAGATCCTGATTAGTTCATTGCTGCTTGTTTATTCAGGACGTTTTCACGCGAGTCGGTAACACTTCCTTTATTCGGCAAAGTCTTTTCAAAGTAGGCGGATTTAAGGGTTGTCAAAACCTTTAAGTGTCCACAATAATTACATCATCTACATGTTGGCTTCAGGCAAGAAATACTAACAACTAATCGTTCGAAGATTGACGAAGATTGCAGAATCCCTTGTCGAGTTTCTTGTTGCACTGCTCGCGCGAATGAAAATTGCAGCGTTTACCGTAGGTTTACGTTTACCGTAACGAATTTTGTCGAAGAAAAGTGAAGCGTGAATTTTTAAATAAAATTGAATTACATGCTTTTATACACATTACTGATAGCTTTTTGCCGTACTATTCTCCACGTCCAATACATTACAGTAGTAATAATAAGGAAAACATGTATTCATAACCTTTTAAAAGGTTGAAGGGGAGGGGGGGCGAAATCGCTAGAGGGGGGCGAGAAAGGGGGGCGAATTCACTAGCGATTTCGCCCCCCGGAGGGCGAATTCACGGGGGGGGGGGGGGGGGGGGGGGGGCGAAATCGCTGGTACACCGGATTGCTGAAACACGTTTGGGCAATTAGTAATAACCAAATCCAAAATCGTAGAATGCCGCCGGGCGTGTCGGTTCAGAAATCAATTGTGTCAAGCTATTACTTTCCAGGAAAATGTACAATTGTATACCAGCAGTGGAAATCACCAAGAATAACAACATTATATTGTTTCGGTAATTGGCGTATTTTATCAAGGGTCAGTTGAAAATTACTCAAGAAAGACAAAAGGGAAGAACTATCATTATCAGGGGTCTATAGCAAACACCACATAGAAAATCATATTGTTTAAATTTGAACTCAGTCCATAGAAACTCAAAGCCAAGAATTTCTAAATCCTTTCTTTGCGTAACCACAAGGGAATCAGCCGCATACAAAGCAACACCGCCTCCTATTCTATCCTTCTGTCAAGTCGAATAATTGGATTGTAACCATGAATCTCAAAACAATCACTAGATATAGAGTCATTGAGCCAAGTCTCCGAAAGCGCAAAAATATCGAAGATATTCTCTTTAATCAAGTAAGACAATTCAAGAAACTTATCCTCAATATTCAGGCTTCTGACATTTAAATGGCCAAAGTTAAAAAGAGAAAAATGGTCCCGGATTTAAATGAATGTCGTTCGACAAAATGATCGTGATAAAAGCAAAAAACATTCCAGTGAGTACAAGACTTAATATAACGATAAAACGAGTAAAAAAACAAGCAAAGTTTGAAATAGATATCTTTAAACGGTTAAACAATCCGATCTGTACAGGTCCGCAAATGATCCCGGCCCGCAAATGATCCCAGGCCCGCAAATGATCCCTAAAATGGACCGCAAATGATCCCGCGCCGCAAATGATCCCCAATGGGGACCGCAAATGATCCCGTGAAAAAAACATGGAATAGACCCATTCGAAAAATGGCGTCCAATTTAATTAACTATTGTTTAGGACTGACTAGCCTCGCTTACACGTTCAAAAGCTTTTGTGTGTACTGACTAGCCTCGTGTTCACGTTACCAGGACAATAGCTTTTTAAATTGGACGCCATTTTTCGAATGGGTCTCATGGATTTTTTGCCAATCGATAGTGGATCTGTACAGGTCCGCAAATGATCCCAAAAATGGACCGCAAGTGATCCCGTCTCGCAAATGATCCCCGTTGGGGACCACATATCATACTGCGAAAAAATATACAATGGCATGGAATCTGGTCGTTGGATTCAATGTTTTAGAAATCAAAATATTCGCATCAAGTTAGTTTTCTTTTTCATACAAAGTTACAAAGGGTACCTTCGAAGGTGGCTCGTAAGGACGAATTTCTTTTATTTTTCTTGTTAATAATCCTGATGAGTTTTTATAGTTTTTCTTAATCGGGAGTATACTGACTCAAAGTTAAAATTAAAGAAATTAAAGTTAAGAATAAATAACCCGTAGTATGGTGCGGCTTGTTTGGCCCATTCAAATATTTTTTTGGTAAACCCGAGTCATTTTTTCAAACACAAAACATTTTGTTTTGGGGAAAAAAGAAAATTATTTGCTTTGGAAAAAAAATAAAAAGGAATTTGATTTTTTTGAGAATTTGTTTCTTAATCCCGAGTTTGACCGTTCTTATTTCAGAAACCGGTTAGCCGTTTTAATCATCGGGCCAATTATTCTGACGCAATTTTGTTTTCATTTCCAGATATCTCATCCTGCTTGTCAGTATCTCCTATTTACAACACACAAGGAAACAATCTCAAAGCAACAGCAAAAAGTAATAAACAAGCGTAACAGCCAGGAGCGAGCATAATCGCGCCTTGTTTAACGAGTGTCAATAACAGACACTGCGAAGGCTGTCAAGATTGGACATGTCGCTGACGACATACGATTTTTATGGACAGGTGTGATCCGGAGTCGATAGCGTGACGTTATGCAGATTTTGATGGTTACCTGCCGGAGCCAATGGTTTAAAATCATTACATCATTATTAAAATCTGTTTTCATTTTTCTTTCATTCATACTTTAGATCCACTATCGAGCGGCAAAAATCCATGCCATTCCATGTTTTTTCACGGGATCATTTGCGGTCCCCATTGGGGATCATTTGCGGAGCGGGATCATTTGCGGTCCATTTTGGGGATCATTTGCGGCCGGCCTGGGATCATTTGCGGGCCGGGATCATTTGCGGACCTGTACAGATCGCTGCCCGATACATTTCAAGGATACCCCCCATCGGTCAAAATTACAAAGTGAATATAAATAAAACTTACCTCATGCTGCACCTTACTGACGCGGTAACTAGAAATATACACACAACAGCATATAAAAGTTACACAAAGTTCATAATTAATAGAAAGAATACAGCAAAACAAGGGCATAAAAGTCAATAGTCCAGGCTTACATATCTCTAAAGACAATGGTTCACAACGATTTATCAATATTGCATTTCCTCGCTATTAAGAAATTAATATCAAGATACAGACTTTACTAGAAACTGAAAAACATAACCGAAGTAGACCTCGTAATGATTTTTTTATTACAATTATAATACAGCACTGACGACGCACAAACGTGTTTTAAAATGTAATAGCATACCTTCGTCGCGATCATCCAATCATGTACGAGAATGCCCTGTCAAATAATTAAAACCACAAAATGGCAACGGTGTTACCTTCTTTCGATTACCTCCTTTTCGTTCGCCTATTCACTGACAAAAGAAAATGCTAAAACTGAGTCTCAAACGTCAGTCAAACATTCTCGGATGATCTAATTCAATTACCATGATCCGCTAGAAAACTCCATTTCATTACACTGAAACGTGCCCAAAGGTCTTCTAAAACGAAAAGAAAATTGTTCGCCCGTAATTACTAAATTAGTGACAAATTAAATTGTATTCAAACGAGTAGTTGTCGCATTTTTGCCAACTGCGTAATGGCTTTATAAACACCTCTGGGTGTCGGCTACCCTTTGTAGATGGAAAATAAAACTTTGCGTGCAGCTTACAGCAAACGGGAGCTCTAGAAAATTGTCAAACTGTACTGAGCTGGAATCTTTCGATGTCAGTCGAAAGTTTACAATAAATCAATAGACTCACAATAGATCAATAAACTTCTCGCAATGTCCCTGTTTGACACTCCTTTGTGGTTTCGTTTTAATATTCACAGGCCGGCTGATGATGCGAATACATTAAAAGTGTTCATACGATTCCGCATCGTGCTGTAATTCTGTCCGGTGAAAATGCTCGTAAGGCTTCTGTATTTAATGTATTATACACTACAGTTAAAGTATCTTCAAGTTGCCAAGCCAGTGTGTGAACCAGATCTAAAGTCATCCCGAATTGTAACTTCTCACATGACGAAAAAGTGTGTTCTTACTTATACCCTTCCTTTTCAAAACAATAACAACTTCCTCTGGCTTGTTAAACAAACCAGAAATTGCATCAGCAACTGGTTAATGTCAAACAATAATGCTAAATGACTTTGGCTCTGCAGCCTTTTAGATGTTTTAATAGCCGATACATGCTTCACTTTCAGACACAAAGGTTTCAACATGAAGCTCTGAGTAATTAAATTGATTATATTCAGTCTCTGAAACTATTGTGTATATAACAAGGAAATCATATATCAAACGTGGCCTGACTATTGCAAATTCACCCCTCTTCGTGATATTATTGCAACCAGATAGCGAAATATGGGTACCCATTAAAAAAAACAGTATAGTTTTTTATGAAAAAAACCCACTGGAGAACAAATTTGAAACTGAAATTTGAAACAGGAAGTTGCTGAAATGTATAATTATATAGCCAGACTGTTGTCATGTAACAACACCGTGTGGCTTCTTTTGTTACTATTATTCAGGCCATTTTGTTGATATACTCAAACTGAGGGATTATAACTGTGAATAACAACAAATTTAAATAGCTGGATGTTGGAACTCAATTGTTTACCATTGTGAATCATTCTGAACACTGGCTATAGTAATGCTTGGTGCATTTCCGCGGTGTTGTCCATTTACCTTTACCATAAACAATGTCCAGGTATTTCTCAGGCTCTTTTGGAAATGACATTTGCATACCCTCAAACATTCGCCTGATAGGAGGTAGCGATATGTTTACAGGATATGTCCATGGGGGTGCTGGGGCAGTGACTACACCATCTTTAACATAGTACAGTGCAATTCCTGGACCGGTGAGACACTGAGGATTGGCACAACCGACCATGTACCAGTGGCGTCCATTTTTATCATGTTTTTCCACCCATTTAAATGTGTAGCCAGGTTTTGTGAGATCAGGAAAAGCCTTGAGGATTTTATCATAATCATTTGAGTCAACTCCGACATCGGTGTCCGTATCGTAGGGAACATGCACACCACCATCCCTCACAAGTCCAATAACTGTACCTCCAACTAAAAAATATGTAATATTATGCTCGTCGAATACTCGAGCCATGTGCTGAGTTACATCAATCGTTTGCTTTCTACAACAAGGACTCTGGTTGATTCTCTGTTTAACATTCCCGTCAAAAGTTGCAGCATAAATACTGAAGGGAGCGCAGGGGTGCTTAGCGTTTGTGCAACCTGGATATTCAACTTTGCCATCGGCCTGGATAATTTTCGCTGTTCGCTCACCTTGAATGGGGATAGAACAAAATCTTGAACGTGAAGAGCCATTGAACATGTTTGTACTTGTGTAGTTGATGGTCCAGTTGGCCACGTCCCAGTACCAAATGTTACACGCGTCAGAATCCTTTTTACAGGTGAGCTTGACGTCCATATAACGAAATTTCACAGTTGTTGTCTCATCGCCATCACATGGACGCGAACCTAAAGACAACCACGACGACAGGTCGTGACTCGACGCTACAATCACATCGTGAGATCCGAATATTTCAGAAGGAATTGCTGGAAAGGTCGGAGAAATAGGTGTTGGTTGGTTGGTCGTGTTTCGCAACTTCGGCGATGAATTGTTCTTTCTTTGTAATTCCACGTAGGTCGAATGTTTTGGTTGCAATATTTTAAAGGAGGGCCCATCAGAATACAACGTAACCCATAAAGAATAGTACGTAATTAACACAACGACAAAACCAAATAGAACGTAGCAGGCTAACTTGATTGGTGCCATGAGTATAAGGTAGTATACTAAGAATAAGCAGTTCTTGCTTCGGTAGTGAAGCGTGGTTCAAGAATGAGCTGCCAAGCTATCCACCGATCGATAACCAGATAGCTCGCAATCTGATTGGGTAGGCGAACAACAACAACATTCTTCAACCGATGCGTTTGATGTCAAGTCGCACTTCAACAAAAACGAGCTCTCGCTAAAATAGCCAGGGTTCTTCTTGATTGCGTTATTCGTAATCAGTGCTTTGTTGTATAGAACTATCGCTCGATACAACAACAACAGCACAACAGCATATATTTTACTCTAGACAAAGGAATAAATTATTCAGTTCATGCATGGCGGTTTATGATTATAAAGCCAAAGGTTAAGGTCGTAAATATGACGATGTATGTGTTGAGGGAAGGTAGTCTTTAGGTAATCTTGAGATATCATGATTTAGCGCGAGAAAGAAACCGAGATATCATCGTGTACCAGAGCTGGTTTGATCTTTTACTTTCTCGTTCAGTCTAACGTGGCAGTCTGCATCATATATTCATAATTATATGTTGAAAGGGCGGTGGTCTGTAAATATCATCTGAAGGTGTACAAAATGAACAAAATTATCATTCCTCAAATTTTGCCAGAATATAGATCTAGGGCTGTTTGGTATTGAGTTCCAGACATTAGCACCTTGAAAGATATAGGTAAAACTAAGCAATCTAAAAAAATATGTCGTACAAATCTTACTAAAGAAGATATCTATATGAACGTTCGCTCAAATTATACAGAAAGTCTCGGAATCATTACTCCATCTCAGTTTTTTTACATAAAATTACATATTCGTTTTACATCATTAATCTTATATATTATAGAATTTATTAGTTGTAAATTAAGTCTTACCATTTTTCCTTTCTTTTCCATATCGGCTACCCACGTATATCGGCTGCACCACGTTGTTAACGTTAATTATTACTCGGGCCAGGCCTTTGGCCGCCCGAGTCAAGTTTCGCAAGTCTTTTTTATCCTTTATTATTTTTTGTGTCGACCCGGAAGTCGCCGCCAACGCCAAACCAATCCGATTGCACTGTTCACGTGGCGGCCATGTGACATTTTATCGACTTCCGGGGCCGTCAACCAATCAGCTCGCGTTTTTTTTTACATTGCCATCGTTACGTCAACTGCAGTCTGCAGGACGTGATTTTTTTCTCCCAAGGCCAATGCCGCTATGAGCAAAACCACTGGATGAGTTGTTGTTGTGGATAAATCGTTCAATCTTTCATCGTTTTTCTTCATTCGGAATTCTGTGCAATTGATTCTCCTACGGATTGTTACAGCAAGTGATTATAACACCCTAAAATGTGTGAGAGCACTTTCGATGATTGTAAAGCTAGCCAGCCAGCCAGACAAGATCCGTGAGTACAAGTACATAAATATTTAATTTTCCGTAAAGAGAAAGCTCGGAAACATTTTATGGAGGTACCTACGTAGGAGCTTTCGATCTGTAGTGATGTTGCGGGATGAAATGAAAGTAACATTCTACAAAAAGCACCTACGAGTTTTCAAGTCTCTAAACACCATGCACCACGAGTCACGACTAAAACGTGAGCGAAGTTTTGTCCCATTCGTAGCCATTATGTTGCTGAATCCGAAGGTTTCTTTGACGGAAATGGAAAAAATGTTGAGTTTTTCTAGGGCTGACAGGAGTTATACGGGCTCTGAATGGAAATTCTCACATTTTAGAATATAATAATAATAATAATAATAATCTTTAATCCATTAAACACCAACTTTGGCACATTAGGATACAAATTCATATACATCAATATATTTAAAAATATATATATATGAAAGTACGATCTGAATATTAAATTCAAATATAGTAAATCAAGTATTATTACAATTATTAAATAAATCCAATATCTCCTTACAATATCTTAAAACCAGTTTCACAATAGAATCGTCATGCATACTAAAAATATATAAAAATAGCTCTTTTGGATCAAGCATAGCAAACGAACTGTTGATATTGTATAAATCGTTCATAAATAAACTTCTAACTTGTTCAATTTTCCCATGAACGCACGACATTAAAATATGATATTCATCACCAATTTCATTCGAATTGCATAGTGTGCACTTACGATCATCGTATTGTATATTGCTGTAGCGACCAGACTCAACAGGAAGTCGATGTGCTGACAGTCGTAACCTGGTTACAGCTTGACGACACTTAACATTTGCATCGGTAAGGTATCTCTCAAAACCGAAATTGATCTTAACTTTACTGAGAGTACGCAATTTACCACCTGATCGACTTTGTTGAGTTTGTTCCCTCCAGTAGAGAGAAAATAGATTATATAATTTTGTTTTTAAATATCTGCCTAAATTAGGTAATTGTTTATTCGAAACGTTGAACTCATGTAACGATTTTAACTCACACATACGTAACGAGTAATTGGTAAAAACGACTGACTGTTGATTAGAACAGATACAAACTCTCGCAGCTAAACCGACGAGAGTGTTTTGATAAGATGCATCCTTAATACGAAACCAAAACTTCGCCACCAGGGTAGAAACTTGTACAATCAAGGGTACTCTTCCTAATTCACCATACACCGCCAAGTTGGTAGTTTTGGAATGAACTCCCAAAATACGTTTTAAAAACTTCAACTGAAGTTTTTCCATATCATTTATCACCTTGAATATTTTTGATTTAAACACGCCGAAAGAGGGTATTCTCCCCAGCAAATTCACACCCCAAATCTCACAGCCGTACAACAAAACCGGGGAAACGAGAGAAGAGAACAATTTTAGTAACACTTTAACTGGAACATTCTCCACATTTGAAAGATTTCTCATCATACCATGGTAAGCGCGTAAAGCCTTATTGTATAGAGATTTCATAGCAATCTTAAAATTCCCCGAAAAGTGAAAGGTTAAGCCCAAGTACATATACTCGTCTACACATTCCAGTTGGTCATCACCAAAAAACCACTTAGATGTTGCATATAATCGTCTTTGAGACTGCGTTCCGAAAATCAATACTTTAGATTTTTTCAAATTTACTTTTAGTTTCCATTTTCTAGAATAGGCCTTTAGCTTTCGAAGACAATTTTGTAACCCAGATTCTGATTCCGACAACAATACTAAATCATCGGCATAAAGAAGGCAGTTTAGTCTAGAATCACCTAGCCTCACCGGATCACACGAAGAAGAGAATATACTAGGTATATCATTAATAAAAATATTGAATAATGTCGGACTAAGATTGCACCCTTGTTTTACACCAACAAATGACTGAAAATAAGGAGTAATACCCTTTTCAAGCTTTACCGCTGACTTAACCGAAGAGTACATACTTAAAAGAATACCAACAAATTTTCTACTGCATCCATATCTAATCAATTTAAAAAAAAACAGCCCTTCCCTCCAAACACTATCATAAGCTTTCCTGAAATCAACAAAACAAGCAAACAACGGATTACGTTTCGACTTATAGTAATCGATCAGCGTTTTTAGTACTAACAAATGATCAGACGTTCGAAAACCATGTCTAAAACCAATCTGGTACTTATTTAAAATGTGGTTTTCGTTTAAGAAAGAGTTCAAACGTGAATTGAGAATCAAAGTGAAAAATTTTCCTAAACAACTACCAATGCAAATGCCTCGGTAATTACCGGGATCCGCTTTGTCTCCTGACTTATGGAGCGGCACGATAAGGCCTTCCGACCAAACACGCGGGAACACTCCACAGGATAACACGATATTAAAAAGTTTCACAAAATATGGACCCAAAACGCCAATTGAAATCTTAATTATTTCGTTTGTCAACGAGTCACCAGCACTAGCCTTCTTGTTTTTAAGTTTTTTTGACAATTCACAAATTTCCTCCAAAGTCACAGGCTCATCAAGAATTTCATCACTCTTGACGGCCCAAAAATTATAATCTTTCACAATACGAGCTTCGCTACTGGTATTTTCAGAAGAAAAATTTACTTTGTTGAGATTGCAGAAATAATTAAACCATTCTACAGGAGAAACATTACTTGTACCTCCAGCAGTATTATTCGATTTAATTGAATTTACCAGATTCCAAAACTCTTTAGGATTAGAATCTGCTGCGTCTTTAATTTTATCCAAAAGATCGCTATGAAATTTTCTCTTTAACTTCTTTGTCAGTTTTTTATACTCTTTTTTCGTAGCAAAAAAATTGTGTCTTAAGAAGGGGTCATTAGGATATTTCGAAAGCAACTTGGCTACATTCCGCAATTCTTTTTTAAGGTCATGACAACTCTTGTCAAACCATCTTTGCTTTTGCACTGTTCTCGTTTTAAAATTACCAGCTCTCTTCCTCCTAAATGGAATTACTTTTTTGGCCGCGTTTAGAATCAATCCCGTAAAATTACCAATTGTAGAATCAACGTCAACATCGACACTACTACTAATATATGTTTACGAAAGTGTCTGGCGCTCCCAAACGCACGTGGCTTGACAGTTAAATAATGTGAACCAACCATGGCGACATTTGTAAATGTAAGTAAAACACATAAACACTTACCAGATTTGCAGTGTTGTTATTTAATATTCGTTTCAGTTAAAATTATGTTTAAAAAACTGGCACAAGAAATAAAATAAAAAAATTGAATATTTTTTCAAGCAAAAACTATATTCTTACCAAATATACTAAAATTGACTGAAAAATATTTATGAATTTTACAACTTTTCTGACATTTTCTCTAATGACTTCGTTCTATTCACATGATTGCTGCTACTCTTTGTAATAATATTTATTTGCATCAGTTTCAACTTCTCTCTTCTCTTATTCCTAAATTCTAAAGTATACAGTACTACTTAATTACAATGGGGAGTTGGGGTGGCACATGGGGAGCTGGCGTGGCGCAATGGTTAAGTGCCTCGCCTCTCACCTCTGTGGCATGGGTTCGATTGCCGATTGCAGCACCAAATGTGAGTTGAGTTTGTTGGTATCTCCCCTTTGCTCCTAGGGTTTTTCTCTGGTTGTCCTCCCAGGCTCCACAAAAAACAACATTCTATCCATTCCCAATTTGATCTGTAGTTTAGCAAGGCCCTGACTATGATCAGCCCCTATGGTTGTTTCAGGTTTCGTTAGAAATTGAGAGGTTTTATTTTATTTGCAATGTTTTCTATCTGAGGTGGTCCTGGCTTAAAGTGCATTCTATGTCTAATTTATGCATAGGGTCCAAAGGGCTCCAGGCTTAAAGTGCATAAATTAAGCCCAAATTAGTTATTTGATATTGATTGTACATGAAGTGGATAGTCCAAAATAGTAGAATATTTCTTGATTTGGGTGTTGCATCTACGAGATATAAAGGTTTATATTTCCAGTATGCTAATAGACCCATTCGAAAAATGGCGTCAAATTTAATTAACTATTGTTTAAGACTGACTAGCCTCGCTTACATGGTCAAAAGCTTTCGTGTGGACTGACTAGCCTTGTGTTCACGTTACCAGGACAATAGCTTCTTCATGTATGACAAAATATGCTAGAACTTTATGTATTAATACCTAGGCCTAGATGGCCCGAGTTCAGGCCACTCAGGGCCTCTTGTTTATATATGCATTACACTGAAAATTATTTATTCTTCTTTTTCTGTTGTGTTCCTTTCTGATATCCCTAGCCTCGACTAGCCATTGCTACACGCTGAGGGGTATATCTATTCGTAAAAAATGTAAAAATGAAATAAAGTATGTGAATACTATGAGTATGTGAGGGGGTGATGTGTTTTAGTTCGATCCGATTTTTTTTTGGGCGAATGGGATGGCGACAGTTTCGGTTTGAGGTACGGCATAAATTATATCATGATCCCCACTCCTGGTATATTTTCCCCATTTACAGCGTATACAGCTATTTCAATTAATGTTGTCTGGGAGACAGGGATTAGGGTATTATGGTATTCCCACACCGATATGAATTATTGCTACGAGTTTATACGATCTGGACTACTTAGCTTACGGTTTATTTATCCATTTTTAGCCTGTGTTCAGCCGTTCGACATTTAAAAAAAATGACTTATAAAATTGCTTAATGCTATATTCCCTAATACCCTATTCCCTAATGCCCTATTCCCTATTCAACCAGACAAAGCTGTAGGCTACACAACCTACAGGGTGTCTTGTGTTCCTTGGCAATGTCTGTGCCAAGAAAGAGCTCTCCCTTTGAAGGCCCGTTTACACGACCGGAAAAAATGGCACGGCTTGGATAAAAACTAGAACGGTTCGGATAATTTCATTCGTGTAAACGATCCGTACCCTACTTTTACCCGTGCCAATTTTACCCGTTCTGGTCCGAAACGGAACAAAACGGATAAAACTGGGTTCGGTACCCGTGTTTTCAGCTCCTGTGCATCGTGTAAACGCTTAAGTACCCGTTCCATTGCTTTTTTCCGAGCCTGCACTGTTTTGTCCTCAGTTGTTTATTTCTGTCCCCATGCGTATTTAGCTCCACTTTCTCGCAATATGGCGGACGATAAACGGGTGAACGGGAAGAGCAAAAAAATGAAAATGAAGCAAACTATTTTATCTTTTAACGAGTCTTTTTTTCTAAGCTTTATATCTGTTTTTTTTTTGTGCAACTTCAAAGTAGAACTAACCGATTTTCTTCTTAAAATAAACATAAAATACAACAGCCTTACCTCGTCAATCGCCATTTTATTTTACGAGCGTCATGTGCGACGCATACGAATGACAGTGATCTAAACATTATCATGGGCTCAGCTAGGCCTGAGCGGATTGTGCTCCTAAAAGTGGCATTTTTGCCGTACTATTCTCTACGTCCAATACATTACAGTAGTAATAATAAGGACAACATGTATTCATAACCTTTTAAAAGGTTGAAGGGGAGGGGGGGGCGAAATCACTAGAGGGGGGCGAGGATGGGGGGGGGGGGGGGGCGAGGTTAGGGGGGGGGGGGGGGGGGGGCGAATTCACAGGATGACAGGGGGCGAATTACGGGGGCGAATCGGGTACACCGGCATTAGTTTTATTAGGTGACCTATTTTTTGGCTTTTTTCACGTTTAACGCACACTCATTAAGTGAAATTCAAGTATTTGCTTTGGAAAAATTTAGAATCTAAGCAAAATATACCAGCTGATAATTAGGAAAGGCACTATAAAAGCAATAATAGCATTGCTTTTGGCTTTAATGCTTCAAATTATGCTACAATCTGGTAATTATGCTCGAGCAGTGCTTCTTTGAAAAATTATGCTCGTTTGCTCCCAATTATGCCAAAAATTATGCTAGCATAATCCGCTCAGGCCTAGGCTCAGCCATGTCCGGTCTTGGAAATATTCTCGTGTAAACAGCCCTTGCCGTTCCACCTGGGCTTGCGGACCGGTGCCAATTTTTATCCAAACCGTTTCAAGATATTTCATTGTACCGGTACTTCAGTCTCTATCCGAGCCGTTCCTTTTTTACTGTCGTATAAACGGGCCTTTATATAGAGGGAAGTGGAGTAAAACCCAGTAAAACCCAGTAAAACCCAGCTAAGGAACACAAGAAGACACCCTGTGAGTTGTGTTGATTTTAATTCAAGATTTATGTTGTAAAATGAAAAAAAATCCCATACAAGTCCTTAACAAATCGTGATCTTGGGCTACCTGTGATACTGAAGGACAGCTGAGATAGCCGTGAATAGGCTGAAATGAGATATGATGCGTGTTGACAGTTCGGAAACCACGAAAGGGTTAATTACCTCAAACATCAAAAGAGATGACAAGCTGTCAACTATTAAGTCAACAAGAGCCCATCTGGGCTTTCACTCGGGCCACATGAGATTGAAGATGAAATACACTTTCATTTGAAATCCTTTTAGTAATAACCGAAGGGAAGAATTATTAGCTGAATGTAGCAGTCTTTAGGAGTGGCCGGTAGCGCGGTGACATGCATTCTCTGCTCCCCTAGTATATATATTTCTCGTGTATGTAAATTAAACAAGTTGACCTCTACTTATTCATGTACCGCACGCTTACAATTTAGTCTGCTGTTCTCCAGGTTCAGAGTACTAATAGATGAGTGTCTCAAATGTATGTTTATATTTGTCCCATATTATAAGTTGTATCCTGTCCACCTATGATGGAGCTATCACATGATATATTTCTCTACTGTTCATTCTACCCTGCGGCTCTTTATCGCAGCTCGCGTCCATATTGGTATTTATTAACTGAAATGCCTGTTGGTTATATACAGCTCCTTCCCAAAACCTGGCTGCTCATTGTCAGTACAGAAGTCAGAACTATAAAGGGAACTGTTGGAAGCCTTTAATTTCTCGAACCAAAACCTCGGCCGTGAGAGGATTCTTGTTTAAGTTGACTATTGCTTCGCTCATCATAAATTATTTTGTGCGAGTGTTTATTTCTCCGGGGTATTTCTGACAGCCCAAAACACGCTCAAAATTATTTTAGTATTGGCACAGGCTTCCCAGACTCGACGTATATTTCCCGCTTATTAGTCTGTTGGGTTACCTGTGGTCAAAATTTCGAATCCTAATAAACTGCTTTAGAAGGCCCCAAATCGCCAAAACACCACTCACACAACTTCATTAAGTATCAATCTTTTATTATTGAAGACTCATTTCGTAGGAATCGGAAAAGAGAATTCACACGAAGCAATTATTTAAACTCTTCTGAGATCGTTATGAAACTAATCGATAAACCACAGGTAACCCAACAGACTAATAAGCGGGAAATATACGTCGAGTCTGGGAAGCCTGTGGTATTGGCCTAGAGATCACGGTGTTTGCGCTGGTATGTATTATGATCGAGAGTAAAATGAAATGTGGCATAAAACCTACGAAACGTACCTCAAACAAGAATACCGTCCGATGGCAAAATCTATCAGCGCCACGAGGTCAACAAATCGACAAAGAAATGCAGATATAAACACGCAATGATTTCAACCTCACCGTACCTTAATTCATGACCTGACAAGACACTGTTCAGTTTCACTTTCACTCTCAACTTTGCTCTTGAGTTGAGTTCGGCTTTGTTAAAGACTTCTTATTCAGTTGTATGGTATTGTGCAGTATATTTGAGTATACCAATCCACAGAGATTCAAATAACAAAGCCGTGGCGAAAGAGAAGCTTAAACGAGAAATATTTTGTCCTCCTAGAAAAACACAACATCTTGCCCTTTCTATCGAAGAAGCCTTGGTTTCAGCAGAAAGGAAAACACTAAATTCCAATTCGATATGTGTGGATCTTTGAGTCCTTCAGGTGCGGCGTCGTGTCGTATATAAAATCACAGGCCATCTGGGTAAAAAACGCGGTCCTTCGGCTCCGACAATAGCGCCAGTTGCAATATCCTGAGCCTGTTGGAAGGCTTTCGCACGAGTGAAGTTAAATAAAACATTAAACTGCTTACGTTTGAGAGATGGGACTCCAAATTTGAGAGAAATTTGCTCGCGGATCCACCATTTTGATTTACTGATTGATAAGTATGTCACTCTGATTGATAAGTATGTAATTAATGAAACAAAAGGAAAATTATTTTGTTGTTTTGTAGATTTCCGAAAAGCATTTGATTCAGTTTGGCATCCTGGCTTACTGTGGAAATTGCTAAACAACAAAATAGGCGGTCAATTCCTTCGTCTGATTTCCGACATGTACTCTAAAACGGAATGTTGTATCAAATCAGGAAATATGAGATCAAAATTCTTTAAATATAATAGAGGAGTTCGCCAAGGCTGTATTTTATCACCACTATTATTCAATCTATATTTAAACGACCTTCCAATTTCTCTACAAAAGACTGATGGACTAGACCCGATTACCCTCTCGGACGGAAGTAAATTGAATTCATTATTCTATGCAGATGATCTAGTTCTAATATCTACCTCAGCCGCAGGTCTTCAAAGAAGTATTAATACTTTACAAAAATTTTGTAAGGATTGGTGGATGTCAGTAAATACTAAAAAGACTAAAGCCGTCATTTTTCAGAAACAATGCAGAAAATCTACCATGGAGAAATATAAATTCTTCTTAGACGGTTCTCAGATTGAAAATGTTCCTGACTATACATACTTGGGTACCACAATTTCAAGTAATGGTAGTTTTTCAAAGTCAAAACTAAAGTCTACTGAGAAAACTCGTCGATCTATTTTTGCTACAAAACGATACCTAGATTTCTCCAAAATGCCGATAAAAATGTGCAACAAGTTATTTGACACCTTATTCTTACCTATTTTATTGTACAACTCAGAAATATGGGGGGCTTATGATAGTATAAATTTTCCAAAATGGGAAACAGATACAATTGAAAGACTTCACTCGCAGTTCTTTAAATACTATCTCGGACTCAACAAACGGGCCCCTAACGTGGCTACTCGGAATGAAGTCGGGCGACTATCGTTAAAATCAGTAATTTACCGGAATATATTACATTTCCTACAACATCTCCAGGATCTCCCCGAAGATAGTATTGCGAAGCAATGTTTAAAGATATCAAACGATCTCGCGCTCTCAAATAAGCCGAGCTTCATGACCTCAGTTAATAAACTGTTAGAGACATTTCAACCGATACCAAATATACAATCTTCTATTACCTCTCAAGGATTGAAATTAAGTAAAAAACATATACATAACATCACATTGAATATTACAAAAGAATCAAAGTTACATCAGATGAAACTTGTTCAATTAAACACGAAGCTCCACTTTTATTCATCGTTTAAAGTTGATTCTAATAGTTCCGATTGCTACGACATGATAAAAAATATGAAGCACAGAAGAATATTAGCCAAATTAAGAACTGGAAATCATAATCTACGTATAGAAGTTGGTAGACATGCACAGCCTAAGTTACCAAGAGAGCTGAGAACCTGCCAGTGCTGTCTATCAACTGATATAGAAGACGAAAACCACTTCATGTTCTTCTGTGATTCATATGATAATTTGAGGTACAAGCTATTTGATGATATTAGCAAATACTGTATTAATTTCCCTGGATTAAAGAACATTGACAAGACCCAGCTGTTTCTGTTCAATAATGTTGACCCGTTTATATGTAAAAGACTGGGTCACTTTATTTATAAAGCCTTTGAACGGCGAGACGTCTTACTTTCACGTCTAGCCGCAGTATGAACTTTAAATATATATACTTGTTATTATCGTTTTTTTCCTTTCCTTTTTCCCCGTGTATTTTATACTAGTCTATTAGCAATACCATTCATGTAATATGGGAATGCGAATAAAATCATTGTACGTCATTGTATTAAATTATGTACAGACATTAACCTGGCGAGTGTTACGTGACCAGCACAGTGCGATCTGATTGGTGCTGAAATTTAATACATGGGTCAAAAGTCACATTTTGTTGCACCCAACAACAACAAAACAAATTACCGCTTGCATTTTAAGACTCGGTGCTGCCACAGGCAGCCCGAGTAATAATAGTTACTGTAAGATTAAAATAAACCGTAAAATACAGTTCACATGTGACTGAAAGCTACGCAGACTATAACATGACGAACTTCCCGCGGCACCCTGCCGATGAACTACGTACGATAATCGGGCGTCAGTTCTAAAGCTTTAAATTATCACCTTGTGGTTTGTTTATGCGTTAGAGTTGACAAGCCCTTAACGAAAACTGAGAATAGGAACCGGAAACAATCAAAAGTGCAATTCCAGACTGAACGGGTTGACAGGACCTTCGTCTGTAATAAAACTTACACTTCTGTACATTCTCTTTTGTTCGAAAAGAAATCGCGATGTAATTAACCTTCAGCGTGATAAGAAAAACTAATGTGTGTGATCTTCATTCAGTGCAATCATAGAATAAACTAATAAAGCAACGCTTACTACCTTAACGAGTTTATTTCAATATCTGAAAACATTTGTGATCGATGAAATGTGAGTTATTGAATACTAGTCTTTGTTCCTTGAAAAATTAATTGAACTGAAAATGCCGACGAGTAAACAGAAATTATCTAAGGGCCCGTTTACAAGGAGATAGGGTTACCCTAGCACTAGGGTCAAAGATAGCCCGGGTTTACAAGCAAAATGATTCAGGTAGGGTTACCCTACTGCCCGGGCCAATTCAACACAAGCCAGTTGAAGTCTCTTTCAAATATATTATTCATTTGAAAAGCCCTTTCTTATGAAATGTCATACTAATGTATGAAAATATGTGCTACTAATATACTCTTCCACTTTTCTTTCATTTTTATCCGGTTCAAACAGATCTGTGGAAGTGATTTTGATTTTACTGAATCTTTGGTAGCCTGCGAACCTCTAACTCGCGGCCGTCAAAATCATTCAAGCATAGAAAACAACATGGCGGACACAAGTAGAGTTCTGGCGGGTTTTGGTGGATTAAGGTCGATTCTTCTTTCTGTGGTGTCCTTTATTGAAGCTGTCTAGTATCCTAGAATGTTGTTATGTTACCTACTAATTGCTAGTGAACTTCAGAAACTTGTAATGTGAAATTTTGCTCTAGATTAGAGTTGACCCGGGTAGGCGGGTTAGCCTAGCAAACCGTATTACGGTGGCCCATAAGTGCAAAACACTAACGCAAAAGTGAAAACACGAACGCAAAAGTCAAAACACTAACGCAAAACCCAAAACACTCACGCAAAAGGGAATACACTAACGCAAAAGTCAAAACACTAACGCAAAACCCAAAACACTAACACAAAAGTGAAAACACTAAAACAAAAGTGAAAACACTAACGCAAAAGTCAAAACACTAACGCAAAAGTCAAAACACTAACGCAAAAGGGAAAACACTAACGCAAAAGTCAAAACACTAACGCAAAATCCAAAACACTAACGCAAAAGGGAAAATACTAACGCAAAAGTCAAAACACTAACGCAAAATCCAAAACACTAACGCAAAAGGGAAAATACTAACGCAAAAGTCAAAACACTAACGCAAAACCCAAAACACTAACACAAAAGTGAAAACACTAAAACAAAAGTGAAAACACTAACGCAAAAGTCAAAACACTAACGCAAAAGTCAAAACACTAACGCAAAAGGGAAAACACTAACGCAAAAGTCAAAACACTAACCCAAAAGTCAAAACACTAACGCAAAAGTCAAAACACTAACGCAAAAGGGAAAACACTAACGCAAAAGTCAAAACACTAACGCAAAAGTCAAAACACTAACGCAAAAGTCAAAACACTAACGCAAAACCCAAAACACTAACGCAAAAGTCAAAACACTAACACAAAAGTCGAAATACTAACGCAAAAGGAAAAACACTAACGCAAAAGTCAAAACACTAACACAAAAGTCAAAACACTAACGCAAAACCCAAAACACTAACGCAAAAGGGAAAACACTAACGCAAAAGTCAAAACACTAACGCAAAACCCAAAACACTAACGCAAAAGGGAAAACACTAACGCAAAAGTCAAAACACTAACGCAAAACCCAAAACACTATCGTAAAAGGGAAAACACTAACGCAAAAGATCTGACCGAGGTGGTCCTGGGAACGAGGTTTTTAGTTTCAATTCCAACATGGCGGATATGGGCTAATCATACGTGACAAGAGACCATCACCTAAGAGAACCGATCCCCCATACTAGCCTCTCTCCCCATGATAGTCTGCGCCGATTTATGTTTACCTTGCATAAATTAGTTGGCCTATTTTTACCACTCTATCCGATTGGTTATGGGTGTCACGTGTCCGAATGGACCGGCGAGCGGCGAGAGCAGAAGAATCCCGGGGGGGGGGGACTCCCTTATGTGAGGGGTACATGGATGCTCGTCGTACCTTTTAGGGGTCAAAATCGGGAGTTTGGTACCACTTAGGGTATCCACCATCAAACACAGACATTTCTATGTAAAGCGGTACCTTTTAGGGGTCGGGTGTCAATTGAACCGGCAAAAAGCTGTTATCAATTTACATTTTTATTATCTTTTAGGGGTCAAAATAAGTTTGAGCCACGCCCATTTTAGTACCTCTTAGGGGTCAAATCGAAAATGTCCGACGAGCATCCCTACCCCTTTTATATGGGAGTTCCCCCCGGGAGAAGAATGCATTCAGTGTTTTACTCAGTAACCAAAGTATTCACAATTTTCTACTTTCACGACAGTTACTCTACAGATTCATATTGATTACGGTGTTGCAAAAGCATGTCCGATTATTTACGATATTATAGGTTCTATTTCTAATTTATTTAGCGAATCGTAAGCGTCTGTTTATTCCAAACTCACTAGTCAGTGTTTCAGATTAATTGGATTTATAATTTTGCAAAATTGTGTTCAAAAGTCGATGCGTGCTTGCTTGCTATAAACTGAACGCTTCTAAAATTATTAGCATAGAATAGAGCAAATAATCCGGTCAGTTCCCTAGGTATGTTATCTAGCTATACATGAATATGAACTACAAGGAGCGAGTAATTATAAGGTAAGCGAACTTTAAATAACAACGATACGGGATTGTTCATTTATTCTAATTTTTGGAAGACTTTCCATGCTCGCTCCGGCTACAAACTGAACGGAATACGGCTTCATTTCCTTTGATAGTTTCACGAAATTCAGGTCACTCTAGTTTTTTTTCACGGCTTCCAGGTCACATCCGAATTTCTTACGGGTCTGGCTTAATACAGCCTACAGTTTCCCAGTCAAATCCAAACGGCAATATTTATAACGGGTTTTCAAATTACACTCCGCGGCCGTAGCTTATATTAAATTCAAAGTTCATTTTCTCGAGTCTTAAAGTCAGATCAGGTCAGATCGTCCGGGTAGTAAGTTTAGAGAGCAACACATAATTCAGAGCCAGGTTTGAAGCTTCGCATCCATCACCCTTCTTTCTTTGTTGAAATCAAGGTTGAATTCATGAGATGGAGCGATGAAAATCCGTGAGGAGCTGGAACCAAATCTTAAAATAGCATCGTGACGTCCACTGAGCCAAAAATAGATTGGTGCAGACTATCATAGGGTACGAGATCAGTTCTCTTAGGTGATGGTCTCTTGTACGTGAAGAAAACCAAATTATAGATTTTATTTCAGTAAAAAACTATGACTACGAAACTTTACTAAGCTTTCTTGAGAAGTACCATGGGATTAGAATGTCCAAGAGAACCCTACAGAATCGTTCACAGCTTGCATCGCCGTGGGTGTGAGGTAAATGAATATGAAATTTGCGAAATCGCTAGTGAATTGTACTCGTAATTCCTATTGAAATCGCCCCGCCTCAGAAAATATAGGCAGTACATGTCAACGCACTGAATAAAAAGTGTTTTTCTTTTAAATAAAATTAAGTGTAAGACCTCTTTAGCTACTATTACTACTACTGGCTACTAAAATACGCGAGTCGGTAACACTCTTTAATTTTTCTTCGGAAAGTCATTTCAAATTTGAGTTAATTACACTGCTATATATAATGCAAAACTTACCGCCGTTTTATCTTCTCATTAGTTAATAAGCTGTTCATCCAGAAAGGTCTTCCTAGTTAGAACTGATCTAATTACCGAATTACCGTTTGACAGGCTTAACTATCTTGCTTTCTAGTCCTCTGCCCTTATACCCACAACGCTATAAGCTACATTGTAATGGTCAATAGAAAATAACATTCAAAACCATTACGAACAGTACTTTTATGCAACAATATACAAGGCAAACGATGCTGCTTAGTGATTTAAGAAAATATATTTCATTTTCATTTTTAGTAGAACATTTAAAGACTTTGTACAAGCTGTATTTAGTAGCATGAATTTTGACAAATATTGTTATTGATCGATTTGAACACTGAAAAAGGATGTAATATCCACGATCATCCTACTTTACATGCACTAGTACACTACAGTACAATTTTCTCTGAAATATTTTAATTGAATTACAATTTATCAACCTTCTGCTTAGGTGTGTAACTTATTTACCTGGGATGATGGATGCCCTTGTTGAATAAATAACATTAACCCCCTATTTAAGGTTAGAACATGCACTGGCCTGCTTAACATTTAAAGAAACCGTGTACAGTACTGTATTCTAGTCACACATAACTTATTAATAACATAAAATATTAACAGTAGTTTTAGGGACTGATCATTATTTATCAAGGGGGGGGATAGGGGTGGGTCATGTGCATTTTCTTTAGTCAATAAAGGTGGGTCATGTTATTCTGAGTAGTAAATAAGGGGGGGTTGTGTTGCAAAATGTTATTACTTTGACAGAATATCAAGAAATAATATCAAACTAAGTAAAGAAAATCAGAAAGAAAATCAAAATCGCCTAGAAAATAAATCGGTCTTTTATTGTTTTATTGCAATTGTTATTGCTTTGACAAATATCAACCCAAATTAAAACAAAGGAAATCAAAATTTCCTACAAACTGAATTATAGTCATGATAGATAGATAGATAGATAGATAGATAGTTTTTATTTGGAGTCGTATACATCTGTACATAGACATTTATCCAAATAAATGTGCACTTCACTGTGCTACAGGTGTTTGGGGTCTTTCAGAATTACGAGAGTCGAGGCAGAATCGATCAGAGTTCTTTGAGGTCATTGTCTCTATACATAAAACATTCGTATATGAATTTTGCAACTATAGCTGCTGTCCTATTGTTGGGGCTTAACATTATTTTTAGCCGACTTTCCTCGGATAACTTTTCTATGTTTATCTGAAATTCATTTTGCATTGAAGCATGGAACGCATTTCGTAAATGGTTATATTTATTGCATTTTACGAGGAAATGAGCTTCATCCTCAATCTCCTTTCTAGGCCACGTCGGGCATAAAGTACGTCAAAATCGGCATCAGTGAGCGTGGACAAATAATTAAAATTAAAACCATTTCTTTACTTATAGTCTCAATTTGAAGAAATGTTGGTGACTTGTTAACAAAATGAAACTACATATTTTAGGTGTTTTATGTTAGTATGATGACGTTGTTGTGACGTCATAAGTGATGCCTCCTTTTTTGGTAAAATTCCCCCTTTACAAGATGTTACAAACAGACTACACCATCAAAGGGCCTTCATGACACACATTCCTTTGGCGCAAATTTGAACGTTCTACGACTATTATAGCAAAAGTTATAGAGGAATGACTGTTGCTATGACGTCATATTTAGTGACGTCAGGTGTCATACCTAAATAAGGCTGCCTAATGTTAAAAAATCAAGAAAAGAAAATAATGTGGGTTTTGAGTGCCAGACTAGCGCATTTCATCACTAAAACTCGAAAATCACTCAAAGGATTTTTTTCTAAGGGCATGTATCCTTTATGTCATAATGACGTTGCGGAAAATATGACTTCAATTTTAAGCCGGTTATGGACAAAAAAAATCAAAATTCAAAAAACATACGATTTTAGCCACCAACGTGTTTTATGATTGGACAAAATGTCATGCAACAATATTTACAACTCTAAAAATTGAATGAAGCGATGTTTTTATAAATGCTTTTGTGGTGTTTATTTCCCGCCAAATTTTGGCGGGAAAAAGGACAAAATTCAAACTTTCATAACTTTTGATTTCCTTAACCAATCGACATCGGGTTTTCGATTCCTTCATTCTCATCACGAGTAGATTTTAACAATATACGACATTTCGTTTTTAGAGATAATGAACAGTTGCAAGAAACGTATTACAAATGGATAAATGACGTCATTGTGACGTCACGATGGTAGTAACAAAGCTTAAAAAATCAGGTTATATTCCTTTTGCGATTATACATCCTTCTACCAAAATTCAATCGTCTGCATTGAAAACTTTTTTAAATATAGAACTGATGCCGTTTTAAATGGCCTAGCATGTCTTCCTTTTTCAATTTCTAAATCATGGTTGCTTATCCTAAGCTTTGTTAGAGCCGTTCTATGCTTCAAGTTTCTTAAGCGTAGATAGTCTTCGAACTCGTAATTTACTTAAAATTTTCTGTAGGTCCTTAGCTTATTTCTCTGATTGGCATTTCTTCTTGTATCATTGTAAATATCACTGTGCCAATTTTGGAACTCTATGTCGCATAGCCTTTGCTTAAGTTTCTTGCAAATTATTGATGTGTTATCGGCGATAGTGTTTGAGGGGACTAAGATATTTCCAAATCCGAGCTTGAGGACTATCTTACTTATTTTTTTGTACCAACTTGCGGGATTATTTAAGAGGCTTGAGTCCAAAAAAGCGTCCACTGCAAGTTTGTCGGTATCGCAGACTTGCAGTTTCAGCCAGAACTTTAAACTCCTGGATATTGCTTCTGTTTTAAGACGAAATCTTCCTAATTCGGCTCGGCATGCATTGTTTGTTGCGTATTTGGACACTCCTAAAATCCATTTGCAGAATTTAATAATTATGTACTAGTTCGATAGGGTCTCTGTCTAATTTGTTGTTGGAGTCAACCCCCCATACTTCGCTCCCGTATAGTAGAATTGGCTGAATTAAGGAGTTGAAAAGTTTGAGCGTTAGCTTTATATCTGTTCTAAAGTGATCTCCCATTTCTTTGCGGAGTTTGAATAAGGCTTTTAACGCAATTTTTTCCAACTCCTGTTTAGCTAAAGTGAAGTTTCCGAATGCACTAAAGGTTAGGCCCAGGTACTTATATGAGGTCACGTTTTCCAGAGTTATATTATTAAATTTAAAAGTATAATTATTCATGCTTTTCCCCGTGTTATTAAAAATCAAAATTTTAGTTTTATCCATATTAACTGTCAGATTATTGAGGCTGCAGTAATCACCTAATTTATCTAGGTATTGCTGCATGCCTTGAGCAGAATTTGCAAGTATCACTAGATCATCGGCATATAACAGGCAACTAACTGGTCTGTTTTGTATGTTAATTTGTTCTGGTACTTTGGTTTGATCCATAAAGGCCGGTAGGTCACTTAAAAATAAATTAAACAGTGTGGGGCTGAGCATACACCCCTGTTTCACACCGATATGGCAACCAAAATCTTCAGATACTGTGTGCCCGATTTTCACGGCAGCAGTGTCATTTGAATACATTGATTCTATAATTGAGAGAAAATTTCCTCTGACACCAGAGATATAGAGTTTGTTTAACAGTTTGTCCCTCGGCACGCTATCGAATGCTTTTTTTAAAATCTACGAAACAGCTGAATAACAAATTTCCTTTCTTTTTTAATTTGGCTTTGACATATTTATCTATAATTGTTTTCAGAACAAAGATACTGTCTGCGGTACTGTGCTTTTTTCGAAAGCCGCCTTGGACTTTCTTGAGGATTCCTTTTTCTACTAAATAAGTATAAAGCCTATTATTAAGTATGGAGGTAAAGAGTTTTCCTAGGGAAGAGAGCAGGGTTATTCCTCTATAATTATCAGCTAACGTATTATCCCCTTTTTTGTAAATTGGTACGATGAGGCCCTTACCCCAATTACGCGGGTATTTGCCTGATTCTAGGATTAAGTTAAACAGCGATTTTAACCATGGCCTGAGTTGAATTTTACCGTTTTTAAGGACCTCGTTTAGAATGTTGTCCCTTCCCGGAGATTTATTATTTTTTAATTTTCCGATTGCATATTCAAGTTCTTCATCAGTGACTACGCGATCCAGCTCTTCGCTCTCGTTGTTCATCCCATTGTCGTGATTCCCAACGGTGTTGGTGCGGGTAAGGGTTTCCGAATCTGCTTTCGGCTCGTTTAGTTTTTTGAAATGTTCAAAGAAAACTTGCGGTTCTACTGGATAGGTAGAGCTTTTTTGTTTTGCTTTTATATTAAAAAAATTGTGGATCTGTTTCCATGTAGTTTCGTCGGGTTTTTAAAATCCAACTCATCTATTTTCTTATTAATGTGTTCTCGTTTTTTCCTTTTGCAGACCTTTCTGAAACGTTTCTTTTGGTTGAATAATTGATTTCTTAGTTGCTCGCAACTAGGCGATTCGCATGTCTGCCGGCCTAATGAGTTAAGATTTTCTTTTTCAGTCTTACATTCCAAATCAAACCAGTCTTTATTTCCGTTAGATTCTCCTTTTTTCGGTGTCTGGAAGCGTAGACCGGCTTCCTTGCTTACGTCAAGAATAGTCTGGGTAAAGTCGTGTGTCAGTTGGTTTACGTCACAGTTTTCAGTATGCCCACATAACAATTGGGAAAATTTAGTTCGGTATTGTTCTGAATTTAGAAGCTCAGGTATTCTGGTTGCTGCTTTTTCATTCCAGACTATTTTCCCGAACTTTTCAGTTAACTTTGGTGTGATGGGTATCGTGATTTGTAACTGAGGGAGTGCGCATATTTAAGCCATATGAAATGCAACAATGATCCGATAAATGCGGGAAAAGGTTGCCCACTTTAAAATACCTTACAATTGGTATAATGCTATGTTGCACAATTGCGTAATCTACGAGAGAGCTGCCATTATATTGAAAACAGGTCTTTTTGCCGCTGGTGTCGCCAAGTGTTCTCCCATTGAGAATTCTAAGATAATTTTCAGTACACAGGTCGATTACTAGCCGACCCCGTCGGTTACATATGGTATCTTGTGAATATCTCCAATCGGCAGAATCAATCTCATAGTCTTCTGGGAGATCAAATAATTCGTCATCGTCCAATAAGACAAACTCTTGTAAGTCACCGGTGCGCGCGTTCAAATCGCCTTGTAATAAAATGTCTCCTTTGTGCGCAAAATTAATGATTTCGTTTTCTAAGTCGGAAATACAATCTTGGTTGCTTGCTATGACCGAGTTTTCGGGGCTAAGATATACTGTTCCAAGGTAAATATCTTTTGGTCGATTAAAAAATCGCTTATCGAGCTTGAGCCAAAGTACATTATCATTAGCATTCGGTATGTAAGAAACGCCCTTGCAAATTCTGTTGTTTACCTATACAGCAATGCCGCCGTAGTGTCTGTTCCCGCTTTTTTCGCGGCTTTTACTATAATATTTAAACGAATCAACTGATATATCCAATTCCTTTCCGACATGTGTTTCATTCAGTCCGAAAATATCATGTTGTTTGACAATATTAATCACTTCTGCAAGCCGAAGTTTGTTTCCAAGCTCTTTGCTTATTACTCCATGAATATTCCAAACACCTATATCGTCACAGTTGGGCCGGCAAAAGCCGTTTTACAGCTGCGTCGACAGGGACCAGGCATGTTCGCCTGCGTACCAACCTAGTGCTTAATTAATGTGATATAATTATAATAAATATAGATATTGATAATACAAATACTATAAACCTAGAACTTCTAGGCTACAATATGCGAGAAGCAACCGTTACACCGTTTGTGTAAGCACGTTGCAAACTGCACGCCAGTAATGATTGATTCAGTATTGCAAACTTGGTACTAGATAATATAGAACAATTAGTCTCGAAATGGGAAATACTATACCTAGTATGTTGCGAGAAGGAATTTGGATCCGACAAACCCATCGACAGGTTTGTAAGAGAAACAATTTCACGAGACTATCTGACCTGAGACCAACCGTTGCGGTACCTTAAGGCTTCACCTCGCTCATAGTAATCGTTCCAATCACCGCCACCGTACCCGTTTCGATAGTAAAGGCTGATGATTGTAAAAGTTTTGCTGATCATCATAGTTCTGCCTTGAGTGGTAGTTCTGTTGCGATTGCCAAGTCTCCCCACGAAAATGGTCATTATGACGGGTGTATGGGTCTTCGTACTGACTTCGGTCTCTTCTGTCTCTGTCTCGGCGGCTGTTTCTGTCCTCTGCCGGATTACTGTAGTAATAAAAATAAATGCTCAGTTCTGTTCGCTATATGGCTGTTCCGCTCTCCAATTGTATAGGAGGTGGTCTCGAGCGAGGTTGACTCAATCGGCCTCGAGGAGCCCGTAAACCCATATGATTTTTTTAGGTTTCCTACAATTTTCTTTGTGCCAATCTGGTTATTCAAGTGCACTCGGTCGTAGAAAACCCTTGGGTCGATATTACCATATCTATCTTGCGTAACATGGGCATTGTCCACAAAGGTAGCGTAATTCCGTGAAATACATAGATTGCTCAACTGTGTGTTTATATCATTTATCGCAATGTTCTTGTACACGTCGTCACGATGGAATGTAATCCCTGAGATATATATGTGTCATGTGTGTGTGTGTGTGTGGGGGGGGGGGGGGGGGGGGGGGGGGTTCATAACTTAACATGAACTTTGAGGGGGGGTGGTCGCTTGTCATTTTGAGGCCTGAGGAAAGGGGGGGCTTTAGTGAATTTCGTCTTTAATAACAATTTTCCCCCGGCGTTATTAGGGGGTTAATGTTATTTATTCAACAAGGGCATCATCCCAGGTAAACAAGTTACACCTGCACCTAAGTAGAAGGTTGATAAATTGTAATTCAATTAAAATATTTCAGAGAAAATTTTACTGTAGTGTATATAAGTGCACGTAAAGTAGGATGATCGTGGATATTATCCTTTTTCAGTGTTCAAATCAATAACGATATTTGTCAAAATTCATTGTACTAAATACAGCTCAGTAGAAAGTCTTTAAATGTTCTACTAAAAATGAAAACGAAATATATTTTCATAAATCACTAAGCAGCATCGTTTGCCTTGTATATTGTTGCATAAAAGTACTGTTCGTAATGGTTTTGAATGTTATTTTCTATTGACCATTACAATGTAGCTTATAGCGTTGTGGGTATAAGGGCAGAGGACTAGAAAGCAGGATAGTTAAGCCTGTCAAACGGTAATTCGGTATTTAGATCAGTTCTAACGGGGGAGGGGGGGGGGGGATCGCTGTGACCCCGGGTCCATCGATTTGAGCTCACAAACTTCATATTCATTACCTCACACCCACGGCGATGCAAGCTTTAAACGATTCTGGAAGGTTCTCTTGGACATTCTAATCCCATGGTACTTCTCAAGAAAGCTTAGTAAAGTTTCGTAGTCATAGATTTTTACTGAAATAAAATCTATAATTTGGTTTTCTTCACGTATGATTAGCCTATGTCCGCCATGTTGGAATTGAAACTAAAAACCTCGTTCCCAGGACCACCTCGGTCAGATCTTTTGTGTTAGTGTTTTCCCTTTTGCGTTAGTATTTTGACTTTTGCGTTAGTGTTTTGACTTTTGCGTTAGTGTTTCCCTTTTGCGTTAGTGTTTTGACTTTTGCGTTACTGTTTTGGGTTTTGCGTTAGTGTTTTGACTTTTGCGTTAGTGTTTTCCCTTTTGCGTTAGTGTTTTGGGTTTTGCGTTAGTGTTTTGACTTTTGCGTTACTGTTTTGGGTTTTGCGTTAGTGTTTTGACTTTTGCGTTAGTGTTTTCCCTTTTGCGTTAGTGTTTTGGGTTTTGCGTTAGTGTTTTGACTTTTGCGTTAGTGTTTTGACTTTTGCGTTAGTGTTTCCCTTTTGCGTTAGAGTTTTGGGTTTTGCGTTAGTGTTTTGACTTTTGCGTTAGTGTTTTGGATTTTGCGTTAGTGTTTTGACTTTTGCGTTAGTGTTTTCCTTTTGCGTTAGTGTTTTGGGTTTTGCGTTGGTGTTTTGACTTTTGCGTTAGTGTTTTCACTTTTGTTTTAGTGTTTTCACTTTTGCGTTAGTGTTGTGGGTTTTGCGTTAGTGTTTTCCCTTTTGCGTGAGTGTTTTGGGTTTTGCGTTAGTGTTTTCACTTTTGCGTTTGTGTTTTGCAATTATGGGCCACCGTACCGTTTTCAAGGGCACAACATAGCCCTAGTGCTAGGGTCATCCTAGCTCTCAGACAGGGTAACCCTAGCGCTAGGGTAACTCGGGCAGCCGAGTTGAGTAGTGTCCCGCCCTCAAGCATGTTAAGGCATGGTTTATTCAGCAATTCTGTTATACACCCTAAATTCGCTAACTTTGTCATTTTTCAATGAAATACCATAGAAATCAGTAATTAGGCAGCAATCATAGGTATCAACATTTTAAGTTAGGTATTCTCGTGTTTTGGTGGTCACGTGATCTTAAGGCTGATAAAACAAAGAATTCAAAATGGGCCGGTCACAGTGCATTTTTAAAGTAACGATTCCTGGCTTATCTGATTACACTTCCGGTTGTCCGTAAATCTCTGTCTGGAATGGTTGACATTTTCCCATTGTAGGTGAGAAAATTGGGGAAAACTGGTTCCAAGAACAGGTCACGTGACCTGTTTTCTCTATTTTCGCCTTAACAATCTATCAGGGTCAACCATTCCAAGCAGATCTTTAGAAACAACCAAAAGTGTAATCACATAAGCAAGAAACCGTTACTTTAAAAATGCAGTGTAACCGGCCCATTTTGAGATGAAATTTCCAGATTTTGTAATCACGTGGCTGATCACGTGATAGACATTTTACAACAAAATCTGTTGAAGCGACTCAGAACGCCGAGCTTTATAGTGATATCCACTATTTTTTGTAGAATTCGGGCAAACATAAGCCACTCGATTCAATAAAATAGCTTTAGCCTCGATTTCATGCTCAAACCATGCCTTAACATGCTTGAGCCTGCTTGTAAACACATCGCTAAAAATAAGAGGAAATGACCCAGCGCTAGGGTAACCCTAGTGCTAGGGTAACCCAAGTGCTAGGGTAACCCTAGTGCTAGGGTAACCCTATCTCCTTGTAAACGGGCCCTAACAATTCGGCAAACGCGCCTGTTACCTTAATAACTCTATGACCGATAAGCATTGCTCAGTGAACTTGAACGTTCACAATAATATATTAATACTGAACTCTGGGAAGCACCGTCATCAATAAAACGAGAACAGTTCTCTACACAAAACCCTTCAAATCGCCTACACATTGAAATGATTAATACTGAACTCCACCGAGAATACTCAATCCGAAGCACTATGAAGCAATAGCTCAAGTCATGGACAACTGATATTCATGGACATGGACAACTGATATTCATGTCGTTGCCGAAACATTTTTTACATTTAATCACAGGAACATGGTGTCACCTTAACATATCCCCGAGTTTGGAATCGAGTCCGAGTTAGATTCCGAGTTGAAACCCGAGTTGGAATCCGAGTTGGAATCCGAGTTAGAATCCGAGTTAGAATCGAGTTATTAATGATTTACCCTCGCAACTGTTTCCTACGAAAGGCCTATTCGATTGTAAAGCGCTCTTTCTTTCATATTTTATAGCTGACGAGACGCACATTACTAACGTGGCCCCCGAATCAGATTAAAATATGCTCCCCGTAATTTTGCACATTTTACGGAGAATGACCAACAGTCGGCCCTCTCTTCTTTCTTTTTAGGGAAGAGGTCAAAACAATGGTACTCTGGCGGAACCCAGGGGGGTTGTACCCGGAACCCACCACCTATTTTGGCAAAATCTAGATTTTTGACCACAAATATCTTCTTGAATAAAATAGTTATTTAAAGAAGTAACTATATTTCTAGTTTCTACAGGCAGAGAAGAACATGTATCTGCATTAAAATAAGGTATCCCTATTTTACAACGCGAGAAAATCACCCTCGAAAAAAGGGTTATGGGGTATTACCCGCCACCCAGGCACCCACCACCTCCCTTGACAACTTGGGTCCCATTCGAAATCGATTGTTTTAATCTCTTCCTTAAATGACACAGGGACGTGGAATTATGCTTATTCCACATTTTCCTGCCTGATCCTGCCACACGCTTGGTCAGCTGCAGAAACCATCGAATTTGATCACTTAAAAAGCGAGGAAATAAGTCAAATTACAACAACTCAAAACTAAAATTGCACTAAGGCAGAAAATCAAGCTAACATATGAACTTATCCCATACAAGCGAGAACATTTGCTCATTGTGTCCAGGCCAGTGCGGACAGGTTATTTCCGTATTCCGCATGCGTAATGTTAATTTCGTGCATAAAAGATTAACATTCAGCGCGTTGTGAGCCCGCAGCATTTGCAGTATGTTGCTCCCAGAGCGCTTCGTCGACAGGAAGAACAAGTATTGCAAGCAGATGCAAATTTTCGTTGTCATTTTGACCGCGGTTATTCATTACGAATGTGGGCAAACTATACATCAAAACGTGGGAAATTCAATAGACTAATTGAATTCGGTTGTAGGTTTTTGATTTGTTCTTTTCCCAGCCTTTTATAACCCAGACTTCCCTGGCATATGCCCAGAAATAGAGGAACGCCTTGTATATTTTGACTCAACCGGTCGAAAACAATTGCAAATTGACCGCGGAAAATAAGCGACTATAGGGTTTAAACTATTAAAACTACAGAGAAAATACATAATTATTTTGTATTCCGTTCGTAGGTTTTTTAGTTTTTTTCTTTACGAGGCATAAAATTAACAAATTGCAAGAAAATTGCGATTTTGGCGAACAGTTGAGTGAACCCCCGGAGTGGGCGTGAGCGTGACTCACGTCTAGTGACCTTTTGTTAAACGGAAGTTTGATATGTTTCGCTTTGAGCACTTTTGATTTGAGTTTCGCTTCTTCCCCTCTCTTGATTTTCTGCCTTAATGCAATTTGACTTTTGAGTTGTTCCAATCTTACTTATTCGATGGTACCCAAAAGGCTTCGTAAATGGTCACATATCGAATACAGTAGAAACCCGCGTGTAAGAACCTAGATTTTTTGAAGTCTGGCAAAACAGGTTCTTGTATTTTGGGGTACTTGTTAACAATTTAGGCTAATTAGGTTCTTAAATAGGTTCTTAATTTTTTTTAGAGATGTATGTAGTACAGTGTAGCTGTTGACCAAAGTATATAACAACCAAGCATGGGTGTGGTCCTCTAATACAGTATATTATCATAAATCATCTGTATTATACTTATCAAGACTTAACTTGTTTTACATGTGACAAAACTGATCCTGTATGATAACTTTTTTATCATTCAAACCAAACACAACAATTGATAGACGTCTCAAATGTACAGTGTAGAGCTACATATCATAACTCAAATGACTCTTTCATATATTTTTGGGTACTTTAATAAATGCCAAATTTCTGCTTTAAAGGTTCTTAAATCACTAGGTTCTTACACGCGGTTATCTATTGTACAAGCCACTTATTACTCGGGCTGCCTGTGGCAGCACCGAGTCTTAAAATGCAAGTCGGTTTTTTTTTATTGCGTGTAGCAAACTTTCTGCGCATGCGTTAAAGGTCAAGTTTACACCAATCAGATTGCACTGTGCTGGTCACGCAACAATCGCCAGGTTAATTTATTTACATAATTTAATACAGTAAATCAAGATGGCGGAGGACCCGCGAGGAACTTTCTCTAATTTGGGGTCCCATCTATCAAATGTAAGCACTTTAATGTTTTATTTAACTTCACTCGTGCGAAAGCCTTCCAACAGGTTCAGGATACTTGTTAATTATTTATGCTGAACCCGAGTGAATGTGCGATCGAAAAATATGCTTGGCTTGCTCGCTGTATTGAACTGTGCTGTTCGGTTTGCCGACACCAAAACTGCAAATGGTCAAGATGCTATAAATCGTACCTGAAGGCTGAAGAGAAATACATGGTCTGTTTTGTCGGCGCGGTGACGACACCAGCGAAGTTGAACATAGAACTGAGTCAAATCAACTCACCATAATTTGTAAACAACCGAGTGAATTCTGTTGGCTTGCTCGCTGTACTGGATTCTGCTTTTCGCTGTACATACAGATACCGAAACTACAAACAGTAAGATGACCTGGCTGAAGAGAAACAAGGTCTGAGTTTTCTACTGAGATACCCGTAATCGGCGTATCTTGTGTGTCGAGTTGCGACACTGTGTACATCTTGGTTATACAAATTAACGGATTAATATTAACACTACAATCAGACAGAGAGTTAATCTATACCGACACTTTGATATGCCAAGGAACTGGAATATCAACACAGTACAAGTGAGGGAAACTTTAAAGTACTGACTTCATTGCTGTGTTCAATTAATCTACACTGAATTTCTAACGGACCTGAAACAAGGCTGATCAAAGCGATCAAAGCCAGGACCCGGCTAGCCGGCTATCAACATTGACCATAAATTATTCTGGAACTAACAATAATAATAATAATAATAATAATATGTCTTTATTATACATTGATATTGTACATATCAGATCAGTTACAAAATATAAATGAAGATAAGAAGGTAATATTAAAAGCTACCGTATAATCATACATGGATATCTAAAATAGGACAAAACTTGAATTAAGAAACTAGGTTATACTTAAAAAATAATCTATTTACAAAACTACCTTTAAAACGTAACGCTCTGTATTAACTTTAGGATATACGGCGGTTTGTTTTCTAAGCCTTCGAGAGGACTGCTTAACCGTAGGCAACAGTGATCGTAATGGGTGATTAGAAATAGAGTTAACTTTGTTAAAAATGTGTCGGTCACTTTTCTCTAAAAGATAATGAATGTTAATAAGCTCTGAAGAGTACTTTCTCTTATGGCATCTTTTAAGGAAGCGCTGTACTGTGGTAAGGTCGGATTCACTAGAGCCATAGACAGATAAACAGTAAGTTAATATAGGTAGGATGAGTGATTTAAAGAGATGGTCGAGTGATCCTTTTGGCTACACCCTTCCTTTCGAAGAGTTCTAATAATAAAAAGGCACTTATTTGCTTCTTTGAGTTTAACAGTGACATGCTTTGAAAATTTATCACTGTCTGACTGAAAGATTACTCCAAGTATCTTCAATGCATCATATTGTACAATGTTAGGAATATTATTAAAGTGAGATAAGTGTCCTTTCTTATCAGAAATGAGTTCTTTACATTTAGTTGGATTACAAGACATAGCATTTGAGTTTGACCAGTTCATAAAGTGATTGATCTCGAGAACTGATACATCTGGCGCAGTCTTACTTATGATAATCTGTAAGTTCGAATCATCTGCATATTTATCTAACGCTGTCGTCTTGTTGTCATTACTAATTTCCAGATCATTCATAAACATATTAAAGAGATACGGACCACTGACGCTACCCTGGATTGTGCCTTTGTTGATGTATTTCCATTCACATGTCATTCCTTGATGTATGACTCTTTGTTTGCGTTTTTGTAAAAAACTTATATACCAATTAACAATGAAAGGATTTAAATCGGGCCAATTCTTTAATTTATCACTTACAAGAATTGACTAGCACTTCAGTTCGTCCTCTGTCTATTCTACCAGAAATGACTGCTTTCCTGGACCATATTTTGAAAGGGAACCTGATGATTATACTGTCGAACAGCTTAAACTTTGGCTGAAATACAGAGGATTGAAACAAAGCGACAAACGTTGATCTTGTCAAGCGAGTTTTGCATCTTCGCTGGCCAACCAACGAGACATGCTTACTATATAGACTGTCAAGTCCTATTTAAACTGTATCCCAAACTCATCTTTTCCCATGCAATATCGTTGTAAGACTTCACCTAAACATTGAAAAGTTACAAACGTCAGGTTTTCCTGTATTAAAGCAAAAACAAAAGAATGTAGCCGCATGCCGAGTGCAATCATCTTCTTCAATAAAACTCATCGGAGACCAAAGCTGTTATGGCTGGAAGAGCATATACATTAAAACTATGAACTGATAGCATCCTAAAATTCGGCAATCTTGCTTATGTTGGTGTGCTCTTTCAAACCATTATGTTATTGTTTGCATTTATCGAGTTTTCAAATTTAATACCTGCAGCTCCGAAAGAAATTAACTTCATTTGTGCTCAGAAAATAAATCAAAGCATTGTAGATGTAGGCTTTGCTTCCAAAATTTATTTAGAATCCACTGATAAATTCAAGTAAACTTAATGGTTGAACAGTAGTTCCTTCTCATTGTTTACTGGTGGATACATAGTCAGGGTTTCAGTAATTTATAGCCACTTACGTTTCATTGCCAGACCTTAAGTCTCGTTGTTCTGTGCTTTTAAGGTCTCTTGTACAAACATTTATCCAATGCTGACATTTCTCACTGAATTTGCTGTAAAGGTTTTGGAACAGAAAAGCTCCTCCTGTGAGTGATCAAAAGGCCGAGAATAGATGAGAAACCTGATCTGCTAGCGGTATACTGGTCGATGCTTCATTCTCCGAGACATATCTCTTTGAGCGCCGAATTCACTCTTACATCTCCCCCAGCAACAATGCTTGGTATATAGTCACCATTACTGATATGACTAGGAATCTTACTGAAGCAGCTGAAGGCATTGATTCTTTTTTTTTATCGAAAAAAATAAGAATTCGGTCCTAATTTAGTCTGCTGTTCTGCAGGTTCAGAGTACTAATAGATGAGTGTCTCAAATTTATGTTTATATTTGTCCCATATTATAAGTTGTATCCTGTCCACCTATGATGGAGCTATCACTGTATTTCTCTACTGTTCTTTCTACCCTGCGGCTCTTTGATCGCGTCCATATCGGTATTCGTTGGACTAAAGATTATTAACTGAAATGCCCGTTTTGTTTATCTCTATTTAAAAGCTTTTACCCTCCTTCCCAAAACTGCAGTCTGCTCATTATATTACAGAACTATAAAGGGAACTGTTGGAAGCCTTTAATTTCTCGAACCAAAATCTCGGCCGTGAGAGGAGTCTTGTTTACCGTGAGAGTTGAATAACTGCTTCGGTCATCATAAATTATTCTGTGCCGAGTGTTTATTACCTACGAAACGTACCTCCAACAATAGCGCCAGTTGCAATATCCTGAGCCTGTTGGAAGGCTTTCGCACGAGTGAACTTATATAAAACATTAAACTGCTTACATTTGAGAGATGGGACTCCAAATTTGAGAGAAAATTCCTCGCGCGGTCGTCCACCATCTTGATTTACTGTATTTAATTATGTAAATATATTAACCTGGCGATTGTTGCGTGACCAGCACAGTGCAATCTGATTGGTGTGAATTTGACCTTTAACGCATGCGCAAAAATTTTGCTACATGAAACAAAAAAATAATAATAATAATAACGGCTTGCATTTTTAGACTCGGCGCTGCCACAGGCCTGTGGCAGCACCGAGTCTTAAAATGCAAGCCGTTTTTTTTGTTGGGTGCAACAAAATTTGCACTTTTGACCTATGCGGTTATTTTTTCTTTGTTCCCATGTATTAAATTTCAAGTTCACCACAAATCAGATTGCACTGTGCTGGTCACGTGACACTCTCCAGGTTAATTTATTTACATAATTTAATACAGTAAATCAAGATGGTCAACCCGCGAGGAAATTTCTCTCAAATTTGGAGTCCCATCTCTCAAATGTAAGCAGTTTAATGTTTTATGTAACTTCACCGTACGAAAGCCTTCCAACAGGCTCAGGATATTTCAACTGGCGCTCTTGTCGGAGCCGAAGGACCGCGTTTTTTTACCCAGATGGCCAGTGATAGCTGAGAGGGAAAGTGAAACTGAACAGTGTCTTGTTTCTGATGAGCCAAGCAAATATGTTCAACTCTCGACTCACTCAAGGTAAACGTAAGCTTAAATTTAAGATCTACTTTGGTCTTTTATTGTGGATCCAAGGAATGTTTCAGTGTTTGGTCGCTCGCCAACACGAAGCCAGAATACACACTCAGCACAGAATAATTTATGATGACCCAAGCAATAGTTTTGGTTCAAGAAATTAAAGGCTTCCAACAATTTCCTTTATAGTTCTGTAATAAAATGAGCAAACTGAAGTTTTGGAGCAAGAACAGCAGATAAAGTTACACAGAGGCACACAAATTGACTACGAATACAATTAACATGACTTCCAGAGGTTTTCTAGTTTTATTAAGTTATTCAAGGCTAAAATAGCCAAAAACGAGTTGATCTTCACCTCTACTCGATCGCTTGAGACGTAACGCTGACAGATGTTTGCTGTTTTGGAGTCTTCTGTATCATGTGTCAGATCTTTTAGCCCTGCGTTCACCAGATCACGATCTAAGCTCTCTCAGCGAAATAACCTAAATGTACCTGAAGAAAGTTTTCGACCTCGTTTGTCATTTTTGCTCTAACCACTGTAAACAATGTAACATGATCAGACGCTCGAGCGTGATCGTTTACTTTATTATCTGAACCGCACTTTATTATCGAGCACTATTAAAGTGCAAACCGCACTTAGTGCTCGAGTTGCTGACAGATATCTGAAGTGGTCAAAATGCCCTGAGCGCGTTTCGCAATGAAGTGTCTGAACACCCCCCGTAATGCTCATATGGGTTGTAGTAATTGGATTATTTTCCGGTGTCCGCTTACGGGAGTGTAAAAACAAAAGAAAAATCCAAATCATAACCCTGAAAAGTGTCCGCGTCCGCCTACGGGAACGTATAAATACAGAGTTTGACTGAGAGTTCAAACGGGGTTTTGGAAAGGTGTCCGTAACTGGAGCTGTCCGCTTACGGGAGTGTCCGCACAGAAAGAGTCGACTGTATAATGTGATTGGCAAAAAAAAACATGTGTTTGTATCTAGCGATCCCGGGGGGGGGGGGGGGGGGGGACTCCCCATAAAAATAGACGGGGGTGCTCGACCTATCTTTTAGGGGTTAAAATCGTTAGCAGTGCTATCTCTTAGGGGTCTTCCAACGGTCTGCTATCTTTTAGGGGTCTCCGAGACCCAATTGTTTTGTAAATAGCCAAGGAGACAGAGGGAAAGATAGACGCCTTAGACAAGTTTATTGCTTCCATTTATAATGTATATATATAGTTTTCACTAGTTCCGCTGTATCAAAGCAAAGCTACGTTAAAACAATGTTACTGCATGTTATGCCAAAGGACAATGTTTACAAGAAGTAATCGAGAATGAGGACTGAATGACGGTGCTCTCAAAATTCATCGGAAAACGGAAGCGCTCGATGATAATGTCTTTATATAGTCTCTAATAAATCCAATTAATGCCATTTTCTTGTCTTTTGGAGTGCTATCTTTTAGAGTATTTTTTGTGTGAGCCACGCCCATATTGCTATCTTTTAGGGGTGAATTTCATTTCTCACGTCGAGCACCCCGTCTATTTTTATGGGGAGTCCCTCCCCCGGGCTAGCGATTTGGCTATGGGCCTCACGAAATGCATCTAAAGTCTCAATTCTGCTTCCATACCCTAATTCTTGTATAAGACTTATAAGTTAAGAGCATATAAGCTTCAATGAAAGGGCTTGCTTGCATTTTGGAAGAACAAGAAAGTAATTTGGCGATGAATAAGCACGGACCTGTGATATTTTATAAGCAACTGACTGCGTTCACGCTTCTGCCAGCCACAAACAAATGTGGCGTGACAGGCCTCAGTGTGACGTCACAGTAAGTATCGCTAAGCCCGAGTGAAAGCCCAGCTGGGCTCTTGTTATATATTGAAAGGGCGGCGGTCTGTAAATATCATCTGAAGGGTGTACAAAATGAAAAAAAATATCATTCTTCAAATTTTCCAGGATATAGATCTAGGGCTGTTTGGTATTGAGTTCCAGACATTAGCACCTTGAAAGATATAGGTAAAAGTAAGCAATCTAAAAAAATATGTCGTACAAATCTTACTTCTCAGAGTGGGAGTCAGTGTCGGCAGGGGTACCTCAGGGTACCAAATTAGGCCCCTGGCTATTCATAGTTATGATCAATGATCTGAATGCCCCATCAGCAAATGGTATTTTCAAATATGTAGACGATACCACGATTCACGAAGTAATAAAAAAGAACGAATGCAGCCACGCACAGGAGATAATTAATCGTGTAGATCAGTGGTCTAAACAGAACAGATTTGAATTGCATCCAAAGAAATGTAAAGAACTCAAAATCTCGTTCTCTAGAACACCGAGAATTTATGACACCGTTACGGTAGGGGAGGCAACTCTTGGTGAAGTGGACGAAATAAAAATTCTAGGTGTAACATTACAGAATAATCTTAAATGGAACTCTCATATTTCGGACACCATCAAAAAAGCGTCAAAGAGACTATACTTCCTAGTTCAGCTTAAGCGCGCTAATGTTTCTGCAGACGAACTTGTCCAATTTTATACTGCCTGTATTCAATCTGTGTTGTTATATGCCAGCCCGGTATTTCATTATAGTCTCCCAGATTATCTTAGCTGTTCACTTGAACGAATACAAAAACGAGCCCTACGCATTATATATGGATACGATCTTTCGTACTCTGACCAGCTTAACTTTTCTGGTCTATGTAGCCTTGCGGACCGTAGGTCACAGCTCTGCCAGAGTTTATTTCGGAGGATACTGTCGCATCCAGAGGGAAATCTATATGGCCTCCTACCGTTTAATACAACGCGCCCAACTGTTACCTTAAGGAGTAGAAATCCTATGTGTATACCATCATGTAGAACTAATAGATATAGAAACACCTTTATAATATCGGGCGCAAATGATTACAATAACAATCGTAAGTAACTACAATCGATGTATTTAGAAATTTTTAATTGTAATATAGCATTAGTTTAATTAGAGCAGTATATAGTATATCCTTCTTAAAACTTAGTTAACTTATCTAGAACCATATTAATGTAAACCTCCGTAATTCAGTTTTTGCTGTAAGTGAGAAATATTTGTAATAAACGATCTATCTATCTATCTATCTATCTAAAGAAGATATCAGTATATGAACGTCCGCTCAAATTATACAGAAAGTCTCGGAATCATTACTCCATCTCAGTTTTTTTACATGAAATTACATATTCGTTTTACATCATTAATCTTATATATTATATAATTTATTAGTTGTAAATTAAGTCATACCATTTTCCCTTTCTTTTCCATATCGGCTACACCACAGATAGCTCTGTGCGTATTTAACTTTAATTATTTATATATGCATTACACTGAAAATTATTTATTCTTCTTTTTCTGTTGTGTTCCTTTCTGATATCCCTAGCCTCGATTAGCCATTGCTACACGCTGAGGGGTATATCTATTCGTAAAAAATGTAAAAATGAAATAAAGTATGTGAGTCATAACGAGCCAGACACTCTTAGCAACCAAACTACCCCCTGGTGATAGGGGACCAATGGTCCCTTATCACCAGGGGGTGCTCTAGGAAGCAGGAGCATCCCATTTAATTAAGTCCAGCCTCATGTCACCTTAAAGTGGCTACTTTAGCACCTAGATATCGTAATCCGTAGGTGTCAATGTGTGATAAAGAACTACTTTTGCATTTTACCTTTCATCAGTCGACTACCCCGTAGTAGTGCACGAAATCTAGTCATTCGTAGCCCGATTTTCAGTGCGTTTCGATCGAGGTCGACGATTTATCTGGTTTGCCGTATGTGCCTAGCCGACTTTCAGCTAATTTCTCAAAATCCTGACAATACATAATCTTTTTATTATTTCATAAGTCGGAAACGATGTGGAATTTACCTTAATGAGACGAATATGTAGCCTGCTTGCAGGCTTTGGTTAATTTGGGGTTCCTGTGGTGGGAGAGAGGAGGGGGAAGGAGGCGAAAGAGAAAGGAGAGCCTGCAACAAGACCCTGTGTTTTTGAAATTTTCCGTTCGTCCACGAACGGGATTATCTGATTGGTTGAGCCTAGAAGAGGCGCGCGCACTTTGTTCGAAAATGGCGTGTATTATGGTGTAAGCAGCACGCGCGAGCTAAAATTGAACCACTTTTCACTCATGATCAAATCATTTTTCTGCTGTTTTCTCTCGTTTTCTCAGGTTTTTATTATCAAACATGCAGTAGAAATACAAGGGGTTCAATGCTAGGGTACATTTATAACAGAATCTAGTCGAAAATGTTGATTTTAAAATTCTTTATGAAACGTGTAACTTGCAATGGTATGTGACATCGTGAGGCCGAATTTCAAAAACACAGGGTCTTGCAATTGTTGCAGGCTCTCCTTTCTCTTTCGCCTCCTTACCCCTCCTCTCCCCCACCACAGGAACCCCAAATCAACCAGAGCCTGCAAGCAGGCTAACGAAAATGCGACTTGCACGCTTGCCAATTACTATTCGAAACGTCGCAGACTTCGCTAATTATTTATTATTCGGACCCCAAATTATTGTCGCGGATACTGAAAATAAATCGGATGAGATATCGAGATGTGAGAGATATTACTCTACCCAGGCAGCAGGTTTCTCGTGTCTTGTTGTTTTAGTCCGTAGCTGCAGTTCGCGACCGATAATTCGCGTCTGGTTGTTTTGATCTGATTTGCGCAAATTTCGCGATGGGTTAGCTACGGCTACTCCTCGGTAGGCTAAATATTTTGTTTGGCTTTTGGGCTTGTGTTCAATATCCCGAAGTGCATGCTCAAGGCATACTGTAGTGCTTCAACCTGGGTAAACCAGCTGGGATACCGAACAACTCAAAAAAATAAATTTTGTTTGGCAGACATCTAGGCTCGTGTTCAATATCCCGAAGTGCTAAGGCATACTGTGATGCCATTTTGTATTCCATAAGGACAAACAGTGGCAGAAATATCCAAATCAGTGAACAAAATTTGCAAAGGGGAACTTAGACCACACATTTAAAGAGAGTTTACCGTCAAAAGCTCGTCCGCCATTACGCGAAACCGGTTACGCCTAGTCATTTTTGAGCGTACGTGACGTCAAACTCTCAACACAACAACACGTGGGGCTACTTTTCTCATACAAACCTTCACGCGAACTAACATATGCAGCAAGAAAGTGTACCATTTTTCCGCAAAGAAAACGTTTTGAATAGAAATATGCCTTCCAGTTTGTGCATTGTACAGGACTGTAGCAATTTCACGGGCTGAACAAACCACAAAGCTGGCATTTCGCTACATTCAAGCCTTCACTTCAGTTCTAGTTGAGTACCGTACGAGCAGCCGTGTGATAATCAGTGAATAAGGTTTGTAACTTTCTTCAAGCCTCAAGGATGGTTTGTGTATGTTTGGGTCGTTTTGAGGACAGGAGCTTCTTCAGAATTGTTTGTCTCACATGAGTCCACTATTACAGTTGGGAAGAAGGCCAAAACAGCCGAACCAACTGACAGAATGTCATAAATTAACCGAAAAATAAGCTGAGAACATAGTTTGCTGAGAACATAGTTACTTTGTCATATTGCCGTTTCCTATAAACAGATAAACCTAGCGATGTTTAGTATGCCTTTCACTTTACTCGGCTAATTTTATTTTCAAGACACTAAGCCACAGAAGAAATGACCAATATTATTTCAAGCACAGCTAGTACTTTGTTTCTGTCTCAAACAGCGACGGGGACGCGCGTATCGCCACTGTCATAAAGCTGCAGATCAGTCAGTTTCAATACCTTTTTTCAGTCTCTAGTAAATTCTTTATATCACTCACGATTTGATGTTAGCCATTCCTAGGGTATTTTCCCTGGTTCGGCTTTCAGGTTGTGCTGTTATCTGGGCTACAGGAAGAATTCAGCGGCGAAATCACTATTAAGCTCAGGTAATCAGTTAATGTAAATTCTAATTTTTTTCTAAGATATTTTAATCCCGGAAACTCATTTGACATGTGTACCTAATGCACTAGTCAATTGAAACCCCGGCCCCCCGACCCACGGGACATTAACGGGGACATGGCCGTGGAATAACGCACATTTAACGCTGCATTTTGCAGGTGGAACGGGGAAAGTAACGATTTGCAAAATTTGCGGGGATTTTAGCGGTGGTTGTAATCAGTGCCAGCCACGACAGAGCGGGACTGGGCCCGAGCATCAACAACGTGTATCAAACATGGCGGAAGCTAGGGACACGCAAAAATCGTAGTTAATTTAAACAAGTCCTGGGTGTTTCCATCAGAGGCAGTGTTTATACTGAGTTAAGTCACGAGCAGTAGATCAGGAAGTGTTTATTATTACACACTCTTTGTTACATGTATTTGCGCGTCACGGCAAAATATCAGATTTAATATATTTAAACGCAGCTGCATGACATTTCCTTTATATTCCTTTGTCGCATTGTTTTTTTTTTTGTAGACAGACAACGGTTTCTGATAAACAAGACAATGGTGGAGACTGTAAAAGTGCGGAAAGAATGTATAGTAATAGAAAATGTACAGGGGCGGATCCAAGATTGTGTGAAAGGGGGGTTTGCAAAAGGATTTTTTTTAATCTAGAGATTTAAAAAATGACTTTACAGTGATTTACAGGAATCAAGTGGGTGTTGCACCCCCCAAAACCCCTCCCCTGGATCCGCTAGTGATGTGCTACAGATAATGTATTTTTTTCAAATATTGGAGCAACAGATTTAAGCTTATGTATATTCAATTTATCAATGCATCCTCCCAATTGAAAATTCTGAAGCACATGCACCGCTATGTCCCGGGGGTCGGGGGGCCGGAGTTTCAATTGACTAGTGCATAAATTGGAAACATGATTCTTTGTACTCTCCCTTCCCGTAGCTATTATCTTCTGCATTTTCGCTTTAATATGGAACAAATTCGCGCTTTATTTGTGACGATGTTGATTTTAGATAGACCAAACTGAAGACCACAACTCCTATAGGCATCTCCTGTTGCAAGCCGCCACAACGAAACAGCAACTCTCTTTTGGATTGGTACAGCCTTCCTCAATCTCGTATGGTTTCGTCTGAGTTCTGGACCGACAATTCCACAAATCAAGTCAAAAATCGCTCTCGAAACACGAAAGTTCTGCTTCCACATCGAGTCCTCAAAACGGTTGTTTAACAGGTGGTTAAACCAAAACTGTGGCCTTGGCTTGTCGACCAGTGGGCTGATTCAGTTGAATTCGCTGATTAATCCGGACGGCGTAATATTAAAAGTCTGCGTATTCTACGGCGCATCAAAACAAGTAGCGTTCTCAGCCTGCTCCTTACACGGTTCACTTGAGTTCGAACACGCTCTTGTAATATGAACTGAGGCGAAAAAACGAAGAAATCGTATGCGATTCATGATGATAGCGAAAGCAAATCACGACTGAACAAGCCCGCGCTTTTGTTGTTTACATCGAATGAGCGAAAAGTATAATTGACATATTTTTGCATCGTATTTCACGTGCGTGTTTAATGTGAACGCTTGCTAATTGCTGCCGCAGCGAGCGAGCAAGGCAGCAGTTCTAATCTGTAAGCGGGTCCAAATCTCGATTACTTTTTTTTTACCACAATGCATCACTTCTATTGTCTTTTTTTACCACACTGCTTTGCACGATCTGATCGTCACGTGACATTACACGAGGTGGAATCTGCATTGTTTGAGCTAACTACCGTTCAACCGTTCTTTAATGCATTTCTGTGTATGCAATTATTGTGTAATCATGAATTTGTTGAAGTGTAGGCGAACTGTTTCTAACTCTGTGTGAACTATCAGTTTCCAAAGAGCAAGATCTCTCCTGTTATCAAGATGGTGAGCAGCAAATAATTTTCTTCTTTTCAGGGTTCTATTGGCTTCGATAAAGTGAAGCAGCGCGCAGCCGGTTCAAAATACAACAAGAGCCCATCTGGGCTTTCACTCGGGCCACATGAGATTGAAGATGAAATACACTTTCATTTGAAATCCTCTTAGTAATAACCAAAGGGAAGAATTATTAGCAGTCTTTAGGATTGGCGGGTAGCGCGGTGACTTTCATTCTCTGCTCCCCTAGTATATATATATACATGTATGTAATTTAATATTTTTGTTTTCTCGTATGTAAATTAAAGTAGTTGATCTTTTATTGAAAACACTACTTATTCATGTGTGTATGTATGTTCAGACTACTATCGTGCAGCTAGCTAGAGTCTTGAGATATCTGTCAGCAACTCGCAGCTAGTTAATAAATTAGTACTGTTCAGACCTAGTAACTTAGTAGGTTTTACTTTTGTTTTTCCCTCTTCTGGTTTGTTTCTATCTCTAAAGAGGGCATGAATGGGGTTAACTGACTACTGACAAACAGCCTTAAACATAACTGACAACTGACAAATGACGATTTTTTTACTGACAACTGACAACCGAAAAATAACTGACAACTGACAAATTTGGTTTTTGTGGGTCAAACATTGTAAATTTTCTCTAGTAATGATTAACTAGGGCTAACTGACAACTGACAAATGGCCAAAATTTTAACTGACAACTGACATGTAGACCCCCCCATTCAGACCCTCTCTAAAAGATAGAAATTTGGTCTATAACTGCCCTTGGCGCAAGTGTTTCGTAATCGCAAATAATTGACCGCCAAAGTGCTCAATTGAAATTTCAACCAAAATATTAAAACTGTGCGAAAAACTGCTACTGACTGGTGTTTGGCGATCCTCGTTATCCACGATGGCTCAATTGACGTACAATACACCCGGTAGTTGTCGTGGTAAGAGAAATTACCTTGGAGCGAGTAGTGAACGTGGTCGTAGCGAGAGCTAGAAGTCGGCTAGATCGGATGATAACACTGACTTGACATTTGTGTACATTTCAAAACCTTAAAATAACTAAAATCTGTCATCGATGGGCTTTTAGCGCGCTAGATTCTATTCAAGCTACCTGTAGCTTGGAACTTCAAAGTATTCCACCGACCACTAGCTAGCTAATCACCAGAGCAGAAAAACTGTTCAGACTAAAGAAGCTCGCTACCTCCTGTGGTTAGCTAGCTAGATTTACTAGCCTGAACACGGCCACACGTTTACAATTTAGTCTGCAGGTCCGATAAAACTGCAGGTTCCAGTCGTAAACAGTCCGAGTTTGACCAAAGTGAAACGATCGAGCTGCTCGCGTCCGTAGATATATATTTCTTCGTTGGCACTTTTGACATGATATAATTCTTCAAATGGCACCATTGTTTTATTTCTTATGTTTAATAATACAGTTCTCAGCTGTAAAAAAAGATAGAACATTCTATGGAAGATTTCTTGTCCTAAAGTTTGGAAACGTACGTAACACATGCATTTGACGCTAGAAAGTTCAGTACTCGCGGAAGTACGCAAGGTCAATTTACTAGTGGCAGTTTACTAGTTTGCACTATCGGCTGTTATGGAATGGAAACATACTTTCACAGCTTAATATGTATGTCGATTGGTCAGAAGGATATCTTGTTTAAATGCTACGGTCCTTTCGGCATCAGGACATTTTTAAACGGGAGTTTTCGTACAGTATTTCAAGCTATGCTGTAGTGCGAGTTCAGTTACGCCACAAATGTCGGTGAAACTAATACCGTGTTCATTATTATCGGTTTTCTCTATGGGTTCTCATGTATTCAATAATTACTTCTGGAGCTTCATATTTATGTCGATTGGTCACAATGATTTCCTCTTTCAGTTTTTCCCTTTAGTTTGGACATTAGGGATATATCCTTGGAGATTTCGTACAGTTTAGCGACCGTTGTGTCGAAAGTAGAAACGTTCGTTTGTCATGAAAGTGCGTAAACAAACTGTCACAAGCGGTTTCATAGCAGCTCGATGTTTGACTCCCATATAGTCGATGATAACTTATATAGCTTCATATGTACGTCGATTTCTCACAAGGATTTCCTCTTTCAGTTTTTCCCGTTAGTTTGGACATTAGGGATTTATTCTTGGAGATTTCGTACAGTTTAGCGACTGTGTGTTGAAAGTAGAAAAGAGCCCATCTGGCCTTTCACTCGGGCCACATGAGATAATTTGAAGATGAAATACACTTTCATTTGAATTTGATTGAAAATAGATCAAAAACTCGGGGAAATGTCCGACTAAAACTGTATGAATAAATGTGAAATGAAACATAAATTTCATAGCAAGAAAAACATGTAATTCCTAATTAGAAAGCTCTTCTAAGTCCGCTTCTCAAATTCACAGACTGTTTTACAAAAACATTTGGGCTTATCGACACAAGAGTTGACCTTTCAAATAATTTATTCTGAGGTACGCATACTCTAAATCACAGAGATGTTAAATAAAGCGATAATTAGAAGAAAAAGTACATTAACAGACAAACTGAGAGGAAATGTATTCAAATCTAAAAGAGTTTACTTACAGTACTTACGTAACTGAATCTTTCGTTTTGGTTCTATTGTTAGCGTTGTTGAAAGCATTCCACCTTCGTGCACATATGCACTGAATCGGAATGAAAGTCGAAGCCTACCTCGAACTTAACTTTCAGCTAACCTGTTTCCTTTCATTCCACAATGAATAATAATCTCATAAAGTAAGCCCGTAGCTTTCAATATATTTGCCAGTGTCTGAATGAAACAGCTAGATCTTTTCCAATTTCTCTCACGAGTCACGGCAGAAGACAGTCTCAAATTAAAGAACTTGAATTTTGATCCTCTTCACAGTAACGTAATTTAACGTCTCCGATCAATTCCTCTCTCTTTGCTGGCAGTTCATGCTTCTTGTTCGTGTAGTTGCCCCACTGAGCCGTAACCACAAAACGAGCACAGCATTTCAGTTGGCATACACTGCGTACATCTGCTTAACTTTTGTAAAAATCTTAGCGGATCATGTAAATATTCCGCTTGGCTCAAATATGAGGGTTTCTGCCGTAAAAGTTCATTTTTTGTTTCAGTTTTCCCCATATTAGCAGACTTGTATAATGTCTCGAGCTCTCCGAATCCAGTAGAAAGACTCTGGTTATTCTGTCGTAAAACATGGACCTGACCCAAATTTAGGTTGTATTGCATAATTGCCCACGATGGAATAGATTTCTGACAATGACTATTTGAAATTGATATCTCCTTGTCTCGCCTAGTCTGAGCTTGGAACTTTCTTATCTGAGCGCGCCTGAGGAAATCTAACCTTTGTTTGCGTGACCAGCACAGTGCAATCTGATTGGTTCGAATTTGACCTTTAACGCATGCGCAGAAGCTGTCTGACATGGATTAAAAAAAATAATAATAATAACGACTTGCATTTTAAGACTCGGCGCTGCCACAGGCAGCCCGAGTAATTAGCATTTACAATTACATTCTCAATTACAGTTGATTTCCGGTGTTTAAACTAACTACTAAGTTTAAACTTCACCGGGGAGAACAGCAGTTTGTTGTGCAGGGAATCTTAAGAAAATGTCGGGAATTGGTAGGCTCAGGGAATTTACCGGGAGATCGTTGATATGTCGGGACAAAATGAAAATAAATCGCGACATCTTTTGAAATACACACCACAGCTCAAACCGGATTCAGTCGCACGATAGCCCCAAAACCACAAAATATATTCATCTGACATCTTGGCATTTTTATCACCCAGTAATCTATTTCCTGCCAAAGTGCTACTGTAGGTTCTCTTCTAATACACTTCCTTAAAGTGCCCCTACGATCAAATTTTGACATATCAATGCTTTTGCATATTCATAAAGTAGAGTTCATATATTATTACCAGTTCAAATTGTTTTTCGATACAACGACAGGAAGTCTTATTTTTTTAGCTCCGAATATTGAATCTACACGTCCGCCATTACTGGAAGCCGTGCCCTTTGTTCAGCTTTAAACAAAGGTTTATTCACCGGAAATGAGGTTAAACACTTAACGCTCGCCTGCAGAACACAACGCCTGGAGGCATATTTCTACTAAAAACGTCTTCACGTACATAAGAAGAAAGTTATATTTATCTTTGCGAGGTTGGCTACTTTTTTATGCACGCTATTTCGCGCCACGAGGTTGTCGCGTTAAGTGTATGACATCACTTCCGGTGAATAAACCTTTGTTTAAAGCTGAACAAAGGGCACGGCTTCCAGCAATGGCGGACAGGATTTTACCGGTAAACTCTCCTAAAATTTGTGGTTTAAGATGCCCATTTTGGAATATTTTTTACTATTTCGGATATTTCTAATACTGATTGACCTATAGACACTGAAAAAGTGGCAAATCGAAATGGTAAATTTTCGTCGTAGTGGCACTTTAACTGAGCGGAGCAGCATTCCGGCACTACCTGTTAGGTATACTAGTTGTAAGTAACTCCCTATTAGTGCTAGTCGTGAGTGACTCGAACCTCTAGTGTGAACACAATAAGTGTGTTCTTACTTATACTCTTCCTTTTCAAAACAATAACAACTTCCTCTGGCTTGTTAAACAAACCAGAAATTGCACCAGCAACTGGTTAATAATGCTAAATGACTTTGGCTCCGCAGGGCTTACAAAGATCTCTTTTCAGCCTTTTAGATGTTTTAATAGCCGATACATGCTTCACTTTCAGACACAAAGGTTTCAACATGAGGCTCTGAGTAATTAAATTGATTATATTCAGTCTCTGAAACTTTGTGTATATAACAAGGAAATAATATTTCAAAAGTGGCCCGACTATTGCAAATTCATCCCTCTTCGTGATATTATTGCAACCAGATAGCGAAATATGGGTACCCATTTAAAAAAACTGTATATTTTTTAATGAAAAAAACCACTGGAGAACAATTTTGAAACAGGAAGTTGCTGAAATGTATGATTATATAGCCAGACTGTTGTCATGTAACAACACTATGTGGCTTCTTTTGTTACTATTATTCAGGCAATTTTCTTGATATTCTCAAACTGAGGGATTATAACTGTGAATAACAACACATTTAAATAGCTGGATGTTGGAATTCAATTGTTTACAATTAACATTGTGAATCATTCTGAACACTGGTCATAGAAATGCTTGGTGCATTTCCGCGGTGTTGTCCATTTACCTTTACCATAAACAATGTCCAGGTATTTCTCAGGCTCTTTTGGAAATGACATTTGCATTCCCTCAAACATTCGCCTGATAGGAGGTAGAGATATGTTTACAGGATATGTCCATGGGGGTGCTGGGGCAGTGACTACACCATCTTTAACATAGTACAGTGCAATTCCTGGTCCCGTAAGACACTGAGGATTGGCACAACCGACCATGTACCAGTGGCGTCCATTTTTATCATGTTTTTCCACCCATTTAAATGTGTAGCCAGGTTTTGTGAGATCAGGAAAAGCCTTGAGGATTTTATCATAATCATTTGAGTCAACTCCGACATCGGTGTCCGTATCGTACGGAACGTGTACACCACCATCTCTCACAAGTCCAATAACTGTACCTCCAACTAAAAAATATGTAATATTATGCTTGTCGAATACTCGAGCCATGTGCTGAGTTACATCAATCGTTTGCTTTCTACAACAAGGACTCTGGTTGATTCTCTGTTTAACATTCCCGTCAAAAGTTGCAGCATAAATACTGAAGGGAGCGCAGGGGTGCTTAGCGTTTGTGCAACCTGGATATTCAACTTTGCCATCGGCCTGGATAATTTTCGCTGTTCGCTCACCTTGAATGGGGGTGGGACAAAATCTTGAACGTGAAGAGCCATTGAACATGTTTGTACTTGTGTAGTTGATGGTCCAGTTGGCCACGTCCCAGTACCAAATGTTACACGCGTCAGAATCCTTTTTACAGGTGAGCTTGACGTCCATATAACGAAATTTCACAGTTGTTGTCTCAGCGCCATCACATGGACGCGAACCTAAAGACAACCACGACGACAGGTCGTGACTCGACGCTACGATCACATCATGAGATCCGAATATTTCAGAAGGAATTGCTGGAAAGGTCGGATAAATAGGTGTTGGTTGGTTGGTCGTGTTTCGCAACTTCGGTGATGAATTGTTCTTTCTTTGCAATTCCACGTAGTTCGAATGTTTTGGTTGCAATATTTTCAAGGAGGGCCCATCAGAATACAACGTAACCCATAAAGAATAGTACGTAATTAACACGACAAAACCAAATAGAACGTAGCAGGCTAACTTGATTGGTGCCATGAGTATAAGGTAGTATACTAAGAATAAGCAGTTCTTGCTTCGGTAGTGAAGCGTGGTTCAAGAATGAGTAGACTTGCTACAAGTCGACCTCTTTTCAGTCAATCTTTTCCTCTGAGAACGTGCGCGAAGCGCGAGAGGACGACTTGTTTCACTTGTGAGGATTTGAATCTAATTAAATATTCTGGCGCGAAAGTTGATTGACATATGTGATATGCACGTGCGCGTTCGTTGCATTACAAACAGTCATGTCTCAATGGACTGGAAGCAGCTGGATCAACTCCCACAAAATCGTTTTGTAGAGTTGCACTGACACCAATATCAAAGGGATCTATTTGTTTGCAATGTGGTTACTACCATTTGCAAGCTACCGTTACATTGTAAGTGTGAACCTTTTTCCGCGTTCGTTTATGTTTGAAACTAGACGTATGGCGTCCCAAGCCTTTGCAATTCGTCGGCAAACTAATTATTTTCAACCTTGATGTTGAAAACCTTTGATATGTCTTCTACCGACGTGCAACTCAGATTATGCCAAGAGACAGTTGTTGTCTTGCATCTCTCATAATTCTGAGTGTCCAAAACTTGAACTTGAACCGACATTTATATGATTTAGCGCGTAGCGCGAAGGAAAATCCGGGGAAAATCTAGCTGAAAAGTTTCCAAACCTGAATCCCACTCGTTGAAACGTGAAGGCGGGACATGTCAAAGGTTGTCACAATCGCGGTTAAATTGCAAAGGTTTGTTGCCGCCAGACGTCTAGGTTTCAAACATAAACGATATTTGACGGCTCTAATTTGCAAGAACCTCGACAGAATTCTTGAAATTTCCTGTTTACGTTTACGTTTATTACTGAACAACGCTTTCGCATCGAGTCCAGGACCAAATCGAAATAAAATGTTACTTATTTACAATCTTTGGTCAACAAAATCCTGATAATAGTAAACATTACAATGATAGTCAAAATATAGAATTACGATATGAATCCAAATAAATGGAATGAATAAAGATAATTAATTAAATAAATGTAATAAAATGCAAGAAAATAATAAGTAAAAACCAATGCTAATAAAAAATATATATAAGTACAGTACTTAATTATCACGTGGAAAGTTATTACAGATGTGAGATTTAGTTGAGCTAGTAAATTTTACATAATTAAGAGATCTTATATTAATGGGGATAGAGTTCCAATCTGTTATGGTCCTAGGGAAGAAGCTAAATAGGTAGTAATCATGGTGTGCAGTTGCTTGAATGAATGTAGTGCTTGAATGATTTCTGGTTGTACGTGTTGAGTAACAAAAATAGTTAGGAATAGGTAATGCAATTAAATTATGTAAAGCTAAGTAAAGTATGAGTTCGCTTTGTTTACGATGTTGTTTATGTGAGAGTTCCACCGAAGATCATCTGACAGCATGACGCCAAGGTAAGGATGTTTCTTTACTGATGAGAGTTTCTGATTGTATAAGGAATAGTCTTTTAATATTGGCGACTTGTTTCTGTAGGCTGACATCTTGTAGCACTTGGTGGGATTAAACACCATTTGCCAGTCCTTAGCCCATGAACCTAATTTATCTAAGTCTCTTTGTAATGCAAGAGTATCATCTTCACAGTTGATTTTGCGATACAGTAAAGCATCATCAGCAAATAGCCTCAGTGTGCCCTCTAAATTCTCGTGTATGTCGTTAATAAATAATAGGAACATCAGTGGTCCAAGGACTGTACCTGAGGTACACCTGATGTTACCAGCACTTCTTTAGATGTTACTCCATCCACAACGACCCTTTGCGATCTATTGGTAAGCCATGATGTGATCCACGAGATAGTATTCCCCTGGATACCATAATGATGTAGTTTATGGATTAGGAGTTGGTGTGCTACTTTATCAAATGCTTTGCTGAAGTCGAGGATATGGATGTCTATTTGATCTCCTTTGTCAATATTCCTTGCCAGATCTTCAATAGTTAGTAGTAATTGTGTTTCGCATGAGTGGTTTTTGCGGAAATCATGTTGATTTTTGAACAATATATTAAAACTATTTAGGTGGTGCATTATGTTCCTATAAATAACATGTTCCATAAGTTTACATAATATTTACGGAAGTTAAGGATACTGGTCTGTAGTTACTAGGATCGTGTGTAGAGCCTTTCTTGAATATGGGTACAACATTAGCATTACACCAGTCCTTTGGTAGTTGACCTGTACTATATGACTGGTTGTAGAGAAATGATACAACTTCTGCTATTTCGTTTGCGCTTTCTTTAAGAAGTCTAGTTGGTAGGTTATCCGGGCCATTTGCTTTCTTAATATCAAGATCTTTAAGGAGTTTCTTTATTCCTTCTGAGTTGAAGCTGATTGGGCCCATAGTTGGAATTCCATTGTAGACTTTGTTTGGCATAAAAGATAGATCTTCTTGTGTGAATACAACTCTGTGAACTCTGCCCAACTGGATCTGGGTTCAGGGCCGTAGCATGCCCTGAAAAACTGGGGGGGGCACAAAGTCATTTCGCAACCTAACCCCTGGGTTTCCGAGGGGGCCAGGTACCTTGTTTGTTTGTTTTTGGAAAACATTTGGGGGGGCACGAGCCCCCCCGGCCCCTAAGGGCGCTACGGCCCTGGGGTTTTCATACTTATCGAACGTTATTTGCCGTTCTTGTTCGGAAAAGAATGTGACCTTATTGAAGAAAGTCGATAAAATAACTGAAAGTTTCAAGGCAGCTCAAGAAATAATTAGAAAACTGAGAGGAAAAAACAGTCGTCAAGCGGTCATGACGTCATGGCTAAATGCCCTATTTCTATTGGACAGCTTTGCTTACGTCACCGGTGGAAAAATCCACCGGTGAATTGGGCGCGAAACAGGTAGTAAAAGTCCCTTAAACCAGAGAAGTGAAAAAAAGTGAAAAAAAGTGAAAATCAACCAGAGAAGTGAAAATCTCGTTTTAAGAGAAGCGAATGTGGGAAATGAAAATCTCGTTTTAAGGGACTTTGAGAAAGTCTAAAGAATGAGCTGCCAAGCTATCCACCGATCGATAACCAGATAGCTCGCAATCTGATTGGGTAGGCGAACAACAACAACATTCTTCAACCGATGCGTTTGATGTCAAGTCGCACTTAAAAAAAAACGAGCTATCGCTAAAATAGCCAGGGTTCTTCTTGATTGCGTTATTCGTAATCAGTGCTTTGTTGTATAGAACTATCGCTCGATACAACAACAACAGCACAACAGCATATATTTCACTCTAGACAAAGGAATAAATTATTCAGTTCATGCATGGCGGTTTATGATTATAAAGCCAAAGGTTAAGGTCGTAAATATGACGATGTATGTGTTGAGGGAAGGTAGTCTTTAGGTAATCTTGAGTCTTGAGATATCATGATTTAGCGCGAGAAAGAAACTGAGATATCATCGTGTACCAGAGCTGGTTTGATCTCTTACTTTCTCGTTCAGTCTAACGTGGCAGTCTGCATCATATATTCATAATTATATGTTGAAAGGGCGGCGGTCTGTAAATATCATCTGAAGGGTGTACAAAATGAAAAAAATTATCATTCCTCAAATTTTGCCAGAATATAGATATAGGGCTGTTTGATATTGAGTTCCAGACATTAGCACCTTGAAAGATATAGGTAAAACTAAGCAATCTAAAAAAATATGTCGTACAAATCTTACTAAAGAAGATATCTATATGAACGTCCGCTTAAATTATACAGAAAGTCTCGGCATCATTTTTTTACATAAAATTACATATTCGTTTTACATCATTAATCTTATATATTATATAATTTATTAGTTGTAAATTAAGTCTTACCATTTTTCCTTTCTTTTCCATATCGGCTACACCACGTATATCGTCTGCACCACGTATTTAACGTTAATTATTTATATATGCATTACACTGAAAATTATTTATTCTTCTTTTTCTGTTGTGTTCCTTTCTGATATCCCTCGCCTCGACTAGCCATTGCTACACGCTGAGGGGTATATCTATTCGTAAAAAAATGTAAAAATGAAATAAAGTATGTGAGTACTATGAGTATGATAGGCAACTAGTTCCTGTAAAAACTAGTTTTGGTCTGCGTCGGCGGGGAAGATAAATACTGGTATGTAATCAACTAAAGTCGATTGAGGTATGCTAACCGCCGTGGAAAGCGAGTAGCAGCTGACGTTTCGAGCGCTAGCCCTTCGTCAGAGCAAAAGAGTATACGAGGGGGTGATGTGTTTTAGTTCGATCCGATTTTTTTTTGGCGAATTGGACGGCGACAGTTTCGGTTTGAGGTACGGCATAAATTATATCATGATCCCCACTCCTGGTATATTTTCCCCATTTACAGCGTATACAGCTATTTCAATTAATGTTGTCTGGGAGACAGGGAATAGGGCATTAGGGTATTATGGTATTCCCACACCGATATGAATTATTGCTACGAGTTTATACGATCTGGACTACTTAGCTTACGGTTTATTTATCCATTTTTAGCCTGTGTTCAGCCGTTCGACATTTAAAAAAATGCCTTATAAAATAATACCCTATTCCCTAATGTCCTATTCCCTATTCAACCAGACAAAGCTGTAGGCTACACAACTTACAGGGTATCTTGTGTTCCTTGGCAATGTCTGTGCCAAGAAAGAGCTATCTCTTTGAAGGCCCGTGTACACGACCGGAAAAAACGACACGGCTCGGATAAAAACTAGAACGGTTCGGATAATGTCATTCGTGTAAACGATCCGTACCCCCCGGGGGGGGGGACTCCCATATAAAAGGGGTAGGGATGCTCGTCGGACATTTTCGATTTGACCCCTAAGAGGTACTAAAATGGGCGTGGCTCAAGCTTATTTTAACCCCTAAAAGATAATAAAAATGTAAATTGATAACAGCTTTTTTGTTCAATTGACACCCGACCCCTAAAAGGTACCGCTTTACATAGAAATGTCTGTGTTTGATGGTGGATACCCTAAGTGGTACCAAACTTCTGATTTTGACCCCTAAAAGGTACGACGAGCATCCATGTACCCCTCACATAAGGGAGTCCCCCCCCCCCCCCCCGGGTCCGTACCCTACTTTTACCCGTGCCAATTTTACTCGTTCTGGGACCATAGGCGCCTATGGTCCCGAAACGGAACAGAACGGATAAAACTGGGTTCGGTACCCGTGTTTTCAGCTCCTGTGCATCGTGTAAACGCTTAAGTACCCGTTCCATTGCTTTTTTCTGAGCCTGCACTGTTTTGTCCTCAGTTGTTTATTTCTGTCCGCATGCGTATTTAGCTCCACTTTCTCGCAATATGGCGGGACGATAAACGGGTGAACGGGAAGAGCAAAAAGCAAACTATTTTATCTTTTAACGAGTCTCTTTTTTTTATGCAACTTCAAAGTAGAACTAACCGATTTTCTTCTTAAAATAAAAATAAAATACAACAGCCTTACCTCGTCAATCGCCATTTTATTTTACGAGCGTCATGTGCGACGCATACGAATGACAGTGATCTAAACATTATCATGGGCTCAGCCATGTCCGGTCTCGGAAATATTCTCGTGTACACAGCCCTTGCCGTTCCACCTGGGCTTGCGGACCGGTGCCAATTTGTATCCAAACCGTTTCAAGATATTTCTCGTGTAAATGGGCGAATGTTCATTGTACCGGTACTTCTCTCTATCCGAGCCGTTCCTTTTTTTCTGTCGTATAAACGGGCCTTTAAATATAGAAGGAAGTGGAGTAAAACCCAGTAAAACCCAGCTAAGGAACACAAGAAGACACCCTGAGAGTTGTGTTGATTTTAATTCAAGATTTATGTTGTAAATTGAAAAAAAATCCCATACAAGTCCTTAACAAATCGTGATCTTGGGCTACCTGTGATACTGAAGGACAGCTGCTGAGATAGCCGTGAATAGGCTGAAATGAGATATGATGCGTGTTGGCAGTTCGGAAACCACGAAAGGGTTAATTACCTCAAACATCAAAAGAGATGACAAGCTGTCAACTCAGTCAATAATAGTTAGTTACTGTAAGATTAAAATGGTCGAGCAATGTAAACCGTAAAATACAGTTCACATGTGACTGAAAGCTACGCAGACTACGAACTTCCCGCGGTACCCTGCCGATGAACTACGTACGATAATCGGGCGACAGTTCTAAAGCTTTTTTAAAATTATCACCTTGTGGTTTGTTTATGCGTTAGAGTTGACAAGCCCTTAACTAAAACTGAGAATAGGAACCGGAAAAAATCAAAAGTGCAATTCCAGACTGAACGGGTTGACAGGACCTTCGTCTGTAATAAAACTTACACTTCTGTACATTCTCTTTTGTTCGAAAAAAAATCGCGATGTAATTAACCTTCAGCGTGGTAAGAAAAACTAATGTGTGTGATCTTCATTCAGTGCAATCATAGAATAAACTAATAAAGCAACGCTTACTACCTTAACGAGTTTATTTCAATTATTCAAAGCATTAATCTGATCACGTTTGTGATCGATGAAACGTGATTTATTGAATACTAGTTCTAGTTCCTTGAAAATTGATTGAACTGAAAATGCCGACGAGTAAACAGAAATTATCTAACAATTCGGCAAACACGCTTGTTACCTTAATAACTCTATGACCGAAAAGCATTGCTCAATGAACTTGAACGTTCACAATAATATATTAATACTGAACTCTGGGAATAAGCACCGTCATCAATAAAACGAGAACAGTTCTATACACAAAACTCTTCAAATCGCCTACACATTGAAATGATTAATACTGAACTCCACCGAGAATACTCAATCCGAAGCACTATGAAGCAATAGCTCAAGTCATGGACAACTGATATTCATGGACATGGACAACTGATATTCATGTCGTTGCCGAAACATTTTTTACATTTAATCACAGGAACATGGTGTCACCTTAACATATCCCCGAGTTTGGAATCGAGTCCGAGTTAGATTCCGAGTTGAAACCCGAGTTGGAATCCGAGTTGGAATCCGAGCCGGTTAGAATCCGAGTTAGAATCGAGTTATTAATGATTTACCCTCGCAACTGTTTCCTACGAAAGGCCTATTCGATTGTAAAGCGCTCTTTCTTTCATATTTTATAGCTGACGAGACGCACATTACTAACGTGGCCCCCGAATCAGATTGAAATATGCTCCCCGTAATTTTGCACATTTTACGGAGAATGACCAACAGTCGGCCCTCTCTTCTTTCTTTTTAGGGAAGAGGTCAAAACAATGGTACTCTGGCGGAACCCAGGGGGGTTGTACCCGGAACCCACCACCTATTTTGGCAAAATCTAGATTTTTGACCACAAATATCTTCTTGAATAAAATAGTTATTTAAAGAAGTAACTATATTTCTAGTTTCTACAGGCAGAGAAGAACGTGTATCTGCATTAAAATAAGGTATCCCTATTTTACAACGCGAGAAAATCACCCTCGAAAAAAGGGTTATGGGGTATTACCCGTCACCCAGGCACCCACCACCTCCCTTGACAACTTGGTCCCATTCGAAATCGATTGTTTTAGGGCCCGTTTACAAGGAGATAGGGTTACCCTAGCACTAGGGTTACCCTACCACTAGGGCTACCCTAGCGATGGGTCATTTCCTCTTATTTTTAGCGATGTGTTTACAAGCAGGCGGGACAACTCAACTCGGCTGCCCGGGTTACCCTAGCGCTAGGGTTACCCTGTCTGAGAGCTAGGGTGACCCTAGCACTAGGGCTATGTTTTGCCCTTGTAAACGGTTTGCTAGGGTAACCCGCCTACCCGGGTCAACTCTATTCTAGAGCCAAATTTCACATTGCAAGTTTCTGAAGTTCACTAGCAATTAGTAAGTAACATAACAACATTCTAGGATACTAGACAGCTGCAATAAAGGGCACCACAGAAAGAGGAATCGACGTTAATCCACCAAAACCCGCCAGAACTCTACTCGTCTCCGCCATGTTGTTTTCTATGCTTGAATGATTTTGGCGGCCGCGAGCCTAGCGGTTCACAGGCTACCAAAGAATCAGTAAAATCAAAATCACTTCCACATATCTGTTTGAAACGGATAAAAATGAAAGAAAAGTGGAAGAGTAATATTAGTAGCACATGTTTTCATACATTAGTATGACATTTCATAAGAAACGGCTTCTCAAATGAATAATATATTTGAAAGAGACTTCAACTGGCTTGTGTTGAGTTGGCCCGGGCAGTAGGGTAACCCTACCTAAATCATTTTGCTTGTAAACCCGGGCTATCTTTGACCCTAGTGCTAGGGTAACCCTAGTGCTAGGGTAACCCTATCTCCTTGTAAACGGGCCCTTAATCTCTTCCTTAAATGACACCAGGGACGTGGAATTATGCTTATTCCACATTTTCGTAGTCTGCGGAAACAGCCGTCTTTGGGCGGGGTATTTGTAATTTTGTGGATGAGCCCCTAAGATAATGAGGTAAATTGCAAAATAGAGCTGCGAGACTTATCCTTCTGATCAGTTATAATACCTGCTCACAACAACCTATACTCGAGCTTTTGGGTTGGGAAAGGCTCATTGAAAGGAGAGCCAAACAAAAAGCAATTATGATGTGTAAAAGTCAGAACTGCCTGTGCCCCAGATTGTCTCACAGCTCTATTCAACACTGTAGCGGAAACTGATCCTGCCACACGCTTGGTCAGCTGCAGAAACCATCGAATTTGATCACTTAAAAAGCGAGGAAATAAGTCAAATTACAACAACTCAAAACTCAAATTGGCATATGCCCAGAAATAGAGGAACGCCTTGTATATTTTGATTCAACCGGTCGAAAACAATTGCAAATTGACCGCGGAAAATAAGCGACTATAGGGTTTAAACTATTAAAACTACAGAGAAAATACATAATTATTTTGTATTCCGTTCGTAGGTTTTTTAGTTTTTTTCTTTACGAGGCATAAAATTAACAAATTGCAAGAAAATTGCGATTTTGGCGAACAGTTGAGTGAACCCCCGGAGTGGGCGTGAGCGTGACTCACGTCTAGTGACCTTTTGTTAAACGGAAGTTTGATATGTTTCGCTTTGAGCACTTTTGATTTGAGTTTCGCTTCTTCCCCTCTCTTGATTTTCTGCCTTAATGCAATTTGACTTTTGAGTTGTTCCAATCTTACTTATTCGATGGTATCCAAAAGGCTTCGTAAATGGTCACATATCGAATACAGTAGAAACCCGCGTGTAAGAACCTAGATTTTTTGAAGTCTGGCAAAACAGGTTCTTGTATTTTGGGGTACTTGTTAATAATTTAGGCTAATTAGGTTCTTAAATAGGCTCTTATTTTTTAAAAGAGATGTATGTAGTACAGTGTAGCTGTTGACCAAAGTATATAACAACCAAGCATGGGTGTGGTCCTCTAATACAGTATATTATCATAAATCATCTGTATTATACTTATCAAGACTTAACTTGTTTTACATGTGACAAAACTGATCCTGTATGATAACTTTTTTATCATTCAAACCAAACACAACAATTGATAGACGTCTCAAATGTACAGTGTAGAGCTACCTATCATAACTCAAATGACTCTTTCATATAAGAACCTGTTTAACTTTGCCTGGCTAAACAGGTTCTTATATTTTTGTGTACTTAAATGCCAAATTTCTGCTTAAAGGTTCTTAAATCACTAGGTTCTTACACGCGGGTATCTATTGTACAAGCCACTTATTACTCGGGCTGCCTGTGGCAGCACCGAGTCTTAAAATGAAAGTCGTTTTTTTTTATTCCGTGTAGCAAACTTTCTGCGCATGCGTTAAAGGTCAAGTTTACACCAATCAGATTGCACTGTGCTGGTCACGCAACAATCGCCAGGTTAATTTATTTACATAATTTAATACAGTAAATCAAGATGGCGGAGGACCCGCGAGGAACTTTCTCTAATTTGGGGTCCCATCTATCAAATGTAAGCACTTTAATGTTTTATTTAACTTCACTCGTGCGAAAGCCTTCCAACAGGTTCAGGATACTTGTTATTTATTTATGCTGAACCCGAGTGAATGTGCGATCGAAAAATATGCTTGGCTTGCTCGCTGTATTGAACTGTGCTGTTCGGTTTGCCGACACCTAAACTGCAAATGGTCAAGATGCTATAAATCGTACCTGAAGGCTGAAGAGAAATACATGGTCTGTTTTGTCGGCGCGGTGACGACACCAGCGAAGTTGAACAGAGAACTGAGTCAAATCAACTCACCATAATTTGTAAACAACCGAGTGAATTCTGTTGGCTTGCTCGCTGTACTGGATTCTGCTTTTCGCTGTACATACAGATACCGAAACTACAAACAGTAAGATGACCTGGCTGAAGAGAAACAAGGTCTGAGTTTTCTAGATACCCGTAAGTAATCGGCGTATCTTGTGTCGAGTTGCGACACTGTGTACATCTTGGTTATACAAATTAACGGATTCAAATTAACACTACAATCAGACAGAGAGTTAATCTATACCGACACTTTGATATGCCAAGGAACTGGAATATCAACACAGTACAAGGTGAGGGAAATTTAAAGTACTGACTTCATTGCTGTGTTCAATTAATCTACACTGAATTTCTAACGGACCTGGAACAAGGCTGATCAAAGCGATCAAAGCCAGGACCCGGCTAGCCGGCTATCAACATTGACCATAAATTATTCTGGAACTAACAATAATAATAATAATAATAATATGTCTTTATTATACATTGATATTGTACATATCAGATGTTACAAAATATAAATGAAGATAAGAAGGTAATATTAAAAGCTACCGTATAATCATACATGGATATCTAAAATAGGACAAAACTTGAATTAAGAAACTAGGTTATACTTAAAAATTAATCTATTTACAAAACTACCTTTAAAACGCTCTGTATTAACTTTAGGATATACGGCGGTTTGTTTTCTAAGCCTTCGAGAGGACTGCTTAACCGTAGGCAACAGTGATCGTAATGGGTGATTGGAAATAGAACTCTAGAATAGTTCTCTAGAACACCGAGAATTTATGACACCGTTACGGTAGGGGAGGCAACTCTTGGTGAAGTGGACGAAATAAAAATTCTAGGTGTAGCATTACAGAATAATCTTAAATGGAACTCTCATATTTCGGACACCATCAAAAAAGCGTCAAAGAGACTATACTTCCTAGTTCAGCTTAAGCGCGCTAATGTTTCTGCAGACGAACTTGTCCAATTTTATACTGCCTGTATTCAATCTGTGTTGTTATATGCCAGCCCGGTATTTCATTATAGTCTCCCAGATTATCTTAGCTGTTCACTTGAACGAATACAAAAACGAGCCCTACGCATTATATATGGATACGAGCTTTCGTACTCTGACCAGCTTAACTTTTCTGGTCTATGTAGCCTTGCGGACCGTAGGTCACAACTCTGCCAGAGTTTATTTCGGAGGATACTGTCGCATCCAGAGGGAAATCTATATGGCCTCCTACCGTTTAATACAACGCGCCCAACTGTTACCTTAAGGAGTAGAAATCCTATGTGTATACCATCATGTAGAACTAATAGATATAGAAACACCTTTATAATATCGGGCGCAAATGATTACAATAACAATCGTAAGTAACTACAATCGATGTATTTAGAAATTTTTAATTGTAATATAGCATTAGTTTAATTAGAGCAGTATATAGTATATCCTTCTTAAAACTTAGTTAACTTATCTAGAACCATATTAATGTAAACCTCCGTAATTCAGTTTTTGCTGTAAGTGAGAAATATTTGTAATAAACGATCTATCTATCTAACTTTGTTAAAAATGTGTCGGTCACTTTTCTCTAAAAGATAATGAATGTTAATAAGCTCTGAAGAGTACTTTCTCTTATGGCATTTTTTAAGAAAGCGCTGTACTGTGGTAAGGTCGGATTCACTAGAGCCATAGACAGATAAACAGTAAGTTAATTTAGGTAGGATGAGTGATTTAAAGAGATGGTCGAGTTCCTTTTGGCTACACCCTTCCTTTCGAAGAGTTCTAAAAATAAAAAGGCACTTATTTGCTTCTTTGAGTTTAACAGTGACATGCTTTGAAAATGTATCACTGTCTGACTGAAAGATTACTCCAAGTATCTTCAATGCATCATATTGTACAATGTTAGGAATATTATTAAAGTGAGATAAGTGTCCTTTCTTATGAGAAATGAGTTCTTTACATTTAGTTGGATTACAAGACATAGCATTTGAGTTTGACCAGTTCATAAAGTGATTGATCTCGAGAACTGATACATCTGGCGCAGTCTTACTTATGATAATCTGTAAGTTCGAATCATCTGCATATTTATCTAACGCTGTCGTCTTGTTGTCATTACTAATTTCCAGATCATTCATAAACATATTAAAGAGATACGGACCACTGACGCTACCCTGGATTGTGCCTTTGTTGATGTATTTCCATTCACATGTCATTCCTTGATGTATGACTCTTTGTTTGCGTTTTTGTAAAAAACTTATATACCAATTAACAATAAAAGGATCTAAATCGGGCCAATTCTTTAATTTATCACTTAGCATGCTATGTTTGACACTATCGAATGCCTTAGCAAAGTCCATAGTGAATAATCTAACAGCTGAAGTGTCATTGCAGGCTACGTCGTACCTTTTAGGGGTCAAAATCAGGAGTTTGGTACCACTTAGGGTATCCACCATCAAACACAGACATTTCTATGTAAAGCGGTACCTTTTAGGGGTCGGGTATCAATTGAACAAAAAAAGCTGTTATCAATTTACATTTTTATTATCTTTTAGGGGTCAAAATAAGCTTGAGCCACGCCCATTTTAGTACCTCTTAGGGGTCAAATCAAAAAATGTCCGACGAGCATCCCTACCCCTTTTATATGGGAGTCCCCCCCCCCCGGGCTTAAGACCCGTTCTGTTTGCCATAATCATCTTGGAAATTCGGTTGTTAAGAAGTTCAACGTCAGTACATTTTTGCTGCTTCAGTAATTTAGTTCTTTTCTTGAGTAATAGCTTGAGTAGTGGACTCATCCAATAGGGATCCCTACAGGACATGGACTGTTTTCACCGGGAAGCATTGATCCATCATAATAGTAATACATAATACATAATACATAATACATAATACATAATAATACATAATACATATTTGGGTTCCTCTATATCTAGTAATGGTAGCTTTTTGAAATCTAAATTGAAATCTGTGGAAAAGACAAGACGTTCTATTTTCGCGACAAAACGTCATTTAGATTTTTCTAAATTACCAATTAAAATTTGTAATAAATTGTTTGACGTTCTCTTTTCGCCTATCCTATTGTATAACTCAGAAATATGGGGTGCATATGACGTTATTAATTTTGACAAATGGGAAAAAGATCCCGTTGAGCGACTTCACTCACAGTTTTTCGAATACTTTCTTGGTCTTAACAAAAGGGCGCCTAATGTGGCTGCGAGGAACGAAGTTGGAAGAGTATCATTGAAACCACTAATTTATCGAAACATGCTTCGTTTCTCGATGCATCTCCAAGCCCTCCCCGAGGGAAGTATTGCGAAACAATGTCTTTATATGTCCAATGCCCTTGCATCATCTAATAAGATGAGCTTTATGACCTCCATAAATAAAATAGTGGAGTCTTTTAAAGATTTATCAGATTTAAAATCGTATAATAATACGCAATCAATGAAACGTTTTTTGGATAGTAAGACTAATACAAAAATCTAGGATACATCAGATAAAACTTATACAATTAAACACAAAACTTATTTTTTACTATAAATGTTCTAATGACACAAAAAATATTAATTCATGTTATGACCTGGTAAAGAATGCGAAACACAGACGAATACTCGCTAAGTTCCGCACAGGAAATCATTCATTAAGAATAGAAACTGGTAGACACGCAAAACCGAAAATACCTCGTGAACAGCGTTGTTGCGAGTGCTGTTTATCAAAAGATATAGAGGATGAGTCTCATTTCTTTTTCGACTGTGTTTCTCATTCCGACCTAAGGAAGTCTATGTTTGAAGAAATTAGTAAATATTGTAAGAGTTTTTCGAGATTACGAGATAAAGATCGAATATCTTTTTTCTTTAGTAATGTCGATCCATTTGTTTGCAAACAAGTGAGTCACTTTATATATGAAGCTTTTGAGAGGAGAAATATCTTGTTACAAAGGAACTGTATAAATATATTTTTCTCTTCTCTAATCTCAGTGTGATTGTATATTAACAAGAGCCCATCTGGGCTTTCACTCGGGCCACATGAGATTGAAGATGAAATTACACTTTCATTTGAAATCCTCTAGTAATAACCGAAGGGAAGAATTATTAGCTGAATTTAGCAGTCTTTAGGAGTGGCTGGTAGCGCGGTGACATTCATTCTCTGCTCCCCTAGTATATATATATATATGTAATTTAATATTTTTGTGTTTCTCGTGTATGTAAATTAAAGAAGTTGACCTCTACTTTAATATTCATGTTCATGTTACGCACGCTTATAGCAGAGCGCGGTAATTACGTCACAAGTCTAGACCCCCCGCCAAGACTCAGACAAACAAACCGCTTTTCTGGTATCAACTTACAAGAATTGACTAGCACTTCAGTTCGTCCTCTGTCTATTCTACCAGAAATGACTGCTTTCCTGGACCATATTTTGAAAGGGAACCTGATGATTATACTGTCGAACAGCTTAAACTTTGGCTGAAATACAGAGGATTGAAACAAAGCGACAAACGTTGATCTTGTCAAGCGAGTTTTGCATCTTCGCTGGCCAACCAACGAGACATGCTTACTATATAGACTGTCAAGTCCTATTTCACTAAGGTGCGGGATTGCAGAATATCAAAATATCAAAAAGTAATATCATTGAATTGATATTATCAGATTATCATGATATCAAATTATCATGATATTATCACATATCAAATCATAAAATTATCTAAAAAGGTTATGATAATTTGATATATCATGATATTATCAGATTATCGTGATATTATCAGATTATCATGATATTATCAAAATATCTTGATAATATCAAATCATAAAATTATCTAAAAAGGTTTTGATAATTTGATATCATGATATCAGATTATCTTGATATTATCAAATTATCATAATATCAAATCATAAAATTATCTAAAAAGGTTATGATACAAATCATAAAAATAATTATCTAAAAAGGTTTTGATAATGATAATTTGATATATCATGCTATTATCAGATTATCATGATATTATAAAAAGGTTATGATAATTTGATATATAATGATATTATCAGATTATAATGATATTATCAGATTATCATGATATTATCAGATTATCTTGATAATATCAAATCATATAAATAATTATCTAAAAAGGTTTTGATAATGATAATTTGATATATCATGCTATTATCAGATTATCATGATATTATCAGATTATCATGATATTATCAGATTATCTTGATAATATCAAATCATAAAATTATTTTAAAAGGTTTTGATAATTTGATATCAGATTATCATGATATTATCAAAAACCTCGATGATATCAAATCATAAAATTATCAAATATCAAATTATCAAGTGTACATATCACTTTTGATATATCAAGTCATTTCTTCATGATATTATCAAGAACTTTCCAAAGAAACATTAAAGAAATGACTTGATATATCAAAAGTGATATTGATATTTAGCTCTGCATGCGTAATTCAGCGCAATAAAACACAGAAACGTAAAACGTATTGTTATTGCTTCGTTCTATAAAGAATATATTATTGAACTCTGGCTGTTTACCGCGCAACACAGAACCTTAAAACTTTAAAACTTAATTATTGCTGTGACTGCTTTGAGACGTTGCTCATGTACGTACGTGCTCTAGAAGTATTTAAATGCTAAATGCTTAAAGTTATAACTTTCTCCGTTTTATACGATTCACAGGGGAAAAAAGTACACCAACACGATTCTTTAATTTCTCAGAGATAAACCAAGCGGCAATTCGAATCATGGATTTAACCCAAACCTTTTACAAAGACAAGGTATCTTAAACTTTGAATTGATAAGTTTTAAGTCTGTATCTGTGTAATTGGCCCACCAAGGAAATAACAAGATCGAACAGACGAAAGGCTTTGCTTTTGAACTTCAGGGGCGGTAATGACAAATTAGTTAGTGTGGTGACCTTCTTTAACGAGCTTTGGGAGTCCACTATTCCCATAAAGCGAGCAGTTGACAGTGATTGACATGTGCTTCATGTGATGTGGGAGTAGAGTATTCCCAAACCGATTTGTCAAAAGCCAATCACAATCGCTCTCTCGCAGAATAATTAGCAATGTTATAATTATTCCGTCCTCACTTTAACTTCTCGGTCGTAAGTACATGTCGCCGAGAACAATAGAATTCTGCGCGATGTTAAAACTTAATTATTACTGTGACTGCTTCGTTCTATAAAGACATTTATTTACATGTACCTCTCAGTGCGAACCACATAAACTTAAAACTTGTTATTGTTATTGCTTCATTCTGTAAACATCAACACTGTTTAACTGTATCGGGCTATTCAGTAACAAAACATTCATTTATAATCCACAACACTAATTCTGAATGTTCAGTTACATCAAGTCTTTTCGCTTTAACTCACATTCCAAATCTCTGTTAAAACATTCATTCACAAACCAAAACAGTCATTCTTTTAAATCCTTGCTCGCACGATTCTGTGTTCACCCCTTTGATTTCTTCAAATTGTGGAAGGCTTGGGTGGTATAAACACTTTGGGTTGTTTGGTGGCATGCAGACCTCCTCTGTATGTTTGGACACATGAAAAATGTCTACTAAGAATTGAACATTATCAATCAGCACAGTTGCTCCTGCACTGCCGTTGTTGGCTTGATTCTTCAGGAATGGTACCAGGCCACATGCTCTGTCATATCCCAAGTACTTCAGCCTTTCCAAATCACATACTTCACGGCAAAATGTTCGTAACAGGAACAGAAATACTTGCGTATAAGATTCACTTGTGAACATCTCCGTCATGCTCACAACGATACCACAGGGCCTTATCAATGCAAGTATTCCTGCAGTTGTTTCATAAAAAAGAGAAATATTATTTTTCTTTTTACAGCCTTTCTCGGTATTACCTGCCATAAATACCTCTTCTGGTATCAGGCCTGCCTCTGATTTAGCCGTGCTAAACTCTGCTGGTACGTTCACTTCCTCTGCCTCTTCTTTATCGCGATCTTGATGCATACTGCAACACTTTGATGGGGCTTGATGTTTTCCGCCAGGTAATGGCGAATTAGGGCAACACTTAAATATCTCGGGTAGATCCTTACGTATCTTCACCTTGGCCATTGGCAGAGCGCACTTTGATCTCTTCAAATATTCATTACCATCAACCGTTACATATCCTTCGGAACAGCCTGGAGTTTTACAACTATGTTTCACCCACTTATTTGAGGAAGCACAATTGTTTTGCCACATAGCTTCACACATCTCTTCAATGTTTAACCTGTTGCTGTTTTTCGAATAGTCGCTCTTAATACTTGTGATGGATAAAGTACCGATGCTGTTGTAATAATTCACAATTACCCAAATAAACCATGCATCATTTACGCGTTGTTCATTTAACTTCCAGTCTCCTTCACAACTTCTACCAAATTCTTTCAGTTGCGTAAGACGATCTTCGTCATTCTCGCTAAAATTTAGGTTGTACACTTTAGCACGGGACTGAAAGGTTGCGCCTGTCACCCAAATATTACTTGAAATGTCTTTCAATAGCTGTTTATCGAAAACGGTCTTGGCTGTTACTTGAAAATACGCGTTATGGCTTTCCCGGGGATCATCATAAATCCTACGATCTCCGCTAATTATCTTGTAGTTTGGAAAGTATCTCACTTTACAGCTACCACACTCGCCGTGGAAAAGTGCTCCAACATATGTGCCTGTCATTGTATAGACGATCGGAAATGACGGTCTGCTGTCCATCTTGATGTTTTTGCCACAGCATTTGGTTTTCGAAGGGATCAGGATAATCGGCTTGAATGCTGTTTTACCACTTCTTTTGAACAAGCTATTCACCAAATCTCTTTGCATTAGCGATGGATATGTCTTGATAATCAACTTGTAGATAGCCTTGCAATTTCCACGATCTCCCAATCCAAGCAACTTCGATTTCTTTACAGCTCCGTCACTTCTTCCAAGACAGACTGTTGGAGAAGAGTTACTATCATCTTTTTGCTGACTTCTTACGAATTCCGAAACCAATTCCCATCTATTTGGTGTGGCTTCAGGAAAATGGCAAACTGCGAAAAGTAAACTATTCAGTTCTTCGTGATCAACTAGAATTGCGGACATCGTTCCTCATTCGTTTTTCATTACGAAATGATTCGGCACATATACGATTCCTTTCAATCTGCACTCGTTAATGTGCTTGATTATTCAGACCCGAGCGGTATTTCCTTGTCATGATTCGACACATTCACTAAAAAATCCTTTCACTTGCGGCGCTTTGTTTTAGATGCCGGTTTTCATCAACAACATCAAACACGGACGGCACCTTTATTGCACCTCCTTTATTGTCGGCGAGAATTACCGCCCATATTCAAAGAGAACTTCAAAACAAAGTACCAATACTCTAACGAAATATGTCAACCTATCCGGCCTATAGTATCAATAGTTTCCTCAGTTGGAGTGTTTAATTAATGATAAACTAGCAAATTATGATATTACATTTAGTGTGCATGTCTCTTCCATTCTTAGCTCACTTATTTCTAATCAATACGTGCGTTACGTTAAAGACAGAAGACCGAACTCGTCACCACTTAGTTCACACCTTTGATTTCCTTAGTTCGCACATTTTATTGTTGCATATTTTTCAAAAGCTTTCCGAAAAAATACGTCACTCAAATAACTCCTGCTCTCAGTACTTCAGTCGAAACCTCTACTCCGAGCCGACAGCATCTTCGTTTCCACAATTTACAAATAATTTCAAATAATCATGCAAGAATGTCGCTACTGCAAAAGATTCCAGAAAATCTTAACAAAACGATCATCTACCAAATGATTGCGGCAGCGCACAACATATCCTATTCATGGAAACACAACGGAATACAGACCAAGCAACTCGTCCAAGCATATTCTAACAGTTTGGGCTGCCCCGACGAATACATATTCTTCCCGTTATTGACCGTAACGGCTTCTTTCATTGGTAATAATGGAACTATTAGGATAAACGACAGCTGGGAGGAACCTGCCATTGCCTGGTTTAACGTCTGTGCAAGGAAAGGGCAAAAGAAAACAGCGGCATTGAACGTCCTTGCCAAACCTGTTGCTGAGATGCAGAAAGAATTGCAAGCGGATTATAAAGAAAATAATGAAGCCACTCAGGAAAAAGAACTGCCTCGACTGATGGTAGATCATTTCTCTTTCGAGAAATTACATCAGGTCATGTCTAACAATGACAACAAGGTCCTCGGGGCATACGACGAACTTACACAGTTTTACAATATGCTCGACCACTACAAGGCCAATTCGACTATGGATCGAAAGACTCTCTTAGCCCTAAATGGAGGTGGCCAATGGACAAGAGACTTCAAAAATGGATCTGCGACAATGCAGAAAACATGTCTCAACATCACAGGTTTCATCCAACCTGCGTATGTTGTGAAAATGTTATCTCAGGATGACTTTGACGGCTTCAATGACAGACAACTTTACGTCTGTCCCAAAGAGCGAGATGTCGACTACGACGAACTGATTCCTCTCGACACATTGGAAATCCCTCAGCTTAAAAGAGTTTATGAGATCATTCGAGATATTCACGCCTTTCCTAAGATATATACATTGGACGAGAATGCCCATGCGCTCTTCAAGGAATACCACGACGACCTTAAACAACGCAAAATCTCTACTCCCATCAATGAAAACAGACGGGGTATCATCGCCAAGGCGATCGGTCAGATGGCTCGAGTGTGTATGATATCACATGTACTGGATTATGCAGTCAAAGCAGCATTCAAAGAATTTTCAGAATACACCGATGAAGATCAAAATACGCAAATCACAATTCCTTCTGAAATTGGAAAGGAAGCAGCATTACAAGCAAAAACCTTAATGAACCATGTCATTGACATAAAGTTTGCCATGATGCCTCCAGAGGAAAAACTCCCTGAACAACAGCACTTCAACACAGGCACGACTGAAGAACTAAACAGTTTCACACCACCTAGTTTTGATAACTACAACACTTACTTCAGTGACACTACTATAACGGAACAGCATGCCAAATATGTCAAAAAAGTGATGATTTTTAAAGGATTAACAAGCGATGTAAAAGCAAGTGATGTTTCTGGACGGCATTTAATGCCCGCAGTTAAACCAATCGGCAACAACACCAACAAATACCCAACGGCAGCAGCTGAGTGTTTTCTAAAGACATTGCAAGTGGAAGGATTTGGTGACATCCTCCCTCGGGATCCAAACTCTAAGTCTACTCGCGAAACTGTAGTTTTCCGCAAGCGACGTTTCAACGACATGACATCGGAAGCTCAAAGCAAGTTTACAAAACTAGACATTGCCGAAGAAGACTGACCTTCAGTATACCACGTATATAGTATAAACATTACTGATTTTCAACTTGAACGATTATAGTCAGAGTGCAATTAGCAATTTTGTATAAACTATTGCACAGTATATATAGTTCTTCAATAAACTTAACGCGTCAAAAGCAAATCATAACGCTGTATTCAGAATAATTCAAGCTTCGAATTGAGACGTCGTTCATGTTCGTACGTGCTCTAGAAGTATTTAAACGCTAAAACATCTCCGCGGCGGAGTTGGCGGCAAAGTGCATTCAAACTGAAGCTGAGTAAAGGCAAACGCGACAAAACAAATCTTAGAGAGTATTAAATGAGAACTATAAACTTAGCGCGTCAAAAGCAAATTCAAACTTCAAATTGAGACGTTGCTCATGTACATACGTGCTCTAGAAGTATTTAAATGCTAAATGCTTAAAGTTATAACTTTCTCCGTTTTATACGATTCACAGGGGAAAAAAGTACACCAACACGATTCTTTAATTTCTCAGAGATAAACCAAGCGGCAATTCGAATCATGGATTTAACCCAAACCTTTTACAAAGACAAGGTATCTTAAACTTTGAATTGATAAGTTTTAAGTCTGTATCTGTGTAATTGGCCCACCAAGGAAATAACAAGATCGAACAGACGAAAGGCTTTGCTTTTGAACTTCAGGGGCGGTAATGACAAATTAGTTAGTGTGATGACCTTCTTTAACGAGCTTTGGGAGTCCACTATTCCCATAAAGCGAGCAGTTGACAGTGATTGACATGTGCTTCATGTGATGTGGGAGTAGAGTATTCCCAAACCGATTTGTCAAAAGCCAATCACAATCGCTCTCTCGCAGAATAATTAGCAATGTTATAATTATTCCGTCCTCACTTTAACTTCTCGGTCGTAAGTACATGTCGCCGAGAACAATAGAATTCTGCGCGATGTTAAAACTTAATTATTACTGTGACTGCTTCGTTCTATAAAGACATTTATTTACATGTACCTCTCAGTGCGAACCACATAAACTTAAAACTTGTTATTGTTATTGCTTCATTCTGTAAACATCAACACTGTTTAACTGTATCGGGCTATTCAGTAACAAAACATTCATTCATAATCCACAACACTAATTCTGAATGTTCAGTTACATCAAGTCTTTTCGCTTTAACTCACATTCCAAATCTCTGTTAAAACATTCATTCACAAACCAAAACAGAACGTTTCTCTTATACTGGGTCATCTTCCTGGTAAGTTCTATAGCAAACCCTTCTGAGTCGTTTGAGAACGACGAACCTCCATAGATGTTTTATGGTAACACATCGATCATTATGAGGCTGAATCAAGTAATTCCGAGTCAATTGGAAACGGCACTGGGAATTTTATATGGTGATATACTGAATGATAATTCACTTGATAGTTTGATATTATCATGATAATTTGATAATATCATGATATATCAAATTAGCAAACCCTGAAAGATTTCTTCGTTCTTTAAAGACTTTGATATTATCATGATAATTTGATCATTCACTTGATAGTTTGATATTATCATGATAATTTGATCATTCACTTGATAGTTTGATATGTAAGGGTTAGAGACTGCTTGTGAGTTCTTTATCGACAAATACAGGCACGCGCTGACTGTACGATGAACGAAAAATAATGAATACTGCATGAGGCCGAAGGCCGAATGCAGTATGAAGAAATTTTGAGTTCATCGTACAGTCAGCAAGTGACTGTATTTTGCCGATAAAGCACAAACATAAAGTCTCTAACCCTTTTAATATTCAAACTGAGTGCACTGTCAGCCGTGAATTTCAATTTAAATCAGTTGTCAATAACAATTTCATAAAGAAGTCAAATATTTCGCATGAATTAAATCATTTTACTGTAAATATCTCCACAAAGAAAAGTCATTTCAATAGACAATGAATAAAAACGAAGTAGATAACTTTGCAAAGAACAATTTACTTTGGCGTTCGATCAGTTTAGTTGACGCCTTGCGAGTACATGTTTGTACATTTAACTCGAAAACGTTACTCTTGGAGCCATGTATTAAAATATCGAGTATTTAGCCGGCTTAACTCCTAGATGTTCTACTTTCTTTAATAGTTTCTTTCATTCGAAAATAACTAACCTGCAGATTCCAGTGAATTGAAATCTTGAAACCGGCCTCCATGTGCTCGGCTCTGATGCAAACATTTTCCAAATAAAAATATCCTAGGTTTTTTAACCTTCCGCTGAATTGTCGCTTCATTGTCTCCTCTTATTGACAGCGTAAGGTCTCGCCGGAAATAAAATCCATTTCTTCAGTTTGGACTGCTAGAGTGTTGAAGAAACTTTTGTTTACTCAGACACATGTTGACTAGTTAGTTGTTGTACTTCCAGCGCTTGCAAATCAGCCATTTCTAACGAACGATTATGCAAATGTTTGCCTGAAAACATAATGCGAGGCGAATATAATGATTGTACATTTAACTCGAAAACGTTTCTATTGGAGCCATGTATTCAAATATCAATTATTTAGCCGGATTAACTCCTAGATAGTCTGCTTTCTTTAATAGTTTCTTTCATTCGAAAATAACTAACCTGCAGATTCCAGTGGGGCAGTGAATTGAAATCTTGACTCGAAACCGGCCTCCGGCCATGTGCTCGGCTCCGATGCAAACATTTTCCAAATCAAATATCCTGGGTTTACGAATTGAATTCTCGCTTAATTTTCTCCTCTTATTGACAGAGTAAGGTCTCGGAAATACAATCCATTTCTTAAGTAAGACTACTAGAGTGTTGTAGAAACCTTTGTTCACTCGGACACATGTTGACTTGTAAAGTTGTACTTCCAGTACTCGCAAATCAGCCATTTCCAACGAGAGATTATGCAAATGTTCGCCTCAAAATATATATCTTCTGTCACACAGGCAACAGAGTTCAATCCTGCCGTTACCTTTCTAGTAATTGTCTGCATTTTCACTGTTTAATATGCGATGAGGTTTTCCAAGCCGTCCAAACACGTAACTAAGCGAAGGACTATAGGTCTCCCTTTCCCTATAGGTAAGAGAGGGTCTGGGTCTAGTGCTGTGGTCACCAATAATGCACGCTCATTAGCCAATCACATGCTTGGATTTTGTACAATGCACGAAATTTGAACATTAATATCATGATAATTTGATAATATCATGATATATCAAAATAGCAAAACCCTGAAATATTTCTTCGTTCTCTCAAGACTTTGATATTATCAAGATAATTTGATAATTCACTTGATAGTTGGATATTATCGTGATACTTTGATAATATCATGATATATCAAAATAGCAAACCCTGAAATATTTCTTCGTTCTCTCAAGACTTTGATATTATCAAGATAATTTGATAATTCACTTGATAGTTTGATATTATCACGATACTTTGATAATATCATGATATATCAAAATAGCAAACCCTGAAAGATTTCTTCGTTCTCTCAAGACTTTGATATTATCATGATAATTTGATAATTCACTTGATAGTTGGATATTATCATGATGCTTTGATAATATCATGATATATCAAAATAGCAAACCCTTAAATAATTCTTCGTTCTTTAAAGACTTTGATATTATCATGATAATTTGATAATTCACTTGATAGTTTGATATTATCATGATACTTTGATAATATCATGATATATCAAAATAGCAAACCCTTAAAGATTTATTCGTTCTCTCAAGTCCAGTGGAGAATATCAAATTATCACATAGCATTATCACTGTCATATTATCATGATATTATCAAGAACTTTCCTAAGGAACATTAAAGAAATGACTTGATATATCAAAAGTGATATGTACACTTGATAATTTGATAATACGCAATACCGCACCTCACTCTCCTATTTAAACTGTATCCTAAACTCATCTTTTCCCATGCAATATCGTTGTAAGACTTCACCTAAACATTGAAAAGTTACAAAGGTCAGGTTTTCCTGTATTAAGGCAAAAACAAAAGAATGTAGCCGCATGCCGAGTGCAATCATCTTCTTCAATAAAACTCATCGGAGACCAAAGCTGTTATGGCTGGAAGAGCATATACATTAAAACTATGAACTGATAGCATCCTAAAATTCGGCAATCTTGCTTATGTTGGTGTGCTCTTTCAAACCATTATGTTATTGTTTGCATTTATCGAGTTTTCAAATTTAATACCTGCAGCTCCGAAAGAAATTAACTTCATTTGTGCTCAGAAAATAAATCAAAGCATTGTAGATGTAGGCTTTGCTTCCAAAATTTATTTAGAATCCACTGATAAATTCAAGTAAACTTAATGGTTGAACAGTAGTTCCTTCTCATTGTTTACTGGTGGATACATAGTCAGGGTTTCAGTAATTTATAGCCACTTACGTTTCATTGCCAGACCTAGTCTCGTTGTTCTGTGCTTTTAAGGTCTCTTGTACAAACATTTATCCAATGCTGACATTTCTCACTGAATTTGCTGTAAAGGTTTTGGAACAGAAAAGCTCCTCCTGTGAGTGATCAAAAAGGCCGAGAAAAGATGAGAAACCTGATCTACCAGCGGTGTACTGATCGATGCTTCATTCTCCGAGACATATCTCTTTGAGCGCCGGATTCACTCTTACATCTCCCCCAGCAACAATGCTTGGTATAGTCACCATTACTGATATGACTAGGAATCTTACTGAAGCAGCTTAAGGCATTGATTCTTTTTGTTTATCGAAAAAAATAAGAATTCGGTCCTAATTTAGTCTGCTGTTCTGCAGGTTCAGAGTACTAATAGATGAGTGTCTCAAATTTATATTTATATTTGTCCCATATTATAAGTTGTATCCTGTCCACCTATGATGGAGCTATCACTGTATTTCTCTACTGTTCTTTCTACCCTGCGGCTCTTTTATCGCGTCCATATCGGTATTTGTTGGACTAAAGATTATTAACTGAAATGCCCGTTTTGTTTATCTCTATTTAAAAGCTTTTACCCTCCTTCTCAAAACTGCAGTCTGCTCATTATATTACAGAACTATAAAGGGAACTGTTGGAAGTCTTTATTTTCTCGAACCAAAATCTCGGCCGTGAGAGGAGTCTTGTTTACCGTGAGAGTTGAATAACTGCTTCGGTCATCATATTCTGTGCCGAGTGAGTGTTTATTACCTACGAAACGTACCTCCAACAAGAGCGCCAGTTGAAATATCCTGAGCCTGTTGGGAGTGTTGGAAGGCTTTCGCACGAGTGAACTTAAAGGAGCTCATTCAACCAAGATGCATTGCGAGTCACTGTTATTGTTTTCATACGGGAAACTACTTGAAATCGGACAGCTGCCAATCAGAAAATGTGATATCGGGAGTTTACGAGTTGAACTGAATGGCCGAGATCGGCGGGGAGATCACAGGTACCCCAGGCTCATTATGCGTAAAACCGTTATTTCCCGGATATTTGAAATTACAGTAAATGTATGGAGTTTTAGTTCGAACGCCCGTTTGCTCTAAAATAAAATTCAGTAAATCGTCAAAATAGTCTTACCTGTCTCTTGTGTGTTCCTTTCAGTTTCTGTGAAGTTTCAAGCCATTCCGTTCAACATTGAGTGAGTTACAGGATTTTTTCTTCCCTTAGTATAATTATTGGGAAGGTAGCAAACTCGAGGCCGATCAGCCCCCGATCAGCTCCAGAAAATCGCCTCGAATTCCCACAAAAATCCCGTACATCGCCAAAATTCCTTCAAATAACGGTTGCCCAAACACAGGTCCTTCACCATACTCAGCTTCACTTTCACTGGTTTACTTTAACGGGAGAAAAGTGCCACGTAGTTTGCAGTTTTCGGGTTTCGCGGATGTTCTTGTCCATCTGACCGACAACGAGGCGACAAACAGTAGACCGTCCCTACCCAGTGAATTTGACACTCCGTTGTGCCATTGTTTCATCTACCAATCGGAATCGATGTAAAAAAACGGGTTGTTACCCAAAAGTTCACGGGCTCAGACCTAATACATATATACCTTATTTTGAAAGTGTTCTTTTAACAATCGGTTCTATGGTGTAGTGGTTTACATTTTGGGCTTTTGATCCAACGACCGGAGTTCGAGTCTACGCCGGGCACTAAAATATTTATTTTTTTACTTCTTTTTCTCCTTTCTCAGTTTTATTCTTATCCTTTTCCTCTATTTTAAGCTATTAGAGGCGCCTTCTACGCTACTATAAAATCGAGGTCGTGACCGTGTTGGGATGAGAGCCAATTGTTGGGTTGAGAGCCAATACACAACAATGTTTTATTTATTTTAGCGTAGAAGGCGCCTCTAATAGCTTAAAATAGAGGAAAAGGATAAAAATAAAACTGAGAAAGGAGAAAAAGAAGTAAAAAAAATAATTTTAGTGCCCGGCGTAGACTCGAACTCCGGTCGTTGGATCAAAAGCCCAAAATGTAAACCACTACACCATAGAACCGATTGTTGAAAGAACACTTTCAAAATAAGGTATATAGGTATTAGGTCTGAGCCCGTGAACTTTTGGGTAACAAACCGTTTTTTTTACATCGATTCCGATTGGTAGATGAAACAATGGCACAACGGAGTGTCAAATATCACTGGGTAGGGACGGTCTACTTTTTGTCGCCTCGTTGCTAGCAAGATCGAATTGACGTGGTAGGGGACGGTCTACTGTTTGTCGCCTCGTTGTCGGTCAGATGGACAAGAACATCCGCGAAACCCGAAAACTGCCAACTACGTGGCACTTTTCTCCCGTTAAAGTAAACCAGTGAAAGTGAAGCAGAGTATGGTGAAGGACCTGTGTTTGGGCAACCGTTATTTGAAGGAATTTTGGCGATGTACGGGATTTTTGTGGGAATTCGAGGCGATTTTCTGGAGCTGATCGGCGGCTGATCGGCCTCGAGTTTGCTACCTTCCCAATAATTATACTAAGGGAAGAAACATTCCTGTAACTCACTCAATGTTGAACGGAATGGCTTGAAACTTCACAGAAACTGAAAGGAACACACAAGAGACAGGTAAGACTATTTTGACGATTTACTGAATTTTATTTTAGAGCAAACGGGCGTTCGAACTAAAACTCCATACATTTACTGTAATTTCAAATATCCGGGAAATAACGTTTTACGCATAATGAGCCTGGGGTACCTGTGGGGAGATCGGTTGCCTTTATACTTGAAGAAATATAATAGAATGAGCGGAATTACTACGATTCTCCGATAAAAATTCCTCGACGTGATGCTAGCAATCGATCTCATGCTCGATCTAGCGAACCAACTTGTCCAAGTTCTGGACCAAGTTCCAGCGATGCAGATCGTGTGGCAAGGAAATTAATCAATTCTACGATAGCGTTATACATTTAGAGTTCTTTCCTTTCTAGGCTTGTGCATGCAAGAACGAGTAGTCGAAAGAAAGGAGCTAGGTTGTCCCTGCCAAAATGCTGGTTTGAAATGTTGAAGTACTGTTTGCCACATTCTTATTTGTGCTCAAGGTCCGTGCGTTTTGACTCGCCATGCAATGCAATATGCAAATTTGAAATCAAATTTGAGGAATCGAATCCGTATAATGTTATTGTTTGTTAGCCAGAATTTCAGCCGGTTTGTGTCATTTTAAAAGCCCTTGACTTCCGTTAATCGTACATTGGATATGCTGGGTAAGAAAATATCGATCAATCAGTTTTCTGAGCGCCCAGCGGCACTTGATTGAACTTGAAGTTTATTCATCAGCAAAGAAACATTTATAAAATAGGTTTCCACTTTGCAGCCGCTCATGCAGATATCAACACAACATTTCACTTTTACTTACTTTAATTGTCTCAGCGTTGTCCATGTACATTGAGCAAAAACCAAGACTATAAGACTAAGAGAGAAACTGCGAGATTTGTAATCTTGCGCGTGTACCGCGTACTCGAGTCTTCAGTCAAAGCATTGATTTTTTCGGTCGTTACATCGATGACTGCATCGGTGCAACTTCTTCTAGTAAACGGGATCTAGAACGGTTTATTGATTTTGTTAACAACTTTCATCCGGCTCTCGACTTCACATGGGAGATTTCAGATGTTTCTATCACTTTTTTGGATGTCAATGTTTCTGTTAGCGGCAATAGTCTAACCACTACTGTTCATTACAAACCAACTGATTCGCACAGTTATTTATTGTTTTCATCTTCTCATCCTACACATGTTAAAACCTCTATCCCATATTCTCAATTCCTTAGGCTTCGCCGTTTGTGCAGCGATGAATCCGACTTCAATTCAAAGTCCGAGGAGACTGATGCACCAGTTCTTTGTCGAGCGCGGTTATCCTAACGCTGTTGTGACAACTGCATTGAACCGCGCCCGTGACATCGACAGAAGCACGGCTCTGCTACCGTCCAAACCGAAGACTGAAGATAGGATTCCGTTTCCATTGACTTACCATCCGTCTAATCTGTCTATCAAGAAAATTATCCAGAGGAACTTTAAGATTTTACAGAGTGATCCAGAGACCGCCTCTATTTTCCCCACTAAGGCGCGATATTGCAGAATATACAGAATATACCATTGTATATTGCCATGTATATTCTGTATAAATATACACTACTGTATAGAAATAAAAATATACACTTTATATTTGTATATGTCTATTCTGTATATAGTGTATATAGTGTATATATATACACTATATACACACTGTATATGTATAAAATATTCAGGCTGAATATACACTATATACACTTTATACATACCCTATACAGTATGTATATAGTGTATATATATACACTATATGCACTATATACAGAATATACTCTGTCGTTCTTTACAAGGTGATGCCTGAACGACAGAGTATATTCTGTATATAGTGTATATATATACACTATATACACACTGTATATGTATAAAGTGTATATAGTGTATATTCAGGCTGAATATACACTATATATATACACTATATACACTTTATACATATACAGTGTGTATATAGTGTATATATATACACTATATACACTATATACAGAATATACTCTGTCGTTCTTTACAAGGTGATGCCTGAACGACAGAGTATATTCTGTATATAGTGTATATAGTGTATATATATACACTATATACACACTGTATATGTATAAAGTGTATATAGTGTATATTCAGGCTGAATATACACTATATACACTATATACACTTTATACATATACAGTGTGTATATAGTGTATATATATACACTATATACACTATATACAGAATATACTCTGTCGTTCTTTACAAGGTGATGCCTGAACGACAGAGTATATTCTGTATATAGTGTATATAGTGTATATATATACACTATATACACACTGTATATGTATAAAGTGTATATAGTGTATATTCAGGCTGAATATACACTATATACACTTTATACATATACAGTGTGTATATAGTGTATATATATACACTATATACAGAATATACTCTGTCGTTCTTTACAAGGTGATGCCTGAACGACAGAGTATATTCTGTATATAGTGTATATAGTGTATATATATACACTATATACACACTGTATATGTATGAGGTGATGCCTGAATAAACACTATATACACTTTATACATATATTGTGTATATAGTGTATATATATAACTGGGGAATATACAGAATATACTCATGTAATATAATCTGTATATGTATACAATATATACAGTATATTCTGTATATATATACACTATATACCCTATATGTATATACTGTATATTCTGCAATATCGCGCCTCACTCATTTTCCCGCAGCCTCCTCTCATTTCTTTCAAACGTGACAAGAATCGGCACTTTTAAATGTTCTAGGACACGATGCAATACCTGTGCTTACACTAAACCTACGACATCTATTTCAGGACCGAAAAGCTCTCTTAAAGTCAGTGATCATTTTGATTGTACTTCCAGTAATGTCATTTATTGCATCACCTGCACACTTTGTAACAAACTCTACATCGGAGAAACAGGGCGAAGATTAGGAGATCGATTCCGCGAACACTTGCTAGATGTTAGAACTAACAGCAAGGATCTCGCCAAACCTGTAGCTCGTCACTTTAACCTTCCTGGTAATTGCATTGATCACATCACTGTATGCGGCATTTCTCTGCATCATGGTACTACCGACACTCGTAAACGCAAAGAACAGAACTTTATTTTCAAATTAGGAACTTTGTCACCTCACGGTATTACACTCGTTCTCAATAACACGTGCAGGTTCGAAACGAAACTCCTGACTTCGAAGTCGTTTCTGGTGGATGTCAATCAAACGGTTTCCATGGAGTTTGAAGTGAACCGTTGTGTGAGTAAATTTTTTATAAACATGGCAAAATCTTTCCCAAAGTCGCTTAGATGGAGAGTAATCATGCTTAGAGCCAAGGGTTTGCAAAATAGGAAAATCACATAAACTTTATGTGTGAGCGAGCGGTTTGTGTTTACAATGTAAGATCAAAATAGGGAAATCACATAAACTTTATGTGTGAGCGAGCGGTTTGTGTATAAGAAATCTGAATGTTTATATAGCTTCAAAGGTCTTGGAAAAAGAATTATAGTTATTTTTATTCATCCAGTTGCAGATATGCTCCTTATAAGACGTTGTATCGAGCAATACCCTCGAGCTCTACCTGCATGGATACAACATTCGACAGGGCAAACCAATTTTTTAAACGGATTATCGGTCTGCGGGCCGATCAAGCCAATGTAGAAAGGCCCTGGTTTGGATAAACTGTAGGAATTACGATCAAACAGTCGGCTAACTCCAGTACAGGCTCTAGTAATAATTTCACTGATCAAAGGCGACTCCAGAGTACGTTCAATACTTCCCCTGGCAGGTGAAAATTCGGAAATATATGACTGAACACAAACGCTAATACATAAGGAACATTTTCCCCTATAAGTAATCAACTGGTATGCCCCTGTGAGACCGATGGAATAGGATTTGTTTCAAGAAGCTCTCCAGAGCCATTATCGGGGGCCCCGAAAATGGCGGTTCGAGAAATTTGAGCTCGCAATGCATCTTGGTTGAATGAGCTCCTTTAAATAAAACATTAAACTGCTTACATTTGAGAATGAAAAGTCCGAAGACTACAGCAAAGCTGATATACAACGTAAAAATCTAACACAAAGCACTACGGTTAGCTAGGCAGCCATAGACAGCTGTTTCGTTCTTATTAGAACTCGTCAGTATGGCATAGCAAACAGCACGCAGGCTTCGGTACCACTGCACCATCGACCCGGACTGAGCTAAAAAGCATCTAGTTTCGAGCAACAGAAATGCTTGGTTATCGGCTCACACGTCATTACGTGTGGCGAAAAGCCAAAAACCAAGGAAATCTGAACTAAACGTGTCAGTGCCTTGCGAAAGATATAGTTATGCTGGCCAGACCAGCTTTATAAATGATGACAACAGGAATGATCGGATCTATATAAGACCTACGGTACAAAAATCCATAATAGAAAACTAATAAGCAAATACCGTGGACAAAAATCCTGTTAAAATACGTTGGATCCGAAGTGAGGACCTATTACCGAGTAATTAGGTAATACCATGTATGTATAAGGGAATGCTAATAAACTATTGTATTGTATTATAATAGTGGACTGCATCTCGTTTACGGAATTGTCAACAGATGAATTATCTAGAAGAGATTCCCAATTGTGCTCTAAAAGTTTTTGCTGAAATGCAATTCTGCGGTGTTCCCGTTGATCTCTTAGCTCATACTTATACCTTAATGGCTTTAACTTTTTTCCTGCTGGCAGTATGATTCCTTTATGATCAGTTTTTATGAGCATATCGCTTGGATAACAATTACAGAATAGTTCTGGCCTATTAGTTAAACAATTATCAAGAATGGCATGAGTCCAGTAATAGACGAGAGCGAGTTTACGTCCAAACGATTTAAGTCTCCACCACAAAGGACTACGCTGTTAGGATTGTCCTCTAAGAATGAATCAATTTGATCGGAAACATAATCAGTTAATTCAGAGTCTTTATACTTGGGTCTTGGAGGGTGATATATAGCGCAAATTAGCATATTGTGGCAAGATGGCAATCATCACCGTGAGACTAATAGATTCATACAGATCGGAGCGTGTCACATCAATTACTTTCAGATTACTCCTCACGTAAATAGCAATGCCACCATTCTTGCGTGAGTCATTGTCGAACCAGTTCCTATCTCTTCTATAAATGGAATAATTGGAAATTCCGACTAGTGCATCAGGCATCTCCCGTTTTAAGTGAGTTTCTGAAATAACACAAATGTCAATGTCAGCAGAGTGCAAATCAGTTTCTAGAGCAGTTGTTGCTTTCACGCGATGTTTGACCTTCACCAGGCTACAACTGTTTGAAAACAAACATTTAGGTACAGCATAACGATCCTCGTTATTATTAGCCTGGATTGACTGGTTCACTTTTGGAATCGGCTTTAAACAGCAGGCTAACCGGCGATTCGTAACAGTTCGTTCGCGGGCTGGAATACCGTTTCGTCCATAAATTACTGGAATACTATTAAAGCTTACAGGCTGACACACAGAAGTTTCGGAAGTTTCCATTTTACATATAGTTGGACTCTGCAGAGGGACTGCAACTTTGAACGGTACTTGTTTAACGTAGGTGAGATTATTATAATTGATCCCTTGGGAACGGATGGAGTTAACATGTTCGAGCGAAATCCTGTAGATTTCAAAACAGCAATATGCTTGTTTTCCAGGTTTTGGGAACTATATAGACCAGCTCTAGCACCACGAGTTCTTAACAGACCAAGTTCCCTTAACTGTTCGAAGACGTCAGGCTCAATATAAGTAGTGAACTTATTTAAGGACAACAGTTCTAACCGTTCTTGAGTAATTAGGCTTTATGGTGGCGTTCCGTTGAGTCAAACCGTCTGGTTTACTTTGAGTTTCGATCTGATGAATGGTTTGATGAATATTGCTTAGTATAGGCCCAGGATTTCTTGAAATATCTACATGTATATCGAGGTCCAGCACAAACATTCTTGAGGGCAAAGACAAACAAACTAAGCCATGTTTCGTCGATTTCGATGAAGGAAGCGAGGTATTGTAATGAGATGCAAGATCAATTCGCTTGAAATGAACTTGAGAACCAACAAAGAATGCTTAAATCCCCGGGGGGGGGACTCCCATATAAAAGGGTAGGGATGCTCGTCGGACATTTTCGATTTGACCCCTAAGAGGTACTAAAATGGGCGTGGCTCAAGCTTATTTTGACCCCTAAAAGATAATAAAAATGTAAATTGATAACAGCTTTTTTGTTCAATTGACACCTGACCCCTAAAAGGTACCGCTTTACATAGAAATGTCTGTGTTTGATGGTGGATACCCTAAGTGGTACCAAACTCCTGATTTTGACCCCTAAAAGGTACGACGAGCATCCATGTACCCCTCACATAAGGGAGTCCCCCCCCCCGGGCTTAAATCATGATGATGGCGGCGCTGGCGGTTGCTGTAAAGTATTTGCTTATCATTTTAGTGCAACCGAAAAACCAAGTGTGTATGAAAGTTTTAAAAGCGCCAGTAAATGATACAGAAAAGGTGGCTGCAGGCCCGGGGGGGGGGGGGGGGGGGGGGGGTACTCCTGTTTGTGACGTATTATGTATTTTCCGCCCGGGTGGGTCAGGGTTTTGAGCTCAGTTTGGGCAAGTAGGGTCATGGTTTTGACCTGATTTGGGCAGATCAGGGTCAGGATTGGAGTATAATTTGGGTGCAGTCAGGGTCGGGGTTCAGTATTTTTTAGGCAGTTAGGTTTCAGTTTTTTTTAGCTACTATGTCGAAAAAAATACATTCTGTTGCCGCATTTTGATCGCCTGTCCACGTGCAAGCACTGAGGTCCCTTACATTGTGACGCCGCTAATTCGTACTTGAGTACTTATCTATGTACTCCATCTGCTGATTTGTTTACCCAATACCACGTCCCGACTTGAAATGTTCCGTATTTTGCATGCAATCCCGGTACGCGGTATACCGGCCGGGATATATATCCGACCGTGTTTTGAAAACAATTTAAAGAAGGGGCAATAAGGGTTTTTTTTTTCCAAAAAGGGGGCAATCAGGATTTTGGAGCTCGGATTGGGTCAAACAGGGTCAGGGTTTGAGTCTCTTGATTAAGATTATCGGCACACACATTTCCAATTGAATATGGTCGGTACAGCAACATCCCAAGAGAACAAAGACTATGCAACATCTGTAGTGCTAATGAAGTTGGAGATGAATTCCACTACCTATTTCAGTGTAGCCATCCTAAATTGGCCCAAGCTAGATCTCTATTTTCGAATAATTTATTTCTCATAAATCCATCTTTCTCTTCATTTGATCCTACTAGTCTCTATTATTATATCGTCTCCATGAATGATAGAACTATATTAACTACAAGTTGTAATTACATCAGACAAATAATGGAGTTATATGAAGAAATTAGTAGTACGGTAACCTAATATATCTACATCTACATATATATATATATATATTATTCTCTAGTTAGTTTTTTTTTATAGTAACATTGTTGTAATCATTGTTGTATACTTATGTCTCAACCAAGAGATAAGGTGAATAAACATATATATATTTAAGTACCCCCCCCCCCCCCCCCCCCCCCCCGGGGCTGCAGGGCTGGGATTTAACGTTCAAGAGAGAAATGCTCCAATTTCAGATTCAAGAAATGTTTGGAAGATTCATGGCGTCCAATCTTCGAAATCAAGTTCATCCTTGCATGGTTATTACGAATACAAACTATATAAGTAAGCACCAAGCCTATGGAAAATCCTACGATGGTGGGAATATTGCCGTTCGGTTAGCAAACGGGAAGGTGTTCCAACCTCAAAAACAAATAAGGCTTGGACTGCACTTTAATCGATCTGTGAAAGGGTCGGATACATTTTCTCCTACTTCATCCATGGATAATGAAAACGTTATCAGTACCACAAATACATCAAGTGATGCACAACCAACTTCAAAATGGACGGATCAGAGGTCGAGCTTCTTTTCATTGATTTTCTCGTCATTGTGATTGTTGGTGACCTTTTTGCCTCTCCCCTTGAGATTATGAGCGATGCAGCGGCCGTTGCTTACCTCATCGCCTTCTACTTCTTATTCGGATTTCAATTCATTGTTTGCATTGCACTTTTACCTATGAAGCAGGCCTACGCGGAAACAAAGGAAAACTATGGTAAACAAATGGGGTCGTCGAGCGAAGATTTTATCGGCTGGAAGAATTTCTCCTTCTGGCTAGCTGTGATATATCTTGGCGTTCTAGATGGCTTTCACTGAATCGGATTTCACTTCGTGGTTTCTGGATGATTTAGGAGCCAATTCATTCATGGTCGGTTTAGCTACATCAATGCACTTCACCGTTAACGCCTGCACCTTTCTTGTGTCGAATTATTTGCTGAAGTTACTTGGATATATGAACGTGCTAACCGTTGGTTTTGTCCTCTATGCTTTGCTCTTTTCTCTGTTCTCTATTGTAGAGCGAATCTGGTTTGCAGCAGTTTGGTATACTCTCTTAGGATTTACCTAGTACTCTTTGTGTTGGACAAGCAGTGTGGCGTACGTCGCTCTGATCTCAGCTCCTATTGGTCTCCTATCTACAGCGGAAGGTATATATAGGTATCTTGTTTTAGGTGTCTTGCCTTACTTCTGGAAATCAGTATTTCTTAGTTCGTCATGTATTTTGTCACCGCATAGTTGACTCAGTTTATCCGGCCTTGATTTTGACATTTGTTTGTTTGACAAAATAAGTCCAAAATCTTCAGTTCGCATTCCCGCTTTAAACCTCTCTGTAACTGCAAATTATAGTTATCAAGTTAAAAAATCCAAGAAGTTTAAAAAAAATTCATTCAAACCACTGCTTTTCACGCGTTGAATGGCAATGCACTCGGACTGAGAATGTTCTCGCCGGTTCGTACAAAATATAACACTTACGAATAAACTATTAAAGAATGCCTGATTGGCATCCTTTGAAGACAAATCGAAAATGCATTATTGTATTTTGTCTACTCATTTACCGTTATAATCAGAACGTGAAGATAAGTGTAATTGAACTACAGAGCAAAGCGAATTGGACTATTAACATTGTGAATCATTCTGAACACTGGTCATAGTAATGCTTGGTGCATTTCCGCGGTGTTGTCCAATTACCTTTACCATAAACAATGTCCAGGTATTTCTCAGGCTCTTTTGGAAATTACATTTGCATACCCTCAAACATTCGCCTGATAGGAGGTAGCGATATGTTTACAGGATATGTCCATGGGGGTGCTGGGGCAGTCACTACACCATCTTTAACATAGTACAGTGCAATTCCTGGTTCCGTAAGACACTGGGGATTGGCACAACCGACCATGTACCAGTGGCGTCCATTTTTATCATGTTTTTCCACCCATTTAAATGTGTAGCCAGGTTTTGTGAGATCAGGAAAAGCCTTGAGGATTTTATCATAATCATTTGAGTCAACTCCGACATCGGTGTCCGTATCGTAGGGAACATGCACACCACCATCCCTCACAAGTCCAATAACTGTACCTCCAACTAAAAAATATGTAATATTATGCTTGTCGAATACTCGAGCCATGTGCTGAGTTACATCAATCGTTTGCTTTCTACAACAAGGACTCTGGTTGATTCTCTGTTTTACATTCCCGTCAAAAGTTGCAGCATAAATACTGAAGGGAGCGCAGGGGTGCTTAGCGTTTGTGCAACCTGGATATTCAACTTTGCCATCGGCCTGGATAATTTTCGCTGTTCGCTCACCTTGAATGGGGATGGGACAAAATCTTGGACGTGAAGAGCCATTGAACATGTTTGTACTTGTGTAGTTAATAGTCCAGTTGGCCACGTTCCAGTACCAAATGTTACACGCGTCAGAATCCTTTTTACAGGTGAGCTTGACGTCCATATAACGAAATTTCACAGTTGTTGTCTCATCGCCATCACATGGACGCGAACCTAAAGACAACCACGACGACAGGTCGTGACTCGACGCTACGATCACATCATGAGATCCGAATATTTCAGAAGGAATTGCTGGAAAGGTCGGAGAAATAGGTGTTGGTTGGTTGGTCGTGTTTCGCAACTTCGGTGATGAATTGTTCTTTCTTTGCAATTCCACGTAGATCGAAAGTTTTTGGTTGCAATATTTTCAAGGAGGGCCCATCAGAATACAACGTAACCCATAAAGAATAGATCGTAATTAACACAACGACAAAACCAAATAGAACGTAGCAGGCTAACTTGATTGGTGCCATGAGTATAATTATAAGGTAGTATACTAAGAATAAGCAGTTCTCGGTTCGGTAGTGAAGCGTGGTTCAAGAATAAGCTGCCAAGCTCACAGGCAGCCCAAACTCTGTATTTGCACTGTGTGGCTATTATTTCACAAAATTCTCAGATAAAGAAAATAAACTTACCTTAAGAGTTTGCTGTTGTCCTGTTGTTTCTCTGTGCCAAGCTATCCAGCGATCGATAACCAGATAGCTCGCAATCTGATTGGGTAGGCGAACAACAACAACATTCTTCAACCGATGCGTTTGATGTCAACTTCAACAAAAACGCGCTATTGCTAAAATAGCCAGGGTTCTTCTTGATTGCGTTATTCGTAATCAGTGCTTTGTTGTATAGAACTATCGCTCGATACAACAACAACAGCACAACAGCATATATTTCACTCTAGACAAAGGAATAAATTATTCAGTTCATGCATGGCGGTTTATGATTATAAAGCCAAAGGTTAAGGATCGTAAATATGACGATGTATGTGCTGAGGGAAGGTAGTCTTTAGGTAATCTTGAGATATCATGATTTAGCGCGAGAAAGAAACTGAGATATCATCGTGTACCAGAGCTGGTTTGATCTCTTACTTTCTCGTTCAGTCAGTAACGTGGCAGTTTGCATCATATATTAATAATTACTCGGGCTGCCTGTGGCAGCACCGAGTCTTAAAATGCAAGCCGTTTTTTTTGTTGGGTGCAACAAAATTTGCACTTTTGACCTTGACTTTTTTCTTTGTTCCCATGTATTAAATTTCAAGTTCACCACAAATCAGATTGCACTGTGCTGATCACGTGACACTCTCCAGGTTAATTTATTTACATAATTTAATACAGTAAATCAAGATGGTCAACCCGCGAGGAAATTTCTCTCAAATTTGGAGTCCCATCTCTCAAATGTAAGCAGTTTAATGTTTTATGTAACTTCACCGTACGAAAGCCTTCCAACAGGCTCAGGATATTTCAACTGGCGTTCTTGTCGGAGCCGAAGGACCGCGTTTTTTTACCCAGATGGCCAGTGATAGCTGAGAGGGAAAGTGAAACTGAACAGTGTCTTGTTTCTGATGAGCCAAGCAAATATGTTCAACTCTCGACTCACTCAAGGTAAACGTAAGCTTAAATTTAAGATCTACTTTGGTCTTTTATTGTGGATCCAAGGAATGTTTCAGTGTTTGGTCGCTCGCCATCATGAAGCCAGAATACACACTCAGCACAGAATAATTTATGATGACCCAAGCAATAGTTTTGGTTCAAGAAATTAAAGGCTTCCAACAATTTCCTTTATAGTTCTGTAATAAAATGAGCAAACTGAAGTTTTGGAGCAAGAACAGCAGATAAAGTTACACAGAGGCACACAAATTGACTACGAATACAATTAACATGACTTCCAGAGGTTTTCTAGTTTTATTAAGTTATTCAAGCCTAAAATAGCCAAAAACGAGTTGATCTTCACCTCTACTCGATCGCTTGAGACGTAACGCTGACAGATGTTTGCTGTTTTGGAGTCTTCTGTATCATGTGTCAGATCTTTTAGCCCTGCGTTCACCAGATCACGATCTAAGCTCTCTCAGCGAAATAACCTAAATGTACCTGAAGAAAGTTTTCGACCTCGTTTGTCACTTTTGCTCTAACCACTGTAAACAATGTAACATGATCAGACGCTCGAGCGTGATCGTTTACTTTATTATCTGAACAGCGCGAATTGCAAACCGCACTTAGTGCTGGAGTTGCTGACAGATATCTGAAGTGGTCAAAATGCCCTGAGCGCGTTTCGCAATGAAATGTCTGAACACCCCCCGTAATGCTCATATGGGTTGTAGTAATTGGATTATTTTCCGAGGTGTCCGCTTACGAGAGTGTAAAAACAAAAGAAAAATCCAAATCATAACCCTGAAAAGTGTCCGCGTCCGCCTACGGGAACGTATAAATACAGAGTTTGACTGAGAGTTCAAACGGGGTTTTGGAAAGGTGTCCGTAACTGGAGCTGTCCGCTTACGGGAGTGTCCGCACAGAAAGAGTCGACTGTATAATGTGATTGGCAAAAAAAAACATGTGTTTGTATCTAGCGATCCCGGGGGGGGGGGGGGGGGGGGGGGGACTCCCCATAAAAATAGACGGGGGTGCTCGACCTATCTTTTAGGGGTTAAAATCGTTAGCAGTGCTATCTCTTAGGGGTCTTCCAACGGTCTGCTATCTTTTAGGGGTCTCCGAGACCCAATTGTTTTGTAAATAGCCAAGGAGACAGAGGGAAAGATAGACGCCTTAGACAAGTTTATTGCTTCCATTTATAATGTATATATATAGTTTTCACTAGTTCCGCTGTATCAAAGCAAAGCTACGTTAAAACAATGTTACTGCATGTTATGCCAAAGGACAATGTTTACAAGAAGTAATCGAGAATGAAGACTGAATGACGGTGCTCTCAAAATTCATCGGAAAACGGAAGCGCTCGATGATAATGTCTTTATATAGTCTCTAATAAATCCAATTAATGCCATTTTCTTGTCTTTTGGAGTGCTATCTTTTAGGGGTAATTTTTTTGTGAGCCACGCCCATATTGCTATCTTTTAGGGGTAAATTTCATTTCTCACGTCGAGCACCCCCGTCTATTTTTATGGGGAGTCCCTCCCCCGGGCTAGCGATTTGGCCATGCATGGGCCTCACGAAATGCATCTAAAGTCTCAATTCTGCTTCCATACCCTAATTCTTGTATAAGACTTATAAGTTAAGAGCATATAAGCTTCAATGAAAGGGCTTGCTTGCATTTTGGAAGAACAAGAAAGTAATTTGGCGATGAATAAGCACGGACCTGTGATATTTTATAAGCAACTGACTGCGTTCACGCTTCTGCCAGCCACAAACAAATGTGGCGTGACAGGCCTCAGTGTGACGTCACAGTAAGTATCGCTAAGCCCGAGTGAAAGCCCAGCTGGGCTCTTGTTATATATTGAAAGGGCGGCGGTCTGTAAATATCATCTGAAGGGTGTACAAAATGAAAAAAATTATCATTCTTCAAATTTTCCAGGATATAGATCTAGGGCTGTTTGGTATTGAGTTCCAGACATTAGCACCTTGAAAGATATAGGTAAAAGTAAGCAATCTAAAAAAATATGTCGTACAAATCTTACTAAAGAAGATATCAGTATATGAACGTCCGCTCAAATTATACAGAAAGTCTCGGAATCATTACTCCATCTCAGTTTTTTTACATGAAATTACATATTCGTTTTACATCATTAATCTTATATATTATATAATTTATTAGTTGTAAATTAAGTCATACCATTTTCCCTTTCATTTCCATATCGGCTACACCACAGATAGCTCTGTGCGTATTTAACTTTAATTATTTATATATGCATTACACTGAAAATTATTTATTCTTCTTTTTCTGTTGTGTTCCTTTCTGATATCCCTAGCCTCGATTAGCCATTGCTACACGCTGAGGGGTATATCTATTCGTAAAAAATGTAAAAATGAAATAAAGTATGTGAGTCATAACGAGCCAGACACTCTTAGCAACCAAACTACCCCCTGGTGATAGGGGACCAATGGTCCCTTATCACCAGGGGGTGCTCTAGGAAGCAGGAGCATCCCATTTAATTAAGTCCAGCCTCATGTCACCTTAAAGTGGCTACTTTAGCACCTAGATATCGTAATCCGTAGGTGTCAATGTGTGATAAAGACCTACTTTTGCATTTTACCTTTCATCAGTCGACTACCCGTAGTAGTGCACGAAATCTAGTCATTCGTAGCCCGATTTTCAGTGCGTTTCGATCGAGGTCGACGATTTATCTGGTTTGCCGTATGTGCCTAGCCGACTTTCAGCTAATTTCTCAAAATCCTGACAATACATAATCTTTTTATTATTTCATAAGTCGGAAACGATGTGGAATTTACCTTAATGAGACGAATATGTAGCCTGCTTGCAGGCTCTGGTTAATTTGGGGTTCCTGTGGTGGGAGAGAGGAGGGGGATGGAGGCGAAAGAGAAAGGAGAGCCTGCAACAAGACCCTGTGTTTTTGAAATTTCCCGTTCGTCCACGAACGGGATTATCTGATTGGTTGAACCTAGACGAGGCGCGCGCACTTTGTTCGAAAATGGCGTGTATTATGGTGTAAGCAGCACGCGCGAGCTCAAATTGAAAACTTTTCACTCATGATCAAATCATTTTTCTGCTGTTTTCTCTCGTTTTCTCAGGTTTTTATTAGAAATACAAGGTAGTAGAAATACAAGGGGTTCAATGCTAGGGTATATTTATAACAGAATCTAGTCGAAAATGTTGATTTTAAAATTCTTTATGAAACGTGTAACTTGCAATGGTATGTGACATCGTGGGGGCGAATTTCAAAAACACAGGGTCTTGCAATTGTTGCAGGCTCTCCTCTCTCTTTCGCCTCCTCCCCCCTCCTCTCCCCCACCACAGGAACCCCAAATCAACCAGAGCCTACCCAGGCAGCAGGTTTCTCGTGTCTTGTTGTTTTAGTCCGTAGCTGCAGTTCGCGACCGATAATTCGCGTCTGGTTGTTTTGATCTGATTTGCGCAAATTTCGCGATGGGTTAGCTACGGCTACTCCTCGGTAGGCTAAATATTTTGTTTGGCTTTTGGGCTTGTGTTCAATATCCCGAAGTGCATGCTCAAGGCATACTGTAGTGCCATGGACTTCAACCTGGGTAAACCAGCTGGGATACCGAACAACTCAAAAAATATTTTTTGTTTGGCAGACATCTAGCATAGGCTCGTATTCAATATCCCGAAGTGTTCAGGCATACTGTGATGCCATTTTGTATTCCATAAGGACAAACAGTGGCAGAAATATCCAAATCAGTGAACAAAATTTGCAAAGGGGAACTTAGACCACACATTTAAGGAGAGTTTACCGTCAAAATCTCGTCCGCCATTACGCGAAACCGGTTACGCCTAGTCATTTTTGAGCGTACGTGACGTCAAACTATCAACACAACAACTGACGTGGGGCTACTTTTCTCATACAAACCTTCACACGAACTAACATATGCAGCAAGAAAGTGTACCATTTTTCCGCAAAGAAAACGTTTTGAATGAAATATGCCTTCCAGTTTGCGCATTGTACAGGACTGTAGCAATTTCACGGGCTGAACAAACCACAAAGCTGGCATTTCGCTACATTCAAGCCTTCACTTCAGTTCTAGTTGAGTACCGTACGAGCAGCCGTGTGATAATCAGTGAATAAGGTTTGTAACTTTCTTCAAGCCTCAAGGATGGTTTGTGTATGTTTGGGTCGTTTTGAGGACAGGAGCTTCTTCAGAATTGTTTGTCTCACATGAGTCCACTATAACAGTTGGGAAGAAGGCCAAAACAGCCGAACCAACTGACAGAATGTCATAAATTAACCGAAAAATAAGCTGAGAACATAGTTTGCTGAGAACATAGTTACTTTGTCATATTGCCGTTTCCTATAAACAGATAAACCTAGCGATGTTTAGTATGCCTTTCACTTTACTCGGCTAATTTTATTTTCAAGACACTAAGCCACAGAAGAAATGACCAATATTATTTCAAGCACAGCTAGTACTCCTAGTACTTTGTTTCTGTCTCAAACAGCGACGGGCCACTGTCATAAAGCTGCAGATCAGTCAGTTTCAATACCTTTTTTCAGTCTCTAGTAAATTCTTTATATCACTCACGATTTGATGTTAGTCATTTCTAGGGTATTTTCCCTGGTTCGGCTTTCAGGTTGTGCTGTTATCTGGGCTACAGGAAGAATTCAGCGGCGAAATCACTATAAAGCTTAGGTAATCAGTTAATGTAAATTCTAAGTTTTTTCTAAGATATTTTAATCCCGGAAACTCATTTGACATGTGTACCTAATGCACTAGTCAATTGAAACCCCGGCCCCCCGACCCACGGGACATAGCGGGGCATTAACGGGGACATGGCCGTGGAATAACGCACATCTAACGCTGCATTTTGCAGGTGGAACGGGGAAAGTAACGATTTGCAAAATTTCCGGGGATTTTAGCGGTGGTTGTAATCAGTGCCAGCCACGACAGAGCGGGACTGGGCCCGAGCATCAACAACGTGTATCAAACATGGCGGAAGCTAGGGACACGCAAAAATCGTAGTTAATTTAAACAAGTCTTGGGTTTTTATACTGAGTTAAGTCACGAGTAGTAGATCAGGAAGTGTTTATTATTACACACTCTTTGTTACATGTATTTGCGCGTCACGGCAAAATATCAGATTTTAAAAATATATTTAAACGCAGCTGCATGACATTTCCTTTATATTCCTTTGTCGCATTTTTTTTTTTGTTGACAGACAACGGTTTCTGATAAACAAGACAATGGTGGAGACTGTAAAAGTGCGGAAAGCATTAATAGTAATAGAAAATGTACAGGGACGGATCCAGGATTTTGTGAAAGGGGGGTTTGCAAAAGGATTTTTTTTTATCTAGAGATTTAAAATTGAATTTACAGTGATTTACAGGAATCATAGTGGGTGTTGCAACCCCCGAAACCCCTCCCCTGGATCCGCTAGTGATGTGCTTCAGAAAATGTATTTTTTTTCAAATAATGGAGCAACAGATTGAAGCTTATGTATATTCAATTTATCAATGCCTCCTCCCAATTGAAAATTCTGAAGCACATACCGGGGCCATAGGGGCGGGTATTGTAACAGCCAACTGTCCCCGATGGGCGGGGAAAAGGTCAAAATGTAACACTGTATAAATGTTACATTCCCCGCTATGTCCCGGGGGTCGGGGGGCCGGAGTTTCAATTAACTAGTGCATAATTAAATTGATTATATTCAGTCTCTGAAACTATTGTGTATATAACAAGGAAAGCATATATCAAAAGTGGCCCGACTATTGCAAATTCATCCCTCTTCGTGATATTATTGCAACCAGATAGCGAAATATGGGTACCCATTAAAAAAAAAAGTTTATTTTTTAATGAAAAAAAAAACCACTGGAGAACAAATTTGAAACTGAAATTTGAAACAGGAAGTTGCTGAAATGTATGATTATATAGCCACACTGTGTGGCTTCTTTTGTTACTATTATTCAGGCACTTTTCTTGATATTCTCAAACTGAGGGATTATAACTGTGAATAACAACAAATTTAAATAGCTGGATGTTGGAACTCAATTGTTTTCAATTTACATTGCGAATCATTCTGAACACTGGTCATAGTAATGCTTGGTGCATTTCCGCGGTGTTGTCCATTTACCTTTACCATAAACAATGTCCAGGTATTTCTCAGGCTCTTTTGGAAATGACATTTGCATACCCTCAAACATTCGCCTGATAGGAGGTAGCGATATGTTTACAGGATATGTCCATGGGGATGCTGGGGCAGTCACTACACCATCTTTAACATAGTACAGTGCAATTCCTGGTCCCGTAAGACACTGAGGATTGGCACAACCGACCATGTACCAGTGGCGTCCATTTTTATCATGTTTTTCCACCCATTTAAATGTGTAGCCAGGTTTTGTGAGATCAGGAAAAGCCTTGAGGATTTTATCATAATCATTTGAGTCAACTCCGACATCGGTGTCCGTATCGTAGGGAACATGCACACCACCATCCCTCACAAGTCCAATAACTGTACCTCCAACTAAAAAATATGTAATATTATGCTTGTCGAATACTCGAGCCATGTGCTGAGTTACATCAATCGTTTGCTTTCTACAACAAGGACTCTGGTTGATTCTCTGTTTAACATTCCCGTCAAAAGTTGCAGCATAAATACTGAAGGGAGCGCAGGGGTGCTTAGCGTTTGTGCAACCTGGATATTCAACTTTGCCATCGGCCTGGATAATTTTCGCTGTTCGCTCACCTTGAATGGGGATGGGACAAAATCTTGGACGTGAAGAGCCATTGAACATGTTTGTACTTGTGTAGTTAATAGTCCAGTTGGCCACGTCCCAGTACCAAATGTTACACGCGTCAGAATCCTTTTTACAGGTGAGCTTGACGTCCATATAACGAAATTTCACAGTTGTTGTCTCAGCGCCATCACATGGACGCGAACCTAAAGACAACCACGACGACAGGTCGTGACTCGACGCTACGATCACATCGTGAGATCCGAATATTTCAGAAGGAATTGCTGGAAAGGTCGGAGAAATAGGTATTGGTTGGTTGGTCGTGTTTCGCAACTTCGGTGATGAATTGTTCTTTCTTTGCAATTCCACGTAGATCGAATGTTTTGGTTGCAATATTTTCAAGGAGGGCCCATCAGAATACAACGTAACCCATAAAGAATAGTACGTAATTAACAGAACGACAAAACCAAATAGAACGTAGCAGGCTAACTTGATTGGTGCCATGAGTATAAGGTAGTGTACTGAGAATAAGCAGTTTTCGCTTCGGTAGTGAAGCGTGGTTCAAGAATGAGCTGCCAAGCTTTCCACCGATCGATAACCAGATAGCTCGCAATCTGATTGGGTAGGCGAACAACAACAACATTCTTCAACCGATGCGTTTGATGTCAAGTCGCACTTCAACAAAAACGAGCTATCGCTAAAATAGCCAGGGTTCTTCTTGATTGCGTTATTCGTAATCAGTGCTTTGTTGTATAGAACTATCGCTCGATACAACAACAACAGCACAACAGCATATATTTCACTCTAGACAAAGGAATAAATTATTCAGTTCATGCATGGCGGTTTATGATTATAAAGCCAAAGGTTAAGGTCGTAAATATGACGATGTATGTGTTGAGGGAAGGTAGTCTTTAGGTAATCTTGAGATATCATGATTTAGCGCGAGAAAGAAACTGAGATATCATCGTGTACCAGAGCTGGTTTCTGGTTCAGTCTAACGTGGCAGTCTGCATCATATATTCATAATTATATATTGAAAGGGCGGTGGTCTGTAAATATCATCTGAAGGTGTACAAAATGAAAAAAATTATCATTCCTCAAATTTTGCCAGAATATAGATCTAGGGCTGTTTGGTATTGAGTTCCAGACATTAGCACCTTGAAAGATATAGGTAAAACTAAGCAATCTAAAAAAATATGTCGTACAAATCTTACTAAAGAAGATATCTATATGAACGTCCGCTCAAATTATACAGAAAGTCTCGGAATCATTACTCCATCTCAGTTTTTTTACATAAAATTACATATTCGTTTTACACATTAATCTTATATATTATATAATTATATAATCCTTTCTTTTCCATATCGGCTACACCACGTATATCGGCTGCACCACGTTGTTAACGTTAATTATTTATATATGCATTACACTGAAAATTATTTATTCTTCTTTTTCTGTTGTGTTCCTTTCTGATATCCCTAGCCTCGACTAGCCATTGCTACACGCTGAGGGGTATATCTATTCGTAAAAAATGTAAAAATGAAATAAAGTATGTGAGTACTATGAGTATGTGAGGGGGTGATGTGTTTTAGTTCGATCCGATTTTTTTTTGGCGAATGGGACGGCGACAGTTTCGGTTTGAGGTACGACATAAATGATATCATGATCCCAACTCCTGGTATATTTTCCCCATTTACAGCGTATACAGCTATTTCAATTAATGTTGTCTGGGAGACAGGGAATAGGGCATTAGGGTATTATGGTATTCCCACACCGATATGAATTATTGCTACGAGTTTATACGATCTGGACTACTTAGCTTACGGTTTATTTATCCATTTTTAGCCTGTGTTCAGCCGTTCGACATTTAAAAAAATGTCTTATAAAATTGCTTAATGCTATATTCCCTAATACCCTATTCCCTTATGCCCTATTCCCTATTCAACCAGACAAAGCTGTAGGCTACACAACTTACAGGGTGTCCTGTGTTCCTTGGCAATGTCTGTGCCACTGAGAAAGAGCTCTCTCTTTGAAGGCCCGTTTACACGACCGGAAAAATGGCACGGCTCGGATAAAAACTAGAACGGTTCGGATAATTTCATTCGTGTACACGATCCGTACCCTACTTTTACCCGTGCCAATTTTACCCGTTCTGGGACCATAGGCGCCTATGGTCCCGAAACGGAACAGAACGGATAAAACTGGGTTCGGTACCCGTGTTTTCAGCTCCTGTGCATCGTGTACACGCTTAAGTACCCGTTCCATTGCTTTTTTCTGAGCCTGCACTGTTTTGTCCTCAGTTGTTTATTTCTGTCCCCATGCGTATTTAGCTCCACTTTCTCGCAATATGGCGGACGATAAACGGGTGAACGGGAAGAGCAAAAAAAAGAAAACGAAGCAAACTATTTTATCTTTTAACGAGTCTCTTTTTCTAAGCTTTACATCTGTTTTTTTTTAATGCAATTTCAAAGTAGAACTAACCGATTTTCTTCTTAAAATAAACATAAAATACAACAGCCTTACCTCGTCAATCGCCATTTTATTTTACGAGCGTCATGTGCGACGCATACGAATGACAGTGATCTAAACATTATCATGGGCTCAGCCATGTCCGGTCTCGGAAATATTCTCATGTAAACAGCCCTTGCTGTTCCACCTGGGCTTGCGGACCGGTGCCAATTTTTATCCAAACCGTTTCAAGATATTTCATTGTACCGGTACTTCTCTCTATCCGAGCCGTTCCTTTTTTACTGTCGTATGAACGGGCCATTATATAGAGGGAAGTGGAGTAAACCCCAGCTAAGGAACACAAGATGTGAGTTGTGTTGATTTTAATTCAAGATTTATGTTGTAAAATGAAAAAAAATCCCATACAAGTCCTTAACAAATCGTGATCTTGGGCTACCTGTGATACTGAAGGACAGCTGAGATAGCCGTGAATAGGCTGAAATGAGATATGATGCGTGTTGACAGTTCGGAAACCACGAAAGGGTTAATTACCTCAAACATCAAAAGAGATGACAAGCTGTCAACTATTAAGTCAACAAGAGCCCATCTGGGCTTTCACTCGGGCCACATGAGATTGAAGATGAAAGTACACTTTCATTTGAAATCCTTTTAGTAATAACCGAAGGGAAGAATTATTAGCTGAATTTAGCAGTCTTTACGAGTGGCCGGTAGCGCGGTGACATGCATTCTCTGCTCCCCTAGTATATATATTTCTCGTGTATGTCAATTAAAGAAGTTGACCTCTACTTATTCATGTACCGCACGCTTACAATTTAGTCTGCTCTTCTCCAGGTTCAGAGTACTAATAGATGAGTGTCTCAAATGTATGTTTATATTTGTCCCATATTATAAGTTGTATCTAGCTGTCCACCTATGATGGAGCTATCACATGATATATTTCTCTACTGTTGTATTACAGAAGTCAGAACTATAAAGGGAACTGTTGGAAGCCTTTAATTTCTCGAACCAAAACCTCGGCCGTGAGAGGATTCTTGTTTAAGTTGACTATTGCTTCGCTCATCATAAATTATTCTGTTCGAGTGTTTATTTCTCCGGGGTATTTCTGACAGCCAAAAACACGCTCAAAATTATTTTAGTATTGGCACAGGCTTCCCAGACTCGACGTATATTTCCCGCTTATTAGTCTGTTGGGTTACCTGTGGTTTATCGATTAGTTTCATAACGATCTCAGAAGAGTTTAAATAATTGCTTCGTGTGAATCCTCTTTTTCGATTCCTACGAAATGAATCTTCAATAATAAAAGATTGATACTTAATGAAGTTGTGTGAGTGGTTTTTTGGCGATTTGGGGCCTTCTAAAGCAGTTTATTAGGATTCGAAATTTTGAACGTTGGCCGATCGAGGCTCTAACAAAAAAAAGTAAATTTTGTTAGAGCCTCGGCCAACGGTCAAAATTTCGAATCCTAATAAACTGCTTTAGAAGGCCCCAAATCGCCCAAACACCACTCACACAACTTCATTAAGTATCAATCTTTTATTATTGAAGATTCATTTCGTAGGAATCGGAAAAGAGAATTCACACGAAGCAATTATTTAAACTCTTCTGAGATCGTTATGAAACTAATCGATAAACCACAGGTAACCCAACAGACTAATAAGCGGGAAATATACGTCGAGTCTGGGAAGCCTGTGGTATTGGCCTACAGATCACGGTGTTTGCGCTGGTATGATTATGACCGAGAGTAAAATGAAATGTGGCATAAAACCTACGAAACGTACCTCAAACAAGAATACCGTCCGATGGCAAAATCTATCAGCGCCACGAGGTCAACAAATCGACAAAGAAATGCAGATATAAACACGCAATGATTACAACCTCAACGTACCTTAATTCATGACCTGACAAGACACTGTTCAGTTTCACTTTCATTCTCAGCTTTGCTCTTGAGTTGAGTTCGGCTTTGTTAAAGACTTCTTATTCAGTTGTATGGTATTGTGCAGTATATTTGAGTATACCAATCCACAGAGATTCAAATAACAAAGCCGTGGCGAAAGAGAAGCTTAAACGAGAAATATTTTGTCCTCCTAGAAAAACACAACATCTTGCCCTTTCTATCGAAGAAGCCTTGGTTTCAGCAGAAAGGAAAACACTAAATTCCAATTCGATATGTGTGGATCTTTGAGTCCTTCAGGTCCGGCGTCGTGTCGTATATAAAATCCGATAAAATCACAGGCCATCTGGGTAAAAAACGCGGTCCTTCGGCTCCGACAATAGCGCCAGTTGCAATATCCTGAGCCTGTTGGAAGGCTTTCGCACGAGTGAAGTTAAATAAAACATTAAACTGCTTACGTTTGAGAGATGGGACTCCAAATTTGAGAGAAATTTGCTCGCGGATCCACCATTTTGATTTACTGTATTAAATTATGTACAGAAATTAACCTGGCGAGTGTTACGTGACCAGCACAGTGCGATCGGATTGGTGCTGAAATTTAATACATGGGTCAAAAGTCACATTTTGTTGCACACAACAACAACAACAAAAATAACCGCTTGCATTGTCCTTCTGCCGGACTCTTTGTCGATGCTTCTGCAATCCTGTTTCTCCTGGAGCCGGGTTCTTCATACAAATCTTTCTCTACGCGATGTTCCAAGGTTTCAACATTGGTACCGATGTTGGAATCTTCTTGGAGACAACCAAGACGTATTCCAAATGCCTTGCGTTGGCAACAACACCATATAATAGTTACTGTAAGATTAAAATCGTCGAGCAATGTAAACCGTAAAATACAGTTCACATGTGACTGAAAGCTACGCAGACTATAACATGACGAACTTCCCGCGGCACTCTGCCGATGAACTACGTACGATAATCGGGCGTCAGTTCTAAAGCTTTAAATTATCACCTTGTGGTTTGTTTATGCGTTAGAGTTGACAAGCCCTTAACGAAAACTGAGAATAGGAACCGGAAACAATCAAAAGTGCAATTCCAGACTGAACGGGTTGACAGGACCTTCGTCTGTAACAAAACTTACACTTCTGTACATTCTCTTTTGTTCGAAAAGAAATCGCGATGTAATTAACCTTCAGCGTGGTAAGAAAAACTAATGTGTGTGATCTTCATTCAGTGCAATCATAGAATAAACTAATAAAGCAACGCTTACTACCTTAACGAGTTTATTTCAATATCTGAAAACATTTGTGATCGATGAAATGTGAGTTATTGAATACTAGTCTTTGTTCCTTGAAAAATTAATTGAACTGAAAATGCCGACGAGTAAACAGAAATGATCTAACAATTCGGCAAACACGCCTGTTACCTTAATAACTCTATGACCGATAAGCATTGCTCAGTGAACTTGAACGTTCACAATAATATATTAATACTGAACTCTGGGAAGCACCGTCATCAATAAAACGAGAACAGTCTCTACACAAAACCCTTCAAATCGCCTACACATTGAAATGATTAATACTGAACTCCACCGAGAATACTCAATCCGAAGCACTATGAAGCAATAGCTCAAGTCATGGACAACTGATATTCATGGACATGGACAACTGATATTCATGTCGTTGCCGAAACATTTTTTACATTTAATCACAGGGGGAATCCCATATCCCCGAGTTTGGAATCGAGTCCGAGTTAGAGTTGGAATCCGAGTTGGAATCCGAGTTGGAATCCGAGTTGGAATCCGAGTTGGTATCCGAGTTAGATTCCGAGTTAGATTCCGAGTTAGATTCCGAGTTAGATTTTGACGTATTCTAGAAAGCTATTAGCTGTTCGGATTTTCTAGGTGGAAATCGCGTCAACCGAAAATACTATGGCAAAATATACCCGGCCTACGAATTTGTTAGTAGTCTAGAACAGAAACAAGATTTTTCTAGCCCAAGTGACTTCATGTTACAAAGTTTTGTGGAGGTACGAATGTTTTAGGGATTCTTTTTTCCTTTAGGCAATTCTTAGGGAATAAAAATGTGTTGTTCTGACTCTATTGATCAGACGAATTGGGACGTACGAATATTTTAGGGGAAACCTTTTAGTCTCCCCTTTCTTCTATAATTTTCTACGGATTGAAAACAAATTTTCTAGCCAGTTTTTCAGAAAACAATTTTCTAGGGACAATTTTTTTTCAAATCCGAAAGTTTTAGACTAACTTACTCTCCCGAACAGCTTTTTAACCGAAAACTTCGTTGGGTGCCCTTGAATTTTGTCAAGGCATGAAACTAATAAGTGCGCGGTCCCGAAGTGACTGAATAATAATTTTGCTAAGGCATCACACTTCCTGTTGAGATTCACTCCAAATTCAATCATTTTAGAACGACAAACTGATACTAAATTATTCTAGCTGACTAGCAGGAGTGGCGAGGTATTCTATACTTTAGCCAAAGTGCGTACTTCATATTTTTACTAATTCTCTATCCTTGTCCTCAATCCCCCGGGGGGGGGGGGGGGGGGTACTTACATGAAAAATGGGTATGTATGTGAGGCCAAGAGACTCAAACCCTGACCCTGTTTGACTCAATCCGAACTCCAAAACCCTGATTGCCCCCTTTTTGGGGAAAAAAAACCCTGATTGCCCCTTCTTTAAATTGTTTTCAAAACACGGTCGGATATATACCCCGGCCGGTATATCGCGTACCGGGATTGCATGCAAAATACGGAACATTTCAAGTCGGGACGTGTCATTGGGTATAAACAAATCAGCAGATGAAGTACATAGATAAGTACTGAAGTACGAATTAGCGGCGTCACGATGTATGGGAACCTCAGTGCTTGCATGTGGGCAGGCGATCAAAATGCGGCAACAGAATGTCTTTTTTTGACATAGTAGCTAAAAAAAACTGAACCCTATTAAACTGCCTAAAAAAACCTGAACCCCGACCCTGACTGAACCCAAATTATCCTCAAATCCTGACCCTGATCTGCCCAAATCAGGTCAAAACCCTGACCCTACCTGCCCAAACCGAGCTCAAAACCCTGACCCACCCGGGCGGCACATACATAATACGTCACAAACAGGAGTACCCCCCCCCCCCCCCCCCCCCCCACCCCCCGGGCCTCAATCATTATCCTAGGGACCACCATGACCATGATACTGTTAATGTAAGCTTGCTTACGCCAGAAAAAATCCACGATGAATCATATGGGTATGTTCGCCTTTTCTGCACAATTATTTTGAGGAAAGGAATTGTTTTAGCTGAGCTCACAGTGAGTGAGTTTTGTTGAGAAAAGAGCTACATGTAGCTCTTGAGGGATCTCCAATATACTAGTGTATCATGAAGTGTGTAATAAAATAAAATGGTCACGTATGTTAGGCCTGCGAAAACAAATATATTTATTATTCAAACCCACATGTTAAATGTCCCCCACAAATGCCAGGGGGATGGGAGCCAGGGGATGAGCAGGTTTGGAAAGCAATAGGACTCAACAACAACTACTTATTTATGTCACTCAAGATGGAAATGAAGTTTTGTTTACAATGTTAATTTCAAAGATTACCCCACTTAGTCATACTATACCTTCGTTTTTATGTAAGCCTTATGCTTTTATGACACAAGCGCCCTATTTTGCCTCCACTACACAATTCAGACACACACAGTCATATAGGATACTTGGGGATGTCGGTCAGCCGAGCTCGACAGCGTTTATTCATATAATTGCTCATAATAGCTTACAGGCATTCGTTCTTCAACTTTTGGTCTCTATTTATTACTATTATTAATTATTGCGACACTGCCGGATACGAAAACCCAAAACCACTGTGTGGACTAAACGGGAACGTATACTCCCACCAATGCAGTGCCGCCAACTCTGGGAGCTGAGGTCATCTAAATACATTTAGTCCGATATGATAAATACAATCTTATGCCGATTTAAATTAAACTCGGACGATTCTAACCTAGCCAGAATGGTTTCCCTTAATGTTCGTTATGCCTCCGGCTTCTCGATCCAATCATTAAAAAAAAAAAATGAAGCAAGGTAGCAAGGCTGACCTAGAATGAATTCAACCTCTTAACAGTCACCTACTTATGGCACACTACATTACCCATAATTCTCAGCACTACTCTCCCCAGGCTTCTGTTCCGTGCCAGCAAAATATTCATTTCTGTGAATTTCGTACCTCAACTAACATAAATTACACTTACCGGTTGTTTCTGAAGTTAGATGTTTCATTCATAATTATTAGTGTTTGTTACACGATGTTTCCTGTTTCACGGCATGTTAGGAATTTTGCAAAAAAGTCATTGTCTAGCTTAGGCGTAAGTCAAAATATTAACTCTCAATCAAAACTAAACACACTGTGGTTTTAAATTTTAAATGAGCTTGGTTCATAACCTATTGACTTTGTAGACGGCCGTATATTTCAGTGTCATGTTATACGCCATACCATTCCGGTTTCTTGTATTATATATTACATATTATATATGTTCAACATATTGACTTTGTAGATGACCGTATAATTGTCATTTTTATTTAACATGTCATGTTATACATACCATACAGAACAATTGGTAAATTAGTACTTCATGTATGTAGTACTACTAGTACTAGTACTGTTAAATTGTTCGATGTTTGATGGGTTCCAAGTTACGCCAACGGCCAACTTGCACTTGTCTTGAACTTCAAGTTTAACGTTTAGCACAGCAAAAGCCAAAGGGAGCACGGAAAAGTAGTTTTCTAGCTTCATTCTGATCCCTGAATAACTTAAATTGTCATTGTATGTACGTACATGTACAAGCTCAGCGTCCGCCATCTTGGAAAATTTGGATTGGAAGGGAGGGGATGTTGGATGTGGAGAAGAGTCATTTTTTCTTTCTCCCACCCCTCCCCCCGAAGCACACTTTTTCAAGATGTGGACACTGTGGAAATAATTAGTTAATATATAAATTAAAATAGGGCTGTATATATTTGTTGAGTCTGAATAACTGATGCTGTGGCTTGTTGCTGCTTACTTTAACAGTTGCCTGTGGATCAGCCAAACTACAAACGACCCAGACTCGACGTATATTTACCGCTTAAGTATGTTGGGTTACCTGTGGTATCATGTGAATTCTACGAAAATCTTCAAAAATTAAATATTGATACTTTTCCGAAGTTGTGTGAGTGGTGTTTGGGCGATTTTGGGTCTTCAAGCAGTTTATTAGGCCGCGACGTTATGACGGTTGGCCGCGTGTGTACCTGTTTACACACGCTGCCAACTTTTAATAGAACGCCCAAAAACCATTCACACAACTTCGGAAAAGTATCAATATTTTATTTTTGAAGATTTATTTCATAGAAATCGGAAAAGAGAATTCACAAGGAGCAATTATATAAACGCTTATGAACTGAACAGATCTATATACCACAGGTAATCCAACAGACTAATAAGCGGCAAATATACGTCGAGTCTGGGCAGCCTGTGGTGAGACTTCCATCTCATCTGAATAAAAAATCGGCAGGTTTTTGTCCACGCCCTGTTGTCCACAGGCAGAGTTGTCCAGTATTTGGGCCATCCTCTTTAATAAAACTTGCAACATTTACGTGGAGTATATATATCTCGACTGATTTACATGTAATAATACGTTACTAATAATTCGTCTCATCGGCTATATAAATATCCCCGGGTGAGGTTGAAACTCTTGAAATAACGGCAAAAATGACCTCTCGATCCACAATTTTTACGTGAATGTGAAGTAAACGAGCGTGGCGGAATTGTTTTCCACTGTTGTACTATATTCAATGTAAGTACTTTATTAACGTAAACTGAAAATCTGACGTTTTCCGTACATAGCAAAAACTCTGACTCGGATTCCAACTCGGACTCCAACTCGGACTCCAACTCTAACTCGGACTCGATTCCAAACTCGGGGATATGGTACTCCCAATCACAGGAACATGGTGTCACCTTAACATATCCCCGAGTTTGGAATCGAGTCCGAGTTAAGCGTAGTCCACACGAGCAAGTTTTCCTTGACAAGTTTTTCCTTGACAAGTTTTATTTGCTCGTGTAGACGACGAAAAATGACAAGTTTTGCCTTGACAAGTCTCCTTGTTGAAAAACTGGCGTGCCAGTTATTGAACAAGGCAACTTGTCAAGGAAAACTTGTCAAGGAAAACTTGCTCGTGTGGACTACGCATTAGAGTTGGAACCCGGCGAGTTTTACTGATTCCGAGTTGGAACCCGAGTTGGAATCCGAGTTAGAATCCGAGTACGTTAGAATCCGAGTTAGAATCCGAGTTAGAAGGCACTTCAGTACGAGATCGGTAGTGTTATTTGCCAAACCTATTTGTAAATGCTATTTTCTACCTCCAATCGATTGCATGTCGATCTTTCTAAACTGCGTTTTTGAAGATTGTTTGGAGCTCAATTCATTCGTTACTGAAGTGCCAGTGATATATCAGCATGTAACTGTTTCCTACAAAAGGCCTATTAGATTGTAAAGCGCTCTTTCTTTCCGATATTTTATAGCTGACGAGACGCACATTACTAACGTGGCCCCAAATCAGATTAAAATATGCTCCCCGTAATTTTGCACATTTTACGGAGAATGACCAATAGTCGGCCCTCTCTTCTTTCTTTTTAGGGAAGAGGTCAAAACAATGGTACTCTGGCGGAACCCAGGGGGGTTGTACCCGGAACCCACCACTGACCTATTTTGGCAAAATCTAGATTTTTGACCACAAATATCTTCTTGAATAAAATACTTATTTAAAGAAGTAACTATATTTCTAGTTTCTACAGGCAGAGAAGAACGTGTATCTGCATTAAAATAAGGTATCCCTATTTTACAACGCGAGAAAATCACCCTCGAAAAAAGGGTTAGGGGGTATTACCCGCCACCCAGGCACCCACGTACCACCTCCCTTGACAAAATTGGGTCCCATTCAAAATCGATTGTTTTGACCTCTTCCTTAAATGAAACCAGGGACGTGGCATTATGCTTATTCCACATTTTCGTAGTCTGCGGAAACAGCCGTCTTTGGGCGGGGTATTTGTAATTTTGTGGATGAGCCCCTAAGATAATGAGGTAAATTGCAAAATAGAGCTGCGATACTTATTCTTCTGATTATAATACCTGCTCACAACAACCTATACTCGAGCTTTTGGGTTGGGAAAGGCTCATTGAAAGGAGAGCCAAACAAAAAGCAATTATGATGTGTAAAAGTCAGAACTGCCTGTGCCCCAGATTGTCTCACAGCTCTATTCAACACTGTAAGGGAAACTGATCCTGCCACACGCTTGGTCAGCTGCAGAAACCATCGAATTTGATCACTTAAAAAGCGAGGAAATAAGTCAAATTACAACAACTCAAAACTCAAATTGCACTAAGGCAGAAACTCAAGCTAACATATGAACTTATCCCATACAAGCGAGAACATTTGCTCTTGCTAGTGTCCAGGCCAGTGCGGACAGGTTATTTCCGTATTCCGCATGCGTAATGTTAATTTCGTGCATAAAAGATTAACATTCAGCGCGTTGTGAGCCCGCAGCATTTGCAGTATGTTGCTCCCAGAGCGCTTCGTCGACAGGAAGAACAAGTATTGCAAGCAGATGCAAATTTTCGTTGTCATTTTGACCGCGGTTATTCATTACGAATGTGGGCAAACTATACATCAAAACGTGGGAAATTCAATAGACTAATTGAATTCGGTTGTAGGTTTTTGATTAGTTCTTTTCCCAGCCTTTTATAACCCAGACTTCCCTGGCATATGCCCAGAAATAGAGGAACGCCTTGTATATTTTGACTCAACCGGTCGAAAACAATTGCAAATTGACCGCGGAAAATAAGCGACTATGGGGTTTAAACTATTAAAACTACAGAGAAAAGACATAATTGTTTTGTATTCCGTTCGTAGGTTTTTTAGTTGTTTTCTTTACGAGGCATAAAATTAATAAATTGCAAGAAAATTGCGATTTTGGCGAACAGTTGAGTGAACCCCCGGAGGGAGCGTGAGCGTGACTCACGTCTAGTGACCTTTTGTTAAACGGAAGTTTGATATGTTTCGCTTTGAGCACTTTTGATTTGAGTTTCGCTTCTTCCCCTCTCTCTTGATTTTCTGCCTTAATGCAATTTGACTTTTGAGTTGTTCCAATCTTACTTATTCGATGGTACCCAAAAGGCTTCGTAAATGGTCGAATATAAGCCACTTATCTTATGGTGTTCCCCATGAACAATTTTAGGCCCTCTACCTTCTAATATAAAACATGTAAAAGAGTATTTAATTATTAATCTACTTTTTATATGTAAATAACTGATGATACTACCGTCTAAATAAAGTTTATGTATGTATGTATCAGTATCTCCATTCTCCTTCTCCCCTCCTGCCTCCCCACTCACAAGGTAAACAAGGCAAAATACGTTTGAAATTGTAGCCACAGGAAGCCCAAAACCAATTTCGAGGATGGTAAGCCTGTGTTCGCACATCCTCGGAGTCGGCCCAGTTCACTATCAGGCAGCCAAAAGTAAAGCCGGAAAAGCATGGGTAACAATGCGCTCGGAAGTAAATATTGGAGCTGGGAAAGGCAGCTAGGGCAACTAAGGGAGCAGGTCAAAACACATGCCCTCTCGACGGACCCATTTTGGGGTAGGGGGGTGGGGGCTGCTGCCAGCCATCTCCTCTGGAGAGAAAACTCAATATTAAAAATAATATGTTCTTAAATATCTTCAAAACTAAAAGGCATAATCTAGAAACAAATGTACTGTATCAAGAGACCTGGTCTCTTGACTGTATGTTTTGTCTTACGTTATCATTTCATTTTATGTGTTAAAATTACCACTAGGCCACCCAGAATAGAAAATAGATGGTCAAAAATGGGGGTGGTACCCTGCGCTGACAGCTGTGTCTGTTGAAAAAATGGGCCAGTCCCTATCTGGGGTGCTCCCTTAAATTTGCTGGCCACTGTACGACAGCTTCTGAAATTGCATTTTAACTTTCCGGATTTATGTCGGAAAAAATTTACTTCAATAAACCGATTCTGAATCTTTGTTACAAACTAGACAGATTGATGTACAATTCATCGATTAAAAGCTGTATATTAAGTTATCTATTTACAGTTATCTCGACTATACACAAGTCTTTCTCGTATGTAGCTTTTCCTAACCATTCTATTACATAATTATTTTTATTTATTTATTTTGCGCTTTGCCACACATAGAATACATACATTAACAATATATATATATATATATATATATATATATAAAGAATTGGGGTTCAAGAATACATGATACAGTTGATATAGTGGCGAGGAGGCCTCAGGAAACCATCAGGCTTGTAGCGAGGAGGCCTCCTCGAGATAGTATAAAAAATTAAATAAAAGGACAGCGTATGCGCGTCATGACCGATTCAGTATGTAACAATAGAATTTTTTTTTTTTAAATAAAATAAAAAACTATCTTTGTAGAAAATTGAACAGCCCTTTTTTGAAGCAAGTTAGAGTAGTGGAATTTGTGACCGAAGAGGGCAGCGAATTCCACACTTTTGGGCCTTGGTATAAAATAGTAAATTGTTTAATATTGGTACGACATGCATGAGGTCGATAATTAGATGCCAATCTGGTGTTATAGTTGTGCACTTGATCATTTGTTGTAAATAAATGGTGAAAAGACTGAGGCAAAAGTTGATGGTGGTATGAGAACATAAATTTACCGGTTTGTAATGAGTTAAGTTTAAAGATGTCAAGTATATTCAAACGGGCGAATAAAGGAGCAGTATGCGCCCGAAATTCTGAATTGGTCAGGGCCCGGACAGCGCGTTTCTGCAAAAGAAATATCCTGTTCAGGTTTGTAACATAAGTTGAGGACCATACTGTGTTGCAGTAACTTAGGTAAGGGTAAATTAAAGTATAATATAGAGAAAGTTTAGTTTTAGTGGATAGGTAAAATCGTGACCTATAAATTATTCCAACAGACTTAGATACCTTTTTACATACATGGCTAATGTGATCCTTCCATGTCAGACTTTCGTCAATAAATACTCCTAGGAATTTGACTACTTGTACCTGTTTGAGCAATTGGTTATTGAATAAAAGAGTCACATTAGCGTTGATGGTCTTTTGTTTTGTTTTAAAAATTTTATAGTTAGTCTTCTTAAAATTAACAGATAATTTATTACTTTTCATCCAGGTGTCAATCTGTTGCAGTTCGTCATTTAACACAGAAACTAACTGGTTAACATCTGAATGAGAATAGAATACGCTGGTATCATCAGCAAAAAGTAAAGATTCTGACAATTTTGCAGCATTTGGCAGGTCATTTATATATAAAATAAAAAACAATGGCCCCAGGACGGAACCTTGAGGCACACCGCATTTAACTGTTTGGCTGGCGGAACAGACATCGTTAAACTGTACAAATTGTTTGCGATCTGAGAAGTAGCTTTTGATCCACTGTAAGGCCAAACCACGAATGCCGTAGTGTTCAAGTTTGGAAAACAAAATGTGATGGTCAAGGGTATCGAAAGCTTTTGAGAGATCTAAAAAAACGCCAACAGTAATTTCGTTACGGTCAATGGAAGATGCAATTTTGTTGATGAGATGAATGAGTGAAAGTGAGGTCGAATGATTTTTACGGAATCCAAATTGGAGACAATACAAAATTTCAAGACGTTCGAAAAATACAACTAAACGGTTGTGCATGACCTTTTCGAAAAATTTAGAGAAACAAGGTAGAAGAGAAATAGGTCGGTAATTAGTAAAAAGATGCGGATCATCAGCTTTAAAAATTGGGATAAGTTTGGCAATTTTTAATTTTTCAGGAAAAATTCCTTGTGTTAACGAAAGATTGATAATAAACTTTAAGGGTTCTGAAATAAGATCAAAAGATTTTGTAATAACATGCATGGATAGATTATCATATCCAGGGGCTTTCCCTTGTTTGAACAGCTTACAGATTTCTTCTAATTCAGCTACATTGACAGGCTTTAGGATGATAGATTCATTGACATTGTTGGCTAAAAAGGAGCGAAAAGAATGTCTAACCGTAGGAATTTTACTGGCTAAATTAGGTCCAATATTAGTAAAATACTTGCAGAATTTGTCAGCAATATCAGTTGGGTCGGATATTTCTTTATCATCGGTATTGAAGGATGAAGGCAGCGAGGTCTTTTTTCTACGATTGTTAATAACTTCGTTTATTAGTTTCCAGGTTTCTTTGAGGTCATTTTTTGCCTTATCAAATCTGTTGTCATAGTAGTCACGCTTGGCGGTTCTGATTAGGTGATTGAGTTTGTTCTTGTAAGTCTTGTAATGCATTTCACGCATGGGATTAGGCGCTTTCATAAATTTTTTATAGAGTCTATTCTTTTTTCTGACGGAGTTCAACAAACCTTTCGTAATCCAAGGAGTAATTGGCCTTGTGTCGCGCTTTCGCTTAGTTACTTTTAAAGGAAAGCACAGGCCATAGATTTTGGAATATTCTGATAAGAAAGTATTATAAGATATGTTAGGGTCTTGGTCAGATAAAGTATCAGCCCAATTAACCTGGGAAAGGTAGGAACGGAATTTTGTCATGTTAGTTTCACTTAAGTCGCGCTTAGCTGTGTTCTCCTGACGATTACAGGGGTAAGCCGGCTCATTAGAAACATAAGCAAAAACAGGCAGGTGATCAGATATATCATTAATAACAATACCATTGAAAATGTTGGGTGTGAGATAATTAGTAAATATATTATCAATAAGCGTTGCCTTAAACTGCCTAATAAACATTACGATAGCCCTCGTAGGTCAAGTCAATACTTTCCTCAGCCGGCATGCACCTGTTTAAGTTTTGTCAGGGCTCGGTTTAGCCTGCTATGCAGACGTATTTTTCAGTCTCATAAATAGGCCATTTTGACGATGTTGCGCACGCATCAGTAGAACAATAGACGGGAGCTGCTAAGCCTCGTTCTGGTTCACCAGCCTTTTGTTATTTAAAACAGATAGCCATTGTTCTAGCTGCGCGCGCAACATCGTCAAAATGGCCTATTCGAAGAAAAAAGTAACGTCTGCTTACCCGAGCGCTTAATTAGTTTCCAATATGCACACCTCATTGTGTTATGGACCAATCAGATTTTACCTTCCATATCCTGGAAAGTGACGTATGTTACATTTAAAAGGAATTCAGACAATACATTTGCCATTGGCCAATCATAGGAGAGTGTTCACTGGCGCGCCAATTCACTAAAATTCTAACAATGGCTTTGATTGGGCAGAAAAATAAAACAAATGTGTTGACGTCATGCTTGCATATTGGAAACTAATTAAGCGCTCGGGTATGCAGACGTTACCTTTTTCTTCGAATTTTTGAGAGTGAAAAAATACTTCTGTTTAGCATAGTTAAACAAAACCCCGATTAAATCGAACTTATAAATTAGGCGGCTAATGCAAAATTAAACGTTAACACTGGTATCACAGTAATCAACTAAAAGTCGATTAAGGTCGATTTTAGTTCCGGTAATTGTATGTGGGATCAAGAGCTCCATTTAAACCAGCTTGCTGAGTGAACCTGGGCTTCGAAACTACAACAGGTAGAACAGGCTTTCAGCCTGGTTTCTCTACCGACTGACTCCATGCCAGGTTTCCAGTGAACTTGAATTTCATTAACCCGATAATGAATAATAAAAAGGGTAATTATGAAAAAACGTTACTGAATTCCCGAGGAAACATCAAGTATAATACTACAGAGGATCTCCCAGGGGGGGTCCTTGTTCCCTTGTTCCCAACGAAAATTGCCCTTTGTTCCCTTGTTCCCAATTTATTTCCCAGGGAAACAGTCAACTTTTCCATTTAAAAAAATGGAAATTGTTCCCTTGTTCCCTAAAACCTCTATTCATGTTCCCTTGTTCCCCGATATATTTTTAGTTTGTTCCCTGTTCCCAACGGACTTTTTGGCATGTTCCCTTGTTCCCCGAAACCACTGGGAGACCCTCATAAGGCGTTACATCATCAGACATAAGGCGTGACATCATCACGCATAAGACGTGACATCACGCATAAGGCATTATGTTTTCCATATCGGTTATGGTTATTCCGGTCTCTAATTAGAACGTGAAAATAAACGAGTAGGGGGTTGGGGCGAGTTTGGTTTCACAAAGGTGCTTGGGATCGTTACTGGGGTCAGTTAATTACGGTATTTGCTATGTTTCTTTGTATTCTGCAATTAGGGTGTCCCCAGTAACGATCCCAAGCGCCTTTGCGAAACCGAGGTCGCCCCATCCCCTTACTCGTTGCTAAAGTGGGCAATTGGATTTTGCTGACTCAAACGTTCTTATCTACGTTTAATAAAGCACGGGAACTCCAGGTTTACTTTCTATTGTAACTCGAACAAACAACATGAATTTTCCGGTGCAGTACACCTGACCCAGTTTTGGAGGAACTCTTCACGTGTAAATTATAGAAATCCACACAAGAGCTTAATATGTTTCCTTGTCAGCCATGTTGTTCTATTTACTTTCCAGTTACGCGCTACTGTAACTTTCTTCCCTTCAAACTCACTGAGTTTCGATTACAACTTAGATATTTATTTACGGGCTGCTAGCCTTACCCTATAGGCTTGGTTTCCAGCCGTGGGGTTTCAGTGCGCCCGTGATTCTCTCCCCACATATGGCTGGGTTAGGGGTCCCAGGCTTTGGAGAAACGACACCCCAACGGCTGAAACCGAGCCTAGCCTTACCCCACCCCTCCTAAATCGGACATTGTAAAACTTTCAAGTATACTTTGGCAGTACCTCAAATTCTTTTTCGAAGTGCTTTTAGAGTTTAACCTTAGACCATGAGACCACGAGGTCCAGGTAAAACAGCTTTTTAACCTGTTTCCCAGCATGACTTGCCCGCTTGCACACGTGTGTATGAACGTTACTACTTGAGCCGAAACATTATTAAATTTAGTAGAGTTGGAGCGGAGTATACGAGGAGTGAGGAATAAAGAACGTTATCTCAAAACGTCTGCTCCTTGAGTAACGATCCCGGTTCCTGGGGAAAGAAAACCTGTTATTTTGTTCCCGTAAAAAAAGTTCACTCGAGGCCGTACCACCTTTCTCGTCAACAATCATTCAATAGAGAAGACAACGAGTAGGCTAATAGTCCAAGCGGTGTAGTTCGTGAAAGGCAACTAAGCCTACACCTCGCGTGAACTCTCAGTGCAGTTTACCCTGCAGTGCTGCACTGAAAGAAACCCTCTTTTTATGAATATGGATAGATTTTAATCATCATGCTAACTAGTTGGTACAAGCCTCTATAACTATAAGCTTTCTCAATTCCAGCATTTCATAAAACAAGTCATGGTCCTCGTCGACTTAGCCGTTGACTAAAATCGACTACAAACTGTCAAAGAAGCAATTTCTACATTTTTATTTGGTCTGCTAGCGCGCGACTTATTATAACTTTCCCAGTCTCCCTTGCGAATATTTCACCTAAAGGCAAAAAGTAAATGACAGCTGATATCGTTAATATAGAACTGTCGATCAAGAACTAACAGAACTGGAAAATGTACGTGCAGTCGATCGAGTATGCTCCGAGCACACTTCACAAACATACCCAGTATTTACCAGATGGAAACTTGACTGGTACTGTTATCGCTATTTTTCGTTTTTTTAAATGTCCATTATTGCTAAAGACCAAATGAATGTCTATTGGTCATTTCCGCCGGACTGGCTATGTCCGTTTACCGTTTGGCGCCCCTGATAAAACGCTTTCAGTGCTTGTTTACTCAACTCATATCATAGTACAAACATATATCATATAAAATACTGGGTTTTAATGGTGCTTTTCACCGCCAATAGTATGGCAGACGCTGCTAACCATTTACATGAAAGGTATCTGGTTGGAAATTTAATACTAAAATTAAAATGGAAAATAAAAAATATAGATAAATTAATGCCACCGAAGACTGTAAAGAGCGGCAAAAGTGGATTACCCACCCGTAACACACGTTTTCGGCCAAAACGTTATGAACGAAATGACGCATATACCATTTGATTTTTCCAACCGGAATTTCTTTTTTTTTTCGGTGTAAATAAGGTAAGCACCCCATGTTTCTCAATATACGGTTTTAAGCCTTATTGTGGTACCACACCAGTAGTATCGTATAGTCCATTATATAATTACTCGTAATGCAACAAAAGAAAGAATAGAAGTTCACTAACGGAGTACGTGTGTTATTTGACTTGTTAATATCGCAAGGAAAATGATGAGGCAAGTAATTTTCTACGCAGCTCTAACTCGGTCCTAATATGCCTCCAGTATGGGATCCCTCTGCCATCGTGTACTAAGTTCAATACACAGATGGTAAAAGGCTTTTGACATATAAAAATATATTGTTACGGAGGCGTATGAAGCTCATTGAATGCCAGATAGCAAAGGGTTTGGCGAGTGGTAAAATACTCGCCTTTCACCGCTACGGTATCGAGTTCCGCATTTTCTGGAACTATGGACTATTTCAGACCAAATATAAGATTTTCCATACCCTTTTACAGACCTGTGCTCTATTTTCATAACACGAGAAATATATGAAAATATGCGGTCTCGTACTTCCCTGACAAAATCATACCCTATTATATTCCAGACTAAAAATGTGAAATTTATGACTCTATTTCAGACTAAAACAGCTCGAAAACCATACCCTTTGGGCAACACATACTCGCACTGCGTATGTATAAGAGTACACCCCCCTAGGGCACCTTATAGGACTACCGAATGATCAGTCAAAATTTAGAAGTGCTCGTCGATCGTTGTAGGCCTTTAATTACTCGAATGCTAGCGCAAAAAAGATTGTGTGCTCGAATTGCTGGTACTTGCTTTTGCCAAAGGTGCTCGTTTGCTCGTTTTTTGTGTAGAACGTTGTTCGCACGCAGCTGTGATAAAATAAAATTGCTCGTGCTCGCCCTAAAAACAACATGCTCGCTAATGCTCGAATTTACCATTCGGTAGCCCTCCTTAGTGTTGTTGTTGATTCCTTATCGGCATTCGAGGGTTAATTTTCTCCTGTCATTTTTCTCTCTCCGTAAAAGTCAACACGTGAGTCGAGTGCTGCGTGTCCAAAACTGTTAATGTAGTGAGGGAGGGGTAGGTGAGGAGTAAAAGCAGGCCATATAAGCTTTAAGCTACCATAGTAATCAACCTGCTATGGCAAATAAAAGATTGTTATAAAACCTTCTGGTAAGAACGATTAGAAAAAAATCATTCCTGACAACTCTACTTTATATAGTATTTTTCGTACTTCGATCTGTACTCCTTTTTGTGAATTGATTATATTTGTTTAGTTTGCTTTGAGGTTTTCAACGCGTTTAGACAGAAGTCAACAGATCGAGCATATCCGCTTTCTTTCCCGAATGACTGAATGTAGCTAGTGTTTAACGTGTATTAGGTGTGTAAATTAACCGGCACAAACTAATGAATAAGAAAGAGCTAACTGCAGCTGTAAGGCTGTAGAACTCAATGGAGAAGAAACTCAAGAATGTCGACTCCTTATCTTGTAGTTTATGAAATCCTATAACCATTTTTTGATCAGGGGGATGAGAAACATTTTTCAATTACTGCTCTGTAGAAAAAGAAGTTGTTTCACTCTGCAAGCAATTTATTCTGATTAAAGTTCTCAGCCTCTACAAACAATTTGTTTCAAGTATCCCTATGCATTATTATCTTTTAGTTTATAGATTGTAGTACTATTTTATTATGCTCTGTAAATTAGAATTAGTATAGCATTCATTATACTTTGTAAATTGTTACTGAAGAGTCCTTTGGGGAGTTGCTATAATTAACCGTATTTATGTATTTGTAGAGTTAAGTTTACGCCTGATAGTCTCAGTTGTCTTTGAAAAGCATTAATTCGATTTATCGTACCATTAACGCCTATCGCGCAATGATTAGACCCCAATAGTTTAGTTGAGTAAATACGTTTTAATATTCTGTCATAAATAGATTTAAGCTTGCCTGTTTGTTGCCCCATTTCAGTCCACCTGACTTTGCTCTTGAGTATAATGTTGTTTTTGCTTTTCTGTATCCCAATAGGAAATGTATAAATATCTAGAATTCAAGAACAAAGCACTGAATCCCCTGGAGAGCTGTCACATGATCTGAAATTAATGCAGCAAAGAGGCAAGCTGAATGGGTCTGTTCTAGAACCTGAGGAATCGTATCTAGATTACTTAGTTTACTTTGTTCCCGTAAAACAAGTTCACTCGAGGCCGTACCACCTTTCTCGTCAACAATCATTCAATAGAGAAGACAACGAGTAGGCTAATAGTCCAAGCGGTGTAGTTCGTGAAAGGCAACCAAGCCTACACCTCGCGTGAACTCTCAGTGCAGTTTACCCTGCACTGAAAGAAACCCTCTTTTTATGAATATGGATAGATTTTAATCATCATGCTAACTAGTTGGTACAAGCCTCTATAACTATAAGCTTTCTCAACTCCAGCATTTCATAAAACAAGTCATGGTCCTCGTCGACTTAGCAGTTGACTAAAATCGACTACAAACTGTCAAAGAAGCAATTTCTACATTTTTATTTGGTCTGCTAGCGCGCGACTTATTATAACTTTCCCAGTCTCCCTTGCGAATATTTCACCTAAAGGCAAAAAGAAAATGACAGCTGATATCGTTAATATACAACTGTCGATCAAGAACTAACAGAACTGGAAAATGTACGTGCAGTCGATCGAGTATGCTCCGAGCACACTTCACAAACACACTCAGTATTTACCAGATGGAAACTTGACTGGTACTGTTATCGCTATTTTTTCGTTTTTTTAGATGTCCATTATTGCTAAAGACCAAATGAATGTCTATTGGTCATTTCCGCCGGACTGGCTATGTCCGTTTACCGTTTGGCGCCCCTGATAAAACGGTTTCAGTAGTGCCTGTTTACTCAACTCATAGCATAGTACAAACATATATCATATAAAATACTGGGTTTTAATGGTGCTTTTTACCGCCAATAGTATGGGTGCTAACCATTTACATGAAAGGCATCTGGTTGGAAATTTAATACTAAAATTAAAATGGGAAAAAAATATATAGATAAATTAACGCCACCGAAGACCGTAAAGAGCGGCAAAAGTGGATTACCCACCCGTAACACACGTTTTCGGCCAAAACGTTATGAACGAAATGACGCATATACCATTTGATTTTTCCAACCGTAATTTCTTTTTTTTTCGGTGTAAATAAGGTAAGCACCCCATGTTTCTCAATATACGGTTTTAAGCCCTATTGTGGTACCACACCAGTAGTATCGTATAGTCCATTATATAATTACTCGTAATGCAACAAAAGAAAGAATAGAAAGTTCACTAACGGAGTACGTGTGTTATTTGACTTGTTAATATCGCAAGGAAAATGATGAGGCAAGTAATTTTCTACGCAGCTCTAACTCGGTCCTAATATGCCTCCAGTATGGGATCCCTCTGCCATCGTGTACTAAGTTCAATACACAGATGGTAAAAGGCTTTTGACATATAAAAATATATTGTTACGGAGGCGTCATGAAGCTCATTGAATGCCAGATAGCAAAGGGTTTGGCGAGTGGTAAAATACTCGCCTTTCACCGCTACGGTATCGAGTTCCGCATTTTCTGGAACTATGGACTATTTCAGACCAAATATAAGATTTTCCATACCCTTTTACAGACCTGTGCTCTATTTTCATAACACGAGAAATATATGAAAATATGCGGTCTCGTACTTCCCTGACAAAATCATACCCTATTATATTCCAGACTAAAAATGTGAAATTTATGACTCTATTTCAGACTAAAACAGCTCGAAAACCATACCCTTTGGGCAACACATACTCGCACTGCGTATGTATAAGAGTACACCCCCCTAGGGCACCTTATAGGACTACCGAATGATCAGTCAAAATTTAGAAGTGCTCGTCGATCGTTGTAGGCCTTTAATTACTCGAATGCTAGCGCAAAAAAGATTGTGTGCTCGAATTGCTGGTACTTGCTTTTGCCAAAGGTGCTCGTTTGCTCGTTTTTTGTGTAGAACGTTGTTCGCACGCAGCTGTGATAAAATAAAATTGCTCGTGCTCGCCCTAAAAACAACATGCTCGCTAATGCTCGAATTTACCATTCGGTAGCCCTCCTTAGTGTTGTTGTTGATTCCTTATCGGCATTCGAGGGTTAATTTTCTCCTGTCATTTTTCTCTCTCCGTAAAAGTCAACACGTGAGTCGAGTGCTGCGTGTCCAAAACTGTTAATGTAGTGAGGGAGGGGTAGGTGAGGAGTAAAAGCAGGCCATATAAGCTTTAAGCTACCATAGTAATCAACCTGCTATGGCAAATAAAAGATTGTTATAAAACCTTCTGGTAAGAACGATTAGAAAAAAATCATTCCTGACAACTCTACTTTATATAGTATTTTTCGTACTTCGATCTGTACTCCTTTTTGTGAATTGATTATATTTGTTTAGTTTGCTTTGAGGTTTTCAACGCGTTTAGACAGAAGTCAACAGATCGAGCATATCCGCTTTCTTTCCCGAATGACTGAATGTAGCTAGTGTTTAACGTGTATTAGGTGTGTAAATTAACCGGCACAAACTAATGAATAAGAAAGAGCTAACTGCAGCTGTAAGGCTGTAGAACTCAATGGAGAAGAAACTCAAGAATGTCGACTCCTTATCTTGTAGTTTATGAAATCCTATAACCATTTTTTGATGGGGGGATGAGAAACATTTTTCAATTACTGCTCTGTAGAAAAAGAAGTTTTTTCACTCTGCAAGCAATTTATTCTGATTAAAGTTCTCAGCCTCTACAAACAATTTGTTTCAAGTATCCCTATGCATTATTATCTTTCAGTTTATAGATTGTAGTACTATTTTATTATGCTCTGTAAATTAGAATTAGTATAGCATTCATTATACTTTGTAAATTGTTACTGAAGAGTCCTTTGGGGAGTTGCTATAATTAACCGTATTTATGTATTTGTAGAGTTAAGTTTACGCCTGATAGTCTCAGTTGTCTTTGAAAAGCATTAATTCGATTTATCGTACCATTAACGCCTATCGCGCAATGATTAGACCCCAATAGTTTAGTTGAGTAAATACGTTTTAATATTCTGTCATAAATAGATTTAAGCTTGCCTGTTTGTTGCCCCATTTCAGTCCACCTGACTTTGCTCTTGAGTATAATGTTGTTTTTGCTTTTCTGTATCCCAATAGGAAATGTATAAATATCTAGAATTCGAGAACAAAGCACTGAATCCCCTGGAGAGCTGTCACATGATCTGAAATTAATGCAGCAAAGAGGCAAGCTGAATGGGTCTGTTCTAGAACCTGAGGAATCGTATCTAGATTACTTAGTTTACTTTGTTCCCGTAAAACAAGTTCACTCGAGGCCGTACCACCTTTCTCGTCAACAATCATTCAATAGAGAAGACAACGAGTAGGCTAATAGTCCAAGCGGTGTAGTTCGTGAAAGGCAACCAAGCCTACACCTCGCGTGAACTCTCAGTGCAGTTTACCCTGCACTGAAAGAAACCCTCTTTTTATGAATATGGATAGATTTTAATCATCATGCTAACTAGTTGGTACAAGCCTCTATAACTATAAGCTTTCTCAACTCCAGCATTTCATAAAACAAGTCATGGTCCTCGTCGACTTAGCAGTTGACTAAAATCGACTACAAACTGTCAAAGAAGCAATTTCTACATTTTTATTTGGTCTGCTAGCGCGCGACTTATTATAACTTTCCCAGTCTCCCTTGCGAATATTTCACCTAAAGGCAAAAAGAAAATGACAGCTGATATCGTTAATATACAACTGTCGATCAAGAACTAACAGAACTGGAAAATGTACGTGCAGTCGATCGAGTATGCTCCGAGCACACTTCACAAACACACTCAGTATTTACCAGATGGAAACTTGACTGGTACTGTTATCGCTATTTTTTCGTTTTTTTAGATGTCCATTATTGCTAAAGACCAAATGAATGTCTATTGGTCATTTCCGCCGGACTGGCTATGTCCGTTTACCGTTTGGCGCCCCTGATAAAACGGTTTCAGTAGTGCCTGTTTACTCAACTCATAGCATAGTACAAACATATATCATATAAAATACTGGGTTTTAATGGTGCTTTTTACCGCCAATAGTATGGGTGCTAACCATTTACATGAAAGGCATCTGGTTGGAAATTTAATACTAAAATTAAAATGGGAAAAAAATATATAGATAAATTAACGCCACCGAAGACCGTAAAGAGCGGCAAAAGTGGATTACCCACCCGTAACACACGTTTTCGGCCAAAACGTTATGAACGAAATGACGCATATACCATTTGATTTTTCCAACCGTAATTTCTTTTTTTTTCGGTGTAAATAAGGTAAGCACCCCATGTTTCTCAATATACGGTTTTAAGCCCTATTGTGGTACCACACCAGTAGTATCGTATAGTCCATTATATAATTACTCGTAATGCAACAAAAGAAAGAATAGAAAGTTCACTAACGGAGTACGTGTGTTATTTGACTTGTTAATATCGCAAGGAAAATGATGAGGCAAGTAATTTTCTACGCAGCTCTAACTCGGTCCTAATATGCCTCCAGTATGGGATCCCTCTGCCATCGTGTACTAAGTTCAATACACAGATGGTAAAAGGCTTTTGACATATAAAAATATATTGTTACGGAGGCGTCATGAAGCTCATTGAATGCCAGATAGCAAAGGGTTTGGCGAGTGGTAAAATACTCGCCTTTCACCGCTACGGTATCGAGTTCCGCATTTTCTGGAACTATGGACTATTTCAGACCAAATATAAGATTTTCCATACCCTTTTACAGACCTGTGCTCTATTTTCATAACACGAGAAATATATGAAAATATGCGGTCTCGTACTTCCCTGACAAAATCATACCCTATTATATTCCAGACTAAAAATGTGAAATTTATGACTCTATTTCAGACTAAAACAGCTCGAAAACCATACCCTTTGGGCAACACATACTCGCACTGCGTATGTATAAGAGTACACCCCCCTAGGGCACCTTATAGGACTACCGAATGATCAGTCAAAATTTAGAAGTGCTCGTCGATCGTTGTAGGCCTTTAATTACTCGAATGCTAGCGCAAAAAAGATTGTGTGCTCGAATTGCTGGTACTTGCTTTTGCCAAAGGTGCTCGTTTGCTCGTTTTTTGTGTAGAACGTTGTTCGCACGCAGCTGTGATAAAATAAAATTGCTCGTGCTCGCCCTAAAAACAACATGCTCGCTAATGCTCGAATTTACCATTCGGTAGCCCTCCTTAGTGTTGTTGTTGATTCCTTATCGGCATTCGAGGGTTAATTTTCTCCTGTCATTTTTCTCTCTCCGTAAAAGTCAACACGTGAGTCGAGTGCTGCGTGTCCAAAACTGTTAATGTAGTGAGGGAGGGGTAGGTGAGGAGTAAAAGCAGGCCATATAAGCTTTAAGCTACCATAGTAATCAACCTGCTATGGCAAATAAAAGATTGTTATAAAACCTTCTGGTAAGAACGATTAGAAAAAAATCATTCCTGACAACTCTACTTTATATAGTATTTTTCGTACTTCGATCTGTACTCCTTTTTGTGAATTGATTATATTTGTTTAGTTTGCTTTGAGGTTTTCAACGCGTTTAGACAGAAGTCAACAGATCGAGCATATCCGCTTTCTTTCCCGAATGACTGAATGTAGCTAGTGTTTAACGTGTATTAGGTGTGTAAATTAACCGGCACAAACTAATGAATAAGAAAGAGCTAACTGCAGCTGTAAGGCTGTAGAACTCAATGGAGAAGAAACTCAAGAATGTCGACTCCTTATCTTGTAGTTTATGAAATCCTATAACCATTTTTTTGATGGGGGGATGAGAAACATTTTTCAATTACTGCCTCTGTAGAAAAAGAAGTTTTTTCACTCTGCAAGCAATTTATTCTGATTAAAGTTCTCAGCCTCTGCAAACAATTTGTTTCAAGCATCCCTATGCATTATTATCTTTTAGTTTATAGATTGTAGTACTATTTTATTATGCTCTGTAAATTAGAATTAGTATAGCATTCATTATACTTTGTAAATTAGTACTGAAGGGTCCTTTGTGGAGTTGCTATAATTAACCGTATTTATGTATTTGTAGAGTTAAGTTTACGCCTGATAGTCTCAGTTGTCTTTGAAAAGCATTAATTCGATTTATCGTACCATTAACGCCTATCGCGCAATGATTAGACCCCAATAGTTTAGTTGAGTAAATACGTTTTAATATTCTGTCATAAATAGATTTTAGCTTGCCTGTTTGTTGCCCCATTTCAGTCCACCTGACTTTGCTCTTGAGTATAATGTTGTTTTTGCTTTTCTGTATCCCAATTGGAAATGTATAAATATCTAGAATTCGAGAACAAAGCACTGAATCCCCTGGAGAGCTGTCACATGATCTGAAATTAATGCAGCAAAGAGGCAAGCTGAATGGGTCTGTTCTAGAACCTGAGGAATCGTATCTAGAAAGTTTAGCAAACAATGCAGACAATGCCTTATTTGTTTGGTGAATTATCAATCCTTATAATGCGTGAAAATTCGAAACGTTCCGCAGTAATTTAACATAACGAGCCAGAGATCATCAGAAATCCTAATCAGCGTGAGGTCTGGTTGCTATGAAGTGACGTCACAGTTTAGAAATCGAATAGTATTTTGCGGTTTTGTTTTATTTACCTTTTAAGTGAGTATGACAGTTTTGCGAAAGACTATATAGTCGATGAGAAAAATGGTGGGTTTCGCAGTAATCCGGCGACTTTATATGGATTACACGATGCTAAACCAGTATTGCTTCTCCGCATCAGCTGCGCTATTAGGAGTAAACAATTTGGATTTATGCCTTGGATTGAACGTTAGTGACTTTGCGAAGGTGGTAGTGCTAAAAAGTGGCGCCGGTACATCTGCATGGTAGGAAATTCCCGCCAAACCAAGTCTTATGATTGCTTACACAGAATCAGCTAACTGCAAGGTTTTAATTGAGAAGCAGCCACGAGGAAACATTGATCCTGCGAGACGAAATGAACAAGCTCAAGCTACAGATTTCGACCCAAGAACACTTCGGTACTCCTAACTCAGAGTTCAAGCGACGAACATAATAGACCGGAGTTGGACAGCCTTCTAAAAATGCCGCCAATTAAATGAAAGCTAAACAGGACAGAGAAACGTGACAGTGGGAACCGAACCCCCCCCCCCCCCCCCCCCCCCCCCGGGGGGGGGAGGGGGGAGGGGGAATGGGGGTCCATATATGGACTATACGGGGATGATCCGCTGGACAGGGTATGGTTTTTCGAGTTTCTGATCTTAGACAGGGTATCCATTTTCACATCGACAGATCTTGAACAGGTTATGGTATTTATCTAGTGCCGTTATTTAGTTATGACAATCATTATACAAGATCACAATAAATACTGACATCCAAATATAGATAATTTGTCATTTGTCTTATAGAGGAAATTTTTTTAACACTTTGTCTTGAACAGGGTATGGAAATTTGAGTTTTTTTGTCTTAAACAGAGTAAGGGTTTCAGAGCCCCAGCGGCACACCCCTACCCAACTTTGGGTAGAGTAACCCCCCCCCCCCCCCCCTTGGCCAGTTACTGACGATGTTTATTGTCGTCCTAATTATTTTGTCCGAGCGAATATTGGGAATGAAGTAACCCTAGGGGAGGGAGGGTACACGCGGCAAAATGTTATCCTCCGCTGGCCGATAAGAACGTAGGCTCGGGGAGGAGATTGTTCAAATACAAGTTTGGTAAATTTTCGGAGAGCTTGAACATTTTCGAACTGGATAATTTTCTAACTTAGTAATTAGTATTAAACTACTTGCAGTGAATTACAAAAGAAAAACGTAAACAAAGTTTTAGCCTATTATGCTTTGCTTTGCTATGGCTTCGCTTTGTTGTTTTTCACAAAATATTTCAAAGACCTACAACAAAGGTGATTGCCTTTGTTGTCTTTCAATTTGCGCGGGAAACTGGCGTGAGACGCGCGCGTTAGGACTCACGAAAAGCGCATTCGCCTACGGTTTTTCTGCGGTATTAGGGGAGGATGGTTTGGAGGGGGACAAAAGAAAAAATAGAGGTGCCTCTCCCCCTCAATTCAGAGATTTGACTTATTCCAAAAAAATACAAAGTGCGATGAAACAAGGGCAGCGTCCACCATACACAAATCGTGACTTGTGCTCTGTCTGTGTTGAGCTCAGTGAAAGATATACTATACTAAGGAAGTAAACTTGTAATGGATATACTATATAGGAAGTAAACTTGTAATGGATATACTATATAGGAAGTAAACTTGTGAATGTTCCCTAGAAGGAGGAGAAAAAAACGTCACAAAACTGCAATAAATATAAAGCCAGCCTGACTCAATTAATTGATGCATTTTATTGTGTTTCCTTTTCTTCAAAAATTTCCATGTCGGCAAATTTACTTTAAATAATTACAGGCTATTCGAAATACTGCAAAATGCATGTGAAACCAATTTTACTTTACTGACCTTTAAATACTCAGTACCGACTCTCTCTCTCTTCCAGTGGTACTTTTTATCTGGCCGCAAAATAGCACTACGATAAATAGTTTATAAATACGACATTAGTGTAAAGTCAAACTTTTACAGTTTTTGTTCACTATCGGTATGGCAGACCACAATTCTTTGCGCAGTGCAAATTGTTTTAGCCTCATGGGGGAGAAGGGAAGAGGTGTAGCTAAAATTGTTTTTAAAGGTTTTGAAAATAATAAAACAATTACATTTGCAGTATAAGAAGAGAAAATGGTTTCGTTCAATGTATCTACCGAAGTCCATAACCTTCTGATATCTATTAACAGCTATAAAGTTTCTGGAATATATGTTACTTTTTCAAAGGATTGCGGTAAAATGGCATACGTTACCGTCCAGCTTAACTCATAGGAGTCCTTCAAAATATTTGATAAATATTTCATTTTTTACGTTCCAGGACTTTGAACCAGCAACGTCAGCGAATCTGTTGAACATGTAAACTTGTAACAGAGTACTAATGTTACTAAGTTAGGAAACGCATTCGCAATCTTGCACCAGTGGAACTTTCACATTATTGTACGAATAATATACAGGTTTACACTTTCGATAGCTATGTTTGCGGATAGCACGCAGACAGCCGGTCAGTGCGATTTTCTTACATTCCACGCTGTACAGCTCCGTATTACGATATACCGCCGATCCAGGTTTGTAGCAAGGGTTAAAGTTCAGGCCACGAGCGGTGCGAGAGTACCATGTATCGGACCTGTACATGTTCGTGCTTCTCTTCTCGTTACCCTTGGATACGTCGGTGATGCGTACAAGTTGATTGGCTGTCTCCTGTGGTGAGGTTCCCGTATGTGTGGCCAGTACTTGAGTGAAAACGTGATACTGGACGAAAAGGAGAACAAAACATGTCTGAAATGGAAACAAGAGAAAACCGGCAGAATGTTAGCGATATCATTTATACACCCTTTTAAATAAGTCTGACTGTAAGTATAATCAGTGACGTCATCTGCGTACATATCGTGTGAATGCATGTTTTAAAATATATTTACCAGCGTCTCTGCTGCGTCTTGCAAAGTCTAAATTTTTTGCCATCTTTTATTCAAGAAATCATGAATTAAACATTCGCGATTTGTTTGCTTTTCCGCTATTGACTAAATGGGTGTTTACGAGAGCAAGTTAGCCGCGGTTTAGATGGCGCGAAGTTCACAAAAAACATGCTATTTATGCGAGGGCTTAATCAAGCTGTGGCTTCAGTTAGTCACGAACTTCAGTTTTTGACCCATTTATACGATCGTTCGTGGCTTAGGGGTAAACCGCGGTTAACTTGCTCTCGTATACTGAATGGCGTTAATGTATCTTGAATACAAAATTAATTGCAAAATTGTTTTCTATTATCTGACTTGGCGTTATGGAGTGTAACCACGGGCCAAAACGAGTTCAAATATGCGAGCATAGAGCAGTTTTCAATTGAGTGTAGTAAAACCAAACGCAAACTACCCACAGCCAGCCAATCACAGGAGCGAGTAATCACAAGTAACTCATAAATGGCTTCCCTGTGAACCAATGACAAACCAAATCAAAACCAGAATCAATTTGCGTTTGGTTTTACTTTGGATTCTGATTGGTTGGTTTACTTTCTCAGCCAATAGGAGAGCTTAGTAAACGCAAAACCAAAACACTTCCGACACTCAATTGAAATCCGCTCTATAACGTGAACCTGTTTTCACTGTTTCCTGAAACACTTAACTTGAATGGTTTGGTTAGTACTATTTACAAAATGAGAAGCCGTGTTGCATCGGTCGATACAGATCCGAGCCGCTTCGGCAACTTATAATATACGTCATCACATGGATTCGAGTGCAATTCGGGATTAATTTGAACGAGTGTGTAATGTAATGTGCTGAATGTGGTCAGCGGTTGAGTCTCGCAACTTATGAATATTAAACTGAAACTGGCTCGAAGAGTGACATTGGTTCACAGGAGATGTCAGGAGAGTTCGCAAGCTTCTGTAATGACTATGGAAGTCCTCAAGCCCTCACTTCCTAATCTCCAATGGCGAAGCTGAAAGAGCAATCCAGACAGTCAAAGGGCTCTGGAAGAACTGAAGCATCTGACAAACACCTGGCCCTGTTAGACTACAGAACAACTCCATCAGAGGGAATCAATCTGTCTCCAGCCCAGCTCTTGATGGGTCCAGCTCTTGATGACACGGTACTCCCCTCCCGTTGACTTCGCTTCTCTGTCCCATTGCCTACAACCGCCAGGAGGTACAACGTCATCTCAACATGGAAAAAGCCAAACAGAACTACTATCATGATAAATCCACAACCAACGAGCTCACACCACTACAGCCAGGAGAGGATGGCAGCTCTACCTGGGATAAGAAGTGGTCTCCAGGTATATTAATAGTACTAAAACATCACCACTCTCCCCGCTCTTGTGTTGTAGAGTCAGGAAGTCGCCGATACCGTCGCAATCGAAGACACCTTCGTACATCAACTGAAATTGCAAACAGAGAGGAACCCAGCGGGCCAGAGCCGGACATACCGCCAAGGAAGATAACACAGTAGTCTCAAAGGAAGTCACTCAGCTCCTCTATCAACCCATTGACGGAAACGAGACCACAGCCTCTGATGAACCACCACTACACATCAATCTGGCTCCTATCGTTACCCGTAGTGGTCGTAGGATCTCTTTAGACCACCTAAGAGACTTGACCTATAGGAACTGTTACTAATGTTACTGTTTTACTATAAAGTTAATTTCTTTCAACTTTTAGTTGACAAAAGCAGTGTTAAAAACTGTTATATAAATTAATCGTTACTTCATCGGCACGTGATTTCTTTAAATCATCCCATAAGAAGCTGAGAACAAGGATATGAAACATGCATCTAAATTATTCTTAGGTCAGTTAGGGATCTGAAAACGTCAGTATATATACAATCAGATTCTGATGCGCATTTTGAGAGCTATTCCAGCGACTACCGACTTATACGAAACACCTGCCTTTTTTTTAACTTTGAGGACTTATCATGACATGTTATTTTACAACTCCAGGATTCTTAAGTAAAACCTCCGAAAATGCGCTTTTTGTGTGTGCAAAAAAGTGACTTACTTTCAATATCCAAGTCCAGTTATTGGCCATTATGATCACCTGTGGATCTCTTCAAAGATAGATTTCTTGGGCTTCTGTTTCTTGTCCTTCGAAGCCTGCTTCAGTTACAATTGATTCTGACTCCATGGTGATATTCAAGGCCTTTTAAATAGAGGAGGGTCTGAATGGGGGGGTCTACATGTCGGTTAAAATTTTGGCCATTTGTCAGTTGTCAGTTAGCCCTAGTTAATCATTACTAAAGAAAATTTACGTTTGACCTACAAAAACAAATTTGTCAGTTGTCAGTTATTTTTCGGTTGTCAGTCGTCAGTAAAAAAAATCATCATTTGTCAGTTGTCAGTTATTTTTAAGCGGGCCGTTTGTCAGTAGTCATGCAGTTAACCCCATTCAGACCCTCATAGAGGAAGAGGCTGTACACAGCCTGTACTCGGGCAGTAGAGACTCATAACGAGCTGCGCTCTCTTACCCAGTAAGACCTATCATTCCAATCTAAACGAAGTCCTGCTGGTGATCTACCGAATGCGTCGGGCTTCACGGACCGAAATACCATTTAAAAGAAAACCTAACTATTACTGAGTTATTATGCTTATATTTACATTAGAAAGGAGAGAATCCAGTAAGACTTAATATTTCAAGCTATAGCCGTTCTATATCCCCAGTTGGTTCATCCATGCAGCGGGAAGTCCTGGCAGCTTAGTCTGCCTGAGCGCTTCAGGGATATAGAACTCATTTTTTTCTAGCGTCTCCGGCAAGTTTACTAAAATAAGATTGATTTCAAGTTAGTTCTATATCCCCAGTTGGTTCATCCAGCGGGAAGTCCTGGCAGCTTAGTCTGCCTGAGCGCTTCAGGGACTGATAGGACTCATTTCTATCTAGCGTCTCCGGCAAGTTTACTAAAATAAGATTGATTTCAAGTTAGTTCTATATCCCCAGTTGGTTCATCCAGCGGGAAGTCCTGGCAGCTTAGTCTGCCTGAGCGCTTCAGGGATATAGAACTCATTTTTTTCTAGCGACTCCGGCAAGTTTACCAAAATAAGATAGAAATAACTCAAGCTGCGTTTAATTGATGGGAATGTAGAGAGTTGACTAGAACCCCGCAGAGATCGCAGAACTGAGTTCTGCGATCTCTCCGGGGTGCCTAGTCAAACATTGGTTCCTAAGAGCGTCTGGCTCGTTACGTAACCAGTTACTTAACGATTGAGTTGAAGCCGAAGCTTATATTTTTCAGATCCAACCTTAACCCTATCCTTATTATGGGGACAAATTTTGGGATTTTTTTTGTGTGGATTCTAAACTTTGAAATTCCATTTCTCACCTGTTAGCTTCCTTATAGTCAAAAGTGAATGTTAAGTAAATTATTAATGAGAACAAATGTTAACTTTGATGACTGTTTGATGTTAATCAAGGAAAAGAGCATCTGTCATTCCTTATAATTGATGTTTTAGCCGTTAAACGAACCCGTATTTTGATAAAAAACATTTTGAGATTGCACGAATTTCAAAATGATCGGGTTAAAGTTTCTTAAAATAAATTGAATAGATCTTTCTTATTTTGAATGGCTAGATATTGTATGTCTTTCCCATGCCACATCTACTGTTTCGTTTAAATGTCAGAAGGAACCAGGTTAAGGTTACCGGATACCTTCGCGGGTCTCTCTCGTTAATAATTTTGTACGCGCGTTGTTTTAAAGAAAACTATAGAAATCTATACACCTCTGTAAAGCTTATGAAGTGTAGAATACGCTGAATGGATTTGTTTAAAATATATATTTTATTGTAAAGCAATGCTAAGCCAACAAACGCAAAACTGACAAGGTTTATAAAAGTGATAAGAACAATTCAACTGCACAATGTCAATCAGCATATGACAGCCTAAAAAGGGTGTGAGCATTTGTTAATATTTATACGAAGAAAAACCTAGTCGGAGATTTGGCGTGTAAAGTTTTGTGAACAAAAGGACCCCTGGAGCTTCAAAGCAGTAGTGAAATTCGCGGGAAATTATAGACTCCGATGTGAACTCATCGCTGCTCGCGTCCTCAGTCTCTTCAAATGACTTGCTGGTTCCTGGTAAGCCAAACGACAGTTTAAACCTGCTGGCGCTGCTTATATTTGGAGTTGACCCTGATTGGGGCCTGAAGTCGAAGGTTGTTATTCGCTGCCTTTCGCACGTTCTTCGAACCGACGAGCCTTTGTCGCTGTCCGCGAGCTCAATCCGTCTCGTTTTACCGAATTCCTCCTTATCGCCGGTTTACTTTCTGCTTTTTCTCTTTTGGATTTCCCCATACAAACGATTGATAAAAGACTCTAAATGCACGTTTGTTATTTCGAAGAAGGGAAGCTACAACAACATCGATGAAACCAATAATCGATGACAATCGATGCCAATCAATATCAATCGATATTAATCAATCGATTGATATTGGAAATCGATGACTAATCGATGAAGGACATTTTTGTGACCTTTCATCAATTGATACCCGATCATCGATTGATACCCGATCATCGATTGTTATTGATTGCCGTAGATTAATATCGATTGTCATCGGTTAAAGGCGCAGTGTCACGGTACTGCGCATGTCACAGTCTCCCGACATTGAATTGATAGCTGTATTGTGTAACATCCAATGAGAATCAATCAAAATAAATTGCAGGAAACGCCACACTGTTCGGGTGTTAGCCGTATTCACAGATTGTAGTTATGCACAGTATATGGCGAGATTTACAAGGATTTTATTCTTCCTACATCCAAGGTCAAACAGCATTGAGTAAAGAATGGTATATATATTTCATTTAATACTTGCTTGTATTTTTTGCTGTTTCCAGTCGTAAACAGTCCGAATTTGACCAAAGTGAAAGAAGATATATATTTCTTCGTTGTGCAATAATTCTCAAAATGGCACCATTGTTTTATTTCTACATGACTAATAACAGTTCTCTGCTGTAAAAAATATAGAACATTCTATGGACGATTTCTTTTCTTAAAGTTTGGAAACGTAACACATACATTTGCGCTAAAAAGTTCAGTACTTTCGGAAGTACGAGTGGCTGTTTACTAGTTTGCACTATCGGCCGCTGTTATGGACAGGAAACTTACTTTCGCAGCTTAATATTTATGTCGATTGGTCGGAAGGATATCTTGTTTAAGATTCTATGGTTCTTTCGGCATCAAGAAATTTTTAAACGGGAGTTTTCGTACAGTATTTCAAGCTATGCTGTAGCGCGAGTTTAGCACGTTCGATCGTTATTATCAGTTTGCTCTATGGGTTCTCATGTATTCAATAATCACTTCTATAGCTTCATATGTATGTCGATTGCTCACAAGGCTATCGTGTTTGAGTGCATGAGGTGTTTGTGCCAGCAAATAAAGGTTTTACATAACTTTTCGTATAGTCTTTGCATTCCGGTCGGTTCATATAATTTCAGCCTCGTTTCTAAGCCGTAGATATATATTTCTTCGTATCGCTGTTGAAAACTGCCATATCATTTATAATACGACTTGAAAAGTTGCCATGTATTTCGTGAACTCTACTGGACATCCAAACCCTCTTCGCTTCTGGTTGGAATGCCAAAAAGTTTCCAATTTCTTGCGTTTTTCGGCTGCTGTTTTCAGAGTACTCTGTGGCCGTTTTCCCCGCCGGTAAGCATCACTTATGCTTTTTTGTTTTAGTTGTGTTGCAGTCTGCAACGACTAATTTTGAATAAACAAATAACTAAAACTTATTTAAGCACATCTTACATTTCCATAAATGACCAAAGGAAGTCGATTTAAAAATCGATATTTCACCGCTCTGAGAACTTCGGGCTTGTGTTCCGTGTACCGAAATCACCATTTTGTTATATATTAAACTGTGTTATACATTAAACCGTGTTATATAATTGTATTATAAACTGGCATCATATAACCATTCCTACCGAATGGAGCCGACTATAGGTAACAGTGAAACACTAGACACAGAGGAACAGTGGAACACTAGGTACAGTGGAACACTAGACACAGTGAAACAGTGGGACACTAGACACAGTGGAACACTAGACACTGGAACACTAGACACAGTGGAACACTAGGCACAGTGAAACAGTGGAACACTAGACACAGTGGAACACTAGGCACATGCAGTGGGACACTAGGCACAGTGGAACACTAAGCACAATGGAACAGTGGAACACTAGGCACAGTGGAACACTAGGTACAGTGGAACGCTAGACACAGTGGAACACTAGACACAGTGGAACACTAGGCACAGTGGGACACTAGGCACAGTGGAACACTAAGCACAATGGAACAGTGGAACACCAGGCACAGTGGAACAGTGGAACACTAGACACAGTGGAACACTAGGTACAGTGGAACACTATTAGACACAGTGGAACACTAGCTAGGTACAGTGGAACACTAGGCACAGTGGAACACTAAGCACAATGGAACAGTGGAACACTATGCACAGTGGTACAGTGGAACACTAGACAGTGCGTGAACACTAGGTACAGTGGAACACTAGGCACAGTGGAACAGTGGAACACTAGGCACAGTGGGACACTAGGCACAGTGGGACACTAGGCACAGTGGGACACTAGGCACAGTGGAACACTACTCAGTAGGCATAGTGGAACAGTGGAACACTAGACACAGTGGAACACTAGGTACAGTGGAACACTAGACACAGTGGAACACTAGGCACAGTGGAACACTAGGCACAGTGGAACACTAAGCACAATGGAACAGTGGAACACTAGGCACAGTGGAACAGTGGAACACTAGGCCGGCACAGTGGAACAGTGGAACACTAGGCACAGTGGAACACTAGGCACAGTGGAACACTAATATAGGCACAGTGGAACACTAGGCACAGTGGAACAGTGGAATACTAGGCACAGAGGAACACTAGGCACAGTCGAACAGTGGAACACTAGGCACAGTGGAACACTAAGCACAATGGAACAGTGGAACACTAGGCACAGTGGAACAGTGGAACACTAGGCCGGCACAGTGGAACAGTGGAACACTAGGCACAGTGGAACAGTGGAACACTAGGCACAGTGGAACAGTGGAATACTAGGCACAGAGGAACACTAGGCACAGTGGAACAGTGGAACACTAGGCACAGTGAACACTAGACACAGTGGAACACTAGACACAGTGGAACACTAGACACAGTGGAACACTAGACACAGTGGAACAGTGGAACACTATATAGACACAGTGGAACAGTGGAACACTAGACACAGTGGAACACTAGGCACAGTGGAACAGTGGAACACTAGACACAGTGGAACACTAGGCACAGTGGGCCCTCGTTCCCCTATTTTCTTGCTCACACTGTACCTCTCTCCAATACTGACATCGAAAGAACACTCTTGAAACGTATTTGATTGAGGGAAACTGGGAGTGACAAGAGTTCAATTGGGCTCGATTACAGAAAATTCGATTACCGAGCGTTCGATTGGGTTCGCCGTGGCAAACTTTTTGAGCTAAGTTCGATTGAGTTCGATTGCCGAACGTTCGATTGACTACGCCGGGAGTTAATTGTGGGCACATTTGTTTATGCGGAACTTATGCTCCTGGCTGGTTCTGATTTCCTCGCATTGCACACTTAAGGTTTGAATTTTATCGTGTTTTTTTTAAATCGTAATTTCTTATATCTGCAGGGCCAATTGTAACGTACGTTATATGAATCAGGTATAGGCACATAGGCAAGTTTATTCGATGCCAATCGATACCAATCAGTGGATGAGTTTGTGTGACTATCGATTGATCATCGATTGACCGATACCAATCGATATCAATTAACTAATTTTCATCGATTGATATCGATTTATTAATTGGTTTCCGATGATCGATTTTCATCGATTTAGTACGCCGGGAACAACAGTATGCAAATTACGGTACTCGGATAACAGCTCCCGCTAAAAGTCCACGGGTGCCCGTGGCACGTAAAGGGATTACAACGATTTATTTAGTTTCCTTCTAAATACGTTTTTTTCTAAATATCTCGCAAGCTTTTATATCTTTTGAAATAATGTTTTTTCTAAATTGTAGAACAATCCATAAACTTTCCAAATAATCAATAATATTTTTTTACAAAAAAAAACATGCCTTTATATAACCTTAAGATAAGAACTGAATTTGAAATGAATTTTCTTATAATTTAAATACGACAGTACGCGCAAACGAAACACGGTTATTGATTCTAAAATTCACATAGATGAGGGTTGTTTCCAACGAAAATTACCTTTTTGTTCCCTTGTTCCCAATTTTTTTTCTAGGGAAACAGTCAATTTTTCCATTGAGAAAAAATGGAAATTGTTCCCTTGTTCCCTAAAACCTCTATTCATATTCCCTTGTTCCCCGATATATTTTTAGTTTGTTCCCTGTTCCCAACGGATTTTTTGTCATTTTCCCTTGTTCCTCGAAACCCCTGGGAGACCCTCACTACAGGTAGCAGTATTTTACACAGAGTCACAGTCTGTCAACCAGGTTTCTCTGCTGTCTCCAGGTTTCCTGTGAACTCAGTTGAATTTCATATTTAGGGGTGTTCACATTATTTATGGGTTGGGAGGTCATTATTTATGGCATTATTTATGGATTCTCCTTGGGTGGTTCATCAAAGTTTTTACCGTACCCGTCATGTAAAATGTAATGAAATTATTGTTATAATGCGAAGCCAATGTTTAGTCTCCAGAACACAGGAAACCAGTGTTTTAGAGAGTAGTAAACTCTCAAAAATAAATAATGAACACTCCCTTACAAGGCAAAAAGCCTATGAAAAAAAGTTACTGAATTCCTGAGGAAAGATCAAGTAAAATACCTGACTATAGGTAGAAGTATTTTACACAGAGTCACAGCCTTTCAGCCATGCAGGTTTCTCTGCTGTCTCCAGGTTTCCAGTGAACTTGACTTTCATATTTACAACAAAAAGCCGATACGAAAAAGAATAATAAAAAGCAAGGGTAATTATGATTTTTGGCACAAATGACCCAAAAATCGATCACTTTGCTATATTTTCAAAAGTTTCCAACGTAGAATATTGATTTTTTGTGGAAGGCTGAAGACGGATGACCAAAACAAAATCCGATAATTTGAACTACCGTAGGCATCTTGATGACGTCACAGTTACCTCATGTATTCATTTAGAATAGGTTTCTCGATGTTTTCGATTATCTTTAACATCAGTAAATTATATATTTTCGATTTTCCATCATGTTGACAACAAAGAAACCGAAAACCCGAGTTCGATTGGTTAACAGGGACAAAAGTTATTAAATTTTGAACTTTTGTAATTTTCCCGCAAAAATTTGGCGGGAAATATAAAAACTGCACCATTTACAAAATAACTTCTTCATTCATCTTTTAGAGTTTAAAATATTTGTTCACGACAATCTAGCAATTAAAAGAGTAAATCGGTACCCACAACAGTATGTTTTTAGAATTTTCAATTTTTGAGAGGAAATACTTTAAAATTCACAGTGAAAAAGAGGATACGTCATTATGACGTCATATATTTTTGAAAACGTCTTTTAAAAATAACTATTTGAGTATTTTTCGGGTTTTAAGGAGGAAAGGTACTTACTGTAAACTGCCATTGCCGCAATATGGTATTTTTTTATGTTTCTTCAATTTATATAGCATATGACTGATGTCAGACCCATGACGTTAGAAAATGTGACGTCACAGGAATCTTCAGTTCTTAATAACTCAACATATATTTATCGAAGAGACTTTAAAATTGCGACAATCAAAAATACATATTTATGTTGTTGTGATAATATGCTTTATCTCAAACGTATAGGTAACGCAGAATTTGACCTTTAAAGGAGTCGTTCGTTATGACGTCACAATAACGTCAATCAGGAGCCCATTACCAGGATCGTGCATCTCTCAGATTAGGTCTGTCCAGCAGCAGAACAGATGATGTAGCTATTTTTAGCTTTTTGTTTGCCGCGAGAAGAAACAAAGGCCGTCACTTTTAACCAATCAGGATGCACTGAAAAATCAGTTGTAATAAACACGGTTCAAACTGCTAAACATAGGCCCCCTAAGGGCAACTCGTGGATGATCAGTGAGCTATTTTGGTATATACTAAAAATCGCGTGACCGATGACGTCATCGTTACGTCATCACCACTAAGTGAATCGTGGGAAAATAATACCATACCTGTCCAAGTTTGAACTGTCTGGCATTAGAAATGAGGGAGACATGGGCATGTACTTAAAATCACGTGACCGATGATGTCATCGTTACGTCATCACCACTAAGTGAATCGTGGGGAAATAATACCATACCTGTCCAAGTTTGAAGTGTCTGCCCTTAGAAATGAAGGAGATATGGGCATGTACTTAAAACACGTAATCGATGACGTTATCGTTACGTCATCGCCATTAAGTGATTGATAGCATCTGTCTAGGTTTGAACTGTCTCCCATCAGATATGAGGGAGATATGGCATGTACTTAAAGTCACGTGATCGATGACGTCATCGTTACGTCATCACCACTAAGTGATTGATAGAGACCCACTACCATGTATGTCCAGGTTTGAAGTGTCTGGCATTAGATGGGCACCGTCAATACATCTTCTCCAGCATGACCAAATATTTTCGAAACCTTGGACGGTCATTCGGAAAGTCAACGGCGAGTCGTCGAGTCACAGAAAGAAACGACGAATAAATTATCTCCTATCCACCTGAACCCAATAATTCGTTCTGCACATTCGCGCATCCACGACTTAAATTACTATTGTGTATGGAATAAACGACCTATTCATAGCTTGATTACGTCTAGAACCTTCGCTTGATAATGGCTAATTGTGTTGACGCATGCAATCTAAGTAGTTCTGGAACCTTCCAATCTGAACAAGGATTGTGTGACAAAGTTATTATTTAGTGTAGCTAAATCGAATTGATCTTTAAGTCAAAATATGCCCCGCTGAACTTTGAAATCACATATCGAAGAGGTTAAAACGAGTTTTTATCCGGTCGACATCGGCGCAGAATTGAGTTTTTGGGAATCTAACGCTAGCCAAATGTAACTTGCAAACGTTTTATCAAACATAAACAGTGCATGACCCAGAGGCAACTGGCTGGAAGATCAAAGAAAACACATGTTTTTTTAGGATGGAACCTATGTGAATATATTACGTTTTTTCAGTTCAGTTCGATAAAGTGAAATAATTAATGTCAATTGCAAAATTTCAGTAAATACTAAGTCACATTTGGATATATTAAACTCCATTCTGTCTTGTTCTGAAAAAAAAGGAAAACCTATTTAAAATGACTGTGAATGTAAAACTATTCATGCCAGAGGTTTCGCTGTTCTTTGAGCAGAATAGAAATATCTTGAACAGATGAAGAAATATTCTTCCCTTCAACTATATTTGACGATGAAATTCGCAGACTAGAGGAAGATTATGCTACTCAAAGCGATGAAGAGTTTTTAAATGATGTAGAAGGGATTGAAGCTAAGTAGGATGAACATCGTGCTGTAGACAACACGCCCATTCATGTTCATGAAAGTCTTGGCGTTGGCTTCCACACGAGTGGTTTATGAAGACAACTCTCTTTGCAAATCAAAAAGCAAATTATTTTGTTATACTAAAAATCACGTGTCCGATGACGTCATCGTTACGTCATCACCACTAAGTGAATCGTGGAAAAACAATACCTTTAAACTGTCTGGCAATAGAAATGAGGGAGATATGGGCATGTAGTTAACATCACGTGACCGATGACGTCATCACCTCTAAGTGATTGATAGGGACCCACAACCATGTCTGTCCAGGTTTGAGCGGGCTGGCATTAAAAACGAGGGAGATATGGGCATGTACCTAAAATCACGTGACCGATGACGTCATCGTTACGTCATCACCACTAGGTGCTTGATAGGGACCTACTACCATGTCTGTCAGGTTTAAGCGTGCTGGCATTAGAAATGAGGGAGATATGGGCATGTACTTAAAATCACGTGAGCGATGACGTCATCGTTACGTCATCACCACTAAGTGATTGATAGGGACCCACTACGATGTCTGTCCAGGTTTGGAGTGTCTGGCATAAGGAAGGCACCGTCAATACATCTTCTTCGGCTAGATCAACAAGGTAGTTAACATGCAATTCCATGCTAATTAAATGACTAGTGAAAAAAGGCAAGAATTTCTACGTACCAGGCGTGACATCGTCAACAAAGTCGTCGCATGTTTCTTCTTCGGCCGCCATATTTAATCAGGGGTGCTCGCAGAGGATCACGGACCGGTCGAGGAGGGCCACTCAGCGTTTTGGTTTTTACTTTTGTCCTTTTGGTTTTTATTTTTGATGATCCTCCTGAAGTGTTTGTTGTTTCCCTGGATCTGTATGCTCCTCTTGATTTGACTTGTCAGACTTATTGGTATAAGCGGTTCTTCACTTCTGCGGTCGTCCTCACCCACGGTCGCTATATATTGGCTGGATTGCTTCCTTTCCAGCTTCCTTCTCATCAATGGTGTTAATGACTGTATTAATTAACTAGTTTGAACTCCAGTAGCTCGCATCAAGACAAACTGTTTTCCCATCTGTCGGTAGTCCGTCTGGCTGTTATCTGGGAACCTTGTATGTAGTTCACAATGTAGAACACTGGCTCGTATGGAGTGCTCCATTTGTTCCTCATTGGTTGCTTGACCAATATACGTAGTCGCGTAGTAATAGTCTTCCTTTCCTTCTTTCGTCTGTCTTCCTTCCCTCTTTCGCTTCATCCTCTCTTTGTACTCTGCATCTTTCTGGTCAATGCTGTCATCGTCTTCTGTATCCTGCATCTCTGGGTTTACATGGTCCAGTTCAGTCCTAATGCTGGATGTGGTGTCGATCTGTATGCTGTCAGCATATCTTGTATGGCATTTCGTCTCTCGTACCGACCTTTGCCTTGTAGGTTGGCTCTGTTTTATTCATGCAGCATCTGCATAAATCTCTGGGCTTCACCATTCGCTCTGGGATGTAGTTGGCTATGGCGCGGTATTCGTGCCAAAATTCGATGGGCCTGTGCGATGCTTCAATTGGCCTATGCGATGCTTCAATTGGCCTATGCGATGCTTCAATTGGCCTATGCGATGCTTCAATTGGCCTATGCGATGCTTCAATTGGCCTATGCGATGCTTCAATTGGCCTATGCAATGCTTCAATTGGCCTATGCGATCATTCGATGGGCCTATGCGATGGTTCAATGGGCCTATGCGATCGTTCGATGGGCCTATATATGCGATCGTTCCATGGGCCTATGCGGTCGTTCCATGGACCTATGCCATCATTCGATGGGCCTATGCGATGGTTCCATGGGCCTATGCGATCATTCGATGGGCCTATGATGATCATTCATTCGATCTTCAATATATGCGATACCAGAAGTCCTTGCGATTTAGTCATGTGACAGAACCATGTGACCCACACTTTCGCGCCCGAACCGAACCGTTGAGCTACTCATTTGCCATTCCGGTTCTGAAAGGATTGCATGGTAATTGGTATTATATTTGTAGTCGAAATATGTCTTTAGAAAAATGCAGGGACCTTTTGAAGGCAGTCGAGAAAGAATTAAAAAGCACTAGAAATACGTCGTCCACACGTTCTTCGCCTTCAGCCACTAGACCGGCACCGGTCGCGGGTACATCGTCATCGCCATCGGGTTCTTCCATGGCCACTAGTTCCAGTTCCATATCTCCTTGGCAAGAGCATAAAACTCTTGGGGGGGGGGGCAAATAAACGGCCGTATAAGTTCACCAGGGTCAACGAAAAAAAACAACACGTCCCAACTTGGACCCGTATGTTTGTTTGTCTTGCATCCAAAATCGCTACCGTCACACCAAACCCATCAGAATACGAGCAGCTTCGACTGGCTGACCTTGGAGGGAAGCGAGTCGCCTTGAAATGCGAGTCATCTGCATTAGATGTAGCATTGAAGGAAGCATTTCCCAAACTCTTTGTTGTCATTTAACTATTCGCGAAAAAGTGAAAACGAGAAACTTCTCGAGACTTTTTCTGGTTTTCATGTTTTTCTTCAAATGCAAAAAAAGTCACCTATTTCTGCTTTCTTTGTTCGACCACCTTGATTGACAGCTGTCAAAAAGCTGGCGCATGCATATATAATCGCCGTGACCCCATAAAAACGCACCAATCAGCCCACGATTGCTCTCATCTGACTTGATAGCTCAGTTGGTAGAGCGCCAGACATGTAACCTGGAGGTCCCACTTGGGTCAGAGATTTTTTTCTCTTTCCCTCGTAGGGCGTGCACACTTAGCACTACAGCTTACCACTTTACATCACATTCTTTACACTTACTAGTGCTACGCGGCAAACATGATTTCATATCATAACTACATATATTAAGGGATACGTGTTTCTTCTGATTTTAGCTAAGCCTGAGGCTTGTTAAAGTTTCCCGTATAGATATAGTTTCACATACATAAAAATAAAATTGACGCACTCACCTTGTTCTGAACATGAAAAAAATACAATAAGTGCACGTGAAAATGCACGCAGTCACCTACATTTTGACCGTTCTCTTAAAAAAAGAAGAACGTGAAAACAACAAATTTTACGTTCAAAGGAGGACGCGAACATAAGAAAATAAATCACACCGTTTATCGTTCGGCCTGAACGGACTCTGGCCTGATCACATTTTTCGAAAATATGGTTATAAAAGGCACCTAAAGGCCACTACAAATTTCGAGAGAAAACACTTTTCTACGTTTCGTCGTCGTCAGCCGTCGTCGTCCTTAGGCTAGTTGCTTAAGGTTCCTATTCTCAAGGAAAGCCTAACCACTCAAAAACCCATAGGGAATTATAAAAGGCAAAATATGCTGACTTACTTGCTAAAACGGTTGCGATTTATCCTATAAACCGGCTCCACGTTCGATCGATCTGTATGTAGAAAAGCCCGGTGTTGTTGATTTCCCGCCTTTTCCATCACACGACTCTTGCACATCCGGGGAATTGAAGCTGGGCGTCGCGTGTTCGAATGAAGATCGAATGTCTTGAAGGATTGAATGTTTGAATCCAAGGATTGAATTTTCACACAAAGTACGCGCCATCGTATTGAATGTTTAAATGAATGAATTGAAAGTTTGAATGTTCGAATTGAATGTTTGAATGTTCTAATTGAATGGTTGAATGTTCGAATTGCATGTTTGAATGTTCGAATTGCATGTTTGAATGTTCGAATTGCATGTTTGAATGTTCGAATTGAATGATTGAATGTTTGAATTGCATGTTTGAATGTTCGAATTGAATGATTGAATGTTTGAATTGCATGTTTGAATGTTCGAATTGAATGATTGAATGTTTGAATTGCATGTTTGAATGTTCGAATTGAATGATTGAATGTTTGAATTGCATGTTTGAATTTAAAATGAAGTTATCAATAATAGACAAGTCGCTGTGATTTCCTTCTTCAATGCGCAAAGAAACTGATTTAAGAAGATCTTGAATCCGAATACGAATGTCGGAAATACAGTCCTCGAAAGGCATACTAAGATTTGCAAACAAAATGGCGACTGTGGGTCACATGACTAAATCGCAAAGACTTCTGGTATCGCATATATTGAAGATCGAATTAATGATCATCATAGGCCCATCGAATGATCGCATAGGCCCATCGAACCATTGCATAGGCCAATCGAACGATCGCATAGGCCCATTGAACCATTGCATAGGCCCATCGAACGATCACATTGGCCCATCGAATGATCGCATAGGCCCATCGAACCATTGCATAGGCCAATCGAACGATCGCATAGGCCCATTGAACCATTGCATAGGCCAATCGAACGATCGCATAGGCCCATCGAATTTTGGCACGAATACCGCGCCATATTTGGCGGGTTATTCTGTGGTGTTGGAGCCCTTTTTGTTTGCAAATTCCGTAAATTCCTTCGAGTTAAATGGTGGTCGGTTGTCGCTCCCCAGTCTTCTGGGTGTACCATAAGTAGCGAATATGTGTTTCAGCCTTTCCTTGTTCGTTTGGTAGTTCGTCGATGGTACAGGTTCTACTACTGGATAACGAGTCCTCTTGTCAATCATGACAAGGTTGTAGTGACCGTCTGGGTAAGGTCCCCCGTGGTCTATACGGCTAATGTGTCCCATGGCCATGGTTTGCTAGGGATGCTTGTCACCTTGATAGGTTCGTCTCTGCTCTCTTTTGTAGCTACCTTGCATTCGTAGCACTGATCGATCGCTGTGTCAAACATGCTGTTCATCAGTGGGGACCAGTACTTCTCTCTCAGAATCTGCTTTGTCTAAGTACCAAGGTGTCCTAGACTGTGCCCTAGTTTGACCACTTTTCTCTGTAGCGCCTCTGGTAGCACTATTCGTTGTTCTTGGAAGATCAGTCCTTCTGCAACTGATATATAGTTCCGGTTTCGCATGCTGGTATGGCTCTATGTCTCAGTCTCGTCTATACTTCTTGCAGGCCCCCTTTGCTATTCTTCTTGCTAGCCTCTGCATTGTGTTGTCCTTCTGGGTTTCCTCTCTAATTCGTTCCGAATACTCTGAACATCGCTTCATCGAAGACGTCCTGTGATGACTTTGCTCCAAATATCAGTCTTCTAGGTCGGTAGTTCCCCCATGGTGTGCTGAACGTCGCTACATGTCTTGTTTCAGGATCCAGTGTTAGTTGGTGGTTGGTACCCCTGTCGGAGGTCCAACTTTGTAAATATCCGTTACAGTCGTGCAGCTGGTAAATGAAGTCCTCGACTGTAAAAGCTCCATCGAAAATTAAAAGGCCAAGAAAACCATAATTATATACATCTCTGAGCGAGAGATATCTTTGACTTTGAGCGATTTATGAAGGTTTTTTCACATCTAGAGTCACTCTTACATCTCCCCCAGCAACCTTTTCTCTTCATGTTTCTTCAGTCATGCTTGGCGTCTTTGTCCGCAAATCAATCCCACCGTGCTTTGCGCGTCGGAGAGAAAATCTATTTATAGATATATATAATAAATAATAATAACAATGTTCTTATGGCGCATTTAAAAATCACAATGCGCTTACATGATGAAAATTTCCTTCTAGAAAAATGCTAAATAAATGTTACTACGAATTACTCAATACATTTAGATAAAAATAATTAGTTGTAATGCTAAAATGCTAAAATGCTAAAAATACCAAAATACTAAATATGTGTATACTAACACGGACACGGATGGATAAAAAGGCCATGGATAAGAATAATTAGATGTAATAAAAAGTGTTACTACATATATATTTTCTTGAAAAGATAGGTTTTTAGAGCAGTTTTAAAAGTTGATACTGAAGGTGATAATTTAATGTAGTTCGGCAGAGAGTTCCATAATTTGGGAGCAGCGAGGGAGAAGGCACGTTCTCCATATGCTACTGTTCTTGAGCAGGGGGTATTAAGGAGGGAGTGACTGGACGAGCGTAGATTGTAAGTAGGGCGGTATTCTTACTAGGAGGGTAGACAAATATGGGAGATAGGAGAATTTTAAAGTCTATACGTGAATCAATCGATAACCAGTGTAAGCCTTTAAGGACAGGTGTGATATGATCATAGCGTTTGACTCCAGTGATAAGACGTGCAGCTGTATTTTGGACACGTTGCAGTTTATCTTTTTCGTATTTTGGTAGACCGTATACGGAAGGCTGAACATTACAATAGTCCAAGCGTGAGATAATAAAGGCATTTACAAGTACTTTAAGGTTATCTTGGGAAAGATATTTCCGTATGCGCCCAATAGCCCTTATAGATAAAATAGCTTTTTTTTACAGATTTCATTAACATGCTGGGTAAAGTTTAAGTTCTTGTCTAACGTAACTCCAAGATTGCGTACTTTATCAGTTGGCACGATGGTGCTGTTGAATCGGAAAATCTGAATATTAGGGTTTTTCATAAAGCGAGATGTAAAATGAATAACTTCTGTTTTCCCTGCGTTACATACAAATGTAGTAGCATGTTTTCAGTGTTCCATGACATAACATCTTCTACGCAGCTGCGAAGAGTGTCAAGTGCAATAGATTGATTATTTGGATTTATAGCAATGTATAGTTGTGTATCATCAGCATAGAACATGCAGTTTAAGTTATGATGACAAATTACGTCTTGGAGTGGAGCCATATAGAGTGTAAACAGGAGAGGTCCAAGTACTGATCTGTGGTACACCATATTCCAGAAAACGAGGCGAAGATACAGTGTTACCAATAATTACTGATTGAGAACATCCATAAAGATACGATTCAAACCATTTTAGTACAGTTCCCGAGAAGGCAAAATAGGTTCTAAGTCTTTCTATCAGAATCCCATGGTCGATAGTGTCAAATGCGGCTGACAAATCGAGTAGTACTAAAATAACGTCATGATGGAGATCGACGGATCTTAATATATCGTTTGTTACCCGGATTAGTGCTGTTTCGGTATAGTGATATTTACGGTAGGCAGATTGCAAAGAAGGAAACAAGTTATTGATATTAAGATAGTCATGGGCTTGAATCACAACAGTTTTTTAGATACCGTGCGGTTCCCTATTCTCTCGAAGCTTTTGAGTTAAGCTATGTTGCCGTTGGAATTGTTTTGTCAAAGGCTTAATACAAGAAATATGCAAAATTTTGCAGCATTCAAGAGACATTCGCTTGCTGCAAGCCGAGAAACTTGCTGTGTTTTTATCAGCTTCAGTGGACTGACGGCAACAATGACGGTGACGATATTTGTTTCTCCTGTTGTTCGGTTTCCAGAACGTTTTTGTTGAGATTTAAGTCTAATATTTGGTAAGAACTGTATTTAAGCGCCTTCCAATGCTTTTATGAAATCCATTTCATTCGTTATTACCACAGGCAACCCAAGCTTGAGCTTGGGCTGCCTGTGTGCTAGCTAGCGAACAACGATTTGGTATCTGAAATATCTCTTGTAATAACACAGGCAACCCAAGCTCTAATTGTGTGTATTTGTCAGTATAATATAGGGGAACTACTAAACGTACCTTTGCCCTATATGTTGTCTTTTGTCGTTTATTAGCGATTTGGGCCTATTTTCCTTTTCGGATCTCCTCTCCCTAAGAAAGAGACAAGGCAGCACACTCGAATTTTGACATCCCTGCACTCGAGGCCGTTTTTTTTTCACGAAAATCGGTCCTGTGGCCAAATTTTCCTTTCTCACACGAATGCCGATAATTACTCTTCTCCCACAAATGTTCAGATTTCAAAAATCTTTCTCCAAACCCTTCGAAAAGTCCCGATTTTAATGTGAAATCCATAGCTTTCTTCTTGCCGTAATGCTTAGATTAACAGCCTCGCCACCGAAGTTCAAATATCGCCTCAGCGGCCAGGCCTGCTGTCAAAAATCACTCTCTCCAGCGGAGGGACAGTTTGCAAAGTCTACGACTTTCCCCCGTCCCCACAGGTAGCTACTCAATAACCCATTGTACTAAACACAACCAATCGCGTGGCGAGAAATATGTAAACATCACTGATCGCAGGGAAAAGTCTTTTACGGCCTTCGCGTCATTCACACATCAGCAATGTTCAAAGAACTGTAGATTTTCGTTTGCTAGGAAATTCTCGTCGACAGTATATGTATTCTCATGATTTTAACTGCTGGACAAGCGGAGATCGTGAGATTTGTCTGTGCAGGTCACAATGTACTTGTTGGCTGGGACTGTCAAATCACTTCTAGTGAAAGAAAAAAATTCAACTCTCACTTCGAAGTGCAAAAGAGTAGCCGTCGTATGCTTGTACAATCCAGGTGTTGCTTCTACAGTTCATTCACACTATGGATTGCAAATCGCTGTCCTACCGTGGAAACAACTGGTCGAAAGGTCGATTTCAAATAGCCTGGTTGTCAACCGAATAGAGAATCACGTTGTACTCATCTGGGATGAAGCCAGCATGTCAAGTCAGCGCATGCTGGAGCTTGTCAATGCTATCCACCGCCGCCTCAGTACTGACATTGAAGGAAGGATGCTGTTTGGCGGCAAACAAATGATACTAGTGGGAGAATTTTTTCAGCTTCGGCCTGTCCCCAATTGTTTCGATGATGGAATGTTCTTGTTTCATTCGCCAGTTTTTAAAAGGGCATTTCCCCATCGCTTTGAACTGACACAGGTCATGCGGCAGATGAACGAGGAATTTCTCTCGGCACTACAGGATGTGCGATCAGTGATGTTTACATATTTCTCGCCACGCGATTGGTTGTGTTTAGTACAATGGGTTATTGAGTAGCTACCTGTGGGGACGGGGGAAAGTTGTAGACTGTCCCTCCGCTGAGAGAGTGATTTTTGACAGCAGGCCTGGCCGCTGAGGCGATATTTGAACTTCGGTGGCGAAGCTGTTATGCACCTATCAGCGGCTTGAATGCAAACATTGCCCCTGGGGTCGGGGAAATGCTCGACTTTGTTTTAGGGTTGGAAAACTGGGGTGGGGGATTTGTTCAAATTGTTTTTGTCATCAGGGAAACTAACCACGGAGATTGTCCCTTCTTGTTTATTAATACGAGAGTTAAAGCGTGATATGAGATATACCGAGACGACCAGTGTAGAATTTCGATGCCGAGTATTCTTGACTTGGGCTTAAGGACGACTTTTAAAATCCAATCCTTTTGGGGTTATCTGTTGACCATCTGTCACCAAGTTTGGCATAAATGAAATCATTACATATGAAGCATAACTTTTTTATGTTTAGTTTTGCCAAAATATCGAATTTTCTTATTCATTAATGCTAAAACAAAATGCATGTTGCTCGCAGCAAGAATTGTTAACTTTTATATCATTGAAGTGTTAATAAAGTTACATTTCTGTTAAAAATAGAGTGTTCAGTAGTCAATTCAGCTCCCTCGAGCTCATTTCGTGCAAAATCACGGGGGATTGTAGGTCGTGGAAGACCTAACCAGGGGACTTTGAAAGGGACGATTCGCCTACCCCTGGGGGAAATCATCAAGATTGTTTCTGTCTTTTTACAATCCCCCTGGTTACCCCGGGGGTCGACCCCACGGGGAAGCCGCTGATAGGTGCATTAATCTAAGCATTACGGCAAGAAGAAAGCTATGAATTTGACATTGAAATCGGGACTTTTCGAAGGGTTTGGAGAAAGATTTTTGAAATCTGAACATTTGTGGGAGAAGAGTAATTATCGGCATTCGTGTGAGAAAGGAAAATTTGGCCACAAGACAGATTTTCGTGAAAAAAACCGGCCTCGAGTGCAGGGATGCCGAAATTCGAGTGTGCTGCCTTGTCTCTTTCTTAGGGAGAGAAGATCCGAAAAGGAAAATAGGCCCAAATCGCTAATAAACGACAAAAGACAACATATAGGGCAAAGGTACGTTTATTTCAGTTGATTTTAACCTATCAATAGTAGTAAAATTCGTGATTTTCCCCGTTTAGTAGTTCCCCTATATTATACTGACAAATACACACAATTAGAGCTTGGGTTGCCTGTGTTATTACAAGAGATATTTCAGATACCAAATCGTTGTTCGCTAGCTAGCACACAGGCAGCCCAAGCTCACGATTTGTGGCTCTTACAAATCCTACGGTAGATTACGTGATCACTCGCGTAAGATTGATTGCGTGATAGCGCGCGCTAGAGTCACCGTTTTCTCCAGAAATTTTCCTTTGAGTAGAGAGGGATCTCAAAAATCAAAAGCGCTCTAAAACCGATCCAAACTAGCCCAAAATAGAATACCCAAGGACATAAGAGCAGGACACTCGAGGTACATTTATTGCAAAATGTTATTTCATTACCTTTATTTTACCACGATAAGAAATCAATGCAAACTCTATTAGTGAGATGACAAGGAAAATTTCTGGAGAAAACGGTGACTCTAGCGCGCACTATCACGCAATCAATCTTACGCGAGTGATCACGTAATCTACAGTAGGATTTGTAAGAGCCACAAATCGTGAGCTTGGGCTGCCTGTGGTTAGCATAGTGTTCAAAGTAAGCTCGCGCGGAGCTGGCATTTTCACATCCGGTTTTGAGTCGTTTTTTTTTATCCAATCAGCGCAACATCCATGGATTCGCGTCAGGCCCTTTTCTTTCTTTTCCTCTTTTCCTCCTCTCCTCCTCTCCCCCCCCTCCCCCCCCCCCCCCCCCCAAAAATATATATATATATATATATATATATATTTCTGGACCCAGCAGTCATTGCGAGGCAAACACAGACAGACCGATAATAATAATAATAATAATCTTTATTTTAAGAGGGTGACACAGAATAGCATAGCTAAAAAAACAGTGGCCCTCTAAACACTAAGTTATTAAAATTATATGTACATGCAGTGTAGAACTAACTATACATAATGATATAATGCTTACAATAATACTTAGATATAAAATGGTCAAGTTAAAAGGACATGAAAGGGATTCAACATCAGATCCGGAATCGGTTCTCGGTTGATTTTAAAGGGGAACTAAACCCTAAAATCAACCCAATGTCTATACAAACATGTATTCGAAGTAAATAGGCTCTGCTATTTTATTTTGCTGTGTTTCGCGTCTACGAAACCTTCCTCACAACCTCCGCTATGTACAGACGGCTCAACTCTTGTAATTTGTGACGTCAGATACGGGGGAATAAATTAGTTTTGCCATGCTGTCCCCGACATTGAATAGCGGACTAATGCTTCTAATTGCGGACCATTGTGTTTTCTTTGTGCTGGGGGTGTGATCGTTTTTCCTTGGTATGTGTGACGCACGATATGGCCGGGGAAATTTGCACTGCCATGAATTGAGCCGCCACACAATATCGATTTTTCAGCGGAAAATCGAACTTGGAGACTAATTTTCTCCTCATAGACGCGCGCACCACACAGAAAAATAAAATAGTAGAAGTTAGTTTTTGCGAATATATCTTTGTATAGACGTTGGGTTGATTTTAGGGTTCCTTTAAGCAAGGCCGGTAGGCCACTGAAGTAAGTTGATTGAATGACTGAAGAATGCAGCAAGCGTAAAATACTGACCCCAAAACAGGCGGTAAAGCGACCCGAAACGGTGGCTCGGCAACATAAATTTTACCACTAGCTTCGATCCTAAATGAAACCCGTTTCTGGTATCAATCTAATAAAAAACAAACAGTGAATCCAATAATATCGAGTGGATTTAGTATTATTCGAGCCGTTAACTTACGGTATAAATGTATGTAAGCTAAGGAAAGAGAATATTTGGCCTCGCGCACGTTGTTGGTGATCACTCGCGTAACAAAAACATCACAGCATACATCGTACGTTATACCATGGTAGCCTCGGATTCTTTTGTTCTCCGAGGCACATTTAAGTAATGGTCCAGATAAGAACTGTAGTGGAATCCATTGTTCTGCGGCAATGAGCCTCCCCCACATACGATTTTGCTTGAATATACCTTAAGTGCTTTAGGAGGTATCTACAGTCCAAACTACATCTCGAAAATAAAGTATTTTTTATGCTATTGGCTTTTTTTTCTGTGAAAACGCAGAGAAGCCACCATCCAGCCAATCCGATATAGAGAAAACAAAGGATTTTTCAATCTCAAATTTGAGAACTTTCCCCACACACGATATTCTTCGAAATTAAACCATAGTTAGTTTGATCAAAAATAAATTCAAACCACAAAAAAATATCGAATGAAAATACATTATTTCGATGGGTTTCTATTGAATTTATAAGTATCAACCAATGAAATTACAAGAAAGAATAATAGAAAATTAACACCTTTTAACATTCCTTGCCGTAGACACTACAGTTCTTATCTGGACCATTACTTAAAGCACTAATTTTCCCTGATGGCAGGGATATTTAGAAACAATGACAATGCATATTTCTAAATTTCCCCTGCATGCGTAATAACGGAAAATTAGAAGAGAATGCAGGCTGGAAGTGAGAAGGTCAAAAGCATCAACTCCTGCTCCCCTCTGGCACGACTAGCCCTACGCTCCCGGATGAAAAATACTGAATCCAAACTGACCTGTCTTCATCATAACCTTCAATGTAATACATGTGGGATGACCTGCATATTCTTCTCTTAATTTCTCAAACCCGCTTCTTCCATGTGGGATACTTAAAACCATAAACGTGACGTAATTAAAATCCATTCATGCTCTTTGAATATTTAGTCAACCGCATAATTACATTGTATTTTAGTGTTATTCTTCTCAAAAACAACACGCTTTTCCCCAGGGGAAGCCAGGGTCGTTTAATCAATGGCGCTCAGTCAAGCATTAAACAAATCGTTTTCGAAAGCAACTCGACTGCGACGTCTTTAGTTTCGGCAGAGAAAACTAAACTTCTCAGAGATTTGTTCCGTTCCTCGGCGATCATGGATTAGTGATTTAAATTGCCCCGAGAGCCGCGGAAAGATTTGTATTGCTCTCGGGGCAATTTAAATCACTAATACCCTTCATGCCATGGTATAACTTATATTATACATCGTGCATCGAGCTTTCCTGAAATGCTCGATGCACGATGGCTGATACACGCTGCTCGAATATCGAGTCTGCATTCCTTTCATCGTGCATCTATCGTGCCTTCATGGAGCCTACATTGAGCCTAGATTGAGCCTTGAATGATTTTGGGTCGTGCCTTCATCGAGCCTGGCATCAATTCATTCGTTTTTGCTGCAAGTTGTTTAGTTTCTTTCAAAATGTATGGGTTTTATCGCTATTTGTTTATGAAGGGTTGTGGAGGAATTTGGAAAAGCTTAACTTAGCTTAATTTAGCTTAACTTAGTATAGTCTTATAGTCTGGTACCCCGTGCGGCTTAACTTTAGGTCGAAGGCTCGGTTACCACAGGAGCCTTTCGACGGTTACCCAGAAGCCTTTGACAGCCGGGCAGCAGCGTGTTCAAGGCTCTCTACCAATTTATAAGCGTCACTTTGGAGAAACAAAATGCTTTTTCGTGCTCGTCGCAAGGCTGGAATTGCGTGGCAATCGCATTCAAAAGAAAGAGCAACCTTTCTGCTGGGATTCTATGGAGGAATTGTGGCAGCCACAATATTTTGAACTGAAATATTTCGGTTGAAGTGGCGGGCCCTCGCGAAACTAGTGTGCTGCCTTGTCTTTTTTCTTAGGAAGGAAAGCATAGGAAATGAAAACTCGCTAAAATCGCTTCATACCAACCCTGTTACCACACAGACAGCAAGTAATACACTATGGAAGCAAGGTAAGGCATTTTATTCATTAATTCTTTCTTATTTCTAGCTCGTTGTCGATCGTTGAAATTACCATACAAACGCTGTAAGTATTAGCTAGATGTTTAGAGCTTGGGCTGCCTGTGGTCTTATATGCCAGTTACCAAATATGAATGCTGAACTTCTCAACCCATAGGTAATAAAATATCTGATTTATTTGACGAAACTGTGTGCTAATTATAAAGTTTAAACTTTAATGCCGGAATAAGTTCTTTGTACCGCGATTTTACTTTTTAGTAGCGTTGAGGTAGGTGAACTTTTCTTTGTGTTTTTTGAAGTCTGCATGTACAGCCATTTCGGCTTTTGTGTATTTAATTTGACAGCTACATTTATATGGTTATTTATCCACTAATCCAGCTTCGAACGTTCAATTCATTCGTTTTCGCTGCAAGTTCGATGAAAATGACTGCAGCAAAAACGAATGAATTGAACAAATAAAAAAACACAAAGAAAAGTTCAACTACCTCGACGCTACTAAAATCTCGGTACAAAGAAATTATTGATCTGCTCTTTAAAGTTGAATTGACAAGTTGTTTGTTGTATGGGTTTTATCGCTATTTGTTTACTAAGGGTTGTGAAGGAATTTGGAAAATCGTGAGCGGTCAAGATGAAACATTTTGCCCGCTGAGCAACCATTCAGATTGCAGCATTCAGAGCTCACAGAGCTGCCATATAATAAAGAGATAATTTATTTGATTACACATTTGGGGTTGATATCCGTGTGATAAAGCCGTGAATAAAAACATATCAGTGAAGTGAAACGATATCATTTCACTGTACTATTGCTTTTTGAAATAAATTTTGTTATGCTTAATTTTGTGTTATTGTATTCACTTTAAATGTATAATAAACAAATTATGACCTGTTAAGAGCCTGATATCGTTTTTATTCACGAGGTTTTCGTATCATATCGTGAACGAGCGAGTCCGCGAGCGAGCTCTTAAGATGTAATAATCTCCATATACCATTTGAATGTCCTGATATGCCTGATATAGGATTCTCAGAGTGAACCGATTAGGCCATCCCAATAAAATGTTTCGTTTCCCATCGCCCGACCGACCCAATATTTTTGACTGAAATCTAAAAAAAAAAAAAAAATCGGACTCATTGTTTAAACACGGCTTTATACATGTTTTATGTGAACTTACAGCCATTTCGATCTCCGATGACTTTGTAACCAGTCCTTCTAAGTTAGCAACCAAGCTTACTAGAACCCAGACCTCCACGATTTTCTTTTTTTTTGCCCAACCGACCGACCCACTTTTACAAGGGAGCTGCGATGGGAAACGAAACATTTTATTGGGATGGCCTTATTTAAATCTCTCTTAAAATCCACTCGAATCTTTTCCATCCTTCATCAAAAATTTCTCAAGTATACTTGTCAAATGGTGCATCCAAAATGAAGAAACTATATAATTAAAATTGATTTTAAAAATCGTTTCGACACTTCAGAAAATAATTTTCACTCCTCATGGTGCACACGAACTGCATCATCTTCCTGAGAAAAATCAAGATTCTACATTAAAGCATGGTGAAATTATAACACTAAATCTAGCGTTAGACTGTAAAATGTGAAAAGGTGATCACCAACATCGTGCGCGAGGCCAATCGCTAAAAACGTTTGTAGCGTGTATACATAATAAATTTGACTCGAGTATTAAACTTCTATACAAACCTAACATGCATATCAACTTGGCCGGCTTGCTAACCCACAGTCGCACTGCCTTGACTTCAGCCACTGTATCGTTCTTGTCTGGTTTATTTTAGAAAGCGATAGCTTAAAGAAATTAATACCGTATTTTCGAATGCTTCTTTCTCCGTTCTTCGTGATCTACCTGGCAGTTAGAAAACAAGTGGCCCAGTCAGAAGAATATGCATCAACGAATCCGCATCAACGAATAGCAGTATCGGTTACAAAGCGGATAGACTAACCAATCAAAATCGGGATACCATTGTACTGTGCAGAAGAGTCACACAGCGGTCAAACGTCTGCGCATGCGTCAAAAATCTTGCAGCAACAACAACAACCTCGTTCCCAGGGGTCTTTACGCGCCTAATCAAAGATGGCGTCGAAAGTACCCCTGGTACAAGCTGGTCATGTGACCCAAAAATATGCCCAATATATGGGCATATTTTGAAGCACATCCGCCATCTTGGATTCATCATCGCTGAAGAACGGTTAGCAGTTGAAGTGTGATCCCAATGAATTCCAACCGTACATTATTCTACTTGTACCCAGTTGCGAAGTGAGTATTAAAAGGCAAAAACGCTAAGTTCTGGTGAATTTGTAGTTGTTTTCAACGAATTTTGAACGCGCAATGCGAAAGACGACATCACCAGTTCATTTTTCAAATCAAAAATGCACGCGCTATTCGAAATTCTCCAATCAGCGCGCGCAAAATGTCTAGCCAATCAGTGGCCGAATCCCACCAGCCTGTACCCACACCGCGGCAAAACGGTATGCTCCGCTGGCCAAAAGAACGAAGGCTCTGCTATCAAATACAAACTACCGAGGGTTTCAACTTTTTTAGTAAATAATTTTATAACTTAGTAAACTCACAGTGAATTACAAATTAAGAAAACTTCAACCTGTTAAAGTCTTAGGCTTAGCTTTTAAGTAGTTTTCTTATTTTTTGACAAAACAGTTCACAAATGGATGCTTTTAAGCAGAAATTTTAAAATCACGGGTATGTGCCTGTTGTTTCATTTCAGTTTTCGCGGGAAACTGGGGGCGGCCGCGCGCGGACAAGAAATAGCAAATACGCATGCGCGTGACGTTTTGCCGCGGTAGGAGTGGTACAGATCACACCGCGGCAAAACGTCACGCGCATGCGTATTTGCTATTTCTTGTCCGCGCGCGGCCGCCCCCAGTTTCCCGCGAAAACTGAAATGAAACAACAGGCACATACCCGTGATTTTAAAATTTCTGCTTAAAAGCATCCATTTGTGAACTGTTTTGTCAAAAAATAAGAAAACTACTTAAAAGATAAGCCTAAGACTTTGACAGGTTGAAGTTTTCTTAATTTGTAATTCACTGTGAGTTTACTAAGTTATAAAATTATTTACTAAAAAAGTTGAAACCCTCGGTAATTTGTATTTGATAGCAGAGCCTTCGTTCTTTTGGCCAGCGGAGCATACCCTTTTGCCGCGGTGTGGGTACAGATATGGCTAAATAGAGGAATTGCTCCGAACGCCATGTTGGGCGCGTAAAGACCCCTGGGAACGAGGTTGCAACAACAACATATTCCAAAACAAATTCAAAGCGAGCCGGCGGCCGTCACTATTGACACAGGCCTATGATCTAATGCTGATGAGTCCTAACAAGGACGAAACAGCTGTACATGGTTGCGTGCTTGGTTTAAATTTCACGTATTTTTCTTAACTTTTGGGGATAGAAGTTCACCAGACTGACCAAAATACGCACGCGCAGATGTTTGACCGCTGTGTGTGGAAGAGTCTAGTAGCATTGAAGATTAGTTTATCCTCCTCTGCCATGCCATGAAGTCAAAAATAAGACTGAAGTCAACCGGCTACGTTTTGTGTGGTTTCCTCGTTGCGTTAATAACGTACTATTTGGTCTTAAAGATACTGCGACCTTATCAAATATTCGGATCTCACGATGTGATCGTAGCGTCGAGTCACGACCTGTCGTCGTGGTTGTCTTTAGGTTCGCGTCCATGTGATGGCGATGAGACAACAACTGTGAAATTTCGTTATATGGACGTCAAGCTCACCTGTAAAAAGGATTATGACACGTGTAACATTTGGTACTGGGACGTAGCCAACTGGACCATCAACTACACAAGTACAAACATGTTCAATGGCTCTTCACGTTCAAGATTTTGTCCCACCCCCATTCAAGGTGAGCGAACAGCGAAAATCATCCAGGCCGACGGCAAAGTTGAATATCCAGGTTGCACAAACGCTAAGCACCCCTGCGCTCCCTTCAGTATTTATGCTGCAACTTTTGACGGGAATGTTAAACAGAGAATCAACCAGAGTCCTTGTTGTAGAAAGCAAACGATTGATGTAACTCAGCACATGGCTCGAGTATTCGACAAGCATAATATTACATATTTTTTAGTTGGAGGTACAGTTATTGGACTTGTGAGAGATGGTGGTGTACATGTTCCGTACGATACGGACACCGATGTCGGAGTTGACTCAAATGATTATGATAAAATCCTCAAGGCTTTTCCTGATCTCACAAAACCTGGCTACACATTTAAATGGGTGGAAAAACATGATAAAAATGGACGCCACTGGTACATGGTCGGTTGTGCCAATCCTCAGTGTCTTACGGGACCAGGAATTGCACTGTACTATGTTAAAGATGGTGTAGTCACTGCCCCAGCACCCCCATGGACATATCCTGTAAACATATCTCTACCTCCTATCAGGCGAATGTTTGAGGGTATGCAAATGCCATTTCCAAAAGAACCTGAGAAATACCTGGACTTTGTTTATGGTAAAGCTAATTGGACAACACCATGGAAATGCACCAAGCATTACTCTAGCCAGTGTTCAGAATGATTCACACAAACTCTTTGTACATTATGTAATGCCCCCCCCCCCCCCCTGGGTGTTAATGATGATAATAATAATAATCACTGATTGGTACTCTGTCTTGCAGTTTGAACTGAATTATCAAGACAGTGTTAATTATTACATAATGAGAATAAAGAAATAACATGACTGCTCATATTGTTTTTATTCAGTCTGCATAGCACCATATTGCAAATGGTACAATAATAATAACATAATCTTATCTTAATCTTATAATAATACGCTAAGTGTGTGTGCAGGTGGTGCTAGCGCTACGACCGCAAAGCATTACTTTCCAAAAAAGTTAAGTTTTCAAGATGACGGCGAATGAGAAATACCTGGACTTTGTTTATGGTAAAGCTAATTGGACAACACCATGGAAATGCACCAAGCATTACTCTAGCCAGTGTTCAGAATGATTCACACAAACTCTTTGTACATTATGTAATGCCCCCCCCCCCCCCCCCCCCCCTGGGTGTTAATGATGATAATAATAATAATCACTGATTGGTACTCTGTCTTGCAGTTTGAACTGAATTATCAAGACAGTGTTAATTATTACATAATGAGAATAAAGAAATAACATGACTGCTCATATTGTTTTTATTCAGTCTGCATAGCACCATATTGCAAATGGTACAATAATAATAACATAATCTTATCTTAATCTTATAATAATACGCTAAGTGTGTGTGCAGGTGGTGCTAGCGCTACGACCGCAAAGCATTACTTTCCAAAAAAAGTGAAGTTTTCAAGATGACGGCGAATCAACTGTGGAAAGTGTCATTTTGGCGGTAAGTCAAATGCTGGTCATGAGTTTTTCTTCTACGTTTCGTCACATATTTTAACATGAATAGAAATTAGAAGTATCGGTTTATCTTGATAATTGAGTCATTTTGGTGGTGTTTATAGTACTTTTAGCCCTATATTTTACGGTGGAAATTATTACTTCTCAATGTGAACGAGTTTCTTAAAAGCAGGCATTAGAGACTTGGAAACTTTGACAAAACCCATCGACGAATCTTCCTCTAAAGTTGGGAAATCATTCCCCAAATGTGTATGATTAAAACTGTGTAAAAGCGCCAGCCCTCTAAGCACCACCTATCTTCAATCTGAATTTTTGACTTGAATTTGGGAAAATGTTGGCGATTAGGCTAAACTGCATAATACAACACCACTGCAGTGCCACTTGTTCTATGAATGATTTTGGATTGAATTTTTTTTCTTTTTATTTGGGGGTTCAGTTTAGAAGGTTTGTATGAAAATTTGAGAAAAGGAATTATACTGAGCAAAGTGGCATAATTTGTATTCTGCAGTTGCTTCCTAAACAGAACTGCTACTGTTATTCAACTGTCACTACATGTGAGCTATTACCTCAATTTTTATTCATTTAATTATTTTAACAGATCATTGACAGAATAATTACCAGCCCAGCAAGAGAGGTCACAGTAGTGCTACAGGAGATACCCCTGGAAAGCCTGCTCAAGGCTAGTGAGACAAATGAGAGGAAAACAAGAGCTATTCGCAACTTTTTTAAGCAAATAAATTTTTTTTTAATACCTAGTTTCTTATGCACTTATCAGCAGCTCCAGGGATAGACTGCCAGGCTGACCAGGGGGATGTAAGTTGGGGAATAAAAGGGGATTAAATGTAAGTTTTGCCCCTGAATAGGAAAAAAATGCTATACTTTGTTTGAAGTTCCAAGATAAGGGAGGGGGAATTTGTAAGATTATAATCTCTCATAAGAGGGATTTTCTGTTAAGAAAAACGTGACCCAGGGGACTTTGACTAAGGGAGTGTTCATTATTCATGGCTGTGTTTTTTTTTGGTGGGGGGGGGGGGGGGGGGGGGGGGGGGGGTGGTCAGCATTTCATCTGCTTCTCTTGTTAAAACTTTTATGACCCTCCTATGAATGAATTAAAACTTAGATGACCCCCTGCAAAAACACTTAAACTTTTTTTTTGCCCCCTCCCCCCTATGATTTAACCAACCAACCCCGATATTAAATTACCTAATTTAATATAAATGGAAACAATAAAAACAATATTTACATGTACAATATACCAGTATATATATATATACAGCCGCGTGCAAAAATTCTGACCCCCCCCATGAAAATTATATACTTATATCGGTTGCATCATGGGTAATCCAAAAATCTGCTTTTCAGATATTTTTCTAAAAAAGAATATCAGGTAGGATTGAAAAATGTACGAGTTAAACATTTTTAGATCATCTGGGCCCATCCGTTGAAGACAACAAGTTTTATTTTCAGTTTTAGTTGTACTAATTTATTCCATGTGTTTGCCATTGCGGTCCGGTCGACCGACTCAACTCACTGTATTCTGAACTTTAATTCTCCACGTCGCACTAGCTAGGTTTACTCTATTGCCCTGAATGAAGCTGAAGTATTCAGTAAAATTGATTTCAAACCTTGGAGCCTAGGTTTAAGCGTATTATCAATGTGAAACACGTTCTATATTATGGTAGTTCGATGTGTGCGATTCTGCCAAACATTCGGCAACCAAATTAACTAAACACAGCGTAGCTAAGAATATATTTTTATGAAGTCCGCAATGCGGTTGTAAAAATCGCAAATAAGTTATTGGAAGGAAAGAAAGATCAGAACCGAAGTTGTTTTAATCTGTTTAAATTATGGACCAGAATTAAATGGTTTTGGTCTTGTTTAAAAATAATTTCTCCTGCGTGTTACATAAATTTTACAATTGGTCGTCAGTTAAACTCACATTGAGACTTATTCTTAAGTAAACCATAGTTCCACTCTATTAACTATGAGTAAACCTATTATTTACTTTGGCCTCACTAGGTTGTAAATTTATTGGATTCCCCCCCCCCCCCCCCCCCCCCCCCCGACAATCATTCAAAGATAATTTTTAGTAATAAAATAAATCAACTGATACACAGTTTGATTAAATCTTAACCATTTTATATAACTTAAAATTTATCTCGCGTAGAGTTCTAAAGTCGTTAACTGCAAGATATGTCAGAATATAATTAAATATGCATCGCGAACATCAAAACGAAAACCGCCCACATTCAATTCTGAAAAAAATAAAATATGTTTGATCAATACTTCAAATGCGAAATAATTACGTCGCAAAAAAAAAACGCAAAAGAAAACTGGTGTGTTTCCAGTGAAATTTTAGCTCTTTTGCAGACTTCATAACGGCAACAATATTTTAGCTGCGTTTGGCTTTGAAGTGTTGAATTTGGTTCAGTTTGTTTGGCAGAATTGCAAACAACTGGTGGAACTGCCATAAGATAAAAATAGAACGTGTTTCAAATTGATAATAAACTTAAACTTAGGCTCCAAGGTTTGAATGCAATTTAGTGAATACTTCAGCCTCATTTAGGGAAATAGAATAAACCTAGCTAGTGCGACGAGGAGAAGGTAAAGTTCAGAATACAGTGGGTTCCTTGAAGTCATAGCAGCGTTTCGGCCGACTGGACCCAGTGGCAAACGCATGGAATAAATTAATACAACTAAAACTGAAAATAGCACTTGTTTTCTTTAACTGATGGATCCATATGATCTAAAAATGTGTTACTCGTACATTTTTCAATCCTACCTGATATCTTTTTTGTTAGAAAAATGACTGAAAAGCACATTTTTGGATTACCCATGATGCAACCGATATAAGTATATAATTTTCATGGGGGGGTCAGAATTTTTGCACGCGGCTGTATATATATATATATATATATACAGTCAATGCCAAAAAGGTTGTCCAGCAGAACATAATATAATACTTTTAATATCCATTGTTTTGGCCTATTGTCTTGGTCTAGACAATAGCCCAAAACAATGATTTGGGCTATTGTCTAGACCAAGACAATAGGCCAAAACAATGGATATTAAAGTATTATGTTATGTTCTGCTGGACAACCTTTTTGGCATCGACTGTATATATATATACAGGGCTTATGGAATTATGCGCGGATGCGGACCCGCATAATTTGGCTTGCTCCGCATAATCCGCATAATCTGCCAATTCCCGCATAATCCCGCATAATTTGGAGAAATTTATAGAAAATCATAAAACGGGTATCTATTTTCGCTATTTCTCAAAGACTCTTACCCAATCTATCCGAAGTTAACAGTAGATTTCCTTCCCAAATCGTCGAACATTGAGCAATCGAAACGACGATTCACAACGGGAATAACAAGGCGTTGTATGTTGAAAACCGTGGGGGCCTGTTGTCTAAATTTCGATAGAACGTGTCTCATTATTGGTGGAAAATCTAGAGACAAGGTTTCCTAAGTGGCGAATCACAATTTGGAATAGAAAAAAACTCTGTTTTTACGTTTTCAGCGGGAAAACGTGAATTCTTTTCAGATCAAGTTCCTCCATAGCGTTTTGCGAGTTTAATTATGGTTTAAAAACATGGATAATTTGTTGTAAGAGAATCAACAGAGGAAATTAAACGGAAACGTCACGAAGCGATAAATGTTTCAGCTCTAAAACTGTTAGTGCAGACAGCTGTCTGTGTGGACATGATCGTCGAAGACTATAGCTAGGCCTAGACAGAATAAATGTAAAGGAAATATCAACTTGCGTTTATTAGTCTATGCTCATACGGTACGTCGAACGGCGTTTTCGCGTATGCTGCGTAAGCTCTAGTAACGACCGCTACTATTAATTCTTGCTTTGGGTCAGTTAAATTCTGTACAGTATTTAAAAATTGATTCAAAAAGCGACGGCACCCCCATCAGTTAAACCTTATTTCCCTTAGTCCCTTACCGCTAAATTGGTTAGCGGTCTGTCAAAGTAACGTGTCGATTTCCGCATCTGCAATAAGGCGACAACTACAACAGCATTTCAAAAACCTGCTTGGTTTTTGTTTCCTGGTTTTCTTACTGAAATGATAATTACGTCTTTTGAAGACATTTCTACAAAGTAGATAACATTTTCATACTAACCTGAAATAAAACCTATGACCATAACGCTAGTAAACTAGGCTTGATAATCTTGCTGCATCAAGAATTTTACGAATACTTAGGATCAGTTGACGTTTAACATAGACTTGAACACAAAGGGATGCTAGTTAAAATGGATTTGAGACAATTAACCATCTCTCTTATTCAACTTGCGGCTTTTTTGAAGTGAAACACGATAAAATAAATTTGTGCTAAAAAATGTGTGACGTCATCCCGCATAATTTCCCGCATAATTTGCGATGTTTCCCGCATAATTCGCCAAAAAATCCCGCATAATTTTGATTTTTTTTCCGCATCCTACCATAAGCACTGTATATATATACAGTTCACAGATACTTATGCATTGTTGCAGTTTTCCAGTACAGTGATTGCAATAAATCTGTCTGAAGTGAGGTGCATGTACAAATTTTAATGCTACAGATCGTGACTCTGACATGTGCGCATGTTTTCATGCTACAAATCGTGACTCTGAAGCCCATGCCGTTTCATTTCAGGGTGACCATGATACTCTCGAAAATAGCGCTGGGGAAGAAAGAAATCATGAACCCGCGACTCTGTTTTTTAACATTAGTAACGTCATTGACTCCGTATCTGATTACGCTCGAGAACCTGGTATTGGAGAATTGGCGGCTCGACGACTTTGACGGAACGGTGGAATGACAACATTATGATAAATTTAATAACTGGACGAACTTTACTATAGCATATATATCAGTATATATTTACTATAGCATCCTCATGCAGTGTGACCTGCCGGCCGGTTTACCGTAGTAAACGTTGCTCCGGCAACGGCGGCAGGAAGGAGATCTCTAGTCAGGATCCTTAGGCTGTGGTCATTTAAAATCGAAAGGGGGGGGGGGGGTAGGAGGAATATCAATTAAGTGTAACTATATTTTTACATATCCCCCTGAATTCGACAGAAAATTTAGCATCCCCCCTTTCATGTATGAAAAAAAATCATATCTCCCCAGCTCCTTCCCATTTGATGAATATTTAGGTTTGACTGAAAAGAAATCACTGATTTTAACATACAGGCCTGCATCAGGAATTCAGCTGGCTTTTGTCCATTTTATAATATTAAGAGTCGAAGGTTATTACAAAAGCACTCTGTTTTTCTCAGTTCATTAAATACATTTTAACTCACCTGTGACAAGTGTTAAGCAATATGTGAATAAATGTGAGGCTTTTAGTACTGCAACCATTCTGCCCCATCATAGCGACTGTGCCATGAAGTCACTCTTCTCCCACTTCTTGTTCCTTGTGCAGACGGAAAAGGAAACTCTTCTCTTGTAAAATCATCATCCTCTTTATCTGATTCACCAAATATTGTAAGAATTTCATCTGTTTCGCTATCACTGTCCTGACTTTCATATTCAGAAGATTCATTATCTGATGATTCTTGACAATTGTCTAGTTCAGTGGCCACAGATAAATGTTGAGGGATATCACCCTGTAGTTTATGTGCTAAAATAGACAAGGCCTTATCTTTCTTTCTTCCTTTCTTTGAAAGTTCATGGTAGTCCAGATATTTGTCCAAATCAGATACATTCAGCTTCAAAAGAGAGATCACAGAGGTTGCTAGTATATGTCCCAGTTGTAGTCACTATATGTCTTTCCTTTCTGGACTTCTTTCTCTGATTTTCGTTTCCTTTTCCTCATTTCAGAGAGACGCTTGAGATGAATTAAGTGCTCCAAGTAAGCTCTGGCATGTCTTTCCTCAACGATGTACTCCTTGCAGAATCTATCAATTGAATCTTGATTATCAAGTGAAAGACTGCCATTTTCGAATTGCTTGCATATATTTGCTCGTGGTTGATACTCATCTGGAGGCCTGGCATGACCATTTTCATCCATAAGTTCAGTAGCAAAAACATCCAAATAATGGTACTCGGGTAGCTTTGATTTATCCGGCTTTGGTTGTGGTATGCAGCCCTGTAATTCTGGTGTAATGATGTGACCATGAACAGTACAGAAACTACACTTGATCTTTTCAGTACTTGTCTGTTGACATCTTCCACGCACGAACTCCATATACAGCTCCCCTTTTACATAATGATCATCAATAAACTTGGTAATCTTCTCAAAATATGCTTTTCCCGGGGCTTTCGATTTTTTTCCTAATCTGTGGTGCTCTTTTATATTGGTTTGGTCAAAGAAGAACTGCTCTTTTTGTGGTTTTGTTATAAAGGCTGAAATAAATTCTCCTAGAACAGGTGCTCCATCAATTCGTTTCTGAACTTCTTCTGCGACAAGCCACGCATTTGTCTTCATTCTCTCAGCTTCATGTTGTTCATACTCTTGCAGAGATATTTTGCTGATTTCTTCATCTGTTAGGTTGTCAAATAATTTGTGTTTATTCCAATCAATAGTTGAGCCATCCACAACTGAATCTCCTATTGCAGAATTAGTACGCTCTGCCTCGTTTTGGGAACTATCATCGCGTGATCGATGTATTCGTATTCTGAAGTCAGAATCGTGGAGCCTAGCAAGTTCAGCATCACGATATCTCACTTCAAGGTTGCTAACTCCTACCCCTGGTCCAGCATCAGAGAGATCACAAATACGAGGCCTCACTGCTGGTAAATCGAAGCTTTTCAAACTGTTTAACATTTCCTCGCATTTCTGTAACAACCCCTTATACGAATTCCACAAGGCCTCACTCGGTTCTTTCCCAAGAAACGACTGAACTTTTCTAGCTTCTTCTAAAGATAACTTAATATTGAGGTTCTTCATCTTGTCTCTTTCCTCTTGTGTGACTGAAGAAGAAACAGAAAATTTATCAACAGCCTCTTGTAGTCTATCATAAAGATGATTAATACGCTGGATTTCATATGCTATGTGAGCCATGTTTCCTTCCTTCTCAGTCATATCACAGAACTGAAAGACAGTATCATGAATCTGTGCACATCCCTGTCGCATAGAATCAGAGTACTTTGGCACACGTGCATGTTCAGCAGGGATTTCAAATTCATCAGGAAGAAGATAACGCAGTTCCACTGTCTCACTGGCCCAGGTAGTGCCAGATGAATCTACATAGAATTTTGGCCTAACAAAAACTATATGGCAATCATCTTCTGAAATAAGAACTTCTTTATCATCTATAATATTTCCCTTCCGATGGATAAAACGATGAGTAGATGGAGTACAATACACAGCTTTCACAGGCCAGTCATATTTGGGGAGTTTCTTCATTTTCTCAACTTTCTCAATTAAGTTGAGCATTAAACCAATTGTTTAAAATATATCATAACTCCATTTGTAACAATTAACATAGAGTTTGCAAATATATGGGGTATTCATAATATTAAAAGTTGTTTAACTTTTGGTTGATTTTATTTTATGTTTAAGCAAAATTTTGGTTTTAAAAGGTTATTCAGTTGTGTTTTTATAAAGCAGAGTCAATTTACATAGATGGAAATCTTATGACTAGGTTTTGTTTGCTTGCTTATCTAAAATGTTTAACATCCCCCCTAACTGACATCACTTAAAATAATATCCCCCCTGTTGATGCTTAAAAAAATTGTTAACCCCCCCCCTATTTTCCTCCTACCCCCCCCCCCCTTTCGATTTTAAATGACCACAGCATTAAGTCAGGATTTCGAGACAGGTTTCCCAGAAATTTATAATTATTTAATCACATACAAAGGAGGCTCTTAGATCTTAGATATTTTCTTCCATTTTAGTTTACACTTAAAATACTGGCACGTCAAATAAACAAAACCATCGAATTGCTCAAACGTTCAAACCGTTGTATTAAAAATCTATCTATCGCGACTGTGGGAAACTGTCGATCTTATTTAATACACGAACGCGGGTGTAAGGAGGCGGGAAAATGAAGGAGTGTGGACAACATGCGAGCCAACGATGCGAGCCATGCGAGCCATGCAAATAAAAAACATGCGAGCCATGAAAAAAACCTCACATACAAAAAATAAATAAAATACTCACATATAATTGCTGCAAATTCCTATCAAAGCTGCATGTAGGAGGGTCTGAATGGGGTTAACCCGACTACTGACAAACGGCCTTAAAAATAACTGAGAACTGACAAATGACGATTTTTTTTACTGACAACCGAAAAATAAGTGACAACTGACAAATTTGTTTTTTGTGGGTCAAACATTGTAAATTTTCTCTAGTAATGATTAACTTGGACTAACTGACAACTGATAAATGTCTAAAATGTTAACTGACATGTAGACTATGGTGTCCAATTTCCGCCAAAATCCCAACTTTGTATTCTACATTGGACTTTCTATATTCTTGTCAATATTTTGAATTTGACTTCCAATTTTACTTGTTTTAAATGGTAGTTTTCAAATTTGACCTCCAACATTTCGTGTTCTTCATGCTACTTTTGTTATTCGGATACCTTTCCAATTTGACATGCAAGTTTGAATGATTTGTTTAAAATATCTAATTTTCACTGATTCACGAAGTTTTTGTTTGAACTCTACATAAATATGAAATCAGGATTGATTAATCTAATTTGTTCTCCTTTCATTCTTAAATCCTCAGTGACATGGATGACATTAGCTATCTAATTGATGCTACTCATGCATCTGGTGCAAGATATATTTTTTCTGTAAACGCTAGGCTACTGTTGTTACGCGTAACACGTAACAACCGAGTGAAGCACTGGAAACAACATATTTCGGATCAATCACGGTTCCTGGGAAAAACGTCTCTTATCGTAAGAACGAGACTCGTTTATAGTATCTCTCAAGGTTTCAGTTGAACGAGACGTTTCATAAAAACGTATCTCGATTTTGAAAACGTGTCTCGATTTGGAAACCCCGTGTCTCGATTTAGAAAACGTGTCTCGATTTAGAAAACGTGTCTCGATTTTCCTCAATTTTCGAAAACGTGTCTCGATTTTGAAAAAGTGCCTCGATTTGGAAAACGTGTCTCGATTTGGAAAACGTGTCTCGATTTGGAAAACGTGTCTCGATTTGGAAAACGTGTCTCGATTTGGAAAACTAGTCATTAGTAATTTCGGGATTAAATATGATTTTTCTGTTTCTCCTGAATATACAAAAAGTACTCCTACGGACTACGTTATACTAAAAGATGTTGATGAGGGCGGGATAGCTTAACATTTAATGGTAAGATCAACCTCAGAAGATTAATAATTGAAAACGTTGGCCAAGCGTTTTCAACGTTTTCATTATCACCATAGCCTGATAAGCTACTCTGTAGGTAATTCACTTATGAAGAAGCTTGTTTTACAGTAAAACTAGACAGTACTTTTCTAAAGTTTTGGTGAGTAGTTTGAATGTAGTCATACGCTTTTCAAATTGATGCTGAAAACAGTCTACGGAGCCCCTTTAAGAGAGTGTTTAGAACCTGTAGTTAGTTAGTCCAAACATTCAGCATTAAAGTAGAAAAAACAATAGGAAAAGGAAATGCTGACTTATATAGGTATAGGCGGTGCAATAAATGATAACACCGAATGTCGAATATTATTTCAGTCAGGAGCCCATTACCAGGAGCGTTCCTATGTTATGGGCTGGGCCCCCAGCACAGGAGTAGATGTGGCTATATTTAGAATTGCTGGTTTTCACTTGACATCATAGCCGCCATGTTGGTGCCCTTAAACAATAGATTTCTCGTTAGCTTCTTTTGTTGGGGCACCAACATGGCCGCCATGTCCTTTGTCATTTGAATCTCTGGGGATTGAGTGAAAACCAGCAATTTGAATTCCCGCGTTGAAAGTGAGAAGAATGATAATGAATAATAATGAGAAGTGACGTTAGCTATCTGATTGGCTAAGACAACATGGCCTTTGTTTATTTCGCGCGAAATGCATTTCTAAATATAGCCACATCTACTCCTGTGCTGGGGACAGATCCAATGGGGAAGATGGACGTTCCTGGTAATGGGCTCCTGTTTCAGTATAATAGAGGAAGACGAGATTCACATTATTCTTAGGTCTTTGGCATCCTCATGACAGCCTTCAGCCCTACCAGAGGATTCTACCAAGTTGTGAAGATGAGGAACGTGGCAACGCTCCTTCCTATTATAGAAAAGTGCCTTCTGCCTGGGAATGAACTTCATACAGACGACTGGGATGCCTACCGTGGGATAGAACGCCATCTGCCAAATGTGATTCAAACACAGGGTTGTTGTCCATGCGGACCACTTAACTGCTATCCGCACTCAGGAGACTGAGTATGCATGGGTACAGCGCTTGCAAACAGCATCAAATCAAGGAGAGGGGTCGACCGGTAGGACTACCAGTCATACTTGGATGACAGAATGTGGAGACAGTGGATGGGGCAAGACAATATTTTTAAGAATTTTATGAATACTTAGGGATTCTGCCATTTTTCAATGCCTCACCTATTATAACAATAGTGTTTCTGTCGTGGAGCTATTATAATAATAGGGTGTGCCTGTATATCAGAAGGACTATTGGCTGACAGGTGCCCACGGTTAATTAACAACTTCACGATAATTTGCTGTGGAATCTCCTCTTATTTATCAAGTTTTGCGTCATCGCATGGACATTGTTGTGGCGCTGACAAAATGGCGAAAAGATGACAAATAGGAGGACATACTGAGGCAAACTATCATAAATGTGTTGTTCACAACAACAAACGAGAAGTAGTGAAGCGGAAGAGCATTAATGTCACGTAATTATACGCACATTTTATATCCAGATAATGCATTCGGGTTCTTGGTAAAGTTGTCATTGAAACTCGGTACATCCGAATAAAATACAGGTCAGTTCTCATCCACAAAAAAAGCATCCGCCAATAGTGCGACATAGGTAGAAAGATAGTGTGTGTCGAGGGACCATCGGCTGATAGCTGCTCGCTGACATTTGATGTTATTAAACTATCAACCATTATAGTTCACCACAAAATTTTGGCGCGTGCTCGTTGTCTAAAAGCGATCACGTGACGTGATAGTTGTCATCCGTGGAGGCAAACTAACAGCCGATAGTGGCCGCTGAGTACGAAAGACAATTTTGTGCAAATAGATTTGTTTAATAGTTCCGAGACAAACACACCAGCTCTATCGCCGCTTATTGTTCAACACCAATTTTTTTATAGTGCTCACTGGGCACTACTATCATGAATAGTGTCTGTAGAGGAACTATATCGGCTGATCCAGGCAGTTGGAGGGCTTATGCTAATTTTAAGAACATAAAATTATCATCAAACTATCAGCCGATAGTTCCGAGACAAACGCATTATTTGTCGTTATTGTACAAATAGACTGTCCGTTAATAATGAAGGAATAAAATAATCATTCATAAATTATTATTATTATTATATTTATTTTATTATTTATTTTATTATTAATTTTATTATTATTATTTTATTATTTATTTATTTTATTATTTATTTTATTTTATTATTTATTTATTTTATTATTTATTTTATTGTTATTTATTGGGATCCAATTATTGGTTAGATTTTAAAATTAGGAATCCTTGAAAATCGAGACACGTTTTTCAAATCGAGACACGTTTTCCAAATCGAGACACGTTTTCGAAAATCGAGGCACGTTTTCCAAATCGAGACACGTTTTCTAAATCGAGACACCGGCGTTTTCAAAAATCGAGACACGTTTTCCAAATCGAGACACGTTTTCAAAAATCGAACACGTTTTCAAAATCGAGACACGTTTTCAAAATCGAGACACGTTTTCAAAATCGAGACACGGGGTTCCGGGTTTTCGACACGGCTTGTTACACTCTGTGACGACTTGTTACACTCTGTGACGGCTTGTTACACTCTGCGACTGTTTGTTACACTCTGTGACTGCTTGTTACACTCTGTGGCTGCTTGTTACACTCTGTGACTGCTTGGTACACTCTGTGACTGCCTGTTATATACTCTGTGACTGCTTGTTACACTCTGTGACTGCTTCTAACAGTGACTGTCTGAAAGATGGACTGCATGCTTTTGTTGGACAGTAAAGATAACGAAGGAATGCTATAGCTGTTGAAGGATTATGATCTTTAGGAATGTGGAGAACTAAAGTTACAGTGTGACACGTCACAAAACATATCCACCATTTGCCCAAAAATATATCTTGCATGGTATATAGAATTGTAGTTAGTCTCAATGTTGATGAATCTGTTATAGAGATGATTGGAATGGCATATAAGATGTTGTCAGAGATAGATATTTTACAAGACAAAATCAAATCTGCTGGATATAAGGCACCATTAATAAAGAGTGGAACATGCGGACGGCCATCTTATCATGTAGAGTGTTTAGCACCTACTTCGAGTACCAGCCATCCGTGATGCAATAGAAAGCAAAACTTTACAAATCTAGAACGAACCTAAATATGCATGTACACGAAGCAGGAGCAGAGCCGGGTTTTAAGAAACAAAAATAAGTCAATAGTAAAACTAGACTAACGCACACTACTACACGTCTAGTTGAACAAAATAAGTGCTTATACTTACCATAGAGATTCCTATAGAGTTAAAATTCAGTTAGGGACGACTGCATAGATCCGCCATTTTATTTTGCTCGGTTGAAACTGCCCGTGTGAGGGTGGACTTCCACTGCTTAGCCTTCCCTGCTGGGGCTTATTTTGGTATCACACGTAGCCTATAAAGCAAAAAGGTGTTCATTTAAAATGAGATAAATCAAACATCTTTCATCACCAAAGCGGCGCGGCAATATGTTAATTTAAACCGGTATTATAAGAGTAGTGTCCAGACTGGGAATCCACCAGATCTTCATCAACTACTACATGAGGGTCTGAATGGGGGGTCTACTATGGTGTCCAATTTCCGCCAAAATCCCAACTTTGTATTCTACATTGGACTTTCTATATTCTTGTCAATATTTTGAATTTGACTTCCAATTTTACTTGTTTTAAATGGTAGTTTTCAAATTTGACCTCCAACATTTCGTGTTCTTCATGCTACTTTTGTTATTCGGATACCTTTCCAATTTGACATGCAAGTTTTCGTATTTGACATACAAGTTTTTTCATTTTAAATGAACACCTTTTTGCTTTATAGGCTTTCCTCTTGTTAGATCACAGGAAACCCAAGCTCTGTTTGTGTTTTAAATTATAAGGGTTTGTATGAGATTTTTAACGAGTATTTGGTTGTATCCGTTGTATCCTCTCGATTCTCGACCTGGTCGTCGCCTTATAGATGCAGCTGTGGTAGCCAAGGTCCTTCCGGGAAACGAGGGGTAACTTGCTTTTCGCTGTTCGGGAAATAATTCAGAAATGTCGAAAGTTTCGGACGCTTTCTCCAAAGCCATATCAAGTCCGTTTGTATCGTCCGCGATTTGGCTTGTCCTTCATGCAGGCTTCACTGGACATTCCACGCATACCTCAGTTCTCTAAAAATAAAACCTTCGCTCTGATTGGTCGAAATTAAATGACGTCAGGAACACGGTTTATGTCGAAGTCCATCAGACTGGGAGGTGGGAGGAAGTGAGCGGACGACATCGACAGTCTGATAATCAGGCTACCTCTGGTAGTGGACCATCCCAGTCTATTCCATACTCCTGAAATGCATTCTTGCGAGAGAATAATATTTCATAAAAGCTATGATTTGCATAAAAAAAATAAGCTGCCATCTTGGCCTAGAGAACATTATTCCCTTTATTAGCCCCACACGCATGATACTGACAGAGCCTGTGCACTGAGACAACCTTTGCTGCGAACAAAGTCACCAGGGTATGTGTATAGCAAAACAATAAAAGCATGTCTATGAATGTACATGTACAATTCATTAAAAAAAAAATCTGACCTGATAAAGCAAAATAATTTCATTCATATTTTGTTTTTAATATAATTATTAGTTTATGTGGACTGTGAAGTTGATGAACATTTACTGTTGTAAACAGCAGGAGAGGGACCTCAAATATTTTAGTTATATGGAGGGATACTTGAATTTTATTCTCATAAGAAATGGGGTCCCATTATTTGGATTCATATACATAATTAGTGCAAAAGTTATTTAATATAAATGGTACATGTAGTGGGATCTGGGGAAATGTTTGTATAACATAATGATGTCCTGAGATGACCTCTGGTAGCCTCTTGAGAGACCTGTACTGTACCCCCAGTTTACATTAGGAGAGGCTGGAGGCATGCTCCCCAGGGAAATTTTTTGAAAGTTATGCATCACAAGATAGCCTCTGTCGGCCTCTCCTGAGAGACCAACACTGTTGTTCCCAACATAATTTACGTTAGGGTTGCTTGTGGTGGCCTCTGATCACGAGATCCTTCTCCAGAATCTAAAATGAGTGTTATTTTAGTACCCCCCTTTAGAAAAAAAATTTTTGGGCGGAATGCCTCTGGACATTTGACTTTTTTTCAGACACCCAACAGTCATAAATGAAAATTTACTTACCCAGGATGTTGGCTCATATATTATTATCTCTTACTGCTACATGTTCAGAACCCCTTAGGTTCAGTAGCCCAAGGATGTCCAAGGATGTAATTTATTATAATGAGTCACATGCCTTGTTAAACATTTTCAGGTATTTTAAAGGGGCTGGGTCACCAATTAAACAATAGGAAAAGTTAGTTTATCTACAATGTACATGTCATTTTTGGCACCAGAAGCATTCTGCCTTACTGAAAGTCCATACTTCCTCATACGCCTGAACACTGTACTTTCGGATATGCCCAAAGCTTGAGATATATCTTGTACTGTTAGCTCATAATATAGAAGGTAACTAAGTTGTTCACAACTAATGTCATATCGAGGATGTCCTGGACCACCCGAATGAATAGCTTCTATCACTGTATGTGTCGGTGTATTACGCTCTTCTATTCTTCTCAACTTCGTTAGAGTGTCACTAATCAAATGTTGTATTCCATCATCAACCATGTTTATGTCACAAAGTCTAATAATGTGAGATGCTAATTGCTCCAAGCGAAAAAGCAGTGAGTCAATCACTTCAGAGTCTAGGTTCTGAAGCTGTCTCAAGATATCCAACAATTCTCCCTTAACTGGGTTCTCAAGACTTGAATTTGTTGTTGTTCCATGCTGTAGCACTTGGTGTTTCTTCCTGCATAAAGAAAATAGACATGGTTTATTCAGGGGCACCCAATGATAATAGAATGCAAAACGACACCAGGCATAGTGTCTAAGTGAGTTGAACATTATTAAACTGTTTTTGAGAAGTTTTTTTCAGCTGGCAGAGAAACACCTATTCTTCAGTTCAGCCAGCCACCACCCCATCTGCAGAACTTGCCAACAAAAATGTACAAAGGCACTCATGGAAACTGTTACAATTGCACTTTACTGGTAGATTTGAATGGCAAATGGAGACTGGTACCTCCAAGAAAACTGTCATTTCTTTAAAATTGTAAAATAATGTGTTGGTATTTTCAATCAATGTTAGGTGTTCTGTCCTGCAGAATGGACACAAATACTGCTACCAATTGTAGTCTGTGCTCTACAAGACAGTACACAAAGGATTTTGTTTGGGGGGGGGGGGGGACTCCCATATAAAAGGGGTAGGGATGCTCGTCGGACATTTTCGATTTGACCCCTAAGAAGTACTGAAATGGGCATGGCTCAAGCTTATTTTGACCCCTAAAAGGTACCGATAAAAACATGCCAACATTTTAAACTTTCGATACCTTTTATTTAATATATTAACATGTTGTATCATCAAGCACATTCTTCCTTGTTGTTTTCAAAAGCGCTGTCATTCTCTAGCATTCAGTGACTTACCCGACCCTTAAAAGGTACCGCTTAACATAGAAATGTCTGTGTTTGATCGTGGATACCCTAAGTGGTACCAAACTCCTGTTTTGAACCCATGTACCCCTCACATAAGGGAGTCCACCCCCCAGGATTTTGTAGTGAACCACATTTAAATTATTCAAAGTAACTGTTTAGACAACCATTTTCCCTTTGTTGGATGTCAACATTATCGGTTACAAGTCCATGTAGTAATTTCCGCTCTGAAATGGGCTACCTGTGATTGGCAAATCCCCAGGGGGAAGTCCTATATGAAAGTGATAGGTATGATTGGTCATCGACCCAAAAATGACCCCTAAAAGGTACACCTATTAACAGAACCTAGAAATTCATCATGATGTTGCCCCCTAAAAGGCCAATCACCCTATACCTCGATATAGGGATTACCCCCAGGGGCAAATCCCAGCCCAAGCCCTGCTTCTGTCCCCGGCTGTTTTCCCATTACCACTAAAATCCACCAGTAATTCTCCGGTATTGTCCCAGGGTAGTTGGGTGTAGCCTGTAGGGCTTTCCACTGACTAGTGCATTATACCTAAGTCTAAGAGAAAATAAGTTCCAGAGTGAGAAAAAAATAGAGAAAATACAACGAGCGCTCTGCATGAAATTTAAACCCGAAGAATTCCACAATAATATTATCAAGTTCAACCCCTGAAGATAGAGAGAAAGAAGAATTTTACAATACAATCTCCTCCATATTTCTGGAAATTACACTTGCCGGCTGCCACGCCATCGGGCATCATGTCATGAAAATTTCGCACAACCCTAGTTTTTGAAACAGCTAAAACTCTTTTCTACTAGATATTTTCATGATTTACTCTGCAACGATCCGTCAATTGGTAAGAATAATGCAGCACCTTACCTGACTCTGAACTCCACGTGGAGAAACGAAGTGCCTGCGGTATTAGCTGGCAGCGGATACAAGCAGCATGGCATCATGGGTAATCCAATCGTCGATTTGAGAGGCACACGATCGATTTGAGAGGCACACGATCGATTTGAGAGGCACACGATCGATTTGAGAAGTACACGATCGATTTGAGAAGCACACGATCGATTTGAGAATCACACGATCGATTTGAGAAGCACATGATCGATTTGAGAAACACATGATCGATTTGAGAGGTACACGATTGTGAAGTACATGATCGATTTGTAAAGTACATGATCGATTTGTAAAGTGCATGATCGATTTGAGAAGTACATGATCGATTTGTCGATACTAATTTTGACAGTAATGCACTAGTCAATTGAAACTCCGGCCCCCCGACCCCCGGGACATAGCGGGGAATATAACATTTATACAGTGTTACATTTTGACCTTTTTCACACACATCGGGGGCAGTTGGCTGTTACAATACCCGCCCCTATGGCCCCGACATGTGCTTCAGAATTTTCAATTAGGAGGAGGCATTGAGAAATTGAATATACATAAGCTTCAGTATCATATGACCCGTAAGGCCCGCGCGCGCTTTCCTTTCAAAACCATTTACAAAAGTCACGTGATGAGGGCCGGACGTGTATGGCGTGAGCGGGCCGGCAAAAGCCGCCGAGGTCCGTACGTCATCATGACTTCGAGCCAAATATTTTCCCATCCGGCCCTCCCACTCAGTCAATAAGTACCTAATCCGTTGTTCCATTATTTGAAAAAAATACATTTTCTGAAGCACACTTTCTATTACTATATTTTCTTATTATTATCGTCGACATCAACCCGTTCGCCCCAGTCTTCGTCAAGTCTTTGCAAAAACACCGCATGTGTGCGTGTGTGTGGGTGGGGGGGTACTCTTGTTTGTGACGTTTTATGCCGCCGGGGTGGGTCAGGGTTTTGAGCTCAGTTTGGGCAGGTAGGGTCAGAGTTTTGACCTGATTTGGGCAGATCAGGGTCGTCAGGATTTGAGTATAATTTGGGAGCAGTCAGGGTCGGGGTTTAGTATATTTTAGGCAGTTAGGGTTCAGTTTTTTTTAGCTACTATGCAAGCACTGAGGTTGCCATACATCGTGACGCCGCTAATTCGTACTTCAGTACTTATCCATGTACTTAATCTGCTGATTTGTTTACCCAATGCCACGTCCCGACTTGAAATGTTCCGTATTTTGCATGCAATCCCGGTACGCGGTATACCGGCCGGGATATACATCCGACCGTATTTTGAAAACAATTTTAAGAAGGGACACCAAACGCTTGGCTTGCTTGGGACAAACACTCACTTATAGTGGAATTTCTATCCACAATTTTCGTATGATTATTGTAATGAAGAAGCACCTGATATGAGAAGTAAATACATGCATTCCAACCGAAGTTCGTGAATAATGGCGACAGAGATCTCATAAGTTTGAATATGTATGATGATTGAATATTTATAAACTGATCACTACATGAATAATTCATGTCGAAAACGAATTGCTTACGGAAATAGAGAGCACAAAAATCGGGAAAATACAGTCTTTAAGCATTAATAAACCAAGCGTTTAGGACTAAAAATAGCGATGGGTAAAAAAGGGATGATTTCAAAGGATGCAACTTGCCTTTTCCAGCGTTGTTGATGCTCGGGCCCAGTCCCGCTCTCTCGTGGCTGGCGTTACAACCACCGCTGAAATCCCCGCAAATTATCAAATCGTTACTTTCCCCGTTCCACCGGAGAAATGCTGCGTTAAATGTGCGTTATTCCACGGCCATGTCCCCGTTAATGCCCCGCTATGTCCCGGGGGTCAGGGGGCCGGGGTTTCAATTGACTAGTGCATAATAACGCGCCATACACAATCACCACACTGCTGCTAAGCGTTCACGGGCAGGCGGTGTTCCAAATCTTCGACATTTTGAATAATTAAAACTACACTATGCTCACTCACCTATTTCGCAAACTACACACGCGCCATGCAATGTTTTTAACAAGTTCGAAGGTACGATTTATCCAAGCCTGTTCAGGGAATCGTTTACCACTCCTGGAGCATATAGAAAGCCCGACGGTCGGGCTACAACAATTTAACCGAACGCAACCCGTGCTGTCATCCTGTTCTGTCGGAGAATCGATGCCGATGCCCGGACCGCAACAAACCAAAGGACGACCTGAGTCATCGTATGGCTTGCTCGCTGTATCGGATTCTGCTTTTCGCTGTACATACAGATACCAAAACTACAAACAGTAAGATGCTATAAATCATACCTGGCTGAAGAGAAACTATAGGTCTGAGGTTTCTAAGTCTGAGTCGTATCTTGTGTGAGTTCTGACACTACATCAGTGACACATGCATGTGTGCATCTTGGTTATACAAATTAACACTACATTCAGGCAAAGAGTTAATCTACAACGAAACTTCGATATGCCAAGGAACTTGAATATCAACACAAGGTGAGGGAATTCAAAGTACTGAGTTCATTGCTGTGTTCCCTAATCAATGGCAAAGATCATGCGTGCATGTATGTTGACATACATACAGGAACAACCAACATTGATCATAAATTATTCTGCAACTAACAATGGCACTCATATAGTTTATGTGCTACACCGGGGTGCTACACTGGAGTGTACTTTAGTATTGTGAATGCTAGGAACTGGAATGCAGTTTATACACATCTCCAATTATTGTTTTACACTGTATACCACACAGCAAAATCATTGTTTAAGAACAGTGCTACAAATGCTCAAATGAATGATAAACATAAAACACATGTACATATAGCCACATAAGCATCCAATGATTTAATGTTACACAAAAATAATTACAGTTTTATATTAACTTATAAGTCAAGACATTCAATAGTTTCACATTAGTTAAAAATAAGCATTTTTGATCAGGATCATTTACACCCACAATCCACATCACTGCAGCAATCTTAGTCTCCGAAGGGTGTGTAATTTGTGTTACCACAGGAAGCCCAATCCTTTCTCTTACAAAATATATGTCGAACGCACTTTGATAATCTATGATTACTTCTAGTACTTTTCAGTGGCGAATTAAATCACGGTTCGTTGTCGAGTTCTCTTTACCGTAAATATCATACTCTTTCCAAAGCCTGTCGAAAGCACCGCCATCTCTAGAATATCTTTACCTAGAAATCTAGGCTCTGTATAGCTTCCTCCTGCTTCGGGGGTAGAAGCGGAATATTTTCACTCTAAAAATTCCGTATTCCTCTGCACTCCTGAGGTAAATATTCCCATTCCATAATTTTTTTTTGGATATTCCTTATTGTTTTTAATTTTCGAAAGTGTCATGCGCTTTATTGAAATATTCCGTATTCAGTATATTTTTCAGGCAAATATTCAATATTCCTCAGTTTTCAACCACGATATTCAATATTCAATATTCCGCTTCTACCCCCGACCTGCTCCGTTTTCAAAGTACCTTTACCCAGCCGCAGAGAAAGAAGCGAGCAGCTGTGTTCTCTCTAGAAAACCTCTGGAACCAGGGTAAAGGCGAAGGAGATAACTTTGAAAACGGAGCGGGAGGAAGCTATATATACAGAGCCTACTTCTAACGGTAAAGATCTTCTGGCGCTTTGGAAAGAGTATGATATTTACGGTTTACGAACTTGCGAAATGAGAACTCGACAACAAACCTCTCGCAGTTCGCCGCCTTCGCGGCTCTTTCTCCGTGGCTGATCTCTCTAGAAAACCTCTGGAACCAGGGTACTTCACCTTAGTCAGAGTTCAAAAAAGACAAAGCTTTTTGTATTACTCGCCATATTTTATCAACTGCAAGCTCAGTACACAACACTTATTCTAGTTACGCCGCTTCGCAGGCTACACTTATTCCTTTCAGTTGTTGCTTTCAACACTTGCCGCGATGAGCTTTGATTGACACCGTTTCAGCCAATCATATACCCCGTCCGCTGGTGGACGGGATCTAACTTTTGTACTCAGAAACCAGGGGTTTTCGGGCAGACCGCGGTTTTTCCTTTCTCCTTCTCCCCCCCATTTGTCATTCGATCCCAGGTCTCAATCACGCTCGGCCAATATGGCGGCCGTTTCGATGATCCATTTGCTGCGCGAAAAAAACACCATCTACCGCCTGAAAGCAGGCTAATCAATACGAAACATTGCTATATTTAAAGGCACTTGAATGAGAACTTAGATCTTAGATATTTACTTCCTATCTCATAGTTTACACTAATACTGGAAGGTGCATAAAAGGATAAAACAGTGAAAAAATAGCCTTATGACAACAACAACGTGCAGGTACAACAATGGAGGTGATAAATATATAAATAAACACGCAAATAAATAATCAGATAAATAATAATTGGAGAAGAAAAGTCAGCTTATAAGCGCCTAAGATATGGAGTCGTCTTCATTGTCTTGATCGCAGGTCCAATAGCAACATTAAATAGAGTTCAAAAAGTCATGAATAATTAATGAGCATTTTGTCCAATCAGATGAAGCAAATCAGTCACGTGCATGCTCCTTTATACCTGATAAAATCTCATCATTCTAAAAGGCCCGCGGAGGGATTTGAATTCTGTCCCAGAGGGAAACGGGGTTAATGAATGAGACAATGGAATTTCTATTGATGTTTCAGCTTTCTCATTGAATTGCTAATTAGGATGAACGTTTTATTTAAAGAATACTAATGACATGAAATTTTATATAAAGTTTCATCCTAATTAAGAATTCACTGATAAAGACCCAAAGATAGCAAAAAGTACACGGAACATAAGGTACCTAGATAAAAAATTGTGCACTAAATTTACTAATATCACTGAGCAGACTACCGAGATACACAGATAATATTTTTAAAATGAAGTTCTCCAACTACCATTACTTGTTTACCGAGCCACTGTTTAGTTCCAATTATTAAACCAAACTCAAAGCCGTAAAATAATAAAAACGTGCATTAAACTTACATATTTTGTGCCAGAGTGAAACATTTAGAGTCTGCCGTCATGTCAGTCACATCGCTTTCCAAGTCTTGAACTTTATCGTGGTAAACCACGACACCAAATCCTTCAAGTGCAGGTTCTTCTTGCATTGCGAAACGCCGCTTCAATCAACATAGTATGGTAATTTCTTCATGTCATTCCCTTGAGATGTTCGTACTTGCAGGCGGTGATTACTCGAATATTTAATTTGCATGGCGTTGTGAATACAAAGGTTCAATGGTCCATTAAGTAACCATTCCCTTGAGATGTGCGTCTTTCTGTCATTGCATTCTTTAAGCGTTTTTGAAGCCGTTTAAAACACTCACAGCATGATGAGGATGCTGTTTACGGCTTTGGGTTGTGAAAGAAAAACCCTGTTTCCTCGGCGAATGCGGCTTGTATCCGAGCAGAGTTTCGATCTCTGTTTGATTCTTTCCTCACCAGAGTAACAGACGATACGATCAGATGTTCTCCCGGTTCTGTGGGAAGGCTAGAAGGATTAAAGACTTGTCTGACGACTGTTCCTTGCTTTAACGAACTGAAGAACAGCTGCTTGACCCATTGTGTTCACGCATTTAATGCAAATAATCAAACTGAAACAATCACAAATGAACTGGGTCGTCGTACTCAGTAGCCTACGCCACTAGACACAGTCGTGACTGTAGATCTTCACACGCTGTGACGTTCTCTGTACATATATGACAACAAACAAACGGGAAAGTATAATCTATTTGTTTTATATAACATTCGCCAAGCTTTTTTAATGAGAAACACTGAAAAAACAAACTGAGTGCGCGCTGTCGACGATAGCGACCTTCATTACATTTCAATGTACGGGCAGTGACCTCGTATAAACATATTAAGTACTGTTTAAAACACGAACAGCAGTGTTTTATCAAGTTTAAAAATTCGAGGGCGATACCCGAGAATTTTTAGACTTGATAAAACACGTGCTGTGAGTGTTTTAAACGGCTTCAAAAACGCTTTAAGAATGCAATGAAAGAAAGACGCACATCTCAAGGGAATGGTTACTTAATGAACCATTGAACCTTTGTATTCACAACGCCATGCAAAATATTCGAGTAATCACCGCCTGCAATTACGAACATCTCAAGGGAATGACATGAAGAAATTACTATACTATGTTGTTTGAAGCGCGTTTCGCAATGCAAGAAGAATCTGCACTTGAAGGATTTTGGTATCGTGGTTTACCTCGATAAAGTTCAAGACTTGGAAAGCGATGTGACTGACATGTCGGCAGACTCTAAATTTTTGACTCCGACACAAAATATGTAAGTATAATGCACGTTTTTATAATTTTACGGCTTTGAGTTTGGTTTAATAATTGGAACTAAACAGTGGCTCGGTAAACAAGTAATGGTAGTTGGATAACTTCATTTTAAAAATATTATCTGTGTATCTCGGTAGTGTGCTGATATTAGTAAATTTAGTGCAAAATTTATTATCTAGGTACCTTATGTTCCGTGTACTTTTTGCTATCTTTGGGTCTTTATCAGTGAATTCTTAATTAGGATGAAACTTTATATAATATTTCATGTTCATTAATATTCTTTATATAAAACGTTCATCCTAATTAGCAATTCAGTGAGAAAGCTGAAACATCAATAGAAATTCCATTGTCTCAATCATTAACCCCGTTTCCCTCTGGGACAGAATTCAAATCCCTCCGCGGGCCTTTTAGAATGATGAGATTTTATCAGGTATAAAGGTGCATGCACGTGCCTGATTTGCTTCATCTGATTGGACAAAATGCTCATTAATTATTCATGAGTTTTTGAACACTATTCAATGCACCACGGACGTTCAGCGGATTATAACTTAAGAAGCTAAGTCAAATACATTATCAATATTTAAGCAACTGAAGGGTTTTGAGATAACCTCGGAAATGGTTGTCTTCCCTACATGAAGTGTCGATGGCAGATTCAGGCAATTTATTTAGAGAAAGCGTTAGCGAATTATAATTAGCGGCAGTAGAGTTTGATACGCGAGTTGAGGCCAATTGATTGCCGACCATTTTCTACAACTGCATAGTTGACACTGATTCTGTGGTCTGAAGGATATTTTCTTTATCACAAGGAACAGTGTTGTAACTGCTGCTCTGATGGCCGTGTTGCGTAGCTTTGGAGGCTTTTTTCGTTGGCACGACCGCTAATATACATCAATGATAATCTACTCTTCTGAAATTCTGCCAGTTCTGGGTTCTCGGCAAGTGTTATCGCCCGTTTTTCATTCAGGAACCTCTTCGCCATTCAGTTATATAGTTATCTAGAGTGCGAACACTAACCGCATGAACGAACGATACTGGCTATTATCGCCGCCATTATTTTTCTTTCGAATAAAGAAAAATATTTATTCGTGGAAAAAAAAAACATTTAGGCAACACATTCATTCGTGGGGAAAAAAATCTCAAAATCGCCCAAGATGTAAATACACCAACTCACAGATATAGTACCGCCTCACGGGTTAGCTCAGTTGGTAGAGCACGGTCTAGAGTGCGGGAGGTCGGGGGTTCGAATCCCGGCCGCGTCCTTGGGCAGGGACGTTTATAAGCCGTTGGCCTTGTCTCCTACTAATCAGTATTTGAAGGGGACGTGAAAGAAGCGGTTGTACTACTCGAAAAAGAGCAGGGGATTGTCACCCGGTACAGCAGCCTGGCCATTGCACTAACCACACACTCAACATTGTAAACTGCGTGGCAGCTATTAGCGCCGTGAAGCAGTCCGAAATAATTCACTGACGGGATATGTCAGTCATATGTAAAGCGCCATGAAACTGTTTGATATGGCGCTATATAAATATGGCCATTATTATTATTACATATGGACGCTTCGGGTATGGGTTCCTTGGTCGAACACAGATCCTAAACTAACCGCGAGAGGCCCAAGCAAAGTGAAAACTGTATATTGATGCACGATGGTCTCAACACAACAAGCCTTCGTTTGCGAGCAACTTTTATTTGAAATAGTTTACATCACGACTATATTACAAATGTATGTACATCACACCACATCCAAATTAAAACATGCCAGAAAAATTACGCTGCAACTCTGTAGACACGGCTGTTATCATTGTTAACCATTCACAACAGATTTATGGCAGTGTTATTTATTATTAACGATAGTCTGCACTTTGTCGACTCGCAGCGCTGCTTGCTCGAGATCCTATCGATCCTCCGGACCCAGGCCTCCGGTCACGAGCGCTGCCCGTCGGTGAGAAACCTGGGGAGAAAGAGTTAAATATAATGAGCCTTTTGCAGTTAGCAATCACGTGGTTGTAGTGGATGCTTTTAAATAAATGAGGTTTTTTTGCCATCCACTTGTATGAGATCGGTACCCTGCAAACAGAGCCTTCTTCAACTCCACGAAAATCGAGAAGAAAAGAGAAGGCTCTGTAGCATTCGTGTTTTTTTCACCCAAGATTCTGGGCTTGACAAGCCTGTTAAAACCGGGTTATCAATGCATCGCTAATATTTTGTTTTAATCTAATGACCAATTCTGAGCCCACTGTAACAATGGCGGAAGAACGACTGAGTGACCGAATGAGTCTGGTACGAGAAAAAGCCGTTGGCGCATGCAACACCGCGGCAAAACGTCACGCGCATGCGCTGCTGATGAACCACACGCGTCTGATCTTCCCAGTTTCCCTTCTAATTTTACGTACATGTATGCGTATTTACGTGAAATGTTTCGCGAAAAATAAGAAAACTACTTAAAAGATAAGCCTAACACTTTAAGAGGTGGAAGTTTTCTTATTTTGTAATTCACTGTGAGTTTACCAAGTTATAAAATTATTTACTAAAAAGGGTTAAGCCCTCGGTAATTTGTAATTGAAACCAGAGCCTTCGTTCTTTCGGCCAGCGGAGCCTTTTTGCTGCGGTGTGGGCGCATGCTCGATACGAAAACAACACGAATGCTGCATAGCCGTTCTATTCTTCTCGCTTTTCGGCTCGCACGGTACGAGATCGGTAGTGTTATTAGCAAAAGCGGTTTGTTAAATGCTACTTCCTACCTTCAATCGATTGTCGATCATTAGTCTAAAACAGCGTTTTGAGGTTTGTTTGCCACCCATTAAAGCCTTTTCCATGGGATCACGAGCGAAATTCATTGGTTATTGAAGTGATATATCAGCACGACTGTCAGCTTCAAAAGGCCTATTGTTTTGTACAGAAGGGAGCCGAGAGCTCAAATCGCGAAGGAAGCCTAAACTCGGTCCTACAACAGAGCGTGACCCAAAGAGGAACCCCATATCGCATTTTTAATATTATGGACTACTGATCAAATACAAAACGTTGAACGACAAAGCCGAAATTAAAAGGTGAGAAAAAAACTAATATGGTCCTATTTTAGAGCAAGATCCAAAGAAACACACAGCACATTTACAATATTATGGTTTACTGATCTGGTACAAAGTGTCCATGCGATACTCGGAAGAATAACAATTACAAATAAGACAATCATAGACGATATTACATGTGTTCCCTCGTTCGCTGCCCTCACTCGTGAGTTATCAAATTAAATATCAGTTGCTATACAACCGACTATCGTGTTATAAGATAACAATATCACCTCGCAGAGCCTCGCTTAAGCGCTGAGCTCCATATCTGATCAATAGGGCGAATTTACACGATGACGTCACATGACTAAAACTACCAGAATTCTTTGCGCGGCTTCTTTTGTTCCTCAAAAAGGACACTTGCACTAAGCAATCACATGACCTTGTCAATCACGAAAATTGTGCTAGTACAATATGGCTACCAGGAATCGTAAGAGGCTTGCCCTCCAGTATCAAACTGTTAAATTTGCATATTTCAAAAATGGCTTTACTTCAGTGTTAAAGATATGAACCTAAAACTTGCCTTGGTTACTAATTCCCGCTATCTCTTTCCATTTCTGGCATCTATACTGTACTAGCATTATTATTATTGACAAGGTCACGTGACCGCTTAATAGAAGTCCCCTATTTAGACCTGCATGACACAAAGAATTTGAAAAAGTTAATGGAAGTTGTGCTTGAAAGCCGTTCGTTGCAAAAAGTTTATACCTCTTCCGGTTTTAGCACATTCCAGCAGTTACACCTTGTCAGATAGGAGCATAGGGCTCCTGACGAGATCTAAACGGGATTGCTAGCGCCTGTAGGTACTGACCTGGCCTGGGGCTGCCTGTGATTGCCAACCCTCCGATGTTCACTGTTCCCACACCACCACGACCTCCAGTAGATACGTCTGACCTACAAAATCAAACCATACAAATTTGTAAAATTTGTAAAATTTGTGACCTAAAAACTTCTACATCCAGGGAAATTCCCTTACGAAGAACTGAATCCTGTTACTAAGGATTCTAAGGGACCTCACAGTTAGCAAAACAATTATGTCTACCAACCCGAATGGTTAATATTCCTCAGCGTTAAATTCGAACCCTGGGCCTCTTCATATCGATCCAGGCTAGAATTTCTTTGACTGCAAATAGTTCTCTTTTTTCCCACCTTGGTCTGCGAGATATCAACTTTCTGAGAGGGGACTAATTTAGGATGGAAAAGCTTGAAGTGAAAGACGTTCCCTCCTTTACACTTTTCATTTAAAATATGACAGGGATGTTACCGAAAAAGGTGTCGTGAGCAACGTTCTGAAAATACTGCAATGCCATGACAGTAAACTATTTAATTTTTTGGCCTTTTTACATCCCAGCAGGAGATTTCTTACATCTTCATGTGGTCAGCATTCTATTCGAGACATTTCTTGCCGGCGGCTGGAGATCCTATCTTTGGTAACTCACCTAGCAGAGGGGACAGAACCAGAGCTCCTTGAGCTTCTGGATGAACCTGACCGCGAGGTCCCCGGCCCTGGCGATGGCGGCATGGGTAATCCAGCCTGGCCAAAGTACATATTCACACTGGGAGTCAGGTCTGGATAATTGTGTACAACCTCACCCATCTGCTTCATGGTCCTGGAGTTAAACTCCCTAAGCTCTCTTAAGTCCATATCCTTTTCTTCATGGAGCTCTCCTCTGCTCTTCTTAGCACTGCGGATGTCTCTTGCTATCTTGGAGACCTGTCTCCCGGCGCGGTCTTTCTTCACTTTTTGATCGTCCAGCTCCTTCTGGAGGTTCACACACTTTGTTTGCTTCTCCCCTATGACCTCAACGAATTCTTGCTCGTCGCTCTCAAGTTTGTCGAAGGTTGTCTGCATGGCGCCCAAGTCTTCTTGCAGCTCTCGGATCTGTCGTCGTTTGTATTTGTACTTGTCCATGACTGCACGCATTTGTTCTTCAAGCTGTTGCTTCTCGTCAAACTCGTCACTTGTCTCGTCCACTTTGTTGAAGCTCTTGCGGTACGTCTCATTTCGGTTGTTCATTAGACGTAGAGTGTTCTCCAAAGCCCTGCAGATTAAGACGTTGTACTAATGAGAATCTCTAACTCACGGTAGTGGCTTTCGTAGCACAATCTAATGAGGGTTTATAAAGGGAATGACAATACTAATTCCTTGGCTAAAGACAGCACATTAAAAACTAGCACCTCTGCAAAGTTTCGAGTAGATCAGTATTGCAGATATCGACAAAAATACAAGCGTGCAAAGTTTGGAAATTTACAGATGAATGTGCTATGGTAGGCAAAGTTAAAATGTTTTGAATCGATATTTCTAAAACAGCGTTTTGAAGTTTGTTTGCCATCCAGTAAAACCTTTCCCATCGGATTACGAGCTCCGTTGTGAACTATCAGCACGTGATTTTCCTGTAAAGGGCCTATTGCCTAACGAACCTAATTTCCTTCTCAGCTTTGCGTATCTTAGCATCCAGCTCGTCTCCTTCCCTCTGCAATTCCTCCTTATCCTGAGCTGCTTTTATGACGTAGTAAGCCTGCGATCTCTCCTCCTCTCCTTCGGGTGGCGCCATCGACACCATCAGAATTTCGTACCTGATCACGAGGCAACAGCAACAAAAAAATTACGATGGGTGACTAGTTCCTGTAAAAACTAGTGTTGATCTGCGTCGGCAGGGGAGATAAACACTGGCATGATCAACTAAAAGTCGATTAAGGTATGCTAACCGCCGTGGGGAGCGAGTAGCAGCTGACGTTTCGAGCGCTAGCCCTTCGTCAGAGCAGAACGTTTTACTTGATCGACTTTTAGTTGTTCGTACCAACCAAAAATATTAGGATTAGTGGATTATTAACAGAACTCACTCATATAAGACTTGCCTCTAAGTATTATGGCAACATTTAACTGACATAAGGCACGGTTATCGCCTTAGGGTGAAATATGAGGGGATGGTGGGGGGGGTTGGGGGATTTCCTCCTTCACCAAGGGAAGCTTTTTGATTAGCGTTTAAGTTAGTTCTAGGTAACCCATACCTTTATACGATTACCGTATATTCTCTTTCTAGTACTATATACAGCTATTTCAATTAATGTTATCTGGGAGATAGGGAATAGGACATTAGGCAATAGGGGATTAGGGAATAGGGGATTAGGGAGTATGGGATTAGGGGTTTAGGGAATATGAATTAGGGTTACGAGTTATACGACCTGGACGACTTTACGGTATATTTATCCATTTTTAGCCTGGGTACAGCCGTTCGACATTTTAAAAATGCCTTACTCCCTATTGCCATATTCCCTAATACCCTATTCCCTAATTCCCTAATGCGCTATTCCCTAATTCCCTAATGCGCTATTCCCTATCTCTCCAACAACATTAATTGAAATAGCTGTATGTAAATTGTTCTCTTTTCTGTTATGAGAAAAACTTGATTGCACAACGGAAAGGTTTTTCGCACTCGATTATATTCCTTTTGAAATCTTCAAGAAATTGCGAGCAGCTAAACTCACATTATTACTCAAAGCACAGAGAAAAAGTTTACAGCAAATGTTGTCAGCAGTTTTTGATTTTGGACTTTGAAACTGCTTCTCAAATCCTTTGATCTGATTGGCTGGTTTGTATGTTACTGCTTTTTGATTGGCCCAGCAAAATGAAGCGACTGAAAAAAATTGGATTTGCTCTGAAATCGCACTATTTTCAACCAATCAGATTGCAGGAAATCAAATGAACGTACTTCAACCGAAAATCAGGACGATCTGTCACTAAAAGTGGCTCTAAATGTTGTTAGCACACGCATATATGTAATAATAATAATAATAATAATGTCATATTTTTATAGCGCCATTTCCATTTAGCCCAATCACGCTTTACAATTATGTGAATTAAAAGTAAAGTAAAAACGGGAAGTAAAATTTGGAAATAATAAATGGCTATAGGATAAATACTTAATTGTATTTCTGATTAAAAAGAAATGTATTAATACTGCTCTTAAAACTTCCCAGAGAGGAGCTCTGTCTAATCAAGTTGGGAAGCGAGTTCCATAGTTTTGGGGCCGCAGCGGAAAATGCCCGTTCGCCGTACGTTTTGAGCTTTACAGACGGAACTTGCAATAGATTATTTGAGGATGATCTAAGTCTCCTTTTAGGAACAAGTTTTGAAGCATATCACTGATGTAATTAGGTGCTAAGTCATTGAGAGCTTTAAAATAAATATATCTACACAGTAGGTACAGGAATACCACACAATAGAGCAATGTGAACAACTGCAGAATAAACGACCTAGAACACACACACTACCTTTTTCGCAGTTTGTCGATCTTTGATAACCTCTCCTGGAGCTCAGCGCTGTAAAGCAATAGAGGTCTGATTACTACACTTCTAGTGATCCAACTTACAGCTCAGTAACAAGGCTTGTATTAGACTTTTATTAGATAGATAACAAAACTTAGATATCTTTCTTTTCCTTGAACGGCAGTGAATTTCTTTGAACATGTTCCAGTCAAGTTTATCAGGGTACACTGGAACACATGCATGCATGCAGAGCATTTTCATTGGTTCTTGCCACGGGTAATGGACAAGAAAGAGGAGTAATGTACCTGACGGTCTGACGCTCCTCCTCAGAAGACTTCACCTGAGCCTTCAACATGTCCTTATGAATGGCGATCTCGTGACGGCGTTCTTTCATTGACTAGGAGGGGGAGGGAGCGAGCAAATAAGGTATTAGAGCGTTCTTTCATTAACTAGGAGGGGAGGGAGGGGGTAAATAAGGCATTAGAGCGTTCTTTCGTTGACTAGGAGGGGGAGGGAGCGAGCAAATAAGGCATTAGAGCGTTATTTCGTTGACTGGGAGAGGAAGCGAGCAAATAAGGCATTAGAGCATTCTTTCGTTGACTGGGAGAGGGAGGGAGCAAATAAGTTATTAGAACGTCCTTTCATTGACTAGGAGGGGGAGGGAGGAAGCAAATAAGGCACTAGAGCGTTCTTTCTTTGACTAGGAGAGAGAGGGGGCGGGACAACCAAATAAGGTATCAGAGCGTTGATCTTCCACTTACTAGGAGGAGGAAGGAGCGTGCAAAACAGGTATCAGTAGCACACTGAATGCTCTAACTATGTGTTGCCATCAATTATTTCTAGATGCAGCGCTGCCGGACACGAAAACCCTTATTAATTATGATGTGGGGGAAAATGGGTAAGGTGTACCGCAACCAATGTAGTGCTGCTATCTAAGGTTCCCTATTCCCTTTTACTTCACAAAACAAAACAAAATTGAAGTTCTGGAGCAAATCTGACTGTAGACTGATTCAAATTCCTACTCTGCATTTCATACTCTGCATCATACTCTGCATTTCTCTCCCCAGTCTTCTGTTCCGTGCCAGTAACATTAATTATTGTCAATTTCGTTCCTCAGCTGACATAAATGCTATGATACAATTACTGGTCATTTCATGGTTTTCTATGGAATACGGGCGAATATTTCACAAGAAATTTGTTTTATTTGGTATACAACGAGCCTTTAGACGAGTTGAATACCAAAATAATAAGAATTTCGAGTGAAATTTTCGCCGGTATTCCATAGAAAACAATGAAATAACCATATTATCCTATCAATAACACATTTACGGGAAGATTTATCACAAAAACAAAGTAACTTACCGGACGATAGACAGTGCGAATTTTCTCAACGGAAAACAGAAATTTCGAGCGGCGGACGCGTCTGCAGACTAATTATGTATTCAAAATCTTGAATTCTTATTGGCTGATAAAGAAGTGATAAAGAAGTGACATTGATGCCACAGTTGCAGTCACTCACCGTTTCAAGTTGTAGTTTTCTGTTCTCCAAGCTGAACACAGAGTCTGCTCTATTGCTAAGTGTTGTGCTTAGTCTTTTGATCTCCAGCTTGAGAATGTTCTGGTCCACCATTAGATCCTGACAACAAATTTAGAAAATGTTGCTACAGACAGTCGAGGTGGGGCAGATTTCACCAACAGACTAGGGGGTAAAATTACGTTCGTTCTTGAATTTCGTATTTGTATCAGTTTAACTATTCATTTCGCTTGTTTCAAAATGTTACAGCTTCACAAGTAACCAATACAAAAGGTGGCAACAAGTCGGGTGTAACTACCTGCTTCAAGGTGATGACTTTTCTTCTCTCTCGTTCGGCACTGTCGTTATGGAGGTTTAACTCATCTATCAATCAAAACAAAACACACACACCCTGTTTACTCAAAGTCAACGTGAATACGTGCAATAAGTAGTGGAAATCGCATGAACTGCCCGTGCTATACTTTATTTACGGTCTCACCGAGTGATATTTTGAATGTTTGAGAACTTGACCATAAATAAAGTATAGCACGAGCAGTTCATGCGATTTTTTGTTTATAACATGCTGAGCAAACATTTGCTGAGAGCATGCAACTGTGCACTCTATAACCTTTTTATGCACTCGTCATTGACGAATCAGAATCCAGATATTTTGTTCAGTATATTATAAACACATAAAATTGTCTTTTTGCGAGAGCACCTTACTGCCACAAATGGCATGCATTCTTCAGCATTGTTTATCCAAATTGTTACTGTGTAACTACTGTAACCGGAGCCTCTTAGACAGCAAGAACCAATCACATTGCAGGACGAAAACAAAGCATTCCAACAAGAACCAATCACATTGCAGGACGAAAACAAAGCATTCCAACAAGAACCAATCATATTGCAGGACGAAAACAAAGCATTCGAAAAAGAAACACTATTGCAGTACGAAAACATAGCATTCCAACAAGAACCAATTACATTGCAGGACGAAACCAAAGCATTTGAACAAGAACCAATCACATTGCAGGACGAAAACAAAGTATTCCAACAAGAACCAATTACATTGCAGGACCAAAACAAAGCATTCCAACAAGAACCAATCATATCGCAGGACCAAAACAAAGCATTCCAACAAGAACCAATCACATTGCAGGACGAAATCAAAGCATTCCAACAAGAACCAATCACATTGCAGGACGAAAGCAAAGCATTCCAACAAGAACCAATCACATTGCAGGACGAAAACAAAGCATTCCAACAAGAACCAATCACATTGCAGGACGAAAACAAAGCATTCCAACAAGAACCAATCACATTGCAGGACGAAAACAAAGCATTCCAACAAGAACCAATCATATTGCAGGACGAAAACAAAGCATTCCAACAAGAACCAATCATATTGCAGGACGAAAACAAAGCATTCCAAAAAGAAACACTATTGCAGGACGAAAACATAGCATTCCAACAAGAACCAATCACATTGCAGGACGAAAACAAAGCATTCCAACAAGAACCAATCACATTGCAGGATGAAAACAAAGCATTCCAACAAGAACCAATCACATTGCAGGATGAAAACAAAGCATTCCAACAAGAACCAATCACATTGCAGGACGAAAACAAAGCATTCCAACAAGAACCAATCATATTGCAGGACGAAAACAAAGCATTCCAACAAGAACCAATCATATTGCAGGACGAAAACAAAGCATTCCAACAAGAACCAATCATATTGCAGGACGAAAACAAAGCATTCCAACAAGAACCAATCACATTGCAGGATTTGATGGACTAGTTTTGAAGTCAGTCTTTTTAATGAAGAAAATCGATTGGATAAGTTAGGTTTGTAAATTGGAATGCTTTGTTTTTGTTCAACAACAACAACAAAAACATTTATTATCATTTAGATATAGTTATCTAAGTACATGTCTTACTTATACTTTTTTCAAGGTAATTGGTACCCAGAATAACTGTATAGTTAAACGAGCTGGGTACCAGGCATAATAAATCTACATTGATAAAGTATTTGGTCTTACAACTTAAAAAACAAGAGAGTGTAAATTAGGCTATAACATATATAACATTAATAATAAATGACAACAACAACAACAACTGGACTTTATTACCAAAAACTGAACTTAATTACATGTACTATAGTATTTTATAGACTAAGAAATGATGGTAAAAGTTACTCAGAATAGCAGAGCTAATCTAGCTGGGTAACTGGAGTAAAGAAAATATAATTTCATGAGGTTCCTTAAAGACTATAAGTGATGGAGGTTAGACAATTTAGATAGATGTACATAATAGATAAGACTAATGCAGATTTATAACGTCAGACTTGATTATTTTTAAAGAGTGCTTCCCCAGCATTTTTGTTTCTTCCTTTTAATATTAAGTTCCAAGTTACTGCTCCTTTGAAACGCAAGTTAAATTTTCCGTAATTTGTTCAAACTTGAGGAATAAAGTATGATGACCTTCACGATAGCCTGGTATTATAAGAATGTACAGAAGCAACTGTTACTAAAAAGTTGTCAAATGCTGATGGAAGCATTCTATTATGAAATTGTTCTGCAATGTAAGTTGTTCTAGTTGTTAAAGTGGCCCCGGTTACAGTAATGTCATCGTCACACAGTAATGAGAGCTCAAAGATGGTGGGACCCCAACCCCTTGGGGGGTATAACATTAACAAGTGCCCTCAACCTTATTATTTTTTTATTTTGAGTAATTCTGCGAAAAAAGTTTTGAATTTCCGTTAATCCTTGATTTTTTTATGAGCGATTGTAAATGCGATTCTGCCACCAGTGAAGGCTTTTTCTTTCTGAGCATGGATGCATATGCACGTTTTGCTTTCATGAAGTCAATCCACTTCTTGGGCCTTTTTCTAGGTAACAAACTCTCATTTTCCCAGAATGGAATTTTGTGAAGACTGATATCTTGCTAGGAGTATGAACAGTTGCTGCAGCCCCCCTACAACACACCTACATAGCATTTAATCATTTATTTTCGATTTCGCTAACCAGTACTTTCAACTACTCTGACCGCTTCTCTTTGTAAATTTTGACGACTGAAACAGACGCTTTTCCCTCATTTACATCACAAGGCTCATTATAATAATTAGGACATCCACCACTACACACGGGATTTTGTCATCTTTAAACGCTCTTTAAAAAATCAAGGACTATTGCAAAAAAAAATTTTCTCACAGACATGCTCAAAAGTACCTCTTCTTTTCGAAAATAAAATATAAATCTTGGGGTTGAGGGGCACTTGTGCTTGAACTCACCTATTTTGCTCGTCAGGTTGCTCATCTCTTCTTTTCCTTCAGAGAGATCTCTGTTAGCTCGACGTAAATCATCCTAATAATCAAATGGACTAAGTTAAATCATTCTCTCAGACTGCATAAGAGTATCAAACATGCAATGCCCTGCATGAGGGTATTTTGTGCACTTCTTATTCATTACAATAGGATGTCTTTATTTATTTATTACACTTTACCAGTGACTCAAAGATGGAAGCACAGCTCCCAAGATTTCTGTGTGTTACTCCGGGGGGGGTTTGACCTGATTTGGGCAGATCAGGGTCAGGATTTGAGCATAATTTGGGTGCAGTCAGGGTCGGGGTTCAGTATATTTTAGGCAGTTAGGGTTCAGTTTTTTAAGCTACTATGTCAAAAGAGACATTCTGTTGCCGCATTTTGATCGCCTGTCCACATGCAAGCACTCAGGTTCCCATACATCATGATGCCGCTAGTTCGTACTTCAGTACTTATCTATGTACTTTACCTGCTGATTTGTTTACCCAATGCCTTGTCCCGACTTGAAATGTTCCGTATTTTGCATGCAATCCCGGTACGCGGTATACCGGCCGGGATATATATCCGACCCCCCCCCTCCCCCTCGGGTGTTACTTACGTTCAGGTTTTTCATTTGAGCAGTCAAGAGGGTGTGAGTGGCATTGTGTTCGTCCATTTTTTCGGCCAATTCCTGTAAAAATACAAAAAAAAGGAAATAAAATTAAGCTTGATTAACAATTTTCATTATCATGGCTAAACTACTATAGGTAACACATGATTACTACGACTAGTGTAGGTTTGCGTCGGCAGGGAAGTTAGAGCTTTTTTATCATTGAACCATGAATCAATAATTAAGGTTTGCTAACCATCGCAGGAAGAAAGTTGCAGCTGACGTCTTGGAAGGAATCAATGTCCAGGGCTGTCATTAGAATCCGGTCAGTAATTATTGCCACCAACTATGATGATGATGATCGCCGACTACATAATGTAAACTTAAAGTCAGAGTTGTAGCTTATGGCACAAAAAGACAGGCTATTTTTCATAGCAACTTAAAATCTTAATGACAGCCCTGAATGTTGTAGATATCAAAGTTGAATGTTAATTTGAAACATGGTTCATACAAAATTCAATACTTTTCTTCAAGGACTTTTTAAGGACTTTTCAAGGACTTTTCAAGGACTTTTCAAGTACTTTTCAAGGACTTTTCAAGGACAACCCACACTTTTCAACGACTTGTTTTCTACAGGTTCACACATCATTAATGACCTCAAAATTCTACTCAATTTAGACCCAATGTAAGACCCTTTCTCTGACGTGTTTGCACAACAAATCATTCAGTGCTGCTCTAACGATCTTTTGGAGGCAAACATGAGGCTGTTGTAATGTATTCCTGAATGTTGTAGATATCAAAGTTGAATGTTAATTTGAAACATGGTTCATACAAAATTCAGTACTTTTTCTTCAAGGACTTTTCAAGGACAATCCACACTTTTCAACGACTTGTTTTCTACAGGTTCACACATCATTAATGACCTCAAAATTCTACGCAATTTCAAGAATAAAACCTAATCTGCCGAAATGCAAGGACTTTTCAAGGCCCGTGCGAACCTTGTGAAAGCATGTTGCAGCTTTTTTTATTTGATTTATACCAAACAAACAGATTTATGAACAAAACATGACAATGTAGTGGTCCTTAAAGTCCAAACCGTTTCTATTTTCAAGCATACTGCATTTACTACAGCAACACAGGTAATGTATCAGTTTTCAATTACTCTTTACTTCTTGGATTCTATATTCTTTTTCTTTATTTATTTTATTAGTAGACATAAAAAATCAAAAATGTTTCAGTGCTACATGTATTTGAGAAAAATTGCCACATAATACACTGCCTGCTTGCAGGCAGGCAGTAGAGGGTGTTTTTTCATTTGTCGTTTGATCCCAGGTCTCAATCCCGCTCGGCCAATATGGCGGCTGCTTCAATATCCGTTTTCTTTGCGATACAACACCCTCTACCGCCTGCAAGCAGGCTACATGATACAGGGCAAATATGGATTCCTTTTCTTTTCAATACATTACCTGTATTTTAGCTTCAAGTTGAAGTTTTTCCTCATTGCTTCGTTCTCCCTGCAAGCGGTTTATTCTCCGCTCAAGATGCTGTAACTGGAAATCCTGACAAGATAATGGACGACAAGAAAATTAACTTAACTGCACAAAGAATACATTATATATATTGGTACTCAAGATGCTAGATTACTATAGGTAATCATGCAGTTTTGAGTGCAATTTGGGATTAATTTGAATGTGTGATTTCCAAAGAGCATCATATTTGCTTGAGAACATAGGGTGAATGCAATTTAAGCTCTTTGCAAAACACATGAGTTTGAATTAATCCCAAATTGCATGAGAAAACAGTATGATTACTTGTTAATCATACATATATACTCAACTAAATTTCTCGATGTGGATAATCTTCAGAAATACCAGGAAAATAAAAAGCCAAAATATATTATGAATAAATAAATTGCTATCGACAGCACCTGAAATGTTAACGTTTAGCACTGTAAAATGAATTCACAGTGATATATAGACATGTTTTGCTGACAGTAAACCACAGTACAGCAAAGTCCATTTCTATTCAGACATTTATGTAAACGCTTCGGAATTCTTCAGAAATTCTTCGGGAAAAAATCCTCTACCAAAACATCAAACATGGCTGTAACTTTACGTACTTCGATTTCATTCTCGAATTGGAGATTCTCAAATTCCTGATTTTGAGTGCAATAATATTCCAACCAAACAGTGCAATTATGCATGAATTGCACTGCTCTCAGCCAACCAGAATCGAGAAATTTTGGTTGAGTACATGATTACACAATATTAATATTTCAACTTCATGCACAGTATAAAATCCAAGCAGGTGATTGGCTAATGACAGTGCTACATTGGTGACCACAGCACGCTGTGCACTCACACAGAATATCAAAAGTTAGAGACTTTACGTTTGTGTTTTATGGACAAATACAGGCACTTACTGACTGTACAATGAACTGAAAATGTCTTCATACTTGTCATTATTAAACTCATTAATAATTCATGAAGCAAAAACAGAGGAAATCACTGAGTGATAAGTGATCTGTAAATCTGATACAGATTTTGTCATGATTTACCTAAACTTTTGCTTCGATTTTCTCGGCCAAAATAAGTTGTAACTGAAAGTAATTGAAAACCATGACTGTATACATCTAGACATTTGATAAGTCAGATAGAGAATTTGTGTCCGTGTTTCAGCTCGAGTTTGTAAATCCCATAAAGCATGGCCACTCATTCTGTATTACATAAAACATGCACTCCAGTCTCTAACCCTTAAATAAACAGTCCACTCTGATACATGATATATTAGCCTATAGCTACGTGTGTTTAAAGGGGCTATGTCATGGTACTGCGCATGTATCGAGTAATCGCTCGTTTAGTGGCTGTTAATTGGTTACAAACAGTTAAACATCCCTCCCCCAATGCTTGATTGAAAGGATTTTCAATATTTTCCCTGGAGACTGTTTATATATACTGTTTGTTAGTCATTTTTGCATATTTGATTTCATTTTAAGCATCCCACATGGCCGAGAGGTTCGTTAGTTCATATCAAAATCGGTGGAAATAGCTCTTTCCAGCCCGGAAAAACGAATGTACAGTCTTACTGTGACACAGCCCCTTTAAGAGTACAGATGCACTAATGACAATGATCATGTTTTGCATTTTGTGGTGTACTGCAAAATGGTATCTATTATTTTGTTAACTCACCTTTACTTAGCAAAAGAATGTCAGTGCTCTCACCTGACTTGACTTAGCAAAAAAGGATTGCCACCTGACTTGACTCAGCAAAAAAGGATTGCCACCTGGCTTGACTTAGCAAAACTGGATTGCCACCTGGCTTGACTTAGCAAAAAAGGATTGCCACCTGGCTTGACTTATCAAAAAAAAGGATTGCCACCTGGCTTGACTTAGCAAATAAGGATTGCCATGTGACTTGACTTAGCAAAACTGGATTGCCACCTGGCTTGACTTAGCAAAGAAGGATTGCCACCTGGCTTGACTTATCAAAAAAGGATTGCCACCTGGCTTGATTTATCAAAAAAAGGATTACCACCTGGCTTGACTTAGCAAAAATGGATTGCCACCTGAATTGACTTAGCAAAAAAGGATTGCCACGTGACTTGACTTAGCAAAAAAGGATTGCCACCTGGCTTGACTTATCAAAAATGGATTGCCACCTGAATTGACTTAGCAAAAAAGGATTGCCACGTGACTTGACTTAGCAAAAAAGGATTGCCACCTGGCTTGACTTAGCAAATAAGCATTGCCACCTGGCTTGACTTAGCAAAAAAGCATTGCCACCTGGCTTGACTTAGCAAAAAAGGATTGCCACCTGGCTTGACTTAGCAAAAAAGGATTGCCACCTGGCTTGACCTAGCAAAGAAGGATTGCCACCTGGCTCGACTTAGCAAAAAAGGAATGCCACCTGGCTTGACTTAGCAAAAAAGGATTGCCACCTGGCTTGACTATTTTGTGTAATATTTACATTCTTACCATTTGACAGCCAAAATTTTCCACAATATCGCTCATACTCGTATTCCCTTGTTCGTTGATGCCATCTTGAAATTCTCCCAGAGTACAACAGGATAATTTCCAACCTCGTTCCCAGGGCATCTGCACGCTATACCCAGAAAAGTTGAGAATTTCAAGATGGCACTCATCCGAAGCAAAAGCCCCCTGGCTTTCTCAATATCCTGGAGAGAACACTGAATGTTGTCTGTCCCCCAAAAGGCATACTAGATATACCATAAGGTAACAATGACACCATTCATTGTCCCCCAGTGGCTAAATTACCTGCATGTAAATAATCTCTTGCTGCTTGAGTGACTCCTGATCCAGTTTATGTAACTTACTGCTAAGATTCCTACTGGCAGCTCGGGCTCCCTGTGGTTTAAAGTATATAATATTAGATAGTTTTAGGCTTTTACATTGTAAAAGATTGAAATACAGTGTGCAGAAAACAGAAATCCATTGTTTCCTAGGTGTCAAATGTGTCTGGACAGGTTCCAGAATTTGGGGTTATAATAATGGAAATTAAGGGTTGCTTTCCATATGATCGTCCCAATCGCTTCTATTGCAGGATTTTTTTGTTCTGCATATTAATTTACGCTTCGATCCACACAGAACAAAAGGTTGAAGCGATCGGGACAATCATATGGAAACCAGACGTAAGGTCACGAAAAATTAATGCTCCACTTAATATATGTCGCGGAAATTAATGCTCACAAAAATTAACACAACTTAAGGTCTCAATAAAGGTTCAAAATGGAAAAGTTTTGAAAATGCGTTTTTTCGCAAATTCTAAATCTAAAAGCCCTAATCTAGCATCACAAAAAAACTCAAACTCAAAAAAATAATTTAAAGCCTTGAAAATGCGACTTTCTGATTTCCCGCTAAAAAAGGCGCGACAGCTGCTGTCATTCACTGGGCATGTTATTTCATTCTCGCTGATCCTGTGATTTTCTGCGCTACTTTTCGTTCGTGAAGATTTCCTACGTTTATAATGCAATGCCCAAAAGTGTAAAAGTAGATCTTTCTTGGTGCCGTATTAAAAAAAGAATAAGAAGAAAAAACACAGCACAATTTAGTTTGTAATAATTTAGTTTGTGAGTAAATTTGGAAGCGGGTGTAAAGTTCTTAGGACAAACAATGGCTGGAGGGATTATACTCCAGTTCCAAGAAGTTAGAATAATCGAAGACTGAAAGTCCACAAAGAATGAAGCAATAAAGTTTTTCAATCGGCCAAAAATTTAAAGAGAATTCAATGCAGGAAGCTAAGGTTTGCTGGTTTTGTTTCAGCGCGATAAAACATTTTAGGATGACGTAAACAGCCTACCGTGTACATGGTGTGGATCGAGCTGCGCTGCAGTGGTTTTCCCTGCATGATATTAATTGTTTGCTTACTGTGGTGCCATTTTTCTGTACTCCTAAAAGAGTGTTTCTTCTTTAAATTAAGCTGGAATCGACACTATAGCTAACTAGTTTCTGTAGAAGTATCGAGCGTCGGTGAACTGTATAGCTTCTCTGTTCTGCGGCTCGTCTGAACTTTGTAATCGGCCGAGACTGAACACAACATGAATCGCTCTGATTGGCTAATGTTAATGAGATTACCCTTGGAGGCGGGACTCTTAGTCAACCGTGAAATGAATCGAAAACCTTTTATCGGGCTGTTTCTCGGCTCTTTTTTTTCGGCCAAAAACAGAACTTTGTTGAAGTCCAGCCTTTTAGCGTTTTGTCCACGAGTCGTGGAAAACAGCCGTTTCTCAAATACTGTGTCGGGGAATTTTGAAATTATTTTTCGTTCAGGTTTTATGACCTGGGTTGTATCAAAATGGGATGAAAAACTACTTTGTCAACTTTGAAAAGGGATAAAATCTGTAATACGCAATATATCAAAAATGCCCGACACAGTATTTGAGTCAATTTATTTGGGATTCGAAAGGGCTAATTAAGAAAAAAATTGTTTCAAAGCCTGAAGGGCTGAACTCCTTCTGGCGGACAGAGTCATTTCGCGTAGAAATATATACAACATCTACGCTTTTAACATTTGTTAGTTTGGGCGTACGATTTTTACGTTACGTCTTTAAGCTGTACATCTGGTAAAACAGGTTTATAACTTGTTTTCCCAGCATAACTTGCAAGCTTTCACACACGTGCAGACCCTTTACTACTTGAGCAGTAGCATTGTAAAATTTAGTCAGTTGGTTGGTGCGGGAGGATCCGCACCAGTTGGTTGGTGCGGGAGGATCGCACGGAGTTGGTTGGTGCGGGAGGTCCGCACAGGACTAACGAATAAAGTAAAACGAAGTCCAACTCAAGTCTCGTCCATTCGTTCAGTGTATGATCCCGGTTCCTGCGAGAGGACGCTAGTTGAAAGAAAACTCTCGCGAAACACATGTACTGTCAAACTTTACCCAGGAAACTTCAAAATGAATTAATAGTGAACATGGTGGAAAAGGCTGAGTTTTCAGGGCTTTCCTTTTTTGGCTGTTGACCATATATATTGACGGCTGTAGAAGCCCCTGTCGACATCTGTCTTCATTGTTGCTTACATTCATGTACATCAAATATTAATCTTTTCATGATCACCTTCAATCCTTTCAAGAGCAAACCATTCTACTTAGTTCTTCTTGAATGGAAGCAGCCCTGTGTCCTGCGTTCATAGTCTTCATAGCATTCCCAGTATATATGCAAATCTATAGCTACCCGTCCCTTCCCTAAATTTCTAAATTCTTTGCAAAAGAACTCCTTCTGATGAACTTGTAGGACAACATGGTGGCTATATTTTCCTGAGCAATAATTTGCAGTTGTCTGATTGGTCTGAATTTGCTGAATTACACATTTATTACACAATAGCAAAATCGTACTGCCTCCAGTGGGAATATCATTATATAGAAGAAACCAACAGTGTTCTATCACAAATCCTGCAATCTGATTGGCTAAGCTACTCACTATCTATTCTGTGATAGATAGTGAGTTGCGAAAAAGCCGGTTTTCAAAAGCAAAAAAAAAAAAAAAAAAAAAAAAAAAAAGCCTGCAAGTCATCAAAATATAAAAAAAACATTCTTGCTTCAGGTTGAGATTGAACTACTACTAAGTTGGTTTCTATGAAAACAATTAAACAACTCACTCTCAGTTTCTATGGCTGATAGTAGTCTAATAAATTGTTAAATAGACCAAAAATTAATGTCTGCTTTGCTCTTTTAATTATACCTTGTAATGTCTCTCAAATGTGAAAAACATAATACTTTTAGAAAGGGACACCACCATCTTGAGCAAATTTGTTCAGTTACTTGGTTTGACAGGCTTTCAAAGAAATGAATTAGAAACAAATAATTATATATTAAACAAAGCATTAAATGGCCGTTTGGAGATACATATTTTATCTTCTCGTGTTGATGAACTATCTTACTCGTTTGCTGTGCTCACTTGTAAGATATTCCATCAACGAAGATAAAATCTGTATTGATCTCCATGCGGCCATGTTATATCCTCTCTCTCTATAGCAATGTTAATCACCTGTATTTCAGCTGAAGTGTTTTTCTCCAGCACTTTGCACTTATGAAGCTCCTCTGTTTTCTTGAACTGTGTTTCTCGTAGTCTTCCTAGTAGTTTTTCTATCTCGTATATCTTATTCTCTTCATCTCTCAGCAGAGCGTCCATCATTTGTGCTCTCTCCTCGGCTGTCATGCTTTCATCTGTTACTAGTTTGAGCTGCTCCTGCAAATCATTTCTTTCCTTTTGCACTCTCTCAAGCCTACATTGTACAATCAAAACGATGTTACAGATTAACAGGTTGTACCCAGTAAGAAACATAATTTCGGAGATGTGACCAATTAAGCCCATGCTGTGGCTTGATGGAGAAAAAAATAACTTTATGCTGTGGAAATATATTATTTGCACTACTGGTAGCTGAAATTGTGTTTGAACATTGATATCAACCTAAAGTTCCTTAAGTCACTTTCTACTTTCTTTTATTTTCCTTCATTTGACATTTTTGATGGTCATTTCACAGCTGCACATGTGTCAAGTAAGGGTTATTGACCTGGTGCAAGGGGGTATGGGATTTAGTCACGGTGGTGCCCAAGATGAATAAATCCCATACCCGAGCGGAAGCCCAATAGCATGCGCACTTTTTTCACATTGGCAAGGTTTTTTCATTGACAAAAGGCTTCTCATTCTTTGTTCTCTCTGGAACAAGGGTTCCAGATAGGACAGGGAACAAAGTTTCAAATTCAAGTTTTTTTTCCCATCATTCTTTTTTCTCTCTGGAACAAGGGTTCAAATTCAAGTTTTTTCCCCATCATTCTTTTTTTCTCTCTGGAACAAGGGTTCCAGATAGGATAGGGAACAAGGGTTCAAATTCAAGTTTTTTCCCCATCATTCTTTTTTCTCTCTGGAACAAGGGTTCCAGATAGGACAAGGAACAAGGGTTCAAATTCAAGTTTTTTCCCCATCATTCTTTTTTCTCTCTGGAACAAGGGTTCCAGATAGGACAGGGAACAAGGGTTCAAATTCAAGTTTTTTCCCCATCATTCTTTTTTTCTCTCTGGAACAAGGGTTCCAGATAGGATAGGGAACAAGGGTTCAAATTCAAGTTTTTTCCCCATCATTCTTTTTTCTCTCTGGAACAAGGGTTCCAGATAGGACAAGGAACAAGGGTTCAAATTCAAGTTTTTTCCCCATCATTCTTTTTTCTCTCTGGAACAAGGGTTCCAGATAGGACAGGGAACAAGGGTTCAAATTCAAGTTTTTTCCCCATCATTCTTTTTTTTCTCTGGAACAAGGGTTCCAGATAGGACAGGGAACAAGGGTTCAAATTCAAGTTTTTTCCCCATCGTTCTTTTTTCTCTCTGGAACAAGGGTTCCAGATAGGACAGGGAACAAGGGTTCAAATTCAAGTTTTTTCCCCATCATTCTTTTTTCTCTCTGGAACAAGGGTTCCAGATAGGACAGGGAACAAGGGTTCAAATTCAAGTTTTTTCCCCATCTTATCCTTTTAACTTCTCCATATATAGTACATAAAGAGTCAATAGTTCTAAGTACTAGGAAAAGTGAGGGAATAAGTAGAGGGGAATATATATTTATTTTGATGGAGCTCACCTTTCCATTCTAGCTTTGACTTCTTTTTTAAACAGGTTGTACTTCTGTCTTGTGCTCTCCAGGTCCTTGGCTGTTCTGTCTACTGTATACTTCAGGGTGTTTAACTAATAAGAACATGGAAAAACTCGAGTTAGAGGTTAAGTTCAATGGGTCAGTGCTTGAGAACCTGGTAGCCAGGGTATAATAGTGAGTCCCAAGCAACCAGAAACACATCAGATCATGTCTCATTGCACTGAGACAACATCAGCTAAAAGTCCTGTTTGAAGTGGCCCAACCCAAAGGACCACCCAAATACCTCCACATGGCTCTTGTAATAATTGCTGGAATATTTAAATTTGCCATTAATTGCATGAAGTCAGCACAGAGTGAGTGCATTAAATTACAAAATTAATAGCAAATGCATTGTGGCAACTGCAAGTTATCAAATGAAACTAAAAGGAAAATGAAAAACGTAATTTCACATGACATTATTGCATGTCCATCCACAATTGGGCCTTTTGCAGGTCAGAATGCAATTACATGGTTGTTCTGGATGGCCAAAAAAAAATCTGACTTTGTTATTATATTTTTATTATAATTAACTAAAGGTACTTAATTGTACAAGATCAGCAACTGTATGTACATTTGTAGTGTTATTAGCTAAACCTGTTTGCAAATTCTATTTTCCACTTCCAATCGATTGTTGATCTTTCTAAAACAGAGTTTTGAAGTGTGTAAAGCCAGCAATTAATTGGTTATTGATGTGACATATCAGCATGTGACCTTTAATACCCTTTCATACTGAATAAAGCAAAAATGTGCATTCATGTAAGCTATTTAAAGTTCCAACACAGTTTTCATAGAATACATCTGAGATACTGTACTGTATTTTGACTTATTGCAAGCCAAGATATAAACAAGGTACTGTTAACCCTTTCGCTACTAGAGCGGCCCAAAGCGGCCAATATGAAGCATGTACCTGGGAAAAAATATTGCATCAAACCTAGACATGCTGGAAATACGATGTTGCGATATTATTTCAAGGGATGAATGACTTCAAAGCCACAGCTATAACTGGGATCGCTTGACTCTCCCACTTTGGAGAAAAATGCATTTGTTTTGGAGATCGCTGTTCGTTTCTTAGATTTTCGCGAATTTTGAGGAGCTGAAAATCGGCTCAAGAAAACCTTCCCATTCGCACTTGAAATCAAAAGCAAACACAAAATCACCACTCAGTCGTTAGAGTACCTTGTTTAATCTTTCCAACCAGCAGGTTTGTTTGCATAAAATCCACCAAACAACTGTGAAGCGTGCTATTCTTAATGCTGCACTTCTCTCCACCATGTTTTCCTGTTCCCAACTCCAATTGCATGCTGGGTAATCAACAAAAAAAATCACAAGGGGACCCCCCCTCTGGGACTCCTGTAGGTTTTTTTTATAAGTCTTTTACCCCTACAACCAAGAGCGGTGATTTGGACTCAAGCCGTTGCTTTAAAGTGACAAAAACACATCCTAATAGGTTAAGCAGGGGGAAAAGACAACCAACTGCAGAATTTCAAAGGTTTCAGTGAAGAATTATTTCATGTGTCCCAAAGCAGAAACACAAAAGAAAAACCCTATGAAACCCCTCACAAGGCCTACTAAAAGCAAACCAAGTACTTTTCAGCCGTCATCAGACTTAATGATGTCCTCTAGCTCTCTTACAGTGGCTTATTTGTCCAAAATTAGAGCACATTTCATTGGAAAACCTACAGAAGAAACCATACTCACCGCCGCCGAGTCTGTAGAATTCTGCCGAATGGCATCATGGGGAAAGTTTGAGCCCTTGGTTTAAAAAGTCAGCAGTATTTAACTAGCCCGGGCTAGCCAAACTGGAACTGAGGGGGGAGGGTTGAGTTAGCACTCTGCATTTCACCCATTGAGCCCAAACACGTCCAGGAGTGAAAGGGTTAATACAAATTTTCTTTATCAAGCTATAAATTATTAAATAAAAATGAGGAAACATTGTCGGGTGAATGAGAGATAATTAGAGGTAAACAAGGGGTTTACAGCCTATGTTTGCATGGCTTTCAAAGAAGTCTCAACACGTTTCTATCTTTTTCCCTCTAGGATGATATAAATTGTGGTGGGGGTGGACTAATCAATTTTGTGCAAGGCTTCAAGGGTGCATGGGGTGGGCCATAAAAAAATCGTTTTTTAAGAAGACTCAAGATTTTTCCAGCCCCCCCCCCCCCCCCCCCCAAAAAAAAATGATGACCAGTCCCTAACTGATCCGAGTACAGAGTACATGTTTCCTAAGCGGTAATCATGCGGATAGGGAAACAGTTTATATAGAGTTGAGTGTCCATCCAGAATTCAGGGCCTTTTGCAGGTCGGAATGCAATCACATGGTTGTTCTGGATGGCAAAAAATCTGACTTCATTTATTATATTTATAAAGGCACTTAATTGTACAAGATCTGCAGCAACTACATTAATTTTGTAAATTTTGTAAATTCTATTTTCCACTTCCAATCGATTGTTGATCTTGATATATCAGTATGTACATGTAAATGTTTCCTGCAAAAGGCCTATTAATTTATAGTATAAGGTAGTAAATACTGGTATGATCAACTAAAAGTCGATTAAGGTATGCTAACCGCCGTGGGGAGCGAGTACATGTAGCAGCTGACGTTTTGAGCACTAGCCCTTTGTCAGAGCAAAAGAGTGAATTGTGATGCAGTAATGTCATGTGAAATTACATTTTTGTTAATTTTAAGTTCTGCATACCTCATCTTGGAACTGAATCCTGGTTCTCTCAGCATCTTGGTACTCCAGTCTCAACTTAGCAGCGTGTCTCTCAGCTGTGCCAACTTTCTTCTCTTTCTCTTGGTTGTTGTCAAGCTCATTTTCCAAGAATTTCTAGATTAAGAAAAAAACAAAAACTTCCATCAGTTCATCTCAAATCTACCCAATACTATCACCTTGACAGATTCTTTTCAGAAAATGAATTTCATTGGTCAAAGCGTCAGGTTTGACTAGACAAACATCAGGTTTGTAAACTTATACAAAGCCGACAAATTCTTCACACTTCAAGCTTGAACGCAAATGATATAGTACTGTAAGTATAGAACAAGGAGCATTTGACTAGCTGAGCCAGAGTATTAGTAGCTAGAGCTCGGTGGGGGCCTTTGGCCCGCACGAGTGGAGCACCATACATATATAGGATGACAGCAAAAATTGGACGACTTCCGGTTTCCCTCGCACCCAAACCCTGGCATGGCGAGTGATGTGCTACGTGCCTGAAAAAGTTGTGCACCTGCAATGTTGAAACCAGGCACTTGCACTGATTTCCCTTGATACTACCAGTTATTTTAAATTTGTTTTTATCTTTGTTTTCTTTTTATAAATTCACGTTTGCCCATCCAATCCCTTAGTCCCCATCCAATTCCATCTAGGCAATAAGTCCACCTAGTTGATAGAGAGCTTATTAAGCAACCATGACAGCAACGTCTAGGACAACAGCATAAAACAATAGTCTTAATTACAAAATTTTACAACAACCGCCAATTTTCTCGCAATCTGATTGGCTAATTTTCATATGCAATATTTTAACAAACGCGCGGTCGGCTTTCGAAGCGGACTTTGCAGAGATTTGTGAATTCAGGTTGTGTATACATCTGTTCTAAAAATCAAGAAAATAAGGATTTTAAAAGCATTTCAACACTGGGAAAAGTTAATCGGTGAGTCAAACTTCCTTGTGTGTTGCCATTTGTTAAAATGTGAGCTTTCTCTCGAGTCGAAAGAATGTATTTTTGCCGAATTTGTGATTGACTTTGTGACAAGTTCGACTGATCTTTTAAACTACAGCTGAGAAATGGTCTTGAATTAAATACATAATTAATCTTCTAGTTCGTGATTAAAATCTCTTATTTAGAATATTTACATAACGTTCTTAAGTAGAAACAAACAATTTAGAGTAGTTTAGGTATTTCTATAGAGTTCGGGGAAAGCATAAATACGTGTTTACGTTTTGGACTTTTCGACTCAAAGGCAGTTTGTACACACTCGTTTGAAGCTAAAAGTATTTTGTTGTTGACTATTTAGTTTGTTGTTGTTGTAAAAAACAAATTGAAGTTAGTTTTTTATGTGTCTGTCCTAATATTGACAATGATTTTCATCATAACATGGCCAAAATAGCTGCGGATCCACAGCTATTTTGACCATGTTATAACGAAAATCATTGTCAATATTAGGACAGACACATAAAAAACTAACTTCAATTTGTTAAACTGCACATGAAAATGCACGCAGTCGCCTACAGTTCAACCATTGTCTGGAAAAACAGAACGTGAAAACCCCAAATTTTATGTTTACAAGAGTACGCCAACGTATAAAAGTAAATCACTCCGTTTTTCGTTCGGTGTGAACGGAACTGACTATGCTTATCATATTTTTCTAAGATATGAATGTGAAAAGTAATTAAAGGCGAACGAAGGAAATAGTAAACATTCTATTTTGGGAGAAAACATTTTTCTAGGTCCCGTCCTCACTGCTATTGCCGTCGTTGATGCTTAAGCTCTCTAATAATATTGGGAGCTCCACTTATAGGCTTGCCTAGATATATATTAAATAAATAGGCTTATTAGGACCTTTTAGAAGAGACTGATATTTTTGATTGGGTGTTGCAAAACCAAAACAAAAGTTAAATTACAGAGTCAATCACGGGACTGGAACAAGTTAGCAAAAACACAATGAGCCAAACAGGAAATGAAGTAATTTGTGATTGGTTTTACTTGATCCAGTCACAAGGAAAAGTAAACACAATTGTGGTTAACTCTCGCTAAAGGAAAATTGATTGTTCGACTCTACAATGTTAGAAAAATATTGTGTAACGCTACCTAGCTAGATTAGCTTTATATAGTTATTCTGGGTAGCAAATACCCTACTTCTGAACAATCTCCCTTTCACTGTATATATAATAATTTGTGGTATTTAAATCAAGTTGTTGTTGTTGTTGTTGTTGTTGATTGTGTAATTGACCAAAACAATGTCTGGTTTTAGTTTAGAACTTGATTGGTTGATAATTACAAACAAAACAATTTTCACAGCCAATAGAAAAGCTAAGCAAACACAGAAGCTAAGCAAACGCAGAAGCTAAGCAAACGCAGAAGCTAAGCAAACGCAGAAGCTAAGCAAACGCAGAAGCTCAGCAAACGCAGAAGCTAAGCAAACGCAGAAGCTTATAAGCAAACGCAGAAGCTAAGCAAACGCAGATTTTAGCTAAGCAAACGCAGATTTTAGCTAAGCAAACGCAGAAGCTAAGCAAACGCAGAAGCTAAGCAAACGCAGAAGCTAAGCAAACGCAGAAGCTAAGCAAACGCAGAAGCTAAGCAAACGCAGAAGCTAAGCAAACGCAGAAGCTAAGCAAACGCAGAAGCTGAGCAAACGCAGAAGCTGAGCAAACGCAGAAGCTAAGCAAACGCAGAAGCTAAGCAAACGCAGAAGCTAAGCAAACGCAGAAGCTAAGCAAACGCAGAAGCTAAGCAAACGCAGAAGCTAAGCAAACGCAGAAGCTAAGCAAACGCAGAAGCTAAGCAAACGCAGAAGCTAAGCAAACGCAGAAGCTAAGCAAACGCAGAAGCTAAGCAAACGCAGAAGCTAAGCAAAAGCAGAAGCTAAGAAAACGCAGAAGCTAAGCAAATGCAGAAGCTAAGCAAACGCAGAAGCTAAGAAAACGCAGAAGCTAAGCAAACACGTAAGCATTTGAAGCAATCACAGTTATGTAATAATAATTATTACTTTTGACACTCAATTGAAAAATGCTCTAGTAGTAAATGGGGATCCATCCAGGCTGAATAGTGTGATTGATGAATTGGCAACTGAACACTGTTGAGCATGATCAAGGAGGATTGGAAGGCCTTCCCATAATCCTTTGCATAGCAACTATTGTATCAATTTTCCCAGTCATGTTGAATGTCTCAGCAGACAAATTCTCACAAGGCATCTCAAAACCAAAGTTTTTCCTGGGATTTTGACGTAAGTTTAGGCTAGCTTTGACTTTCCCGTATTTCTGGCCAATATTTTACAATGAAAGCCTAAAAAAAGGGGAAATATGCAAATAATTACCTGTGATTTAAGTGAAAAGTTTTCAATTTAAGTTCATGCGCACTGTTGACGCAATCTGATCACGCCATTTTCAAACAACGAGCATGCGCTCGAAGCTGCTTTAGTACAAGCGCGCAACTGAATAAACCAAAGTATTACTTTATATTTCTCCTCCTATTTTTTCAGGTACAATGTAATCATAATTGTTTTTAAGTAAAATTATTAACAAAGAATCGTCTGATGTTTGGTATAATTAACAGTAAACACCACTTGTATGTACAGTTCACAAAATGCTTCACAAAAGATTGGTGTGAGTACTGTATATCCAGTGAGTGCGATATTTTGTGAATGGTATCAAAACACCATAAACAATAAGCATTTTCAACGCCTTTGTAAACCTCTACCTGGAGCCCTTTGGAGCCCTTTGCATAAATTAGACACTTAATTTATTTATGTCACTGCTCATGCTAATTTACAGGTATTAGGTTAGTCCTCCAAAAAGGTTTGTAGTTACTACGGAAATCACCGAACTGTGGAATGGGCCCGAAATTACGTATCACTGCCCTGCCCACTTTCTTTGACGCATTACTCAAATTCCTCTAGCATGTCTACTTTCGATTGTGTCTTCGACAAGTTGAGCGCCGTTTTGTTTATATCTCGATATATCAGTCATTGGAATAGCGAAATTTCTAGAGCCAAATGGAAAGATACAAATTTAAAGTCATGGGACCACAGGAGAGGTGGATAAAGTTGTTTCTTTTTAGTGAAGAGGTGAAAACTTTAACAATTGAGTCTCTAGTTGGACGACTTGCTGAGAGATTTCCGACTCTCCGCAACAGGGAAGTGAGCTTGAAATATTTAGACGACAACGACTGGATCGAGCTTCCCAATGATGACTTAGATTCATTCATTGTGCATATCGTGTTTCAATGCTCGTTGGATTGCTGATTTCGATGTACCACCAGCAACATCACAGCAATCATCCACATGCTTATATCAGGGCTTATGGAATTATGCGCGGATGCGGACCCGCATAATTTGGCTTGCTCCGCATAATCCGCATAATCTGCCAATTCCCGCATAATCCCGCATAATTTGGAGAAATTTATAGAAAATCATAAAACGGGTATCTATTTTCGCTATTTCTCAAAGACTCTTACCCAATCTATCCGAAGTTAACAGTAGATTTCCTTCCCAAATCGTCGAAGATTGAGCAATCGAAACGACGATTCACAACGGGAATAACAAGCGTTGTATGTTGAAAACCGTGGGGGCCTGTTGTCTAAATTTCGATAGAACGTGTCTCATTATTGGTGGAAAATCTAGAGACAAGGTTTCCTAAGTGGCGAATCACAATTTGGAATAGAAAAAACTCTGTTTTTACGTTTTCAGCGGGAAAACGTGAATTCTTTTCAGATCAAGTTTTCCTCCATAGCGTTTTGCGAGTTTAATTATGGTTTAAAAACATGGATAATTTGTTGTAAGAGAATCAACAGAGGAAATTAAACGGAAACGTCACAAAGCGATAAATGTTTCAGCTCTAAAACTGTTAGTGCAGACAGCTGTCTATGTGGACATGATTGTCGAAGACTATAGCTAGGCCTAGACAGAATAAATGTAAAGGAAATATCAACTTGCGTTTATTAGTCTATGCTCATACGGTACGTCGAACGGCGTTTTCGCGTATGCTGCGTAAGCTCTAGTAACGACCACTACTATTAATTCTTGTTTTGGCCGGTCAGTTAAATTCTGTACAGTATTTAAAAATTGATTCAAAAAGCGACGGCACCCCCATCAGTTAAACCTTATTTCCCTTAGTCCCTTACCGCTAAATTGGTTAGCGGTCTGTCAAAGTAACGTGTCGATTTCCGCATCTGCAATAAGGCGACAACTACAACAGCATTTCAAAAACCTGTTTGGTTTTTGTTTCCTGGTTTTCTTACTGAAAAGATAATTACGTCTTTTGAAGACATTTCTACAAAGTAGATAACATTTTCATACTAACCTGAAATAAAACCTATGACCATAACGCTAGTAAACTAGGCTTGATAATCTTGCTGCATCAAGAATTTTACGAATACTTAGGATCAGTTGACGTTTAACATAGACTTTCTAGTACATAGATTTGAACACAAAGGGATACTAGTTAAAATGGATTTGAGACAATTAACCATCTCTCTTATTCAACTTGCGGCTTTTTTGAAGTGAAACACGATAAAATAAATTTGTGCTAAAAAATGTATGACGTCATCCCGCATAATTCCCCGCATAATTTGCGATGTTTCCCGCATAATTCGCCAAAAAATCCCGCATAATTTTGATTTTTTTTCCCACATCCTACCATAAGCACTGTTATATAGTTCACCAGTACTCGTTGACGGTCTATCAGTCTTCAGAAATCGGATAAACTGAATATCATCTGGCTGCAGATGCTTAGTTCCCCTGGCGCTGCTTTCAACGCTTGTGTTTCCAGTTTCACAAAAGTTTTTCCAAATTTTTCGAATCGAGTCATATATCAGTCTGTTTTTCTGGGCAATCTGTGAAAATCTACTGGGGAAGTTATCCTGTGATAAAGTCACCTCCTCCTTCAACAATATCCTGTATAACATTCTTACGCAAGTCCAAATTCAAGGCTTTTCCACGTTCATATAACCTTCCATTGTTGCTGAACGAAGCCATTTTACCATTCTAAACAAATTTTCCCGCCTTTTACCATGGCCGTTAGGAATTTGAGTAATGTGTCAAAGAAAGTGGGCGGGGCAGTGATATGTAATTTCGGGCCCATTCCACAGTTCTGTGATTTCCGTAGTAACTTCTTTCAGGGTAAGATTTACGACTTGAGTTTGCGGGAAATTTTCCTGACAAATTTTCAAGCGCAAGTGTTCATGGAAACGCCTTCCAATCCTCCTTGATCATGATCATAGTTAATAGAGTGTAATGGTAATGAAACCCAGCGACCTACATTGTACTTTGTTATATGTCTTCATTTGCTTTTTTCAACTGTGACTGTGCACAAAACACAATAGATAAATATTGGAATATGTTAATCAATCAGCCAAATGAATAGAAACGTGTGGGTTCAGTCTTTCAGGGGACACTTTAATTAACTATGACCGTACACAATCTTTTGTTTTACCCCCTTCCAACAGAAATTGCAGTGCCTTTGTTAGCCACTTTGAAGTTTGCCGGGTTTCCTAACCATACCACTCTATTAACTATAGCACGATTGACCAATCAATATAGACCATTCTATTGTCACATTGACAGCAATCAATCATGTTTGAGATTGTGTTAGTGCCCTTTCAAATCAATAAGTGGAAAAGGGCAAGGCCAATGGTTATGAATTAAAATACATGCCGAGTACTAGTGCTTACTTGTTTTTCTAGGATTTGTTCTTCCTTATCTCTGACCTCCAGTTTCACCTCAGCCAATTGCTACAATAAAAAAAAATGCAAACCAATAATCGTGCTTAGTATTTTTATAATTAACTTACATGATTTAAATTTTAACAAATTTATCTATAATCAACTGAGTGTGACTTAACATACAGTACTGTACATACACACATACAGGCCACACTTGTTTGGAGAAAAACAAGGGCGGGCATCAAAGTATAAGGATGTGGCTTATAAGTGAGTACAAGCATATAGATCATATCTTATCACGGAGCTATCAAAGAACAACGTCACGGACATGGTGTGTTGACCATGCGCCCAGCCGTTAGTGGGGGAGGCTTTGGAGAAACAACACCCCAACGGCTGAAACCGAGCCTATAGAGGAGTCCTTCAATCACTGGTAGGACTTGGTACGATTAGTATCGACAATCTATAACAATTGATGAACATGTTTTGTGACTATCGATTGTTCATCAATTGACTGAAACCAATCGATATCAATCAACATCAATTGTCATTGATTGATTGATTGGATTTCCAATGATTGATTTTCATTGTTTAAGTATGCCAGGGCTACATGTAAAGGAATTTAAGGTTCCTTGAAAATGTTGTCAGTTAATGGGGGAATATGAAAGAAGAAGAATTCTGGAGTGATTTAAAGACAGCAGGTTAAAATACACAAGAAATGACAAAGAAAGTTGAAACCACATGCGAAGTTGCAATAGAGTGGCATGACTTGGAATGACAACAATCCTTTCTGAAGCTCTAGGTTTTCCTTTAAGTACGAGCATTCATGATCATGAACATTGACTTCTAACTTTTTTCCCAAAAAATAGGTGCCTACAGTGTAAGTTTGGGATGTCGCTTAAAAATTGTGCGGATGCGACCGTATATATGTACGTGGGTATTTATGGTAATTAATGTAAAATAATGTTATTTTGACTCACCACAGCCAGTAAGTCCATTTCCCTGTCTCTTTTCTGCATCTGTTCAATAGTGCTTTCCCACTGCCGCAAGAGTTCCTGCCTATCTGAGTGAGCTTTGCGGAATTCCTCAGCTGTCTTATCCAATTCAATCTTAAGGTAAAAAAAAATATATATACCGGTATATAAAATTATATAAAATTAATACTACTTTTAACAACTGCATCGCCTAATGGAAGTTGGGTGCCTGGGAGCATCCAAGGGCCTAAGGACTGAACAAAGCCTGTCTCATGGTTGGCAATCCTGCAATCCGCTACACCACCTACTCCAAGGACCCATTGCACTGAATTCAGTACAAGTGAAACAAGATAATAATAAATTAAGGGGAGGGGAATGGGGATACATCCTGGCTGCAGCATGCCAAACACACTGCAGAAACCTACCACTACAAATGCAGACCATGCATTCTGTTCAAGCACACTTTGACCATGTGATGATGCAAAATGTGTTAAATATCTAGCTAAGGGAATGACCGATAACCATTATGCAATAGGAGCATTTATACAAGAATATGAAGAAAGCAAAACCACAAATATGGCAATTTAAATACTTCAGTGTCTTTACCTGACGGGACACGTCGCATAAGAGAACTCAACCCTGTTGTAACTCGACCTTTGTCAGTGAAATTACTGGCATGTGGGTGCTCGTGCATAAAATATGGCAGACAGCGCATGAATAATGCGTATTGGAAGTGAATTGGAGGTTCAGTGCCGAGGCTGTAAGGGAACAGGCGTCCAAATATTGGAATGTGCACGCCTGACCATTCCGATCCGATTGAAAGTTAAAATAAATTGCACTCACTCACAGATTGTTTAAATTATTGAACATTAACTTCGATTTGATCGGTATTTTCTCCAATTTGATCAATGTTTTAACTGATTTGATCAGTATTTTAACTGTCTAAATTGCATTTAGTCTAGAGTAAATAGAGTAGAGGGGATACCATGTCTTTTTAATTAACTATCCTAAATTTGTTACATTTTGTCAATCTCACCAGTCAATGTCTTACATTATTTAACTATGCTTGTTAACTCACAGGTACAGGTACATGTATAGCTGCCTTAATTCATGACATGTGCTTTGAATTCCTCTACCTGTGCTGTCATAGTTTGAGTCAGTTCATGTTCCAGGCCTTTACGCTTCTTGGTGGCATCATCTGTCATCCTCTCCATCCTTAGAGAAAGCTCCTATTGAATAATATCAAGGCATACACATTTCAAAACATTCCATTTAATTAACACACTAATTACTATCATCATCATGATGATTCTCTTTTCTTATTTTAATTCTAACTATTCAATAACATTATTATTCAAGATATGATGACTTCGTTTTAATGGCTTTTATTTCAACAACTTTAACCCTTAGGTACATGTACCAAAAGTGACAGAAAAGCCTGTCTTCGCTTAATTCTCCCCTGCCAGACTTAATTTCCTCTAAGTGGTGTTTAATAGTCATGCAGGGCTACGACCACAGGGAACCCAAGTGGGAAATCCAAATGCACTCAGTCAGAAGCTGCATGAGTAATTGTGCAATATTTATTATAGACTATTAATTTCCCTAAGTCTTTTTTTTACCTGAAGAAAGTAGGTGGAAAGAATGACAGTATACATTATTTTTGCCAGCTGTTATGGACAACTCTGCAGCTTACCTTGACTTTGGCCTCATCAGACCTTGTGTACTTCTGTAACGTCAGAGCATCCTCATCTTTTCTTGCCGACTCTTCCAGCCAAGCCTCAAGTGCTTTCTGATCCCAGTTCATCTGAGCCTTAAGTTCTTCCAGTCTCTGTGTTGTCTTGAATATGTTGTTCTTCACATAAACCATTCATCATCAGTAAAATATTATCTAATTCATATCTAGGTAGTTAATAGTAACCTAGCTTAAACAATTTGGTACGAAAATAAAACATTTATTCTTGTCAATTTTTAATAAATTGGAAGAAACCCCAAAGTAACATAATTAATTATTATAAACATTTTAAACAATTTAAACAATTAACATAATTATACAGTCAATTCTTGTTGTAATGGATACCATTGGTCCTCGTCCACTAAGATTTGCTGTCCATATAATGGAGAGAGTCTGTATTATTTAATTAACCTGTAAGAGTTGTTTTCAGTCAATATTCTGAACATAATTTCCTTGGGACTTAATTCAGCTCCTGTCTGTTATATAGCAAGAAGACCAGAAGGGGAGGATTAACTAGTTGTTGGTGGTATTAGGTGGAAAGACACAGTACAATATCCTTCCCGATTTACACCCGATTCGAAAACGTTGAATTAAATGAGCCTTCATTTAGAGATAATGCCAGTTTCTGTTTTGAAAGTTCGACCCTCTTACAAATTTCTATCATCAGATGATAGTCTGAATTAGTTTTGTCCTAAAGACATGGATATTATCCATTCAGATATCAATAGGGAAACTTCTTTTTCCTCAAAAGAGAGAGCCTTTCTCAGGGCTCGACACTAACAGTTACCCTGTTACCGCTGGAAAGTAAAATTTTCCTGTGGAAAGTAAAAAGCTTGGTTTGGAAAGTATGTTTTTAATACATGTTCAATAGTTACTCAGTTTACCTTACCACTGTGGCAACAAGTCTTAAAAGTTAGTGTCGAGCCCAGCGCTTTATTTTCTTTGGTGTCTTTTTGTTGTCTGCTGCCATGTTGAAAACCTTTTCAGTACATCTGTACACAAATATGCCACACTCAAGAATTTTCATTGACAGGGCGATTTCTTTGATGATGAATCTGAATCGGGCTGATTTATTTTTCGGCATCACAATTTGAAATTGAGTACACTATTAATACGTGTATGATTAGCTTCCCGATACCACTGAGCCAATGAATTGGGCTGACAAATAATTATAGTGAGAAGTGCTAATTACATACCTCATAAATGTTTTTCTTTTCCTTCAGGTCATTGATTTCATTAGTGATTCTTTGTACTTCATTTCCCAGTCTACCTTCCTCTCTTTCAGCTGGAGGAAAAGGGAGAGGTCATATACAGTACCAAAATAAACTAACCTCACCCTTGCTTAAATTGCTTTGCATGCACTCAAATCAAACCCTGGATTTGCTTTGTGTGTGCACTCATTGTAAATTTATGCTGCGTTTGCTTTGGGGTACAATAATTATTGTGTATGCAAAACAAATGCATAGCAAATGCGTGCCTAGGATATAAGCTGACCAATAAAATATTTGTCTTTCAATGGCATGCATGCATTTTTCAAAAACCAACTTCTGCAAAATGAGAAAAAAAATTACCACCAGAGAATTCCAAAACCTGATTTGGAATCCTGTCTCTTGGATAAACAGATACAATGTAAACATGACAAATTGAGCCTATAGTACACTGTGTTTGCTCTGTGTTTAATTTGGATTTGTTTTGCATTTACCTTGGGTTTGCTTTAATTTATGGCTAATGCATTTACATGACAATACTTTACGTGCATGCAAAACAAATCGAAAACAAACTCTGTGTTTGCTTTGTGTTTACTCAGAAGCACACAAACCGAAATGCAGGTGAGGTTATAAGTTTAGATTGGTACTGTAAGTGATGAATTTATTAATTGACTTATTGCTTTATAATAATAATAAGAATTCAATAAGTAAAGAAGTAATTTACTACTGACATGATAAGTTAAGATGCTTACCAACTTGCCGCAGATGATTCTCAGTTTCAATTTCTCTTTTTCTTGCATTCAGCAATTCCTATTCACAAGATGCACCAATATAGATTATTTAAGCATTGCATTTGAATAATTCTTCCTGCAAATTGTTTCAATTGGTGATTTATTTATTCATTTCCAATTAAATAATATATGGTACACTCATCTGTATTTTCATAAGTTTTGAAACTTTTTAGTAGATGTTGAAATTATTGAAGTTGGAGTTGTAAAGTACAGTATGTAGAGTACACTTTTTTGCCACATGTATGCAGAATACTTTTTTGAAATAACTGTAGGTTTTTGATGAATTGTAAAATTATAAAATTATTAATGTATTTCTTCATAACTTATTTTTAGCTAAATGATATTACATTATTGTATTATAAATTTTATTTTTATCAACTGATATTATACCTACATAATGTAGCATCTACAGTTATCTCACATCTTAAAGTTATACTTGTAAAAATCATGAATAATTAATGATGCAAACCAATCCCAGCTCAGTATTCAGATCACATGCACAGTACTATAAATCCCAACAAAATTATTAATGGGTAAATTAACTTTTGATAAAGATTTCGTACTCAGCTAATAAGTATATGCATAACTTTTGATAAAGATCTGTAACTCATAAATTGGGACATACATGGCCATTTCAAGTTCCATAATTAGAATAACACAGAATCACATATAATGATAATGTGCATTCCAATTATTGTTTCATTTCACAAGCACGATAAAACATTCGCATCCGATCTTTATGGTCATTTACAATGGCTCACCAAAGCGGCTCGCCATTGTAAATGACCATAAAGATTGTCCGCTCGTATTTTATCTACCACCATTTACAATGCAGGGCTCGAAATTGCACCCGATTTTTTCGTTTTACGCCTAACGTTTTTCACTTAGGCGTAAAATTACTCCTAGATCCTCTTACAAAGGTAAAAAATTTCAGAAGACAAGTCTTATTTCCAAATCTCTAAGACTATCTGATTAAAAAAATATATATTACTACCATTTGCAAGCAAGCGTTTAAGTGTAAACTTTTTTGTCAAACTTTGACATTTTGCGGTTTAATAAAAGTTCAGACTTCACACGCCAAACGTCGCCGCGTAATTAGTAAACTATGCGTTTCAACAACAGACAAAAAAGTTTACACTAAGCGCTTGCTTGCAAATGGTAGTTAAATGCCCCAAAAAAATTGTAGAAAGATGAGAGAAATCGTCTCTGCTTGCCGCTCTATTTGTCTCTCAGCCTAGACACGTACGTTACACTTGCATGGCTTCCTGCTAAACTTTGCGTGACCGCATGGAAAAAAGGCTACACGCCTTTGTCTTTCTCTGTCTTGTTTAAAAAGCGATAGTTTTAAAAAGTTGAATGTTTATCACAAAAAAGGCATACAAATTTCAGCTACTAATGCACAATTATTTACGCCTAAATTTTGGAGAATTACGCCTAAAATGTTTAAGCTGGGCGTAAAATTACGCCTCCTTTTTTTTCTTAATTTCGAGCCCTGCAATGGCGAGCCGCTTCCCTCCTTAAATAATGTTTATTGTATTGTATTGAATTGTATTGTATTTTAGGCCTTACAAACAAACAGTTACCATGGGGTGTGGCCAACAGCACATTTTGAAAACACTGCTAACTGCTGATAAAAATATTCCTAGGTTACCCAATTTTATAAAGAGAGCTTGTTAGTCGGCTAAGCATCTAATATAGCAGTTGTGTATTTTTACGATCAAGACATACGTATTTTGGCAGACCTTTAGGTGAGGAAAAAAATGAACATTGAAGAGTAAAAATGCACAGCTGTATTAGACGCTTAGCCGACTAATGCACCAGTCAAAGTAAATCCTCCCCCCTAAAGGCTATGTGGGGCTTTGGTGGAGATTTAGTACCTCTGTCAGTATAACCACTCTATTCATATTCAAATGATCCACTGATTGACTTAGACTATTGTTTTAGATAACTTAGCACTTATTCAGTTATGTTTGAGGGTTATTTTGGTTTAGCTCAACTTTGAAGACAAACAAAATCAGTCACTAAATTAGTTTGAATTTTACAGGTGGGGCAGGGGTGGATCCAGGGTAGTTTATGTGATTTCCGTAAACTACTCAACTTTTTTCAAACCTCTAAATTTTAGGTAGTTTATTACTAGGAGGGGTGGAGTGGGTGGGGTATGAGTTGATTGGTCTGTCAGAGTAAACTACTCAGTCCAAACCCTGGATCCACCCCTGTGGGACATTTGCTGGCAGAATTATATAGTTGCCATTGATCCAGTAATGGATAATTATTAGCTTACCTGAGTATGGTGCAGTTCTTGCTGCACATTTTTGAAATGCTCACTCATTGCATAGATTCTGTCTTTATGCTCCTCCAGCTGATCATTACTAATCACCAAGTTCTTCTGGGTTGCATCAACCTGAATACAAAACAGAGGTATTTATAACTGGCTCCAAAAAGACCGCAGCCTAAATCTCTATAGACCAATTTAGCTTGTACATTTGATGTCCCAATTCAGATCATTGTGACAGCTCTCCAGAGGATTCAGTGCTTTGTTTTCCAATTAGAGGAATTGGTAGTCATTCCTTCTTGGGAAACAGAAAAACAAGAAAAACATTACTCGAGGGAAACGTCAGGTTAGGTTGTACAAGCTAAATCGGTCAATTATAATTAATTGTCCAATTGTACAAGCTAAATCGGTCAATTATAATTAATTGTCCCTCGATCTCACCCTCAACCCATGCCAATCAAGTAAAGCCCCAGATTCAGACTGAAAAGACCTTTATTATAGACTAAATGCAATTTAGACATGGTTAAATACGCCAGCGCTATTGGTCTTCCTGTGGCATACTTCGTGGGGCCGGCGTCTCATTTGGGACTTTTGCTTACTGAAATCTGGCGGGTTTGCAGTCGCTCTTCGCATCGTTCACGAGTGTTGGTTTCACGTTCGCTGTTGCCAGGATTGTTTAGCATTCCTCGCTGGTAGAATTCCCCTCCCTCCCTTTTTTTTCTCATGTTCACTTCGGTGTAACCCAGTGTACTGGGCGCCTGGCAACCAAACTCTCGAGCACTGATCCAACTTACAGCCTGGGCACTGAACCTCCAATACACTCCAACACTATAGGTTATCCATCCCCCTCAGCAGGAAATTTAAATAACTTATTCAAAGGGGCTGTGTCATGGTCATCAAGAGACCTTTATATTATTTGTTGTTCATGCCGGCACAGTTATTTCAACGATTTTCCTATGAACTTTAATATGAACCTTGCACACATGTGGCGTGGTTAAAATCAAAACAAATATGACAAACTGTGTGTCTTCAAGGAAAATATTGGGTATCATTTCAAACAAACATTTAGGGAGGGGACTTTAATTAAACAATGGCACCAATCAACCATTGACTCCGATCCAGACATATGCAACACCATGACATATTATAGCCCCTTAATTTAGCTCAATCAACCCAAATGTGGAGCTCCTCTGTATGTACTGTAGGTGTAGATGCTAAGACACTTACTTTTCTCTCAGGGCTGCTTGCTCTATAATTTATTGATAGTCCTGCTATCCTTTTAATAACAAACTTCAAATGGGAAAATGGACCCCTCTTGGGTAATCCACCGTCAGGTCCATTACAGGGGGTCAACCCAGAGTGGGCAGGAAACAGTATCACAAACAGACACAAACAATTTGTGCTATTATACAAATAGACTGTGTCCGTCGAGGAACTATCGGCTGATAGTTGCCAGTGGAAATTTGATGTTCTTAAAACAAATATAAGCTCGAGAACGAAGTTTGAGGGCTTATATGCTAGTTTTAAGAACATCAAATTTCCAAGGGAAACTATCAGCCGATAGGTCTGAGAAAGACACAGTCTATTTGTCGTTATTGTTCATCACAAAATTGTCTTCCTCTCTCAGCGGGCACTATCGCCTGATAGTTTGCATCCGCGGACGACAAATATCACGTCACATGATCGCTTTTAGCCAATGAGTGCGCGCCAAAATTTTGTGGTGAACTATAATGCCCGATAGTTTGTCTCTATGGATGACAACTATCACGTCACGTGATCGCTTTTAGCCAATGAGCATGCACCAAAATTTTGTGGTGAACTATAACGCCTGATACATGTAGTTTTCATCGGTGGACGACAACTATCACGTCACGTGATTGCTTTTATCCAATGAACGTGCAGCAAAAAATTATGGTGAACTATAACGCCTGATAGTTTGCATCCGCAGATGACAAGTATCACGTCACGTGATAGCTTTTACCAAATGAATGAGCGTTTGCCAGAATTTTGTGGTGAACTATAATGCCTGATAGTTTGGAAATGTGGCCAACAACTATTGCGTCACATGATCGCTTTTGACCAATGAGCGCATGCACAAATAACAGCCGATATTTTCTCGATGGACATACTATTTGTATAGCGATACTTACTGTGACGTCACACAGGCCAGTCACGCCACATTTGTTGCTTTCTGTGGTTGGCAGAAACGAAGCGTGAACCCAGTCAGATGCTTATAAAATATCACAGATCGGTGCTTATTCATCGCCAAATTACTTTCTTGTCCTTCCAAAATGCAAGCAAGCCCTTTCATCGAAGCTTATATGCTTTTAACTTATAAGTCTTATAAAGGAATTAAGATTTGGAATCAGAATTGAGACTTTAGATGTATTTTGTGATGCCTAAATCGCTAGTTCCCATACAAGTCATACAAACACGCAGGTTTTTTTGCCAACCACATTATATATGCAAATATATAAATGACGTCAGTGTTTACAAACAGTAAGTATCGCTATAATAGAAAATTCAAGCTCAATTACTCTATTTATTAAAATATGACTATGACTATGAGTCAATGATTATTCCTAGAAATCGAAAATGTCCACTGACATCACATAGTCAGACCAAAAGCTACACGCTAACTATTCGAGAGTCTTACCTCAGCTTCTAGGTGCTTGTTTTCCAAATTAGCAACAGGCATTGCAATGCCTTCATCAAAGTTCATATCACTCAATATATCATCCATCTCGGAAGGATGAAGTCACCTTCAATAAAACGCTACAAAACCGACAGTATTTCCTATAAATTTCGTTAAATCTCAATAATCGAGAATAAATAGACACTCCTTGTGCATAATTCGACGTTGAAGGCGTTATTTGAAGAGAGTTGGGATGAGAAAATTCAATTTTCGTGAAGAGAAATAGAAGTGGAGGGAGTTGTTGTGGTAACCAAGTCAAAACAAAGGTTCCCGGATGTATTGAGCCTGCAGTCAGATGTAGTCTGAGGTTAAGGCGTGATGCTATCGTCACGAAAACAGCGGCAAATAACATGGCGATGAAGTCCGTGAAATAAAAATTGTATTATATTTGCAAGTACAGTTGAGTATCCAAAACTCTGTTCGAGCTAACATGAAAGGAGATGCCAGTAAGATAGTTACACGATCAACCCAGAGGCAATCGTTGAACCCCACTGAGGTTGAATCAGCAGAGAAACTTTCGGATGTTCAACGAGAACAGTTTAAGGCAAAGCAAGTCCAAGACATCGAAGATAAAGCAGGACAGTTAAATGAAGAGAATGAAGAAGATGTTTGCGACTCTGACGAAGACGATGCCCCAGAAAGTGTTTCCTGGAGTGCCAGTAAAGAAATGGCTGTTTTAGAGAGACGAAAGGAGAAGGAGACAACGACTGCAGCAAAGTTGAAAGAAAAGCAACTTCGCAAGGAAAAGGATGAAAGGTTAAAATGGCAAAAATCACGCAAAGAACGGCAACATTCACGGCTGCCAAACGATGTATTACAGATGGTTGCCAAGCGAAAAGAAGCGGTAACCAAGCAGCTTGAAGTCCCTGTACAGCATATAACATTTGACAGCGACAGCGAAGAGGAAGTGTTGCAGATGCGAGAAGATGAGGAAGAAAATGATGATTCCCGAGGTATTCAGGTGGTTGTCTTAAACAAAGGGAACAAGAAGCCTAAACAAGTTCTGGACTCTGCAAGTGAATTTCTCCAGAAACATCTCTATGGTAACAGACTCAACAGGGTTGATACAGTTAGAGATCTAAGCTTGAAAAGAAAAGGGAAAAGCGTTGGTCCAGCAATTAAGTTTTCTAAGACTATAAAGTAAACTGAACATGCTCCAGCAACTGTAGTTAGAAACAGGTCACAACACATGCCCCAGATAGGGGCAATTAAGTTTTCTAAGACTATAAAGTAAACTGAACATGCTCCAGCAACTGTAGTTAGAAACAGGTCACAACACATGCCCCAGATAGGGGCCCATTTTTTTCACCAGACACAGCTGTCAGCATATCACATCATATCCCCAACCATCTACATGTATTTCCATTCTGGGGGCCTAGTGATAATTTTAATACAGCAAATAAAATGATAGCATAAGACAAAATGTGCAGTGCATTTGTTTCTAGATTATGCCATTTAGTTTCGGAGATATTTAAAAGCAAATTATTTTTAATATTTAGTTTTTTTTCTCCAGAGGAGATGGCTGGCAGCAGCCCCCAACCCCCTGCCCAAAAATGGGTCCAGTCCATCTAGAGGGCATGTGTTTTGGCCTGCTCCCTTATATGCTAATCATTTCAAAACATCAACCAACAAACATTCTAAATTCTTCCTTAGAAAACAAAGAAATTGTAGGAGAATTTAGAATATGATCAGGAGTCACTTACGTCCTTTTTGCACACAGCCCTTCAATTGTCTACGCCCAATTATACAAATAACTTAACAACAACAACCTACTAATGAATTGCCAGTCAGGCTTCTGGTCACTCCACAGCACTCTCACTGCTCTGCTTGAAGCCACTAATAATTGGTGTGTAAATATTCACAAAGGTTTCCTTATACTTTCATTACAATTTCTAAACCAGTCATACTGAGTTTTGGATAACTACCCACTCTCGATCCCAGACCCTTCTTATTTCTTACTACGCATGCTCCACTGACGAAAACCCTCTATCTTAGAAAAAGAGACTGGGGTCGAGAATGCAAACTACCGTAATTCCACAGGCTAACCATCCCCCCATTTTGTGTATTTGTCACTGATGTTTTAATAATCCATCATTTCTTAGCAAATTGTGAAATAAAATACCCTTTGACTTGATTCTGCTGTGTATGTGTTAATTTAGCGCGCGCTCATAATACAGCTCGGGTGGTTTGTTTACATATAGCTCGGGCATCCTGTGGCTCATCCCGCCAACTACGCGAGAGTTCAATACCTCGAACGTCGGCAATAAGCCATATACATCCCGAGGGCCGTAGGTCCGAGGGATCTATATGGCTTATTGCAGACGTTCGAGGTATTTAAGTGTCTTATTTCATACTTGACGAGGTTTTCGCAAAATTTTCATTGATCTAGCTCTTTTTAGGTAGATTTTGGGCGAGTACCAAGACGGAGAAAAGGTTCTAAATCATTATAGGGATATTTAGTAAGTTTGGCTGAAGCCAAGGTGAATGAATTCCTTGGAGAAAATAATAAAACAAATTCCTTAATGCAAGCGCAATTCAGTGTATAAGCTAGAAACAACAAAATATCGTTGTATTGAATTGCTCGTTATAAATGCAAGGGATGTATGAGAAAAGTTCCCGGGATGTATCCAGATACATCCCGGGAACTTTTCTCATACATCCCTTGCATTTATAATGGGGTATGTATGGAAAATAAAGCCTCATGAATAACAAAGAAAACCGTGTCAAGTATGAAATAAATAAAAATACACTTATGTAGTTGGCGAGATGAGCCACAGGAAGCCCGAGCTATATGTAAACAAACCTGAGCCACAGGAAACCCGAGCCGAGCGCTAAATCAACACATACACAGCAGAATCAAGTCAAAGGGTATTTTATTTCACAATTTGCTAAGAAATGATGGATTATTAAAACATCAGTAACAAATACACAAAATGGGAGGATGGTTAGCCATGCGCGCGACAAACGGTGCCGACGCATATAGCTGCGCGCAGAAAAGTAACATGACGTCGTCACAATAAATCTGCACGTACAAGACAACGCATAATACAATTACCTAATCAGTTGGTGGAAGATTTTATGAGAGTGCGAAAATATCCAATATGACTTTAGAATTGATTCAAAAGATCTTTTCGCAGTGGTCGTCGTTGCTGTAATGTTGTTGGTCGTCGCGGCTATCAAAACGTGTTGTAGATGCTGCAAGAAGAGGTGCCTAACGACGACGATCGAGGCGCGCATTGAAGCCAATGACAATCTGGCTGTTGTGACAAATGTCTCGGAGACGTCTTCCTCGAGTTCCTGGGAGACAAATTATCAACAACGCGTCAGGAAAAAGGACAGTCTGAAAAGTGCAGACGTGGTTATCAATATCACGGAGGAGTTTCTTGTCGAGAGAAGTTCTTCTGAGAGCGTTCCTGTGGAATTTATGGGATTAAATTTTCAACGTTCACCTCAGATACAAGCGACAGTGAGTTTGGCAAGTCAACAACAACAACAATAGCGGTATTCACACTTTTTTGAAAATTAATTTACAATAGATGAGAAAGAAAAAAAAGAAGTGTTAGGAGGCCTGAAGTAGTAAAAACTAATCTAGTCAGGCTACCTTTACAATACATTACTTACAAGTGCACATAGGGTGGATCAAAAGCAAACAATACGTACTGAAACAAACACATTCGACAAACAAGGCAGAGAACTTAAAATGGAAAATGTAGTGAGAAGAGGTTTGAGAAGTAACAACGGTAATTAATAGTTTGACAGAAGTTTCTGCTTAACTTTTGTGCTAAGACTTTTATTTGATGTTAATTGTCTTAAGTCTTCTTTAATTGAATTCCAAATTTGCACGCCTTTCCATAGTTACTCGGACTTTGGGGGGATAAAAAGCCGCCTTTGAAGCCAAACGAGTGTTGTAATGGTGTAATAACATAACATAACAACTTTATTTACGTGTCAATCTACATAGCAGTATAACAACCACTAAATGGGGACACCCTAACTTAAATTTGTAAAATAATACAATGTTAAGAATTATAAAAGAACTAGTTATGAATAATATGTACAATCGTGATTAAGATAATATATAATTTAGTATTATAATATAATATTTTACAATTTAATAATAATATATTGAGAGCTGTGTTGGCCGCCCCTAAACTGCATCAACCGCACGCACTAGATAACGTGTGCACCTCAGCTCAAGTACTACATAATAGGCAGTTGGTGCAGCTGTCATCGGCCAACACAACACTCAAGTCCAGCTTACGAATATTCTTCTTAAAAGATGACAGTGATGGTGATTGTCTAATGTTCTCCGGTATTCTTAGCCATAACTTGGGTCCCATATATCTAATGGAATGCTTACCGAATGTTACGGTTTGAAATCTAGGAATTACAAATTCTTTATTACGTAAGTTATACGTACTGCCCGAGATATGAAATAAGTTACTGGCGATATAGTTTGGGCATAGTTTGTTCTTGGCCTTATACATAAGAGTTGCCATGTCATGGAGTCTTCTGTTCTATAGGGTGCAGATAGTAGCTTTGTCTAGTAGTTCATAATAACTGGACACTCTGTCGCAATAGATAGCTCTAAGGGCCCTTTCCTGGATACGTTCGAGCTTTCTTCTATCGCTAGCTCGGTGTACTTCAGAAATTGGAGTAAAAAAGTTATCAAATGCTGAAGGAAGATTATTATGGTTATAGTGAAACATAAACACAGAAATATGCAATGTTATTAAGTCAGGAAGTTTAAGTATATTGAGACTTTTAAATAAGACATTAGAATGGGCGTCAAAATTAGGAAAAGTCATGATACGTAATGTCTTTTTTTGCATAACGACAAGACGATTAAGGGTGCGTTCGATTGACCGTATTTCGGAATAGGAATAGATGGAATAGTCTCTGGAAATCACTGGTTCGGGCATATTTTGCACTGTAAGCTACAGATGCTTGCTGACATATGATATTCAGCATACATTTAGTATTCCAGTGGCTAACAAATCCCAGTAAACGTGATTTGTAGTGATCATTCTATGTATTCTTATTCCGGAATACGGTCAATCGAACGCACCCTATGAGTAGTGGGATAGGTATTACCCCAAGCCATGCAGTAAGCTAGCCATATGTGAAAAAAGTATATCAACGAATACTAAATTTTAATTAGAATGTCTATAGTGACATAATGTCTAATCTTCGACAAAATGCCATTACCTTTAGCTACTTTTTTGGATAGTTCTTGAATTTGATATTTCCAATTAAGATTCGCGTCAATACCAAGATATTTGACATAAGGCTTGCTGGACAAAGTTTTCTTATTTATCATGACCTTAATTGGGAAAACGTTTTTCTGCGGTGGATGAAAAATGACATAATTAGATTTATCTACATTTAGAGATAATTTATTAGTATTTAGCCGGCACTGTGTAATTTTCTCTAATTCATTATTTATGATGTATTCAAGTTTAGTTAAGCTCTTATCAGCAACAAATAAATTGGAATCATCTGAAAATAAGTGGAAGTTGAATATATTGGAGCAATTTACAAAATCATTAACATAAATAAGAAACAGCAAACTGTCCAAGGACTGAACTGAAATCTAAGAAAATTCCACAAGCATAATTGCCATCCTCTATATATAGCACGCTGAATCTTATCAATCATTATTAAAATAGCATGTATTATAGAATGCATTGAGCGAAAACCAAATTGAGAGTTGGTTAGGATATTATGCTTTTCAAGAAAATTTAGCAGACGTTTATACATTAGTTTTCAAGCAATTTATTGAATATTGAAAGAAGAGAACTTGGGCGGTAATTATTCAAAAGGGTCATAACACCACTTTTAAAGACGTCTGGTATTACCCGTGCAATTTTGAAACTATCTGGTACCAGACCAGTAGAAAAAGATAGGTAGAATGCATTGAGCGAAAACCAAATTGAGAGTTGGTTAGGATATTATGTTTTTCAAGAAAATTTAGCAGACGTTTATACATTAGTTTTCAAGCAATTTATTGAATATTGAAAGGAGAGAAATTGGGCGGTAATTATTCAAAAGGGTCATAACACCACTTTTAAAGACGTCTGGTATTACCCGTGCAATTTTGAAACTATCTGGTACCAGACCAGTAGAAAAAGATAGGTAGAATGCATTGAGCGAAAACCAAATTGAGAGTTGGTTAGGATATTATGTTTTTCAAGAAAATTTAGCAGACGTTTATACATTAGTTTTCAAGCAATTTATTGAATATTGAAAGAAGAGAACTTGGGCGGTAATTATTCAAAAGGGTCATAACACCACTTTTAAAGATGTCTGGTATTACCCGTGCAAATTTGAAACTATCTGGTACCAGACCAGTAGAAAAAGATAGGTTAAATATAATCTCTAGGGGTTTAGATATCAGGTTTTTTAAAAGTTTAATAGTTGACACAGGTACACTAAAAGGTCCTGAAGTTTTCATATAACTAAGTGGAGAAGTGTTAGAAGGTTTTATAGAATTGGCTAAATTCTTACCAATATTTGAGAAAAAAAAGATTAAATGAGTTAGCAATATCTACTGGATCTGTCAAGACAGTATTATTCTGCAATGAAAGTTTAGAGGGAATAAATAATGATGTACTTTTAGTGGACATAATCTGTTTGATGCCCTTCCAGAGGTTTTTTGAATTTTTGGCATACTCTTCAAAATAGTCATGATAATACTTCTTACTAAGAAGAATCAAGTATTTTAATCTATTTCTGTAACTTTTATATTTTGAATAATAGTAGTGACTGAGATTTAATATATTTTTATATAAGTTATTTTTTACACATATTGAAGTATAAATAGCTGGAGTAATCCGAAGTCAAGTGCTCCTGAACTCAAACAAAAGATAAACGGCGTGGCATTAATACTGGAGCTTTTCAACATTTTGCCATTTGCAGAATCAAGCAGCTCTGTATACGTAACTGGAAGCGAAAATCAGTTGGCAGACTGTTTAATAAGTGATGAGAAAGAAGAAGAGATAGCAAACACGGAGGAAAACTGCGAGGAAGGAAGGGAAGTAGGCCTGGATACAAATATCACGTAAAATCGCCTAAATATCATTCCGGAATATCACGTAAAAAGTTCTAAATATCAGGCAAAATTTTCTAAATATCAGGCAAAATTTTCTAAATTTCCCACTAACAAAGATAATGTTAATACAGTTTTAATAAATATTATAATATAACAACCTTTTTTATTATCGTACTCGCATTTTTCACAAAATAAGCTTACAACCATTGGTGGATCCGCCATTTTGCCCTGAGTCTGACCTCTGTACTGACTGCACTAAGCATCATGGGAGACATTATTAAGTGGGAAACCGCTGATCCAGATTACTGTTGCCACTGAATTGAGCTAACCAGAAACTACGCTGAAAATGCCTAGACCCTCAACAAAATTCCTAAATATCCCAACAATATCCCATTTTTTTTTCTAAATATCACATTGTTTTCTAAATATCATGGAAGGTTCTAAATATCTAAAAAAATATCATGATATTTGTATCTAGGACTTAAGGGAAGCAGATGTCGGAGGTCATGAAGAATGTGTTATCCATGACGAACGTTCAAAGTCGTCTGACGGCCAGAACACGCATGGCATAAGTTACCTCAAAATCGATCACTAGAAAGCGAGCCAAAAATATATAAACCAGCACATTTTGTTTAATTCGCTGTCAAATTTAACAAAATTTTCGTATGTTAATATTAAAATGAAATAACGTCTTTAGGATCAAACACGTTTGTATATTGACGTTATTGTGACGTCATAACAAACTACTCCTTTTAAGGTCACATTCTGCGTTACCTATACGTTTGAAATAAAGCATGTTATCACAACAACATAAATATGTGTTTTTTAATTGCCGCAATTTTAAAGTCTCTACGATAAATATATGCTGAGTTATGTTAAGAACTGAAGATTCCTGTGACGTCACATTTTCTAACGTCATGGGTCTGACATCAGTCATATGCTTTCTAAATTGAAGAAACATAAAAAAAAATTGCGGCTATTCAGTGTACAGTAAGTACATTTCCTCTTTAAAACCCGAAAAATACTCGAATAGTTATTTTAAAAGACGTTTTAAAAAAATATATGACGTCATAATGACGTATCCTCTTTGTCACTGTGAATTTTAAAGTACTTCCTCTCAAAAATTGAAAATTCTAAAAACACGGTTGTGGGTACTGATTTACTCTTTTGATTGCTAGAGTGTCGTAAACAAATATTTTAAACTGTAAAAGATGAATGAAGAAGTTATTTTGTAAATGGTTCTGTATTGAATATTTCCCGCGGGAAAATTACCATAATTCAAAACTGATTTAATAACTTTTCTCCCTCTTAACCAATCGAACTCGGGTTTTCGGTGTCTTTGTTGTCAACATGATGGGAAATCGAAAATTTAAAATTTACTGATGTTAAAGGTAATTGAAAATATCGACAAACCTATTATAAATGGATACATGACGTAACTGTGACGTCATCAAGATGTTTACGGTAGTTGAAACCATCGGATTTTGTTTTGGTCATCGGCCTTCATCCTCCCACAAAAAAATCAATCTTCTACGTTGGAAACTTTTGAAAATATAGCAAAGTGATCGATTTTAGGGCCATTTGTGCCAAGCGTGAATGTAAGAATACCGATTGAAGTTGAGGATGAAGACTTTAGTGATAGGAACGAAGATGACGAATTCGAAGACGACGACAGCGAAGATAGTGAGGACGAAGCGTGGCGCCTTGAGGAACTCTAGAAAATGTACTGTGGTATAAAGACAACAGGAAAGAAATGCATCAACTCAAGCATGTTAAGGCCTGGTTCAGGAGTCAAATTTCGGGTAAAAACTGTTTTCCTTATTTCAGCACAGCCGAGTATGGTAAGTACGCCAAGTTTCTCACGATAATAGGTATCGCCATTTTTGACTACCTTAAGTGGCTTGTGTGTAGTAAACCGTGTCACGTGGTCTGTCACGTGACTTAGAACACGAAATCAGTAAATCAAAAATGCGGCTCCGAGTTTAAAACAGCTAGGATGATGAGTAGATATGTTTAGTTAAGGTTGAATCCTTTTACCTAAATCAGCTTAGAAAAGATGACTACAATGTTTGGTTAACGAGTAATTAAGGCGAAATGTGCAAAATAGGTCACGTGACTTTTTGTACCCGTAATATCTCCTTATCTTTACATGATAGTCATGTTTTCTAAGCGTGGTCTGAGACACTGCGGGAGGAGTAATAGTTTAGCAGGGTTACTTTATATTCATATGTTATCGTCGCAGCCGCATTTCACTTAAAATATTTTATATAATTATGACGTCATCGATCACGTGATACGACAACCATCCACTTAACAAATTTAAGGAAGTTGATATTAGTATTATGGTGTAATTAGATTTTGTTTAAACTGTTATTTCTGTCAGAAAACATTTTTTAACGTAAATCTATTGTGCGTTAAATGAACCAGGCCTTAACATGCTTGAGAAGAGTGATAAGGAAGATCAAAGTGACGAAAATGGTGACACTGTTGATGAAGAGGAGGTGGACGAGGAGAAGGCCAAGGAAGAAAAAGCCATTGAAGGAGCTGAAGGAGGAGAACAAGGCGAGACAAAGAAAGAAGAACTGCGAAAAGGTGCAGAAGATAATGAAGCAACCAAGAAGGAAGAAACAGAAGACGACGAGGAAAAGTATGCGGTGTTACCTAGAAGAGGTAAACGGAAACACGGTCCTGAGATGCTTGTTATCATCAATGCCCAGTGGAATGCGGTTTACGGGAAGATTGACATGACCACTGTTTGCTACATGTGGCACGAGGACGAAGTGTCACGTGTCTATAAGCAGCTCGGTGGCATTAGGTTTTGTGACAAACGTCAGGTGATCAACATTCCACACGAGAACAAAAGGAAGACATTCAAAGCATGGAGAAAGGCGAGAAAGTTTGAGACTACCAATCAGAAGCCGTATCTCGATAACCCTGACGACATTATGGTCTAACAGAGACATTGTGACAGAAATATTGACATTTTCCCTTTATTTGTATCATTGTACTAATCAGATAAATATCAGTCAAAACGAATTAGCATTCATCTCTTTCAAATCCCTGTTCGTGAATGAAAGACTGAAGACAACGATATACAAAGCGAGGCCAACTGCCCCAAACGAACATCGGCCTATCACGACATTCTAGATCTCCTTTTCTATCATACTACACTCTGTGCTACTTTGATCAAAATGAAACTGGTATCATTACTGTCGGTAATAATTTGTAGAACCTTTTGCTCCTGTTTGACACTTGAGGAATAAGTAACAGATAAATCGTATTTCTTCTTTCATGTAAAAATCCTCTTCCACAAAAATTAAAGCGCATTCAAATACATGATTAAAATATTGTCTTACTACATTAGATTTGGGCAGTAAATGCAACCATTAAAATTTCCTAAATGAATTATAATATTGTGCGAGATGGGGGTGGAGCGTGCGTGGATTTCATTGACTGGTGCGTTCCATTCATGTATGATGTCTGCTTACAATAACTAGAGTGGATGTCGCATGGTTACCGTACGGCATGCCGTAACATTGAAATGGTTTCCCCACTGTTTCTGTCTGTATGAGCCAATCACCAATCACAGTATAGTAAAAGAGCGGATTTCGTAGCATGCCCGTAGCCTTACCGTAATCGTACTGAAACTTACTGTACCGTAACTGTAATTTGACTGGATCAGAAGTACAAAAACAAGAAGGAAACCCCATGCCGTATGGTAACCGTGCCATTAGTCATTGTAACCGTGCCGTAATTCATTGCTTATCTTGCCCACTCATATGAAATCGGTTACTGTAGCTATAGGGAAGATTTCGTATGAGTAGTAAAAACTACGGCAATGACTACGGCACGGTTACTTTACGGCACAACGTAACATTGAAATGGTTTCCCTGTTGTTTTTGTCCTGCTGATCCAATCAAATTACAGAGTTAGGTTACAGCACGGCAGGGGCGGATCTAGGATTTTTCGAGGGGGGTGGGGGGGGGGGGGGGGGGGGGGGGGGGTTGGCTACAAACATAGCGCCATTTTGAATAAATTATTTTTTTCGGGATGTAATAAATATTCTGCATGGCTTTGATTTATGATGGTCAGAATAATACAACTATAACATAAATACAGTTCCATAAAAATAAAACCGAAACAAAATGGTAAATAAGTATGAATAATGTAAGTAAATATCGTACGAGCTTGAAGAGCTGCTCTCGAAAGGCCAGGAAATCTGACATTCTAGAATCTAAAGGGGGGTGGCTAGCCACCCAATCCTACGGTTAGACTACGGACATGCTCTATAGTCCGTTTTGTACTTCCGTCTCATAAGAAGTTCCCACATTCACCAATCATTCCAATCTGTTTACGACTCTTTCCTTGTTCCTTTTTGAAGATCGATGCAATGAAAACGACTGACTCTCAATCTCAGTGTGTGGGAACTTGATAAAGTTTCTTGTCTGATGCCCACATCTGACCTCCACAACCCTCTCAAGACCCACTGCAACACGCGATGTAGAAGGGAAACGCAGTTAAACAATAATATTCTTTATTTAAAGAGGGTAACACCCAAAAGCAAAGCTTACAAACAATGCGCATGCGTTCACTAAGTAGCCGCTAATAACCCATTCACATCAAAACAAGTTTCCCTGTGACTACCGCATGCTCGCTGGCGCTAAACGACACAGCATGCAGGATTGAAATAGTATACTATTACATAACACTCGCCACTCACGCTCATTGTATTAAGGATGGGAAAAACATGTGATTGAGCGTAAGCGGAGAGAGATGTGGAATATATAGTTACGAGAGTCGCACAACACGACTTTCTAACGGGTTGGGAGGGTGGGCCGTCGATCCACTATCCTCTCTCCTCTCGGGCTGCTATGAAGACTGAATGGAGCAGGAGGGTCCGACGGTACTTATAACCATCCCCGGGGAATCACAAGTCCATAATCATGTGCTCACTATGTTTATTTAACCATATTTGGTGTGTTTATGCTTCGCGCTTCGTTATGGGCTCTTAAAACCCCCAATCTCACATCCCAACCCTCATCCCTTATCCCAGAGTTATTTAAGTCATTAATCCATATGGGGAAGTTTCGTTGTCTTGCCAATCAGTGGTAGTATTGAATTGATCTGTGGCCGCCAGCCGCGCTGAGGTACCAGAAGGGTTCAAAACGCGGCCGAGATTCATGTAGTTTAGTGCTGTATGCCGACGGGAACAACCGACATGATCCATTATTTCTCAAAGTTCTGCGCCTGATAAAGCCAACGTGATTGCGCAGCCAGCCCTGAATCCATGCAAGGTTTCACCATCATCCGAGCCCATTTCCTTTAAATACACATTCAAGCGAGCTTCCGCTGTGGATGACGAGAAAGGGACGTTCAGGATGCCTCCTTGGTGGCGTTGGTCGAAACAGGTAGCCCGTCGTCGCCTCGATGTCCAATCGTCTCGTCATAGACATGTAACGTTCTATTCCCTCTACTTGGCAGATAACCGGCTGGGGATTTCATCTGATACCACTCCAGGAATAGCCAATGCGAAATTTCTTCCTCAAGAGCCTTGTACATCCGTACAGGTTTAGCACAGCGAAGACCTTAAGCAATAGCCCGATACATTTCCCTCGTAAATAACAGCGCGGCCGGCACCACAATAGCGAAGGAAGCACACTTTCCTGCTAGCCTCTTGACCGAGACTACCTTCTTTGCTAACAGTTCCTGCAGCAGGTCAAGGAATGTCTTTTTTTTTCTGGTAAGAGGTCAAACACTTCCCTTGTAGAATATAGAATCAGACAGAAAACCCAAGTAGGGTACCACCTTCCGGGGTATTAGAATAGACTTCATTAATGCGAGGAAATACCGGCTAACCCAACTAAATAATGCGTTACGAGAAAGATTGCTGACCTGGCTGCCTCTCAGTCTGTATACGTAATGGACCCAAACGCTCCCTGGTCGAGTGCAACTTGCAGCTGTCCGTTATGGCGGTCATCGATATATAGTGAGCATGGGACGCCAATCGTTCTGAGAAAATTGGACGCCATCAGTGGAGTGATATATATGGCGATATTTTCCAGCCAAATGGTAAGGTATTGTAGAGGAAAAAACCATCCTCCACATTGTATACCAAAAAATATCTTACTTTGCTCATCCAAAAAGATATGGTCATAGCCCGATTAGTCATCCAGGATAGTCTGGTAGGTGTCTTTGCTGACATAACGTGGCAGATTCGTAAGAGTATCAAATTTGAATGGCATGACGTCTTTCACCCATAAGTAAAAAAAAAAAACATCCTGGCATAATCTCGGCTTCGTCGGTTCAACAGTTAGAGGGAGAACTAAATGTGGCGGCGTCACTTCTCCAACTTTCCCCAAAAGGGAAACTGCGCCTGTGGCCAATCGATCAATCAGGGTTTTTCTGATAAAATCTATAAAAGGTTTGCATGATGGCTTATTCTTAAAGTACCGCTCCGGAGAGCGATCCGAGTCATAACTGCCACCCTTGTAATTTCCTGTAAAATGGTGAAAGTAATAGAAGACGGATACTTTATTCTGAATCCATCCCAGGACTTCCATTTGCTGTGGAGTCGGCGGGTCATTTGTGATGTTTCGCCACCGGTCAAGGTGATGATGTAGCTCTCCCGCGCGAAATTGGCTCGGGTCCCGAAAACGCAACTTGGACAGATCTGCTAGCTGAGCTCCACTTCCGACTTGTTGTACCTCTGTACAATAACCTCGTTAGAGGTTATTCTTGAATCTGATGGTGAAGATGAAGATGGAGATATCGTCGATGAAGAATCAGACCTTGTAAAGTCGAACAAGAAACCATTACTCAAGTCAGTTCCGAAAGTCAGGTCAGCTTCCAAGGTTACGAAGGCTTCGCCAGCTGGTAAGTCAGTTTCAGCGGCATCCATCGCATTCAATCCGAAACCGGTGCTTGAGTTAATTGAATCCGTAAACAAGCGTGTGGGGAAACTAGAGGATCTAGCCGGTAAAATGGATAAAGCCGTAGCGCAAGTAGATCTAGAACTAAACGTTTTATGTAAGGAAGTATCGAATACCCAAAATGATATATCAGAGTCGTTGTTTTCTCGTTTGAAACATGAGCTCTGCGTCATGAAGGAGTCGCAAGAACGAGCCAGGGGTGAGATAGAGGAACGGCTCAGTAAAGCTGAATCAGAAGTGAAACGTTGGCAGGGCCGGGTAGGATCACTAGTCGAAGAGAAGGGACAGATGGTCAAGAGAATAAAGTTGTTAGAGGATGCTAATGAAAAACTTCAGGGTCAAGTCTCTTTACTCATTAGTACCAAGGAATCTGAAGTTGATATGCAGCCACCCACCGAACCCGAATGTAGCCAACCGGCTGAAGTGCATGAGACGGTGGATTTTGTTGCAGAAGTACCAGTTATCAACACAACTGTCAACATAGAGAATGGGACGACTGTCACCCGAGAAGAGTTTGACTTTGTTTTCCTCTGTGATTCAAACAGAAGATTTGTTAATGTTAATGAGCTATATCCAAAGGGGAAGTCTAAAGTCATCACCTGTGGTACAACAGACAAAGCCGTCGAGATTCTAACTTCGCCGCGATTCGATATTCGCAGTGGAATAATTCTTAACACTGGGGTTAATGACTTAGAACATTTATCGGTTCAGGAGATAGTACAAAAACAGGTAAAAATGGTGAATCTAGCAGTCCAAGCATTTCCGGACAAGAAGATTATAATGTCGAGCATTACACCTAGGTGTGATGATTTAGATAAATCGGTGTTTGCGGTGAACAAAGAGGTGGGTCAACGCATCCAAGGAATGCCGAATGTCATTCTAGTGGATAATGGAAACTTACGGGATAGACAGAATTTTTACGATGTAAAACACCTTAATAAGATTTATGGTGTTCGCATATTAGCTGGGAATATCAAGGCTGGTATAAGAAGAGCGTTGGGTATCTCAGTACGTCCACGACAAGACCGTAGAGTCCGGAGTCGTCAGCAGCCAGCTTATCAGTCACCAGTGGTTCATCCGTCATTTGATAATTCTTTTAATAATACAAGTAATCGCTTACAGCCTGCTCATCCTCGTGAGGCATTGGCTCGACATCCAACTGTCACCGATAGGCCAGACTGAGCAATCTAGCGTTCAGTATGGCGGCCCGGCAATGTCCGAGGTTCAACATCAGATAGTAAATTTAGCTAATATGGTAAAGCAGCTAGTTGCGTCACAACAGCAGGTATTTTATCCCCCAGTGCCACCAGGGTTAGCTTTTTGTAGCCCCCAGTTTGGTCTACCCCCGCAGCAAGCCCGAGTGGCTGTTTAGTGCTATGGGCAATCTCCGTGGTTAATTATTTTCTTTTGCTAGTTATTTTACTTATTTCTTGCTGAACTGCTTTTTGTTATATCTTTTATATATATTTATATATATACATATTTTTTTTTTAGACTGTATAGGGCATTATGTTCTCGTCAAATGCCGGGTAGTTGTAACTTTTTGAGGTTTTGTTCCTGGAATGTTGAAGGTTTATCGGGAAAACTCAATGATTCGGACTTTCTTTCAACAATTGAACAATTCGATTTAATTTCCCTCGTTGAAACGTGGTTACAACCTGATAGTAGTGATATTAATATTGACGGGTTTTGTTCCTTTTCTAAGTGCAGAAAAATGCCGAAGAATGCTCGTAGAAATTCCGGTGGTGTGTCTATACTAGTAAAGTCTTCACTTCGTAAAGGTGTAAAATTTCTGGACAATGATAGTTGTGAAGATTTTATTTGGTACAAGTTAGATAGGGTTTTTTTCAACGTCGCACGGGATATATTTGTCTGTACCGCGTATATCCCGCCACAAAACTCCACTAGAGAGCGGAGAATAGACGTGGATTACTTTGAAACTCTTCAGACTAGTATCTACAAATTTTCTCGTTTAGGCGAGGTGATGTTGTGTGGCGACTTCAATGCTAGGATGGGTGATTTGGATGATTTTACTGAGAGTTTTGATATTTTTAATAATATTCCTTTCCCGATTGATAGACGGAATTCGAGAGATGATCACGTGAACGCGTACGATAGATCATTAGCCGAGCTATGTTGTGGAAATGACTTAATAGCTTTAAATGGAAGATCTAAAGGGGATTTCCTTGGTCAATTCACTTGCTTCACTTACAACGGTGCCAGTGTAGTAGATTATGCTATTGTCTCTCATTATCTTTTTTCGTTAATTACTCATTTTTCAGTTTCGACAGTTACGGAATTTTCTCATCACTCTTTCTTATCATTTGCTATGAAAACTAAAATTCCAGAGGGATCTGTTAGTCAATTAGAATTAACACCCCATCCTATGGCTTTCCGGTGGAATGAGAACCTTAAAGAAGCATTACACGATGCTATTAGTTCTGAGAATGTTCTTAATGATATGGAAGGTGTGTTTTCGTCTTTGAGTGTTAGTAGTGTCGATGTTGACGTTGATTCTACAATTGGTAATTTTACGGGAGTGATTCTAAACGCGGCCCAAAAAGTAATTCCATTTAGGAGGAAGAGAGCTGGTAATTTTAAAACGAGAACAGTGCAAAAGCAAAGATGGTTTGACAAGAGTTGTCATGACCTTAAAAAAGAATTGCGGAATGTAGCCAAGTTGCTTTCGAAATATCCTAATGACCCCTTCTTAAGACACAATTTTTTTGCTACGAAAAAAGAGTATAAAAAACTGACAAAGAAGTTAAAGAGAAAGTTTCATAGCGATCTTTTGGATAAAATTAAAGACGCAGCAGATTCTAATCCTAAAGAGTTTTGGAATCTGGTAAATTCAATTAAATCGAATAATACTGCTGGAGGTACAAGTAATGTTTCTCCTGTAGAATGGTTTAATTATTTCTGCAATCTCAACAAAGTAAATTTTTCTTCTGAAAATACCAGTAGCGAAGCTCGTATTGTGAAAGATTATAATTTTTGGGCCGTCAAGAGTGATGAAATTCTTGATGAGCCTGTGACTTTGGAGGAAATTTGTGAATTGTCAAAAAAACTTAAAAACAAGAAGGCTAGTGCTGGTGACTCGTTGACAAACGAAATAATTAAGATTTCAATTGGCGTTTTGGGTCCATATTTTGTGAAACTTTTTAATATCGTGTTATCCTGTGGAGTGTTCCCGCGTGTTTGGTCGGAAGGCCTTATCGTGCCGCTCCATAAGTCAGGAGACAAAGCGGATCCCGGTAATTACCGAGGCATTTGCATTGGTAGTTGTTTAGGAAAATTTTTCACTTTGATTCTCAATTCACGTTTGAACTCTTTCTTAAACGAAAACCACATTTTAAATAAGTACCAGATTGGTTTTAGACATGGTTTTCGAACGTCTGATCATTTGTTAGTACTAAAAACGCTGATCGATTACTATAAGTCGAAACGTAATCCGTTGTTTGCTTGTTTTGTTGATTTCAGGAAAGCTTATGATAGTGTTTGGAGGGAAGGGCTGTTTTTTAAATTGATTAGATATGGATGCAGTAGAAAATTTGTTGGTATTCTTTTAAGTATGTACTCTTCGGTTAAGTCAGCGGTAAAGCTTGAACAGGGTATTACTCCTTATTTTCAGTCATTTGTTGGTGTAAAACAAGGGTGCAATCTTAGTCCGACATTATTCAATATTTTTATTAATGATATACCTAGTATATTCTCTTCTTCGTGTGATCCGGTGAGGCTAGGTGATTCTAGACTAAACTGCCTTCTTTATGCCGATGATTTAGTATTGTTGTCGGAATCAGAATCTGGGTTACAAAATTGTCTTCGAAAGCTAAAGGCCTATTCTAGAAAATGGAAACTAAAAGTAAATTTGAAAAAATCTAAAGTATTGATTTTCGGAACGCAGTCTCAAAGACGATTATATGCAACATCTAAGTGGTTTTTTGGTGATGACCAACTGGAATGTGTAGACGAGTATATGTACTTGGGCTTAACCTTTCACTTTTCGGGGAATTTTAAGATTGCTATGAAATCTCTATACAATAAGGCTTTACGCGCTTACCATGGTATGATGAGAAATCTTTCAAATGTGGAGAATGTTCCAGTTAAAGTGTTACTAAAATTGTTCTCTTCTCTCGTTTCCCCGGTTTTGTTGTACGGCTGTGAGATTTGGGGTGTGAATTTGCTGGGGAGAATACCCTCTTTCGGCGTGTTTAAATCAAAAATATTCAAGGTGATAAATGATATGGAAAAACTTCAGTTGAAGTTTTTAAAACGTATTTTGGGAGTTCATTCCAAAACTACCAACTTGGCGGTGTATGGTGAATTAGGAAGAGTACCCTTGATTGTACAAGTTTCTACCCTGGTGGCGAAGTTTTGGCCGTTTCGTATTAAGGATGCGTCTTATCAAAACACTCTCGTCGGTTTAGCTGCGAGAGTTTGTATCTGTTCTAATCAACAGTCAGTCGTTTTTACCAATTACTTGTTACGTATGTGTGAGTTAAAATCGTTACATGAGTTCAACGTTTCGAATAAACAATTACCTAATTTAGGCAGATATTTAAAAACAAAATTATATAATCTATTTTCTCTTTACTGGAGGGAACACACTCAACAAAGTCGATCAGGTGGTAAATTGCGTACTCTCAGTAAAGTTAAGATCAATTTCGGTTTTGAGAGATACCTTACCGATGCAAATGTTAAGTGTCGTCAAGCTGTAACCAGGTTACGACTGTCAGCACATCGACTTCCTGTTGAGTCTGGTCGCTACAGCAATATACAATACGATGATCGTAAGTGCACACTATGCAATTCGAATGAAATTGGTGATGAATATCATATTTTAATGTCGTGCGTTCATGGGAAAATTGAACAAGTTAGAAGTTTATTTATGAACGATTTATACAATATCAACAGTTCGTTTGCTATGCTTGATCCAAAAGAGCTATTTTTATATATTTTTAGTATGCATGACGATTCTATTGTGAAACTGGTTTTAAGATATTGTAAGGAGGTATTGGATTTATTTAATAATTGTAATAATACTTGATTTACTATATTTGAATTTAATATTCAGATCGTACTTTCATATATATATATTTTTAAATACATTGATGTATATGAATTTGTATCCTAATGTGCCAAAGTTGGTGTTTAATGGATTAAAGATTATTATGGTCACCTCCGGCCCAGCCTCGGTTTTCTCTCCCGCATAATTCACCCACGCTACAGTATTTCCAGTCTTCCAGGACAGTTGGGAATTCCGCAAGTTAGTGTTAACCAAAATTAGGGTCTATTTTCCATTCCCAACCGCAGCCTTCTGCACCCATAAAACCATAAGCTAAAAGAGAAAGGAAAACCGAAAACACGTTTTAATAATAGGATCGTATCCCAAAAACGAGGAGGAAACCGGGGTTAGCAAGGAGGTGACAGTAATTATCCAGCAATGGACTGGGGGAGTCAATAAGAAACTCTTTTTCAGAACTGGCACTCTCTACTACCCTATTTTCAGTATATTTTGTTGATAACAAGTAGGAATTACTACACATATACACATATACACAGTATAAAGAAAAAAAACATCTCATAATCAGAATAAAGGTGAAAGAGAAAATCTGTGCCCTGAGTGGGATTTGAACCCACGGCCTCGGCATACTAGTCCGCTGTGTTACCATTACACCATCAGGACCAACCACGCTGGCAACGCAGCCAGTTGATGGTGTCATTGTGGAACGTAACCGTGGGTACTCCCGGCATTTTCTCTTTCTGGATCGAGATGGGAAAGCCTAATATAACTTTAAACTAGCTTTCAACCTAAGGATCATACTGATTCACAGGCGGACAGACAAAGCTGACCTTGGCCAACTTAGGAATCACTAGGTTTAAAGGATCCCGAAGGATTCAGGATCAGGATATATATATACACACACACTATCGTATTGTATATTCTCAATCTATTCATTATATACAAGAGCCATATCTAAACATAGAACTCATTTATTGGGTATCAGACATTTTTTACATACGTAATAATCCCTTACGTTTTCTTTTCTTTCCGCGCACTAAAGCACTGGGCTCTAATGTTCTCAATTTATTACAATTATAACACCTAATCGCATTGTAAGGGGAGGGTGCTCCCCTTCCCCTACCACGTTATTGGTAACCAGGCCTCTGGCCCCAATCTCTCTGGCGCCACCAAGGGCGCGGCAGGTTCTCTCCACCTTGGCTACCACCTAGAGGCCTTTTTCCTGATCGTTATCGCCTATAAGCGGTAGCAAATAGCTATGAAATACTGCATCGGGCTCATTCAGCTTCCCTCATAGGGTCTCGAAGACCACCTTATAATATTGTGCTTTCTCATGCTGCGCATCGTGTGCCGCATTCTTCAGGGCGTCGAGGAGTTCGAGTGCGTCGTATTTATTGAATTCTGGTGTCGGTTTCGAGGTGAGATTATTGATCTTAATCATGAGGTTATCCACTGATGATGCCGTCAATAAATCAAGGGCGGTTTTCATTGTATCATATTTAGTTTGCAGGGCCTACAAAGCAACAATACGCATGACTTAAATATGACCTGAATTCTCTGCACAATTAATGTAATCTTTGCACCATTATTGCCAACAACCGTGGCCAATACATTTCCGTGACCATATTTAACCGTTATTCGTAGTCATCTATTAGAAGTTTCCTTCTATAAAATCACTCCACACATAAGTGCAATCTCTGCACAACCGTGGCCAATACATTTCCGTGACCATCGTTGACCGTTATCTGTAGTTTCCTTCTATGTAATCACTCCACAAATAAGTGCATTCTTTGCACAACCGTGGTCAATACATTTCCGTGGCCATATTTAAGCGTTATTTGTAGTCATCTACTAGAAGTTTCCTTCAATGGAATCACTCCACAAATAAGTGCAATCTCGGCTACACCACCGTTGCCAATACAATTCCGTGACCATATTTAATCGTTATTTGTGGTCATCTATTAGAAGTTTTCTTCTATAAAATCACTCCACAAATAAGTGCATTCTCTGCACAACCGTGGCCAATACATTTCCGTGACCATATTTAACCGTTATTTGTGGTCATCTATTAGAAGTTTCCTTCTATAAAATCACTCCACAAATAAGTGCATTCTCTGCACAACCGTGTCCAATACAACTCCGTGACCATATTTAACCGTTATTTGTGGTCATCTATTAGAAGTTTCCTTCTATAAAATCACTCCACAAATAAGTGCATTCTCTGCACAACCGTGGCCAATACAACTCCGTGACCATATTTAACCGTTATTTATGGTCATCTATTAGAAGTTTCCTTCTATAAAATCACTCCACAAATAAGTGCATTCTCTGCACAACCGTGGCCAATACAATTCCGTGACCATATTTAACCGTTATTTATGGTCATCTATTAGAAGTTTCCTTCTATAAAATCACTCCACAAATAAGTGCATTCTCTGCACAACCGTGGCCAATACAATTCCGTGACCATATTTAACCGTTATTTATGGTCATCTATTAGAAGTTTCCTTCTATAAAATCACTCCACAAATAAGTGCATTCTCTGCACAACCGTGACCAATACATTTCCGTGGCCATAGTTTAACCCTCATCTGTATATAGTCATCTATTAGACGTTTCCTTCAATGGAATCACTAGTGCTCCACAAATAAGTACAATCTCAGCTGCACCACCGTGGCCAATACAATTCCGTGACCATATTTAACCGTTATTTGTGGTCATCTATTAGAAGTTTCCTTCTATAAAATCACTCCACAAATAAGTGCATTATCTGCACAACCGTGACCAATACATTTCCGTGGCCATATTTAACCCTCATCTGTAGTCATCTATTAGACGTTAATGAATCACGCCACAAATAAATACATTCTTTGTAAATTTCAGAACTGAGCGGCCATTTATGAAAATTCTTCACGCTTCCCCGAGCATATGAAATGAGATTCAGTTTTTTTACTTGGGTCACACCTAAAATCCAATTCTTCTTACCGAAACGCATACTATCAGTTTAGGACTGCCGACTCTACTCAGTGCCGGAACATGTACATACAAAAGGAGACAAACTATGCGAAAACCATAATACTCGACTAAAAGAGAAAAAACATGTCGCACAAAACAAGGTATACGAAGCCAAAACTATTTGTAACTGGCAAACATATTTACCTCAAACTTCTCACCGCTGTCAAGACTACTTGTCCAGCTCCAGCGATTTGTTCAACTCCAGCGACTTGTTCAACTCCAGCGACTTGTTCAACTCCAGCGACTTGTCGTGCTCTAGCTACTTGTCTAGCTCCAGCAACTTGTCCAGCTCCTGGTAGCCTGCGAAACAGGCCCTCAGTCTTATTTCAACGCAAAGGAAGAGATAAAATGATTTGGCCGCGTGAAAATCGCTTCGCTCGTATCTGCTATACCTCGCTCCGCTCGTATCGGAAAAGCGCCTGTTCTGCAGGCTAAGCTCCTGTTCTGCAGGCTAAGCTCCTAGTACTTGTCCAATTCCTGGTGGTTGTCCAGCTTCTGGTACTTGTCCAACTCCTGGTACTTGAATCGCAGCCTGTCTTCGAGGGAACTGAACTGGTTGTGCCATGTACAGTCGCGTAGAGAAATGTTGTGTAGCAGTAGATCCACTATCATCTCTGTGTTTATCGGCTTCGCGCTTCGTTTGCGAGCGTTAAGAATAGGGCGATAATTGTCCATGTCAATGATCCAGTTTGCCTTTCTTGAACAGGGGAATTACACTGGCACACTTCCAGTCGGAGGGTTTATACAATGCCTTGCATCAGTGATACGTTAATAATCCTAGTTAAAGGTCCAGCAATTACATCTGCGGAGTCTTTCAAAAGACGTGATGAGATATTACACAGGCAGCCCAGACGCTTTGCCTGTTTTGAGCTTGCGAAGCTGAGTTATGACACACTGAGCGATCAAGAAACACAATCAAATTCCAAAGACTTTGTCCGCCTTTCATCCAAGCTGACAAAAACATCTGACAGTTTTACACGAGCGGATGTGAGACTTGCACCAATTGATTCATATATAAATGCGAGAAACCGCTCCAGTAAAAAACTTATTATAAAAAGCATGGCCTACTGAAACCACTCAATATTTTTGACTAGTTTAAGTGCATTACCAGGATACAACAACAACATGTTTTTATTTGTACAAAACAAGAAAACAAGGATCATGATTACAATGTTCAATTAAAGAATGGACAATGTAATTATAATTTACCTAAAAATAGCAGAGCTAATCATTTAGTTAGCACGTTGACCAGCGTTAGCAATAGTTTTTGAATTTGGACATCGGTAATGAGTGCAAGCTCGTCATGCAATGGACCCGAATAACACGTGTGTTACCTAGTATTTAATAGTTTGCAGAAGAATATTTAATAGCAGAATAATTCTCCAGGCGCTCCTTACGAGTTGTACAGTAGGGGTCTGGTACTGGTTTAATAAGAGAAGAAGAACGAACTCATGCAGAGATCGAGAGAGTTGTAAAGAAGAGCGTGACAGCTCGGTACACAGAGCGGTGAATACATTCAATTGGTCTTGAGCCATTCAATTCATTCAATTTGTCTGAATTAAAATATTCAAAGTGATTTATTTGACTGAGCGAAGTTCATATTCTGTCACCGGATCAATTAGTAGCGGATGTCCTGGGTTCATTCACGGCCAACGATGAGATGTTTTTGTGTTTTCAGCCTCGCGGATAAAGCTGAGAGTAGAAAATGAGGTAGGTCAGTTAAAGCTAATTAATTCGTTATTCGAAAACGAGAAACCTGATTAATGGTATTTTGGATTTCAAACTTGAGAGAAAAACACTTTGTTTGCTTTTAAAGCAACCTTAGAAAACATTTCCAAAGCTGAGTGCCGGAGAATGACACTGTTCATACTTCGCAAGGAACTCTTCGCAAAATGGCGATTAATTCTAGTCCCGTTTCTGCCAATTCTTGGATGTGCTGTCAAAGCGGAAATCATAATAGTCTCCGAGTGCCTTTTTTAGTTTGGAGCAATGTGGACGACTTGATTTTAGTTTCAAAACCACATTGATAAGTTCCGTGTCTTCGAAGATCACAAACGGTTGCGGAATGCGAGCTATCATTAATTAAGATTGATAGCATTGTTATGGCCGGTTGACCGTAAAGAAAAGCCGAACGGCAATTATTTAGTGAACAAGATCTATTGTACTTCTTGATAAGTTTCTGATCTAATATGAGGGGGACATTGGAGGGCTCTCAATACCGCAACACCGCAAAAAAATCCGAAAACACCGCATCACCGCATGTAACGTTGACAAAATACCGACACCGCAATGACGCAATATTTTTTTTAAGAGTCCCGTGATTTACATGGAATAAACGTTTCACCGAACACCGCAGGTTTGAAAACACAAATAACGCACATCGCAGGATTTGAAATCACCGCAATATAGGATTTAATTCACCGAAATACCGCACTAAAAACTGACCCACACCGCAAACCCCAATGTCCCCCTCTTGAAGTGTTTCTATTTGAACAATATTGTCGGTTGTGTGATCGTGACTGCAGTTTGTACTACAATAGTCTCATTCGGTGTATTAATTGTACTGGGCTTGAGTTTGATTCTCAACCGCCTGATATATTATGCCAGGTATGTCGTTTAATCTTTCGCGAGCGTCTGATCCGTGGCTTTCGCTTGTGTGTCTGCAGACTCATCGTCAAAACTATCGGAAGGTATAAACTCATCTTCACATAAACAATGATGTTCGGAGCCTTGAACAATATCGGTCACGTACTAGGATCGAAGTAAGCCTTTAACCTATTTCCGTCAACAGTCGAAAAAAGAAGAGCAAAGTGAACTGGAGAAGGCTTTTCAACAATACGATATATAGGGTCCATGCCACAAGTGTCGTAATTTATTAGATAAACCCGGAGCATGGTGCATACACCCCGGGCATACACTAAAACTTTTTCACCCGCTTGAAAAACTGGATCGCGTGACTATATCGCAACCCCGCCGTCGCAGTGCACTCTGGGATGGATATCTAAGTGTTGGGCGGCCATCTTGGATTTACAATGAACACCTGTGACGGCGGGGTTGCGATATAGTCTATGCACGCGATCCAGTTTTTCAAGCTGGTGTTGATCCTTCATTCTTTGTTGTGCTAATTAATGTTGGTCCGAGAGATATGTGCCAATTCGATGTTTTGTACAATGTTGTCGGTGTTCTGCTGTCATCGGTGTACCACTTGAACAAGTCGAGGTGTTGAAGTGGCATTATCTGGCATCTTATGCTAGTTCTGATAGAGGTTTTGCACCATCACGTGATGACAGCCACGTTGGTGGCAGGAACAATGACATTTGTTTAATCATGTGAAAAATTAAATCTATAATTAATCTATAATCTATATATTTATTCTCTTCTTTTGAAACAGTCATAAACGTATTTAGCTGATGCTTTTTGAAGTGGTTTTGATTGGTTGATTATTATGATAAATAGTTTTTTGTCCGTCCGTCTCAGTGAATTTTTTGGTCTGTCTTATTGTTGAAAATAAGGCTTAATTTGTTATACATTGAGCATTTTATCAGGACTGCAAGCAGTCTAATGTACTATAGCTAGCACAGCAGTACATGGCACCACAACTCAGCCAGCGATTACTGCTGGCAATTGATTCACGCGCTAACCTTATCTATATTTATTCAATTACTCCGTAATAGACTGTTCAGCAACGCAACGGAGGCACCTCGACACCTCCGATCTGTCAACACGGCGTCCATATTATTTCTGAACGACGACTGTTTGTATAACATTGTGTGTTGTTTAGATGACCCCAAGTCCTTTCACAGCATCGCTCTCACCTGCAAGAGGCTTCAACATGTGACCAAGAACTCAAGGAACCTACATTACAAACTTTTACGGGAGAAAGCCGAGTATTATATCAAGTATTACTTCAGGGGAGTTGATATCAACCATGGCAAAGGTCACAGTGCTGATAGATATGAAGAATATTGCAAATTAAAAGATCTTCTTGGTGATGCTGAGCGGTTCACAGAAGCAAATGGAATCCTTACCATTGCTAAAGTGATGGACGTATGGCAAAGAAACGGGCCCGTGGCTGCTAAACTCTTTACGTGGATTAGAAATCAGAAATCTACAGTTTTAGAAGGCCATCCACGTGCTACTTCTTTTACCAGATACGAGAGTGTCATGTTCCATTTACCAAGTTGCAAACAGAATATGGTAATTGATACTTCGTACTCTGATGATTATGGCCAGCAAGATAATCCTCAACTAAGAATTCATGTAACTTGTGGCGATATGGATATAACATCTGAAGGTTTTACCCGCACATCGCCTGAAGATTATTTGTACTGGAGAGAGGAGGAAGTAAGTGGTGCTGTGCAGCCAATGAAAGCCGTGATAGAACTTCTACAAAAGGAGCTAGGCGAAACCATTCCTCTAATAACAAATCATTTCTTTATCTGGCTGTGTTTCTTTTTTCCAGACAAGATTAACTTGCCTGAAGAAAACAAGCTTTGTTTCAAAGACACTTTCCGAAACAGGAAACCCACTCCCGAGTTTGTTCAGTCAGCTATAGAACTGTTTCGTCAAGATTATCAAACAGGAAGCAAGTTTCAAACGCTGGTGCGTGAATTGACTGAGTGTGATGAACAGAAAGAATCAGACAGCTTCAAGGCGATTGTACAAACTATTGATCTCTTAGCACAGAGATCAGAAACAAAGCTCATTAAGAAACTGAAAGGAGATGCCTCCAAGTTTTATTGGATTGCATTCATGACGTGAGGTTATTGCCAAAGAAACTTTTGCTTGACATAGTTCTTCGCACCTAAACTTAAAAGATCCTTCCCGGTGAAAGCAAGAATATGACCTCGACAATTGCTGTAGATGCAGGTAACCCTGTGTTGACAAACACACAGTTCAGTTCAGTTCAGATTTATTTTGCACATGTTCAAAAAGAAAAGTATTACAGTTTATGGGTATTAAAAAGGTAATATAAGAAGTAAATATAAGTGAGAGAAAATATAATGAATCAATCGTGCGCAGTGGTCAAAGTAGCATAAGGGCTTCAGATCGCCACTGAACGATCGCCACTGAACGCTTTTTATAATAAGTATTTTACTGGAGCGGTTTCTCGCCTTTATGAATCAATTGGTGCAAGTCTCACATCCGCTCGTGTAAAACTGTCAGATGTTTTTGTCAGCTTGGATGAAAGGCGTACAAAGTCTCTTGAATTTTAATTGCCGGTTTCTGAGCGCTGTCATAACTCAGCTTCGCAAGCTCAAAACTGGCAATGCGTCTGAGCTGGATAATATCCCATCACTTCTTTTGAAAGACTCCGTGGATGTAATTACTGGACCTTTAATTTAACTAGGATTATTAACGCATCACTGATGCAAGGCACTGTACCCTCCGACTGGAAGTGTGCCAGGGTGATTCCCCTGTTCAAGAAAGGCAACCCGGATGACATGGACAATTATCGCCCTATTTCAATCCTGCCTGCCGTGTCTAAAGTGATAGAAAGGGTGGTGCACTTTAATACAGCTCTCTAAGTACCTCAAGGAACATTAGCTTCTCGACGCTTACTAATGTGCCGTTCGGAAGTCCCACTCTACAGAGACTGCTGTTATATCTTCGTATGAATGTTGATCAGGGAGTGCTGACACCTTCGAAAAGCATTTGACAGCGTAGACCACATGCTACTTCTGAGCAAGCTGCACTCCTGTGGTGTACTCAGTTGTGGCAAATACTGAGCTGCAGTAGTTTAAGAGCTATTTATTAAATCGTCATCAAGCTGTTAGTTATCAGAATGTCTTTTCTGATTACGACGTCATATCGTCCGGCTGGCGTCCTGGCACATGATCCATCCTGGGCCCAGTACTCTTCGTACTGTTCATCAATGACTTACCTGGAACAGCCAATCATTGTAGTGTACTTATATGTATGCAGATGATGCCGTGGTATTCTACTCAGCAAAGGATGTCTCTACCATCGAGTAGACCTGTGCTACTAAACGTGGAGATGGATGCCATTAACACCTGGCTTAAACTGGTAAATGGTCTTCCTTCATAAGACCAAAATTGAGTGCGTCTTGCGTTTGGCACTGGCGCGAGGCTGTCTAGTGTTGATAAATTTACTATTTGTATTGAGGGACACCATAAATCGAGTAACCGAATTTAAGTACCTCGGAGTTATCTTAGATGAACGCCTTTCTTGAAACGCTCATGTCAATCAGTTAATCAGTTAATCAGTTATTTGTAGGGCTGGCAAAAGAGTTCGCATGTTAGGTCGCATCTAGCCTGCTTTCAGGGTCACGTTTTTTTTCGGAAATATTAGTTTTCGGGTCGGGTTTGGGTTACCTGTGAGCCGAGCGAGGCGGAGGCGGAGGCGAGTGCGTCAGCGGCCTCGCTCGGCCCACAGGTAACCCAAACCCACACAGCGGTCAAACGTCTGCCCGTGGGCGGCCGCGCGAATTTCCCGCGCAAAATTTACCTTAAAACATATTACAGTGAACTTCTACCCCAAAAAGTTAAGAAAAATACGTGAAAGTTAAGCTTTTTATTTTCACAGTCGACGGGAAATTGAACAAACTTCAAACTGTGAGTTTACTAAATTGTTTCGTAATTTACCAAAGAAGTTCTCAAGGTTTGAAAGCGGGTTTGTGAACAGTGACGGCCGCCGGGTTGCTTTGAATTTGTTTTGGAATAAGTTGTTGTTGCAAGACTTTTCACACATGCGCAGACGTTTGACCGCTGTGTGACCCAAACCCGACCCGAAAACTAATATTTCCGAAAAAAAACCGAGAGCCTGTAAGCAGGCTAGGTCGCATTAGGAGCAACATACATGTTAATACAGGTCTGTTAGATAGGCAAGAACGACGTGCGGAAAAGATAATTTTAAATTGTAAAAGCAGTGACACAGCTTTGTGTAATCTGTCATGGGATCCGTTACAATCACGTCGTGAGAGACACATTTTTAAGCTTGTAAAGAAATTAATTAACGGTAATGTTCCTCAGAAACTATTTTTGCTTTAATAAGGCCGTTGTTCTCGCACTGCTCGTCAAAGCAACAAACTACACCTCTCACAAGTTAGAACAGACTGCGAAACGATCATTTTACTATAATGGTTGCAAAATGTTTAATCTAATGAATGATATGTAATTAGGTTTGTGTGACGATTTTATTGTTAGTCCCTATTTTACACAGTTTTACCCATTTTTACACTATTTCATCCTTTTTATTGTTAGTAGTATTAGTATTGTTAGTATTATTATTATTATATTAGTAGTATTAGTAGTATTTTATATTATATAACATACACACACATATTACACACATATATGTGTGTTACTCTTGTTATTTCTTGGAATTTTACATTGCAGATGTAGAGTGGAACCTCCCCTTACGGACACCTCCATATTTAAACAACCTCTATATTACGGACCCTCCCTATTACGGACAACGGACACTCCTATTCTCGGCCTCATATAAATTCTACCTCTTTATTACGGACAGTGCGTAATTTACAGAGCTCTTGTAATTAGCTGTTGATGATTAGAAGAAGAAAAAACAGAAATACAAAATGTACAGAGTGCTGTAAACGTACTTTTTGATATTTTACGCCTTTTCGATCATAAAAAAACACTCAATACAGTATTGTCATGCACTAGAGGCTTTAAAATGACGTCATAAGCCCGGCCTCTATAATAGAGTACCGAAGTGTGACCTCACAAATTTACAAAATTTAGATGTAGAATTTTACGGACCACCCGGATTCGAAAAGAGCAATCTAAAAGAACATGAGATACCAAAAATGAGGTGCGGCCGAGCTCATAAACTCAGGTGCCAGGACAAACAGTGATTTGTTAAAGAAAATTATATATTCCAATGCCCATATCTCGGCCACTTTTCATCGTATTCACCTCATTTTTGGTATGCAATGTTCTTTTATTGTTTTCTTTCTGAAACTGTGGTCAAATGTTCTTAAATTCTCAGGTACATTAAGGCCTGGGTCTCAATCTTTTCCAAAATGAGCGGCGCAAATCAAGAGGGGGTGGTCTATCTCTTTGTGCTTGTAAATTGTTTTCATGACACTGACTGATTCGATAAAGGCACGAGGCTAATACTTTCTAGTTTCAGTTTCCATGGAAACATGTAATGTGACCTTTGAACTTTAATTTAAGGAAATTTGAGAAGTCTCTGGGCGGAAGGTAGAGTGTTTTAATTTGGCGAGTATTTTACTGTAATCGAATCAGGGTTAGTGGTCCAACTAGAACGATTGGTCCAACTAGAACGATCGGAAATTTTAAGAGCAAGGCCAATTAAGGTAAATGTGAAATTTGATACCCTCGAGTTTCAACGAATTTAACAAACTTTTCTACGATGTCTACTAGTTGGACTGAAAAAACTACATGGCAAACTGAATTAGTTCCACGGGTTTTAATTCTGACCTTTGTGCGCTCTACTTTCCTCCCGAAGCCTTATATCATATCTTCTTGAAATTGAGATCAAAGGTCACAGGGTCCATCGCTATGGCAACCATCTTTGCCAGAACGTTAAAATGTGGACTCTACATAAGATAGTGAACTCAATGTTATCGGGTACAACCAAACGAAAGTAGACCACTCCTTTACTTCTAAGGGGTGTGGTCATTCTTGACCCAGGCCTTAGAAACATATCCGAGAAGCGAAAATGTATTAATTATACTCTATACGGACACTCTATATGCACACTTTTGTCCGGCCCTTTGGTGTCCGTATTAGAGAGGTTCCACTGTATTTAGCTAGTCAGGGCTCCTCTTGATAACAGCTACATGTGTATACTGAATAAATAAAGGCATCTATCAAGAAAGAATACAAAAACATTATCTAGACAGGTCTAGACATGTCTGCTCTAACTTACCAACTGCTACATCTTGCCTTTCTTCTTCTACCTTTTTCTTTATATTGCATAAGATAAAGTTTCACATAATCCAAAAAAATCCTATTAAAATGCAGAGGCCAACTCGAAAGCTCTGCTACTTTGGCCTCTGCACACTTCTACTTGTCGAAATACGCTCTTTGTTTATTTCTTCTAGTAACCTTACTTAACTCTATACGTAAGGCCAGAGAAGCGTTTTTAATCGCACAGGCAAGAACACTCGAACCTTATGGCCTTAACATCCGGGAAGAGTCACACTAGATATCTGTTTTTACCTTCTTAACATTTTTTTCACGGTCTATCATGAAGAAGGCTGGTGTGGCCAGCCGAAATATTGTACCACTAATTTCAAAATTCTACGTTGTATCGGTCTTTGCTTCTTTATAGTTATTTTTTATTTGATAGCCGATTAGATCACTAGTTTGATCCAACGTACACCAGCAGGATTGTCGTTCACGGTTGCTTGCTTGAACATTTCTTCATTGTAATTATAATCCCGAAAAAGTGTGAATAAAATTGAATTGAATTATCTATCTAGCCATCTTTCTACCCACCTGTCTACCCACTTTTCTACCCACTTTTCTATCTACTTTGGCTTAGAGAGGGCAGTAGAACCTCTGGCATCCAGGGTGGCTTTTCCTCTTCCCTGCTGTCAATGCGGCAAATCCCCGGGCTTTTAGTTACTTGATTATTCAACCAGTATGTATGTTTAAAATAAAACATTAAGAATAACAAAGAAAACCGTGTCAATAATGAAATGAAGTTAGATACATGATACGCGAGTTATTGAGCCAAATCGGATGGGAGCTTCTTCAGCGGATAGTTTTGATAAAGATTGTTAAAACCGGTAATTAATAGATTACCCAGCAGATGTCAGGATGTCTGATCAGTCATGCAATGATGTCGATAAATTAGGGTGTGTCGATGGGAGAATATCAGTTTAGTCTTTAAGGGGAGCCGGGGTGGTGCAGTGGTTAAGCGCTTCGCCTCTCACCTCTGTGGCCCAGATTCGATTCCCGGACGGGGCGCCATATGTGAGTTTTCGCCCTTTTCGTACCATTGAAAAGGAAGATGAAAAACATTTTCTTACCAATTGTGGATTTTACCCTGACCTAAAAAGGCAATTGACTAAGATCTGAGAGAACTGAACAACCTCCAATTTCTACACCTAACTGCTGACAAGCAATTTAGGCTACTAATAATAGCCTAACCTCCGGTTCTTTAACGAACCGGAGGAGACGACTGAAATTCAGGCTATACTAATAAATCCACCAAGAAAATTAATGAAAACAAATCGGCGCAGAATTGAGTTTTTTTGGAAGCTATTAACGCTACCCAAATGTAAATCAAACGTTTTATCATATTTATACAGTGCGTGACCCGGATGTCAACTGGCTGGAAGAAAACGCTTGTTTTTAAACGTAGCAAGGAGCCTATGTGAATATATTAAGTTATTTCTGTTCATTTTCTCATTTGAGAATTCCGAATACAGAACTTCGAATTCAGGGAGACGTATCAGTATTGACTTTAAAACACCGTGCTTAAAAAATGGCCGATATTCAGCACTTTTGTCTTATAGGAAGTGGAAATTTAGTCGACGTAATCAAGTAATTGAAAACGTGGAGACAGATAGAGATATTAACAGGCAGAAAAACAATATTTTCAACTAAAGCCCGATTTAAGATCAGATCAGGATCCTAATGAAATGCGGAACACATCCCAATATATACGTACACCATTCAAAGTCTAGGTAACGATAAATGTTAAGATTCATTAGCAACATTTGTACAAGATTCGCTACTCATGTGTTGGTGAGGTCAACCGACCGTAAATGTATCCAGCATATTCAAATTCAAAAGGTCACTGGTTATTCAAACTTAACTAGAAAATATCTAGTCCGAGAAGACAGCCGGCGCAATTCTGCTCGGTCCCGAAATACCATCGCGACAAGATAGATACAGAGATTCACAGCAGTTAATTATGTCATTTCGGAATATTTACCTTAGAAAGCGGCATATCTACAACATGACCAAATCCTTTCGAACGTATCGACGCGTCTTATCCGATAACAGTTTGTTCTTCACAGTCAAACCGACCACAAACCTTCTACAGCATGACCAAATCCTTTCGAAACCTTCGACGCGTCTATCACAAACGCCCGTCAATACTATTGAATACTAATCCTTGCATTACTACTACCAGTGTTGAACAAACAAAAACAAAAACCTTACTGACCATCCACGAGTTATCCTTAGGGGCCCTATGTTTCCGATTATGTACCAGAGACCATGTAAGAACTCCATACAATCAAGTGAAACACATGCCTGTGTTGCATAATATCAAGCCTACCCCTCTAAGTCACATTTTGCAATTTTGGTTGAACCAGACGTCCACTTACTTTTTCAGTATAGCACAAGGCTCCATTGCGCATGCAATGATCGCCAAAAACAATCAAATGTTGTAGTGTTTTTCTACAGTGGCCGTACACAATATTGTAATTGGCCTTTCTGGAATTGAAAAAAGGAACGGAACGTTCGAGTGTAAAGTTAATCTGATTAAAATATAAACCCTACCACTGAGCTTACAAAAATAAGAGGTTATTCGTTCCCCATAACCATACAAAGGTCTCTTATTTTTGAAAAGTCCGAAGACTACAGCAAAGCTGATATATAACGTAAAATTCTAACCGTAGTGTTTTGAGTTAGAATTTTACGTTGTATATCAGCTTTGCTGTAGTCTTCGGACTTTTCATTCCTAATTGTTTATATTTGGCTGCATAGGTCCTCACTTCGGATCCAACGTATTTTTGCAGGATTTTTGTTCACGGTATTTGCTGATATATTTTCTATTATGGATTTTTGTACCGTAGGTCTTATATAGATCCGATTATTCCTGCTATTGTCATCATTTTCAAAGCTGGTCTGGCCAGCAGAACTATATTTTTCGCAAAGCACGGACACGTTTAGTACAGATTTGCTTGGTTTTTGGCTTTTCGCCACACGTAATGACGTGTGACCCGATAACCAAGCCTTTCTGTGAGCTCGTAACTAGATGCTTCTTAGCGCAGTCCGGGTCGGTAGTGCATTGGCACCGAAGCCCGCGTACTGTTTGCTATGCCATACTGACTAGTTCTAATAAGAACGAAACAGCTGTCTATGGCTGCAATCTAGTCCGAGCGCTTTTCGTGTCAGGCCTAGCTAACCGTAGTGCTTTGTGTTAGAATTTTACGTTGTATATCAGCTTTGCTGTAGTCTTCGGACTTTTCATTCTCACTTCGGATCCAACGTATTTTTGCAGGATTTTGTGTTCACGGTATTTGCTTATGTAAATTTTTTTTTTTTAATTTTTAACAGCTTGTTATTCAGTTTCTATTCATCTAAATATCGTCATACTTGGTAAACTTAATAATTTCAATGTGCTCTTCATTTTTCACACACTAGGTCCCAGTCCTTTTTTCAATTCCAGAGAGGCCAATTCAAATTACTGCCATCCGAGGGAATGACGAAGTGCTGATAACCTGGGTCTGGCCAGTGGATTTCCCTGTCGGGCTAGTAGATTGGTCCTGTTAGACTTCACTGTTCTGTAGGTCGTATCCTATTGGACATCACTGATAAAGAATCCCATTGTTTTAGGGTTAGGGTTTGTATTGTTTTAGGGGTAGGCTATTGTTTGGGTAACCAATAACATTTTAGGTTGCAAACGGTGAAGTCTGCCCCGATTGGTTTGACGACTTGCCCGATGGGCAAGAAACCACATTTTTAGTTGATTAAATTAAATTTGGGCAAGCTTGACCCATGGGCTAGTGGAATAAGGTTGAATTTTAATTTCCTTTAACTTCCAACCCTGCATATGAATATTTTATAACAAGAGACACAGCAACAGGTGGTGGGTACCGTATTTCCTCGATTAAGCGCCCACCCTCGATTAAGCGCCCCCCTTGGCATCAAAAATTGAAATGGCGCTTAATCGAGGAAATACGGTATTCTGCACTTTAGCTGCAACACGATCGTACAACCTGGGTTGATTTGGTTGGCAAAAAAAGAACACAAAACCACATTTCCCATGTATCATATTCCACATTGATAATTTAATTGATAACACAAAACATCATTTTTACATATATTTTTGCACTGCAGCTATATAGTGCATATTTTGCCAACAAAGTAAAAACAATAACTAAATGTTTTACAGGATAAAATCTACCAGACCTCAAATAACTTGCAACAGATTTCCCCCAAGGAAACAGGGAGACATTCTGCTGGCTTTTGTATAAAAAATTATATTAATACTATTCTACCTGTCCGAAGATAATTCGAAGGTATCACACCAGTGCTTAAACAATTTTTGTCTTTGTTAAATTAATTATTACATGTTCAGTCAGTATGGAAGATTTGAATGGCTCTGCTTGTGCCATCATTAAATGAAACCTCGGTTAAAAAACAATATTAGATCTCAAAACGTTCCTTATGGATGCCTAAATCCGTTTGTTGACATAAATTGTATGCTACATGTAATCTTGGATCTTATGACATCATAGTGTTATAACAAAAGAGCTATTGTTTTCAGGCAATATCGGCAAGACTGACATATTGGCTTTTAGATTCTCATACTATAAAACCAAACTTCCTCACATCTATAAGATGGTTTTGTATTCATTTTTGTTGTTTCGTTTTTGTGGGTTGGTTCAAGACACTAAAATATAATGATAAATATTAAAGCTATGTTCACACTAGTTAGCAATGCAAGCATAATGAACAGACACAGGCACAGTAGTATGTATTGATCATTAGCAGTGCTTGTTCTAATCTCACCTGTAAGTAGAACAAGTACGTTAGTACCTCTTATAATTAACAATTATTCACCGAAGTGGAGGTGAATAGTGATGGGTATTTACTGAGCCGCTTTGTTTTAGTATATACCACACTGCAGGTGAATAGCAAGCACCAAATAGTTATTTTATGTTCTGTCAAATGGACAAAAACTCATGCGAGATGATCGCTGCTTTGCTCGGAGGTGAATATGAAATCATATTCACTGTTTGAGTAGCCAATCAGAGCGTGCGAAGTGATATTAACTGGTGTGGTATATACTAAACAACGATTATTATGACATATGCATGACATCCGACTCACTAAAAGGTATATCGTAATATCAAACAGACTAAAACTCTGTGGCATACGAAACCTCTAAATTATACTCTTAACATCTGACCCACACATCTCATTATATTGTTAGATTTAGCCATCTTGCCGATACTGAACTTCTAACTGGAAATAAAACCACACTAGTTTGGATAAACTAAAGTTACTGTAGCTTATCACTTAAAACTTAGTAGGCTTATGTGCAAAAGCTACCTAAAAAGCTGTAAGTTATAAATAAGAAATGAGGTGCATGATCAAACACCTGAGGTATATGGTTCCTGCATAAAGAGTGCATATGGCTAGAAAGAGAGCTTTCGTTAATTTAAAAGGCTTGTTTTAATCACCTGATATTACGATGATCTCATTGTGGTTATATTCTGGGATTTAGAATACATTTAATACTATGTGCATGCAAAGCCAATTAAGTTTGGAAACAACAAAACAACTATGACAGGGCTTGACATTAGCTTACTCAGGGGAGTAGCCAGGGGAGGGTTACAGGGGTTCCGGAACCCCCTTCGTAACTTCCAAATGGTACAAAAGCTCTGTTAGATGATGGGTTGCCATACTCAGAAACCCCCCGCCCCTCACGAAACTCCCGACTATGCCCCTGGTTACTGAAAGTTGCTAGTTGTCAATATTGTTTACTAACAACATGTCTGATCCACTGGCAACAGCTACAAAATAATAATTCAGCAAGATTCTACTAGCAACAGTTGCTAGTTGTCAATATTGTTTACTAACAACATGTCTGATCCACTGGCAACAGCTACAAAATAATAATTCAGCAAGATTCTACTAGCAACAGCTGCGAGTTGTCATAAGATTAGACTCCTATTTCTAAAAATCTACATGGGAGTGCGATAACGTAATTTTCATCCATGTTAGACATGATTTGTTAAAATGCATTTAAAAGATCTGGTAGCATTTGAAATCTAGTAATTGTATTAATTTATTATCATTAAAATATTGTTGTTAGTGTGATCATTGTATTTGGTTTGCAAACCTGCTTATTTTATAGTAATTTTCTTGACTGCATGAAAAAGGCTTTGTTACATATTACCTTAGGTATTTCCTCAAATAATTGCGCCATGGTCAGGCGACGAACCCCCCAGGGAGCCTACTAGCCCAGGCGATTTGGATCAATCACGGTTTCTGGGAAATCCCCACCCCTCCCCCACATTTCACCCTAACCTTTAATGGTTAATCATTAATAGAACGATGCATATCCGAGGGAGGGGTGGATGGGTAGTTTCCCAGAAACCAGGATTGAGCTGGCATTTTTCAGTAGGGCCCTGGAAGTATCTAGTACAACCATATCTATTTCATGGGTTAAGTAAAATCACTCTAACAGAGTCGATAACTCAGCTTTCTCTCAAACAAATGTGCAAAATTAATTTCAGTATCACGATTCACTGATCACTTTGTTTACTTTTGAGACGCCAATATAACGTGGTATTGCGTCTCAGAATACCAGCCTCTGATTGGCTCTTGCGCGAGCCCTTGCAGTTACATGGGTTCCAGGTCAAGGTGTTCAACAGCAACTGATTTCTACAATTTCACCTTCAAAACACTGTAAATTACAAGATAAGCATCATTCAATCCTAAAGGTAAGGTTGGCATTGTAGTTTCCGTCAGAAATCTAACACTCTTATTCGCTAAAAGTACAATTTTCATAATTTTTGAAGAGATTTCAAAACACGTCGCGAAAGTTTTCGCCACTCAAGCCGTGAAACCGTTGCCATAGATATACTAGGCGCCTTTTGAGAATTGAAATTACGATCAGAATAAGTTTGGTGCTTCATTCTCTTCTTTCTTTTAACAATTCCCGACTTAACTGTTGAATCGCGATACAAAACTAATTGAGATTTTGAGACGCGATACCGAATTATATTGCCGGCGTTGGAAGAAAATATATTCTTCGTATTGGGCTTCGTCGCTGTGCGACTCCGCCCAATACGGAATATATTTTCTCCCAACTGGCCGGCAATATAATTCGGTATCGCGTCTCAAAATCTCAATTAGTTTATAGTATCCACTCTAGCATAAACTAATTAAAACACTGTAGAACATATCAATATTAGGAACCTATGCATACGTTTAGTATTTGTAACGACTTCTATTCACTTTAATAGAAGGAGGAAAAGTGCCTCAACACTTATTTCAGCACATTCATGTGCCATAGTTCCGTTAAATATTATATGGATGGGTGTAATGAGCTCTGATTTGTCAGTTTGTGGCCCAATCTGAAGTAAATCTCGTTTTGGTTACTGGTTTCGTGAAATGAACCATATACTAAATATCTTATTAAACTCATTTGTTTCAGTCTGTAAACAAATTTTGGATCCTCATTTTTCCCTTTGCACATTTCATACATGGTATGACATTGCATTGTACCGATAGATAGATGACTATGCATACATGTAGATATATTATATATTAGTATATAATTATAGTATATAGTACTATAATATTTAACAATTATTCACCGAAGTGGAGGTGAATAGTGGTGGATATAATATCCACCACTATTGACCAACACTGAGGTGAATAATTATTATTATTGTTTTAGTATATACCACACTCCAGGTGAATAGCCAGCACCAAACAGTTATTTTATTATCTGTCAAATGGACAAAAACTCGCGTGAGATGATCGCTGCTTTGCTCGGAGGTGAATATGAAATCATATTCACTGTTTGAGTAGCCAATCAGAGTGCGCGAAAAGTGATATTCACTGGTGTGGTATATACTAAATACACATATACTCACTATTAAGCATATTATAGTATAGTGTTTTAACCAGTATTATATTATATTAGTATTCTAGGGCCTAGCTGAAAATTACTTTTGAAATTCTAGTTACCCTATTTAAATAAAGTGTTTTATTATTATTATTAATAATAATAATAATGTTGTACATTCAGGGCTCTAACTTAACTTTTTTGTCCACTGGCAAACATTTGCTAGTAATTTATTTTCGACTAGCAAAACAAGCAAAGCCACTAGCAATTTTTTAGCAGTGAATTTTGATACAAGCCACTGGCCGGCACAGAGTGCCCGTCCCAATGCCAAATCCGTTTCTTGTTTCGTTCACATTTCAGCTTGGTCTTTAATTTACAGAGAATTTTTATTTCTTAGTCAAAAATTCGTCAGAGGAAAATATTTACTTGCAAATGTTTGCCAGTGGATTTTTTTTCAGCTTGCAAACTAAACAAAACAACTCACATTTTGCGAGTTGCGAGTGCATATTTTGAGCCCTAACATTGCGGCTGAACAACAAACGACTGCATGTACAGTACATGCCATCACTTTTTGAATAAACATGCAGCAGGACACTCATCCATATATTTTCAATCCCTTGGCTTAAGACATTCATATCCAGTTGCCTTTAATATCTCGCTATTAAACTACCTAAGACTTGAATAAATACCTTCCCTTGTGCCCCACCCTCGTTAGGCAACAAACACTTTTAAACACTGAATTATCAGACAAAAGTTTGAAACAACTTCACCTTAAGTTTGTTACTGTACTTACTTGGAAAATTATAATGCCAGACAGATTGAATTAATGAGACATTAATAAGCACAGACGTTAAGTACAAGAGCTAAGCTATTTTCTAGTACATTGCAATGTGCAATTAGTGTTCCTTGGTACATGTAGAATGGCTACAAACCTGTTGTACAGGAGTTGGGCTATAGTTAGCCTGCGAAAGCAGCCACATCTTTGTACTCACTCTGAAACGGATTTCCCTAAGAAATGTCTGTGGCACGAGCGCAAAAATTCCATACTGATGACGTATTTTTGACCCGAATCCGGTCAAAAAATGTGATTGGTCAATCACCGATCCTTTTGTCTTCTGTACATAATGATGAGACTTGAATGGAAGTCTTGTTCAGTTTGTTGTCTGGGTACCACAAAGTTCGAAGCAAGTTTGACTCTTGTGTACATACAAACTCTATGATTTACAGTGTAATAGTCAAACACACTAATCTTAAACTTCAGATGGATACAAACTAGGGTGTAGCAAGAATAATTGATTGGTATAGCAGTCAATGAAATCTACAGTAATGCACCGATACAGCTCTTCTCAAATAGCAACAGTAAGTACGTAAGTAAGTAAGTAAGTAACTTTATTTAAGTGTCAAATGTATTTAGCTTTGCAACTAATTGGGGATACTAGTCCTACGATTTTACATCCTTATCCGAGAAGACGTGAAGGTCTAACCATTTGCAGTTGTTTCACAAAGGCAGCACCTTCTACTCAGTTATTTTAAGACCCTGAGTGTTGGTCCAGCCGGGGCTTGAACCCGCGACCTCCCACTCAACAGACCGGAGCTTAACCACTGAACTAAACGGGAGGCGAAACAGCAAACTGAATGAGTACAAGATGCATTCAAGTCTCACTGGTAAACACAAATATATCTTTACCATCACAACAACAGTTGTATTTAAAGTGCATGTGAGCCCTAGCCAGTTATCTTTGATATCGATTGTACATGAAGTGAATAGTCCAACGGTAGAATATTTCTTGATTTGGGTGTTGCGTCTATGAGATATGAAGGTTTATATTTCCAATATGCTAATGATATGATGTCATCACCGACATCACTGTCTTATTGAACAAAAGCATGCTGGTAGAGACAAATTACCTATTTTAAAGTTATATTTGAAGGTTATCAAAGTGATTTTACCCAAAAAAAAATCTAAATCAGAAAATAGCTTAATTCACAAGCACAAAGATATTCAGCAAATGTCGGTGATGACATCACATCATTAGCATATTGGAAATATAAACCTTTATATCTCATAGACGCAACACCCAAATCAAGAAATATTTTACCGTTGGACTATCCACTTCATGTACAATTGATATCAAACATAACTGGCTAGGGCTCTTATGCACTTTAAGGAATTGACCTGACTGTTGGAGAGGGATTCAAACCAAAAGCAGGGCACAGCTCTTTGACCCAACATTTAAATACATCCAAAGAGAATCTTTCCATACGCTCGCTTTGCACTTGAAGCTTGTTGAAAAATTAATTTATGTACACAAGATAAAAGGATCGGTGATTGACCAATCACATTTTTTTACCAGATTCAGGTCAAAAATGTGTCATCAGTAAGGACTTTTTGCGCTCGTGCCACAGACGTGCGGTGCTTTTGCAGGCTAGGATATAATGAAAAAAATTTAATGGCATGGTAAAAAGTGGTCGCAACTGGTTGGTAAGTGGTCACTAAAGCCAGTGAGTACAAATGTAGTCCTCACTAGCGACATAAGCATAAGCACAAACAACAGATACAGTAATGCATTGATCATTAGCAGTAATTGTTCTTCTCACAGATGTGATTACTGCGTATGGTGCTTACATGATTGTATGGTTATTTTGCTAGTTAGGACTAGGCTTTACCAATCACTTGTTAGGGTGGCAATAATTATTGTTCACTACAGCTCCAGGGTTGTAGTAAGATAATATGTAGATTGGTAATCTGAATAGTAGGTGGGTATTTTTAGTAAAGGATGTAAGCCCTTCGCCTACTAGTGTTAGGGTCCTGTGAAGCAGCAGCTGGGAATTCTTGGTAGAGAAATCTTGGTTGTACACATTGCCAGCTTGTCAACTATGATAACCTGGTTGAATTGTTTCAACTATGCAAAGCATAAAAACACTGAAAAGATTCAATTTAGCCAAACTGACAGCAAAAGGTTTTAGAATTAGACTTAAAAAATGTCTGGAAAACGTTTCAGTCCAATCAGTGAACCTTAGATCTATTTATAATAACATGCATATGGACCATACAATTATGTACATGTACCAGAGAATAGACCTGTTTCACATTCAAGAGTTACAGCTGGATGTGATGACTACAACGTTAATCTCATTCTGATATTAAATAATAATTACCAGTGGCAAGATGGGTTATTTACAACTCTATGTATTGTGAGTCGTAGTTTGAACTTCTGCACCTTCTCAATGGTATTTCAGAATGAGACTAATGTTGAGTTTATATAATAGTGCACCTGTAGTCATCGCATCCAGCGGTAATTCTTGAATGCGAAACTGGACTGTTATGTACATTTGTATTTGTACTCAAAGTCTCTGCTCTTAAGTTACACAATATTGATTGTGTGGACAAGTACATGTATAATGCTCTGGGACTGTACTGTCTAGTTATTATATTCACACATCCTGGCAAACTAAGATGGCATTTTCTGCTTCATTTGCTTCCAATATCTACCAGCAAAGAGACCCTTGCCTTTGAGATTCCTAGTCATAAAACTACCCATGACAGAGCCATTGGGAAGTTGGCAAACTCCATGATTTCTTCCCATTGGTACAACCATGGCGGCAGTTGCTAGCTTGTATTCCTTCATTCTCTTGTTCTCATTAAGTTGTTTGATGTTAAATGCAACAGTTTCTATAAAAGAATGCCATATAGGCCCTTATTAATATTTATGCTAATTCACTCGAAACCGAGGCTAAGCACAGAGAAAATGTACCAAAAATGTACTTTAATTTTCGCTGCATCTTTCTTTCATGATTTTTTTTCAATCGCAAAAATTAAATCCAGCGAAAATAAGTACCAATAAGGTAATGAATCTAAGTACACAAACCTGCTTGCAGACTGGCCACATATGCCAACTTAACTTCTGCCGTATTATTACAGTCGCCAACAGCAAAAACGTCCCTCATTTCCTCTACCTGTAGGAAATGGTCCACCTTCAGGCTTCCTGTGTTGTGGTCCATCTTGTCTGACAGTTTGGACCGGTAGGCATCAGCATTCACTTTGAACCCTGTACATCTAAATACCAGGTCAGCTTCTATTGACGTGCCCTTATCTGTAGTGAGTGTAACAGGACCTTGAACCCATGGTTTTTGGCCACCAAACTAAAAAAGCAAAAAGAAAATGAGTTCTCGGTAAATTCCCTGAGCCTACCAATTCCTGCTGTTCTCTGCTGTTCTCCTCCGTGAAGTTTAAACACAGGAAATCAACTGTAATTGAGAATGTAATTATACATGTAAATGCTAATTGGTACCAGTGTTTTGAACCAGCTGCTTGACTTTATTGAAGGCCAATAGAAGAAAATAATTTGCTGCTCATGACATCTTGATAACAGGAGAGATATTGTTCTTTGGAAACTGACAGCCATTATCTCTGCCCCAAACTATCAAACTATATATGCTCACACTGATCTGATCGCCTACACGACTACAGTGACTCATGCATGAGTCATCAACTTAGCATGCATTATCATCAAATTACAAAACATATTTTGTGGGTTAAACTCGCTGTTTTAGTAAACTTCACGTCAAAACACAAGACTAATAAGGAGCACTGAAGGAACTGTAGTAAAAATACAAATGAAGACAATCAGAATTTAAGTCTGAAGTACAGCATATGACAAAGCACTCGCAAATTTACATAAATTGCTCTCCTCCAGATGCCAAGGTGCTAGGAATGCGAAAAACAAAGCCATCAAAGGATTGCTCCTCCCCTCCGCAATGGAGACTATTATATGGTACCAGTATTCCCTGAATTAAGAAGGAAGCTTAAATTTTGGAGAATACAAACCAAGCCATAAACCTGCACAACAATAATTATTATAGTCTATCAATGATGTGCGGATCCTGCCCTTCAGTATTGTATCATGCAGTGGCTGTAAAAAATGTCCTCCAGTGTGGATGGGAGGAGCGCATTGTAGTTGGCCATGCAAGGGATTGTGGTGTACAGGCCAAGCAAGGGATCGTGCCAGTCAAATTAGAGCAAATTAACGCAATGAACCGTTGCGAGATTTTGTCCAAATTATTAACTGCTGTTCTGCTCGCTGCGTAGCAATAAATGAAAAAATGTCCAGTCTGTACTGTGTAATGCTTCATTGGGATTTCACTGCCAAATTTTCAGCAAAATCATGCACCAGTTACCTTGTTCATTTCCCCTTTATTGTTTCCCTTTAACCAAGTTGTGAGACTGCTGGATTCTGTTTTTAGCAACCAAAAATAATTATTGCGAACTGTAATTGCGACCAAATTTTCGTAGTCGAAAAATGTGACTAAAACGTTTTTAAAAGCTTCATTTTGAGCCCTATATATGGTACATGTACAATGTAGTTATAGCAGCTAGCAGGAAAAAAATCCATTTTAGGGGAAAGGTTGTCTGTCAAGTGACATTTTTGAAATTACCAAACCTTAGATTTTGGCTACATTGTACTTCTGATTAAAGAAATTGAAGAAAAATGCAGACTTTTTCAACAAAAACTAAAGAATTTGGATCTTTCTTCACAAAAAATATGCTTTCTTTCGCCTGTCTGGAAAGATAACAAATATTTCTATTTTCCTGGGTGCAACAGGGCTGTGGTATCCAAGGAACGAGCCAGGCTGCACCATTGCGCCATTCCTGCTTAAAAACACATTTGTCCCTTGAACAAATGCGATAATGGTTAAATTGTCCTGATTTGTTCTTCTTCCAAAATAATGAAATGCCAGATCACTCGCAAAAGGGCCAAATTGTCCCTTCTGGCTCATTCTCTGGGTATGATAAAGGTTCAAAGTCTGGACTTTGAACTTGTTTGATAGGAATTTTGTATAAAATGTAAGTGAAAGGTCAGTTTTAGAGTATGCAGAGGACCAATAATCACTTACATCAAGATCATCCATAGCGACTTTTTCCCCAAGGACAGTGGTGATCTTGAGGTCCTTCATTCCATGGTGGATTTTTTTCAAGAATTTTTCTGACATTCTTTCATCAATAAGTTTTTCTCTGGAGTGGACGATGGTGACATGCTTGTTTGGGAAATCATTGGCAATCTCACCGGCAAGCTCCACCCCTACAGGACCTCCTCCGATAATTACAATATTTTTGCTGCTCTTGACCTATGTATGAGATGATCATAAAAATTAGAGAAACAAACATTAATTACTATGGGATAAGAAATGCTCAATGTCAAAATATGAGGACTATCATCAGGTCTACCTAGTCAGTGCTAATGTTACAATGTTTTAATTTACTTCTCAGCTATGTCAAGCCGACTGCGTGCTGCAACCTGACCTTTATTGAACAATAATTATTATAACAATGACTTCTTACAGGCGAGCCTCATTGAAATAATATTGGTCTAGTGAAAATGGAGTCTCGCTAGTTGTACTGTAACCTTAAACTGGAATTTTAGGGTGGGAAGGGTGGGAAGCCAGATGGTGGCCAGAAAAAATGCAAACTAATCCGACCTTCATGTCATGTGACACTTAACCCCCTTCAAAGCGACCCAGGCCCCAGTGGCATGAGAAAAAACATTTCCCATTTATTTCGTTCATCAGCGTGGCAGTTGAGAATCAAAACTTATGACAATTCCTCAGCCAAGTCAAACTTAAATTTTAGATTAGAACAGATCATAGATCATGGATAAAAGATCATAAATAAGACTGGATTGGGAAAAAAATGTGTTACAATAATTTATTATTATTATTATTATATTCGATGGCTGATTTTATTTGAAATTTTATTTTATAGTAATTACCATAGAAAAAAATAATAATTAAAATTAACTTTCCTTGGGAAAAGTCGGCTGATTAAGTTACTTTTAAGAATTACTTAATTGTAACAAAATTCATAGAAGAACGTGTTTGACTGACCAATATTCAGTGCACTAGAATGGTGTGTCAATCATGGGAGCAAGTAAAAACACAATGAGCTTGTTTACCGGAGAGCCGAGTCAAACATTGAGTTAATAATGTTTAAGGTCATCCTGTTTTGGATTCTTGTGGGTTTTTAAGCCTTCCATTAAGGTCCTTGGGAATTTTTTATCATTGCCTGATATGATGAACTCTTTTGTTGCCGTATTTTTTCCAAATTTGAATTCATTAGACCTTTCTAATCAAAAATTTGCTTCATTGCTAGTGACCATTGTTTAAGTACTTACATTGTAAGTTCTCATGAACACCTTCACTTGTTAGCTTGACTGCAAAACAGAATTATTACATGGGCAACATGTCGCTCACTATCTTTCCAAAATCCTTGAATGTCTCCAGCTTTTCCCATAGCTAACACGGATACAACAGGATTCGCCTCGGATTCCCTTCGGACTCAACACAGCCCGAAAATAATTATGGGTACAGAACAGACTTTTCGATAGGGGGATACATGGAATTTCCTCTCAATAACCTTTTATAAGTCTTCAGGCAAAACACAAACAAGGCCCGACACGACACAACTATCTTTGGAAAGGTCCAACCATGAAACTTACCGAAATCAACTTATTAGCTCGTCAAAATTACCTGTTTCGTTCGCATGAAGATGCGACTCTGTGTAAATCTGCAGCGATAACAAATTGCCTTTTAGCCGAACAGTTCTTTGTTCAACCATGAGTTAAGCCGGCGACTTAGTGAGGTCCAATGACACTTTACACAGTCACTCAGACTTTCAAAATGTTAGTCTGTTATTCCAACAAGAACCTCCGCTCTTCAATGCTTCAGTGTCATCTCTCCTGCTTGGTTTCCAAGGTGAAAGAGTAAGAATCCTTCTTCGAGCCTTATTTTATCTACATTTTTACGTAAAGCATTTTCCTAACAGTGCGCACGCACCCTTCAAAATTACCCCCCACCCCCACAAAATAACAAACAATAACGAATATGTTTTCTATAAAAACACCTTCAGTTGATAACTTGGTTGTTTTGAGCTGTGAGTCATAAATTCCTCTTTCATCTGAAAAGCTCTCTTAACTAGCAAGAAGAGAAAATACGGGTTTTCCTATTCTTAAGGCAATTTTTTATTTATTGTCAGTGACGCCCTTTTGCACATGGCCCTTCAATAGGCAATATTCGTATTCTCACGGACGAGCTGGAACGAGCACTCAATGGAGGCTCATGCGGGGGAATCTTTTCTAATGCTAAATAGTTTTTAGCGAATTCCCCCGCACGAGCCTCCATTGAGTGTTCGTTCCAGCTCGTCCGTGAGAATACGAATATTGCCTATTTGTGTGCAAAAAGTAAAGAAGGGCATAAGTGACTCCTGATCATATCATGTTCTAAGTTCTCCCTTAGAAGACAAAGAATTTGAAGGAGAATTTAGAACATGATCAGGAGACAGGAGCCACGTATGCCCTTGTTGCACACAGCCGTTTTGTGATTTTAGTGGTTAATTACCTGCTGCCCTAATTCCTCGTAGAGTTTCAGGGCATCCTCTTTTCCCATTCCTTGTGGCACTTTACCTATATTACAATAACTTCATCTTAATACATTATTTAATTGTTACACACTCAATGCATATGTTGCAGTTAATTTTTGTTTTCAGTTAATTTTTTTCTAACTACTAGTTTTTTTTTTAGCTACATGTACATGTAGGTATTTTTTGGGGTACTAAGAATAAATTCACCCTCCCCTCCCCCTCTCTTTTCTACCTCTCTCCTCCCTTATCATTTCCTTCACTTACCCCTCTCCCTTCACTCCACACATGCAGTGCGACATTGGTTTAATCAACTATACTAATTACCATATTGGATTACCATACCAGATCTGATGGTCCAAGCCTTAACTCTTGCTCCTGAACCAGCCGTAACTGGCCAATATGAAGCATGTAACTCAATGAAAATATTGCATGAAATCTAGACATGCTGGAAATACGATGTTGCAATGTTATTTCAATGGATGCATTACTTAAATCTTTTGCCCCTACAACCAAGAGCAGTGATTTGGACACAAGCCAAGGCCTTAAAGTGACAAAAACACATCCTAATAGTTTTAGCAGGGGAAAAAGATCACCAACTGCACAATTTCAAGGATTTCATTGAATTTTTGGATGTTTCTGAAAGCACAAACACAACAGAAAAAAGCAAGCCAAGTACTTTTCAGCCATCCTCAGTCTTAATGATGGCCTCTGGCTCTCTTACAGTGGCTTGTAAAATTTTGTCCAAAATTAGGGCAGATTACATGTATATTCAAAACCCTACAGGAGAAGCCAAACCTACGTTGTACCTGCAAAGGCCCTGTAGAATTCTCCCAAATGGCATTGTGGGGAAAGCTTCAGCCCTTGGCTTAAAAGGTCAGCAGTACATGTACATGTATGTAACGAACCAGGGCTAGCCAAACTTGAACTGAGGGGGGGGGGAGGGGGGTTGAGTTAGCACTCAGGATTTCACCGATTGAGCCCAAACACGTCCAGTAGTGAAAGGGTTAACCACTGTGCCACCAAGTACCCTGACCCTAACTGTACTTACATGTATTTACTATATACATGTATGATAGTTCTACTAGTACCCAGTCCCAGCAATCTAGTCCAAATGCAGCAAAAGTTAAAAAATACTAAATCAATCCAAAAAATTACCATTATTATTTCTTCTATTTTCTTCCTTTTTATTTTTCTTCTTTCATTTTTCTTATTACCCTGAGTATTAAGATAATAACATTAAACCCTAACCCAATCCCTAACCATTCTGAAAAGAGGTGAACAGGTAAACAATGAGTTCTTCAATGGTCCTGTGAACTAATTCAAAGCCTAACCCTACATAAAAAAAAAACCTAACCATCGACAACAGGTTCTCACTAATTTAGGGTTTTTAGGGCTAATCACTAATTTAGGGTTCACAGGTCAACAATGAGTTTTCACTGGCCTAGAGCTAGGGTTCACCTGGTAATAAGTATATTAATCAACCACAACCACATTGAACCCAAGTTCTTTAAAACAAAACTACAAAAATAACACCTGATGTCGAACAGAAATACCATTTGAATATCCTGATAGTATGCTTTTCAAATGTTTTCGATAGAGGATGGCAAGGATTAAAGTGGATTACAAAAACTTATTCTAGGAACTCTACTTCGGTTACAGTGAACTGATTTCAAGTGGCTCTTGCATTTCTCTTAAAACAGTATTCATCATCCACACAAATCTTTGCCAGCCATCATCATAATTGTCTCAAATGTTCTCCAGTATCTCTGGAAAGCATACTAACCTGAGTAGTTATTTTTGTCTTTCTTCATAAGGAAGTTTATCATTTGGGAGTTGACGGTGACCCTTCAGTACAATAACTTGTTTATCTTAATCAGGGTTCTCAGTATTTCTTTGGACAGACTGTCAATTATTGGAAACAAGATAAGTGGCTACATTTCCAAAAATTAAAGCTGTCTTCACAAAAAGACAAATCATATGAGTCTTGTGCTTTCAAGACAAGTGGCTACTTTCATCCTAACAGCCGTCGGAAATCTTCCAGTTGCTTGTTTCAATCGACAACCCTGTTAATATTATCATGTACAAAATTAATGTACATGTATGTGGCTTACTTGGAGACTAGGATTATCATATTCTTGACAAGATTCATTCATTCACTCACCTGGAAATGGAACGGAAGAACCACAAGCAAACACCAAATAGTCATAGTTCAGTTCCTGGCCAGTTGAAAGTGTCACCGTCCTCAATGACACATGCACGCTAACACATTTTGCCTGTATAAAAGTGCCATGTTTGAGGAAGCCCTGGTATGGGATAAGTGTCTTTTTGATGAATGACGGTTCGACAACAGCTCGCAGTGCCCCAATGTTATGGTGAAATGCATCCTTTGGGTCAATGAGAGTAATATGGCAGTAATCGTCTAAATGGGATGCAAGCGTGATGCCAGCATATCCTGCACCAATAATGACGACATGGAAACCATGCTTTGGTTGTGATGATGATGTGCCCATTACATCACACAGCTGTCACGCCAAAACCTGAAACAAATCACCACAATATACATGTATTACATAAATAATTGTATTAAAAGATATTAATATAGTTCATAAGGGTGCCAACCAATCCAATTTCATGTATGCAGCTTTTGAGTTTAAACATGAACATTCAGTATAAAAAGGGGAGTCCAGGGGTTTGTCTCCTTCAGTTGTCAATCAGCCTTGGTGTAGTGTGATGCTCTGCTTGAGTACTCCCTACTGATTTCGTATTGTGCAAAATTCAAAACAAATACATAAATGTCAACTTTAGTGTAAGGGCTACAGGATTTGTAAACTATACATAAAACACCACTGACAGTCATATGCATTTAGCAAACATTACTGTCTTCCTTCTTGCCACTTTTTTATGGCTTGTTTTATCTTAAACCTTAAAAATCTAGCATCTAAATGGAGAGGTTGTTATAATTTTATTGACTTTCTTCACTGTCCTTTGATTTGAAGTCAAAGGCAGGTTATTTCTATGTGTGTGACCAGCTGCGTTAACCATGTGGGAGAAGTGTGTGCTCATTCATGTACAGTAGGAGAAGTGTGTGCTCATTCACATACCGATATAGTGATATAAAACCCTTGTACATTTTCATGGCTAACTCACTTAATATTAATGGCAGGTGACTCAAACTTTGACAGACATGGTATTGGGTCCCCGTGAATCATCAGTCACATGATTTTAAGTACATGCTCGTATCTCCCTCCTTTCTAATGGCAGGCAGCTCAAACTTTGACAGGCATGGTACTGGGTCCCCATAAATCACTTAGTAGTGATGTCATTACATTAAAATGACATACATGTAAGTTGCACGATTTTTAATACATGCCTGTATCTCCCTCATTTCTAATGGCAGGTGACTCAAACTTTGACAGCCATGGTAAATCACTTAGTGGTATGTCATAACAATGACATCATTGGTCACATTTCCAAATTGCCAGGTGGCTCAAACTTTGACAGACATAGTATTGCTGGTCCCAATGAATCATCATAATGATCACATACTTTACATACATGTACATGCCCTTATATCCCTCACTTCTAATGCCGGGTGGCTCAAAATTTTGACAGGCATGGTATTGGGTCCCCATAAATCACTTAGTGGTGATGTCGTACCAATGTTGTCATCGGCCACGATTTTAGGTACATGCCTGTATCTACCTCATTTCTAATGCCAAGCACCTCAAACTTTGACCGACATGGTATTGGGTCCCCATGAATCATGATGTTGTAATGATTACATCATCGGTCACATCATTTTACAGTAAGTACATGTACATTCCCATATCTCCCTCACTTCTAATGGGCCAGGGAGCTCAAACTTTCACAGGCATGGTATTGGGTCCCCATAAATCACTTAGTGGTGATGTCGTAACAATGACATCATACAATGTAGGTCAAGTAGGTCAAGTATACAACCATATTTTCCTTACTTCTAATGCCAGGTGGCTCAAGCTTTGACAGGCATACACTGTATGCACGGTATTGGGTCCCAACAAATCACTTAGTGGTGATGTCGTAATGATGAAGTCATTGGTCACATGGTTTTACAGGCTATCAGAACAGCCAAAATACACTTTACATCCATTGCGGCGCTATGTTTGGAGATATTTGTACAGTAGCTAAATCTACTGTGTACTATGAAACTACTAACCAGTTCAAGCATGAAACATTACAACATATAGCATCATTTTGGTCAATTTAAAGAGTTCAGACAGAGGATAAGGAGGGACTTATAAACTAGGAGTGGTGTTTTAATTACTCGGGCCAGTGTAGGCTGGGCCCCGAGTGAAGTTTCGCAAGTGTTTCTTTTTCTTCTTCTTATTTTCTGTGTCGACCTTTTGCGCCGTCAACCAATCACATTGCACATGGTTGACTCAACACGTGACAGGATGAACCAATCAGATTCGATATCGCTCAGGATATTTAATTTATTTGTAAACATAAGTTAAAACAGTGATAGAATTTGGAGTCCCAACTCTCAAATGTAAACAGCTTAATATTGTATTTAACTTCATTCGTGGGAAATATTTAACTTCATTTGTGGGAAAGCCTTTCAACAGGCTCAGGATATTTCAACTGGTGCCTGACATCTTTTTACCCAGATGGCCAGAGATTTATTCGACACAACGAACACACAAGACTAGAGTCAAGAGTGTTTCTTCGATGGAATGTTGAGGTTTTCTAGAAGCCGGACTTTGGATGAAAATTTCTCACATTTTAAGAAAGTATTAGGGACATATTTTTTTTATAGGTGGCACTCTTAAATGCATGTGGCCTAACGTTGTGAAATATTTGCACCGAAATCTGTAAGTAAACCCACATAAAACTTACCAGTTTACATTGTTGTTATCTAATATTCGTTTCTGTTATAAGTAATGGCATCAAACATACATGTAGCAGTAAATGGCCCGATTCCTGTTGTTCTAGGGCAGCGTCGGCATCTCAGTGATAGAAAAAAAACGAGTGGAAGTCATATGAGATCGAAATTATGTTTATATAAATATGCACACAAATCTTATTTGTTCCCTACTTTTAAAATTAAGTGTATAAATGGTGACTGCAATTCAAACTGGAAATAATCGACCATAAATTGAATTGACTTTATAGAGACCTAGAAGAAAAACTTGAAATCGTCAAAATAATAACAGAACTCAGAAGATACACAGATCGAGGCATCTGAATCATACCCATAGGAAATCGAGCTAGTTGAAACTGTTAAAAGAATAGCAGGATTTGTCATGGAAAGCCGTAACTATAAACCGAACTGTCATAAAACTAGAACTGTCCAGAGTATAAATTATGGCTCTGCCCTCATCACACAGTTTTTTGTTTGCCGACGATTGATACGAACGGGCTTCAAACTCTGGCTTATTTGCCTTCTTATTTTGCTGAACTGCACAGAAGACCTTGAAATAAATAAAGCTTTGATTTATACCCTCGAAGAAGGAAATTTATTTTATTTTCTCCACTTAGCCTTCTCTTGCCGTTAACAATAGGAAATGGACAATCTGAAATCTGCAATGTATGTACAATGTTTACTGTCTCGTTTTTCTCGGCCAATGGAAATCGAGATACCATGGCGCATGTAATTGTTTCGTGGGCAGAGGTTTCTCTCCACAGCAGGAAAGGGGTCGGGTGGAACTTCTCGAAACGAGCGATAGTATTGGCCTACGCAACAATAGAAAACACCCTAACCCATTAGAAAGTGCAGTACAAAAACCATAGAAGTATAGTATTATGGGTGCAATCAGAATACAGGTCTCGAGAGGTTCTGTGCTACTCGGAGGAAAGGCAGAGATGATAAACCTCTGCTCGCAGGGTAGGAGGGCCACACATTTCTCTGCGTATATTAGTTAGTGTTACCCTCTTTAAATAGTTATTTTCCAAGTGGTATACATGCATGAAATCAACACACGCAATATTTTATTAAACATTAGGGACTAGTCAAAAATTAGCAGGGAAGAGGCAAGGGGGGGAGGGGGAGGGGGGTCGAGAATGAAATAAAAAAGTCTAAAATATATATATAACCCTCCCTGGACAATGAGTATGAAATATTCTGACCCTTTCTGGCCTACATGTATAACCACCTCTTTTTTAGTTCCCCATGATTTATGACCCTCCATTTTTGGGGATTCAAAAAAAATATGACCCTCCATCTCAACCCCCTCCCCCATGCTAATTTCTGACGAGTCCCTCATGAAACCCTGATTTAATTATAAGTAAAACTTTGTAATTAGAAGAGACCATGACCACCTTTGGGGATTGTGAATTGGAATAAGACAGAAAATAGCATTTACAAACAGGTTTTGTTAATAACACTACCGATCTCATACGAGTGCCTTTAAATATATGAATTAAGATTTGTTTGCCAGCTAGATGTAGTACAACCACGTGATTGCATTCCTGCAAAAGGTCCATCCATTATATGTAAATTATCACAACCATGAGTAGTGAATCAATTATCTTGTTCCCCTAAGCACAAACCATGTATTAATTAACCTTTTTCTAGGTGGCCCGAGTTAAGGCCTTTTGTTTAATATGTTTCTTACCAAATTAATACAGTCATGATAACTGAAGGAAAGGAGCTTATAAGCTGAATTTTACAGTATCAGGGCTCGAAAATGTCAAAGTTTGACAGCTCCTATCTATAGGTTTTGGCATGTAAAACATAGCCTTTTGTCATGCAAAACAACTTGTTTCGCGCAGGAAAATAGTTTACATTACATTACGCCTAAATTTTGGAGAATTACGCCTAAAAAATTTAAGCTGGGCGTAAAGTTACGCTTCCTTTTTTTTCTTAATTTCGAGCCCTGAGTATTTCACCTGCAGTTATTTTTCTGGTCTCGTTTTTTTTTACTACAACAAACACACATTGATACAGTAAGTTTTTTAAATGCCCTCAAGACTGTTAAATTTCTAGCTATAATTAAACATCTTTTGTAGATCTGCATTTTTATATTTATGAATTTTGTAATCTAGAGTCCAATCACATTACCTTTATAAGGTTACTATTTTTAGCGGCTCTATATTTTATCTAATTCATTAAAATTCAGTATTAAATACAAGCACTTACTCAATTTAAAAAATGCTAAAACTAAATATTTGCTAACTTACAAAACAAAACTTTCATCATACCTTCCTTACATGATGTACATGTACATAATATACATGTATGCATTGTTGTCTTGCATGATACATTGTATTTCGACTCATTTTCTTCCAGGACCAGTTGATTTAATTAATGCAGAATTTTGAACAGGTGATATATGTGGGTAACTTTAATTTTCACCAAAACTGCTAAAAATAGAAGAAATCGTTAAATTAAATAATCGCTGCATCCTGTTTAAAAAAATTGCTACTGGTAAATTAAAGAAGTGCTAGAAATAATAACCTTAAGTAAAGTAATTAATATTGGGCTCAACACGTACAATAGCTGAGGTCACACTTTGTCTTGAAGGTTTACTTCCGTTCCGTCTATTTGCCTTTACTGAGGTAAAACTTTACTACAGTAATCCTACTACAGGATTTAGAACATTGCTACAAAGAAATTGAAAATTCCTAATGCACCTACATGTACAGACAGACAGACAGACAGACTTTGTACATATACCAATGTTAAGCCTGAGGGGTTGGGGGGGGGGGATGATTTGACATTTTTGCCCCAAAAAATGTCAAAATCCACACCCTTGGGAGAACACCTTTGGTCAAAAGTATCAAAATTCCCCACTTCACTGTCCTATCTTCCTTACTTTACCTACAAATAATCCCACCCTGGGGTGGGCATACTTTGTTAAAACCCTTCCCCTTGGGGTGCCCCCATGTTCATACACACCCTGTAATTAACATTGATAGGTACATAACAAAAAGCCAACAGGTCTGGCATGTTAAAAATGTACCATACTTATTATTATTCAATTTCATAGGTTCTTTTCTCAAACTAATAGAAAATGATGCCAAGAGATAACTGACAATATTGCTCCTTACAGTAATAAAAAAAGACCACTGTACACTTTTATGAAGGTTTTTATATAACAGGTATTCAGCTTTTGCTTGTTGGGAGTTTGTTTGTTGAAGTCCAAATGCCTTTGTCACTAACAGTAAACAGGTTAATCTTTCTAAGTTTGAAAACCTTATAAAGTTCAGCAAACTTTGTAAGCAGTCAATGTCATAGTAAAACTATTTCTTCAATTAACTTACATGCAGAGAACAACACAAAGTGGCTTTTTTACAATAATTTGGAACAGTCATAATCCCCTTGTGTGTATTTAAACAAATTAATATAAACAAACAAATTAAGAATCTTTACATAGGTAATGCTCCAGTAAGCTTTGCCGATTTGAATGTAATTATATAAGCAGTTTGTCTCTGCTTATAATTACATAATTTCTTCTTCAATCTAGATACTGAATTTAATTTAATTCAATTTCATTAGTGTTACCACTTTGTCCTTTTGTCAGCTGTACTTGTCCATCTGAAAATCTGCCTAAGTGCTCCTGACTAGATAGCTTCACTCATTGCATTAATATTTATATCCTATTTATTTTTATAATATAGATACGATAGTACGCGCGCTCTGATTGGCTAAGAAGCCATGTTTTATCAGAGTATATAACATGGTTAGCCGTGTTATATAGTTTTCAACTGGCGGTTTCCTTTCATCGCGCGCGTAAATCTATATTATAAAACAGATAAAGAAGCCTTAAATCCATGTTTTATACTATCATAAAACACTCTGGTCATTTGAGAACACTCTAGAAATGTTGAAAGCACGCACCTTCGGCTTGTGCTTTAACATTTCTCTCATGTTCTCAAATGCCCATCGTGTTTTATGATAGTATAAAACATGGCTAAGGCTTCTTTATTTGTTAAATATAAATTGTTGTGACGTGTGTATTGTTGTTAAAACTTTTCCTCAACACATTATAAACTGTATATCGATCTTTGCACCCAGCTAGTTCTTATGACAGATTGTAATATTGGTATGAAAACTTAACAAAATTGGAACCACAAAATTAACTAAACTAAAATACAGTAACTGTGTTTGTAAAAGTGCAGAGTATAGGGCTTGGTTCCTTTAATATTAAATTGAAAGTTGCTTTACAGATTTCCTTACTGTCTAAAACTAAGAGCTACAATATTACTCTAAAACCGAACGTTCATGGTCTCCCTTTCGCAAGTTGTCTCTTAAAATTATACGCCAATAGCTAAGCACTTTTGGGGTGTGAGTCTTATTAAACAGCCTGTAATCACTCTGGTATTTGTCTGATCTCGAATAACACTGCACTCAGATACTTTATTTTGGCCCGAGTACGATCAACACAAACTCAACGACTCAGCTTCGATCGCGCGCTCTTCGTAATTTATTTGCAAAGTACACATACAATTTATAACAGACAAATTGACCGGGGAAATGCTGTCCTAGTTTGCATTCAGACTTCAGTTACTGTACCGTGCACGGCACAAAATTATATCCCTAATAGCTATTGCCGTGTACTGGATAACAATGTTTCATTTTCCGGACATACTGATACCAGTTAAACTGTCGCAAGCACGGTTTTAGTTACCCAAAATCACAAGGTTTAAGGCAAGAATACTTGAAAAACATTCAGATTGTCATCGTTACGATAAAAATGGAAAAATCTACAGATCTGAGGAGGGAATCATCGACCAAACTTAGACGTTCGATTCAGTTTGGATCACTGCCGCTCGCTTCTCACACCCATAAATGTATGACAGGCGAACCATTATTCTGATCAATCTATATCTAGGAAACCATATCTAGACTTCGGGAATGCGTGGACTTGAAAAGAGTTAAAACACCTCCTCGGACATACAGTGTTTAACTCCCGGCTAGGAATCAAATATATTTAGGTAAACAAAGCAGCTTCAATCGCGCGACTTGACCGTCTGAGCCAACCGTGCATGGAACTCTTCAGTGTTTATGAATCCGTGTTTATACTTCATTGTATTCCTGGACTACCAACCCTTCGCTTTTTTGCGAATTATGGAAACAATTCAAGAACATTAGCTATACATCACGATCCTTAAGAAGACTTCCTACAATTTTAAACTAAGAAAATATGAAAAAGAAGAGCAGTAAAAGCGGCAAAAGGAGCCAAATTTTAGGTTTATCTCACAAACTGACAAAGGCACAAAGCCGCATCTGGAACGACATGACAACCCGGCCTTGGGTGCTAAAATTCAAGCTCTAGCTACAATGTGAGACTATAGATCGCAAGGAAAAACAATCATTACGAGTGATTTCAAGGGGTTAACATCCTCTTGGTCATTTATAGCGGTTTCCTTACCTGCAGGAGTGAAAAACCGGCCGTCCAGAGAAGGTAGAGCAGACAGCCCCGTGAGCCCACACGCCAGCAGTACACCCACCACACGCATGCTCCCTTACTACTCAACGAATCCAAGATGGCGGACGGGCAAGGGTTTGGGGGCATCCAAGAATTGGAAAGCCGTTTTCTCGTAAATGGCTCATTCTCAATGTAAGTGTATTCAGTGGTTGATTTAAAATGTTTAAGAGCTGAAAGTGAGGGAATCTGATTGTGTTTTAGCTGTTCTTTTTCATTTTTTTGCTACAATTTTGGTGAAGCGCGTATGCGAGTATGGGCATAGTATGGTGTACAAATTATCGCGCGCGAAGTAACTCTTTGATTTGCTCGCCGAGTATTAGGAGATCGTGTTAATCGAAGCGAAAGAGTACACTAACAGAACATTGTGATATCTATGCCTTATAATCCTGACTTTTTTGGAGACGTGTTTTGTATTAGATGGTAAGTTACTGAGCACAGTTGATTCGAATAATATTTGCCCTCGTTTGTTTACCGTCTTTGTTGTCCGTGAATCTGTCCTTATCGACTATTCTTACTCCCCATTATTATATTGAACAGAGTCACTCCCGCTAGTCTGTAATGATTATGCTGTGATGACTTAAGTCAAATAACTAATAAAAACAATATACGATTACGACGTATAATTTGCATGCGTACATGTATTTGGATGTATAACTGAGTCGGTTCAGATATCTGCTGTGAGTGATGCATATCAAGGGAGTTATGTCTCTATCAATTCCAAACCTTTCTTGGAAAGGTATACATGTATGTGTGGCATTTGCAAAGAAATGTTGGGGGGGGGGGGGGGGGGAATTGGTCAAAGAGAGTCAAAATAGCAAGTTTTACATATTAAAAAATGTCAAATTCCTGGGAGGATGGGCAGGTTTATAATTGATAGAAACATTAAGACCAAAGAACGTGTCCAAGAACACTGCAAATGCCCTCTGATGGTGGGGCCAGCTGAACTGTCAAATGCCCCACCCCGAGGCAAGTATAGAGAACGCGCCAAATTTCTTCAACGTTCCAAAGCCACATTTCACCGCTTTTCTCAATTAATGTAATGCACTACTCACCTTCAAACACTTTCGTAAGTGTCCCCAATCCCACACTCTGCACTAGCCAGTTCCCAACAAACCGCACACTTCACCCCAAAACTGGGAAATTCCTAACGCCATGTTCACAGATGACTTTTCTGCCGCCACGTTGATCGATGAAGCAAGCATGTGTTGCTCATGCAACTGTTGAGCAAGACAAAAACAAACGGGAGGGGTGGGGTTATTTTTTGACAAAATGCCCTGGGCCCGGGCTGATGCAAAACAAATGCCCCACCCCATGCTGATAGATTGTCAAATGCCCCATCTTACCTTGAGGGGAGATGGGCAGGCTTGGAATTGATAGAGACATTATGAGCCCTGAATGTTAAATCTAACTGTGAAATTATAGTTACTCATAATTTATACGACCCAGATTTAATAACTATTTTAGTTTTAACTTTGAAAGCATATTTTATGTATACAAAAAGGAGATTATTGGTCTTGAATTGAAAAAGGTACATGTATATACTTAATCCATTTTGAAAAAAAGTTAAAAGCCCAGATGTTGTATATTTTTCAATGCGAAATGACTCCATCCACTAGAAGGAGTTAAGCCCTTCAGGATTTGAAAGAAAGAAATCTTAATTATTCCTTTCGAATCTGAACTAATCAATCAATCAATCCAACTTTATTTATCGAGGGTAACACTAAATAGTGCAAAGCACTAATAACCCTGTGGCTCTCATACAAATAATTTTTTTTTTATTCTAAAAATTCTAAAAAGTAAAATTCTAAAACTAATATCAAGTACTAATATCTTATATTACAATTAAAATTCATAACTATTGGAGACTAAATATTAACATAACTAGAACTAATGACTTAGCATAGCTAATAACACCCTTAGGCTAAATACGTAATTAAGACTGTATATTTTGAAAAGTGGCCAGCTGATTAAATTTAACTTGAAAGGAACGAAAGTGCTTATACAGACTTCTTTTAAAGGCATTGATAGATGCAGAGGATCTTAGATTAATTGGCAACTGAAGTTATTCCAAAGTTTAGAGGCCATGACTGTAAAAGAGCGACCAGCCTCCCTTTCCCTAAAATAGCGCGGTGTTACAAAGCTAAGATGAACACTTCAAGTTCTTCTACTGTGCTGCTCGCTGTTAAGCCTTAGCATGCTATTAATGTAATCTGGTGTTTCACCGATTATGCGCATATATTCTAGTAGGCACCTTTTAATATCAGTTTCTAAATAAAATGGTAGCCAACCAAGCTTATTAAATAGATCTACTGTAGAATGGTGTGGTTCTGCGTCATAAAATATTGTGTAGGGATTTTTGATAGGTTGCATATTGCAGATGTTATCCGGCCTCACATACAAAGTTGGCATACACAACAAAAAATTAATGGAGAAAATTTAGAACAAAATTTGTTTTAGAATTGTTGTAACTTTGTCGTTATTTAACTGTCTAGTGAATGTTATTAAAATCCCACCACTCTGACCTTAGTTTTGTGTAGTTTCTCGAATGTGGATCTTGATCTTCAAAAAAGGGAAGAATGTGGTGCTGAGAATATAAATATCAACCATTCTCAACAGAAAAGATATGAAAGCCGCGTAACATAGAGTGAATTTTCATTGCGCCAATTGTGCCTTCTGGCACTCACAATCTCCATTTTGCAAATTATGCAGATTGCGCAAATTGCACACTTTTTGCATCGCACACTTTTTCCTTTTTTTGCACTTTTTGCTATCACTTTTCCAATAAAATATATTTACATCAATGCGAAACTATTCATAGTATCACTTAAATTTGAGTGTTGAATGACAAGATTAGGACTTAAATGTATATTCAACAAATGAATGTTGTTTAATAGCTATATACAGTGTAGTCTCAGATTTTGGCTTTGTCAGAAATTTTATTAAATGCTTTATGCAAATTTTGCTATCTTAGTGATCCAATGGAAATCAGCCTCAAAATGTTCACAGATCGACCGTCTTAAATCATAATGTGATGACATTCATTCAAGTTAAACTCCAGCACACTAGAAACCAAGAAATATTATGTGGCAACTCTAAGAAAGATTATGTGGTAATTCCTTTCAGTGAGTTGATCTTTTGCACGTGCCAATCTAAATTGTCTGTGATGTCACAAGACTTAATTGTTTAATTGTTTGACTTAGTTTACAACTTCCAACTTTGAAGAATTCCAACAGGAGTCGAATGGGCTCGCAGTCTTTATGGAAATCAAGCTAAGTTTCTTTAAAAAAAAAATCAGGCTAAACACAGAAAGTGTTTTCTTTTCTTTGGAAACAAAGACGTTAAGTTTTGGAAGTATCTTGCAACACTACAAATCAGAAACCTTTGATAGAAAACGAGGTTTGATTTCACCCGCTTTATTTTGCAAGAGCTGCATGTACTTGAGAGTATAAAATACAAGCAAAAAAAGCCACTAAAATATTTTAAGGTGAACATTTTGTCAGCCTACGATTACAATCTACTAACTCGGGCACGATTTGCATGATTTGCACGATGGAAAAAGTGTGTGATTGGCGTGATGGAAAAAGTGTGCAATGGTGTAACAGGCGCGATTTGCACAATCAAAAGCAAAAAAAGGTACAATGAAACCTTGGAACGAGTGTTTTTTCCAAAAAAAAAAATTTCTAATGCTAGTTTTTGACTGATATTTATTTTGAAGAAAGCATAAAGTACAAGAAAACCACAATGTTTTGTGGCGAATTTCAAGTGCATTTCATTATGTACATTTTCTTCTCCCGACTGATATTTCTTAAACAATAAAAAATCATTGTGATGTGGAGTAAAAATCGGGTGGATAATGACAGAATTCGAACAAATTCATTTGTTTTTTTTTTCTAATAAAACCATTTTCGAAGGTTTTTGCTAGTTTTTCTGTGCACCTGGACTGAAGTTTTATTCTATGAAGTCCTAGGGTTAATATCTATAGGATGTTTAGATTTTTAGAAAGATATTAAAATGTAGCATTAGAATTTTATGTTATACTCTTGTACACCAACTCCGTGCACAAGGCCATCTCTCTTCAGAGTTGAAAAAGTAGTTTTTCATCCCATTTTGATACAAACCAGGTCATAAAATCTGAACAAAAAATGATTTCAAAATTCCCAGACACAATATTTTTAAAAGGAATGGCTGTTTTTTACAACTTGTGAAAATTTGAGAAAAATTGGAAAAATTGTGAAAAGGCTGGACTTCAACAAAGTTCTGTTTTTGGCCGAAAAGAAGAGGTAATGCACTTGTCATTGGCTTCCCCAAGGGGGTTGGGGGGGGGAGGGTGCCCGGGCAAATGTGGGGACTTTGCTAATTTTGTATTGCAAAGTCTCTATATATTTCCCCATCCCTAGGGCACGGATTTGTTGCGAAGTCCCGACAAAGTCCTCAATTCCCCCAGATACAGCTTGGGGTCTTCCCCACGGGGAAGCCAATGACAAGTGCATAAGAAACAGCCAGATAAAGGTTTTCGATTCATTTCACAGTTGATTAAAGGAATTAAGTCCTGCCTCCAAGGATATTCTCATTAACTTTAGCCAATCAAAGCGATTCATGTTGTGTTCAGTGTTTTGACCAATTACTAAGTAGAGCGCTAGCTAGAGAAAGCTATACAGTTTATTGATGCCCGATACTTGTACAGAAACAAGTGTCGATTCCAGTTTAATTTCAAAGAAGATTATTAAACACAGACTGTCACTATTTTAGGAGTACAGTAAATGACACCAGTTAGCAAACAATAATATCAGAGCAGGGAAAGCCATTGAAGCGCTGCTCGATCCACACCATGTACATGACTGTAGACTGTTTATGTTATATTCTAATTTCATCGAGCTGAAGCAAAACTGGCAACCCTTAGCTTCCTGCATTGAATTCTCTGATTTTTTTTTGACATTTTTCTTTGTGGACTTTCAGTCTTCAATGATTCTGACTTCTTGGAACTTGAGTATAAATTCCTACAGCCATTGTTTGTACTAAGAACTTTCCACCCACTGCTAAATTTACTTACAAACTAAATTGTGCTGCTTTTCTCTTTACTTCTTCTTTTTTGAATACCACCAAGAACAATCTACTTTTACTTTTTTGGGCATTGCATTGACGTATAAATCTTTATTATGAATGAAAAGTAGCACAGAAAATCAAGAATGAAATACATTGTAATACATGTATGCCCAGTGAATGACAGCAGCTGTCAATCTTTTGCACCTTTTTAGTGGGAAATCAGAAAGTCACATTTTCAAGGCTTTAACCCTTTCACTCCCAAAGCGACCAAGACTGGCCAAATATATGAAGTATGTAACTGGAAATAATTATTGCATCAAATCTAGACATGCTAGAAATACGATGTTGCAATGTTATTTCGAGGGATGAATTACTTAAAGTGCCTATAACCCCAAAAGTTTAATTATTTACATTGATTCAGTATAGCGCCCTGACTAAGAATTCGAAAAAATAAAAGTGAAAAAACTAAACTTCAATGATTTTAGTGGCATCAAAGTTAGGGAAAACATCCATTTTGGGCTCCCTGTTTCCAGTTGGAAGCCAGCACGAGTCTTGGTGACATTAATCGGATGTCATTTTACTACAACTATCAGAATCAGTTGTGTGGTTTCTTTTGTTCCTCTAATTTAGACCATTGTCTTGCTATTCTCAAAGGAGTTGGAAAATCTGAATAAGAAAAATAATTCAAAAAGGATAAATGTTTTATTATAATCTAATCAGTACGAAATAAACTCCATCACAAGAAAGAGCACATTGAAATCATTAAATTTACCAAGTTTGGTGACATTTTATTGGATATTTACCATGTGGTGAGCTTTCAAGAGTTGCAGAAATAAGAGATGTTTGTTAATGTATGGCATTGGAAGGATGTCTTACTACATACACGTCACAGGTCACTAGTCTCCAGGCCCCCAAAGGGAATTGAAAACTGACAGCCACATGTTCTGGTTCTCAACTTTGAAAGACCATAAAAAAAACAGTTGAGTTTTAGCCTCCCCCAAAAAATATTTTGGGGTTATATTATAGGCACTTTAAACCCAGCGCTACAAACAGCGATCGGTTGACTAACCTACAATGGAGAAAAAGTCATTTGTTTTGGGGATCTTTTTTTGTTTCTTTGATTTTCACAAATTTCAATGCTCTGAAAATCGACTCAAAAATCTCTTCCCGTTAGCTCTTGAAATCAAAATCTAACACAAAATCATCACTCGGTTGTTACAGTACCTTACGGTAATTCTTTAATCTTTCCAACCACTAGGTTTTTTTGTACAAAACACACCAAGTGACTGTGAAGCATGCTATTCTTAGTGCTGCATAAATTCTCCATCATGTTTCCTGCACCCAGCTCTAATTGCATGCTGGGTAATGGACAAAAAATCAACAAGGGTTCCCCCCCCACTCCTCTGGGACTCCTGTAGGTTTTTTTATAAGTCTTTTGCCACCAACTGCAGAATTTCAAGGATTTCATTGAAGAATTTTTTGATGTTTCTCAAAGCACAAACACAACAGAAAAACCCAGTGAAATCCCCTCACAAAGCCTACCAAAAGCAAGCCAAGTACTTTTCAGCTGTCCTCAGTCTTAATGATGGCCTCTGGCTCTCTTACAGTGGCTTATTTGTCCAACATTAGAGCTGATTTAATTCAAAACCCTACAGGAGAAGCCAAACCTACATGTACCTGCAAAGGCCCCATAGAATTCTCCCGAATTGCATTGTGGGGAAAGCTTGAGCCCTTGGCTTAAAAGGTCAGCAGTGCATAACTACCCCGGGCTTGCCAAACTTGAACTGAGGGTCCTGAGGGTTGAGTGAGCACTTGGGATTTCACCAATTGAGCTCAAACACATCCGGGAGTGAAAGGGTTAAAAAATGTATAATTTTTGTTTTAGTTTGAGTTTTTTTGTGATGCTACGTATTGCCCCTCCCTAAAACTGAGTTTGCGAAAAAGAGCATCTCCTACAATGGAGCAAAGCTCTGGAACCAGCTCCCACATTAGGGCTTTTAGATTTAGAATTTTCCAAACTTTTCCATTTTTAACCTTTATCAACTGAAGACCTTAATATACATTGTATTAACATATAGGTTTATCTACATGTATATAGACTAGGATATCTTATAACCCATCAAATATTTTCTCTTGCTCATGATTGGTTGAATGCATCACGTGACCCAATATTTTCTCTCCACGAGCTGGAAATATCAGAGAATACACCACCTGTCAGCGTATAAACGTGTGTTAAAAAATATTTGAAAGATGATAACCAGTACAGTATTCCCTGGTATTTGTCCTTGGACATTATCTGATCCTTGAAGCTCACAGTTTCCCTCAAGCTTCACTCTCGGGAACTGTTCTCTTCCCGGATCAGATAATATCCTTGGACAAAATAGCAGTGCATATTTGGATGCCACAAATAGGTTATTGTATTTAAATTTATATTCTAGGTCATATACCACACATTCATATTGGTCTGATTACTAGGTTATAAAATTCATGTAAAACTATGTACTGTATGTGTATAAGCCAGGCTGGGAATAGTTTTTCTCAATAAGAAGGACGTGTGACTTAATGTCCTTCCAAATCCTTATTTTATTCAGAAATATTACAAAATGTGGTTGTGTATGTTTCCTGAGACAGACAGCCGTCACTTCTCACTCTTTTATTTTCCAGGAGTTAAGACATTATTGTAAGGATGTGTGCTGAGGTGATGGATGTGAGTAGAGATGAAGCAAAAAGAATTCTGAGAAGGCTAGGTATGTAGCACCTAGGGGAACTCCAGTTTCATGTGACTACAGTGCTCGGTGGGGATTTTGCAAGGGGAACCTGGGTGGCATAGTGGTCATACATTTTGCCTTTCACCTCTGTGGCCCGGGTTCGATTCCCAGATGCAGCACCATATGTGAGTTGACTTTGTTGGTACATGTGTATCTCACCCTTGCTCCAAGGGTTTTTCTGGGTTCTCCAGTTTTCCTCCCTCTGCAAAAGCCAACATGCTAAATTCCAATTCGATCTGAGGATTAGCTGGGTCCTGGCTTTGATCAGCCATCTGGTTGTTTCATCAGGTCCTGCATGTTAGAAATTCAAAGAACTTTGCAAATGACCCTAAAATGATGCAAAAATTAGCAGAGGTTCAAAAGCCATTATTATGGTTTTGACCCCTAAAAGGTACAAAGAATAATATAATGTTATTTTTGAAAGACAACAAAGCACAACAGAGGAAAAACCATTGTAACAGTTGTAAAAGACTTGTCAATCAATAGGAAAACAATATTACCCAAAGGTACCAGACTAGAGTTATGTAACTAAACTCTGAGTAATTTTGTCTGTCTCATACTAAAACAAGATGCCGTAAATGGTACAGAATTGAGAACTGATCACTAAATTGTTGCCCATAAAATGAGCACCAGTTTGATATATGGAGTCCCCAGGGATGTAACATTCACTTTTGTTTTACAGTAAAGTGCAATCATGTCAGTAATAAATTTGTTGCTTCTTTTCACCTGAGTGTTGTTTCTCTGTTTTGATTTCTAGAGCTTGAGGCATACTCGTCTATTGTCAGTGCTTTCAGAGCCCAAGGAGATTTGAGCCGGTGAGCATTGCCTATGTCATATCACTGTTTAAGCCTGTGAACAGGCTCATTAACAGGCTCATTGGAGGAAGAGAAGAAGGGGGGAGGAGAGCGAGCACGAATGCAGGAAGCTAGGATTCCAAAATTAAGCTCAGTAGCAAGAATTCTAAAAACTCACCAAGAGAATTTCAAATCTTTGAAAACTCAAGAGAATTCGAAAACTCGAGATATAAAAAAAATATTATGTAACTTGACTCAGTCTTATTCGATGCAGCTTCACGGTACACAAAAAAATATTAATAACTCAAGATGTACATGTAGTATTTGTCACATCTGTAGCTACTAATGAGAAACATTTGTACTGTAAATTGGAAGTTGATTGACTTTTGGCAGTAACACCTTTCCATACATTACGTTCCAATGCACTTCAAACTCACTATTGAGTGTGTTCAAATGCACTTGGAACTCACGATCAAGTGCATTGAAACGCACTTGGAACTCACTAATACTTCTCAAACTCATTAATAATTCATGACCTGATTGGCTAACCACAATCTCTAATCTGTTGGGAAACCCAATGAAATACCAGTTGAAAATCACTTAGTTTTGAAACAGATTTTCAACTCTAGTGATCAATATTTCTTAATCATCATCATTCATGAACCACTAACTACATGTACATGTACTTAATATATACTGATAAACTACATGTACAAGTAAGGAATGAAGAAGTAAAGACATGGGCTTCTGACAGGTTTCTAAAAAAAAAATTGTGCGGGATTTTGGACGTACATTGTGCAAAAAAAAACATGTAGATTGTGCGGGAAATTGTGCGGGATTGCACAATATTTTAAGAAATTATAACAGGCTAAAAAAATAATTATCAGTAATTTAAAAGCTAGTTCATTCTGACGTTCGAGCAGAGGGTAAAGAAAAGCTTTCGAGTCTGTGAATACTTTCACGCTTATCGTTTCGGTACACATTTCTCACAGAAAATTGATCCCAAAATGCCCAGATTGCTTTAATTTGAAGGAACAGATATCAGAGAAGGTATTCCTTTGATTGATTTCTTTCAAACTCGCAAAATCGACCCAAAAACAGACCTCAAATATGATAGTTTTGTTTACACTCCGCTCGAGAGCGAAACGATCATAGAAGAGCCACGAGGCGCTATTTAACAACGACTCTGATTCGCTATTTGCAAAACAATTACCACAATCTACCAATGAAAAACAATATTATAATAGAAACTAGAGCCCAGGCTGGCGCACAGCCATGGATTGAATGCCTTGGGTTTTTTTTCATCTGCTCAAGCCGTTCGAACAAAACAAGGGATTTCTCAACGTGTTTTGGAAGGTAAATGGGGTGAAAATGGCCTTAAATGTTTCTAAAAATCACAGTAAACAAGAGGAATGCCTGTTTTTATTAAAATTTTCAACAAATTGTGCGGGATTTTGCAGATTTTTAGAAATTGTGCGGGATTGTGCGGGTTTGACCAAATTGTGCGGATCCGCAACCGTGCAACCTGTCAGAAGCCCTGTAAAGAACGACATAGAAAGAAAAAGTGTGCCTCCACTGGAGTTCGAACCTCGACCTTCCAACTGCTTGTACTAACTCTTGTCCACTACACTAGCTACTGAGTATGCTAGACAGTTCAAATCACTGCCAGAAAAAAAGAATAATAAGCCATCTATGGAATAATTATATATAACAGTCAAACAGTAAACAATACTAATTGCTAATGATGTTTGAAAAGAAGCATATGTAAATGTTCAGTTTAGCCATTAGCATGAGAAGTCATTTCAAATACTCATTGTTCGTGTTTCATCAGGGGATTCCAAACATTTAGAAAACAATAAAGCCTCTCGGGTTTCATTTGTTTTCTCAATATTTGGAACCCCTGATAAAACACTACTGACAATAATTATTCGTGTTTGATTAATAGTACATACTGTATGTGCATGTACTTGGGGCACTCACTCTGATCAGATCAACCTTATAAAAAAGACACTGTCTTCATAAACATTGGATTGCACCCAAAGAGTAACGGTTTGCGCTCTTTATGTTCTTAATGCCTTCGGAATGCATTCAGTTTTGAATGGAGTCAAACCATACATTTTTTGTAGGATTAACTAGAATTGCACATATAAATGTTTTCAGTATAAAACCATATTTTTTTATCAGCTCACATCCAACAAAATCTGTAAAATTCAAAACTGTTACACAATCAAGACATGTAACTTTTGTCTTTTAACCTCTTCTTAGTGACAAGAAGAAGATCCTGACTGACTTAGGGTTGCATTTAAGGTAAGTGTTGACCACATAGCTTTGCAGTGCCATTTTCAAAGTGCATATTTGCCCAAATTTGTTACCATTAAAATGGATTATATATCCAGTAAATACAATGTAGTTGAATTACAATATAGTAATATATGTTGCATTCATGAGTTATAGAGGTTTATATTTTGAATATGCTAATGATGTGACGTCAAAAGTTCTTGTCAATGAACATAAGAAACTCTCAATGGACCTCCTGGTGGAATTGCCAAATTCATTAAAGGGATACCCGAGTGAAAAACACATTGGGGCTCAAAAGAATCTTCAACATGTTTTTTGTTCAGAAAATGTATTAAAATTTGATCAAAGGTTTTTAGTATTAAGAACGAGCACCTCAAAGTTGGCCCCACGAAGACATGGGCGCCGCCATCTTTGTTTGCATTTACGGAAGTGACGTCACTTCGTCCCACCAGCGTATCGCGGCTACTTGTCTTTGTATGATTTTCACGCGCTCGGAATTAAAGTGGATATATTTTCATCGAGATTGCAGAGGAATTCTTACAGAAACCGGAATTATGATGAAGACGACATTATGAGAAAAGTTCAGAAGACTGGGAGGAGGAAGAAAAGCATTGGGAAGGCGAGAAATTATCAGACGAACAACAAGGTCTCGTAACTGCCATTTAATAACAGCAAAACAACATGGCTTAAAAGACTCGAGTGACTTCTGAATAAGTATAAGAACTACAATGTATGTGAGGTACAGTTAAGGCGTTTATCATCCTAAAAACACCTAATAAGTGAGAGAGTGAGAACGCTGGTGGGACGAAGTGACGTCACTTCCGTAAATGCAAACAAAGATGGCGGCGCCCATGTCTTCGTGGGGCCAACTTTGAGGTGCTCGTTCTTAATACTAAAAACCTTTGATCAAATTTTAATACATTTTCTGAACAAAAAACATGTTGAAGATTCTTTTGAGCCCCAATGTGTTTTTCACTCGGGTATCCCTTTAATAATTCATACTAATTATTAGGTTATATCCAGTCCAAATGTGCTTTTCATGCCAGGTAGCTTAAACTTTGACAGGCATGCTATTGGGTACCTCATGAGTCACTTAGTAGTGATGTCGTAATGATGACGTCATTTAGTTGCAATATTGTAACCATGACATCATCGGGCACATGATTTTTCATTTCTAATGCCAGCCGGCTCAAACTTTCACAGGCATGGTATTGGGTCCCCACAATTCACTTAGTATTGATGTCGTAACGATGGCGTCAATGGTCACATGATTTTAAGTACATGCCCATATCTCCCTCCTTTCTAATGCCAGGCAGCTCAAACTTTGGCAAGCGTGGTATTGGGTCCTCATAAATCACTTCACGCTGGGCCCAGATGGGGGTGAAAACGCTCATTTAAACATTGTTTCACTCTCTCTTCATCATTCTTCATGAAACATCACAGGAAGTCTGTGATGGGAATTCAGAGGCTAAAAATTAATTTGATGACATCACAATCGATGACGTCATAATCTTGATTTTTCAAAAATGTTGAATCACCCTGGCGAAAATATGTTCATGATTTCATGAACCAGCATGAACTGTTCATGAAAGTTCATGAACAGTTCTTGATATGTTCTTGACTGGCAATTGTCTCAGTTTATGAACTAAAATTCATGAAATGTTCATTGAACTGTTCATGAATATTTGATGGTCACTGATAAATACCAAATATGTTCATGAACTTATGATGAATTGTTCATGAATGGAACACAATACATTTTTTCTTGAAAGGTTCACTGAATTATTTCAAGAACATTTCATGAACATTTCAAGAACCTAAGATGGTTCAGGATAGTTCATAATTAATTCATGAAATACAATAATGAATCTCTAATGAACGTTCATGAACTCATGAACTGTTAAATTTCACAAAATAATAAGTTGAAGAACCTTTCATGAACATTTCAAGAATGCAAGAAAGTTCATGAGAGTTCACAAGAAATTCATCAACTGCAACATTAATAACCTATGATAACTTTTACGACCCCTGTTATTCTTGAGACCACATTCAAACTGTAATCAACATAGCAATAACTTTTTTTCCATGGTCTATTAGCTCCCCGAGCTTAGTTAATAATAATGACACTAACAAATTTAAGAGCACTGTACACCAACATTTTATTGAATCAGGAGAATGGTTTTATTTTTTTAATGTTGTTATCATATTACTAAGTACAAAATGTATGTCTCCTTTTATCATGGCATTATTATTAATCTAGTTGTTATTATTGTAAATTGTTTTTCAATTTACACTGATGTGATATGGTTACACTGTTTTATCAGTTAATAAAGTAGAAGTAGAATCCGTCTGGCAGACAACGTAATCGATGAAACAACAATGCATTCTGTCTTTTCCGGTTCAAATGAGTTCATTCAGCCAAGTTTCCCTTGCGAAATAAATTGCCATGTTTCTCAGGGAATCCTTAAGGAACAGACACTACTGCATGGAAAAGCTACATAATTATCTTATTTGAAGGCAGGATAAACATCACAATAAATACAATGAAATGAGAAATAAAATAAGTTAAATTAAGATAGCAGTCATGTGCGAGGAGGCTGAGGGCTGAGACTAAAATAATATTAAGCATCACAGCATTCTCCTGGTTATTTTAGACTAAGAGTTGACTTACCAATTTGACTGGCTTCAAAAAGGAAATTCCCATCATTTATATAAGCAAAGTATTTGTCTGCCCCTTTGAAAATGTTTATTTCTGCTAAGAAATTCGAACAGAAGAACGTAGGACCTTCGATCTCTGACTCTTACTTTTATGAGTTAAGACTGGAACCAAGTTGACCATATTTGGTTGGCCTCCAGGGGCGGTTATCTTTGAAGGGATGTGTGTTGCTCGGTTGGAATTCGAGTTTTACAAGCTCAATGAAAGGTCAATTCAAAGACTATTTCAAGCACAATATTCTTTAGGTGGAATGATAATAATAACCACTGCAACTGAGAGGCATCACTAGTTCTGGATGACACGATTTCATGGAGAAATATGTACAGTAGCCGAGTAGGTAAGCTTAAAATGTCTTACTTTATACTACTACCTGGAAATACAATATATGTGCTTTCATGTCAGTTTCACTTTGTTTCACGCAATAGTCACTACCTAAAACCACAATTATAGCTTAGAGTTTTCTAGTAATTCAGTTCGTTTTAATAGATTATTGCCCCCATAGAATATACTTCAAATAACAATGTCAATGTGGTAAAATCCTTCCTGAACTTGTCATAAAAAATGGCCGTTATTTTATCTGACATTATCTGACATTATTTTATCTGGGGGCCCCGTATTCGTTCAGCAAAATTCGCATTAATCTTTGGCAAAACTGTTCTTACCACGAAAATATTTCAGTGATGACTTTTGTAGATCTTATAGTTTGGAATAAATAATAATAATAAATAATAAATTTTGTATACGTGAATCGAAGTTCTAAACCCTGCGGCATAAAATTTTCAAACCAAGAGATTACTGCTTCGGGATTCACAGAGCAACAAATCCTACTAAATTGTCAATTTTAAAAGCAACTCATAATTCCAGATTTGTTGGTTATATTGTTGCAGGTCTTGGAGTTGCAGATCCATTTAAGATTGCCAAGTCTTGAAATAAACAGGGGAAAGTCAAATGCATCAGTACACATGATGTAGTGACTGAAAAACCGAATCACTTGTATTTAGAACTAGAAATTATGCTATAGATAATAAACTAAAAGCTGGACTAGCATGAAACATGCATTAACTCTTTATTTATGTTGTTTTTATCTTACTTTATTTATAATTGTATCATGGTCAAATCTGCTGTCTGATGTGTTCATGTCCGATTCATGAACTATTCATGAATACCAAATCTAATAAATTTTATGAATTACTGCTTGTAAATGTTCATGCCTAATTCATGAACTGTTCACGAATCCACACAAATTTATTTGAACAGTGCCTGTAAATGTTCATGCCTGATTCATGAACTGTTCATGAACCATCGTCATGAAATGTTCATGTACTTTTAGGTCATGAGATGTTCATGAAAATCATCTTTCATGAATGTGGCCATTTAATGTTCATTCCCATTCATTCCCATTCATAAACAGTTCATGAATATTTCATGAATGTTCATGGACATAAATTCATGAACCATTCATGAATTGTTCATCATAGTTTCGCCGGGGCACCTTTCTTTACATAGGGGATTTGGTAGAGGTATTTGAGAAGTCGTCAATGCTGAAAACCGTTTGTCGCTACGACATAAATTAGCAGAGATATGATTTTTTTAAAGGTGATATCGACCTCTCAAGCATGTTAATTAAGGCATGGTTTTTGAACCGTTCTGATAAAACATTCAAAATTCGCTATCTTTGTCATTTATGTATGAAATACCCTATAACTTTGGAATAATACGGTAATCGTGTATCTTAATGTTTAAGGATCGGTATTTTGGTGTTTTGAAGGTCACGTGACCTTAAGGCTGATAAAACAAAGAAATCCAAATGGGGTGGCGAAAGTTATTGTTTTGTTTCAGATTTTCGATTCGAAATGTTAAGCTTGTTCTGGGAAATGAGACTGTGTCCGGAATGGTTGACTTTTTATCACTGAAGAGGATATAAATGGCGAAAAATGGTTCCAAGTATAGGTCACGTGACCTGTTTTCTATATTTTCGCCTTAACAGTCTATCAGGGTCAACCATTCCGGACTGATCTTTAAAGTCAACTACAAGTGTAATCAGATAAGCACAAAATTGTTACTTAAAATATAAAATGCACCACCCCGTTTTGAGTTTAATTTTCAACTTTTTGTGAGCACTTGGTTGGTCACGTGATATACATTTAACCAAAATTTTATATTAGGACGATTAAAAACGCTGAGATTAGTTATAACCACCATTGTTCTAGAATTTGAGCAAATTCAAGTGACTCTATTCAAGAAAATAGCTGTAGCCTCGTTTTCATGTTCAAACCATGCCTTAACATGCTTGAGCTGCTGGCAAAGGAGAAGTTACCCCGGTTTCCAGAAATTAAATATAATCATATTTTAATATGCTTGCTGCTAAAATGTACCATTAAGCTGTCAGGTAGACCTTTTACAATGTAGTTAATTAGGTATAATTAAAAACATATTTCCACCTCAAGCCTCTTTCAATCCTTCACAATGCTGCAAAGTCTGTTTCAATGATGTCATCCAGCATGACGGCATGTTTTTAACAACTGCCAATATCTTCATCATAAGGTTGAAATTCAAAAATCTAAAACGATACGATTTACCGCCACATCTAGCCTAGTATTTCATAAGAAGTTGACTTAACTTAAAGCAAAATAGCAAGAATTTCAACCAACAGGTATTCCATATATGATTTAACTGTAAGTCTGGTTCAGGGGGGGCACTTGAAAGTTACTTAACACGTGATATCTCGGTAGATTTTTGTCGTATTGAGAAACGGTTTGCGGCATCCATCTCCTCTTGATTAGCTATTTGAAATTTACTATAAAAATTATGACCATGTTAAACTTTTGAAATTGCTATTTAGTGACATCATCGAATGTGACGTCATAAAACAATATTTTATAAAAAAATTGCTATCAAAATGTTTTGCTTAATTTCCCCAGCTGATATGCGAATTTTCACGGAGAATGACTTAATAATACGAAACTGTTTAAAAGAGCGTTTTAACGCAGATCTGGGCCCAGCGTGCTTGGTGATGTCGTAATGATGACGTCATCGGTCACATGATTTTAAATACATGCTCAAATCTCCCTCATTTCCAATGCTAGGCAGCTCACACTTTGCCAGGCATGCTATTGGGTTCCCATGATTCACTTAGTGGTGATGATGTAACAATGACGTCATTGGTGACATGATTTTTTGTTGTAGGTTATTTTTTTCATTTCAGGTTGTTTTTCAAACAACCTAGGTCATTTTAAAACGACCTAGGTTGTAATATCAATGATTCTAAAAATTAAATTTAGAAAAATTAAAATTAATTTTTTGGTATTCATAAAGATGGGGGTTTAGTTTTTTGGGAGGGAATTTAAAACGGAAAAAATTTACCCACCCCTCCCCTACAAATATTTTTTTTACTACCCACCCCTCCCCTGTAATTCTCCCCCCTCCTTTCCCATGCCAATCTCCCTTTTCTTCCTTGTCCGCCCGATGTATCTTGCTATTCCACTTACCTTTGCCGTCACCCATCCACTTTACTTACCTCGCCCGATCAGGCTTAACTTCAGCTACTCGATTATCCAGTCACTTAAAGGAATCCCTGGCTGTTGGAACAAGTTGCCAAGTTAAATTGTTGGCAATATGGTCTAGGTTGAAAATATGTTGACAAAAATGAAAAATATATTTTAGTTTTTGAAAAAAATGGACATGAGTATGAGCCATTTTGTGCATGGGCGCCGCCATCTTGATGACGTTTCACGGCGGTCCCTGTTGTTAAAAACAATAAGCTTTTGTCTTGTAACAATAGGGACCGCCAAAAAACGTCGTCAGATCCAAGATGCCGGTGCCCGCATCGAAAATGGCTCATACATGTACTCATGGCCATTTTTTTCAGAAACTATAATACATTTCCCAATGTTTTCAACATATTTTCGACTTAGACCATATTGCCAACAATTTAACGGCAACTTGTTCCAACAGCAAGGGTTTCCTTTAACGCAATGCACCACAGAAGCACTCGTTGATTTGAACATCGCCGTTTATTCTATATTAAGTGACTAATCATTGAAACTAGTCCCTCTCATTATGCGCGCATGCGTGCTGCTAACAAAATCAGACTTGAAAACATCTTTCGAAAATATAACATGATTGGGTGATTATTAAACCCGGACGAAACTGTAACACAGACTATAAAGTTTGTGTTGAAAACTGCAGCAACTCAAGGGAAGTAAGGAAGCTAAATCCAGAAAAATACATTGTTTGATAATATAGACTTTATTACGGCTCCACTCGTACTTCGAAACATTAACTGTGTCAACTGAACTGACTTTTACAAAGTAATCACTGAGCTAAAATACAGGCAAAGGAAAAGTGAATCACGTCTAACATTGTATCTAGAAGAAGATAAAATTCTATGATTCTCTGTCAGTAAAGTAATGAATGCAGAGGATCTTGGAGTAACTGGCTTGTACTTGTTAGACTCAGCTTTTCAAATGGAATATTAAAACACTGATCCACTGTGACTAGAAAAAAATGGAAGTGGCTCAAAGAAATGCTGTATTATTATCTTGTTCTCTCATCAAAGAATTGCCCAGAGGATGTGAAAAGATGCAAAAATGGATAAATGATCGAGAACTTAAACAGAAATAACTCAAAACATTATCAACAGTTATGTTTTCACTTTGCAGTTTCCATGCAGAACAAGTGCCAATAACAAACAGATTTATTAAAGCCAGTTAACACCCCACTCCAAGCAAACTCATTCCTAACTGTCACTATTATAAATCGATTTAATAGTCCTGTGAACTTAAATCCAAACCCTTTTAACCCAACATTTAAATAACCCTAACAGTAACCTCAGTAAAGCCAATTGCTCACTAATAATTGTTCGTGGCGAGCTTTCAGTTATTTGCGATAGTCGAGTTCAATAATTGTTTTTATATCATTCCACAAAATATAATCATCATGTTACTTCCAGAGTTTCAAAACTGGAGTCACCAACCTTTACAAATCGGCCTGCATTGTTTACCAAATGGAGTGGTCAATAGTGCACAATGCTTATTTGTAGCAAATATTGATTTATTATGACTTCGCATACTCAGACCGTTATTTGCAGGTGAATCAACCAATCAGAATTCGGAATGGAAGAGAGTTGAATGATAATTTCAACTGACTGTGTTTTGTGTTAATTCTGTCATCAGTATATCAACAGAACGTCATCGAGCAGAAATCAGGAGAGCCTTCAGTGATGACAGACTAGGCACTGTTGCTGACTGGTGAGGCTTTAATACATCCCTTAATTACCATTCAATAACTAAAGAAAGAAATATTTAGCACTGGAGTTTTGTCAACATTATGCAGTAACATGCATTAATAATGTATTTACAATTCTGTAAGCATGTGACTTTGGAAGGAACCATTTGGAGAGGGGTCTCAGGGGTAAACTTCATATCGGACCTATCTCTATATAAGTCATGACATTATTGATAATTATTACTTTGGTAGGAATTGTAGGATTCCTACAGTGACATCATATTCCTACAGCCATAATATCTGCTAACCCTGACCTCAAACCTAACCCTCCACCAGGGTTTAGCCAGGGTTTAGGGTGTTTAGCCAGAGTTTAGTCATTCCTACCGATAGAATAATCTCTTATTACCGGTAATTCTGGAAACAGGAGGGTGCTTACATGTATCTTCAGTAAGTGGGTATGTCAGAACAAAGGCCTGATAAACATGGGGAATATTTTGTTTGAAGATGGGTGCCATTTCCAGAGTACACTAGTAAACACTTTCTAGTTAGCTCAGTGGTTATTAAGCACCGGTCTGAAGTGCGGGAGAACAACGGTTCAAAACCCTCAGGCCCTCTCGTCCACATTTATTTATCTTTGCACTACCAATTCATTACATTCATTGTCCATTACAAGAGAAATACATCTGTTTGAAGCTACTCTATGGAACTAAATAGTTAAGAATATGTCTAATGAATGTCTAATGTCTAATGAAGCTGTGTATGATGTTTAAGATTGTTAGTGGAAAGTGCCCGGAGTACTTAATAACTATGTAAATTATTTAAAAGTACTAGAGCCTCGTCTAACCTTGGTTTAGTCGTACCTACATTGTACATGTAAATGCCGAACAAATTCAGGGCTTCGTATATTTCATGCGAGCGGCACTCGATTATGGAATGCCATCAGTAGCTATGCGAAAAACATTTCCCAACTAAGTAATTTTAAGAAACATTTATTCAACAACATTTTATCCATTGTGCAATAACTGTAATAAAACATAAACATTTTAACATTACAAGAACATTTTAGTTCCGTATTTTGTCTACTTTTAGGACAAAATAATTGCAAATTACAAATTTTCTTTAACAATTAATATTACTTAAATCTAGTTTCTATATTGTAATTCTTATCTAGTTTTAGTTTTTATAATGAGCCACAATATAAACTACTGGGTCACCAGTAATTGTGTTTCTTACCCAATAAAGTCCATTATTATTATTACTTGGGCCAGGCCTTTGGCCGGCTCGAGTCAGAAATCGCAAGTGTTTATTATTAATGTTTGACATTGATGTCCAAAACTGTTATTACTACATATTAAATAATTACGTATAAATTATACTGTAAGTTATGTAAGTTTTTTTGGAAATAAATTAGGAAACATTTACAGAGCATATTACAGATGATTTAATTTGTAACCAGTAAGGGTATTAGTACATACATGTATAATCATTTTGCCAGTGAAGAGAGATGAGTGTAAGAAAGAGTTAGTGACAACAGATCAAGTTTTCAATTCTCCCCTACAAAACAAAGAAGGTAAAGGGGAATTTGGAATTTGATCTGTCGTCACTTAACTCTTTCTTGTGCTCAACTCTTCAATTATAATACTAGTAAGTAAGATGAAACGATAGATGAAATAAGTAACATTTGACTTGATTTCTGGTTTTAGTATCTATGGTCCCAGTACATGTGCAGAATGGGCGGCAGAGGGTCGCAGGCTTGTGCCCCTAATGCCACGCCTTGTTCCTCAAACAGTTCTCAGTGCAACTGCAACAGCTGCTGCAAATTCTGCTGCTGTATTAAATGCAAAAGTTATGCCATCTGTGTCTTCACAAGGTAAACGTTTGTAGGTTGATAAGCATCATAGTTATTGTACCATTAGAACTCGACAGGGGAAGGGGGTGGTGGTGGGGTTGGGCATTTTCCCTGTTGTACTAGGAAAAATCACTAAAATATGAGACCCTATTTAAGGGACAAGTGAGTACTTTACGTTTATTGAAGATTGTTATGTTTAGCGGGCATTGAGCAAAATAATGCACGATATTGCATGTCAAGAGTTAGGGGAACAAAAAAACGTACCTATTTAAGGATTGGATATTTTATTTAAGGATGATAATACAGAATATGAGACCCTATTTAAGGGTCCAGCACCTCAAAAACCATACCCTATTGTAACGTGTTTGGTTAGCTCATTATCAGACTGTTGTTGTAGCGCCCATAGCGTGTGTACCATATTTGGGCATCCATTGTGTCACTTGTCACCTAGTGGAATGTGTGTGATGCCAACCGGGAACTTTTACATGTAGGTGGCATATCAAACTTGGTCCAGATAGTTAAACTCGCGTTTCATGTTATGATCTTTATCGATTTCTAGAGTAGGTTATGGATAACTGGCAACGCGACACCTATCCCACAGCACATACCTACACGTATATGGCTTTTATATGGGAGTCCCCCCCCCCCCCCCAACACCATTTCTTGCAGTGAAGATAATCTCAAATAATCTCCCAATTCTTATGGCAGGGAGTAAATCAGTAGGAAGCACACTGCCCAGCTCCTCAGGGAGTGCTAATAGCATTGTAAATGCATCGTCTGGTGTACTGAAGGGCTCTCCACTTAAAATACCATCCAATTCAGGTAACTAAGGGTAAAACTGCAGCTATTTGATTCAAGTGATTTTTTGCTTGCACATGACACAACTTTCTGAAAAACTGTTGCATCCCCAGTATGCAGTGAAACTCGCACATGTAACTACTCTAGTATGCACAGGCGACGCAACAGCTTAACAAATCCTGGAAAAGAAATCTCAAGTAATTCAACTTAATGTTGAGTTTTGTACACAAAGTATGGCCTTGTACACATACAGCGACCTGAAAACATTTTTCCCATGCCTGCGACTAGTTACATAGCTAATAAGGAGCAAAAATGAAAAAAAGGCAGTGTGTCAAACCCATGCAGTCTACAATGTGTTGCATAGCCATCTTGCCAACGTTTGTTCCCAAAATGTGTCACCCAAGGCATATAGCCACTACCATGCACTGGGGACTCTGTGCAAACAAAAAATCACAAGTTAGTGTAGCTAACAGCTTAGGAGCCATTATTAAAACAGTAATAGCAAACACTGACATGTTTTTTTTTCAAGGGGAGCACCATTTTGGGGCCTCAAGTAGAGTAGCCCCCAATTATTATTTTTATTTAGGCATAATTTTATTACTTTAAACAAGGACCTGCACTATAAAATAAAGGGGATGTTTCTCCCCTATTCTCCACATTTGGGATTCAAAATTTGAAATTCAAATTCAGAACAGTAAAGCAAAAATTTAGGGAGCAAGCTTTCAGTTCTTAACTCACATATGGCGCCGCATCCGGGGATCGAACCTGGGCCACAGAGGTGAGAGGCGAACCACTTAACAACTGCGCCACCCCATCTTCCAGAGATCAATCAAGCAAAACATCACATATTGGAGCCTTGAACAGAGATGTTCACTTCACAAAGGCTGATTGACAACTGAAGGTGTGAGCATGCCTGGCAGAGACCTTTTATAGTGCGGGTCCTTGTTTAAGAAGTTAGTATTTTCATCAGTTTGTGGTGAAGTTATTTAATCACTAAAGAATAGGGCAACAATTTTTAATTATAGCAATAAGTTCATCAAGGGTCATTAGGGATATTGGTCTACATTGTACAGGGTGCACATTGAAATAGAGCTCTGTGTTTAAAACTATATGTAGTAGTTGAATGTCCACTATAAACACAGGGTAGTAAATATTGTAAAAAGGTAAACAATGTAAAAGACATTTATCTGAAGCACAAATTCTATGTAACTATATTCAAATGTCCTTCACAAGGGAGAACTTGTGATTTGGACTGCTATAATTGTGACACAATATGCTGCCATGCAGTTTACATTCAATCATGGACGATGAGTGTTCGTTGGAAACAATCCCCTTACTCTTTCATGAAATAGCCAACACTAGATTCTTTCACACCCCCTTGTATTGCCCAAGAAATTGCAGCTGCAGTGTTTCGAACCTCTGACTTCCGCACTCTAGACCATGCTCTACCAACTGAGCTACCCAGTAATTATTAAAAGCAGTATAGGCCTTTGAACTACTAGATTTTGTTAATTAAAAAGTTAGTTTTAAGCACTGGAGCTTCTGATGGTATTTGTTTATTTGTTATATATAATTATTTTAGAACTATTTATTCCATACATCGTAACTTCTCTAACTTTCCAGGTTCTGTAGAAGTTGATAAAGGGTGTGATGGAGATGACAGCAAAGCTAAGAAGAGGAGACGTCTCAGCCAAAGCATTTCAAACCCTAAACCTATCCAGAAAATAGTTGTTACATCACCAAGTGGAATCAACAGGCCAAGTACAAAAACAGCATCTGTCAGCACTATGACCAAAGTTGGTAAACCAACAGTTACGATAGGTGCCATCAGAGTCCCTCCCAAGATAACACTCCCGGCTTCTGCATCACAGATTAAGCTACTAACCAAAACAGTATCTATAACCCAAACTGTATGTCAGGCCAAGACCATGTTGAACTACAAGACTGTGTCAGCAACAAGTCCTGCCGCAGTCAAGGTTCAAACGGTCATGAGCCACACAACACCAAAACCTCAAGTCAAGGTTACAGGGCCAACAAGTGCTTCACCAACTAAAACTCTTCTTGTGCCAAAGTCTCGTTTGTTGACTAACCCTGGGAAGCCTGTGGTTGGCCTGGTATTACCAAAGACTGGTATTTCTACTGCTCAGCTCATTGCAAAGCAAATAGGAAAGCAGGCAGCAAGATTTAAACCACTCCTAGGCACTGTGAAATTTAAGTCTGCCACTCCTGTAACCATGGGAACCTGCTCTACAGTTACCATGGTAACCTCCAGCCCTAGTTCCCAAGCCACCCCAGGTAAGGCAGAGGTCCCTTGAGCATCCCTCACTTTATAATGTTATTGATTTTGACTTCTTTTTTTTTCACTGGCAGTTGGTTTTTTGCATGCTGCAAAATTTGTATTCCCAAATAGAATCATCATTTTTCAATATTTTCCAAAAGAAAAAAATCACCCAGCCCTCCTCTGCAAAATTTTTTGACCACCCTCCCCTACCCAATGAAAATCCCTTACAAAGCTTACAGCACTAAAAGCAAGCCAAGTGGTTTTCAGTCTTCATCAGGCTTCTTGTTCCCTGCTAGCAGAGGTCTCTCTCTGTCTTGATAAAATGGAAGGCGAGGGAGAGACCTCTGCCGACATCAGACGCTTTCTCTGTCGCGCATGTGTAAAGTTTCCTTGGCAACAAGTGACGTGATCTCATGTGTACTTATGAGCGCACAAAACAACTGTAACAAACAACTGATGCTTACAGCTATTTCCAGTAAAACGTGTTTTGGAAACAGGTTTGACTTGTCCATGAATGTGGACGGCAAGTGTCTGATGTCGGCAGAGGTCTCTCCCTCGCCTTCCATTTTATCAAGACAGAGAGAGACCTCTGCTAGCAGGGATGGCTTCATGATGTCCTCTATAGCTCTCTCCTAGTGACTGCATTGACCAAAATTAGAGCTGTTTTCATTCAATACCCTTAAAATTAATAGCAAGGTTTGCAAGCCATAGACTGAGGGAATCAGCTAACTCTGTTGCTACCATTCTGGGGAATTGTTCCTTTTTCATTCTAATTGTAATGCAGTCATGCCTGTCTGAATAAAATTAATTTTCTAAGAGACAATTCTCCAGAGCCCAGTTGTTCAAAGCTAGGGTAAGTGTTACCCCAGGGTTAAATTGCTAACCCAAGTGTAAACTGAACAGAGTACAACATTATGACATATTTAGCACTATCCTAGGGATACAGTTACCCTCGCTTTGAACAACCATGATCTGAATTGGGTGCCAACAGAGTTAGCTGATTCCCTCTATTTCCATCTCTGAGATATACCTTTTGTTCTTCATTGTTTTAGCTGTCAAATTTGACAAGAATGCAAAAGGTATATATATATATTTGCAGTGCAATGTTTTTGAAAACGAGTGTATATAAATTTATATATATAATAATTATATATATAACTGACTATGGTTAGCCAAACCTGGACTGATTTTGCACTCTAGGTTTTACTAAATAACTTGAGCCCAATTTAATTGGTCCAGTGGGGAAAGCTAAGGGTTAAAGTGCCTAATATAAACCCTTCTTGCAATTTTTATAGCTTAATGAACCTCCGAAAAGTTTTGAGTACTTCTGTGAATTAAGTTTTGGTTTACAGTGAATACTTTATGTCCTAGCTTGTTTTAAATTGTGTAAATTTGACCTTTCCTGACCCATGACTGCATAAGTAAAACCCTGGGTCAATTCCTGGGGTAAGAGTCATGTCATATAATTAATTTGGCTTTGCAATAATTGAAGAAATTAAAATGTTGATTAAATGACTTTTTTCTTTACTTAAACAACTCACAAACTGTGTATAATTTCTGTATATCGAGTTGTTGTGATAGAAAGGCACCAAGGAGAATAATGCATTTAAATGAGATGACATCTACATTTTGTACCCAGGGATCGACCCGGCTTCTACTTATGCGGTCATGCAAATTTACACAATTTCAAACAAGCGTAGAACATTGAGTAATATTCTCTGTACTAAGCCAAAACTTTATTTACAGAAGTATTCAAAAATTAATGTTTCGAAGGTTCACAGCTATAAAAGTACTTGCAAGAAGGGTTATAGGCACTTTAAGACAAACTGTGTAATAATTTAAGTGCTGTTGTCAACTTCATTTTTATGTGTGCATTCCTTGTATTTTTTAGGTTCTACTCTAACGACCCTACCAGTATCAAACTCACAGCCTATCGTAAGAGTCATCCAGGTTCCTGGCACTGGGGGTCTGGGAATTAGTAAACCTGTGGTTGTCATGACAACAGGCCTGAGTAAAACATGTGTTCCTAGCATACTTCCTATAATTAGTGCGGCAACAAAAATTGGACAAAAACAAGGTGTCCCTGTTGTCTCCTCAGGGGTAAGTTGATTATAATTATCAGCCTTGTGAACAAATCAGAAGTAATGAGAAACCAGTTAACTGACCACTTACCAACCAGTTACTGATCAGTTAACTTTAATACCGAGCAGTACTTTATACCAACCACTTACCAACCACTTACTGACACAGTTTTACCGACCACTTACCAACCACTTACCGACCAAGTACCAACTAGTTACCAACCAGTTACCATCCAGTTACTGATCAGTTACTGATCAGTTAACTTTAATACCGACCAGTACTTTATACCAACCACTTACCAACCACTTACCAACTTCATTTTTTATAAACCAGGGATTGACACTAATGGTTACTCTGTCAACAGTGGAAAGTAAAATTTTGATTTGGATAGCCAACAACCAACACGCTAAATTCCAATTCGATCTGTGGTTAATAGCCGGGTCCTGACTTTGATCAGCCCCCATGGTTGTTTCAGTTCTAGTTAGAAATTCAGAGTTTTATTTTAAATGTATTTTCTATTTTACTCAGTTTACCTTTCCACAGTGGCAATTAACACATCTTAAAAGTTAGTGTCAAGCTCCCTGTCAACATTGAGCACTGTTTTAACACACTCTAGGTAGCTGGACCATCAATCTTAAAGATTCCCATCAGTTCGACAACTTCTATTGCCCCGCACCCCATCGTTGCCTCATCAACACATGCTAGTAGACTTGCCACAACTGCAGTACATCTCCCCACATCCACACCCAAGACTGTTGTCATGACAACAGTAGTAGACGGCACCAAGAAGGTGATATTATCAATACCGACATCGGTGGCACCAACTCAGGCTAAGTCTAGTGGTCTGGTTACTAACACAGGACCACCAGTTGGTGGCTCAACTAAGACAAAAGGTAGATGAGCATATTTTAAAACAATTGTTTCTCCATTCTGTTCAACAATATTTTATTATTCGCTTTTGTGTGAAGTCATCACTGCCATCTTTGTTGCCGTTAATAAAATATGCCTTGTTAGCTTCTAATTATCTGGTTTGGTCAACCAACATGCGTAGCTGCCACATTATTGTCATTTAAATCTCTGGGGATTTATTGAAAGGAAACTGTCAAATGACTGCAGTTATGACAATCATGTTACAAATCATTGGTAGAAATCCATTTACTAGTAAACTACAGTGTACAATTAGATTGAATTTCATATGAGTAACATTTATTTAGTTATGGCAATGACCATATATGGCATGGTTACTGTGGCTGTGACATTGAAATGGTTTCCCATTGTTTTTGTCTTTCTGATCCAATCAAATTACAGAGTTATGGTTACCGTACAGTAAGTTCCAGTACAGTTACTGACAGTAAGGCTACGGATGTGCCATATTTTTGTCCCACTCATACAAAATCTGCTCTATTGTAGTTACTATAATAATTAGTTTAAAATATAGAGTATGTAGTACTATATGTTTGGGTTACTACTGGGAAATGCATATTGATTATAGGTGTCTTTGTTGCATTGTGTTGTCACAGGGCTAGGTACCTTGCTAATACCAGTGTCAAGTGACCCAACCCCAAAGCAGCCACCCAAGAAACAAGAACCCACCATGATACCCAAAAAAGGGAATGTGACATCACTTGAATGTATTGAACCAAGCAGCGTGCTGCAGGCTCCAACCCATATAGCTCCTAAACCAATCACTGCTCCAACAACTACTACCCAAGTAAGAGCAAGACCTCTGCCGGCAATATTACCTGCCCCACCCAAACACCCATTTGTGACGTCAACTAGTACAGGAGTTAGGAAGCTGCCGACAATCTTCCCAGCTCCTGTCAAGAGTGGTACCTCTGTGACGACAGTACTTGTGCCTATAGCACCAGGGATGACAACAGCAGCGGTAACAACACCAGTGCCTACTACCAAGGTGTTAACAAGTTTATCGGCTGTAAAGTCTGTTGCATCTGCTGTACCTAATGTACTGCCTGGGAGTAGTAGCTCCAACAGAGTGTCAGCATCTACTTCTAAAGGAACCACAGCAGCTCAAGAAAGAGTTAATAACCTCCCTGACAAGTTATCATCAGCTGAACCTCAGTGCAGTGGAGTGAATATCCAGGGTGTTAAATCATGGTCCCGGTTGCTAAGTGACAAAGGAGGAAGCGAGGAATCCAGTGAGCAGAGTAGAAGAGAGGTTTTGAAGGAGGGCAAATCTGAGAGCTCAAAAGAAGAACATAAAGCGCCTTTACCAGAGCAAACAGTAAATGTTGGTGAGTATGACAGCAACACATCATCCGACGATGACTCGATTCTTGTATGCTCAGAGACTATAGATAGTGGTGTTGGACTACATGGATTATCACCAACACTTGAGCACTTCCCTGGAGTGACCCCTGGGGCATCCCCTGGGGCTATTGCTGCAGAGAGTACACCATCGGCACACACTAAAGTCAATCTAGTGACTGATGTGGACCATACTTTAAGGAACACTACTAGTGTGGAATCAAAAAAGGAAATGTCTAAGAAAGATGAATATGCTCATAATATTCATCGTACACACCAAAACACTGGTGTCGCATTGGAAAAAGACTCTAACACTCAGTCGGAGGTCTTTATACCCTTGAAAATGCCATGCATTGGTTCCAAGAGTGGGCCTGGTTATGAAATGGAGAGTGTAGATGCCACCTCCCATCCTGGTGAACATGTTAAACTACAAGATGGACTTCAGTGTGCATTGACAGAGGAAACAAAGAGTTTACCAGACTTTGGAGCAGTGAGCTCTTTTTTGCAAAGTTTTACATCTAGTGAAAGTATGAGTAAAGATATTCTTAACATGGCTGTTAATACTGCAGAGGTACGGACTGACGCTAATTCAAGCGATGGTCTGAGTATTCAAGAAGTACATCGAGAAATTAGTAACCTCTGTACACCTACGGAGAATACCACCGACAAACATCAAACTGAGATAAACAGAGAGTTCCAAGTAAGCCCCCAGAGTTCATTTAGTCTGCCTTCGAGTTCAGCAAGTTCTGAGATTGGAGATATCATATTTACTATTGATCCAAGTAGTTCCCATAGTGACCACAGCTTGGAAGAGCACAGTACGCTGGATGTTATGAACGATCCCTTGAATCTGGACTTCAATGTTGATATCATGTCGATGCATAGTTCTAGTGTTGATACTGATAACAAGGATTTAACAGACAGTGAAAAGTTGACTTTGGAGGCTATTGCGAATGTGAGAACAAGTGGGAGAAAGAGGAAAGCACCAATGCCTCTTAACTTGTCACCTCCAAGGCAAACTAGTGGTTGGATGAGAGGAGCATTGAGGTATGTTGTCTTGGGTGGCAGGATTTAATTGTTAGTGCAAAATGTCAAACACTTAACATTGTCCAATATTGTTATTGATAATGCCCAACAGAAAGCAAGAAAACGTGGTTACAGATCTCTATAGAAGTTTATTTTCCTAGTTAAATAGTCGAAACAGGTTAAGCATTCCTCCAAAGAGCCAGAAATGAAATTTAATAATTTTTTGAAATTTCATTTCATTCTTCGTTTCAAATTTGCGTGACGACACTAAGAACAGCTGTGAAGGGGACTAAAATTTAAATACGCTATGGAATAAGATATACAACTGAGCCTTTTGCAGGTAAATACTTCATGGTAGTGATTCATTCCATATAGTCTCCCTGCATAATAAAACAGTAGAGAAAATGATTATACCTCAGGGAGACTATTTACATGTAGAACGAAACACTACCATGAAGTATATACCATTTTGCACATAAATACAACCAAAATTCAATTGAGACTCAATTTGAATTGTGCAAGTTTAATTTTTTAACAATGGAAGTTTGAAATGTAGAATGAAATCAAATTTCGAATAATGAACTTCATTTCGTGTTCTACATGTACAATTGTATGGAGGAACACTTGACCTGTTTTGACTGAAAGTGCATGTTTTCTGTCTCTCTACAAGTTTACTTCAGAAGGTCTGTACTTTCCGTGGACAAGGGAGAAGGAAAGGGGACATCAGCGCAGCTTCATGGTTCCTAAGACCAGGTAAATAATAATGATCACTCATGGTGATTCTAATGATGATGACGATGATGATGATAATTATGATGATTCATAATACATTTGTAATTAAGTATTAATGATGATAATAAGATTAACCAGTGAAATGTTGCTCAAGGTTGTCCTATATTCTCATCCTCATCCAAAAAGATGTGAACTTCAAGGTCTTATTGCATTTTGGAGAGTCAGATTGTTTCACAAAGGCAGCACCTTCTGTTCAGTTATTTTAAGACCTTGAGAGGTTGTCTGTCTAGGGTTTAAACCCTACCACAATCTTCCACGAATTTTGTTAAAAGGAATGGCTAACCGATTTGGTCTGATTGACGATGTGCTTGCTTGGTTTGCATCATACATGTATTTGTCAGAGAAAGCAGTTCGTCAGTGTGTCTGGTGGCGTTCCAATGCAACATGACTTATTATTTGGACTTCCTCAGGGCTCCGTGCTCAGGCTCATTTTCTTTTTACTATATACAGCACCCCTCGCAGACATAATCCGCAATCATGGAATGGGTTTTCATCTTTATGCAGACGACACCCCAAATGTATATTTCGTTCAAGTCCTTAGAGGCAGACTTGGCTAGGCCAAAGTAGAAGTGTGCACCCAGGATATTGACCAGTGGATGTCACGGAATATGCTTAAAATGAATAGGGGCAAAACTGAACATATGATTCAAAATGTTCGACATCGTCCCCTACCCCCTATAACCCCGGCGAAACTATGATGAACAATTCATGAATGGTTCATGAATTTATGTCCATGAACATTCATGAAATATTCATGAACTGTTCATGAATGGGAATGGACATTAAATGGCCACATTCATGAAAGATAATTTTCATGAACATCTCATGACCTAAAAGTACATGAACATTTCATGACGATGGTTCATGAACAGTTCATGAATCAGGCATGAACATTTACAGGCACTGTTCAAATAAATTTGTGTAGATTCATGAACAGTTCATGAATAAGGCATGAACATTTACAGACACTGTTCAAATAGATTTGTGTTAGATTCGTGAACAGTTCATGAATTAGGCATGAACATTTACAAGCAGTAATTCATAAAATTTATTAGATTTGGTAGATTCATGAATATTTCATGAATCGGACATGAACACATCAGACAGCAGATTTGACCATGATACAATTATAAATAAAGTAAGATAAAAACAACATCAATAAAGAGTTAATGCCTGTTTCATGCTAGTCCAGCTTTTAGTTTATTATCTATAGTATGATTTCTAGTTCTAAATACAAGTGATTCAGTTTTTCAGTCACTACATCATGTGTACTGATGCATTTGACTTTCCCTGTTTATTTCAAGACTTGGCAAGCTTAAATGGATCTGCAACTCCAAGACCTGCAACAATATAACCAACAAATCTGGAATTATGATTATAATTGCTTTTAAAATTGACAATTTAGTAGGATTTGTTGCTCTGTGAATCCCGAAGCAGTAATCTCTTGGTTTGAAAAAATTATGCCGCAGGGTTTAGAACTTCGATTCACGTATACAAAATATAAACTTTATTCCAAACTATAAGATCTACAAAAGTCATCACTGAAATATTTTCGTGGTAAGAACAGTTTTGCCAAAGATTAATGCGAATTTTGCTGAACGAATACGGGAGCCCCAGATAATGTCAGATAATGTCGGATAAAATAACGGCCATTTTTGATGACATGTTCGGGAAGAATTTTACCACATTGACATTGTTATTTGAAGTATATTCTATGGGAACAATAATCTATTAAAACGAACTGAATTACTAGAAAACTCTAAGCTACATGTATAATTGTGATTTTAGGTAGTGACTGTTGCGTGAAACTGATATGAAAGCACATATATCGTATTTCCAGGTGGTAGGATAAAGTAAGACATTTTAAGCTTACCTACTCGGCTACTGTACATATTTCCCCATTAGATCGTGTCATCCAGAACTAGTGATGCCTCTCAGTTGCAGCGGTTATTATTATCATTCCATCTAAAGAATATTGTGCTTGAAATAGGCTTTGAATTGACCTTTCATTGAGCTTGTAAAACTCGAATTCCAACCGAGCAACACACATCCCTTCAAAGAATAACCGCCCCTGGAGTTCTGGCAACTCTGCCAACCAAATATGGTCAACTTGGTTCCAGTCTTAACTCATAAAAGTAAGAGTCGGAGATCGAAGGTCCTACGTTCTTCTGTTCGAATTTCTTAGCAGAAATTAATACACATTTTCAAAGGGGCAGACAGAAATACTTTGCTTATATAAACGATGGGAATTTCCTTTTTGAACAAGCCAGTCAAATTGGTAAGTCAACTCTTAGTCTAAAATAACCAGGAGAATGCTGTGATGCTTAATATTATTTTAGTCTCAGCCCTCAACCTCCTCTCATGTGACTGCTATCTTAATTTAACTGATTTTATTTCTCATTTCATTGTATTTATTGTGATGTTTATCCTGCCTTCAAATAAGATAATTATGTAGCTTTTCCATGCAGTAGTGTCTGTTCCATAAGGATTCCCTGAGAAACCTGGCAATTCATTTTGCAAGGGGAACTTGGCTGAATGAACTCATTTGAACTGGAAAAGACAGAATGCATTGTTGTTTCATTGATTACGTTGTCTGCCAGACGGATTCTACTTCTACTTTAGTTATTAACTGATAAAACGGTGTAACCATATCACATCAGTGTAAATTAAAAAACAATTTACGATAATGACAGCTAGGTTAATAATAATGCCATGATAAAAGGAGACATACTTAGTAATATGATAACAACATTAAAAAAATAAAACCATTCTCCTGATTCAATAAAATGTTGGCGTACAGTGGTCTTAAATTTGTTAGTGTCATTATTATTAACTAAGCTCGGGGAGCTAATAGACCATGGAAAAAAGTTATTGCTATGTTGATTACAGTTTGAATGTGGTCTCAAAAATAACAGGGTTCGTAAAAGTTCATCAGAGGTTATTAATGTTGCAGTTGATGAATTTCTTGTGAACTCTCATGAACTTTCTAGCATTCTTGAAATGTTCATGAAAGGTTCTTCAACTTATTATTTTGTGAAATTATAACAGTTCATGAGTTCACGAAAGTTCATTAGAGATTCATTATTGTATTTCATGAATTAATTATGAACTCTCCTGAACCATCTTAGGTTCTTGAAATGTTCATGAAATGTTCTTGAAATAATTCAGTGAACCTTTCAAGAAAAAATGTATTTTGTTCCATTCATGAACAATTCATCATAAGTTCATGAACATATTTGGTATTTATCAGTGACCATCAAATATTCATGAACAGTTCAATGAACATTTCATGAATTTTAGTTCATGAACTGAGACAATTGCCAGTCAAGAACATATCAAGAACTATTCATGAACTTTCATGAACAGTTCATGCTGGTTCATGAAATCATGAACATATTTTCGCCGGGGAACTTCTGTTTCCATGGGGTGCCAGGTCAATGAAATCTGTAAATCAGCGTTTTTTCATCTACGAAACGTATGGCGAATACGAAAATATATCTCAGTGCACTCGGCTGAGGTATTAGTGCATGCCTTTATTACATCACGGCTGGATTTCTTCAATTCATTACTTTGTGGACTGCTAATGACCACAATTGATCCAGAAACTTCAGAGTGTCCAAAATTCAGCAGCCAGATTAATATGTATGACAAACAAGTACGACAATATTACACCCGTTTTAAAGGAGCTACATTGCAGGTTGCCAATAGAATATAGGATCAGTTTTAAGATATTATTACTTACATATAAGTGCCTGAATGACACGGCTCCTATTTATCTGAAAGATCTAGTCCGTCCTTATGTACCGAAATGGCAACTAAGATCTGCCTCTATGAACCTGTTAGCCATTCGCACCATATAACTTGAAAGGGTATGGCTATAGAGCCTTCTCTGTGTCCGCGCCTACTCATTGGCTCTGGAACTCACTACCAGACTTTATAAGAGATATAAGCCAAACAGTTGAGAGTTTTAAAATACATATTAAGACTTATCTTTTTAGACAGTCAGGCATATATTTTTTTTTATGAATTTTTCTTAAGATTTTTATTTTTATATTATATGTAAAGCGCTAATGGACTGTAGGGAATTGGCGCTATATAAATGTATTATTATTATCTCAGATCATCCCTTTGCCACTGAGGTAATGGATGCAGTAAAAACACTTATCTCCATGAAATCACATTCAGCATTGAAAATAAGATTATAAATATTTTTTTCAGTTAAAGTACTCAGTAAATAAAGATGTACAGGTATTACATGTTTTTAATTGAAGGCAGCAGAGGCATGTGCAACATGTCTGTCACAGGCCTCAAAATTAAAAAAATGTTAGTAAACACTTGGTATCGAAGATCAAAGTTTAAGAATTAAGGCTTGAATCCCAGCATGACCTCGGAGTAATTTGATAACAATTAGTAATGCTCATTTTAGAACCACAAGTTAGAACCACAACTTCCACATAATATTGTTAAAAGTTGGGGGTGAAACAACCAGAGACCATAAAATATCAGTTGGTATTAAATGCTTTCCACCATTTCTAAGATCCGTCAAATCACAGTTTTGCTGAGACTGAATCAGATCAATAGATCTTGCTTCTTTAGTCTTTGATAAAATACAATTAATACAGACAATGGACTGATAACTAAAGCAGTTGTATGTATTTAGCATCTTCCCTTCTTGAAATCTTGACCGATCCTTGCCCAGTACAAATAGCTGAAATATCAGACTCTTACCGATCCCCGATCCAGTAGACAACGGCAAAAACATATTTATGATTAACTAAGTGCTTGGCGAAAAATTTGCCACTCAAACTGAGTCCCAGTTTCAGCCATAATTAGTTGCCTGATCCATGCACGATTGATCACTTGATTGCAACTTTCCACTTTTAGCCAATAGGAGAGCTGCATTCGTGGACAAACGCAAGGAACTCTAAAAGGTATACCTTGCATGCAGGCTCTTATTTCCTTTTCTCCTCACCCCATTTTGACCGCACGTCACAGGTAGCCATTCCGAAAACAAATTAGCAAAAAAACACATAAGATCCACTAGCAGACTATCCTTCTACCTACTTTCAAGTCCCTGTATGTGGCTTCAGTATGCTCCCACTTGGAGTATGCCTAAGAGGTCTGGAAACTCTAACCAAACTTAGTGGAAGGAGTACATGCAGCAGTGGGCCACTCAACTGCTATTGCCAGATTTGGACTATCTTACAGTATTGTGCAAAAGTCATGCAAACACCTTTCGCCAAATTTCGGGGCTTTACGGCGAAAATGAACGCAAATTTTCATGAACCAAAATTTTGAAGATATTTCTGAAAAAAATTTGTTAAGCCTTTCGTTTAATCTGTGCGACATTTCGGATCACGATATTTCAATAACCTGGTCCAAATTTTCATTATTTTGACAATAAGGGAAATATCGTTGAAATGTCACTCGCAGGTTGGCGATATTTCGCCTTGGCATTTGAATTTACGCTTATCTGATCGATTCTTCGTCGAAATTTGGAACGAAAATTTGTCCAGGTGACATTCGGAGGAACAAAGAGCGAAATTCGTTGAAATACATTTGTATTACTTTTGCACAATACTGTATGCAGTTGGGCCGCCTAGGTTTGCTACCGCTTCTATACTGCCGAGAGGTCAAGGACCTATATGTATCCACATTTTACAAAATGAAATGCGGATAATTATTATAACTGCATGCAAATTCGAATCATACCTATCATTCAGTTCCGACGAGAGGCTTAGGTCTTTCTTTGAGGGCAAACTTAAACTTGGATGATGTAGAACTGAGTTATTTAAATTGTAAACATTCTATAATAGAGTACCTTACTAATGGAACAATCTACCAAAGCATACAACTGTAAAAGGTTATCTAATCTAAGCCCTTCTGCCTTTCATAAATGCTGTAAGAAGTTTTATCAGAACAAAATCAAAGATTTCAACCCAGATCGATTGACCATCTGTAACCTGGGCATGATTCGACTCTTACTAGCTCTATTAAGTACATTATAAATTATATTAACTGTTAATGCAGCTGTTTTCAGAGGTAAAGAATGTGATGTAAAGTGGTAAGCTGTAGTGCTAAGTGTGCACGCCCTACGAGAGAAAGAGAAAAAATATCTGACCCAAGTGGGACTCAAACCCAACAACTTCCAGGTTACATATCTGGCGCTCTACCAACTGAGCTATCAAGTCAGATGAGAGCAATCGTGGGTATTGGTGCGTTTTTATGGGGTCGACACGGCGTCGACTCGACACGACACTTACTAGTGCGGCAAACATGATTTCATATCATAACTGCATATACATATAATCGCCGTGACCCCATAAAACGCACCAATACCCACGATTGCTCTCATCTGACTTGATAGCTCAGTTGGTAGAGTGCCAGATATGTAATCTGGAAGTCGTTGGGTTCGAGTCCCTGACTTGGGTCAGATATTTTTTCTCTTTCTCTCGTAGGACATGCACACTTAGCACTTACACTCTGCTTACCACTTTACATCACATTCTTTACACTTACTAGTGCTACGCGGCAAACATGATTTCATATCATAACTACATATACATATATAATTGCTGTGACCCCATAAAACGCACCAATGCCCACGATTGCTCTCATCTGACTTGATACCTCAGTTGGTAGAGCACCAGACATGTAACCTGGAGGTTGTTGGGTTCGAGTCAGGGTCAGAGATTTGTTCTCTTTCCCTCGTAGGGCGTGCACACTTAGCACTACAGCTTACCACTTTACATCACATTCTTTACACTTACTTAAGTGCTACGCGGCAAACATGATTTCATATCATAACTACATAATTATACATATATAATCGCTGTGACCCCATAAAATGCACCAATGCCCACGATTGCTCTCATCTGACTTGATAGCTCAGTTGGTAGAGCGCCAGACATGTAACCTGGAGGTCGTTGGGTTCGAGTCCCACTTGGGTCAGAGATTTTTTCTCTTTCCCTCGTAGGGCATGCACACTAGCTTAGCACTACAGCATACCACTTTACATCACATTCTTTACACTTACTAGTGCTACGCGGCAAACATGATGTTATATCATAACTACATATGTTTTCAGAGGTGTTTTATTTTGGATGTGTATGTATATATGTGTGTGCTTTTGTTCTCACCATTATCTGATTAATTGTAACTGAGAGCCGGGGTATGCGTGTATATATGTGTGTATGTACATAAATTGTGTGTCTGAGGAGGGCGTGTCTGGAAACATCCATATATTAACTAATTAATAGTAATAAAATAATCTTAGCTTCATTCAGTTTTTTGTTATGTTGGATTTTTTTTGTTACTTATGGACAGTTGCCTGTTATTATTAGGCATTAGCTTTAGTATCCATTTTGTTTTGTTAGTTACAGATGGCCTATTATTAATATTAGCTTTAGTATTTATCTAGTATCAATTATATTAGTTTTATACAGGAGCATGAGCTCCTGTTTCATAATACTGTAAACACCGGCAGATAAGCCGCACTCGACGCAGATAAGCCGCACCCCGAGTATAGAAGCTCAAATTTTGGAAAAAAGTTTTGGAAGGAAAATCAAGATTAGAAATCTGCATCACCTTCCATGCCCCGTCAAACTTTCAACGAGATAACTCTGTAGTTTTACCCAATTCAAAATCCGAAAGTGTTTAAACTTCATGTCTACTTGTCTACACATACATGTATACAATAGAACTTAATTTCCATAGCATTTGCTTGACAGTACATTTTCGTCTATGCAGTCGTGTTCATCAATTAAAGCTTAGAAACCACACATTTTATTGGAAGAGAGAAAATTGGACACTAGAATGCTGCCATGACGTGTGCACAGATCGCACAGAACAAAATCAAAATATGGATTGCAGTGAGAACTTTGCCTTTTTTTCTGCTGTACATGGTTTAATATCACATCTACAAGGACATCTGGAAGTGATCTATCAGGGAGAAACTGATTGCTCATAGAGAGATGGAAAATCAGATCAACAAATTTACTGTTAAAGTACTATTTATAAAACAGCAGAAAAACAGTTGGTGATCATCTACCACGTGAATACTCTGGAATAGCGCAGAGGAACTATAAAATAAATAATAACTGTTGAAGTTACTGGGAAACGCTGACACTACTGTGGAATAGTTTGCCATCAGACCTTAGACAGACGTCATAACTGACAACTTTTAAATCTCAAACACGCTGCCATGATTTTTCGGGGTGAGCACTTAAAGACACAGCATCCTGGCTTGTAAAGCAGGGAAATTTTATTTATTTTTAGTTTTTATCATAAAAAAAATATTATAGTTTATGTAGTAGTAGTAATAGCAATTTATATTTATATTAGCTATAGTCATTAGTATATTTAGATACCATAGTATATAGCCATTTCCATAATTGTATTTTTATCACTCCTTGAAGGACCTACCTATCTTATCTAATTATTATCCAAGTGTAATACAATGTTTGGCCATACAAGTCGGTCTTTCCACATCATTCAAACATTTGAAAATATAATTCATTGCAATCGATTTCGCGATCGTTTTTGCCTAGTAATTCCAGGCCTCGTGCGCTAAGAACAGGTATTCCGCGATTAGAACTGCTTTATATCTCCTGCATGAGTATTGTATCATAAATTATCATGTTTGTTTTATTTATATACAATCATAGCTGGAATTTCCAATGGGGTGGGGGGTCCATGTGGCAAAAGTCTGGAAATTCCGGAGGGGAGGGGGGTGGGGGTACAATTTGGGCACCCATTTCGGAAGATCCAGAGGGGAGGGGGGTCCAAGAGCAAATCCCTTCCGTGGGGGGAACTGTACCACACATTACTAAATGCATGAATATGACGTACCAAATGTGTGTGACAGTATCAAAAAGAAAATCATACTGGTACAGAGTACAGACTAATGGAGTGTCTTAGTTAGTGGAATCTCTGGTAAGTTTAGTCATCAGACATTAGTAATAAAATTAACTTAGTCGCATTAGTGACACCAGTTTAAATTATTATACACCAGTTTAGCTCAGTGGTTAAGCTCCTGTCTGTCGAGCGGGAGGTTGCGGGTTCAAACCCCAACCAGACCAATACTCAGGGTCTTAAAATAACTGAGTAGAAGGTGCTGCCTTTGTGAAACAATCTCGTTCTCAAACTGCAAATGGTTATTAGGCCTTCACATCTTCTCGGATAAGGACGTTAAATCGTAGGTCCCACGTCGGCCTCAAGTTTATCAGTCTCACCAGACTGTCACGAGTTACCAACATTAAATAAAGTTGCTTTATTTTACTTTACTTTATATACACTATTCTTTTCACAGTTGACCAAACTGATGCTCCTGGATACTACAAAGTTATCAAAACTCCAATGGACTTTAGTACCATCAAAACCAAACTAGAGGTAAACTATTAATGTTCACGACAGGTAAGGAATGGACAAGAAACAAGTCAAATTAATTATACTCTGATCAAAGAAGCAGAGCAATGATCCATGTTTTTTTATAAGGAAATTGGTACATGGTACATGGTACATGGTACATAACACTTACCGAATTTTATCATATATAAGCCGCACCTTTTTTGACAAAAAATTGCCACAAAGTTGGGGGTGCTGCTTATATGTGAGTGTTTTCAGAAAACGTTTTTGCAATGACCGCAAACAAAACCATATGAACAATAGAAATGGCACATTCAATTCACAGAACACGAGTCCCAGCAAGATTTATACTCAAACTCATCTCCTTCGCTTTCCAAAGAAAACTAGCTGTCCAGTTGCCTGTCATCTTCTCTGCTTACTCCTCGATGCTTCCTAGTGTTGTTAAAGGCCTTAATTGGTCTTGGAATTTTCAAATAAAGTATAATTCTCATCGAATTCATGTTCAACTTCAGAGCTGGATCACGCTCGATCAGATGTTTGAGAAAACTATCGCCCCAGGCCTCCTTGAAAATCCAAGATGGCAGACCACGGACTCAGACACCTGCTCATATAGTTTCGCCAGAAAATCTTACTTTCTTGTGCGCTTAACTCTTTACCGTCCAAGCCTGTAAATAGGAGACGCATTAGTCCGTTACTAGAAAAATTATTGCATCACGTCTAGACATTCTGGAAAGACGATGTTGCAATATTATGCGAAGGGATGTATGGCTTCAAAGTCAGAGCTATAACAGGGATCGCTCGACTCTTTCACTATGGAGAAAAGCTCATTCGTTTTGGCGATTGTTTCGTTTCTTCGATTTTCACGAATTTTGAGGAGCTGAAAATCGGCTAAAAAAAAACCTTTCCATTCACACTTGAAATCAAGAGCAAATACAAAATAACCACTCAGTCGTTACGGTACCTTGTTTAATCTTTCCAACCAGCAGGTTTGTTTTCACAAAACACACCAAGTGACGGTGAACCACGCCGATGTTTGCACTGCATTTCACTCAACCACATTTTCCTGCTCCCACCTCCAATTGCATGCTGGGTAATGGGCAAAAATTCCACAAGGGGTTCCCCCCTCTGGGACGCCGGTAGGTTTTTTTTATAAGTCTTTTACCCCTACAACCAAGAGCGGTGATTTGGACTCTTAAAATGAGGCTGTTGCTTTAAAGTGACAAAAACACATCATAGAATTCACCCGAATGGCATTGTGGAGAAAGTTTGAGCCCTCGGCTTAAAAAGTCAGCAGTATTTAACTACCCCGGGCTAGCCAAACTTGAACTGAGGGGGGAGGGTTGAGTTAGCACTCGGGATTTCACCAATTGAGCTCACACACGATCGGACGACAAAGAGTTAAAGGAATTAAGTTCCTTAAATATGTTGTTGGTTAATGGGGAAACAACAGCAGAAGAATTCTGAAGTGATTTAAAGTCAGTTTATGAAACATCATGAAACATCTGTTCAGTCACTGTTCTGTTGATGCAATTATAACTTACTGGTTAAATGCCAAAGCCTACGGATTTCAAATGCCAAAAAATGATGTCCCACTCACTACTTAACATTTTATTTATATCTTCTTTTTCCTTAATTCAAGAACAAGAGCTAGTCATACTTTATTTTTGGCATCTTTCCTGTGATCTGCAAGCATTAAAACCATGCATGTGCACTCATGATAAACAGTTACTTGGAACCGAGAATGATGCCATCTTTAATTATTTTGTATCATGTGTTCTCCGTTCTCTAACATGGTAGAGACTTGTTTCCATACCTCAAACTACTCTTGGTCTGAAAAGTCACATAAACACCAATACAAGCCCTAACCCGACCATAAAAAATACTCTTTAGAACTGGTCAGTTCCCAGGTAAATGACAAGGATTTAGGACTACTGTGTGGCTAGAGTTCACAGGTAAACAAGAAGAGAAGATAAATGAGGGAGAAAAAAGTAAATGTTTTTGCCAGTTCTACTGGGGTTCGACCCCGTAACCTTCATCATTTAAGTCAAACATCATAATTAACCATTATGCTAAGCAGACCATCCATGCTCAGAGTGTGACAAATATTCATTTTTATACTTGATTAGTGCCTATATGTACAATGTAACTAAGTACCCAGTCGTCTAGTGGCTATAAAATTAGGGCAGTTTGGATGATGGAAAGAAGTGTCTGCAGGTACCCTCTAACAGGCAGTCCACAAATGCAGTTAATAATTAAAAACATTCAAGATGGGGGCACACCCAATGGAAAAAGACCTCATGTGTTTAGCTTCGATTTTTCAGTATTTTTGTCAGGTTGATTAACTGTAAACATCCTCAAGCCATGTTAAATAATCATAGGAGATTTGAGATCCAGATCTGGTTTGCATTTATAAACACACCCCACACTTTGCCAACTGACACTTCCCAACTGTTGGCCAACAGTGTCAAGGCCGACACTTTAAAAAGTTATCCCAACTGTTAGCCGTCTAATGATAATATGTCACCCGTGAGTTGGTCGACCAACACGTCCGTTGGATCATAAAATACACTTTTCCCTGATGTTACAATGTGACAAGAACAACAGTCATGTGCAGCCTAGACTGTATATTATTAATATTATATTATTATCTCCTGCTGCACTTCTTTGTAATTTTCATCTCATTTCGAGACAGATGCATCACTTAAGGCAGCATGACTTGTGTATGTTAAATATAATGAAATTACATAGTTTACATGCATTTTGATTAGTCAGAGTCAACCAAGAAATATTAAATATAATTATTGAATAATTGAGGGAAGAAAAGTCCTATGATATATTAGGGTAATTCTTTATGTTTTTTTCATCTGCAGACTGCTATGTACCAGGATTATGAGGAGTTTCATAATGATATGCTACTTGTCAAGACAAACTGTTTGAAATACAATCCCCCTGGACATGATGTTACAACGGTATGTGCCAGAAAACAATATGTTGTCAGGCATACGAAAAGTTAGTCTTTGAAGGTTTTAAATAGCTAATTCTCAGTACAGAATTTGTCGCAACATTTGTCCTCCCACATCAGAAACACAAAAAAAATCTTGCTTTAGAGTCTTTATTGCTTCTAATGTATGGCTCTACGACTAAATGCTTAAGGTGAGAGCATTTCGTATTATTTTACACTTAGAAGGTTCAAGTCCATTTCGTTTTCACTGAGATCAGTCAGCTTCGCTGTTACCTGGCCTGTGCTCCTTTAGTTTAGACATTTTGATCAGAGATATGAGTGGAGAAATCAAAATTATAATCGAAGGATTGCAAGTCTGGTTGTGGTGAAGATCTTAAAGAATCACATATGGAAGGAAATAATTAAAAGTACAAACCAGCGACTTGTCAAACTCAGTGCTGAAGTTGACGAAGACATCTGCCTTTACACACTGTCAGATTAAATAAGGCATCTCTGAATCAGTAGTTGTTCAAACTTTGGTACAAATTTATAATTGCATGCTTTCAAGGCATAATAGTTGATACAATTCAGTAAACACCACACTCGGTTCGCCGCCATGATTATGAGCTATGTAGCCTGAGGCCACACCACATTTTTATGGTGTGGCCTGGTTACATTTCTGGCATGCACATGCAATATCTACTGGACACTCTTTCTTGCAACCTTCCAATCTACAGAGCAGTCAAAAGAGAGGCCAGGTCAGGACTAACAAAAAGTGTGCAGTGTTAAAAATAGGAGCCAGGTCTCAGGTGTTTTACCCGACAACTTTCAAGAAAGACGACTTCTGCATTGAATATCAATTGTTTTAAATTAAATATTAGTATAACTCATACTGACCCCTTAACTTTTTTTACTTGACCCTATATAAACGATTTTGCTGGGGCAGATCCATGGTTTCCCTGTGGTCTTCAACACTTTCTCTTCATAAATGGGGGATGCTAAAGAACCTATTGTGCTATTTGTGAAGAGAATGGGATTGTTACCAAGTACAACAGCCTGCCTTTAAAGTATGTCAGTGCTATGTGCCTGAAGCTTTATCCACCCCCTTTTATAAAGAAAAACAAAGAAGTTCTCCTGATCGAATCCCCCTTTCAAAGCCCCCTCCCCTCCCCCTCAGAGAAACCTGGATCCATCTCAGACTTGAGTACAATACTGCAGTAACAATCTCACAATGAAGTTTTACGGATCATTCTGTTCTTAACTTTCCGTCCAAAATCTGTGGTGCATCACCATAGCGATGGGCTTTGGCTCAAAACGGTCTTGCAACAGTTGTAATGTGGTGTTGGTGTAATGGTAATAACATACATTGCATTGTATGTTGGTAAACACAGGACTGTGATGAGGTGTTCAAGTTCTATGAAGCAGAATATGCAAAGATGTTAGAAAGATGGGAAAAGGTATGATCACAATTTTGTCCAGCATGTTATTATTTTTATCTACAAAATGATAATTAATTTACAATTTTGAAAGGAAATTAAAACACAAAATTTGCCATTGAGATTCAATGTTGTTGTTTGTTTGATTTTGATGTTAGATCATCCAGCCTAAATCATTGCCTTTTTTTGTTTCAGTGTCACGTATCACCTGCAAAGAAGCCTCGTACATTATCCAAATCAGAATCTGTGGGCTCCAATTCATAGCAGGGATGACTTAAGTACACTAGTCTGTTTACATTAGGATGTCCAGGCCTCGAAATTAAGTCAAATCCTTTAGTTAGTTGCCACTTGATGACTAGCAAATAAAGTCCAAGTTGTCAGACAACAAATGTTAGTAGCTGAGTTAGTGACTAATCGGTAAGTTTTAGTTGGCAAACATGTTTTATAGCCACATTCATTGGCAACTGTAATTGCAAAAAATATGGGAATAATGATTTAACAGGTTTCGCATCTGTTTAAGGTTACTGGATACCTTCAAAATGAAAAAGATGGTGAAATCCCCCCCCCCCCCAACAGAAATGTAGTTTTAGTAGCAGTGTTTGATATACCAAAAACTCCGTTCAAAAAAAAAAATATTGACTGAGAAATACCAAAAGGAAGTTTTTAACCAGAAGTAAAAGGTTCTGTTTGATTGACAGCAGATCAATTAACACATGACAAGTACTCATGCACTCACCCGTATCGAAAGTGTGGGGAAAGCTAGCGCATAAATTCATTTCATATACCAATGTTTACGTTTATTGAAAAACGTTTTTCCACACACGATTCCATAATTCCATCGGTTGTTGGCCTTATGTCTTCCAAAAAGCAAGCATGGATACTCTTAGCTTGGAAAACAAAGAAAAATGAAAAGCAAAACAAGGCCAATTAACAATGCATACGACTTCGAGCCAAATAGAAGTCCTCGCAAAATAACTAATCTCCAAAAGCATGTGTGCTTTTTTCCGATTTGTTTTTAGTTTTAAAGATATCGGTCCAAGCGTGATGGCTTGGCAAAAATAATCAATGACTCGACTTTAAACTGCAATAATTTCGCATAGAAAATAGATATCAAAAATGGCACAAACCCTTTTGGTGATCAATGACCGCTTAACTTGACACAAGTGTAATTACTTCGTAAGTATAAAAACCTGGTGCTGGTAATTCGCATTTATAAACGTCTTTGACATCAGGTTAAAGTGACTGTAGTTTTAAATCTAGAGTATAATTCCATATAAAATAACCTTTTACTGGTATTCTTCAGTTATCAACCTTTCCATTGATATATATAGGTTCCCATATTTTGTTCGCCGAGCGCCCGCGTAAATGCATTTTTGCGGAAATCACTTTTGAAGGTATCCAGTAACCTTAACGGGTAAGATTAATTGTGAATGTCTGCTAACTGCATTAGTCACTTGGGCCTGGGGCTAATTGTGAGTAACTTGAACTCCAAATGTGAACACACTCAGTGAATGCCTTAACTTACCAGTATATCACCTCTTCACTCCTGCATCCATTCCAGAATACATAAGACTGTGCGGCTAAAGTGAACAAGTTGCGCCGTAAATAATTATGTTGTCGGTAAGTGGTTGGTAAGTGGTCGGTATATTTGTGTCGGTAAGTGGTTGGTAAGCTGTTGGTAAGTGGTTGGTAAAATTGTGTCGGTAAGTGGTTGGTAAGTGGTCGGCCGACCACTTACCGACAACATATTGTTCACTTTAGCAACTTGTTCACTTTAGCCAGACTGTACTTATATGTGCTAAGGAATGTATTAAAGTTTTTCATGTATAAAAGAATAATATTGTGTGTACATTATTGTACACATCCCAAGGCTATATGTACCTTGATGCACAACCCTGCTAATAATTTGGTTGAAGCAGAAGGGAGGATTATAAAATAATGTCCCTGGGGAGAGGGGGCTCCCAGTATATTGAACTGACAGGTGATTGGTGCTCGTTTTAGGAGTCATTTGCAAAATCCCTGCCAAGCTTCTCATCACTTTGATACTAGAGTCATCCCCACCGCTCCCCTTTCTGGGATAATTTTTCCATTTCACAGCATGAAAAAAGACCATTTTCAAACTGAAGTGCATTTTATGATCATAGACCCTATGCATAAGTCCTGGTAACTAGCATGTCAACAAGGCCGGTAGGTCAGACTCTGGAATGTTGAAATTGAAGCGCCCGGGGAGGTTGTGAAATGCACTGAATGAATGTTCAGTGAAACAATGCCGTTAATTTGCTATGCGCCTGGCTGGTTGTACTATAAAGAAAAATAAAGGATAAATGCATGAGGACAGATTAGCAACATTTTTCGACTAAACAATCATGTTCAACACGTTTCACACCTCCTGCTAGTATTTCAACTTCAACATTCCAGAGGACCTACCGGCCTCTTTTTCGTGTTGTGACTGCGCGAGTTATACATAGTGTGTATAGCATTGTACTACAATTTAATCATAATTTATAGCATTCCTATGGTGAGATAATGGGAAATTTAGACTTATTTTTACATCATTTAAGGTACATGACTTGTACTGTCCCAATTAATCTAATAATTGTGCAGATGCCTGACTTTGCTAGTCTATTAATTAAGTGATCATAGCTTTAGCTTGATTCTGCTTATATTTTTACAAATACGGTACACAATTTCCTGTGCAAATGATGTCAAAATTTAGTAAGTTTGAAATAGCCCAAAATACTCTGCAGCGTAACCTGCATGTGTATTTTGGTAAAGTTTACATAGTGCAGTGCACTGGAAAGCCGAAAACTGGAGCCCTAGCTCTCACGAGGACAACATATCTCACAAACGGGCTTTGAGAAAGTCTTAATGTACGTGTTATACATCTGAACGTTTACCAGCTTGAAAAGAATTTTTTTGATTTGATTTTGAGTATTGGCTCAATATGTCAAAAAGGTGGGATTGACTGTCATCTCAATAGGACATTTTCATTATGCCGTCATTTTACTACAACTGCCAATTGAAGGGGTCCGTGCAAGAACAACGTAAGTGACTTCTGATCAAATTCCAAATTCTTCTTGATATTCTTTGTTTTCTAAGAGAGAACTTAGAACTTGATCAAAAGTCACTTACGTTGTTCTTGCACGGACCCTTCAATTATTCAGTTTTTTAAACTCCTTTGAGAATTCCAAGACAACGGCCCAAATTAGAAGAACTAAAGGATTTGCACAAAGAGTTCTGTAATTGTAGTATTGTGACATCATCATGCAAATTATGTCCTAGCTATTACACTATAATTGTGTGATCTGTTAAAATATTTGACATCATCACTTGCAATAAATTGTGTAAGTGTTTATTAATTAATACGAGCAAAATTAAGGTAAAACTTCAAAACTCATTACTTGTGTGGACTAAAGCAAAGTGGCACCACAATTAAGATTGAGACACCAATAACTATTAATTGAAGGGTTGTGTGCAAAAAGGGTGTAAGTGACTCTTGATCACATTCTAAATTCTCCTTAAATTTCTTTGTTTTCTAAGGGAGAATTTAGAATATGATCAAGAATCACTTATGCCCTTTTTTCACACAACCCTTCAATTACAGAACAGGTACAAGGGAACCATGCAAGAACAGGTAAGGTCCTGGGGTAAACAAGGAAATTATTGTTGTTCATATTGTTTCTTGGGCGAGCAAATGAGCATGAAAAATGTTTTGTTACTTCAGGGAGCAAATGGGAAACATTTTGTTGTGAAGAACCATATAGTCACTAGTAGGCTGTTTTTGCATGGACCCCTCTTGAGCCTACACCACAGGCAACTCTGTCGGAGTCTCAATACTCCAGTTTCGTATTTGAAAATTACCGCTGAATGCAATGAGTACAGACGCATGTATGCAGGGGTTAGCCTCATTCTGAAGTTAAACATCATAAATGCCAGCGAGAAGGTGGGCTATTCACAACACAGTGTATTGTTGTACTTTCACGCTTTGCACCTTCTCGCTGGTATTTAAGAATGTTTAACTTCAGAATGAGGCTAACCCTGCGTACATGCGTCTGTAGTCATTTCATTTAGCGGTAACTTTTGAATACGAAACTGGAGTATTGGTTAATCCCTGGATTTTAGCCGAGACTCACATGTGACCGATCTCACTGTAGCCTGTGGAAGAGGCTTAAGGACCTCTCGATCTTAATTATTATTATAACAATATATAACTTAAAATAATAATGTATTGTATGGTAGCAATATTTGAGGACGGTGTGATGTGATTTGTAGATTCCCTTGGTGTTGCCATTTGTAAATAGTTGAATATTGTAACATAAATTATGTAATTAGTTCCCTTACTCATGCCCTTCAAGCAGAATTTTAAACTCTTTATTATGCTTGTTTCTCCTTCAGCAACGGAAAACAAACATTGTAATTGCTAATTAAAATATTTTAATAACTGCATGAGAACACAAGTGGAAAAGAGCAGAGCTGAGTGTCATTTTCTTGAATTACTATAATTTCAATTTTAGCATAAAACTCTCCAACGTTAAACAATATTAAAGTTACTGAAAATTTAGACAGAAAACAGGGATGCATGTAGATAATTTGACATATAACCAGACCAAACAATAGTTATGGAGGGCCAGGCCATTTTATTATGACATGAGGACAGTTCTTTGCTTATTTTCAGCTGGGGAAGTGTCTTGTTGCCTGGCCGTTATATACATTATTACATTATTACATCATTGCATCCCTGGAAAGTATGTGTAGGGTTTCCATGCATTTTTTAACTAATGGTCTTTGTAAATAATTTCTATGACTTGCAAAATAGTCAATCAGCATGTCATATATTAAGAATTATAATATTTATTTGTTGTTTACAGTGACATTGTTCAAACAATGCCCCTCATGAAAATCCCATTAATTGAAACACTCGATGAAAATCTCATGAAATTGGTTAAACTTTCATGGCTGTTTCGTGTGCTATTTAATGAGGCCTTTAATCAGTAAGTATTCTGAAAATGCAGTTAAAAATCGAATTCTTGGTTATTTTCATTTAAAATCACTGCATTGAATCCACACATGGAGATAAGTTTTTGCAGCAAGTTTCAATGTGTAACTATTTTCCAGATGGGAGCTAGGAATAGAAATCAAATGCACGTCTGTCTCAGTTGGTTGTCTATTTTTAAGAACTCAAGGCCTAAAGTATGGGGGGTGGTCAAATACTAAACTTTATCAAAATGATTTGCGATAACCATGCACTGGATAGATGGACTAACGACTCATAATTGCGCAGTATTGTGCTTTCTTTGTGCTGAAGGTGTTTTGTTTTTCCTTGGTATGCATGACGTATGATACGGGGGGAAAAAGCACTGAATTGAGCCGCCACACAAACTAGCGTTATCAGCGGAGAATCAGCTATTTTTCGACCTTCAAAACGTATTTCAAATAGCAGAACTTATTTCTCTTGAATACAAGTTCATATAGTCATGGTTGCCACGTCTTTGTTATCTCTGGCGATTGATTGCAAACCAGCAATAACATTGAAACAAATAATTTGTACAGTACGTATTATTATTTCAAAAACTGAGGTAGAACTAATACTTAATTCATTGATGAGGCAATACAAAGTACTTGCTATACATATAAATATACCAGCAATGTACATGTATATACCACATTTGTTTAGGATTTAGTGCACATTTATTCTGCCAAACAACATTTAACTTCAGGTCAAGGGTGTAGGTTAATTGGTCCTGATAATTTGGGGGAACTTGGGGGCAAAATGATTAATTCTGAGACACTAATTTTCATTGATGACTTCTGTCAATCACTCTTCTGAGACTGAGCAGAGGGGGAGGCAACTGCCCCACCCCCTGACCCCTATGCCAAGTGCTGCTTCAGGTATGCCCTTTTGAAGTACAAATACCAATATCTACACTGCTTGTAATTAACTTACATCGTTCATGTTTGAATGGTTGCAAATAAACCAGATTTCACGTTGTTCGTTGTTATTGTACACGACTTTGTGATGATCTAAATGGCATGTAAATGTTATATTATTTATTAATAAGCAGGTTGCTACTCGCACTCTTCTAAACTAGTGTTGATCGTGGTCTAACTAGCTTGTTTTGACCTCGGAAATGTGAGTATTTTATTTGTAATTCATGATACCCAGTAATATCATTATTTTCATCACTTGCAAATTATACATGGCACAATCTGTTGCATAAATAAATTTCATGATCAATGTCAACTTTTGGCCGGCAAGGACTTCACTATTTACAAATCGCATAGAAGAAAATAACAATTTGTACCTAAATACATTTTTGACACTGCATTCACTCTTAAAATAAGTAGAATAATAAAATAAGCCCAAAAACTGGATAACAAAGAAAACAGATTATGATAAATATCTGAAACAGCTAGTTTAATTGTCCATCAAGTGCTAAACACAACTAAATATCGGATAAATATGCTTAGTAATATAATTACTTAGTAATAATAATAGTAATATAATTAAAGCACAACCTTTAAGGTTCACATCTTAATGAGCGAGTGACAAAACTCCTTGATCACAATATCATACCGGTACATAGTTATACAATAATGACACTTTTTTTAAGTTAAGGGCTGCAAAGATAAGAGGGGGCAATTAATTTGTTGGAAAAATCAATATGTCATTAATTTTAAGTTGCATGTGTCTTCTGCCATTAATGTGACATATTATCGCAACACAGTTATACAATAATGACACTTTTTTTAAGTTAAGGGCTGCAAAGATAAGAGGGGGCAATTAATTTGTTGGAAAAATCAATATGTCATTAATTTTAAGTTGCATGTGTCTTCTGCCATTAATGTGACATATTATCGCAACACAGTTTAATGGAAGGCAATTCCATAGGGATTGGGAGACTGGGTCATCTGTCCATAAAATGTTAATAATTAGAGTGCATTTGATCTAATATGCATCTACCAACATTTTGCTGAATCAACCACTTTTCTGGGAACCCCACCCACCCGTTTCATCCTAAATTTAATGGTTAATCATTTATTGAAGGGCTGTCTGCAAAACCGGCTTAAATGACTCCTGATGACATTATAAATTCTCCCTTAGAAAACAAAGAAATTGAAGAATTTAGAATGTGATCAGGAGTCACTGAAGCCGTTTTTGCACACAGCCCTTCAATTACACATGTATACCTGTACCCAAGGGAGAGGGGTAGATGGATAGTTTGCCGATATGCATTAGTCATCTTAGTGAAAATTTTGTAGACTTTTGCTGATAATAGCTTGATCTGAAAGGCAGTTGCCTATATAATGTGCCATGCAAGTAATGTTTATATTTTTGTATGGGTTATTGAGTAATGCTTAAGAACTGAAGCATTGAACAGCAATTAGGAATGCAAAAAGGTGTAAATTTTCTATTCCAATTCTTGTAATTTAATTATTTTGTTGATATACTCGTAAATTCAATAGAAAAGCATCAAAATATATTTTCATATTTTTTATCAAACTGGATTAATTTCGAAGAATATCGTATGTGGGGAAAGTTCTCAAATTTGTGATTGAAAGATCTTTTATTTACTCCCTTTCCGATTGGCTGGGTGGTACGTGTCTTAATTCTTTGAGTTTTAAGTACTGTTTCAAACACGAACAGCAGTGTTTTATGAAGTTTAAAAATTTGAGGGCGAAGCCCGAGAATTTTTCGACTTGATAAAACACGTGCTGTGAGTGTTTTAAACGGCTTCAAAAACGCTTTAAGAATGCAATGAAAGAAAGACGCACATCTCAAGGGAATGGTTACTTAATGAACCATATGCATTGAACCTTTGTATTCACAACGCCATGCAAAATATTCGAGTAATCACCGCCTGCCATTACGAACATCTCAAGGGAATGACATGAAGAAATTACCATACTATGTTGTTTGAAGCGGCGTTTCGCAATGCAAGAACAACCTGCACTTGAAGGATTTGGTGTCGTGGTTTACCTCGATAAAGTTCAAGACTTGGAAAGCGATGTGACTGACATGACGGCAGACTCTAAATTTTTGACTCCGGCACAAAATATGTAAGTTTAATGCACGTTTTTATTATTTTACGGCTTTGAGTTTGGCTTTGAATTGGAACTAAACAGTGGCTCGGCAAACAAGTAATGGTAGTTGGATAACTTCATTTAAAAAATAATTATCTGTGTATCTCGGTAGTTTGCTGATATTAGTAAATTTTGTGCAAAAATTATTATCTAGGTACCTTATGTTCCGTGTACTTTTTGCTATCTTTGGGTCTTTATCAGTGAATTCTTAATTAGGATGAAACTTTATATAAAATTTCATGTTCATTAGTATCCTTTGTATAAAACGTTCATCCTAATTAGCAATTCAATGAGAAAGCTGAAACATCAATAGAAATTCCATTGTCTCAATCATTAACCCTGTTTCCCCCTGGGACAGAATTCAAATCCCTCCGCGGGCCTTTAAGAATGATGAGATTTTATCAGGTATAAAGGAGCATGCACGTGACTGATTTGCTTCATCTGATTGGACAAAATGCTCATTAATTATTCATGAGTTTTTGAATAATAATTAAATATCATAATTTAATAGGTTATTTGCGCAGGTTTCATGTGAATATGATCACCTGCACATTACAGATAAAATATAAAAGTAGATTACAACTAACATATAGTTGTACTCTACGTTATTCACACCTATACTAGAAAAAATCCACTTTATAATGTTAAAATTATTTTAACATTATACTAACGAACATTAATACTAGCAATTTCAGAGCAGATGAAACAAATAATAAAATGTGTTTCTAAAGTATAAAAATGCTTTCTTAAATACTAGATAAGTCTTAATGGAGCACTTAAAAGATCCAAGAGACTGGTCATTGCGAATATGGCATTATTCAAGCAAACTGGTATGTGGAGGTATGCTGATTTGCTATGCTGGCTGATGCATTATGCTGTAAGGTGGTGACTTTGTTTTTATCATCCAGGCATTTAGAGGTCTTTAATATACAAGTGACAAGTTTATTTGTTTCATATTAATGCTTTATTATGGTACAATGCATTATTAATACATAAATATTTTACATGTACCTCAAACCTGGTGCATGAATAGTCTGAACACTGGAGCGTTATTATACAAGATCGTATAAAACTTCACACTTTTCTATTGAAAAAACAACAACAAAGAAACATAATATTATATTAATTTCCCACAGAAAGTACATGTACCCGACATCTGCAACTTAAATTCAAGGTAAAGAGCTGTCATAACCACCAGGAAAAATAATGTCAATTTTCAATGTTTCTCCAGTAATGATCATGCAATTGTACACGTTTTGAAATAAACTGAAATCAGAAGTATAGTTACTATAAAGATATGAAGCTGTTTTAAGTTGGTTTTCAGTTTTACTTGTTCATAAGGATATTAAGTTTTTTAGCTTTATGGAAGATTGCAAAACACAATAAAATATGTCAACTTTCTGTAGGTTTGAAAAAATTCTATGATAAATTCTAATTTTGCAATTTCTGTAGAATGCAAAATATAGTTCACTATTCGGCAACAACTTCAGGCTCTTCAGTTGGAGCACCTGTAGCCCCTTCATCTTCCTGGACTGCTGCCGATCCTGTTGAATTTTTCTTTTCTTTGCCGACAAGGGCAGCAGACCTGGTTGGCTCTGATTGGCTCCTTGACCTTCGTTTTCTCGTCATCTGCTTGTACCAGTCTTTAGGATACTTAGAAATGTTGTCCATGTAGTTTTCATTAGTTTGCCATTCATCTTCCTGTTATTATAGTGAAGAAATGTGTGAAAACTAATATCATGTACACCAATATTATTATACTTCTGAATAGCTGATATTAGTGGCATCTACGAATAGCAGTTTCAGCGGTATTGACCCAAATGCCTCACTTTGATGTAATGAAGCGCTATTCAAACCATCATTCTTGTGTGACACCAACACCTTAAACAAGCACGACTAATTTAGATACACAGTTTGAATAGCGCTTCATTGCATTGAAGTGAGGCATTTGGGTCAATACAGCTTAAACTGCTATTCGTAAAAGCAACTGTAACATCTACTATTCAATCAAGTTCCTCAGAAATGTGACAGTTGATTCCTACATCGAATTTAATCAGTCACTCTTGGTATTATACTTCTGAATAGCTGATATTACAGTGCCATCTATGAATAGCAGTTTCAGCAAAATTAACCCGAATACCTTGCTTTGATGTAATGAAGCGATATTCACTGTATCTAAATCAGTTGTGCTTGTTTAAGAGGGTGTTGGTGTCACACAAAAATGACTCTCAATCTCAGTCTACCTGAACAGTTTTGAGTTAGTTTTCCAGCACACACACACGTACCAATACATCTGTCAAAGTGCCAAATGTTCAATTCCATGCCTGATTGAGTGATCAGATGGATCTAATTATTTTGCCGATTACTTTCAATTCGTAATTTGCATTTGCTATAAGTAAGCTGTTATATTGGCTATGAAAAAGGTTTTGTAATTATCAGTCAATCAATAATTGAAACCAAACATTGTTTTGCTCCATGTCACACAATCATTTTTCATTTCAGGAGAGTTATCCATGATCCTTGTGATTAGTTCAAGTAAACCCATTACAAATTACTCCAGTTCACTATTGGCTCATTGCATTTTAATTTGCTCCCGCAATTGGCTCTGTAATTTAACTTTGGTTTTGGTGTTACAACACTCAATCGATGTAAGGTAACCATATATTAAGATACCATGAGGTCGTTCTTAATAATGATTTTATAATAATGATTTAAGTAAAGATTTGTCTAAGAACTGGAGCAAAATAAATAGGGATGCAGCAATGAGCATATTCCCTAAATAGATTTCACTTAGACATCCAAATTGCACAGTCAAATTTACAAACTGAAAATAAAGTAAACTGCACTATGCCGTTGGTCATTTTTACTGAGAAAACTCAAAGAAAACACCATACAGCCAGTCTGAAAGGGGGAAGACAAACAATCTTTGAATCATGAATTTGAGATTTTCTTTTAAAGTGACCAGACCATAGTTTGATCAAAACAAAATTGATGAAAAGCTGTTAGTTTTATATTGAATGTAGGAGTATCAACCAATGAAATTATGAAAAAGAATAAAAAAAATATGCATTTTACATTCAGTTGCCATTGAGTACCTCAGTCCAATTACTACGGGTATTAAATTAGTCAAGTCTAATGTGTTTTTTTTATAAAAAAATTGCATATGGATCAATGGACATTTATTGAGCTATAATGTTTTTTTTTGTTTGTTTATATTATAGATAAATGTAAAGTCGAAGCCAGTGGCTTATTTGAATTGACAAGGGTTATTAAAATAATACAATTATATACAATAATAAAGTACATGTATATTGGCAAGATCACTGCAGACTGAGAAGACAAAAATACATATATGAGAGAAGAATGTATAAAAGGGAACTATATTAGCTAGGCTAAACTAAATTACACAGCTAAACTAAACTACATGTACAAACTGACAGAAACACTACATAAATAATCTAAACAGCTCAAAAACAGGGAGTAACAATAATTGAGTGAAATTGTAAATTGAATTAGGTAACTTAAGGAAAAGATAATAATATAAATTGAATCAATGAGAAAGGAAGTATTTCTTTATTAATTTCATTGGTTGTAGCAATGGACAAATTACTTACCCACTGCAGGTGGTTGTAATGGGGTTCCTTTCCTGCTATTCTTTTTAAGATTGCCTAAAAAATCACCAAAGTTTGTTGTTACATACTCATAATCACAGATTGAGCCAGAAAGGATGATTTGGCCCTTTTGCGAGTGATCTACTAGCTGGCATTTAATTTCCTTTGGAAGTGAACAAAGCAGGACAATTTGACCGTTCCTGTATTTTTTCAAGGGAAAAATGTGTTTTTAAAGTGGGAATGGTGCAATGGCGCAGCCTTGCTCATAATAATCCAATAGCTTAATTAGATATGAACCTCCAATTTAATGCATATGCTTTCCACACTTACATCTCCACATAAATTGTCCACATTTAAGCACACAATAATAATTATTGCTAAGTAAATTTACAAACTTCTAGGTATATACAAAGACCCACCAACAGAATGATCATTTTCAATGATTTGATTCTAAAATATATCTATTTTAAAGCAACCTATATTTTGGATGCATTCAAGTAGTTGTAACACATCCCTGTTGGTTTTTTTTTTTTTTGGGGGGGGGGGGGGGGGTGAGGGGGTGAGGGGGTGAGGGGAGAGTTCCTTGGGGAAGGGGGGCATTGCCCTCCCCCCCCCTATTTGATCCTCTGGCAACATTGAACCATGTCTGTGTAGAACTGTAGTGTCTAACCCACCTGGTTTTCATGAGTCACTCTCAGCAACTCCCGCTGCCTCTTTGTTTTGTTGAGGCTTTTGTGTTCATAGTCGTTTCTGTTGTCCACTCTTCCCCTAGTTCTCATGGTATATGACATCTTTTCCAGCAAGATGCGATTATCACGCTCAATAGTGGCATTACGTTCCTCTTCAACCTATAAATCATGATACAAAAAAGTTTGAAATTTAAACTCACTTGCTTTTTCATACGATTAATACTAAAGTCTTCTAATCAAGCTAGGACTTACTTTGTATAAAATCTCATTACTGTTTTCATTGAAGTGCAACTTAAAGTTTTCAAGTATTGTTAGTACCCCAAAAATTTAATTAGTCTAGGCAGTCACAAGAGATGTTTTGAGCTTTGTTTGAGATGAGACTCTGCATTTGATTGACAGTCAGCTCAATGCACTTTTTGAAACATGACTTGAAACTTCCAGGGTCGCACTTCAATGAAAACGGTAATAATACATTCATTTACATTGTAAATAACTGGACCAACGTGTCCAGATTGCATTTTACTTCATTAATTTTTTTCACTGAAAAAGTTGTATGTGAAGTTACCATGGCAACAATAACTGTTTCAAGTGCACTATTCAAAACAACTTTTTTGCAGAAACGGAAATCACTACAAATGCACAAACTATTGTATGTAATCAGGATAAACAGGCTTTGCTTCTACAAAAAGAAATAACAAGTATAATGTACAATAATTATATACAAATGAAATAAAGTATTATCTTTCAGTGAAAATGTTAATCTATAAAGGCATCTTTGTAAAGACAGTGGTCAAGCATTTAGGAATATAAACATGTTTTGATGTATTGTATTTCAATTGCCATCCAAGTTGAATGGCATCCAAATTGGATAGCTTTCAATCGTGTTGCAATCCAGCGAATTAGATAACAAGAAGAGAGATGGATTTCATGTTGCCAAGAAACCTATTTGATTAAAGTTGAGCCACCCTATTCATGTAAGGTCCATATTTATTAAAATTCTAAAATGCCTCTGAGAATTTGGGAAAAGCCTTCTTTAATCAAGTCCTAAGAATAAATGCTAACGTCAGGTCTGCGCGAAAAAATGAACTTTTAGTTTTACTAGGATATGCGTCGCATGTCTTTAGCTTTCTAGAGCTATATTTTTTTAAGCCGGATTCTAAAGTAAGTAATTTCGTTCATTTAACGATTTTTCCTTAGGGAATCGGAAAAGTAACAAAGTTGACCAATCTTTAACAGGCAAATTCACGCTCTTAGTTTAATATCTCTAGTCAACAACAAAACCATATACGTTCTCCACAAAAAAAAAATATCGCTCAAAGAGATCTGGTTTCAGTAAATCTACGTACGGCCGAGCTATGCGAACTATTTCTTCAGTTTGTACGAAAACTTGTAGAGATGAGAGTTCTTCACTGTTCATTAAAACAAAGGTTGTTCAGGGATATTTTAAATAATACTACTAAACAGAGAGGTGCTCCATCGATGTTTACAGAGAAACCGTTCAGCGTGAGACGAGAGCAAACAATCTCTTTCGTAACATAATATTGTTCCGTTCATTCCATTCGGGATAACCATATTTCTTATCTTTTACCTGGAGTTTCTTGAGCTTAAGATGAAGATGCATGTAGGTTTGTGGCGCTTTGTTGTCTATCACGGCCGTAGCTGATTGTACCTTGGATAAACAAACAAAAATCCAAGTTAAAATTGGCATTCTATTTAACGGGACTGTGGGATGTTTGATGTAGTTCAGTTGTTATATTTTCTTTGCGCCGCGGGGCCAAATTCCTTTCCGAAAATTCACTCACCTTTCTCCGATGTGTATCATATCGGCTCATGTCCCATCTCTGTTTCAAGAGTTTGTTGTTGGCGGGAGTTATCGGTTGATAGGCTCGATGCATGATTTAGCTTTTACCTCTTATTTCGAAACCCTTATTCCCATAAACATGGATTTCAACCTCGAGAGACTGCTTCACTTTGACAGAAACGGCGTGACGTGTTGCCAAGGTAACGACAACTACGCGCCTATGGTGCTATTGAACAGCGGTTGGAATAGTCACAAGCTGACAGTTACTATGGTAACATTAGTGCAACGCCCACGTTGTGAGGACAGCGGTTTTTGTCGGCCATGTTGGAAATTACCACGAGTTTTTACTCGTTGCAGTTTGTAATTGAATGAAAAAAGGTTCTCGATCTGAGTTGAGAAGGTTGTCGTTTTTCCTACATAATTTAAAAGAGAGTGCCCGATTTTCTATGTAATTCGAAAGAGGATCAGAATGATGAGGCGCTGCCATTACGAAGTTCTCTGTGTAGAAAGAGATGCCACCGACGCCATTCTGAAGAAAGCTTACAGGAAACTTGCTTTGAAATGGCATCCTGATAAAAACTTGGATAATGTAGAGGAAAGCACGGAAGTGTTTTCTGAGATTCAGCAGGCCTACGACATATTGATTGACCCACAAGAGCGAGCGTGGTACGACAAACACAGGGAGCAAATTCTCCGAGGAGGGGATGACTACGTTGATAACAGTTTGAATTTGATGAAGTACTTTAGTCCATCGGCTTATAGCGGCTTTGGCGATGATAAAAATGGATTCTATTCCGTTTATTCGTGGGTTTTCAAAACTGTGGCAGAGGAGGATGCCGAGTTTGCCGAAGAGAATGAAGAATTCTTAGAAGAAGTGCCCGAGTTTGGTAAGAGCGATGGCGATTATGAGGATTCCGCGACCTATTTTTATGCGTACTGGCAAAGTTATTGTACGAAGAAGAGTTATGTCTGGCACGAGAAGTACGATATACGAGAGGCCCCTAACCGAAGAACGCTCAGGCTAATGGAGAAAGAGAACAAGAAGCTGAGAGATGCGGGAAAGAGAGATAGAAATGAAGAAGTTCGGGCTCTAGTGAAGTTTGTCAAGAAGAGAGATAAGCGAGTGAAGCTGTACATGGAACGTTTAAAAGTAAAAGAGGACGAACGAAAGCAAATGACGGAGATTAAGAAATTGGAAGCGAAAAAAGAGCGGGAAAAAATGTTCCAAGAGTATGAATCACAAGAATGGGCATCAATGTCCGGGTTAGAGAGGGACTTGGCCGAGATGGATGGCCATCTTGATAGTGAATTCGGTAGAGCTGATGACGTCATGGGTAGCCAATCAGAAGACGAAGAGGAGGAGTACTTCTACTGTGTGGCATGTGATAAGGCTTTTAAGTCCAACAAGGCGTTAATGAATCACGAAAAGTCGCGCAAACACAAGGACAACGTGCAACTTATTAAGAGAGAATTAGAACAAATGGAGAACCAAGATGGAAGTTCCGCCGATGTGGAGAGAAAGTTTCTGGCTGACAGACAGCTTAGTATGGATGCTGTAGACCCTTCTGCCGGGAAGCAAAAAGAGAGAGAGTTCGTGAGTATTGGGGAATTGGAGTTAACAGATTCACTGGACCTAAACGAACTGAGGATCAAGACAACTAATAGGTACAAAGTTAAGGAGAAACATTACAAGGGGAGAAAGTTATCAGGGATAGGAGAATTTGATGAAAGTCTGGAAAACGAAACTGGAGATCAGGAAATTGAGAATGCCAATACAGGTGGAATGGATGGTGAATGCCAAGACGACTGTAGTGTGGAGAAGTATGGGAGACTGCAGCGACAGGAACGCGTTCAGTCCAGCGGGGGCGAAGACTGCGACGCTCCGGAGGGGTTGAAAACAACTATAGTGGAACATAGTACGAATACTGACTCCGAAGCGACCGAAAAAATAGAAAATAACGAAGTCGCGACGAAGGCCGAAGAATCTACACTCTCGGAATCTAAACCAGCACAAGGTTATAACAGTGATAAGCCAAGTGTAGCCGAATATGTTTGTAATGTATGCAAAACAGCGTTAGAGAGTAGAAACAAACTATTTCAACACATAAAGGAGCAAGGTCATGCCCTTAGAATCGACGCAGATAACGAAGAAGCCGGCAGAATAGGACGGAAGAAGAAAGGGAAAAAGAAGCGGTGACAAATATCCGAGAGAATCTAAAGTTATATATGTCATTACAATTAGTATTTAATGAGCTGCAAAAAATGCAAAGTAAGAGGTTTATAAATAATGAGAAGACATATTATGCAATCAAAGACATAAAGAAGACTAGGAACGATGGAATAACGCGAAGGCGGAAGAGATTGAGATTCCAACGCAGTTCTCTTGCTAGCCTTTTTTGTTTGTGTATTTTAAGTTATTCTCACTTGTAAAGGAATGCATTGAAGTAGAACACTTATTTTTATTATGCGCAATGACTTCATCTTTGGCGGTCCAAAACAATACGAGTTTAAAAGAACGCGGAAAATCCACATTACTGTGCCATATATCTATTAAAGATAATATAAAATATCAGTGTAATATTGTTGCTTTTCTCTTTCATCACATCGTAACGAGAGCGAAGCACTGTTGCCTTGAAAACAAGCACGTCAACACAACAGAAATGCGTATTAATTAATCATGTGCTTTTGTGCTGACGAATTCCAGTGTTCTGATAGAAACAATACTCTCCTCGGTCATCCATAAAAATCCATTCTTTATTAATAGACTCAAAATCTCAGAGGAAGGGGTTGCGTGTTCACTTCTGGTATATACCTTCAAAGTCTTCAAAGTCCGGATCAAATTTTAACTTATCTAGAATATCTCCAAATATAATTATTCATCGTTCTTTAAAAGTAGTCTATCCACACCTAAATTTTCAGGAACGTTTGAATTTTGCGGAGTATTCTACGACGTTGTTGAGCCGAGATATGAATATTTAGACGGGAGGGAAGCGCGGTATCAGTTTATCAACTGAACTCTATGCTTTCCGACATCGCTAATGTTTGAAACGAATGCATAGAATATATTACACGGTGGCACGAAGATATGAAGTTTATTATGGACAAACTATATATTCGCACCTCCGTGCAATTTTCATGTTGATATATGGAAAATTTAACTGCTCTTAGACTCTTCTCGATTCCTTTTACGTACTGGCAGTACAATTCGTGGTCTTTCGAAGCTCTCTTGGAGGAAACTCTTGTATTCTCTCGTCTCTTCACTGATTACCGAGTCGAGAAAATCCTTAAAGAATGTTTTTAGATCGTAGTTAGCTCTTTTTAGGAATTCAAATTTTCCGCTGCTGCGACCTGTTTACATCTTCCTCTAATTTTCATAAGGTGACAAACGTGACGTCAACGATATTTTCACAGTGATGAGGGCAGTATGTTTGGCTCAGTGAGGTCACGACGAATGGACGTACGAAATGACCGAGAACCAAATATTTTCCTGTTCGGTCCAACCTTAGCCTCCCCCGCAGCTATTTAGGGGTTCTATTCTGAGGGAGGGAAGTAGGAGAGAACCCCTAAATAGCTTCGGGGGAGGCTAAATTTAACTCGGTCAATAAGTTTTGTTTGTTCATTGAGGTAACAGGGCCGGATGGCTTTTCCAGCACGCTAAACAAACGTAACACGTATTGGCCCCTCCACGTGACTTTTGAAAATGGTTCTGAAAGTAAAGCGAACGGGCTGTGCGCGTCATGATAAACGGAAATGCGCCACTCTAGAACTGGATGTAGTTCCGTTCTTCAAGTGACGTGTTTATTTCTGATTATCAAACTCATTAATAACTCGCGAAGCATTGAGCGAGAAGTGATCTGTAAATGTGATACAGATTTCGTCCTGATTCACATCAACTTTTGCTTTGGTTTTCTCGGCAAAAATAAGTCGAATCGCCAAAATAACTGAAAACGTGACTAAATACATCTAGACGTTTGATAAGTCGGATACATAAATCGTGTCCGTGCTTTATGGTATTTACAAACTCGCTTTCAATTTTGTAAATCCGATACTGAAACATGGCCATTCATTCTGTATCTACTTCTCACACGACATTTAATAATAAGGGCACTACCAGATACCTTCAAGGTTGCGTTTCCAGTGTAACTTATGTAGCGCTCGAGGTAACATCGTATAGATACCTCAACACATGTCATTTTATAGCATAGCCTCTTCTTCGCCCTTTACGCCGCTTCGCAGGCCATTTAAAGCATATAAAATTGGCTACAAGAATATATAAAAAGTTTTCAGTTATTTGAAAATCTCGAATTTTCCGCCACCCGTTTCTCCGATCTTTCAGAAGCTCCAGCGCCGAAAATATTTTAATTAAGGTTTTAAAATATGTTTGCTTTATATCACTTCGGAGGAAATGTATTAAAAAAGCGTGTCGGGGATGATCAGATTTAGTACAAAAGTTATCATGCTTTCGGTGAAAAGGCGACACCATTTTGTAGCCGAGATTCAATTGACATTTTTGTGAAAATTTCAGACAAATCGAACAAATTCGTTTTGAGTTAGAGCTTTTAAAAACTATATGTTGGGTGAAAATCGGAAACGCAGAAAAAGGCAATTAAAAATCTAGCTTTCCAACGCATTAGCGATCTGTTTGCCAATCATTTCCCATCATATTTCGATAGTGTACTCTGTCAAAATTTCCCGCCAATGTGATATTCGATCAACATCCCGTAATTTTACTGGCCCTCCGGTCCATATCGGTTAGCGGATCAGTTTGACCCCCAGTCCATACCACTCGGCGCGGATATGGACCCCTCTTCGCGGATTTGGTCCGGCCCCTACAAAAATATTTTAATTATGTTTCCAACAAGTTTTTTTTATGAAACTTGGCATTTCCTTTTGCAAGTTTTTTGTTCTTAAAATGAAAATAGTTCAACACATCTTACAAGGAGTGTATGAAAAATCGGCTTCAGCGAATGTTGAATGGTAACCAAAGCACTGAAGTAGAAATAACACTCCGCTAACCTTAATAATGGTACCACATACATGGTCTCTGTACAGTAGCTCCTGGTAAAGCCAAGAAAATGCAGGCTTGATTATATAGTCTGTTCTTCGACAGACACTTTTGTTGGATACTGAACTGATTAATAAACTGAACAACGTCTGTCTGTATCCAGGTCTCGCAACCGTTCACTGACCTCCCTACCCAGGGGTGATATGTCAAAGGTAAATCTCCTGGTATGCGTCACAAGTAGCCTCACCCCAGGTTTTTCGTCTACGCGCGGCTGGATATTGTGACGTCACTGCTTTGGTTACTCCACGCCAAGACCTCTTGAAAACGAAATCGAGAGGTATATGGCAGATTTTGAGGTCTATGAATCGTGTGAAACCGGCTAAGTCGAAATATTCTGCCGCAGGTCAAAAACATAAACCGACTCAAACAATACATATTTCACCTTGATATATATTTCCCTATTTACTAAATATGGATCAGGGCCGGTTAAGTGGAGATTTTTGGCCCCCTCCTCTTTCTTATATACATAAATGACTTCCCAAATTCCTTGAGTAATTTGTACCACTGGTATGTTTGCTACATATATAACTAATGCCAAAATTAGTATCGTGTAAGTAGAGGAAAATATATTTGAAGACTTGAAGCGAACTGAAAAGTGGCTTATCGCCAATAAATTGAGCTTCAATGACATCAAAACTAAATACATGGTCATTGGATCAAGCCAAAGAATAAAACAAAATGCTCCAGCAGTGTCACCATATTTTTGTGGCCTTTCAATCAAACGAGTAGAAGATTTCAAATTTCTTGGTGTACACAGATGAATATTTAAAGTTATATAAGGTCAAATATTTTTATCATTAATATCGATTCTACATGAAGTGAATAGTTGAATAGTAAAATATTTCTTGATTTGAGTGTTGTGTCCATGAGTTATAGAGGTTTCTATTTCCAATATGCTAATGATGTGACGTAAATTTGACGTGAATTCGAGAATTTACTTTCATTTCTTTTTCCTTGTGAATGAAACCGTTTACTGATTTCGACAAAATATTTGGTAGAATCACTGATATAACCTTGCATAATAAATAAAGACCGAATTTACGTCGGACGGGAAAATATTTGGCTCGAGGTCACGACGTACGTACAAAATGACCGAGAGCCAAATATTTTCCCGTCCGGCCCGACCTAACTCAGTCAATAGGTTTTTTATCATATGACCATATTTTGTTTGTAAAACAAACCGCAAAACAGCAAGAAAATATTGTGCAGGGCCGGACGGCTTTTTCCGGCCCGCTCACGCCATACCCGTCCGGCCCTCATCACGTGACTTTTGTAAATGGTTTTGAAAGGAAAGCGCCTGGTTAGAGGGTTGACGAGCCGAGAACCCAAACCTCCCTAAAACACCGTTCCCCGAGCTCAGAAGACACCGGAATACTCAAAAGTAAGGTAAAGTTTATTCTCTTATTATGTGTACTTATAGGAGATGAGGACGCTAAAATACGGGAAAACATCCCAAGTTTTTGGATTCACTCTTTCACCTGGTTTTGACTATTCCTCACTGCGAGGCTAACCTGGCAAAAAACAAAGGATTGCCTCGCTTTGAATCCAAGATGACTACCAGGTGAAAAGAGTGAATTCCCATACAAAGCCTTGTAATTCTCTCGTGATTTCAAACTTTGAGCTTGGGCTGCCTGTGGTGACCATTGCATGTATTATTTTGAAAACCAACTGTTGAATGTCGACTACCGTGTATAAATATGATTACATTGATTTAATTCATTATCGTGTTGTATCGGATCTGCATACTCTTTCAAAAAGGCGGACTTCAGTAAAGAATGCTTTGCCTTGAAGGCAAAAGGCAACCACAGGTATCCCAAGGTCACTGAGTGGTTTAGAGATTGTAATGCACCTATCAATGTTTAGACGGAGAGAGAGGAGGGGGTGGGGTACGGTACGGGCAAAGGTGCGGCATTTGAACACTTCTGCTGTCCCCTCTCTGGGGAATTTGACCACAAATTTTGCCCCATGCTGCGGACATTTGAATTTGACCGTGCAGAGGACTGGGCCATTTGAATTTAACCGTGCAGAGTACTGGGTCCTAAACTCGTGTTCCAGGAGACGCCATCTTGGAAAATATCGGTAAGTGTGAAGTTGGCATGTATTATAAAGTAAAGTATAGGGTTTTTCGTATTGAAGAAATATAATATAATCGATCTTGAAACTTAACTCACTTGTTGTTTGTGTTGTTCTTTATCTCTGAAGAAAATTTGAAGCCATTTCGCCTGAAATTGAGAGTTAGAGCGGCTTGCCGTTTTTTCTAATTCCCACCAGTTCTTTTCTATTTTATTTCTTTAATACAAAAAATATATTTCTTTCATTACAATTTCTAAACCACTCTATAATGAGCTTGGGATACCTGTGGTTGCATTGTACGTTCCAAGACAAAGCATTATTTACAGAAGTCCGCCTGTTCACTAACGTTCTCATCTCTTTTTTTGCATTTGCTGGGCCCAGTCTTTCAATGTAATATGCGCAATGCAGCATGCACGACACAGCCATTTTGAAATAGTTGTATATCGTAAATGCTCTATTTAGCACACCCCCATGGCCACTGAAACTAGTACGTAAAACAACTCCCATCCAATGGGAAAACCAACGTATCAAAGTTGAAATGACTGAAATGAAAACATCTTATCATAGTCATTGATCAGATTTTATTTGAAACCCTATAACTAATTACAATATACAAAGGTCACGAAACGTATCCCAGGTTTAACAACATAATTGATGTCAGCGCATGTCTCCTGTTACTGGCTAGCTGCCATCTACTATTTTCGAGTTCATTATCGGCCTTTTCGATCCTACAGGTATTCTCCGTATAGGCGAATCCTTGCTGACGTCATTGTTTACATGTTTGCCTCATTAGCATAAATTAAACTTCAAGCTACAAACAAACAGACTATATCAGTTGAAAGAAAATTTTAAACTGAGTAACCACCGAAAATTTGAGATTGATATGTTAAATATTTACGGAGAAATTGACTTTTCAAAACTATAAAATAGGCTGGGGGGCAAGAGTTGCTGACAGCCATACATTCATTGTAAATTTTGAGCTTTTTAAACGCTCATTCCTCAAAATATATTTATCATATCACTCTCAAATTTTCGGTGATTATCAAGTGTGACAATCTCTTTCGATTTATGGACTCTGTTTGTTTGTATGTACGTCGCTTGAAGTTCGATGTATGCTAATGAGGAAAAAACGTAAACAAGCCTATTAGGCACATCACCCCTCAGTATAGACCCATTAAAAAAATGGAGTCCAATTTAATTAACTATTGTTTAGGACTGACTAAACTCGCTTACACGTTCAAAAGCTTTTGTGTGGACTGACTAGCCTCGTGTTCACGTTACCAGGACAATAGCTTTTTAAATTGGACGCCATTTTTCGAATGGGTCTATAAGAGTGGCGAATGGTACTAGAAAAATATAGCATCGAAATCTCAATTGTTTTTGGTATCGTTTTCGAATTTTCCATTGCAATACTTCCCGAGTCTCAGAGTTTAGAAATTGAAGAGATCCTTAAAGTGCCTATGAAGCTATTTTTTAATTTTAGATATCAATTCTACATCAAGTGAATAGTAGAATGGGACAATATATCTTGTTTTCAATGCTGTACCGCTGAGTTAAAGAGGTTTTAATATCCAAAATGCTAATTACATGACGTCAGGGGAGGCATCAATTATTATACAAAATGAATTGTTACAATTAAACAAATTTTTAAAATTATCAATGTTATACCCATGGTTGAAATAAAATGATTTTAGAAATTTGTTTTCCTATATCAGTAGAAACGCCCATTCACAACCACTAAGAAGTGATTGCAGATACCTCCCCTGACGTCATGTAATTAGCATTTTGGATATTAAAACCTCAACTCAGCGGCACAGCATTCAAAGCAAGATATATTGTACCATTCTACTATTCACTTGATGTAGAATTGATATCTAAAATAAAATAATAAGCTTCATAGGCACTTTAAGTCTCGTAGCTTAAATTTCAGTCTCCTTCGCAGCCGTTCTTAGTAGGGAGTATAGGTTTATATAAAATAAAATGGTTTACTTTACGTCGAAGATACAGGAAGCCGTAAGCCAGAGGCTGAAGTATTCCGACGAACTCCATGTTCGAATTGAACCGGAGAAAAACCCTCGGAGCAAGGGCGAGATACCAACAAACTCAACTCACACATGTCGCCCCGTCCGGGATTCGAACCTGGGCCACAGAGGTGAGAGGCGAAGCGCTTAACCACTGCGCCACCCCGGCTACCCAGGATCGACACTAAGGACGGCTGCGAAGGAAACTACAAGTCTCGCGCTCGTATTTTAAGACGCAAATCTCGTGCCTACCATTCGCCACCCCTAGACCGAGCCTCTGCTAATACATTCACAACGTATTTGATTTTGACTTCATTATTTGCTTCCGAAATGTTGCAGCGTGACAATAAGGGAAGCAAAATATGACGACGTGTTCGACTACGGACGAGCACCAATAAAGGACTGGAACGAGACACTTGTGTTGGTTATGTATTGCTTCAGCACTGTATTTTAAAATAGCCGACGGTGGACAACAAATGATGAATAATGCTGCATCGTGTCAGTGTTCTTGGGAAAATACGACAAGACCGCACTGACTTAGTGGTAATATAATATTGCTTCTCCGTCCAGTCAGGCTTTGAATCGCATAGTCCGATGAATTACTTGGCGATTTATTACTTTTGTTGATATTTTGCTAAGTTATAAATAGCGCGCGTAGCCTACTCTGAATCACCACTTCTCTCAGCTACTCAGCGTCTGATTTCGCAAACGCACTAGTGCGATTCTATATGGAGTTAAAACAGCCTCGACAAGGGGAGGGTGGTATCGGTATACCAAATACCTTTTAAACCTTACCCAAATACCCTAAATTGTAACATTAAAATCAAATGTCAAAATCTTGCCGTATCTTTTATACCAGAAAAACATTTTTTTTAATATACTACATACCCATATTTTAATGTAAGATACCGTATACTCAATTTGAAAACCCTTGGATACCAGTCTACCTAAAACCCCTTGCCAACCCTGTTAAAACCATCATAAGTGACCGCCGTAAAAGTGCATATGAGCCCTAGCCAGTTAACATTGATTTAAAGGTCAAAGTGCATGAGCCCTTGCCAGTTTTCATTGATTTAAAGATCAAAGTGCATATGAGCCCTAGCCAGTTATCATTGATTTAAAGGTCAAAGTGCACGAGCCCTAGCCAGTTATCATTGATTTAAAGGTCAAAGTGCACGAGCCCTAGCCAGTTATCATTGATTTAAAGGTCAAAGTGCACGAGACCTAGCCAGTTATCATTGATTTAAAGGTCAAAGTGCATGATCCCTAGCCAGTTATCGTTGATTTAAAGGTCAAAGTGCACATGAGACCTAGCCAGTTATCATTGATTTAAAGGTCAAAGTGCAGGAGACCTCGCCAGTTATCGTTGATTTAAAGGTCAAAGTGCACATGAGACCTAGCCAGTTATCAGATTTAAAGGTCAAAGTGCATATGAGCCCTAGGCAGTTATCATTGATTCAAAGGTCAAAGTGCACGAGACCTAGCCAGTTATCATTGATTTAAAGGTCGAAGTGCATGAGTCCTACCCAGTCATCATTGATTTAAAGGTCAAAGTGCATAGGAGCCCTAGCCAGTTATCGTTGATTTAATGGTCAAAGTGCACATGAGCCCTAGCAAGATTTAAAACACTTTACTGCACCCAAATCAACGATTTCTATCTAGGGCTTATAAGCACTTTAATGTCAAATGAAGGTGCCTAAGAGAGGTTACAAATGTTGCTATTTGAAAAACGAACAAACTAACCCGATTTTTATAAACACGATCGCTTTGGTCTGGTTCACACTAAACGCGCTAGCATAAGCACAAGCTAGGGCGGATCCAGGGGATTCGTGGGGTTACATCGAACTCCCCTTTCTCTCGCTTACTTACAAACGACAACAAAGAGATTACCAAATATTTTGGCGCTTGCGTATATCGAACCCCCCCTCCGAACCCATTTACACAGAATCCTAGATCCGCCCCAGGCAAGCAACATACGCAGATAGAGTAAATAAAGTGCTGGGCTGAAAATAACAGTTGACATATGTTCGACCAACAGCCCCCATGGTTGTTTCAGGTCTCGTTAGAAATTCAGAATAATATGTCTGAATAAATAAAGGGGTTTGGAAGGACACATGTCCTACTGATTGAGAACATGGTAATGTATTTAACAGTAGCGGTACTTGGTCTACTTACGTAAACAGGCACACCGCGGCCACACAGCGGTCAAACGTCTGCGCGTGCGTATTACGGTCACTCTGGTGGGCGGCCGCGCGAATTTCCCGCGCAAAATTTACCTTAAAACATATTACAGTGAACTTCTACCCCAAAAAGTTAAGAAAATACGTGAAAGCTAAGCTTTTCATTTTCACAGTCGACGGGAAATTGAGCAAACTTCAAACTGAGTTTACCAATTTTTTTCGTTGTTTACCAAAAAAGTTCTCAAGGTATGAAAACGGGTGTGCGAACAGTGACGGCCGCCGACTCGCTTTGAAATGTTGTTGGAAGACTTTTGACACATGCGCAGACATTTGACCGCTGTGTGCATCGCGGCAAAACGGTATGCTCCGCTGGCCGAAAGAACGAAGGCTCTGCTATCAAATACAAATTACCGAGGGCTTAAACTTTTTTACTAAATAATTTTATAACTTAGTGAACAGTGAATTACAAATTAAGAAAACTTCAACCTGTTAAAGTCTTAGGCTTATCTTATTTTTGACAAAACAGTTCACAAATGGATACTTTTAAAATCACGGGTATGTGCCTGTTGTTTCATTTCAGTTTTCGCGGGAAACTGGGGGCGGCCGCGCGCCAACAAGAAATACGCATGCGCGTGACGTTTTGCCGCGGTGTAACTTACAGGTGCACAAGGGCATCCCTAGTGTAACCAAGCCTTAAAGAGAGGTGGTGCCCGAGAGTTTCCACTGTATACAGTATAATTTAACAATTAGACTGCAAACTCGAGGTTTCTATTGGGCGCAAACTATTAAAGATGATAGAAATTAAACCAAGAGTGAGATGTCTAATTGTTTTGGCATTAACGAACCCAGAAAAAAACTGAAAAACTCACAACAAAGCATTGTTCTAAGTGATTTTTGTCTGCAGCGCACGCAATGCTATGGTTTTATAGACTACGCCTGACTTGCCAATTAGATGGCGAGTTTGTCAATAGACGGCGGCTGGGTTATGCTATCGATAGAGAGTGCCTGACTAGCCAATTAGATGGCGAGTTTGCCAATAAATTGCAGTTGGGTTATGATAATTTGAGTAGTCACACTTTGACAGAATACCAAATCATTTAGCAGAATTCAATAATATTCTCATAACCTTTTTTGTGGTAAACAAAATATTTTTTGCAGTGATTTTGTCACACTTACCCTTCGTTTTAATCTTGTTAAATAAGAAACAAAATCAAATGCATCTCAAATATTAACCCGAGTGGAGTCAGCTACCAACAATGAAGATATGCAAGAAGTACTACATAAGTGACCTTGATCAAGTTTTAAATTCTCCTTCTGTGGACAGATGAAATGATTGCCTACAACTGGGAGAATTTAGAACTCGATCAAAGTCAGCACAGGTCTGTAATAATGTTAATAGAAATTAGTACTTTCAAATCCATTCTGTCAAAGGGTGAAGACAAAAATCCCAAAAAGTTTAGCAATACATAGAGGATATAAATGGCCATACAGAGATTTTTATCTTTGAGTGGTAGATGTGAACAAGTGTGTTACAACAAATTCACTCAAGAAGATAAAACCGTATTTTCAAACTGCCACATCAGCATTTGATTATTATTCACCAAGTTACAAAGTACCAGGTTTTAGGCACAACAAAATGATTACATCGCATCTGTGTATTTTTTTTTATATTTCATATGTGAAATACCACTTTCATGTAAAGGTATTCATTTATATTGAACAAATTCTATATAACTTTTCAAATGTAGCCCCTTCTGCACGCAAAACTGCAATAGGCAAATCTTAAATTGGGCTACCCTTGAGGTTAATTCAAATTTGTTTTGCAAGTGAGGACTGCTATTGTGGCACAAAGTGCTGTTGTGCAGTTTACAATCATGAGTGTATGTTAGTACCTCCAGAATATGTTGTGCCTAGAACTCAGTATTTTCTGGCTTGGTAAATATTAAGATATGATATTACAGGATTCATAGAAGATATATAACATATATAATTGAGAGTATAGGTTGTTAAAGAATATTAGTCTGTTAATATTATTATTATCATGGTAGAATCTTACAAGGTAGTGAGTAATCATGCCATCTTCACGACAGTCCCAAGTCCTCGAGTGTTTGTTGAAGCTCCAATTGCTGCAGAATAATTAGAAGGAAGAGAAATAAAGAAAGAGCCTAGCTTAGCTAGAGAGGTTAGAATGACTCAGAGTGACACATTTATGCGAGTCCCATCTCCTCCAGTGTTCGTTGCAGTTCCCCCTCCTGTAGAACAAAAGCAGGAATGAAATAAAGATGGAGATAAGGAGGTGTGAGTTTAGAGGATAATGTTTAAGTTTTCAGGAAAGTCCCATCTCCTCCAGTGCTGTGCGCAGCTCGCCTTCCTGTAATGGAAAGACACAGTCATAATATGGTGTATGGACGCTTACATGTACACAATGAATGAACAAAATATGCCTCACTCAACTTTGACAACTGACAAACACAATAACACATTTGGTTTTCCTCAAATAAAAAATGATAGAAATGACAGCCATGGCTTGAGAGAATGCACAAATGTGTTTATAATGCAAACACTCGCATCTGAAACAATATGTATGCATGGATGCAATTCATAACACTACACATACTGTGTCATCAAGCTGAACGCAGATCCAGGTGTGCAATGGATTTAAATGGACAAAATGGCTGGCCCACCGCACAGATGCTAACTCGGCAATCCAATGGCTTAACTTATAATAAATAACTGAATAAATGAGCATTAGTACCAATGGTGGCTAAATGGCCATACAGTTACAATGAGAAAGAGCCTGGAGTAAAGGCCAACAAGTGAAAAGCTGCATGCACTCTGACTGGTCAGGAAATATTATCTGTTCAGCTTGATACCATAATATGTGATTGTCATGTCATAATGATCATAATAGTCTACCTCTTGTAGCAGATCCTGTGCTGATATTGCCTTGAGGACATTCTTTTTACTAGTTTCCTGCATTTCACCTCCCAGGATCAGCTCATCCAACATGAAGTAAGCCTTTTCAAAGTTGAATATTATGTCCAGTTCACATACCTAAATTCCAAAACAAAGTTGCCAGTTTTTATTCAACTGACTCAAATATAGAGGATCCACAAAATGATAAATAAAACTTGGCAAAATTTGATTACCGTATTCGACTGCATACACATGCAAACTGTGGAGTATTTTGATTTTCAGTTTGTAATTTATTTATTTTCCGCTTAAGTTGGAGTGTGGGCTTATAAGTGGTATATTTTCCTAAAGTTTTCAATTTTATCTAAAGGTTAGATTGTAAGCCTAAACTGGGGGTACCACTTATATGCAATGTGTATATTATACAAGGTTAAATTCTTTGCAAGGGGATTTCTTAGGATGTAGAATTATTTTTGGTCAATAATTTTACTTAAACCACTTTGGTTTACCTAAAGACATTTTTAGTAAGGTTGAAAATTAGTTGCTGTCAACTGGATATTGTTAAATTTGAGCCCTGATAATAAATAAAAATAACAAGAGGCTGTACGCAGCCTTTACTTGGGCTGTATGACAATCAGACAGACAATGTACATGTAGTATTACAATGTAGATGCTTTGGTGTGTACCCGATGATTGGATACATAATTTTGGGTGAGATAAATATGGCATACATGCAAAGTGATCATTTGCCAATGTAACTAGTTTGTGTTTAACTTAAGACAAAATTTCAAAAATCCAATTAAACATGTTTTGTCCTCATTTAAAATATAATTTAATGGATCGAAGCTCTCATAAGAGAGTATTTGTGTATTTTTACATTTTACAAAGCTGGAAAATGTTTTGATCACAAATATTTTTTCAAATATTGAGTGAACACTTCTATCATTTTTGCTGAAGAGTTTCACTGAAATAGAACTAGTGACAAGAGCATGATCACAAAAAAATACTTTAAAACACTATTAAATGGCTTCCAAGCAAAAGAAAAATGTGTGAATAACAACAACTTAACTTAGGGATGGACCATTATATTTTTTGGGGGGGGGGGGGGAGGGAAAAAAAATGTCAAAACAAAATTTGTACAGAGAATTGGAAGAGAAAAAATATATCATGCTTGAAAAACTGTGATCAGTCAGTGTGATAAAAAAATTCTTACAGAGCTTTTAGTCATAAAAATCTTTTTTTTCAAGAAAAATTTGCTCAAGCCCCCCCCACCCCCCAAATATAATGCCAGTCCATATCCCTTAACTACTGGTAGTTATCTTTGACAGCTTTAGAATACAACTGATAAACATTGCTTCAAGAAAAAAATATCCTTGCTTGTAATTTTTTAATTGGCATTCCCTTCCTTTAGTTTCTTTCTTCAAGCATTTATTGCGAATCATTCACTAACATTTTCTCAGCTACACATTGAAATGTGATCAGCTATGTTATATCAGTCTTTTGATCCGTTTGGCATCGAATAATAATTTCGCTTTCTGTCTCAAATCAATTCAAATGGTGGTCATGCAACAATAGTGCAGAATCGAGTAAAGATGATTGACTGCGAAGTACATCGCATTTGGCCATTAAATTAGATCTTTTTACTTGTGGTGAACTGAGCTCAAGAGGCTCAACTCTACCAGTTCCTTTGGAAGTAATATCGATGAATGAAACAGCATTCGACCCACGATTTTCACTACTGTGTTGCAAGCAGCAAAAACAACAAACAAACGATTGAAGACCTTGGTGGAATAATGGCCTAAGTAGTATGTTTATAAATAGGCGCTTAATTAAACTGACTAAAAACAAAGTATTTCTCATCTAGCATTCTAAGATATTACTTGAAATGTAACAGGAATGAAATAGGTCATCAAGCCATTGCTATGGCAAAATATATATTTTTGTTTTGTTATTCTATGTTGGGGGGACGGGTGGAGATAGATCATTGAATCTTGAACAGACTTTGGCTCTCTCAGACACCAAGCTGGGGAGATGGTTGAAACAGTGGAGATACTTGTTGGAAAGACAGAGTAATGTTTCGAAAAAGCAACTCTGTGTAAAGTGTTGTTGGACATCATTAAGTCACTGGCTTAACTCATGGTTGCATGAACAAAGAACTGTCTGACTAAAAGGCAGTTCGTTATTGCTGGCAAAGCAAACTGTTAATATTCTGGAGCTAAGAAGGCCATTTCGGTAAGTTTCATGGTCTGAGCTTTCCAAAGATAGTCATGTCGGGCCTTGTTCATGCTTTGCCTGGGGACTTATAAAAGATTCTTAAGATGAAACCGTATAGAGTTTCCCTGTTAATTTTTTTGCTGTGTACCCACAATTATTTTTGCCCCGTGTAAAGTCCGAAGGTAAACCAAAGAGAATCGGGTCTAATCCGTGTTAGCTACGGGGATAGCTCGCGAGGATTTCGGAAAGATTATAGTTACGACTAAACTCTGTTGGCCATGTAATAAATCCGCTTTGCAATCAAAATAAGTGAAAGTGCAAAAACCTAAGTACTTAAACAATGTTTCTTTGTGACTGGTGCACTATAGCATGAAGCGAATTTTTGATGAGTGAATGGCTAATGCTTTCAAATTTGAAAATTCAATACAGCAATGCAAGGCAAAATAAACAAACAAAATTAATTAAAGGCTTGAAAAAAAGAAACGCAAAGAAGCCAAAACAGAATTCTTAAGTTAACTGAAATAACTGAAACTAAAAGAACTGTTTGACCTGTACTGGAACTGAGTATTGTGTGTATAAATTTTATGATTCTCACAAAAGGAAAACAAAATTGGGCAAACATACTACTTAGGCCGTTAAATTCCACTGCTCAAGGTGTTCAATTATATTGCACTAGTCAGTGAATCAATTTTACAAAGAAATATTTACATTAACATTCACATGTTTATTTGCGATCTGCTCATTCACTCTAGCCAAGATTTCGAGTCAGGAATCATTTTTGAGTCAGTATTCTGTAGATTCCAACCAGCAGTTGAGTATATATGATATAGCACAAGTTCAATCTGCCAAAACTAACACTTCTGATAATAGATCTTCGTAAATCGTTAACATGTCTGTTGACAAAGGAAATCAGTGAAAAAGTGCTCTTGACTGATATATCACAACACCGGGAGAACACCTCGAATAATAATGAACAAAACTCATGCAAAATGATCGAAATCTGGCCCAAAATGCTGGTCAGGTTTTTCTAGCAAGACCGATCGAGAATTGACCCACAGTGTCCCAAGCGGCATGGTGTCATCTAATTGGTTGATCCTGTCACTTGTTGGGTCACCTTATAGTGTTCTCATGGCCAGTGCAATCTGATTGGCTGACAGCAAAAAATAAACGAGATTCCTGAATTGAACGTCGGAAAATAAGAAAATTGTAAACACTTGGAAAACTTGACTGGTCATTATGCCTAGATGATTATGATTATGATCACCAGTGGAAACCAAGATTATTATTTATTCTGTCAGCCTTATAATTTATGTTCCAAGTGGTTCACAATTTAACCTTTATAAACAACATATAAGGTATTTTGTTACATAGCTGTGATTTTTCCAGATATAATGCATGCTCTCATTGGTTGATTTAGGGCCATGTGACAGGTAACAAACAAACGGTTACCCACTAATAAAAGTAGATGAGCAGTCAACTATTTTGAAAACTGTGATGTCAGAGGGCATTGCTGCCCGCTAGCACACATATCAGAGCATCATTCAAAATGTTTTGGTTTGCCTTTTCGTTTGCCTTTTTTCTCAACAATATGGAATATAACATTATTGTTACATTATTGTTACTATAACTATATATATAACAAATCACTAATGACCGGACCCTTTAGAAACCAGTGTCATCTCTTTAAACAAAACTCATTGTTTCCCTCAGGACCTCAAGTGTATCATGTTTGTGTTTAGTACTATGATGGTGATCCTAATGTCACCAGTGGAAGCACTAGCAAGTTTGTAATAATAATAATGATGTGATGATAATGGATTAACCAGTGGCACATCCACGGCAAGGTGGCCCTTCATCCACTGGTCTTTATAGAAATCCCGGGGGGGGGTGACTCCCATATAAAAGGGGTAGGGATGCTCGTCGGACATTTTCGATTTGACCCCTAAGAGGTACTAAAATGGGCGTGGCTCAAGCTTATTTTGACCCCTAAAAGATAATAAAAATGTAAATTTATAACAGCTTTTTTGTTCAATTGACACCCGACCCCTAAAAGGTACCGCTTTACATAGAAATGTCTGTGTTTGATGGTGGATACCCTAAGTGGTACCAAACTCCTGATTTTGATCCCCTAAAAGGTACAACGAGCATCCATGTACCCCTCACATAAGGGAGTGCACACCCCCCCCCCCCCCCCCCCGGGATAGAAATAGACCAATGGTCTCTATGTTAATTATCAAAGAAATGTTTATACATTAATTGTCATCTAACTATATTGTAACAGACATAATGACTTACACTTCCAAAATATTTATCCAACAGTTCTACATATCTATGGATGACTTCCAGTGTTAGAAGCTCATTGTCATCATTTTCTACACCAACACAGAAATACAAGCTGGCATATCTGAAGAAAAATAACAATATTATTAATAATAGTGAATACCAAAACAGTTGGAGTAGCAATAGTCAAAATAACATGAATGGAACGGAGTAATTGCAGAATACCCCCTCCTTTGGTTAATTAATAATTCATTTCTAAATTTTTTCATACAAACCTTCTAAAAACCTAACCCTGAAATAATAATAAAAACCTAACCATTTCGACCCAAAATCATTCATAGAACGAGTCTAAATACACCTGAACTAAAGTGGAGAATTTAGCGCAGTTTTCAAGCGATCTTTTGAGTGGAGGGGGTTGATTCTGCAACTAAGCCTAAATGTGAGCTTTGACCTACTATGGAAACGTTTATACTAGGCATGAAGTTCATACTTAATCTCGTACCCAGATCTGGGATCTGGTAAAGTTCGACACTACGTTTGCTCTCATTGGCTACAATGAAACACAATAGCCTCATTGTAACACTTGTTTTGATTGGTTGTCCAGTTTCCTAAGATTTACGATGGAGTCGAGTGTGTTCTGAAATCTGAAGGGAAAAGAAGAATATCGCAGATAGTATCAAATCTAAGGACGCAAAGGATTAACTAAATGTGGCAAATACTTTCTACATTTCGGGAGATGAATACCTGCAAGATTTCGAGGTATTCTGATTTTGGAATAGCCGGAATACGTCCCAAAAGAACACGAGTAAGTGCCATTGTACAGAGAGATAATTGCACAAATGGATATGATATCACTGCATCAGACTTTTTGTCCGATTGTGGGAAGTCTTTATAACTTGAAAACATGATATTGTGGTTTGGAGGCATGTGTGTGCAAGAAGAAGATAATCTTTAGTGTAAAAATGTAATGACAAGTTGAAAACGTTCTCAGTAATTATGTGTAGAGAAAAACAACTTCCTTATTATCCCTAATACATGTATAATACATTATTAACTCACAACCCATGCGGTGTGGGGTCCTGGCCCGCAAGTACACGCATATGCCATGTACCGGTTTATTTCTACTACACATGCTCTTACAGGTACTCAGTACGTGTATATTACAATAATAAACTAATAATGATAAATAAATTTGCTTCATAGATAATGAGCGAGATTCAACCTCTTGTTCTTGTTTGTTAGGTGAAACCAGGTAATTCCTACACTAACCTCCAGATAACATCATAATGCATGACTGCCAGTCCAGGAGGAATTAAAATTTTAAACTGTTACAATGTTGAGCCAGAACCACAATGAACTGACTCTGTCCCTTGACAGTACTTACATGTATATACACTATTACCATAACAATAGTACATTCCTAGTGCCAGGACCCATCGTCCTACTAAGGAAACTATTTCTCTCTCATTCCCAAACTCATACTTTGTTTGTCCATTACAAGAGAAATACATTTGACTCTGTACTGGGTATATAAAATGCTCCCACTCGTATTCAAGCACATACATTTCCAAGAAGCAGTGATGGTTCAGTGATGCATTCATTCCTTATGATATAGTCGGACACAAGAGCCCAACATTCCAGTTCTTGTGAAAGTCCAAATAGTGGAGAGGCCAGCTAGGCTGCAGTAATCTCCGGTACATAGCAATTTCGACTAAAAAATCAACTGCTACAGTTTTCTCATAACTAAAATGTAACCTCCCCAAGCCTTCATAGCAGATTCATATTAACCCTTTTTGAGCTCATGGTTTTATCTAAAAACCTTCAGTTATATGTTTTATTAGGGACTGTGTCCATGTAGGCAGGTTGACCGTAGTGCATGCTAGGACCAACAATTCTGGTTGTTGAAATACAAACAGTCTCAAGAGATTTCAAATATAAACAATACACTAACCAATGGAGATAGCCCTGGTACTAGGGTCAACAACAGGCCCCCTCTCAGCTTCTGGCTTTTGAAAGCTTGAATTTTTTTGCCTACTCAAAATTGATGTTTGAGCAACAAATTTATACAAGACTTTACTAGACATATATTTGTTTTTTTTACAACAACGAAGCACTTATAGCTTCCAGGTTCAAATGAGTGCGTAATACGAAAAAGGCCATTGAAAGTCAAAACGTAAACACTTCTAATTACCATTGCCGAAAGAAAGCTTTCTTAGACAAATGGCAATTTGGTTCACCGATTAACTTCTGTAATTGACGGAATGCATGTGAAATCCTTTCATTTTTTTTTTCTGGATCAGAAAAGTTATTGTTATATAATTCTAAACTTCTGAGCTCTGAGAGAACTAGTCACAAAGTCTGACTACAAGTACAAATTCGCCGAAACTTTCTCCACTCAAGAGAAAACTCTCATTTTGCCAAATGGCACACTACAAAGAAGTTTGACTCACCGATTGACTTCTCCTATTAATAAAATGCTTGTGAAATCCTCATTTTCTTGTTTTTGGAAGCGAAGTTAACATCCATTTGAATTCACAAACCTCGCCGTGAAAGCACTTTGCAAAGCTACCACGGCTTGCGAGTGACGTCATTTCATTGTATGTACTTATTTTGCATATAGCGGAGAGCCAATCAGAACGCGAGAAAATTGGATGTTGGTGTAAAATGTACAATGTACACATTGCACTTGAAGCTTTCATATATAATTTTTTCATCCATCTTTAAAAATGCACTAGTATCGCTATCTTCTTGTAAGACTTTTCTCACATATCTATAATCTATTTTGTACTTTATTTTTATTACTACTTTGTCAATATTGTAACTATGAATAATTGATGACTATAACCTTGTAGAGTCAGAATAGGTTATCCAGTTGCATATCTCAAAGGGACTACCGGTAAAATTGAAATTTCATTCTTTGACGTGATCACATTATTACAACAAATTATCATAAGTTTTGCTTCTGGCTTTAATTATAATGTTATGGAGTTATATTTGCTGTCCTAGAAAAGCATACTTGAAATCAAAAATCCTGTAAAAATATTCTGTAAAAATATTTTTTATATACTAGTGACAGACAAGCCCTTCTTTCCAGATTGGATAAAGTTTCTCCATCACATATAATCGAGGTGTGAACACAGTCAATTCATCAATAACCTGTAAAGACAATACTGAGCATGTACCCAGTTGTGCATAGCTTAATCATTAATTTCAACAGCCTTCTTAAGTCAAGAAATGTAATCAAAGTCAGGACCCAGCTAATCCACAGATCAAATTGGAATTTAGGAAATTGTATCTGTTATTATATCCTTTTTGCTGGTTTTTGATTTGCCTCCCTGATCAGTGTTTGAGATGGAACACTTTATACACATACATGTACTACTAAACACATCAGCTTTCATGAGACTCCCCTTCAAGGTTGGAATTCCAATCCCAAAGTAGTTGATAACTATTTAATGTATTCTGCAATAAATTATTTTACTTTTCAGGGCTCCTACAGTCCTTTTGTATAATGAGTTTCACACTTCAATGTTAGCTCCTAATATCACCGTTATTGGTGGTGGATTGTCCATCCCTGCATTCCAAGATGGATTATAATATATCTCCTCAATACCCGAGGAGTCAACTCAGTACCATACCACAAGCAACAGGATAGCAAATAACACACTGGACAAGATTCAGACAAATCATTTCACTCTTCATTTTCTCAATTTGTGGAGAATGAAAGTCTGTTTCTTGGGATTTTGGATGCCATCAGTCTCAGGAAAAAAATACCCAGTTATAGTCACTTTACACAGATTACAGAATTGGGATAAATAATCATGTTACTATAAATGACTAATATAAAATAAAATAAATACAGGTACATGCAATGTGCTGAGGGACAGCCTAACAGGAATGAGCTTCCCTAAACAAGGCTAAGAGTAAATTAATGTTACAGTGCAACTACTGAAACCAGAGCCACTCAGAGAACAAGAACTAAACACATTGCAAAACTATTCAAAAGTATATATCCTAGCATATCCCATGCAATTTTCTTCATTATGATGACCAAATTTGCCTTTTATATTATTGGATCAAAACTCAAGCAAGTCAAAATGCTATTGTCTTGTAATCAACACTGATTGGCTCAAGTAACTTTGTCAGTTTTTGTTCTGCAATGTGATTGGTTCTCGTTGTCTTTAAGAGGCCCTGGTTTCAGTAGTCATGCCAGAAAGGCATGCTAATTTTGCTGATTTCAATTGAAGGGCTATGTGCAAAAACGGCACAAGTGACTATCACATTCTAAATTTTCCTTCAATTTCTTTGTTTTCTAAGGGAGGATTTAGAATGTGATCATGAATCACTTACACCCTTTTTCCACATAGCCCTTCAATTATTGTTGTGCTATTGGGGACAGCACTTCTTCAAAATTAACTCGTTTGACATACATGTATGAAGATCTCTGTATTAGATCATAGAAAATGTTAGACCTGTTTGGCTTTTCAATAACTATTGTAAGGTCATTCATGTTGAGGCTTTTCATAATTTATGATCTACTGGTAATGCTGCATGTGACATAGCAATATATAATTATGGCACATGTTAGTGCTACAAGCTTTGTATATTATCTGGTCTGAATGTGAACATTATAATAATGTGGGTGAATAGAAAACACCTGTGTGACTGCTGGCTATGTAAAAGAGCCTAACAGTTTCCTTGTTTGTTTCGTACTTTCATTAAAAGTAAAGTATAATAAGGCTTAACAAATTTTATAAGCATATTATGTATCAGTCAATTCCAAACCCGTGCATCCCCCCCCGGGCCACCCCCGGGCATTTGATCAGAGGCTTGCTCCCGAGGGTGGGGAATTTGATGAGTATCTAAGCCCTCAGGGGCGGGCATTTGACAAACAGTGGGGGTTGGGGCATTTGATCGCTCGCATCGCTCGCGTCGAAATGGCGAAAGTACGTGTCTTCGAGGAATTCCAGGATAATGATTGCACATTTGTAGAGGCTTGATAGAGTAAACCTCCCAAATTTGAAGGCCACTTTCAGAGGTAAATTGCTTAATATGTTTAAACCTATAAACATTTTGCTTCATGAACTTTGACCGACTGCATGATATTAAGTGCGTGACAAAATTTGTGATAAGTTGAATTTGCTGCGACCCTCGACAGCGCGCGAGTTAAAAACTTAATTATTATATCGGTAAAAGACGGGCCAATTGGTGCCTGTTGCATACTTTATATACCAAGAACATAAGCTAACATATTCAATTTCAAACCATTAATACGTTTATTATAAAGTATATAACTGAAACCAAGAACGATCGCGCCGGTAGAAATGATTGTTCTCATCCCTGACCGGTTGAAGGTGGTTTTCACCGTCGGTGCTTCCTGTGAATTGCTTGAGTCAGAGATTCTGAATAAAACAATGATTTCATTTATTTGTCAATAGTCTTTGCCTTGTAAAATTTTCTGATCCGGTCCCCGATGGTGGGGCATTTGAACAGCCTGGATGAAAAACTGGTGGGGCATTTGAACAGTTTTTCTGCCTTGGTAGTGGGGCATTTGATCGAATTTTTTTCAAAATGTTCAAATGCCCGGGGGTGGCCCGGAGGTGGCCTGGGGGGGGGGCATGCACAGGTTTGGAATTGACTGATACATTACATAATCAGTACAAATATATTTCCTTGTTTACATAATAAGTAAAAGTCTGAATTATTACCATTCACTGAGCCTCATCGACCACGAAAACCAGTAATTTTGTTCTAGTGTGCTGCATCTATTTTAGAATGTACATGTATAACCCGGGATATAATAAATAATCTGATTCTGATGAGTGATGTCTTCTCGAGGTCTTGTAAAGAAGCTGAATCGACATAATGCTAGCCAATCTGTCCGAAACTCGTTGCATTTACTCCAGTGCGATGAAGTTTATGTTTACAATTGGTCGTAAATCTACTGTTTTTCCACTACGCTGTCATTTATCAACCGATAATCAAACACTGATATGATGACTATTAGTATAACTGACTATAAATGAGCTTTGATTTTTGGAAGAGACTCTTTCCTGTTCACAACTTAACTGTCTCCTGTCGCCTCCTTTTGTTTCGGTTTTGCTATTCAACTGCGGAATTTCTAGACTCCAGAGCTTTCTTTAAAGGGATACCCGAGTGAAAAACACATTTGGGCTCAAAAGCATCTTTCAAATGTACTTTGTTCAGAAAATGTATTAAAATTTGATAAAACTTTTTCAGAGTTGAGAACGAGCCCCTCAAAGTTGGCCCCGCAAAGACCTGGGCGCCACCATTTTGTTTACATTAATTCCTGTGACGTTTTTTACGTCACTTCGTCCCACCGGAGTCTTGCAGCTAACTTGTAGCGACTTGTTTTCTTTGTAGAATTTTCACACGCTCGGAATTAGAGTAGATTTTCATCGATATGGCAGAGCAATTTCCTACTAGAACAAAAATATGATGAAGACGATATTGTGAGAGAAGTTCAGAAGACTGGGAGGACAAAGAAAAGCATGTGGAAGGTGAGAATATCAACAAACAACAAAAGGCGACTACCGAGCTAGTGCAAAACTGGTGTTGTGCTATAATGTAAATATTCGCTGTGTTTTTGTATGGAACTTGTCAGCCTTAAAAACAAGACTAAGGTAGATTATGACAATATTGATATTGGCCAGTAACAAAACGAGCAGGGGACTGGGACCTAGTTTATCAGAATTACTCTAATTCTAAAATGAAGTTCATCACATGATAGAGCATGTTGAAATTAGCATTTGTGCCAAGTTTGACGTGATTCATGTGAATCTTGTCTGAATTATAAGCAATTGCAATTTCTTTGTCCCTCCAAAATTTTACAATGAATGTATGGTTTGGAGGGACAACGTTAAAAAATAAGAGAGTTTGTATGGGAAAATTGACATATTTGATGCCTTCTAGCATCGTCAATATTGAGCCAAAGTTCACCAAACTTTCCAGACTAGCTAAGTTTGATCTGTTCTTTTGGAAAATAATGCTCACTAGTTATTAATTGAATTAGTTTTACTGATTCGGTTCCAGTCTCCCGCTCGTTTTGTTACTGGCTAATTGACATTGCTTTCTAAACTTATGTATTATTGGAGCTATATATATAATTTGCGAGTTATCCGGTTCGATCTGTACTGACTGCATGGCTTTGTGCAACTGAAACGAAACACCTGAAAAGTTAAAACCTCCCTGTAAAAAAAACGATCATAACTAGCCCAACATAGCAGAATATATGCAATGACACAAGAACAAGACACTTGGAGCAATATAATTGCAAAAATAATTCCATTCCCTTATTAAATTGTGTGAAAGCATAATGGCACGATCAAGCCCGGCATGTTTGTGCAATTGTGGTGGAACTTGGCGCGTGCGCTGTTTCACAACACATTGATCAGTTAGGTAAACGAAATTAAAATTATGTGGCTTGCTACACCCTGATTATCTCTCTGGGTCAAATTAAACAAGTTTCGATTGCTATGCCGATATCAATATTGTAATAATCTACCTTTAGTCTTGTGTTTAAGGCTGACAAGTTCCATACAAAAACACACACAGCGAATCTTTATAGCACTAGCTCGGTAGTTGCCTTTTGTTGTTCGTTGATATTCTCACCTTCCACATGCTTTTCTTCGTCCTCCCAGTCTTCTGAACTTCTCTCACAATATCGTCTTCATCATATTTTTGTTCTAGTACGAAATTGCTCTGCCATATCGATGAAAATCTACTCTAATTCCTAGCGTGTGAAAATTCTACAAAGAAAACAAGTCACTACAAGTTAGCCGCAAGACTCCGGTGGGACGAAGTGACGTAAAAAAACGTCACAGGAATTAATGTAAACAAAATGGCGGCGCCCAGGTCTTTGCGGGGCCAACTTTGAGGGGCTCGTTCTCAACTCTGAAAAAGTTTTATCAAATTTTAATACATTTTCTGAACAAAGTACATCTGAAAGATGCTTTTGAGCCCAAATGTGTTTTTCACTCGGGTATCCCTTTAAAGTATCCTCAATTTTTTTTTTGCCCAGATAAGAGAACAATTAAGGTTCTTTATGAAAATAATTCACTTCCACAGCAATACAACTACGATTTTGCAACAGGCCGGTATATTTGTCCTTGCGATTACTGCGCATGTGTGGAATTCGAACTTTTCCAGATCTCCCTTCCGTGTGACCGTGAGTAAAATGGGAGATCTGGGTACGAGATTAGTTCATACTATTTCAGAGCTGAAATTAAGGGTAACACTTTGCCGTAAAATGGAATGGCCCAATCTCCACTAACTAGGCGACTATCCACTAAAGGCACTAGTCCAGACAGGGGTCGAATTATAGCGGTTGCAATTAAGCTAGCAGAATGATAAATTGACTTTACAGTGAAATTAATTTAGAGTACTATTGAGTAGCAATGTTTTGCTAGCTAGAAAAAGTTACCTGTAAAGCAAAGACAAAAAACCTAATTGAGACATTTTAATTTTTGCTACATGTACTGATCGTCTGATGTAGTTTGATTAGAAAAAATGGTACTAGTGCAGTACGGCCAGTAGTGGCAAAAAAAGTGAATTTCTACCCCTGCCAGGACTAGTAAAACTTCGTTGTGGGCTAGTAAACAAATGACAATGATCTAACAAATATAAAAATTACCTTTTGTAGCAGACTTTGAGATCTTTGTACTCTAAAAAACTGCACATTTTCGGTTTTCTAGAGAGGACAGTAGTCACCAAGTCACGCATTATCTTGTTCTTCTCTTTCTGTGTACTCGCGGTGTACCATTTCTGTAGCCTGATCTTGCCTTGTCGGCTGAACAACAACATAAACTGAAACTAATATTGAAAATGATGTGTTATGCGTTAATATTAAGTACTAAATATCTTAAACAAAGTGAAAATCACAAAATATTCGACAACATAAAAAGAGAGGAACTCACCATTTTGGTTTGATTCGAGATGAGCAGGCTCAGCCTGGTCAGCGGCTGTATTTCAGCACCAGGACTTCTCCGCTTGGGAAGGGAAAGAACAAAAACAAAAAAAATTGTGACGTCTTCGGGAAATACATAACATTATGTAAACTAGGAGCCCTGCGTAAACACTGAAACTAGCTATTTTCTATTTCTTTTTTGAGCTCAGCGTGCTTGCGCGCAACATTATATTAAAACAAGATGAAAGGCTGATTGTAGGGATTGTACGGTTACTGGGAAATATAGAGCAGATTTCGTATGAGTGGGACAAACTACGGTATGTCCGTAGCCTTACCATAACCGTGCTGTAACGCACACCGCGGCAAAACGGTATGCTCCGCTGGCCAAAAGAACGAAGGCTCTGCTATCAAATACAAATTACCGAGGGTTTCAACTTTTTTAGTAAATAATTTTATAACTTAGTAAACTCACAGTGAATTACAAATTACGAAAACTTCAACCTGTTAAAGTCTTAGGCTTAGCTTTTAAGTAGTTTTCTTATTTTTTGACAAAGCAGTTCACAAATGGATGCTTTTAAGCAGAAATTTTAAAATCACGGTATGTGCCTGTTGTTTCATTTCAGTTTTCGCGGGAAACTGGGGGCGGCCGCGCGCCGACAAGAAATAGCAGATACGCATGCGCGTAACGTTTTGCCGCGGTGTGGCTGTAACGGTGCTGTGCCGTATTTCTGTAATTTGATTGGATCAGCAGGACAAAAACAATAGGGAAACCATTTCAATGTCACGACATGCCTTGCTGTAGTCAGTGCTGTATTTTGTCCCCCTCATACGAAATCTGCTCTATATAATTACTACCGATATTTCGGTTGGCACGGCCAACCTTCCTCAGGGTACACAACCATATGGCAAGAAACCGTTTTAAATTTTGGAAACATGAATGTGAGATTAGGAGATAAAATTACAAGTGATGAGTGGGCGTGATAGAAAACTAAGATAAATACAAGGTCTGGGATAGGGTATCCTTTTTATGGTTTTGCTATAGGCTTAGGTTATTCAATTAAATTTGTAATTAATCGACTTGAGTATCAGTCTGATTTTATATTTTATATCAAACAGGGTACAGTATTTGACTTCAAGTCTTAGATAGGGTATACTCTTCAGGTTGTAATCTTATATAGGGTATGGAATTTTCCAAATTTCTTGTCTTAAACAAGGGCAACAGCGGTCCATCTCTGAAATGTTGCAATTACTTTAGAAAATTAAACGATAAGCCAGACGATTACATAGAAATATATAATAGATGTGCGGCTGAATCTACTCCAAGAAATAAGGACGAGTCCGGTCCATTAGATTTTGAAATTACTGAAAATTAAATCGCTGAGGCCTTGAACCAACTGTAAAATTATAAATCACCGGGTAGAGATAACATCCTCAATGAACTATTAAAGAACGGCAAAGAACAGCTGAAATCTCCACTTAGAAAAAAATGTTTGATATATTTTGGAGCTATGTTGTGGACGTATGTTGTATTTGAATTATCATTAATTCCCACATAGACTTACTGTATTTATAGTATACAGACATCATCAAAGCAAATGCCGTCCATTTTACGGATTTAATAATAAACTATAACAATTTAAAAGTAATGTTAGAAATTATAATGGAAAAATAAACCTTGTTCTATCCAAGTTTTTCAAGTTTCTGTTTTATTATTTTTGTCTTATATATCTTGACTTGTGGTTGTTATATATATTTTTATATCTTTCCAGTCGTGCATCCGTTTATGAAATACGGTATAATGCCGAAAGTATAGCTTATAGCGAGGTCGTTTAGGGTTGAGCAGCTCCTGGATTCGTTACTTTCAGTCACATTCTATGTACACCTGATAAGGAAAAACTGACCATCTTTTCGGGTATTCGGATTCACGTTATCTGGGATAAGGTGTAGAAAAGTGAAGGGTGTGGAAAATGAGAACGGAGTTATTATGTTATTATTAAAATATGAATTTAAATCAGTTATTTACAGTGCGACTACTGAAAGCGGGGCCACTTAGACAAAGAGAACCAATCACATTGTAGAACGAAAACAAATAATTCCAACTTTGAATTAGTTGAAATGCTATTGTGTTGCACTCGACAATAATTTGCTCAAATAACCGAAGTTGGAATGCTTTGTTTTCGTTCTGCAATGTGATTGGTTCTCGCTGTCAAAGTGGCCCCGCTTTCAGTAGTCGCACTGTAATATCAGAATTGAGAGATTACCTCTTTCATGGGTCGCTATTTTCAGATCGATGGGTCGCCATTTCTTTCGGGAATTACAAGAGGGATATACAAACTGTTGTAACTTATTGGGGTGTTTACTGCTAATGGGGAGCGTTACTTTCCTCTTTCCTTTCAAACAATTCATTTCTTCCTTTCATGTTTTGGAGTCTTTATACTACTTTCTTCTTAATTTTGTGTTTTACTTTGTCGTTATTGCCCTCTTGGACCAATTCTCGATACGCTTAAGATAACTCTCAATCAAATAACGGGAACGAACACATCCTGGAAAACGAGTCTCGTTTAGCATGCTGAGCCTCGTTCTCAAGCAAACATGAAAACGAGGCTACAGCTATTTTGTTGAATAGAGTCACTTGAATTTGCTCAAATCCTAGAACAATGGTCGTTATAACTAATCTCGGCGTTTTTAGTCGTCCTAATATAATTTTTTTGTTAAATGTATATCACGTGACCAACCACGTGATCACAAAAAGTTGAAAATTAAACTAAAAATGGGGTGGTGCATTGTATATTTTAAGTAACGATTTTATGTTTATCTGATTACACTTGTGGTTGACTTTAAAGATCAGTTCGGAATGGTTGACCCTGATAGACTGTTAAGGCGAAAATATAGAAAACAGGTCACGTGACCAATTCTTGGAACCATTTTTCGCCATTTATATCGTCCTCAGTGATAAAAAGTCAACCATTCAGGACACGTCTCATTTCCCATAACTAGCTTAACATTTCCAACCGAAAATCTGAAACAAAACAATAACTTCCGCCACCCCTATTTTGATTTCTTTGTTATATCAGCCTTAAGGTCACGTGACCTTCAAAACACCAAAATACCGATACTTAATCTAAAGTTATAGGGTATTTCATACATAAATAACAAAGATAGCGAATTTTGAATGTTTCATCAGAACTGCTCAAAAACCATGATGCCTTAACATGCTTGAGTTTACAAACGTTAAGCCTCGTTTACAGAAATTGAGCCTCGTATGTATAAATTAGTTGAGCCTCGTTTTAGTTGAGCCTCGTTTGTACAACAGTTGAGCCTTGTCGTTTACAAACGTCGAGCTTCAATTTGTACAAAACGAGGCTCGTTTTGACACAGGTCACACAAGTTCTGATTATGTATTAAAAACAGTAAATATATCGAAGCAGTGAATTACAATCACGTCTTGACGTCATCTCTATTTCTATAAGAATGACTTATTTGTTCTTGTCACGTTTTGACGTCATCTCTATTTCTATAAGGATAACTTATTTGTTCTTGTCACGTCTTGACGTCATCTCTATTTCTATAAGAATGACTTATTTGTTCTTGTCACGTCTTGACGTCATCTCTATTTCTATAAGAATGACTTATTTGTTCTTGTCACGTTTTGACGTCATCTCTATTTCTATAAGGATAACTTATTTGTTCTTGTCACGTCTTGACGTCATCTCTATTTCTATAAGAATGACTTATTTGTTCTTGTCACGTCTTGACGTCATCTCTATTTCTATAAGAATGACTTATTTGTTCTTGTCACGTTTTGACGTCATCTCTATTTCTATAAGGATAACTTCTTTGTTCTTGTCACGTCTTGACGTCATCTCTATTTCTATAAGAATGACTTATTTGTTCTTGTCACGTCTTGACGTCATCTCTATTTCTATAAGAATGACTTATTTGTTCTTGTCACGTTTTGACGTCATCTCTATTTCTATAAGGATAACTTCTTTGTTCTTGTCACGTCTTGACGTCATCTCTATTTCTATAAGAATGACTTATTTGTTCTTGTCACGTCTTGACGTCATCTCTATTTCTATAAGAATGACTTATTTGTTCTTGTCACGTCTTGACGTCATCTCTATTTCTATAAGAATGACTTATTTGTTCTTGTCACGTTTTGACGTCATCTCTATTTCTATAAGGATAACTTCTTTGTTCTTGTCACGTCTTGACGTCATCTCTATTTCTATAAGAATGACTTATTTGTTCTTGTCACGTCTTGACGTCATCTCTATTTCTATAAGAATGACTTATTTGTTCTTGTCACGTTTTGACGTCATCTCTATTTCTATAAGGATAACTTCTTTGTTCTTGTCACGTCTTGACGTCATCTCTATTTCTATAAGAATGACTTATTTGTTCTTGTCACGTTTTGACGTCATCTCTATTTCTATAAGGATAACTTCTTTGTTCTTGTCACGTCTTGACGTCATCTCTATTTCTATAAGAATGACTTATTTGTTCTTGTCACGTCTTGACGTCATCTCTATTTCTATAAGAATGACTTATTTGTTCTTGTCACGTTTTGACGTCATCTCTATTTCTATAAGGATAACTTCTTTGTTCTTGTCACGTCTTGACGTCATCTCTATTTCTATAAGAATGACTTATTTGTTCTTGTCACGTTTTGACGTCATCTCTATTTCTATAAGGATAACTTCTTTGTTCTTGTCACGTCTTGACGTCATCTCTATTTCTATAAGAATGACTTATTTGTTCTTGTCACGTCTTGACGTCATCTCTATTTCTATAAGAATGACTTATTTGTTCTTGTCACGTTTTGACGTCATCTCTATTTCTATAAGGATAACTTCTTTGTTCTTGTCACGTCTTGACGTCATCTCTATTTCTATAAGAATGACTTATTTGTTCTTGTCACGTTTTGACGTCATCTCTATTTCTATAAGGATAACTTCTTTGTTCTTGTCACGTCTTGACGTCATCTCTATTTCTATAAGAATGACTTATTTGTTCTTGTCACGTTTTGACGTCATCTCTATTTCTATAAGGATAACTTCTTTGTTCTTGTCACGTCTTGACGTCATCTCTATTTCTATAAGAATGACTTATTTGTTCTTGTCACGTTTTGACGTCATCTCTATTTCTATAAGGATAACTTATTTGTTCTTGTCACGTCTTGACGTCATCTCTATTTCTATAAGAATGACTTATTTGTTCTTGTCACGTTTTGACGTCATCTCTATTTCTATAAGGATAACTTCTTTGTTCTTGTCACGTCTTGACGTCATCTCTATTTCTATAAGAATGACTTATTTGTTCTTGTCACGTCTTGACGTCATCTCTATTTCTATAAGAATGACTTATTTGTTCTTGTCACGTCTTGACGTCATCTCTATTTCTATAAGAATGACTTATTTGTTCTTGTCACGTTTTGACGTCATCTCTATTTCTATAAGGATAACTTCTTTGTTCTTGTCACGTCTTGACGTCATCTCTATTTCTATAAGAATGACTTATTTGTTCTTGTCACGTCTTGACGTCATCTCTATTTCTATAAGAATGACTTATTTGTTCTTGTCACGTTTTGACGTCATCTCTATTTCTATAAGGATAACTTCTTTGTTCTTGTCACGTCTTGACGTCATCTCTATTTCTATAAGAATGACTTATTTGTTCTTGTCACGTTTTGACGTCATCTCTATTTCTATAAGGATAACTTCTTTGTTCTTGTCACGTCTTGACGTCATCTCTATTTCTATAAGAATGACTTATTTGTTCTTGTCACGTCTTGACGTCATCTCTATTTCTATAAGAATGACTTATTTGTTCTTGTCACGTCTTGACGTCATCTCTATTTCTATAAGAATGACTTATTTGTTCTTGTCACGTTTTGACGTCATCTCTATTTCTATAAGGATAACTTCTTTGTTCTTGTCACGTCTTGACGTCATCTCTGTTTCTATAAGGATGACTTCATTGTTCTTGACACATTTTGACGTCATCTCTGTTTCTATAAGGATAACGTCTTTGTTCTTGTCACGTCTTGACGTCATCTCTGTTTCTATAAGAATGACTTATTTGTTCTTGTCACATTTTGACGTCATCTCTATTTCTATAAGGATGACTTATATGTTCTTGTCACGTCTTGACGTCATCTCTGTTTCTATAAGGATGACTTCATTGTTCTTGACACATTTTGACGTCATCTCTGTTTCTATAAGGATAACGTCTTTGTTCTTGACACATTTTGACGTCATCTCTGTTTCTATAAGGCCTAACGTCTTCGTTCTTGTCACGTCTTGACGTCATGTCTGTTTCTATAAGGATAACTTCTTTGTTCTTGTTACGTTTTGACGTCATCTCTATTTCTATAAGGATGACTTATTTGTTCTAGTCACGTTTTGACGTCATCTCTTCGCATCTTTAAGATGAAAAGAAAGCACGGGAAAATGACATCTAGCTATTTCTTAATTATTGAATAGCTCCTAGAACAAATAATGGACCAGTTTAACATCTCCTCTCTACCCCAAGGGTGATACCATCCAAAGCAGTTAGCGTAGATCTTGACGATGCCTTTGGTGGAATGATTGTTTCTGGTGTCTTTCTAAACGAGTACTTCTTTAATATCCTCACGAGTACAAGTTTCATTTCCATCTGTGCTAACCTCATACCAATACAGTTGCGGGGTCCATGGCCAAACGGGAGGTACGTGTACGGGTCACGTGACTGTTTGGCTTCGGCGCTGAACCTCTCTGGGTCAAACGTTTCTGGGTCAGGGTAGTTCTTGGGATCCCTGTGGATACTGTAGACAGGTATTACTATTGGTGTTCCATGTGGGATGTTGATGCCTTTGATGGTACAATCCTTTGCACATTCGCGCAACAGAAAGAACCCTGTGGAAGAAATCAAACAGTAATTTAATGAAGTGGCATCACTCGTGAATATCTTGACTGACTTGCAAATCTACTAACCTACCTATCATATATACAAAGCTATAGCGTGAGCAACAAATAAAAGTGTTGGGAAGAACATTTTCCTGTGTTTGTGCGAAATCCATCAAAACTGATTAGCTTCAAATTTACAATCAACTTGAACCCAGAGGATGTAAACAGTTCAACTCATTTTAACGTGTAATTTGTATCATATATAATTGCGCGCTGCCGCAGCGAACCTGAAGCGGACGAGCAAGGTAGCAGTTCTGATCTTTGTGATTAGAGAGGAGAATTTTGATGAGCCTTGTAGAAGTAGAATGCTGTGACTGTTCTTTTAATCGGAAATTGCAAAAATTATAACGTATCCAGAGATATCAAGATATCAGGTGCATTGTGGGAACGGTTTCCCGTTACTGACCCGCACAGAGACACGATAATGGGTATGTACTGTTAATGTACATCTAAGGGTTCTGGACGCAGTAATTAAACGATATTTTCCCGGTACTATAAACGGCTGTTAAATGTCGTATTTATTTGAGTACCATCTGCCAATAATCTCTGCAGTTATGAACGCGTAGATGAAATAACAATTATTGTCACGGTTTGTGACTAGCGCGCTTGATATTTGGAACGTTAAGCTCAGAGTACTAGACGAAGTAAATAAAAATATATTTTGCCATTAGCTTCATTATCTAAGGTGCAGACAATTTCAAGCCATTCTTACGAAAAACCTTCCAGCCTTTACCTACAATATCGGGCCGTGTTCAACAAATAATAACATACTACTGAAATGTAAATTCAAGGCACGCGCAAGTTTCTAGACTTACGATTAGGAAGCAATTATTTCCAAATTATTTTTTAATAGGCAATGTTTGTCGAAAAATATAAGTCATTTGTCAATTTTGCAAATCATCATTCATTGGAAGATTTGATATTAGATTGTTATAACAGGTTTTGTAATTATCACATAAAGCTTGCTCTAGCAATTCGAAATTTTCGCTAATATGCATTTTTTATTTATTTTGCATTGTCGACGTTTTCATAGCTAATAAAACCTTAGGAAACAAACGTTTTCTTCAAGAGTACCATTTGAACCCACTCGGATGATAAATTGGGAAACCACGGCTTTATTTACATGTATAGTTCCGTCTAGTACTCTCAGCTTTAGCCAGCGCGCTAGTCACGAACCGCGACAATAATTATTTCATCTACGCGCGTAGATTATTGCCGGATGATGCTCAAATATATACGACATTTAAAAGCTGTTTAGTGCTGGAAACAATTTTTTAGTTTTTTAGTTAGTGCGTCCAGAACCCTTAGGTGTATATTAACAGGATGTAGCCATTGTCGCGTCGGTCTCGGTGCGGGTCAGTAACGGGAAATAGTTCCCACAATGCACCCGATATCTTGATAGGTCTGCCTACGTCATACGTTTTGCAATTCACTGTTATATGATTGCCAGAACTGAAGATCATTTTTACGTTTCGAAGTCTAAGGGCAAGTTACGATTGTAAAACCTGTGCAGGAAGGCTAACTGAGATAAAGATTGTCCAACTGAGGTCTTCAAGCCAGATTCCATACAACATTAGGTCGAGACTTTGTACATAAGAACTAGGAGCTGGCCTACTTCTTCCTGATATATTTTTATTAATCCTGATCGAAGAACTATTTAACAATTGGAATTGTTCAACATTTTTACTCGTATCTACGGACAAATCAGTCCCGACTGTTTTTTGTTCATTTTTAGTTCTCTCTCTCACCTGGTGGGTAGAGTCTTAGAGTCTCTGATATGACCATTTCCAGGTAGGGCAGTTCATGTACTGTGTCGTACAATGGCATCTTGTCCTCATCAGTCCATACGCTGTCAATCTCTTGTTGCAGTTTGTCCTGGACGTCAGGATTGGTTGCTAGGTGATAACAGACAAAGCCAAGGGTGGTGCTAGATGTCTCGTAACCCGCCAGTAAGAATCCGATGCACTGTACAACAACTTCGGCGTCTGTTAGTTTTTTGTTTTCGCTGCTGGAGTTGGAAGCGTTAAGCATCAAGTCTAAAATGTCCTGTGATAGTATGAAAGATATTATGGATCACATTTAATAGTTCATTTATACTTATTTCAAGATTGAAGCCTACCGTACAGCAAAGACATGACATGACTAAACATAATGACAACCACGATAAATCACGCGCTCTGATTGGCTGAGTCATTAACCAATGGGTTGCACGCTCACGTCAGATTTTGTTTACGCTCGCAGCTATTGTTATTAAAGAAATAGTAAACGCCCATGCGTCAATCGAGTTATTGGCGATCTTGAGAGGCTACTTAATGCCGATTCAAACGTCGAATTTCCGCCGTGTCGAATGTTACAGTTGCGTCTACGAACAGCAGTTTCCGGCAGCGGTATGGACCCAAATGCCTCACTTCGATGTAATATAAAGCGCTATTCAAACCATCATTCTTGTAGAACACCAACACCTTCTTAAACAAGTACGACTAGTTTAGATACACAGTTTGAATAATGCTTCATTACATTGAAGTGAGGCGTTTGGGTCAATACAGCCGAAACTGCTCTGTAATATCTACTATTCAATCAAGTTCCGCAGAAATGCGACAGTTGATTCCTACGTCGAATTTAATCAGTCACTCTTGGTGCTGCTGTGTTTCGTTCAGCGGAAAACCTGAACAGTAATGTGGCGGATATCGATACAGAGTAGAAGCGGAGATGTTTGATTAATTTGCACACGTTATCATAATGTTGCATTACATTCGACTGTAAGCAATCAAGAAGCTTGAGTGGATCTCGGTTTCAAGCGACTTCTACTCCTATGACATTTGCCCATTGGTTCCCATACCTCAAATGATAATGATGCAAGCTACGTATTAACCATTATTGTACATTGTTTTCCTCCACTCAAGTATTCGTGGGCAACACTACTAACAGCTTTTTACAGTATTGTTTTCGCGACTTCATTCCCGCACTCACTTTTCTTATCGAGCCCTCCTTTTTCCTCGCAACAACAACGTCTTTTACAAAACTAGTTAATTCCAACATTTGATTAAAAAATATACGCCCTCCGAGATTGGTCGCTGGAAACCGCTCTCCATATGGAAATAGTGGTAGAATAAAGTTGCTGATGATTTGCTTGATGATACTTGGTCGCATTATGGCAATTGCTTTGACCATGACAGGATCATCTGGATTTGTCTGGCATTCTGACTGGACACCAAACACGGAGGAGATGATTACCTCAAGAGTAACTGCTTGCTGATAACTAAATCGGAAATAAAGGATTGATTAGAATGTTGATTAAACAAATAACCACATGGACTTAATTAAAATGTATATAAGCCCACATTTTTAACATTACGCCGCCGCACTGGTTAGCTCAGTTGGTAAAGCACGGTCTAGAGTGCGGGATGTCAGGGGTTCGAATCTTAGGCAGGGACGTATAAGTCGTTGCATGGCCTTGTCTCCATATACGAGGGGACGTGAAAGAACCTGATGTGTTATTTCGAGAAAGAGTCGGGGATTGTCTCCCGACACAGCAGCCTGGTATTCCGGCTGAGGTATACTGACAATCACTCATGATTGTAAACTGCACGGTAGCACATTGCGCCACAATAGCAGTCCGTATCACAAAAATAACCTTGTAAAGCGCATTTAAATATATTCATATAGAATTTGCGCTATATAAATGAATACCTTTTTAAATTTATTATTAAAATCGATTGTTCATCAAGTGAATAGTTGAATAGTAGGATATTTCTTGTACCTTATTATAGGAAATTAACAATGCACTTTATTAACGCGATTTTACAAAATTCGCGTTAATTTAATGTATCTTAATTAATGTCGATGTAAATTTAATGCACGCTATTTTACAACATTGTTATTTTAAAGCACCTTTATTTCATTTCAAAAACCTTATTAGTTCATGACTCCTCTATTGGCTCTTCAGAGTCACTATTGCGGTTTGGTTTCCGTCAATCAAACGAGTGAGCAGCTCTTGGTGATTTCACCGTGAGGCTTTGAAAGATCTTTTGAATTGATAGGGTCTAGTTAGGCTTCAAACCCAAATTTTCGGCTTTAAAAAAAACTTAGAAACATCCGTGCACTTGTCTTGGAAGGTTTTATTGACGGAAGCCAAAACGCAGTTTGGCGTTCAGAAATGTAAAGTGTGAGTTTGCAGAATTATGAAAATCGCAGTAAATAAAGCAAGATGCTTATCGAAAAATTCGCGTTAATTTAATGCATGTAAACCTAACTTTTGAAAAATTCGCGTTAATTTAGTGTAACGTAAATTTTCTTCGCGTTGTCAACGTGCATTGTTAATTTCCTATAATAAGGTAGTTGTAAATGCAAATTGGTGTTTTGAACATTAACAGGCTGCTAGACTATCGAAGGCCAATAGAAGAAAATTATTTGCTGCTCGCCATCTTGATAACAGGAGAGATCTTGCTCTTTGGAAACTGATAGCCATTATCTCCGCCCCAAACTATCAAACTATATATGCTCACACTGACTCCGATCGCCTACACGACTCCAGTGACTCATGCATGAGTTGTCAACTTAACATGCATGATAATCAAGTTACAAAACATATTTTGTGGGTTAAAATCGCTGTTTTAGTAAACTTCACGTCAAAACACAAAACTAATAAGGAGTACTGAAAGAACTGTAGTAAAAATACAAGCAAAGACGTTCAGCATTAGCCTGGAGTACAGCGTACGAAAAAGCACTCGCCAATTTGCATAAGATGCCAAGCTGCAACTAATGCGAAGAACATAAACTCGTCAAAGGATTCCTCCTCCCCTCCCCAATGGAGACTATTATGGTACCAGTATTCCCTGAATTAAGAAGGAAGCTTAAATTGGAGAATACAAACAACCAAGCATATAACCTACACAGTAATTATAGTCTATCAGTGACGCGCGGAATATCATATCAATGGCTGAAAAAAATGTTCTCCAGTAGGGAGGGGAGGAGCACATTGTGGTCGGCCACGCAAGGGATTGTGGTCGAAACAGCGAATTAACGCAATGAATCCTTGCGAGACGTTGTCCAAATTAATAATTCACTCTTTTCACCTGGTGGCCATCTTGGATTCAAAGCGAGGTAATCCTTTATTTTTGCCAGGTGAGCCTCATTTTGACTATCCCTCACTACGAGGCTGACCTGGCAAAAACAAAGGATTGCCTCGCTTTGAATCCAAGATGGCCACCAGGTGAAAAGAATGAATTGCTGCTCCGCTCGCTTCGCTCGCTGCGCAGCAATAATCAAAAACTATGGAAATATCCAATCAAAACGAGTTGAGAAATTGGTTGCGCGCGCTCATGACGTCATCCATGTGTGTCCTCTAATAACACACAGCTCTTGACCAATCAGAGCGTGCGTTTGGGACTGATTATTATATATAAAATGAGGTATCGATTGTTTCTAGAAACCGACATGGCCGCGAATGCAACCCACCAATCACACAGCGGTCAAATTTCTGCTCATGCGCAGTACTGTCAGTCGGCGCAAAATTACCTTCAAAATATCAGGCCTTCACCTCTCAAAACCTTGCATTTTAGTTGACCCCATTTCGTTTGCACTGACAAAGAATTCCATTGTTTTGGGGTTAGGGTTTGTATTGTTTCAGGGTAGGCTATTGTTTGGATATCCAATACTGCGAGGTTCCAAGGAGGCGAAAGCCGCCCCAAAAACATTGTAACAACCCGGTGTTTCACCAAAAAACACTCCACTTGTAACTTCAACCTCAAATATCGAAAAAAAAATACATTAAAGTCAAGCTTTTTAATTTCACAGCTTTAAATCTTGTCCATTTGCTGTAAAAGAAATCGGCATTTAACTAAAATGTTCTGAAAGTTACTGGTTAGTTAAATGGGTGAGTTGACCATGATACCAATACACTCGACATAAAACTATTCTCATAAGGTGTAGATAATTGATTAATTACCTTGGCAAATGGTTTCCATTCCAGAAAATAAGGAAGGTTAACACCAATATACAACTCCCATGTGCGCAATTTTTCAGCAATGTTGAAAATATTAGTTGACGCATACGTGTTGTATTGCGATTTATAATTATATTTGACATTCAGCCGCATTCCAAGTGATTCATAGCTTCAAACATCTGTTTACATGCACTTTTGACACTTCCTTTACCTGAGTATGTCAAAGCTTTTCCCTGATTCAGATACCTCGTCTATTTTCTTCAATAGTGTGTCACATGACATGTTCACCAGTGGAACCATTGCTTTCAGTTTATGAGAACTAAAGTTTGGCGACAAAGTGTTACGAATACGTCTCCAGTGTTCTCCCCTCGCTACAAAAAGTATAAGGTCCAATGGCTCTGGTACGATAAACATGAACAATTCCTGCAGGAAACAATTTTAAAATAATCAATAACAGAGGGTCTCAAAAGAGTAGAAGTAAGAGAGGGAATCGTGTGTGGCGTGCGATGATAATGTCGAATAAAATCTATTTTTAGTAACCGGAAGCAGTTGAAACAAAGTGGGCGCGTGCGCGACAACTACAAAAATGGCGCGAAAATATTGACCGGCAAAAGCCGGCAAAATATTTTTGCGCCATTTTTCACGGTTGGCACAAATGACCTCAAGTCGATCACTTTGCTATATTTTCAAAAGTTTCCAACGTAGAATATTGAATATTGAATATTGAATATTGAGGATGAAGACCGATGACCAAAATAAAATCCGATGATTTGAACTACCGTAGCCATCTTGATGACGTCATGTATGCATTTATAATAGGTTTCTCGATGTTTTCAATTACCTTTAGCATCAGTAAATTTTAAAATGTTCGATTTCCCATCATATTGACAACAAAGTAACCGAACACCCGAGTTCGATTGGTTAAGAGGGAGAAAAGTTATTAAATCGGTAATTTTCCCGCCAAAATGTGAAATATACAATACAGAACCATTTACAAAATAACTTCTTCATTCATCTTTTAGAGTTTAAAAATAATTGTTCACAACAATCTAGCAATTAAAAGAGTAAATCGGTACCCACAATCGTATGTTTTTAGAATTTAGAATTTTTGAGAGGAAATACTTTAAAATTCACAGTGAACATTATGACGTCAGATATTTTTGAAAAAGTTTTTTTATACATATTTGGGTATTTTTCGGGTTTTAAAGAGGAAATGTACTTATTGTGCAATGAATAGCCGCAATATGGTCTTTTTTATGTTTCTTCAATTTAGAAAGCATGACTGATGTCAGACCCATGACGTCAGAAAATATGACGTCACTTCAGTTCTTAAAAACTCAGCATATATTATCGTAGAGACTTATAAACAACAAAACATGTTTTGAAGTTGCTGCAATGAGCAAAAAGTGCTCAGAATGAAAAAAGTTGCTCAGAATAAAAAAAGTTGCTCGAAATCCTAAAAGTTGCCAAAAAGTTGCCAAGCAACTTGTGGAAAGCCTTACCATCAAGAGAGCATTGCATACACCAAATGCGAATATGGCCACAGCTAATTTGCATAACATTAAAGCTCGATATTTACAGGAGAGTAAAGTTTGCCATTTAAATGGAAATGTGTATGTTAGTAAGGATTATAAGTTTATAATTGGCCTGAATGTTACATTGAAAGAGTTTTAGTTGTACTTTGAACCCTATCTTCCCCCTCAGATGTCTCATGTCTTTCTTGGTGGTCTTCCTGTGGTCAGGAATTGATCGGAAGGGAGGGATTGGGGGCGAAAATACCACAGGAAGCCCGGATTCGATTTTATTCGATTATAAAAGGGAGGTAACTGTTGAACTCATAATATTTGTATAATTTAATGAAAAGTATCACTGATTCGAAATGTTGTAATTAAGAGTAAATTGAATTGGGATTTTTAAAACTTTCAAAAGTCCTGATGCGAGCCACTGATAGTTCAGTTAACTAAATCGAAATATGTGTCCGTCACCGTAAACGTTTAACACAGGGATTTGCAAATCTGCATTTGCAAATTGTCACGATTACCTGCTTAGTTCTGCTAGCCGTGTACACTTACCGGCCTGTTGTGGAAGCAGTCGAAGTTCTTGACCAACACAGCCTTCACCATCTCTGGATCACTCACCACCAAACTTGGAAGCTTCGAGAAATTGAATGTGTAAACTTGGCCGCCATATTGTTTGTGATATCGATCAAACAGCAAATGGATTTCACCACCGACACTGAACGCGTCTGGTATGTTATAGAGAAATGGCCAGGGTTTGGGTCCTGGAAGATCTGGGAATCGAGACACGAGTGCCCTCGAAGCTTGAGTTCCATTCCAGTAGAGTACAGCTAGAACGAACAACGCGATGAACAATGTGGTCCAATGGGTCAGCAAAAACTGAACGAGGTCGCTACCTAGAGCCACCAAAAACTCCATTCAGGAAAATAAAGTCTTTCTTTTCTATTCGTAAGTTATGTACTGCTTACTAACGCTCTCTGTGCACAGCTAGTGTAAGGGCCTAAAGACATGCAGCGCTATCATATCAGTATAGCTAGATTACTGAACTGATATTTTGATGTCAGTTGGAATTTATTCAGGGTATTTTGTTGTAGTTTATGACATCTATGACGTCACGGATGTTGATTTCAGAGCTCGAGTCACGAAACGTCAACTAAAATACGTTTACAAATTCAAATTGTTGTTTATTTTGAAAGAAAACGAAAATTCATTTCACTCTGAACTTTTTTTCGTCTAAGAAACCAAAAACTGTTCGACACATCCGATGCCTACTTGTTCAGTTCAGTGGGCTACAGTTTTGATGACGCAATCCGAGGCTTGACATCATCATAAATACATGCAGTTTGAATCACGTATACTGAGGAAAATTAAGCCGGCTCTCCGACTGAATTCCAAAGAGGTCAGCTACCACAGTTTTCCATTTGTAAAGTTTAAGTGATCTCTTGAACCTAAATTAACAACCAAAGACAGTGAGGTGGAATATTGCAGGTTCTGTCAAAAAGCTGTGCATGGCTAATCAAGAAGCAAATCAACGTGGGCGGCTAGCGCACGAAAGGTAGGAAATTACAATGCCATGCAAGTAGGTTGATACGTCATTTCAGAGATATGATGATCAAAGGAAGTGAGGCTGGGAGAGTTTCAGCCATGTTTCCTTCTCATCAACACTGGCAAAATATCAGTGACCATCGCGATTATTCTAAATCTCCTCTCCGTACCGTGTCGATCAAACTACTTACAATACAATACAATAATGTATTTAACGTCGATAAATGCGGGGAGTGGTCACCCAATCTCCCGAGCCAAGGGCTCATGTTATAAACGCTCGACTTAAAAATACAGACAAACAATTTCCAGACACGTAGCTATTAACAATAACGATTATAATCTAAATAAATATATATATATATATATGAAAATGAGCTATTTACAATCATAAATAGTTGTGGTGCAGGGAGGCCTATATAAACAGCTGTTGCAGTGGCAGCCGAAAATACGATATGGATACGAAACTCAGACGTAGAGGTAGCCGATTTAGCAGTAGTAGGTAATCGGTTCCAGAAATGTGATATAATATAAGAAAACGAGTTATATAGGCTGGGCCCTGCATCCTAAAACATTTAAAAAATAATATGTGTGATTGTTCAAATCGTATCTGCTCCAATGAGTCCATAGAATCCATAAATAGACATAATTTACAGTGTTACCTAAATTTAAAAGGGCTCTTAAAGCGTAGTGATTAACATTTTCTAACTTATTACATAGTGCCTTATATATTCCTAGAAGAATAGGAGAACAGTATTCCAAATGTGGTAATACATAGCTCTTGTGTAGTGAAATCATCGTACCAAATGGCACAATACGCTTGATCCTACTTGTGTGGACAAGGTTAGTCTCGTTCCCAGGCTTTCCGTTTATGCGCGGCTGGTTAGCTCAGTTGGTAGAGCACGGTCTAGAGCAGGGACATATAAGTTGTTGGCCTTGTCTCTCTCTTCTAATCTAATCTATACGAGGGGGACGTGAAAGAATCTGTTGTGTTATTTCGAGAAAGAGTAGGGGATTGTTCCTTGACACAACAGCCAGGTATTCTGAAGTACTAACAATCACTCATGATTGTAAACTGCACGGCAGCACATTGCGCCACAATAGCAGTCCGTATCACAAACATAATCTTGTGAAGCGCATTTGAATATATTCGTATAAAATTTGCGCTATATAAATGAATACCTTTGGATGGGAAGGACAAGGCAACCAGCCGCATTGCACGTGTAGTTGCTCAGTGCCGTTTATCAGCCACAGCATTCTGACTGTAGGGGAATCTTTGTAAACGAGGTTAAACTTTTGTAAACGACGAGGTTCAACTTTGTACAGACGAGGCTCAACGTTTTTTAAACAAGGCTCAACACATATACTAATAATAAAATTAATACAAACGTTAAAATTAAATTAAAATAATAAAATAATGAATATTTTTTGTTAACAAAATTGGATTGCAAATGTTATTAAGTTGATCTCCTATTATTGGAAATTATCAATACGAATCTCAAGCCTTTAATTTGACACTATTGACTAGGAACCCTGTATTGACCATGAAATTATTCTGAAAAAAATTGTTAAATATGGAGTTAACCAAAATGCCCTGAAATGGTCCAATTCTTACTCAACTAATAGAAGCCAAAAATATAATATTAATGGCTACTTATCTAGTGCAAACCCAATAAGTTGTGGAGTCCCTCATTTTCGATAATTGGACCACTGTTCGTTTTATCTATAAAAAACGACTTACCAAATTGCCTAAACAACGGCATCCCTGGAATGTATGCCGATGATACTAGTATAAGCTTTTCCGTCTCAAGACAGATCGACTGATCTACAAATTAAAATCAACAAGGAACTAGACAACGTAAACACTTGGCTCAGAGCAAATAAACTAAGCCTTTATGTTGCTAAAAGTTCATGGTCATTGGCTCCCGACAGAAGCTGAATCCCTAAAGTAATTGTACCATCGACATGAGCTATAATACTCAAAGCGAGGTTATATTAGGGCTTTGTAAATTGTATGTGCGGTAACCCTGCATATAAGTGATCTAACTCGTTTAAGTGCGCCAATGCCAGAGGAATTTCTTTTTGAAATTTCCTTAATATGTTTTTTCCCAGGACAAGGTATCTATTATAAGCCCAATGATTTCGTGTAGTCTACTTTATTTATTTCCTTACCCTCTATGTGACAAACTCCAGTAGCTTCAAAATCACGCTGCTCTAGTTATGATACTAGAAGTAATCATAGATTATCAAAGTGCGTTCGACATATTTTTTGTAAGAGAAAGGACTGTGGTAACACAAAAGGCTGAAAGATTGCTGCAATGATGTTGACGGCGTAAGTAATCCTGATCAAAAGTGCTTGTTTTTTAACTAATGTGAAAATTTTGATGTCTTGACTTATAAGTTAATATACAAGGGGATGCATCTGGGTATATAATACTGTAATTATCTTTGTGTAACATTAAATCATTGGATGCGATGCTTATGTGGCTATATGTATACATGTGTGTTTTATATGGTTATGGCATTCATTTGAGCATTCGTAGCACATTTTGCTGTGTGGTATACAGTGTAAAGCAATAATTGGAGTTAATGTAGAACACAAATCAACCCTATAGCTAGCTACGGCTATTCAGATGTGTATATAAACTGTATTACAGTTCCTAGCAATCACAATATATACCGACAATACTGAGTACACTCCAGTGTAGAACATAGACTATATATGCATGTGTATAAAGTACATCCCATGCAGTTCCTTCAGAGCATTCACATTATTTTTCAAGTGAGAACAAGGTTGGCTGCCATTGTTAGCTCCAGAATAATTTATGGTCAATGTTGGTAGCCGGGTCCTGGCTTTGATCAGCCTTGTTTCAGGTCCGTTAGAAATTCAGTGTAGATTAATTGATTAGGGAACACAGCAATGAACTCAGTATTTTAAATTTCCCTCACCTTGTACTGTGTTGATATTCCAGCTCCTTGGCATAACTCTCTGCCTGAATGTAGTGTTAATTTGTATAACCAAGATGTACACAGTGTCGCAACTCACACAAGAAACGGCGATTACGCCGGGTATCTAGAAAACTCTGACCTAGATTTCTCTTCATCCAGGTCATCTTACTGTTTGTAGTTTTGCTATCTGTATGTACAGCGAAAAGCAGAATCCAATACAGCAAGCAAGCCAACAGAATTCACTCGGTTGTTACTGGATAGTTCAGCACAAATTATGGCCGAGTTGATTTGACTCAGTTCTCTGTTCAACTTCGCTTGTGTCGCCTTCAAGGTGCAGACTGCGCCGACGAAACAGACCATGTTTGACTTGATATAGATATAGTTTGGACATCAGACTTTCAATTGTCGAATGCTACAGAGATAGCACACACTTTCCTCAGGCTTTGATATATAGTACTTGCTAACTTTTAAAGTGCCGATGAACAATATTTTTTTATTTCAGATATCAATTCTAAATCAAATGAATAGTAGAATGGTACAATATATTTTGCTTTGAATGCTGTGCCGCTGAGTTAAGGAGGTTTTAATATCCAAAATGCTAATTATATGACGTCAGGGGAGGTATCTGCATTCACTTTTTAGTGGTTGTGAATGGGCGTTTCTACTGATATAGGAAAACAAATTTCTAACATAATTTTATTTCAACCATAATTTGAAAAAAAAAATTAATTGTAACAAAACATTTTGTATAATAATTGATGCCTCCCCTGACGTCATGTAATTAGCATGTTGGATATTAAAACCTCCTTAACTCAGCGGCACTGCATTCAAAGCAAGATATATTGTACCATTCTACTATTCACTTGATGTAGAATTGATATCTAAAATAAAAAAATAAGGTTCATAGGCACTTTAAACATTATTGCATTGGATTGGGAAAATAATACACTTACTCGACGTTCACATGGCGGTTTTAATTTGCTCCGAGCATCGTGTAGTTACCAGTTGCCCGGCCGTTCATGATATCGAGGCTTTTTGTAATACGTCCACGATCGGAACTGAACTTTGCCTACCTTACGCAAACACGTCACACACAGGCAAAGGGAACCCGTCACCAGATTACGTTGCGTTCTCCTTCGTCGAACGCAACGTAACAAGCTCAAATGTGTTCAGTCGATACGCTTGGCTGGGACAAGTTATTTGTAAATAGCAAGAAGCCAAAAGCTATCACAATGTACAAACTATTCATAAGTTTACTCCAGCTTAATGTAATAAATTCTGAAAACAAACTTAACCTACCTAGACCACGTACTGACTTTAGTGTTTGCTATGCCATACTGACGAGTTCTAATAAGAACGAAACAGCTGTCTATGGCTGCAATCTAGTCCGAGCGCTTTTCATGTCAGGCCTAGCTAACCGTAGTGCTTTGTGTTGGAATTTTACGTTGTATATCAGCTTTGCTGTAGTCTTCGGACTTTTCATTAGTTATAGTGGAGCTTTGTTGTGGAATGACCTACCTAAGGACCTAAGACAAACAAATTCCCTACCACACTTCAAGAGAGATATCAACACCTTATTATGTGTCGACTACCACACGGCAAACATGTAATCCAGTCATATTGTAATTTTTAAAATACTGACGTTTTTAACAGTGTATAAATAAAGCTTGTCTGTCTGGCTGTGTATTTCTAGTTCTTTAAGGAAGACTTATTTGTTCTTGTCACGTTTTGACGTCATCTCTATTTCTGTAAGGATGACTTCATTGTTCGTCACGTTTTGACGCCATCTTATTTCTATAAGGTCTTCGCATCTTTAAGAGGACACCGACGCACGGGAAAATGACATCTAGCTATTTCTTAATTATTGAATAGCTCCTAGAACAAATAATGGACCAGTTTAACATCTGCTCTCTACAGCTAATGTAATACCATGCAAAACCGTTAATGTAACCCTTGACGATGTCTTTGGTGGAATGATAGTTTCTGGTGTCGTTCTAAACGAGTACTTCTTCAGTATTCTCACAAGTACAAGTTTCATTTCCATCTGTGCAAACCTCATACCAATACAATTGTGCGGTCCATGGCCAAACGGGAGGTACGTGTACGGGTCACGTGACTGTTTGGCTTCGGAGCTGAACCTCTCTGGGTCAAACGTTTCTGGGTCAGGGTAGTTCTTGGGATCCCTGTGGATACTGTAGACAGGTATTATTATTGGTGTTCCATGTGGGATGTTGATGCCTTTGATGGTACAATCCTTTGCACATTCGCGTACCAGAAAGAACCCTATGGAAGAAATCAGACAGTAACTTAATCAAGTGGTATCACTCCTGAATGTCTAACTGACTTGCAAATCTACTAACCTACCTATCATACACAACTATAAAGTGAACAACAAATAAAGCTTTCTCCTGTTTTTGTGCGAAACCATATCCATAAAAACTGACTAGGTTCAAATTTACAATCACGTTGAACCCAGAGGTATAACAGTTTAACTCACTTTTAAGGTGTAATTTGTATAATATATAATTTCGCGCTGCCGCAGCGAACCTGAAGCGGGCGAACAAGATAGCAGTTCTGATATATATGATCAGAGTGGCGAATTTTAATGTAGATTCCTTCTCGAATTGGAATTGTTCAACATTTTTACTCGGATCTACGTACAAATCAGTCCCGACTGTTTCTTGTTCGTTTTTAGTTGTCTCTCTCTCACCTGGTGGGTAGAGTCTTAGAGTCTCTGATATGACCATTTCTAGGTAGAGCAGTTCATGTACTGTGTCGTACGATGGCATCTTGTCCTCATCAGTCCACACGCTGTCAATCTCTTGCTACAGTTTGTCCTGGACGTCAGGGTTGGTTGCTAGGTGATAACAGATAAAGGCGAGGGTGGTGCTAGATGTCTCGTAACCCGCGAGTAGGAATCCGATGCACTGTGCAACAACCTCCTCGTCTGTTAGTTTTTTGTTTTCGCTGCTGGAGTTGGAAGCGTTGAGCATCAAGTCTAAAATGTCCTGTGATAGAAGATATTATGGATCACATTAATAGTTCATTTATACTTATTTCAAGATTGAAACCTACTGCAGCAGAGACATGACATGACTAAACATAATGACAACCACGATAAAAACATGCGCTCTGATTGGCTGAGTCATTAACCAATGGGTTGCACGCTCACGTCAGATTTTGTTTACGCTCGCGGCTATTGTTATTAAAGAAATAGTAAACGCCCATGCGTCAATCGAGTTATTGACGATCTTGAGATTCCGCCGTGTCGAATATTACAGTTGCGTCTACGGTATTGACCCAAATTTCGGTATTGACCCAAATGCGGGCCTCACTTCGATGTAATGACAAGAGCACTATTCAAACCATCATTCTTGTGTGACACCACAACACCCTCTTAAACAAGCACGACTAGTTTAGATACACAGTTTGAATAATGCTTCATTACATTGAAGTGAGGCGTTTGGGTCAATACCGCTGAAACTGCTCTGTAATATCTACTATTCAATCAAGTTCCGCAGAAATGCGACAGTTGATTCCTACGTCGAATTTAATCAGTTATACTCTTGGTGCCGCTGTGTTTCGTTCAGCGGAAACCCTGAACAGTAATGTGGCGGATATCGGCGATACAGAGAAGAAGCGGAGATTCTTATTATACTTCGCACACGTTATCATAAATGTTGCATTAGATTCGACACGACAGACATTTCTGTCGAACTGAATTCATGAATTCGACACGGCGGGAATTCGAATTTGAACCGTGCTGTAGGCAATCAAGACGCTTGAGTTCAGATCTCGGCTTCAAGCGACTACTACTCCTACGACATTTACCCATTGGTTCCCATACCTCAAATGATCATGATGCAAGCTACACATTAACCATTATTGTACATTGTTTTTCAATCAAGTATTCGTGGGCAATACTACAGTATCTTTCGCGACTTCATTAATTCCCGCACTCACTTTTCTTATCGAGCCCTCCTTTTTCCTCGCATCAACAACTTTTTTTACAAAACTAGTTAATTCCAACATAGGGTTAAAAAATATACGCCCTCCGAGATTGGTCGCTGGAAACCTCTCTCCATATGGAAATAGTGGTAGAATAAAGTTGCCGATGATTTGTAGTATGGTACTTGGTTGCATTGTGGAAATTGCTTTGGCCATGACAGGGTCATCTGGGTTTGTCTGGCATTCTGACTGGACACCAAACACGGAGGAGATGATGACCTCAAGAGTGACTGCCTGCTGGTAACTACATGGGGAATAAGGGGTTGATTAGAGTTTTGATTAAACAACTTAAATAACGAACCTAAAATATATATAAAACAAATAATCACATGGACTTAATTAAAGTGTATATAAGCCCACTCGATTGTTCATCAAGTGAATAGTTGAATAGTAGGATATTTCTTGATATGAGCATTGCGTCTATATGCATGCTAATGCTGAAATAAAACGGGACATTTTTTGTCATTGCTTTCTACTTGTGAATAAAACTATTTTCTGAATTAGACGTTTTTTTCAACAGTCTAAGACTAAGTTCCCTGCCGTGTAACAGGAGAATTTTGATCTAAATTCTTTTCGATTTCTATATCAATCGATGAACAATGAAGTTCTCAAAATCCGAAAACGCTGAGATCAAGTATTGATGGGCATATATGCACTTTAATAGGGCGAGAATATATTCCGTCTGCAAACTGGCAAGCATGCCAAATCAGTTAAAAACGAAATCATCTTCAAGAATTTTGTTGCAAGGAACTGCACAGTTTTTAGAAATTTCTATATTTTTGACAAAAAGAGAATTGAAAAATCAAACATTTTGGATTTAGTATAAAGCTATAACTGCAATATCATAAATTATCCATCGTATATTAAACATTTACAGGAAAGCAAAAGCTACAGCTTTCATGTATTCTTGGGAAGAAATTAAAAAAACGTAGCAGACATGTTGGTTGGTATAACAAATGCAGCTATTTAATAAATAGATTCCATTCTGCAATGCGTCTCAGGCCCGTCGACAGGAATGAACCCCTTCTACCCCCACCCCCCTTTTCTCTGCTGACGCATGGAATCGAGGTTGAATTTTTTCCCCGTTTGCTTCATCTATCTTCGACGCGACTCACTGAAAACGAATCCCCCCCTCCTCCCCTTCGGAGTTCTGTCGGCGGGCCTTGGTCTGTCCTCCTATAGATGCACATATGATGTCTCAACGTGAAGAGAACAAAGACGTGTGCCACGAGACGCAGTCGAGTAACTGATGTTCTCTTCACGTTGTGACGTCATCTGTGCATCTATAAGAGGACAGACGCACGGCAGAATGGAATATATTTGTTTTATATAATAATCACAAACTAAAAACTATGAACATATCCAAAATGAGTCAGAAATTGGTTACGTGTGGTCATGAGACTATTCATGTGTGTGTCCTCTAATGTAACACACCGTAAAAATATGCATTGTAACAACCTGGTGTTTCTAAAACAAACACTTGTAACTTCAACCTCAAAAATATATCAAGAAAAATACTTAAAGTCAAGCTTTTGAATTTCGCAAATCTAGTCCATTTACTGTCAAATAAAATCGGTATTTAACAAAAATGTTCTGAAGGTTACTGGATACGATAGAACTAAAATGGGTGTGTTGAACATGATACCAATACACTCAACATAAAAATATTTTCATAAGATGCAGACGATATAATTACCTTGGTTAATGGGTTCCATTCCTGGCAGAAAATAACGAAGGTTAACACCAACACGTGCGAAATGTTTCAGCCATTTAAAAATTATTAGTTGGCGCTTACGTGTTGTATTACGATTTATAATTATATTTGACATTCAGCCGCATTCCACGTGATTCAAAGCTTCCAAACATCTGTTTACATGCACGTTTGACACTTCCTTTACCTGAGCATGTCAAAGCTTTTCCCTGATTCAGCCACCTCGTCTATTTTCTTCAATAGTGTGTCACATGACATGTTCATCAGTGGAATCATTGCTTTCAGTTTATGAGCACTAAAGGTTGGCGACAAAGTGTTACGAATACGTCTCCAGTGTTCTCCCCTCACTACAGTAAGTACGAGATCCAATGGCTTTGGTAAGGTGAACACTTCCTGCAGGAAACAATACCGCTAAAATCATCAATACCAGATGTTCTCTATGAGTACGAATGATAATAATAAGACTTTATTTCAAGAGGGTAACACACAACAGTAAAAACTGACAACCTTGTGGTCCTCATTAAAACTTACGGCAAAATATACACATAAAATACATTGAAATACATTTAGCATAAAATTCATGAAAACACTTCTAAAGCTAAATCTTAATTAAAAAGATAAAACTGAATATTTATAAATAGTTCACTTGCATGCAAGGCAGTGTTAAAAATGGTCTAACTCTGGTTGCCTCTTCAAGATATCGTTAAAAAGAAAGTTCCGGAAAGTCTTTAATGATGGCAATTTCCTTGTTGTTATTGGGAGAAAGTTAAGTTCCAGTCCTTAACTGCATTTACAGAGAAAGTACGTCCGCCTTCTAGTTCTCTCTCATAGCGTGGACACAGAAAGTTAAGTATACCTTGTCGAGCGCCTTTGAATATATCACAGTTTGACTAACAACTCATTCATGTACTCAGGCACATCGCCATATACTCTCTTATACAATATACAACTCCTATTTATCTTTGCTTCTTCATAAAAAGGAATCACTTCAGTTTATTAAGTAATGCAACAGTCCTCTGACCCCAGTCAGCCTCCATCACTAATCTTGCAGCTCTTTTCTGTAATTTAAAAATGGTATCAAAATTCTACTTCGAGCAAAGTGTCCATACAGTAGATCCGTACATTAAAACAGGTTTAATAGTAAATAAATAAAAACTTAATACTTCTCATAAAGGAGAAAGTTCTTAATATGCTTCAATAATCCAATCCTCTTGGACAGCTTTCAAGGGCACCCAACGAAGTTTCGGTTAAAAAGCTGTTTGGGAGAGTAAGTTAGCCTAAAACTTTCGGATTTGAAAAAATTGTCCCTAGCAAATTGTTTCCTGAAATACTGGCTAGAAAATTTGTTTTAAATCCCTAGAAAATTATAGAAGAAAAGGGAGACTAAAAGGTTTCCCCTAAAATGTTCGTACGTTTTCGTCTGATCAATAGAGTCAGAACGATCCGGAAAAAAACATTGGTTGGAATGGAAAAAGCCCCACATATTTTCACAAATCATTTAGTGAAGCGGCCACCTAAAGTTTTCGAGAACACATTTTTATTCTCTAAGAAATTCTGACATCTAAACTCCGAAAGAATAAACCTTTAGCAAATGGAGGTCACCTAAAAGAATTGCCTAAAGGAAAAAAGAACCCCTAAAAAATTCGTACCTCCACAAAACTTTGCAACATGAAGTTACTTGGGCTAGAAAATTATTGTTTATGTTCTAGACTACTAACAAATTCGTAGGCCGGGAATATTTTGCCATAGTATTTTCGGTTGACGCGATTTCCACCTAGAAAATCCGAACAGCTAATAGCTTTCTAGAATACACCAAAAGTCATAGTAGGCGCCTTAAAATGGCTAGAGGAGCTGCATACAACTGGTTTCAAACGAATTTCAAAAAGTACTCGTTGGGTGCCCTTGAGCTTTCTGCTGCGAGACTCAACATGGGCGTCAAATGACAGGTCTTCATCCAAAGTCACACACAAGAACTTTTGAAAGCTGACTTGGGCTACAGGCTCTTCACTTCCCAGGAACTTGATAGTCCAAATGCATACACCGAATACAAATATGGCCACGGCTAATTTGCATAGGAGAGTAAAGTTTGCCAGTTAAAAGGAAATGTGTATGTTAGGAAAGTTTATAAGTTTGGAAGTGAAATATTGAACCCTTGTGAATTTATATATCAAGGTTTTAAATGTGTAAAAACACCAAAACGAGACTAGTCAGTCCTGTCTGCCGATTCTCATACAAAGGTCTCTGCGATATCTTTAAAGCCTTTCTTGTTATATCATCCAAACTTAATTAATTGATTTCAAAGTGGTTGAATATTGCATTGAAAGAGTTTTAGTTGCACTTTATATTTTTTAATTCAAACATATTTACTCTCTGCATTTGCTCCGAAGGAGCTTACGCAGAAATAAACTACAACAGGTATAAGAGCAGTTCACATACACGAAAGGGGAAATATTGAAACTGAAAAAGAAGAGCATTTTGATATTACATTCACTTAATTAAAATATGTATATAGCATTAAACTAAGAAAGCAAAATAGAGAAAATATATCAAAAAGTCACACCGTAGCAATGGAAAATCGATTGGTATTTAAGACAAGTTTTGAACTAACTCAAAGAATTCACAAAATTTAAATAGTAGTTATGGTCCTTCATACCATTCAAACTATACGAAATTTTCTTTTTGTCGCTACTGTTTGACTAGATATTAACTAAACGTTGTAAAAAAGATATCTTACGAGAAAATATATTTCATCAAATTTATCTTCAATATTCAAGCTTCGTAAATTAAAATCATAATTATAATTATAATTATAATTATAATTATATTCATTTTGAAATCATTGGTGTTTCCTGCAATTTGATTGGTTAAAAGCAGCAGTGATTTCAGCCTAAATTGCATCATTTTGTGTCTGTTATTGCATCCTTTTGCTGAACCAATCAAAAAGCAGAATTTAAGAAGCCATTTCACAGCGTAGGGATTGCGTGATCGCTCGCGCACGCTCTTAGATTCAAAGCTCTAGCTACCCGCTTGACTTTTCTAGTTTGTTGTTGTAAAAAAACAAATTTACGAACGTTTTTCGTTTGTTAAAATTTCAAAATGAATATAATTAAGCGGTAAAAGAACTGAGTGGAGTGCAATTTTGGTCTGAAATCATACTCTTGATTACAAATTGCACTCCCGCTTCGCGGTCGTGCAATTTTGTAATCACTCGTATGATTTCAGACCAAATTGCACTCCACTCAGTTCTATTACCATTATTAATTATAATTAACACTCTTCAACAAGTAAACAAACGTAGAAATATATATTAAAATGTTGTTGAAAATCCCGATCGCTGCTCTATACGCATCTAAACCAATCCCCATAGTTGCACTTTGAACCCTAGCTTCCTTCCCAGCCGTCAGTTATCCAGAAGTGAAAATACCACAGGAAGCCCGGTCTCAACGTTTTCGATCATAAAAGGGAGGTGCCTTGAACCATAGTTAATAGAGTGGAATGGTTAGGAAACTCAGGGACCTTCTTTGTCATAGGTCTTTGTTCGCTTTTTTCAACCTTGAACGTGCACAAAACACAATAGAAATTCCAACATGTTAATCAATCAGCCAATAGAAACGTGTGAGTTCAGTCGTTCAGGGAACGCTAATGAACTATGATCGTGCACAATCTTTTGTCTTACCCCTTCCAACCTAAATCGCAGCGCCTTTGTTAGCCCTTTTGAAGCTTGCCGGGTTTCCTAACCATTCCACTCTATTAACTATGCTTGAACCCATGATATTTGTCATTTAATCAGTAAAATGTCACATTCGAAATGATTTAATTAAGAGTAAACTGAATATGTCTCGAGCTGAGAAAGAAACACAGGTTACGTCATCCAAAAGACGGACAATTGAAATTGCTGGTCTTCCTGTGGTCAGGAATTGAGCGGGAGGGGGGGAATTGGGGGCAAAAACACCACAGGAAGCCCGGTCTCGCCTTTTGCAATTTGCTTCCTTTTAAAATCGGTCATATCGTGTCGAGGGTGGGATTTTCAAAACTTTCAAAAGTGCTGATGCCGGACCAACATATCGAATTGCAGCTTTTAACACAGGGATCCCGGATCTGCATTTGCAAATTGTCACGATCAACTGCTGCTACAATCCGTCACACTATTGCTGAGACACTTTCGTACTTTCCCTCCTCAATGTTGGATAGAAGAATTGGGCCTTCTAGAGTCCCAATATTGAGGGAGGAGAGGAAGACGAAACTGCCAGCAAGGCCGAACAATTTTGATTTTTCTGGAGTGTCCCAACTAATATCTTGTCACCAATTGTAGCTAGTATCCGACGCGTCCTTCCAAAAAACATGCTGTGTACTTACCGGTCTGTTGTGGAAGCAGTCGAAGTTCTTGACCAACACAGCCTTCACCATCTCTGGATCACTCACCACCAAACTTGGAAGCTTTAAGAAACTGAATGTGTAAACTTGGCCGCCATATTGTTTGTGATATCGATCAAACAGCAAATGGATTTCACCACCGACACTGAACGCGTCTGGTATGTTATAGAGAAATGGCCAGGGTTTGGGTCCTGAAAGATCTGGGAATCGAGACTCGAGTGCCCTCGAAGCTTGAGTTCCATTCCAGTAGAGTACAGCTAGAACGAACAACGCGATGAACAATGTGGTCCAATGGGTCAGCAAAAACTGAACGAGTTTGCTACCTAGAGCCACCAAAAACTCCATTGAGAATAGTCACTTTTCTTTTTGTAATGCTTAGTAACTTAACGCTTTCTGTGCACAACTAGTGCAAGGGCCTAAAATCATGCAGCGCTATCATATCAGTGCTTGATTATATCTTAAAGTTATATATGATGTCAGTTTTATTCAGGGTCATTTGTTGTAGTCTATGACGTCGCGGATGTTGATTTCAGAGCTCGAGTCACGCAACGTCAACTAAAATATGTTTACAAATTCAAATTGTTGTTTATTTTGAAAGAAAAAGAAATTCATTTTCTCTTGCCAGATTGTTTTCGTCTAAGAAACCGAAAACTGTTCGACACGTCCGAGGATTATACTCCAAGATAAGACTACGGTTTTGATGACGCAATCAGGCTCGATATCATTGCCCGATACAGTTCGAATCACATAAAGGAAAAGCCGGCTCTCCGACTGAATTTCTAAGAGCTCAGCTACCACAGTTTTCCATTTATAAAGTTCAGTTTAGTCTTGAACCTAAGCTGAGTCAATGAGGTAATTGAAGATTGCAGAAGCTCAAAGAGAACTGGCCCACACTACAATTATATAACCTACACTTTGGTGATAGCATTAGCTTGGGACTAAGATGTGCATGGCTAATCAAGAAGTAAATAAACGTGCAAGGCCGCTAGCGCAAGAAATGTAGGAAATTGCAATGTCCAAGCAAGTAGGTTGACACGTCAGTTCAGCGATGATCAAAGGAAATTAGGCTGGGAGAGTATGAGCCATGTTTCGTTCTTATCAACACTGGCAAAAATTAGCCTCCTCCGCAGGCATCTCTAATTTGAATTGGGTTACCTGTGACTCTCTTTTCTTCACCTGCCACAGGGAGCCCATAATCTGATTTCTTCAAAATATAGAGACGCCTGCGGAGGAGGCTAGGCAAAAATATGATCATCGCGGTTATTATAAATCTCCTCTCAAGCTACAGGTAGCCCAAGCTTGGATCTGTATAATATTTAACAGCATTTGTATGTGATTTTTTAGTTTTCCATGTGTAACGTAAATCTTGAATAAAAATCGACAAAAATCTAGTGTCTTGTTGTGTTCCTTAACTTTGTCTGTGCCATATTACAGCAAATTTCAGAAAAATATCAGCCACAGCATTCTGACTAACGTATGTTATATATTATTATATGGACGATAGCGTTTTACTGAGAAATAATCTACTCATAGAACTCATACGAAACTACATCCGAGTACTGAGTATCGTATTTTCCATATCCTCGCTAGTATAGTGAAAATATCGATGACGTCACGTTTGCAGCCTTTTGAACTACAAAGATGGCGGAAGGTTTGTGAAAATCACAGAGGAAAATGAAAACAGCTTAAATGAGCTGCATGACAATGAATATTCCGAGCACGAAAAGCCAAATACGATCTAAAACTCTCTAAAGATTTTCTCGACTGCAACGAATCAGACAAGAAAACCCGATGAAACTCCCCAAACTGCAGCTTAGAATAAATGAATATATAGAACTATAATCTAAAACCACACTAACTAATGTTAAAAATTGATGCTAAAAATTGTAAGTTAAGAAATGGTGATCGATAAAAAAATGATAGATACATTAATATAATAACATTTGGCTATGAAAAAAGAAAAAGAAAATTCAGCAATAACTTTCTTAAAAAGGTCTTCAGATTCTTTTTAAAACTAGAAACTGAGGGGCTACATTTCAGTTCTAACGCAACGCATTCCATAGACGCGGCGCACACACTGAAAAGGCACGGTGACCGTATGTCTGTAAATTATAAGACGGCATCTTGTTTGCAGAGCGAAGGCAGCGCTGCGGTATGTATGGCTCCAAAAGTTCCTTAAGATAAGTAGGCGCAATATTATTCACTGCCTTGTAAGTATGTCTGTAAATTATAAGACGGCATCTTGTTTGCAGAGCGAAGGCAGCGCTGCGGTATGTATGGCTCCAAAAGTTCCTTAAGATAAGTAGGCGCAATATTATTAACTGCCTTGTAAGTAAAGAGCAGGATCTTAAACTCAATGCGCTGCTCAATAGGCAGCCAATGCAGCTCAACTAAAAGTGGTGTTACATGATCGGACTTACGAGAAAGTGTGACAAGCCTAGCTGCAGCATTCAGAACATGTTGCAGGCGCTGAATTAAATGCTTAGGTAGGCCATATAACAACGAATTGCACTGATCAAGCTTAGATGTGACAAAACCGTGCACAGTGTATACAGTTTAGGAAAGATCAACAATCAAAGATTGGAGGTGGAAAATAGAATTTAGAAACAGGTTTTGCTAATAACACTACCGATCTAGCATAAGTGCCTTTGAAGGGGCTGTGTCACGGTAAGACTTTACATTCGTTTTTCCGGGCCGGGAACAGCTATTTCCACCGATTTTGATATGAACTAACGAACTTCTCGGCCATGTGGGATGCTTAAAATGAAAGCAAATATGCAAAAAGGACTAACAAACAGTGAAAATAAACAGTCTCCAGGGAAAATATTGAAAATCCTTTCAATCAAGCATTGAGGGAGGGAAGTTGACTGTTTGTATCCAATTGACAGCCACTAAACGAGCGATTACTCGATACATGCGCAGTACCATGACATAGCTCCTTTAACTAAATTAAGTCAGATTTTTTTGCCATCCAGTACAACCACGTGATTGCATTTCTGCAAAAGGACCATTACACTGTAGCCTGCTATGCAGATGTATTATTTCACTCTCATAAATTCGAAGAAAAAAGTACTTTTACTTACTTTTTTCTTCGAATTTATGAGAGTGAAAAAATACGTCTGCATTGCAGGCTAATTGCACTGCACTGTGCTTCCTTTATTTTCATGCATCACTGGGATAATTCACTCGATAGACATGAAGAGGAATTATTGATCTTTATTTCGACTAATATATGAGGAGGCTTTCTTTTGTAAATGTCACTGAGTTTCCTTCATGCTCATAAAATATCTACTACGCATACAGCGTTCTTGATTTTTTTTCTCCACACATGAAGTCATACTTATAAGTTCAGAACACTTACTTCACCACTAAAACTGAACCTATATAGCAAATAATTCATTACAATAAGTTGTTCACAGTCGTCAGATTTTAAACTCGTCTACGGCAGACACTTAGTTTTAGTCGTTGGGATATCATTCAGTATTTATTACCTCGATGAGGGGTGTATGGGATGATCATGTCGGTGTAGGACCAGGAGGGAATTTTGGAGGTAATTACTAAAGAAAAGTACCTATATCTTTACTAATAATCACGAATTGAAAAGGAGGTTTACGTACATTTTGTAACTATCCAGGGAGCTGGAGGGGCCATTGCTCTATCGTCAGGGGGTGTAGAAACTTGATATAGGTGACAACAAAATGTATACCTACTGGAAATAACCAGACCCAGTCTAAGTTGTCATTCCTTTCACGCTAATCACTTTTTACGCAATAAGTGTCAACCTCTCCTATCTACCTTCAGATTTATACTATGCAAAATAGTTAACGTAGCTCTTGACGACGCTCTCGGTGGAATAATAGTTTCTGGAGTGGTTCTAAATGAGTATTTCTTCAGAATTCTTACGAGTACAAGTTTCATCTCCATCTGTGCAAACCTCATACCAATACAGTTGCGCGGTCCATAGCCAAACGGGAGGTACGTATACGGGTCACGTGCCTGCTTGGTCTCGGCACTGAACCTCTCTGGGTCAAACCTGTCTGGGTCAGGGTAGTTCTTGGGATCCCTGTGGATACTGTAAACTGGTATTACGATTGGTGTTCCATGTGGTATCTCGATGCCTTTGATGGTACAATCCTTTGCACATTCGCGTAAAAGAGCAAAACCTGAAGTGGAAGACACTGGATCAGTGTTGAATTTGGCGCCCTAACGGTTCTCCACATACAACATCCGTATCGGCCAAAGTAATGTTACTCTGTTTATCAGCGCTAAATTCCAATTCGATCTATGGATTAGCCGGATGCTGGCTTTGATCATCCCCTATGGTTGTTTCAGGTCCCGTTGGAAATTCAGAGTTTTCAGAGTCAGTCACTTGAAGAAATTAAAGTCTGGCATTACTCGCTGCGGAAGTCCTGATAAACTTAGAAACCTAACGTTATGATTGTTATGATTGTTTTAGTGTATACCACACAAGTGAAACGTACCAGCCTCAAATTAGTGAATTCTTCGCACGCGCCATTTTGTCTCCAAGGCTGGAAGTGAATAGTATAAACTAATTGCGATTTTGAGACGCCGATACCGAATTATATTGCCGGCCAGTTGGGAAAAAATATATTTCATATTGGGCGGAGTCAATACGAAAAAAATATTTTCTTCCAACTCCGGCAATATAATTCGGTATCGGCGTCTCAAAATCGCAATTAGTTTTGTATCGCGATTCAACAGTTAAGTCGGGAATTGTTAAAATAAAGAAGAGAATGAAGCACCAAACTTATGCTGATCGTAATTTCAATTCTCAAAAGGCACCTAGTATATCTATGGCAACGGTTTCACGGCTTGAGTGGAGAAAACTTTCGCGACGTGTTTTGAAATCTCTTCAAAAATTGTGAAAATTGTACTTTTAGCGGATAAAAGTGTTAGACTACAATGCCAACCTTACCTTTAGGATTGAATAATTGTTATCTCGTAATTTACAGTGTTTCGAAGGTGAAATTGTAGAAATCTTGCTGTTGAACAAACGACTTTTGAACTTGACCTGGAACCCATGTAACTGCAAGGGCTCGCGCAAGAGCCAATCAGAGGCTGGTATTCTGAGACGCCAATACCATGTTATATTGGCGTCTCAAAAGTAAACAAAATGATCAGTGAATCGTGATACTGCAGGTTATTCCGAGTGTGAGTAGCCAATCAGAGCGTGCCAAAAAGTACTTTTCGCTTGTATGGTATACACTGGATTCACCTATAGTGATCAAAGTTAACAAATCTGTGTCACTCACATTCTAAAGTTAGGTACAGACCAGCTGGAGTATGAAATTTAATTGGTGGTGGCTGCGATATATTTGGCGGTTTTTCCTGTTACAAAGTCTACGATGAAGTCTCCATATCAATCACTTTGGAAGGCAGAAATACTGTATGATGAAGCCCTTCGTGGCAGATCCCACACAAAAACCAATACAAAGATTCGAGAGCAAATAGTTTTTTCCTCATTCTTCCACCAAATCTTTGTTCACACTAAAACACTATTTCACAATTGGGCTCGTTCAACATTTTTGTTTGAACCTACGAATCGACCAATCAGCTCTGAGGTTCCTCGTTGGTGTTCAGTCCTCTCGCTTACCTGGTGGGTAGAGTCTTAGAGTCTCGGATATGACCATTTCCAGGTAGGGCAGTTCATGTACTGTGTCGTACGATGGCATCTTGTCCTCATCAGTCCACACGCTGTCAATCTCTTGCTGTAGTTTGTCCTGGACTTCAGGGTTGGTAGCTAGGTAATAACAGACCAGGGCGAGGGTGGTGCTAGATGTCTCGTAGCCCGCCAGTAAGAATCCGATACACTGTGCAACAACCTCCTCGTCTGTTAGATTTTTGTTTTCGTTGCTGGAGTTAGCGTTGAGCATCAAGTCAAGCATATCCTGTTTAGGATATTACGTCAGGATATTATATTATTTAGAATATTATGTTTATTACTTATTCTGTTGCGGATCTTGGAGATATCCGTTGGTGCACTGGACACTTCCTCCACCACACAAAAAAACGTCCAATAACGTAACGGATTTGTAATTAATAGCTTAAAAGGAGACAAACATTTAAGTAATCTGACTTCCATCGCTTCCATCGCGGAATGTTGTCAACAAAAGATGCCTCGTTAGCTTCTCTTGTTTGATCAACCAACATGGCTGCAACATCATTTAATCATTTGAATACTCCAGTTTCCTATTCGAAAATTACCGCTGAATGCAATGACTACAAACGCATGTACTCAGGGTTAGCCTCATTCTGAAGTTAAACATTCATAAATACCAGCGAGAAGGTGGGCCATTCACAACTCTGCGTATTGTTGTAGTTTCGCATTTTGCACCTTCTCGCTGGTATTTAAGACTGTTTAACTTCAGAATGAGGCTAAGCCTTAGCAGGAGCCCATTACCAGGAGCATTCCTATGTCATGGGCTGGGGCCCCAGCACAGGAGTAGATGTGGCTATATTTAGAATTGCTGGTTTTCACTTGACGTCATAGCCGCCATGTTGGTGCCCTTAAACAATAGATTGCTCGTTAGCTTCTTTTGTTGGGGCACCAACATGGCCGCCATGCCCTTTGTCACTGATTTGAATCTCTGGGGATTGAGTGAAAACCAGCAATTCGAATTCCCGCGTTGAAAGTGAGAAGAATGATAATGAATAATAATGAGAAGTGACGTTAGCTATCTTATTGGCTAAGACAACATGGCCTTTGTTTATTTCGCGCGAAATGCAATTCTAAATATAGCCACATCTACTCCTGTGCTGGGAACAGACGCAATGGGAAAGATGGACGCTCCTGGTAATGGGCTCCTGGCCTTAGTCAATACGTCTGTAGTCATTGCATTCAGCGGTAATTTTCGAATACGAAACTGGACTATTAAAATTACGCAAGCGCTTGTGATTGGCTAGCAGAACCAAACTCGCGGGAAGCGCATTCTAAAAATAACCCGGTCTTTTAAAACGCTGCATCACAGACGTAGTATGGGAGTTGGACGCTCCGGGTAATGGACTCCTGCTATGACTCAGACCTTGACATGCTTACGTCAAGCCCTTCAGACATAATATAAAGCGATAAAAAACGAAACGTTTTTCGATTCGCGCACAGTTAAACACGCTCACTCATTCTTTTGCATCCGATCCTCTCTTCAAGAAATAAAAGTACAATAAGCTTAAGATTGTAACCTGCCTTTTCAATAAGGAGTGCAGCAATGGTAACATTACACCCTTATATGGACACCACAGTTATAGACTAAATTTAACAATATATAACAGAGTTTTAAAACTCACGAATTCGAGTTCACCGTTTTCCTGTTAGCAGAGTTCCATTCCTTCCTAATAGGAAAGAGAGAGGAGGAAGAGAATTCTGCCGGTGTCTAGGACGCTTTCTTTGATAACCGTGCAAGAACCAAACAGGTTTTGAAAGCGGCTTTTTTCCGGAAATGTGTGATGCGTGATGCGCATGGAAAACAAAGCACGTCGCTTACACTACTTGAGCCCACGTGAAGGATTATCACAGGGTTGCTAGGTAACCCAAACGCATGCGCGACAATGAAAGCGTCCTACACCGCTCGAGGCCTCTTTCTTGTTTCTCTCCCCTTCGTGTTAGGAAGAAAGGGAACTCTGCTAGCAGGCAATTTCACTGTTTACCTTTCTCGTTAAACCATCCTCTTTCCGTGCATTAATTACATCTTTCGCAAAACGCCTTAACTCCAACATAGGCTTGAAAAATATAGGCCCTCCGAGCTTGGACGTTGGAAATTTCTCTCCGTGTGGAAAGAGCGGTAGAATCAAGTTGCTGAGAATTTGTAGGATGGTACTTGATTGCATTGTGGCAATTGCTTTGGCCATAACAGGGTCATTTGGGTTTTTCTGGCATTCTGACTGGACACCAAACACGGAGGAAATGATGATTTCAACAGTTACTGCCTGCTGGTAACTGGGCAGTAAATAGAAATAAGCGATTGATTAGAACATTTGGTTTTAAGATTGGATGAAAGAGATCGCGTGGCGACAAATAAATTGAAAGTTAAAGTTAAATTCTATTGACATGGAATATCATCAAATGCGATTCACAGTGGAGGTCATAAGATACGGACTGATATGCACAGGCAATATACCCCCCCGGGGGGGGAGGGTACTCCCTTATATAAGGCATACAGGGACGTGCCGCTGGACAGGGTATGGATTTTCAGCGTTTTAGTCTGGAACAGGGAATATAATACTCCGTTTTGGTCTGGAACAGGGTATGAATTTTCCGAAATTCTGAAGGGAGATATCGGTTTCAGTCTGGAATAGGGTATATTTTTATTACTTTTAGTCTGGAACAGGGTCGCAAAAATTAGCAACTTTTGGTCTGGGCAGAGTAAGGGTTTGAAGGGCCCAGAGGCACACCCCCACCAAAATTTTCAGGGAGTACCCCCACCCCCCGGGGGCATTATACATGTGTTTCCGCGCAGTTTTCATGACTATGGCGGTTTTAGTTCGTCCATAATACAGGCTGTTGTGGCGGGAGAGAATCTATGCTCGTGCAGGACATGAATAGCACAGCAGGTTGTATTATATGTGGAGGTAGGAAAACACTGTCATGATACAGGCTGTTATGCCGGGAGACAATCCTCTGCTCTTGAACGAAATAGCACAACAAGTTGTTTTACGCTCTCATTATATAACCGGATTAGAAGTCCAACGGCCTGAGTCGAACCTGCGACCGGCTCGCGCTCACAAGACCGGAACTAAAGTAACCGGAAGTCGGCTGGAAGCATTCGCTGCTGGCACAACACACGTTTATTAAAAATAAATAAAATAAACAACTTGATTTACGTGTCTAATCTGACCCTATAGAAAGGGTCTGCTAATCAGGGATAAAGATTCGAATTGGAATTTGGGTTTGTTTTTGAGGAGGGAGGAAAACCGGAGAACCCGAAGAAAACCCCTCGCAGTAAGAGCAATATACCAAAAAAAATCAATTCACATATGGCGCCATATTGCGGAAATCGAACTCGGTTCCGTGAGAGGAAAGCGTTTAACCACTGCGCCACCTCTCCCTATATATTTCTTTATGTTGGCCGGACAAAAATGAATGTAAAATTCAAACGTTACCTGACCATGTCAAAGCTTTTCCCTGATTCAGCCACCTCGTCTATTTTCTTCACTAGAGTGTCACATGACATGTTCATCAGTGGAACCATTGCTTTCAGTTTATGAGCACTAAAGATTGGAGACAGAGTGTTACGAATACGTCTCCATGTTTCTCCTCGCGATACACCCAGTACTACGTCGAGTGGTTTTGGAAACGTCAATATTTCCTGCGTACAACAGAAACATCATGAATTCAAAACAACTGAATTATGCCTGAATAACTAGTCACTAAAACATGTTACTGTTGCAGATCTTATCAAGACAAGCTTTATGGATACTGATCTATTTTCAAAAGGCTGTCCCGGAAAACCGAAATGGGGTGTGGTCGGTTAATATTATTATAATTTCTCCCCCATATTTTTTTATTATTATTGGCAGTTTCATTACAATACAATATTACAATACAATAATTACAATACAATTACAAAGCAAGAAAAAAACAAAAATAATAATAATAATAATAAAAAAATAAAAAAATATATTAATGGTCAGTTATTTTAACCACAATCCAATTCGGCCTGAGAATGTCGCTTGTCACATGACCGCAACGACCTTTTTAAAAAACGCTGTATGTACATAAACGACAAATGTCAACACAAAGAAATTAAGTAATGATTCGTGTAAGAAGTACTATAGCCTGCTATGCAGACGTATTTTTTCACTCTCATAAATTCGAAGAAAAAAGTAACGTCTGCTTACCCGAGCGCTTAATTAGTTTCCAATATGCAAGCAGACGTCAGCACGTTGTTTTATTTTCCTGCCCAATCAAAGCCATTAGAATTTTAGTGAATTGGCGCGCCAGTGAACACTCTCCTATGATTGGTCAATGGCAAATGTACTGTCTGAATTCCTTTTAAATGCAACATTACGTCACTTTCCAGAATATGGGAGGTAAAATCTGATTGGTCCATAACACAATGAGGTGTACATATTGGAAACTAAATAAGCGCTCGGGTAAGCAGACGTTACTTTTTTCTTCGAATTTATGAGAATGAAAAAATACGTCTGCATAGCAGGCTAGAAGTACTACGGCAGCGAACGGTATTCTGTTAATTTTGTTAATTGGTTGAAACATGAAAATCACCCTAAAGGTTAGGAAGACGTCTAATTTTCTCCAATTTAAAAAAATATTAAAACTACGATTTGCACTTGACGGTTCCAAATATCGTTTATAAAGCAAATCGTATGTTCGAAACCTTAATATAAATCGTGCCTGTTTCGTGGCTATTGTTTTTGACTGTTCCTACTGATTGGTTGGAAGAGAATTTGTTCATAAAAACTTTTTACTACTTTTATTTCAGAATATTCATAATTATCACCCAGTGTTTTCGTAATCTAAAACACAGACAAATCCCATGTGAGGGAGGCTCAATACCGCAGAACAATGGATTTTATCGTACTTTTGACACGGATCATTACTTAATAAAGACCCTGTGTCCGAGCCCATGGTGCTTTGCGCGCGCAAATCATTTTCTTAGGCTACGAAAATTCGAAAGATCGTTGTTGGTTATGTGACTCTCGAATCTTTCGAAATCCATCCCTAGTTTGGGCCATCGTGTAATTATTCATAGGTATATATGCTTAACTGACTTTCTTTTATCTTAACTTTTGTATATATACTTTTTTAAATGAAACTTTAGTTCGAATATTTCTTCGAATCCAAGTCTAGAGTGGCGAGTAGAGGAATGCCGGAGAAAGGGCCGAGACAGCGAGGCGAAACGACTTGACAGATAATCCTTCAGCAGTCCACATTTTACTTTCTCTAGGTCTACAATAGAACACTTGTGGTTCAAAAGGACTACTGCGTGAGTTTCCCGGGGATTTGCTGCACTAAGGGACCAGCGGGCTTCGTTGGAAATATAAAGCACAAAGCAACCACTTCTGGCATCAAGAACATTCGTAATTATAATTTCGCACGGCTAAGCTCCACTGAGGTGTTACTACTTATCTGTATCTGTATATGTTTTGCATTTTTATTAGCAGAGAAAGCAATGTCCTTAACCATTTTTTTCTTCCTCCAGTACGTCCAGAAAGTCGTTCGCGGGTCAAACTCCAATCTGCCGAGTTCAGCTGTTACTTCGCTGTGAGTTTTCATTTCATTTTGCACTCAAAATATATCATTCGCAAGGAAAGTAGAGATCTTCAAATACAGCTAAGCAATACTGGAGACATGAAAACAAGGTAACAAGAGTATGTGTTTGCTTGTAGAGTTGTGAAAAGTCGCACTCGTAAACCGAATTAGAATCTAAAGACAGAACAACAGTGGCTTCCTGCCAAGTACTGTTAAAATCATATTCGAAGCATCCGGGGAAAATTCGTGGGCTCGATTGGGTTTTTAATCCGGTAGAAATTATAAAATTCGTTATCCAAAGTGTATGTGTACTTCTTTTATGAAACTTATAAACAATCGAGAGCATTTTAGTTCGCCTAAAAGCTGGCCTTTAATTTATGCGGCCGTTGATAAACAAACTAATCATAACATTGGCGCAAAGCACCATGGGCTCGGACACAGGGTCTTTATATATACACAACATTAATGATCCGAAACACGCTGCAGCAATTTAGGCAATTAGTTACGCTCAGTTGCCTAAACTGGTAATAAAGCAAAACACATCTAGAATTATTCGACGCACGTTTAGATAACTAAAAAAAGTATATATTTATTTATGTTGGACTAAAACGAATTTCAAAACCAAACGTTCTGGAATCTGGGCAGGCCTTCTCATTTCAGACGTTATATATGTTTCGCTTCCACTTTACTTCATACACATGTTTTCTCAGTTAAATTCACTAAATCAACTTGATTCTTACCCTAGTTCCAGAGGTTATTTTTCCCCGCCCATAGCGCTCGGTGTGTTAACCTTTGGAAACAGGGGTTGTTTGCCATCTACACAGAAATTCCGGTCGGAAATTCCGGTGTAAATGGTACACAACATTTCCCAAACTGAATTTCCCGGTCGGAAAAAACGTTTACCATTTGTACACAAACCGTTCCAGATGAAAATCGCTCCGTATAAGGCCTGGAACTGGTACGATCGACTGGGAATTATAAATGGTACACGATTTCCCATTCAGAAATTCAGGTTGGGAATTTTGGACTACCTTTTCAGACGTTCCATTAATTTCGGAAATTTTCCACGGGACGAACCCAAAAAACGTTTACCATTTACATTCCAACCGAAATTTCCGGAATTTCCGTGTAAATGGTAAACAACCAGGGTCTCCAAACGTTTAACACAGGGATCCCGATCCTCAATTCTGATGGGAGGGAATGTTCTTCCGAGTGACATACACTTACCGGTCTGTTGTGGAAGCAGTCGAAGTTCTTGACCAACACAGCCTTCACCATCTCTGGATCACTCACCACCAAACTTGGACGCTTTAAGAAGCTGAATGTGTAAACTTGGCCGCCATATTGTTCGTGATATCTATCAAACAGCAAATGGATTTCACCACCAGCACTTAAAACGTCAGGCATGATGTTGAGAAATGGCCAGGGTTTTGGTCCAGGAAGATCTGGGAATCGGGATTTGATGGACCTCGACACCTGAGTTCCATACCAGTAGAGCACAGCTAGAACGAACGACCCGATGAACAATGTGGTCCAATGGGTCAGCAAAAACTGAACGAGTTCGCTTCCAAAATCTACTAAACACTCCATTGCGTACGATTTCACTTATCTATCTATCAATCACGCACTGCTTTGTAAATCACGCTGACTGCTAGTCCACAACTCTAGCGAGAAGGCAAAGATGTTCTAGTTTGTTTTACAGCTAAATATCACGTTTGTTTTATTCACGGTCCTTTGTTGTAATATCTGTACGTCACGTGTTGATTTCAGAGCTTGTGTCACGCAACATCAAGCAGACAAATAATTGTTTATTTCATTTTCTCTTGAGAACTAAGAATTCGAAGCTTGTTCTATCTTAGAGTTTTAGGTTCCGATTTTGACGATGCTATGCTCGTATCACGTTTGTGAGGCCTTTTATCCGCACATTATATAAGTGTTCAATAGAACTGAAGTGGAGTTTAAAGAATTACATTGTTTTCCCCTAAAGTATTGCCAATACTTTGCCAAAACAGACTGCTTTAAATATGAGACGTTGCTCATCTTAACAGGTGATAGGTGCCGGAACATCATAAAGGCAGCTCTTGGAAGTAAAGAAACTAGTGTTTTGGCTTGGGTTCCTGAAAACAGCATTATATATGTTTTAATCCCAAGGGAGTATGAATTATCTGAGTGACTTCGACAGAAAATGTCAATTATTTATGTAAGGCCATCCCTATTTTTTCCCCGTTTCTCATCGGTGGGGTTTTCAAAAATTGGGTCGGTCGATCGGGCGAGAAAAAAAATTAACAATAAAAAATGCGCGGAGAGACTGGACCTAATAAGGCACGGTTGCACAGGCTAGGTTACAAACCAACATGGACGACGAAACCATCGATGTCGTCGTCCGTATACGCTACATACATGGAATTACAAATCAAGGCAGTAGACAATTCCTGAGTCTTCTTTTCTCTGGGGTTTCTTCCCCCCACCCCTCCCCCCAATAGTTTTTTATTTTTACAAAAAGCCACAAAAATGGGGATGGTCTAACGTACTTACTCTGACAAACATTTTTACACGACGACGTTCAAGGAATAAGATGCTCTACAAACATTACCACCATTTTTTCTGCTGTTAGTGTAAACACGTTATGACCCATAATATTTTAAGTTTCTACATAACAGCCTAGTTTCACTACTCAGCACGGGAAGGGGGTGGAAAGTGTTTAATAATAAACTATATTTATAAACGGTTGTTCCATCAGAGCAATACATGAAAGCCGTGAATTAGAAGTAACAACTATTTAACAATAAAAAATACAATATTTAAAAATAGATTAATGTAATTAATTACAATTTTCCATAGCAGTTTAAGATAATACAATGTATAATATATTCTTATTTGTTAGTTTTCAAAGAAACAGGGAGGTAACCTATTTAACTTATTTTTTAAATATGTAGAATCACTACTTCGTCTATCTTCAGGCAATTCGTTTCAAAGATAAACCCCCCTTCATAACTAAAACTTCGTTTACCGTAGTTTGTTCGAGGCAAAGGAAATGTAAATATTGTTAATGACCCCTCAAATCATAATCAGTTACAGTACGTAACTTAATTTATGAATTTGTCTAACAGATATTTTGGTGCTGAGTTATTATGCACTTTAAAGTGCAAGTAAAGCCATAAAACAACATTAACTCTTTTTGCCCCAAATTCTATTTCTAATATACTTCAGTTGTCTAAATTAGTTTTCTTTGAGAGGCAGGAGCAGAAATGAAACTAGAATAAACGCTACCCGAATTGCGGGATTGATTCATCTTGTGATGTCACAATGAAAACCTACGGGATTTTATTGTAGTTGTTTTCTCTAGGAAGGGAGTTGATTCATCTTATGACGTCACAGGATCCATAAAAAGTAACCAAAATTAGGGATTAAATGCCAGAAATGTTACGAGATTTGCAAGATTAATACCTTTTTGTGAGAAACAAACACAATAGTACAATATAATTTTTTTTGACATTATACTTGCACTTTAAACATCACCCTTGCACCAAAAGCCAATGCTTTACGCGCGAGCAAAATTCCGCGGAAAGCCCGGAAAAATCTGGGAGGTTCCGGGAAACCACGGAATATAAGAAAACCTGGAAAATCTGCGGAAAGCCCTGGCTATCCCGAGAATTTTCCGTTCTTTCCCGGATTTCCGAATTCTAGAAAATCAACGATTTCAGTTCTAGGGTTTTAAAACCTATTGAAATATTATTTGCTTTCGCAGAGTTTCCCCCAGCTTTGCAAGTAAAATTTGATAGAGAGCGAGTAGCGAATGTGATAGACAGTGAGTAGCGAATGTCCAATGACAATCTTTGTTATATCTGCAGTTCCCCGATTTTGACCAATCAGGAGCCACGATAGATTCCTCCTGACCGGAAACGAGGTTACACGTGAACGGGGTTACTAAAATTCAACATGGCTGATGCACGAAAATTTATCGGCGAGTGAGATAAGCATTGGTCTGAAAGTACAGGAAAACGGTTTAGATTAACTTTTTCAAGACAGAAACTATATAATTCGCTTATGCCTATGGCGCACAAAATTGCAAAATTAACAGTTAAATATTTTCAATCTCGCTCTCTCTGAGCGATTGTTTACCATGTGGTGGAACTGAAGATGGGAAGTTTTACAAGCAATAAGGTTTAAACTTGTATGTGAAACATCAAAATAATCTTCGATTTGACCTCTTTAAAGCAGAAAAGTTCTTTGTTTGTGCATATAGAATACTATCAGCCGATAGAAACTGAGAGAAAGTAGTCTAATTGTTAAGTAATGGTCCAGATAAGAACTGTAGTAGAATCCATTGTTCTGCGGCAATGAGCCTCCCCCGCATACGATTTTGCTTGGATATGCCTTAAGTGCTTTAGGAGGTATCTACAGTCCAAACTGCATCTCGAAAATAAAGAATTTTTTATGCTATTGGCTCTTTTTTCTGTGAAAACGCAGAGAAGCCACCATCCAGCCAATCGGATATAGAGAAAACAAAGGATTTTTCAATCGCAAATTTGAGAACTTTCCCCACACACGATATTCTTCGAAATTAAACCATAGTTAGTTTGATCAAAAATAAATTAAAACCACAAAAAATATCGAATGAAAATGCATTATTTCGATGGGTTTCTATTGAATTTATAAGTATCAACCAATGAAATTACGAGAAAGAATAATAGAAAATTAACACCTTTTAACATTCCTTGCCGTAGACACTACAGTTCTTATCTGGACCATTACTTAAATAGAAACACGGCTTTCAACCACTCAGAATCGAACGCGTATTGTCTGTGGGTTGTTTTATAAGTACTTATGTAAACAACCTAAGCGACAGGAAGCCCGAGTCGTATTATGAGTGCGCGACTGTAAAAACCAATTAAATCAACACATACACAGCAGAATCAAGTCAAAATGACATTTTATTTCACAATTGGTTACATAAGTGAGCTTCGAGGACTCTGCTAAGATATAATGGATTAACAGAAAGACATGATATCAGTGACAAATACACAAAATGTGAGGATGGTTAGCCTGTGGTTATATAACAGCAACAATACTATACTAGAAGTAATCATAGATTATCAAAGTGCGTTCGACATATTTTTTTGTATGAGAACTAACGCCTCTCGGGTTTCAATTGTTTTCCAATAGTACATAGGAGTTAGTATAGAACACAGTCAACCCTATTCAGATGTGTATAAACTGCATCCCAGTTTTCATGACCAAGGCTGTTTCCATAATACTGACTAAGTGTTAGTGATTACACTGTAGAACATAAAATATATGTGCATGTGTGTAAACTACACCTTCAGACTGATTCAAATTATTCTTCAAGTGAGACCAAGGCTGGCTGCAGAATATTGGATGTCCATTGTTATTGCAGAATAATTTCTGATCATATTAGCGCTCACCTTGTTTTGATATTTAAGTTCCTTGATATATCGAAGTGTGGTTATACCCTGAATGCAGTGTTAATTTGTATAACCACGATGCACACGTGTAGTATTTAAAAAGCTTCTTCACAACTCACGTGCACAGTCACACTGAAATATTCATATCCATGTATTTCTCTTCAGCCTTCAGGTATGATTTATAGCGTCTTGACCATTTGCAGTTTTGGTATCGGCAAAGCGAACAGCACAATCCAATGCAGCGAGCAAGCCAACAGCATATTTTTCGATCGCAGATTCACTCGGGTTCAGCACAAATAAATAATTATGGCCGAGTTGAATGTTCAAGGTACAAAACAGACCATATTGTACTACACACTTTCCTCAGGCTTTGCTCAATTGTACTTGCGAGCCTTTCAAACATCATTGCATTAGATTGTCGGAAAATAAGGCAAGTAACTTACCGATCGCGAGCAAAACAGGTAGCCCACACATGACCACAGGGAGTCCACTGCAAGATTAGTATGCGTTCTCCTTCGTCGAACGCAATTACCATACCATAAAAAAACAGTCTAAAGTAAAAAGTAAAGCTACTTTATTTAACGTCGGTAACTCGTGACAGTCTAGTGAGACTGATAAACTTGAGGCCGACGGGAGACCTACGATTTTACGTCCGTATCCGAGAAGACGTGAACGTCTAACCATTTGCAGTTGTTTCACAAAGGAAGCACCTTCTACTCAGTTATTTTAAGACCCTGAGTGTTGGTCCGGCCGGAGATTGAACCCGCGACTTTCCGCGCAACAGACCGGAGCTTAACCACTGAGCTAACCGGGAGGCGGTAAAAAGTCTGAAGTGGTCTCAAGTCTCAAGTATGAATGCTGGCGGCTACTCCGAGAGAAGACCCTGGTAAAGGCTGAATCACGTGACCAAAAATCTCCAGAAATCCTGGAGATTTTAATCACGTGATGTGGGCATCCAATATGGCGGCCAAGCTAAATATGGAAATGTTTAACACGTGCCTACAAACCAGAGGTATCCCAATCCGGAGTGAGCGAGATGCGATTAACAGTATTTTTAGGTCTACTAAACGGCTCGAAATGGAGTTTACTTGGATAAAGAAACAGTGGAAGGGTATCACAATGCTACCAGGATGTATCTAAGCTAGAAGAGAATCCCAAAAAGCCATTCATTTTCCGTTAACGTTGACTCGAAGCGATCGATAGCACATGCTCAAGTTAAAGTGTATATGAATTAAAACTTATTTTTTCCCAATTTCCGATTAAGCGGCTCTTGCACGGAGTTTTGTCGGTTTATATGAGGTTGAGGGACTTCACATGTAGGGGTAAAGAATGGTCCCTCAAAAAATCGCGAGTCTCGGCAAAATTCAAGCACGTCTCGAAATCTCGGCGTTTCAAAAAATAGTCTCGGATTTTGAAATAAGGGTCTCGGCGTCTCGGCGAGTCTCAGATTTGACCATTCTATAGTCCTACATGTCGGTTTCACGGTGAAAAAACCTTAGTTCATTTCGGTTCGATTTGAGTTCCACTTTAGTTCACTGAATGACTGCACTTATTCACCTTCACTCGTATGTAAAACAATAATAACATAGTATACTCCAAAACTTGACCTTAAAACATTCACGATACTTTCTAGGTCTTAAATACTGCTATAGTGCATATAAAGACTATTTCCTATATTGATTCAGTTTGGACACGTACCTTCGTCAGTTCACTTCACTTGACACTAGAATGCCAGCTTCTGGTTCAGCAATACGTTCACAGAGTTTGACAACAGTTTATGTTTCTTTGTATTTCTTTATAAGCTTTTCGAGTTTGCTTTTACGCCTGGCAATACGACAGTGAAAATTTGAAACTGTCGGTCCGATTGGAGAGACACAAGACTCGGTTCAAAACAGCTGTCAAAGATTTCAGTGTGAGCTTTGCGTCTCTTGACCGTAGATATTCTAAGGCTGTGTATACAAATGTAAGTTTGACAAGAACACAAACATGAAAGCAAACTGAGCAGGACAACATATTCTCACCGATTATTCTTCCGCGAAGGTAATGCACATCATATCCCATGATTTAGTTATTACGTATTTAGCACACCGGCTGGGTCCCTCGGCCTTTTCGTTAAAATAATCTTTTTATTCGAGAAACTAGGAAGAGCCAACACACCAAAACCTTTTACTTGTAATAAAACTAATTATATTATAACTGAAGAATAATTAAATAGATAAAGATCTTTATTCTACGGTTTTCCTTACCTAATTCAACAGTACTCCCCTGAGTTAAATTGTGCACTTTATCGGTTGATGCCGAGACATAGAAACGTACATATATAGTCCCCAACTTCAGTACAGCATGCGCAATGATCGCCTAAAAATGTAATTTGTCAAAACAGAAAAATAAGCATGTTATCGGTCATGGGATTTACCCTTACATAACAGTACTATGATTAACATATTGATCCTGAAGAGTTCGTAGAATTTGATAATGGCCAGTTTAACCTCTCCCCTCTACCCCTAGGTTGATACCATGCATAACCGTCAGCGATCGCGCATTCCTTGATGTTACTTTCGGTGGAACAATAGTTTCTGGAGTCGTTCTAAACGAGTATTTCTTCAGTATTCTCACGAGTACAAGTTTCATCTCCATCTGTGCAAACCTTATACCAATACAGTTGCGCGGTCCATGGCCAAACGGGATGTATGTGTACGGGTTACGTGACTGTTTGGCCTCGGCACTGAACCTCTCTGGGTCAAACTTGTCTGGGTCAGGGTAGTTCTTGGGATCCCTGTGGATACTGTAAACAGGTATTAGTATTGGTGTTCCATGTGGGACCCTAATGCCTTCGATGGTACAATCCTTTGTACATTCGCGGAACAGGAGGAAACCTGTTGAAAAATATCAGTTTAAGTTAATAAAAGTGACATCACTAAATGAACATTATTCCCTCAACTATTTTCTAATTCTTTTCTCAGTACAGTCCTGACTGTTTCTTTTTGGTGTTCAGTCCTCTGCACTTACCCGGTGGGTAGAGTCTTATAGTCTCTGATATGACCATTTCCAGGTAGGGCAGTTCATGTACTATGTCGTACGATGGCATCTTGTCCTCATCAGTCCACACGCTGTCAATCTCTTGCTGCAGTTTGTCCTGGACGTCAGGGTTGGTTGCTAGGTGATAACAGACAAGGCCGAGGGTGGTGCTAGATGCCTCGTAACCCGCCAGTAAGAAGCTGATGCACTGTGAAACAACCTCCTCGTCTGTTAGTTTTTTGTTTTCGTTGCTGGAGTTTGTAGCGTTGAGCATTAAGTCTAAAATGTCCTATGATAGAAGATATTGTGGATAATTTCAGTAAAGTACAAACTGAATACGATTGCAACCTCTTACTACAGAAGAGACATAACATGAATAAACATCATAGCATAACCATGATAAAACGTGCACTCTGATTGGTTAATAGTTAATGGGTTAACGTTACACGCTCACGTCAGCTGTTGAACCTGGCGCCTACTGTACGTCGATCGAGTAATGGACCCATTTGGGAGCTTGCTAAAGCACAGAGGAAGATAGAGTTGATTTCGGCGTTGCCTCGTGCGACTCTTACTCTTCGTTATTAATTGCCGTTAACATTCTCCACTGGTTTTCATAACTTGATTGATGAAAGCTACGTGTTTATCACTGCCTTTGTTTAACATTGTTTTCTACTCAATTCCTGGACAACACTACAACTTGTGCAGTTGGATTCTTTTCGTGACTTCTTTCCCACACTCACTTTTCTTGTTGAGCCATCTTTTTTTCTTGCATCGATCACATCTTTCACAGAATCACTCAACTCCAACATAGGCTTGAAAAACATACGCGCTCCGAGCTTCGACCGCGTTGGAAAACTCTTTCCATAAGGAAAGAGTGGAAGAATTATGCTGCGGATGCTATGCTTAGTACTTGGTTGCACTGTGGCAATTGCTTTGGCCATGACAGATTCATCTGGGTTTGTCTGGCATTCTGACTGGACACCAAACACGGTGGAGATGATGATCTCAAGAGTTACTGCTTCCTGATAGCTGCATGAGAATCAAAGGATTGATTAAAATATTCGGATTGTAACAGTGGACGAACGCGAAAGATAACGTGTGGTGACATATAACTTTATAGAAAATGGGAAGATGGCGCAACACATCTTTATAAATAATTCTCTATTTTGGATGCAATTGACTAAAATGTAAACGCTTCAGATGCAGCATGGGTGTTGTTTACCTGAGTATGTCAAAACTTTTCCCTGATTCAGCCACCTCGTCCATTTTCTTCAATAGTGTGTCACATGACATGTTCATCAGTGGAACCATTGCTTTCAGTTTATGTGCACTAAAGATTGGAGACACAGTGTTACGAGTTCGTCTCCATGTTTCTCCTCGCAACACATCCAGTTCTATGTGGAGTGGCTTTGGATATCTGAACCTTTCCTGGAGTGTACAATAGAAACATAATGCATAATAATAAATATAATAATATAACTATTTATCCACGGTGTCACAATTGCAATTAAGTGTTCTCCCTGGGAGCCGTGAGTAGTTAATCAGGTCTGTATAGGTTCAAACCCTGGCTCCTGATTGGCCGAGACAGGGGGCGGGGCCTAAAACGACGCCATTACGCACGTGGCGTCCCAAAATGACGTCACAGCGCATGGGGTGCCGCCAAACGGGTCCCCCCAGTTGGCGGCCAAAGCCAGGCGTGGGATTGGTTGGAAGTTTAGAATGACGTCACAGCACGTGGCGCCGCCAAACCTGTCCCCCAGCGGGGGCCCCCAAGGGAGGTTGGACCGGAAGTGGAGCCCCGCCAGGGGCGAAGGGGAATTTGGAGGCCCAAGCCAGGCCTGGGAGTGGTCGGTCCGTGTCGGGCGTTCGGGAGGGACTCGGCGGGCCGTCGGGCGAGACCAAACCCAGGGCGGGGATTGGTCGGTGGAGTAGACCGGGGCGTATAAGAAAGTGAACCCTCCTCTGTAAATTTAGTGTGAACCCCCTTACGTGCTTTTGTGGGTGTTACGCCAAAGCCGGTCAAGGATTAGTTGGGACGATACTTTCCAATGGAAGAACAAGCACTGAGATGGGCAGCGGATATCCACTTTGACGATTGCCTGAAAAGTGACGAGTACTTCATGGATATGGATAAGTTGACCGCAAAGCTGGAGAAGGAAAGAAGCCCAACTACAGAAAAGTACTATGATAGGCTATGTAAAATGGATTTCAAGGCTATGCAGGAAGGTTTGAACCACAAGCAATACCTGCAAAAGTACGAGAAACAAGCCTACGCTGGAATATATCCAGGGTCCCCCGCACACCCCCCTGGGGACAGTCCGGGATCAGTCCCACGTGGAACCAAGAAGACCTAGATTTTGGGGACAAACCGGACCCCGGGATTTTTTACCCTGGGGATCGGAAGCACCCCCTATGTAATTCTAGGTGTCCTTTCAACCAAAAACAGAAAAAGAATCAAAAACTATATACCTATTTACAAGGCCAACCGTAGGCCTTCAGAATGAGAAAGAATATCCGAAGCTAGAAAAAAACAATAAAACATTCAAGAGGAACAACGTGGGGTGTCTGTTGTCTCTTTTTTCTAGGGGGAAAAAGTATAAGGGAGGTGTCGCGCGCTAGGCTCGGGGAGAGTACAGAATGCCTTGCGGTGGAGGAGGAGGTCCGTCCCTCAAGTGCCATGGTATTTTGAAACGTGTCCGTTGTCTCTTGGCGTGTTGCGGAGGAAAAGTGATTATCCAGGGCTCTCATTTTGAGGATTATGGGGCGCAAGAAGAAGGAGAAGAAAAAAAATCCTTCCGCGCTGCTCGAGGCGTTGTATTACGACCCCAGCAGCCCTGCTGCCTTTGGGGGTGCTGTCCGTCTGGTGAAAGCGGCTAGCGAAGTGGGGGTGACGCGCACCACCACTTTAGCCTGGCTGAAAAAACAATTGACCTTTACGTTGCACCGCCCTTTTCGAAAAAAATTTCTGCGAGGGCGCGTGCGCGTGCTGGCCCTGGACGAACAGTGGCAGACGGATCTGGTGGACATGCAAGCCACGAGCACCTTCAACAAGGGCTACAAACACATTTTGACCATCATCGATGTGTTGTCCAAGTACGCGTGGGCGGTCCCCCTGAAGAACAAGACGGGAGAGGAATTGGTGCGCGCCTTTACCCAAGTGTTTCGCGAACGGAAACCGTTGCGGTTGCAGACCGATGCCGGGACAGAATTTACCAACCGCAAGTTCCAGGCCTTTTTAAAAAAGAATGACGTGGCCTTTTTCGTTACGTACAATGAGACTAAAGCCCAGATTGCCGAGCGGTTCAACCGGACGCTCAAGGGACGCATGTACAAATATTTCACGGCCACCGGGAAGAAAGAGTATTTGAAAGTCCTTCCCCAATTGGTGCTCGGGTACAACCGAGCCGTCCACAGCAGCATTCGACGCGCCCCCATCACCGTCACGCCCTTCAATGACCACGAGGTGCGGGCCGTCTTGTACCGGGAAAAGCAGCCGACGCCACTAAAGAGGAAACCGAAGAAACCTCTGTACCGTTCAGGCGACACGGTACGGATTAGCAAGACCAAAGGTCATTTTGAAAAAAGCTATCTGGCCAACTGGTCGGAGGAAGTGTTCACGGTGATAAAACGGCTGGACTACCGCACCCCTCCCGTCTACCGGTTGGAGGACTTGAGCGGGGAGGCGTTGCGGGGAACGTTTTACGAAAGCGAGATGACGCCGGTGGCCGTGGAAAAAGAAAGTCTCTTTATCATCGAAAAGGTGTTGCAACGCCGCCCCGGCAAGAAGAAGAACCAGGAAGAAGTCTTGGTGAAATGGGAAGGGTACCCCTCCAAATTTAACAGCTGGGTCCCGGTCACTCAGCTCCAGACCCAAACGTACGGGTGAAAAAAGAAATAAAAGAGTTTGTTGTTCCGACGGACGGATTCATTGTGGAGAAAGAGAGGATGGAGGTAGAGGCATTTCACATTACCGTAACCAACGGGACGAGGTCCTATATCTACACCAATGTCCCCAGGTCCCAGAAGAAGAAGAAGAAGACACTTTACATGGTCTGTGATTTGGGGGAACCCAGTATTGTGGGGGATACGAAAGCCCCCTTGTTGAGAGTCCTTTTTTCAGGGACCAGCGACGACAACGGTGTGATCCAAGAACGCAACTTTCCCCCACTGTTCTACAGGCGGCTGGCCAAGACGGTGTTTAAGGATTTCGAACTCCTTATAAACGACGAGCACGGGAAATTTGTTTCATTTCCACAAACGGATTGAGTCATTGTGGAGAAAGAGAGGATGGAGGAGGAGGAATTTTACATTACCTTAACCCACGGGGTGAAGTCTTACGTCTCCACCTACGTCAATGAACCGTCCCGGTTCCGTATCCACCTCTATAAAATGTACACGTTGTCTCGAGACTGGGAAATGGCGGTAACGACCCTGGTCTTCCCCAGTCCCCAGAAGAAGACGACCTTGTACATGTACTGTGATTTGGTGGAACCCAGTATTGTGGGGGATACGAAAGTCCCCTTGTTGAGAGTCCTTTTTTCAGGGCCCGGGGACGGTGAGGTCTACGAACGTAACTTTGCCCCCCTGTACTACAGACAGTTGTCCAAGACGGTGTTTGAGGATTTCGAAATCCTTATAACCGACGAGCAAGGGAAACTTGTTTCATTTCCACAAACCTCCAAGGTGGAAGTGACCCTCCATTTCCGGAAAGCATGAACCCCGACCGCATCTGGATGACGCTGCCTAGCGTGGCCAGCCGGGATACCTTTCCCGATAACACAGGCTCCCATTTTCGTATCCGGCTCCCGGAGATGTTGGTCTTGGACCGGCAGTGGGAGATGGCCCTCTGCCACCTGCAATTTCCACGCGCCTGGGATGAATTGTTCCCCCAAGTTCAAGACCGCCAATTCTCGATGATCCACGAAACACTTGATCCAGAAGTAGAAATCTCCTACGACCTCCTCCCGAACATCACCTTTACTCCACAGTCTTTCGAAACGGTCACAGAACTGGTCACAGCCATGCAACTGGCGATGTTGCAAGGGGGCTACTATTCGATCATGAAAACATTTAGCGTCCGGGTGGAATCTTCCAATAATGCCATGGGTAAAACCGTCCTGGAATTGGCTCAAAACGCGACGGGCGGCTACATGTTAGTCCTCCCCCCTAAACTGGCCTACATGGTCGGCTTGGAGGACGATCCCAAAAAGGCCACCGCACATCCTGCACACCTGTTGAAAAAACCGGGCCCTCGCACACTGTTGTTGTCCAGTTTCGTGAAGACGACTATAGGGGAGGCGCAGTGGGTGAAACCCGTCCTGATCCTCGCATCGGTTTTGGAGAGAGAACGGACTGTGTACTACATCACTAACGCGAGTACGGGCAAAGGCGCTAACTTGTTTACCGGCCATCGCAAGATCACAAAATCCTTTGTGGTACCGACCGGGAACTACGCGAACCTCATGGCCGTCCAAGCTACCCTTCCGATGAAAGCCCCTGATGTGTTATGGTTTTGGTACCAGACTAATGGAACCGCCATGTTGACCCTTAAACTCAAGGAGGAGACCCAAATTGCCATGAGCCCCTGGCTGGCCAATCTGTTTGGGTTTGGGCAAGGAAAGCCCGAACACTATCCGGCGGACGACAACACGCCCCTGGTGGGGTACCAGCCCGAGTGTTGGTCCACCTACTATTCCGGTCTAAAATTCCGGACGCCCACCCCCTACCTGCTCACCCGCGATTTTAAACACCAACCCGTACGCAGTTTGTACGTGTACTGCGATCTGATCGAGCCGCATATCGTGGGGGATGTGAAAGCACCCTTGCTGCGTGTCGTGTCGGCCCAGGTCGCGTACAACAAGGTGGTGGAACGAGACTTTCCGGTCATGCGCTACTTCCCGCTCGCCAAAACGGTGTTTGACACGCTGGAAATCCTTATAACCGACGAGTCCGGCCAACGCCTCTCATTCGCCTCAACAGCTACCGTGGTGGCGACGTTGGAATTTGTGAAGCGTGCTCTGAAAAGGTAAGGATGAATGGAGCGTCTGCGGAATCTATGGCACTGGAGTCATCTATGGGGGACATGGCTGGCGGAGGGTCTTCGATCCCTGTGTTCCGTGCAAAACCCGCACCCCCCACCACTCGACGCATGCCCTCCTCCATTCCTGTCTTCCAGGGGGGTCGCGGACAGCAAGGCGGTGGCGGACTCCTCCCTATCCGTTGGAATGAACTCGGCCGTTACGAACCGGTCACCAATCAAAAGGGTGGACTGTTACCCTTGGCGCTAGCCCCCTTGGCCGTCATGGCGGGCAAAGCGTTGGCCGGGACCGTCGCGGGGGCGGTGGCTAAAAAAGGAGGACAAAAGATACTCGCTAAACTGAAATCGAAATTTGGCAAGAGGGTGGTGAAACAAATCGTGAAGGACACGAAAAAAGGGACAGCCCGTGTGCTCGGCAAGAAAATCAGCAAAACGTTGATCCAAGGCCTGGAAAAGATAGCGGGGATAGCGCCGAAAAAGAAAAAGACGAAGAAGCCTGCCACGACCAACAAGAATAAAAGAAAGCAAAAACAGTCTCCCTCTCTCATTCCTTCAACGACCGTCAAGCGTGCACGTGTGGAGAGAGATATCTTTGACGACGATTATTGATGGCGACGGTCGCTGGCATGGGCAAGCCGCCTCTGCCCAACATGATGGGCGGCTACAACACTCATTTGGATTTTTTCGGCAAGGAATTGGCCCAAGCGGTCGAAGAACGAGGCTATTGGTCGGAGCACGCTCCCAAATCGGCCCTTTTGCCCGGGTCGCCCGTGGAATTTTACCTCCCAGCCAGTCCCTATTACACCGTGCTGCCTAGAAGTTACTTCAAGGTGACGGCCAACCTCGTGAAAGCCAACGGCGGGAATTTGACCGCCGGTTTGGATCTGGGACCCGTCAACAATTGGTTTCATTCCCTCTGGTCCCAAGTAGACATGGCCTTGAACGGGGAATGGATGACCATGAGTACCAAAACCTACCCCTACAAAGCCTACCTCAGCACCCTCCTCAACTATACTCCAGCCGCCAAGAAATCCTACTTGACCTCGGGACTGTACTACAAAGACATGGCCGGTTCCATGGATGTTTTCGCCATCGCCGGGGCCAACACAGGGTTGACGACGCGGGCGAAATACACGGCGGAAAGCAAAGTGGTGGAACTGACCGGGATGTTTTGCATTGACGCAGCCTTCTCCAACAAACTGCTCCTCAACGGAGTGCCCTTGGAATTCCGCCTCACCCCCGCTAGCAACGCCTTTGCCCTCATGGGGGACAGTGCGGAGGCGGAAGTGACCGGGGCTAAAATCGTGCTGAAGCGGGTCACTTTCTTCCGCCGTGTCAGTGTTTGCAACAAGGACTTCATGAAGAGCATCGAAGTGAAACTCGTGTCCCAGCCCGTCCTCTACCCTTACAACAGTGAGGAAGAACGGATGTTCACCATTTCCCAGGGCGACACCACCTTTGAGAAAACGGATTTCCTAGGCGGTCGCATCCCCCGACGCATGCGCATTGCCTTGGTGGAGAGTGGGAGCAGTTTGGGAGCGCTGAAAAAGAACCCTTTCCATTTCCAAAGGTTTGGGATGACCCGCGCGACGGTGACGGTTGACGGCACGCCCACCCCCTTCTCCCGCGTCGAATTTGCAACGGGTCAAACCCTGGACGGCTACAATACCCTGTTCCTGGCCCAAGGCGCCATGAACGCCAACCATGGGATTGACATTACCCGGACCGATTGGGACAAGGGCTATGCCATCCTGTGTTTTGACTTCACTCCAGACGGTAGTGGCAACGCTGCGCACATGAACATACAACAGTACGGGACGGTGGGTATCCGCCTTCAGTTTGCAGCAGGGGTCGCCCAGACCTTATCGGTGTACGTGAACTGTGAGTTTGACGCCGCGTACGAAATCAGCAGCAGCCGAGAAGTGAAAAAGTTGTAAGCCGAGATGACCACCTACACGTCGCAATTGACGGTCTTGGCCCGCCACGATTGGTGGCTCCGCGCCTCGTTTCGGGGCGTGTTTCCCATGGACCTACGGCCCCGCCGCGTGACCCGCCCCGCCTCGTTCATTCTCAATACCGACAACGCCGACGGACCAGGCACCCATTGGTTGGCCTTTTATTTTCCGCGCCAAGGCCTGAATGAATTCTTCGACAGTTATGGCTTTCCCGCCTCTTATTACGGGTTGCAAGAGTACGTGCGGCAGGGGAACGCCCAGCACGTGGAAAACAGTGTGATGTTGCAAGGGAACAAGTCCAACGTGTGCGGCAGTTATTGCCTGTACTACCTCCTGCGCCGAGCCCACGGTCGATCCCTGGCGGAGGTCCTGCAGAACCTCCAGCAGTGGAAGACCAAGACAACCAGGGACCGGGCCCTCCAAGCCTGGCAACGCCAGTACCAGCGCCGGAGTGTGGCGCGGTGGCAGCGGCAAGACAGTTCCTTTCACGATCAATGTGTTATCAGTTTGAGACAAAGTGAAAAATAAAATAAAACCAGGAAACCCACCTCTCTGTCTTGTTATTCTTGGGAAGGGGTGAGGCGTGATGGATGTCCGTTTCCAAACGCCCTGCAATATCTTGATCACGGGTCAGAGTCAATCGGGAAAAACGGTGTTCACCGAAAGACTTCTGCGCCACGCGAAAACCCTTTTCAACCAGCAGCCCCTCACGATCGTGTACTGCTATGGCAGCGCCTGGCAACCCCGGTTCACCACCCTGCAGAAACAATTGGGGGTGACATTTGTGGAGGGTCTCCCCGACGACCCGTACGCCCCCTTTCGCGGCAAGCCGGGCCTCTTGATCCTGGACGATTTGATGAAAGAAGGCTCCAAGGAGGAGCGGGTGGTGGACCTGTTCACCAAAGGCTCGCACCACCGCAACATTACGGTGCTGTACCTGACCCAGAACATTTTCCCGCCAGGCAAGTACGCGCGCACCATTTCCATCAACGCCCACTACCTGGTGGCTTTTAAAAACGCTCGGGATTCATTACAAGTCCGAAAATTGGCCGAGCAGGCCTTTCCGGGGCAAGTACCGGCAGTGATGAGGGCCTATCAGGACGCGACCCTACGCCCCTTTGGCTACCTCCTCTTCGACCTCCACCCCCGGACCCCACCCCAAATCCGGTTGCGCACCAACATTTTCTCCGAGGAGGGACAACAGCATCGCGCCTACGTGCTGGAGGAGGATCAAAAGGGGGTGGGCAATGCGTTGGACCTGTTGAAGCTTCTCTCCCAAACCCCCAAGGTGGTGATGCCTGGTTTGTCCTACCCCAAGCTCTACACCAAACTACAAAAGCACCTCGTAGGAAAGCAACTGCAACTAAGAGAACAACGAGGGGGTACTAAGAAGAAGAAGACGGTAAAAAGAATCCAAGAGCTTCAGGGGGCCGTGTGGAAGAGACCCAACAAATCCCCCTTCCATCCTCCTTTTCTAAGCCAGAGACAACGTGCTTTACGATCCCAGAAGTCCCTGGACAAATCGAATTGGGTTAGCTTTATAGCCTAAGTCCCCCAGGGAAATCGTTCAGTTGTGGTGATGGCCTCCCCCTTGCTTCAACGTCACGCGCTGTTCATCCGACAATTTGCCAAAGCGGATCTCGGTCAGAAAAAGAAACTCATCCGGGCCGCGAGTCACCCTCAAATCAACGCCGTCAGCGAAGTGGTGCACAACGCCTTGCGTGGAACTTTCCCAATAGGGGCCCGCGCCAAGAAAGTCTTTGCTCCCATCAAGGTGAAAGCCAAGCTTAAAAAGGCCGTGGGCCAGCGAGGAGGCTTCATTTTCACGACCGCTGCCCTCATTGCCGCCGCCGTTTTTGCTGCCAAAGCGGCCGCCGCCGGAGCTATCAGTGGAGGCGTGGCTTACGGAGCCAAGAAAGCTCTGGATCAAGCCGGAGGTTATATTAACCCAAACTACTCTAACCCCTACCCTTCCCCGCAAGAGTACGCCCGAGAACTGAGTCAGGCTCATATCTGGTCCTGAATGGTCCAACCAATCCGCAACTTGCCGGTGCCCACTGGCATTGACCCGGCCCGGTGGCAGTTGTTTTTAGCTCGCCTGCGAAAAAGGGAACACCAAACCGTCCCGGGAAAAAAAGTCAGCAGGACCGTGCGGGCGGCGAAGAAAATCCAAAGAAAGTATAAGACGCGGCCGCCCAAGAAGAAATCCCAGACAGGGAAAAGGAAGCGGGCCCCACATCATCCTCCAGCAGCCCCAGAAGGAATTTCCGTGACGCGATGGTCAGTGAAGCGACACAAACGAAAAAAGCCATGAAAGAGGCCGAGGGGAAGAACCCTATGCGCATGGTCTTGGTGCCGGAAGAGTCTATGCGGTGGTTGGAACAACAGCTTCGTGTGGACACGACCAAAGGGGTTAAAGTGCTCAGTCAGTACCAAACGGCCATGGCGCAGGTCCTAGAAAACCCAGAGAAACCGGCAAGCGCCGACCAGTTTCAAGATTTACTCCAAAAATACGTCCGGCGTCGTGAAACCCTTGAGCCTAGTCCCTTTACGGCCGTGGCAGCCAAAGTGTTAACCCAGAGTCAAAGGGGTGCTTTGCGCCGCGTACCCCTCTCCAGCAAACCTTTAGCGTCGGTGCTGGTCAATCTGTTGAAGTTGAAAGGACCCCAGAAAATTACCTGGAATGCGCAAGGGGAAGTGAAACTCTACGGGCAAACCCTGCCGGGCAGTCAAATTGCCGATCTGATTAAAGAAGCCGTGCATCCTTCTTCCACCCGCACGTCGCCCGGCTACCGTGATTTCATGCAATTTCTAGCGGAAGAAAAAATTCCTAAAGATCTCGTCCGCCACCCCCGGGATCTCATCTCCAAGAAGAAAGAGTACACGCCCCGGCCTAAACGGCCTCCCCCCACCGCCTACCAAGAGGATCTCCCGCCCCAGCCCTACAAAGATCTCCCGCCGCCCCGCCGAGAGGAAACACCGTTCTCCAGGACCCCCTACAAAGCCTTCCCCCGTGGCGGGTCCCGTGGGGGTAGCCGTCGCCTCTCGTTTGGCACAGGCTCCGCCCAAAAACCGCCTTTAAATTGGCGTCCTTTTTAAACCCCCCTTCATTGTCGCCATGGCACGAACCCTAACGAGACCCGCGGGATTGGGACAAACGCTCTGGCAACGCCGAATTGCCCAAGCAAACCGGAAAAGGAAAAAGAGCAAGCAAGGAGGCACGCAAACGGTTCGCAAGATCACGAGCCGCAAATCGAAAGACGGTCGTACCGAAACAACGATCCGAACGACGACCACGTCGGGCAAGCGCAAAGGCAAGAGTATCAGCCGGTGGACCGTCAAACACCTGAAGAAAAAGACTTGAAAAAAGACTTTGCCAATTCTCACTCATTACGCGTTGCTCTTCAAGCTGTGAACATCATGGGCCTAGATATTACTTTCTATGGAGCCGAGGGCGGCGACGATGTCATTGTGGGCGAGTGCCACCTGTGCTATTCTACGTTTGGGAACTGGATGGAAGAATACCTGAGCGAAGGCGAAAGGAAGCAGTATGTGGTGAGCGACTGCGAAGGAACCTATTATGGATTGTATGTGATGTTGGTCTATCATATTTGTATTTGGGAAGGATTCCTGCGCAAGCAACCAAGACTCCAGCCTTACAAGATGGAGTTCCACTAAAATAAAGACTGAGACTTTAGTATCACAGCTCAAAGGAACTGAACCATTTATTACAATAAAAACATTTCTTCTAGAGTCTCTTTGTTTTCTTTAGTAACCGTAAGGGTAGCTCTGGTAGCCGTGGAGAACCCTCTTGTCGTAGACCACCTTGAAGGTCTTGGTCTCTGGGCGGGTGTGCAACGTCCGGTCTTGGGTATTGCGGTGGATGGCGTGCGGCGTCACCACCGTCCGTGTGGGCTCCCCTTGCCCTTGCACCATGGCCACCATGGTCTCGAGGTTTACGATCGCCCGATTTCTCACGTTGAGGCGTAGTCCTTTCACCTTGCAGACGGTGCGGCCTTGACTCGTTTCATACCCGTAACTCTTGGGCCCTGTACAGGCAAAACGGACAATGTGTTCCCCTTCTTTAAGTTCGTTTGTCATGTCGCCTAGAAATCGACCGATCGGGGGCGCCACTTGGCCTACTTTCTGTGTGAAATAGATACTGTCCGTATCGTGGTAGACGATGCGTTCCTTCAAGAGGTGGAGGTAAGAATACAATTTCAGGCGTGCATGGGCTGTGGTGTAGGCGGCAAACACGACGTTGGTGTGGGGATTGGAGTCAATGTAATTGGGGGTGGCGTGGTAGTGGACCTGGACCATGTCTTCGTGCACAAACAGTATGTCCTGCACTTCAAACTCGTCGCTCATCATGAGCTCGAAGTAGCGGTCCAGTTCGGTGACGTATTCCGACCGCCGAGGGTTCTGCTTCTGGCCGAACTTGCCCCACAAAGTGTTGAGCATCCATTTCGCCAGGGCCCGCATCCCCGCGTTGAACGCGATCTTGTCCCACTCCAGTAAAATCCCCGTGGCCCTCCGATAACTCTCTATAAAAGAGGCTTTCTCAGCGTCGGTGTGACACCCGGGCGGCCACCCACTCGCTTCCTGTTTCATCTTGAGGAAAGTGTTCACGTAGCCCGTGAACAATCCCTGGGTCCCGGTGGCGGGATCGTATTGCTCCGACTCGGGATAATGCCATACCCGGTACATTTCCAGGACCCGGTAGCCTTGGCGTAGGGCCTCGTGGAGTTCGTGGCTCACCCAAGTGCCTGTCAAAGCCCGGGCCTCGTCGTCGTGTGCGCAGGGGACCTGGTTCTTGTCTTCGGCGCAGGTCCGGCAGAGGGTAAACAGCAGTTTCTCCCCCACATGGGTCGGGAGGACCGGGAAAAACAGCTGGCGTGGCGGTAGAATCTTCAGGTGGATTAACCCCTCGTACGGGAGGGTAGGGTCTAGATTTTCGGTAAGGATTTCTGGATGGCCCAGCGGGAACCGTTGTGTTTTTTGCACCCAGGGGTACAGGGAGCACACATCCAGCGCCTCCATCCATTCTCTCCCCCATTCTCCCTCGCTCGCTTCCCAGTAAGTCTTGATCCCGTTGGTTCGCCCTCCAAAGAACGCTTTCTTGGGGTCGAGGGGAAGCTGGGCTTGAGGGATGGGCGCTAGGGCAACGATAGTCGGGTCCAAGTCCATGGCCGCCCGGACTTCACACTCCCTGATCGGGACCACGCTGTACCCTTGCTGACTCAGGTACAACATTTTGTCTCGGGTCCGGTCGGCCAACGTTTTCATGGTACAGTGGAGCAGGGGATGCACTCTCTCTTGATGGGTGCAACGGTCGCAGCCGTGCCAGAAACATCCATTTATTTCGTAGGCCGTATGGGTGGCGGCGTGGTACCCGTCCAGTTTGTAGGGGCCCACGTGCTTCTCTCCGAGATTGCCCGCGTGCTGGATCTGAATCCCGTCCCGCCGCTCCACGTGGGCCAGCCATTGGAGCGCCAACACCGACTGGACGTCCTTGGGGCGGTAGCCAAGCCGTGGCAAGACCGCAATGGTGTTCGGTCTGAGGAATTTCTTGCGGAATACTAGGTTGCACATGGAGGCGAGGGTCACGGTCCTGGTAAAGGGATCTATCCCCGCCACTTTCATCATTATTGTTCGGAATGCCAAACAGGCCCGCTGTAAGATGGCGACATCCCGGTGGCAATAGAGGGCCAACTCTTTCTGGAAATCGAACACCGTACCCTTGTCCCGTTCGGCCGCATGCCAGGCCACCAGTTCTTCTTTGCCTTGCGGGCTCAGCGAATCCGGTTCGTAATAATGTAGGTCTGGTAGTGGCCCCACATACTGCTGATGCTCTGGTTTGTTAAAAAAGATGGGAAAATCCAGCTTGTTGAGGTTTTCGGTCTGGAACCCAAACGTGACGGGAAATTGTTTGAGGGCCAGTGGGATGAAGAGGAGGGAATCCTTGATGACCAACTTGTAGTCGATGATGTCCACCACCATTGCTTTGCCACCGCGAAAGAGCACTTTAGGTTTTATGGCATTCTTGAAGAGGTATTCCAGGATGGGGTACGAGTCGTACCCCATGACGTTGTGGGCCAGGCACACGTAGTTTTCGTGATCCCCCGAGAAGAGCCAGTCGCAGAATTGGGGGAGGGCCGTGGGGCCTCGGAACTCTACTTTCCGTGGACCGCATTGAGGGCAGGTGGGTAAGTCTGACGTCACACAGAGATCGTACACTTTCGAGACCCCCGCAAAGTTGACCACGTGCTGCGCTTCCAGGGGCATGGCTTCAAAGTCAAAGAACAGGTACCGGAACTTGTCTCCCTCGTCTTCTGCGGCGGCTCTCTCTGTCTCCTCTTCTTCCGCCAGGAGGGCCGCGTAGGCATCTTCATCATCCTCTTCATCTTCTCCCCCACCCCCACCTCCACCTCCTCCTGGGGCTAGGCGTAGAACTTGTTGGTCCGCCACTTGCATGGTACACAAGTGGTCCGGGGGGACAATCGCGTGGCAACTCCGACAACGGTATTCTCCGCACACGTGGACTCCGGTTCGGCCTCGAGACAGATGGTCTACCGTCACCCCGCACTGACCACAACGTGTGTACCGTTCGCACGAACTCCATATTCTGGTGGTGAGGGACCCATGCCCCGTCCGGCGGGGGAGGGGACGACGGTGGTTGTCGAAGCAGGCCCCACTCTTGAACCACCGCCGGCACTGGTCACATTTTCTCCAAGAATGTTTCTCCCCAGGGGCGATGGGAGAGCAGTCCTTGACCCCACAACAGAGACAGGTCGTGTCACAAGCGTGGTATATAGGGTCGTCGTAGGTCTTCTGGCAGAGGGGGCAGAAGTATTTGGCATTCAGGAGACCCCGCATGTTGTTGATGACGTCATAGTGGTTGTTCTCAGTTTGGTAGAGGTACACGCGGTAGCGGGCCTCAGGGAGATGGCCCGAGTAGATAATGCTATTCATATGCTCTCGGGAAACCAGATTCACTTCTACCCCTTGATCTACCAAATAGGCTTGGAATCGTTTGAGCTCCGGGATCCCACAGCGTCGAAGAGGGACGCCTGCCTGGCGGTGGAGCTCCAAGGCTAGAGTCCGTTGTCGGGGTTTCCCTCGCCTTATTTCGAGGTAAAGAGGATCGTTCTGCTCCCGGGCCAGGGCTGTGACCAATCCTCTGGCCATACATAGTTCATCTAGATTTTTTATCCTCACGATGCTTCGTTTTGTTTTTCGAAATTTTTCCAAGTCGGTCGTACAGCAACGGGGCAGACGCGCTCCTCCCGCTCTGGGTATTTTCACGTGAAACACATGGATGTGGAAGCGGCCCCGCAGTAGGAATTCTTCATTCGATTGGGTGATCTCCCCAATTCTGGCCATGATCAGGGCGGGGGTGAGGGTGGACCTCATCAGGTAGGGAAAAGCCAGCGGGTACTCCAGATGCGGGGCGTCTAGGGTCAGGCGTACTCTGTCTTGCGGCTCGGCCTCCCCTAGGGTGGTCTCCAGGACCCTCTCTAACACGGTCGTGACGTCTTGAAGAGCCTGTCCATAAAAAATAATACATAAAATAAATAAAATAAAATAAAATAAATAATACATAAATAAATTTTAAAAATTAAAAATTAAAAAAATTAAAATATTTTTTTTTTATTAAAAATTACAAAAAATGAAATTTAAAAAAATTAAAATAAAAAATAAAAAAGTGTAGTCCTGCTAGAGAAGATCAAGAAGAAAAAGAAAAAAAGAAAAAAGAAAAAAAATGGATTTCCTCACGGGGACTCGAACCCTTGCACTTGGCGCTCGACCCCCTGCTTCTTGCCACAGGAGATTTAACACTAGGCGCCACCTCGCCGCGCGCTGTGACGTCATGCCAAAATAGTGTAGTCAATCCTTACCTCGGGCAGAGTCACGCGGGGTCGCATCCTTATGTTTAGTTCGTAGTCCTTGCAGGTCGTCTTGAACTTTTTACACGCTCTGGTCCGGGTTTGTAGGAGTTCAAAGACTTCCTCCTCCTCCTCCTCCTCCTCCTCCTCCTCCTCTTCCTCTTCCTCTTCCTCTTCCTCCACGGCAGCGGCGGCGCTGATTTTCTTCTTTTTTCCTCCTCCCTGTTGTTCACTCCCCCGTTTACCGTCGGGAAACAAGGCGTGGAGACATTTCTCAGGCTCGAAATCTTCCTCGTTGTCCTCCTCGTAGTTCTCCTCGTGGTCCTCCTCGTTGTCCTCCTCGTGATTCTCCTCGTGGTCTTTCCTCTTGGGGGGCTTGGGACCGAATTTTCCCCACGAGAGGTTGAGGGACCGTTTTTGCCAATAGTCTGAGCGAAATGAACTTTCCAGATCTTGTGCCGTCACTTCCGGAAGCACGTCGGGGAGATTCAGCGCCTAGACGGCTTTTTCTATTTGCTCCTCGGTGGTGGCGGTCTCTAGAGCCTCCAACTCGGGGAATGTAAACGGTTCTTGCGAGGAGGAGGCCACCCCCGGGGGGAAATCCACATCCTCCAGGAAGGCGAACAAATCCTCGGCGTTGTACCACGGAATTATTTCTTCGAACGTGAGCTCGTCCTCTGGGTCTCCCCCTGGGTCTCCCATCGGTTCTCCCACTGGTTCTCCCACTGGCTCTCCCACTGGTTCTCCCACTGGGTCTCCCCCCGGGGAGGGATGAGTCGGCGCCTGACGGGTTATGGCATAGGGATTGTCCTCTTTTTCATCTTCGAGGGTGAGGGTGACTGGGTTGCCTTCTTCATCTAGGTAATTCCAAGAGTCCATCGTGCTCACACTAACCCAAATCAAAATTCATCGCTCGCTTTTATGTTTTTTACCCTGTTCTCTGATTGGTGCCTTTTTCTCAGCCGGTGATTGGTTCCTCTAGAAGGAACACGGTTCATGATTGGTGGAATTCGATCCGCTTTTGGTTCGACTGGATCCCCTGGGGTCTAAGAATCCTCTGAAAAACCCCTCCCCCCTACCCTTGTTCTTTAAAATTATCTCGCCCCACCCCGGGGGGAGCCCTTCTTCCTTCCTTCTTTAAGCCGTAATCATTTTGCATTTTCTAAACATCTTTTCTGAGCTCCTAAATCCTAAAACCTAAATCCTCTCAACAAACGCGCCCAGCGAGGTAAACAAAAACTAGTCCAACCGGTTTATCCCAGTTTAGGAGCCTCTCATGAATGAGATTTTGTGAGGTAAAGACGCACGGCTCCTGATTGGTGGAAAACTAGTCTAACCGGTTTATCCCAGTTTAGATTCTCGTGAATGAAAGTGGCGTGATACAAAGGCGCGCGCTCCCGATTCCTGATTCAGCGTGTACGAGGTTTTGGTAGTAAAAGGAACCCTTTCCCGGATCGCCGAAGACGAAAAAAATAGTGGAAAAATTAGAAACCCTGGAGGGCTAATTCCAGCAAAAATTTCAGACCATTTCAGGACTGTTTTGGGGGTGAATTTTGAGAGTCAAAAACCAAAAATCCACTGAAAACGAATTCGAGCCCATTTCGGATTGAATGACCCCGCCAATCACAGCGTTCGCTTCGCTTAGCGAACCAATCGTAGGCCGAGCTTAAGGCACCAATCACAGCCCAGTCTTTGCCCCCATAAATACTAGCCCCAAAACTAACTTCGGCACAGTTGAACCAGCCACTCAACCGGTAAGTTTACACAAAATTTTCTCTTGGAATTCAACCTGAGGCCTTACTAATCTTTTCTTTTTTGGTTTTTTCCTTTTTATTTCCTCAGTCAAACAACAAGACAAACAGAGCGAACAAGAACAAGGTGAATTTTACACAAAATTCTCTCTGGAAATTCAACCTAGGGATTTACTAATCTTTTCTTCTTTTGTTTTTCCTTTTTATTTCTACAGACAAAACAACAACAACGCTATGGCTGTCCGTCGCCCCATTCGAGAGATGGAGGTACTATCCTGTGACTTTCTTTTTGCCTAGGAATACCGCCGCTAATTTTTCTTTTGTTTTTCTAGAATATCCGAGGCACTCCCACGCTGAACCTGGCTCAAGTAAGTTGTTGTTGTTGATGTTCTCCCACCTCCCTAAAACAGTGTTAACGTTCGGTCGCTGCTTCACAGAGCCGTTCAATTTTATTGGCAAACATTTCCCCATTCAGTAAAAGTTTTGATTAATTTTTATAGGGTTTTCTCGAGGTCCCCACCGGGGGGAGATCTCCGCTCTTGTCAGAGCGCCTCTAGCGAACTAATTTCTCTAAAACATTATTCGGTTTTCTTTTTTAATTTTTCTTTTTTAATTTTTCTTTTCCGAACAGACTTTTGGTCCGGTGGTTACGGATCTAGCAGACAAACATTTTATTCACCATGCGCTCTGCTTAAGACAGTTTGGACTCCCAATGGAAATCATCGCGCGGATTGGGGCCTACGTCTGCGGACAACAGAGGGCCGACAAGAGGAAAATCAAACATACCAAATTATTTTTCCCTACACTTTTGTTAATTACCTGTCTGGATACTTGGCAATTTGAATCAGTCTATTGTTGGGACAATAGTTTCCAGGAACTCCCACATAATAAACGCTTTTGGGGTATCGACCCTATCAATGCTGTCATGTTTATCGAACCGTTGACAGAATTTACATTCCGTTGGTGCCGGCAGTGCCATTCGAATACAACCGTATGCCAACGTCACTGTAACGTTGGAATTATTTACAAGCGCTGCCCTCACCACCCCATTTTTTCTCAAGTGGATCACGAGGGGTGGGGCAGATTTTCGTGGCGTAAGCTTTTCTTCCACATCGAGTGCTAAATTCTTATTTTATTTTTTCTAGTGTTTATACTGTGGCCATCAGCCAGAACAACAACAACAGTTGCCGCCTATGCCTTGTTGTGGCGAAACAATATGTCCCTCCTGCTTTGTGGGGTTGCTGAAACCGGCTCTGAGAAAAGACGGACACCCTGAATGTTTTTATTGTGAGACAAGAATGAGACATCCGTTCTATGTCCGGGCGGGGTCCATTATAATTTTTCGTCATGGCATCACATTTGGGGGCATGACTTTACCCTTAACAAAAAAATATAGTCGACGTTATGATCTTGTTTACCCTCGATAAAAGGAAAAGTTTACGCCGTTGGAATTTTTTAAATATTTTCCTGAAGTTCCTCCCGTGGCATAAATTAGACCTAAATTATTTTTTATTTTTTAGTGTTTTAAATGTAACACAGAACAAGAGGATATTTTACCACCACTGCCCTGTTGCAGGAGAACCGTGTGTGCCGCCTGCTTAATCTCCGGGATATCTACATTTCTTAACAGAAACAAAGTCCCCCGGTGTTATTTTTGCCAGGAGAAATTCCGGCACCTATTTTACATAAAGGCGGGAAGCCTAATTTTGTTTCATCATGGAACCGTTTTTGGCGTTGTTGTTTTGCCAATCGATCGCGAATACCAACAGCATTATGGATTTGTTTTCTAAAAAATTATGCCACGGGAAGTTCTTTTATTTTTTCTAAATTTTTAAGAACTTATTAGGGCCATTAGCCCACTTTTCAAAATTTCTATTACATAAATACTAGGGCGATTAGCCCCTTTTTTCTATTTCATAAATATTCTATTTCATAAATACTAGGGCGATTAGCCCACTTTTTCTATTACACATAAATATTAGGGTGATTAGCCCACTTTTTCAAAAATACTAGGACGATTAGTCCACTTTTTCTCTACAAGGATATTTTCTCTCTCTCGAATGGGGCCCACGGGATGGCCTGTAAATAATTTTTTTTATTATATTTCTATAATTTTATAATTTGGTTGAAAGGATACCTTGCATTATTATTAATATTATTTTCAATACTTGTATTAATTAATTAATTTGGTGCGCCTGAAATGGGCCACCCCAATTGTATTTAATTTTAATTAACGAAAACAAAGTTGTTTTTACTCAAACAAAAGTCTCTTTTATTGTCTCCAATTACATAGTGGTTGAATCAAATAAAGCCACAAGGGTTAACACTCCAATTTCCACATAGTCCTAGGGATTGTCTTCGTAAATCAAAGCCTGGCCTAACGCATGCCAAATTCGATTCTACGTTCTCGCATGCATTCCCGGATGCACGTCATGACGTAGAGCGTTTTGTGCAAAGCCCACCCGGCTTTTAGGGCGGGTAAATCCCGGTTGTCCGGCATGTCCCCCAAATCTAGGTCTTCTTGGTTCAATAACAATAGCTCGTGTGGGGCTGGTAGCGAGGGGACCGGCTCGTTGTCGGGATGTCTATAGGGGGTGGGGACGGCGGGGGACCCTCGGCCGTTGTACCAGTGGGGGGTCCGGAGGACGTCTCTGCCGGTTTCCACACATTCCCCGCAGGGGGACCCCCCTGGGGACCTCCCGCCGATCAATCCCCGCCCTGGGTTTGGTCTCGCCCGACGGCCCGCCGAGTCCCTCCCGAACGCCCGACACGGACCGACCACTCCCAGGCCTGGCTTGGGCCTCCAAATTCCCCTTCGCCCCTGGCGGGGCTCCACTTCCGGTCCAACCTCCCTTGGGGGCCCCCGCTGGGGGACAGGTTTGGCGGCGCCACGTGCTGTGACGTCATTCTAAACTTCCAACCAATCCCACGCCTGGCTTTGGCCGCCAACTGGGGGGACCCGTTTGGCGGCACCCCATGCGCTGTGACGTCATTTTGGGACGCCACGTGCGTAATGGCATCGTTTTAGGCCCCGCCCCCTGTCTCGGCCAATCAGGAGCCAGGGTTTGAACCTATACAGACCTGATTAACTACTGCCGTGTAATTAAAACTATGATAAGTAATCTACTTATACAGGAGCCCATTACCTGGAGCGTCCATCTTCCCCACTGTGTCTGTACCCCAGCACAGAGGTAGATGAGGCTATTTTTAGCATTGCGTTTCGCGCGAAAAAGAACAAAGGTAGGCTATTCTTAGCCAATCAGATAGCTAACGTTACTTCTCATTATCATTCTTCTCACTTTCAACGCGGGAATTCGAATTGCTGGTTTTCACTCAATCCCCAGAGATTCAAATTTTGGTGCCCCAACAAAAGAAGCTAACGAGGGATCTATTGTTTAAGGGCACCAACATGGCGGCGACCTCTTTTCGCGGGAATTTCGAATCTAAAAATAGCCTCATCTACCTCTGTGCTGGGGACCAAACCCATAACAGAGGAACGCTCCTGGTAATGGGCTCCTGACTTATATATATAAGAATATATATAAAAAAACTAATTACATTAATAAATTAAGTTACTTAAAAGTACTGCGAAGTGGTGGAACAAGGTCGATAGCCTTAGTCATAGAAAGGACAGATCTCATACTCTGTTGGATCTGCAGTACGCTCAAGATTTCAATGAGTATTTCGGTGATCTCTGCTCGGATAACGACTACGTGGAGCCCACACCTAATAATATGATAAACTGAATAGCAGCCCCGATAATCTCGCCAATTTTCATCTATATTTATATGAATCTATCAAAACAGGTACTGTTCCTGATATCTTAAAAATCTCGCGAGTCACACCAATTTACAAGAGTGGTACTGTCACTGTTCCTTTTAAAGTCGCAGTGTCACAGTACTGCGCATGTGTGAAAATCTGATGATTTTTGAATTACGTTCCGGCCCGGAACGAAGTTCTCAGAGCGGCGAAATATCGATTTTTAAATCGACTTCCATCAGTGTTCTTTTTGAACTCATCCTCATCCTTTGGTCATTTATGGAAAGTAAGATGTGCTTAAATAAGTTTTAGTTATTTGTTTATTCAAAATTAGTCGTTGCAGACTGCAACACAACTAAAACAAAAAAGCATAAGTGATGCTTACCGGCGGGGAAAACGGCCACTCAGTACTCTGAATATGCAGCCGAAAAACGCAAGAAATTGGAAACTTTTTGGCATTCCAACCAGAAGCGAAGAGGGTTTGGATGTCTAGTAGAGTTCACGAAACACATGGCAACTTTTCAAGCCGTATTATAAATGATATGGCAGTTTTCAACAGCGATACGAAGAAATATATATCTACGGCTTTGATACGAGGCTGAAATTATTTGAACCGACCGGAGTGCAGACTGTACGAAAAGTTAGATAAAACCTTTATTTGCTGGCAAAAAACCTCATGAACTCAAACACGATAGCCTTGTGAGCAATCGACATACATATGAAGCTATAGAAGTTATGATCGACTACGTGAGAGGCTGCAAACATCGATCTGCTATGAAACCGCTTGTCAGTATTCGCACTTTCGTGACAAGCGAACTTTTCTACTTTCGACACACGGTCGCTAAACTGTACGAAATCTCCAAGAATAAATACCTGATGTCCAAACTAACGGGAAAAACTGAAAGAGGAAATCCTTGCGAGCAATCGACATACATATGAAGCTATATAAGTTATCATCGACTATATGAGAGTCAAACATCGAGCTGCTATGAAACCGCTTGTGATAGTTTGTTTACGCACTTTCGTGACAAGCGAACGTTTCTACTTTCGACACACGGTCGCTAAACTGTACGAAATCTCCAAGAATAAATCTCTAACGTCCAAACTAACGGGGAAAACTGAAAGAGGAAATCCTCGTGACCAATCAACATACATATGAAGCTCCAGAAGTGATTATTGAATACACGAGAACCCATAGAGCAAACTGATGACAATGATCGAACGTGCTATTAGTTTCACGGACATTTGTGACTACATACGTACTAAACTCGCGCTACAGCATAGCTTGAAATACTGTACGAAAACTCCCGTTTAAAAATTTCCTGATGCCGAAAGAACCATAGAATCTTAAACAAGATATCCTTCTGACCAATCGACATAAATATTAAGCTGTGAAAGTAAGTTTCCAGTCCATAACAGCCGATAGTGCAAACTAGTAAACAGCCACTCGTACTTCTCGATACTTCCGAAAGTACTGAACTTTTTAGCGTAAATGTAATTGTTACGTTTCCAAACTTTAAGACAAGAAATCGTCCATAGAATGTTCTATATTTTTTACAGCAGAGAACTGTGTTATTAGTCACGTAGAAATAAAACAATGGCGCCATTTGGAGAATTATTTCATGTCAAAAGTGCACAACGAAGAAATATATAAATCTACGGACGCGAGCAGCTTGTTTCACTTTGGTCAAATTCTGACTGGTTACGACTGGAAACAGCAAAAAATACAAGCAAGTAATGAAATATAGATACCATTCTTTACTCAATGCTGTTTACCTTGGATGTAGGAAGAATAAAATCCTTGTAAATCTCGCCATATACTGTGCATAATTACAATCTGTGAATACGGCTAACACCCGAACAGTGTGGCGTTTCCTGCAAATTATTTTGATTGATTCTCATTGGATGTTACACAATACAGCTGTCAATTCAATGTCTGGAGACTGTGACATGCGCAGTACCGTGGCACTGCCCCTTTAACTATCGACCAATATCAACATTGTCACCTTTTGCAAACGTTCTGGAAAGGTTAGTATATGATCAATTGGAGTCGTTTCTAGAAAAAAAAAATGTACTATCAATTTTAACCTGTTAGGAATCCTGAAGCTCGACAATGTTTCCAAATTGAAAACAGCCATTTTTACGTACAAAATTATTAATGAAAAAGAAAAAGTACCATCAATATTTTCGAACTCTATTAGGGCAGCTTCAGCATGTCACACATACATTAATACTAGATTCGCCGCTAAGCAAAACTTTAGTCGACTGAAAGCTCGAACCAACTACGGATTCATACATTTAGATTTATTTCATCTAGAATCTGGGAAACAATTGATTACAACATAAAACAGTCTAACTCAGCTTATACATTCAAAAATCGATACAAAGAAACTGTTTTATTTACTCAAACAATGTCCATGTTTACTCTTATAATGTCCATGTTTACGTATCAAATATCGTAGGCAGTGGTCAACTCGAAAGCCTCAATGCTCCTTTGACCTCTGTGCACGATGCTTGTATTATCTTTCTATATTTATATGTACATTTATATGTATATTTATATACGGCTGCGAGACTTGTAACTCGAGCTGGGAAGTTTGACCATATTTCCCCTATCTTATATAAACTTCACTGGCTGCCAGTTAGAGATAGAATCACTTTTAAAATAATTTTAATTACTTTTAAGGCTCTCCATGGCCAAGCTCCCAAATATATAAGCGAATTGCTCAGACCTTACATACCTTCTCGTTCACTCAGATCGAGTTCACATAATTTACTGTCAGTTCCTCGTTGTAATACTGTAACCTATGGCGACAGATCATTCTATGTCGCTGCAGCTAAACTGTGGAACTCTCTTCCGGATTATATTCGAAGTATTGATTCATTAATTACGTTTAAATCAAGTTTGAAGACCTTTCTTTTTAGATGCTTTTAGCTAGTTACTTGATACTTTTTATATATTCATGTAATTTTTATTTCTATTAGGTATAATATGTAAGAGCATCGAGACTCTGTAGGATGCTCCTAATACGTTATTATTATTATTATTATATATTTTTCCCTTTTATATCAGCGTTGTAACTTTGTAATAGAACATGTGAAAACATAAACTGAACTGAACTGAACTATCAGACAGAGTACTTTAATAAGTACTATCTCTGATGGACTACTGCTGCGTAGTGTGGGGCAATACATCCCAGCAAAATTTAGACAGGATACACCGACTTCAGAAAAGAGCAGCTTGGTTGATTCTGGACACTTAACAGTAAAGCGACATCATTGCCATTATTTTTACAGCTAGGATCACTCCCCATCCATGATAGAATTAACTAAGTATTTTCGTTCTGTGACCGTTTATAAAGCCTTAATTAAATAATTTATCTCCCTCCTATCTAATACTAGTTTAATTATACCTTATAATTCTGTTCATAGTTTTAATACCCATGGCTCTGTAAATAATAATTTGAAGCTTCCTAAAGTGCTGACTACTAAGGCCGGGATACATACTTTTGCTTTTCTGGCATCTAATGAATGGAACTCTTTGGACTCTAGTATTAGAAACGCTTCTACACTCTTCCCTTTCCGCCAGAATTACTTAAAGATGGCCTTCTCCAAGCTCAAAGAAAAACTGTAAAAAAAAATTCTCCGTCCGTCTGTGTAAATATAATTATACTTAATCATCACCTAGTTATGTTTGTGTGGTAATATTCAAGTTTTAGCTTTTGTGTTATTTTAGTTTTGCTTATCTGGTATTATCTATAATAGTTACATTTAAGCAGATTTTAGTATTATTAATAGTGTTATAAACCAGTATTATTATATTATATTAGTATTCTAGGCCCTAGATGATTTGGTGATCATCTCTGCATGTTTTGAGATATTAAATACAATTATATTTACAGATAACTATGAAGTAGGAACATATTTACAATAGACCCTTCCACGGTTTTTATTCAACTTTTGATATACACTTCTCAAACTCATTAATAATTCATGAGATAGTCATCCAATGGAGGAACTGTATTTGGTCACATGCATGGGTCTTGACACCGGGTGAAACCCTTGTTCGAAGCTTCGTCAGGTGGATGCATCTTGACACCAATGGAACACCAGTTCCAAACGCACTAGTGTTTGATCATATTTCCAACCCTAGTGATCAATATTTCTTAATCATCATATTCATGAACCACTAACTAATTACATACTGATAAACTACAAGGAGCGAAGAAGTAAAGAAATAAAGAATGACAGAGAAAGAAAAAGTCTGCCTCCACTGGAGTTCGAACCACGACCTTTCCGACTGCTTGTACTAACTCTTGTCCACTACTCTACTAGTACGCTAGTTGAAATCACTGCCATCAAAAAAGAATAATAAGCCATCTATTGAATAATTAGATATAACAGTCAAACGGTAAACAATACTTACCAATGAAGTTTGAAAAGAAAGGTATGTAAATTGTCGGTTTTGCATTCGCATGAGAAGACATGTCAAACACTCATTGTTCGTCTTTCATCAGGGGTTCCAAATATTTCGAAAACAATAAAACCCTCGAGGCTACGCCTACGTCGGATTTCATTTGTTTTCTCAATATTTGGAGCCCCTGATGAAAGACTCCAATTCGTGTTTGACATAGTTCGTATATAACAGCAAAACCGTCGATACTGCTGAACGAGTACCTCGAAGTTAGTCGAAATTCCAAATTTGAGAGTTATATATTGAATAGGAGCAAAGACACAGACTTGCAAACTTGCCTCCCAGTGGAAATTTTCATACTATATATATAAACGTCTGTAAAATTTCCCGAAATTTTCCAAGTTTGCGGGCTTGTATCTTTGCTCCTATTCAATATATAACTGTCAAATTTGGAATTTCGACTAACTCCGAGGTGCTTTTTCAGCAGAATCGACGGTTTTGCTGTTATACGTATATATATTGAAAAAACCGTGGAAGGGGCTATTAAGGAGTCATAATATCTCGGTTGCGGCGTTGCAGATCTGATGAAGAACAGTCTGAAACGTATGTAAATCAAGCCAAATACACACAAAATTAATGATCCAGAGCAAGTTGCAGCTAAGACAATGTATTACACTTAGATGTCTAAATACTTAATTCAAAACACATGAATCCAATTCTGAATTCGAAACACAATCTTCAGTGGAATGGCTTCTCATTTCATTTTCATTTCCCTGATCATCAATTTATAATAAAAACCTTTATTGTTTGTACACGGAGTCTAACAGCATAGCACTGATTTCCATAGAGGCCGTGTTAGAATACAATAAATAAATAAATAAGAGGTATAGCTATAACTGTCGCTCCTTGCTTCACTGCTGCTGCATTTCTGGCGCCGCGTCCAGGGCATAGCCCCTTCCATTGCGCAGTGTTCTAGTAAGTATATTTTGTTTTTGATTTTATTTCATATTAATTCTCTTTACATTGATTCCAATTACTCATTATATCTTGTAATGTCGTAGCCCGTGCGTTAATTTTTTCCCATACTTCCTTTCCTTTCCATTACGTTTTATTTGTAACATAGAGGGCCGCATGTTAGATAACTATGTAAGGTTAATGTGTCTTCCCTCTGTAAATAAAGAATATTGTATTGTATTGTATTGTATTGTATTGTATTGTATTGTACTTACTGTTTGTAAACACTGACGTCATTTATATATTTGCATATATAATGTGGTTGGCAAAAAATCCCGCGTGTTTGTATGACTTGTATGGCATCTAGCGATTTGGGCCTCACGAAATACATCTAAAGTCTCAATTCTGCTTACATGTCCTAATTCTTTTATAAGCCTTATAAGTTAAGAGCATATAAGCTTCGATGAAAGGGCTTGCTTGCATTTTGGAAGAACAAGAAAGTAATTTGGCGATGAATAAGCAACTGACTGCGTTCACGCTTCGTTTCTGCCAACCACAGAATACAAAAAATGTGGCGTGACTGCCCTGTGTGACGTCGCAGTAAGTAATATCGCTATACTATAATTTTAATTATTTAAAAACGCTCCAACGTCGGTGTTGCCGATTTAGTTTAACTAAATTGAGACGTTTACTCGCGGAATTGTGTACTTTTGTTTGGGTTCAACGCGCCTATTTTCAATTCAAGTTGATGTTCAACCCCCCTGATTTCGCTGTGGCGGTTGGTCTTGCTGTTACACTAATTGTGGCGGCATCAACTAAATAGTTAACTAATTTAGTTAAATTTATCTAAATCGTCAACACCGACGTTGGAAAATATTAAAATTGCTTAAAATTGCTTATTTACTTTTAAGATTATTATCTGTCTGATGCAGTTTTGTGGGAAGCTTGTTCCATAATAGACCAGTTCGCGTTTAATTCCGACATTTAATTTCGATGCCAAATAATTTCCGTAAAATCGAACTATTCACAGTATGCAAACTTAAGATACCAGATAAAAGATTAACTGATCAAATTTTGAGGGATGTTGCTGGGCTGGGAAGCGTGCAATCGTGTTTTCAGTTTTTAATACAATGATTTGTCTGTATAACGAGTCATTAAGTCCGCGGGAAAATTTACAGACAAATGTATGGAAAACTGAAAACACGATTGCGTGCTTCCCAGCACAGCTACATCCCTCAAATTTTGATCAGTTAATCTTTTACTTGGTATCTTAAGTTTGCAGACAGTGATTTTACGGAAATTATTTGACATCGAATACGCATACAAACACTGTATTTCGCGCCATGTTTGCACCCCTTTCAAAATGTCGGAATTAACCGTGAACTGGTCTATTATAACAATCAACTGGGCACGATCGACTGATGGGAAGGAATCAACAGTACAGCTGATGGAACCAAACGTTCTTCCGAATGACGTACACTTACCGGCCTGTCGTGGAAGTAGTCGAAGTTCTTGACCATCACAGCCTTCACCATCTCTGGATCACTCACCACCAAACTTGGAAGCTTTAATAAACTGAATGTGTAAACTTGGCCGCCATATTGTTTGTGATATCGATCAAACAGCAAATGCAATTCACCACCAGCACTTAAGGCGTCGGGCATGAAGTTGAGAAATGGCCAGGGTTTTGGTCCTGGAAGATCTGGGAATCGGGATTTGATGGACCTCGACACCTGAGTTCCATACCAGTAGAGCACAGCTAGAACGAACAACCCAATGAACAATGTGGTCCAATGGGTCAGCAAAAACTGAACGAGTTCGCTTCCAAAATCTACTAAAGACTCCATTGTGAACTTCTTATCTACAAATCACGCACTGATTTGTATAAAAGAACACTCTGACTGCTAGTGTACAACTCTAGCGAGAAGGCAGCATGCAGTGCTAGAGATGTTCAAGTTTTTTGTATGAGGTCTGTTTTATTCAGGGTCCTTTGTTGTAATCACTCTATGTACGTCACGTATTGATTTCAGAGGTCACGCACCGTTAATTAGACATCATTGTTTATTTTTGAGACATTGCATATGTTAATCGGGCTGCCTGTGAGCAGGCCGAGTCGAGAATCGAAGTTTTTTTTAATTAACTCGCGAATAAGCAAAAACCGCGGAGGAATATCCTGCTTGTTGAACGTTGGATCTGTATGAAGATCTAAACAGCCAAATAATTAGTAAATAAAATATGAAGGGAGATCTGTATGGGCATTTACAATGGCGAGCCGCTTCGGCGAGCGATTATAAAGCCCATACAGATCGGACGCAAATAGTTTATCTTACTTGTAAAATGAATACATAACTAAAAGCCATTGACATGCATGACATAACATTTTTACCTTTGATTTCTCCCACCTTGCTATCGATGTGGGATGAATTAGTTTCTCATAAAAACATATCCCACATCGAAGAGACAATGTGTATGCAATAAGAGAGCAGAGCGTAGCGTGCAGAAAAACAGGTCCCACATGGAATAGATGGTGTGTACATAATAGGAGAGCAGATGTACTTTGTCAATTCACCCCTCCTGGGATAGAGGAAGTCAGTGATCGGTCGTGAGACTTCCCAGAATACTACTAGAGCTATAACGGACCATGGGGTCTGTATATGTATACAGAACCTGATGTTTTATTAATCAGGTTTGTACGGGGGTATACAGAGGCGATCATGTGGTGTCATTTAGCACATGGGATTGGCTAGTACCCTTATGAATTATTAATGATTTTTGCAATAATATATAGAAGCGAGAAGTCCAAGGACTATAGCAAAGCTGAAACAACGTGTATAGTTTAAAATGTACTATATTTCGGCTAGCCAAACTACCTTATTATATATAGGAAATTAACGCTAGTGTTAATTAAGGTATTTGAAATTAACGCGACTTAAATTAACGCGAATACTTCCGAATAAAGGAAATTAACGCGAAAGAGGAGGTAAAATTTCAAAATGAAGGACATTAACGCGATTGACACAAGGTTTTTGGCCAAAATACAAGGAGCAGATGTCGAGAACTGCTCTTCTGGAAACGAGAATGAACTAGAAATATTGTAACCGATATGCTTTTAGGCTTTTACATTGTAAACGATTGAAATACAGTGTGCAGAAAACAGAAAGCCATTGTTTCCTAGGTGTCAAATGTGTCTGGACAGGATCCAGAATTTGGGGTTTATAATCCACTTAATTAATGTCACGGAAATTAACGCTCAAAAATTAACGCGACTTAAATTTACGCGAATTTTAAAGATTCGCGTTAATTTGATGGAGCGTTAATTACCGATAATAAGGTAGCCTTCTTCAGGTGCTAGATATTGTAAGTGGAGAGTTCTAAAATAGGGAGTTACAATATAAAATATTTCACAATATAGGATTTCACAATATATAGGATTTAATAATAATAATAATGTTTAATTCTTATATAGCGCAATTCTCCTAACAATTCAAAAATACGCAATAAATCTAGTTACAATTCAAATATAATGAAACGAAAAACATGTATATGAATATAAATAAATGTGAATATATATAATAAACTATGTAAACTATGACTAAAAATCAGTGAAGTAAAAATGAAGTAGAAGTAGAGTGCAAACAATAAAAGCATGCGACAATTGACTCTTCTTAATATTTATGCAAATATCTAATTCACTACTCGAAAACGAGGCTATCCCCGCATCGGGGATGCCGCAACGTCCACCTGAGTTCAAAAGGACAATTCAGGATTTTTCTTTTTGTCTCCAATGCATAGAAGAACACAGCAATGTTCCGTCCGCGACGCCATTTTGCTTTTCAGCTAAGAAACGATGTGGGGTTAGCCTCGTTTTCGAGTAGCTAATTGTATGCGCATAAATATTAAGAAGAGTCAATACCAACCAAATAGCACAAAACAGCACCAATTAAACAAGAGAAGGGAAGGATGTTGCACTATTCAGTACTATTCAGCTAAAACAGCCGCCACATGCCTCTACCGTCGGCACTCTAAGAAAACAAAAGTAAATAGTTCTCAATAAAATTAGAAAAAAGCCTTCCTAAAAAGATGGGTCTTGAGCCTGGACTTAAATATACTGACAGACGGACTGATCTTTAATAATATTAAGGGGAAGTTGATTCCACAATTTTGGTCCAGATACAGAAAAAGCTCTATTACCACAAGATTTAAGATTATATGAAGGCTGGTGAAAAAGAAGTTGATTAGATGACCTAAGACTACGCACCGGAGCATATTGGACAAGTAACTCGCTTAGATACGATGGTGCAGTTTTATTCATAATTTTAAAACAATAGAGCAAGATTTTGAAATTAATGCGCTGCTCCACCGGCAGCGAATGTAGCTCTATGAGCAAAGGAGTTATATGCTCAGCCTTGCGCGATAGCGTTATGAGTCTCGCAGCTGTTTTAAGTACATATTGTAGCCTTCGTAATAAATAGGACGGAAGTCCATAGAGAAGCGCGTTATATCCATCACTTTTCGAAACAACAAATGCATTAACGTTTTGGTCGATTCTACACTAAGGAAATCCCTAACCTGAGAGATGTTTCTAATATGATAGAATGCAGATTTACAAAGTTCGTTAATGTGCTTATCAAAGTTCATGTTATCGTCAAAGACGACACCAATGTTCCGAGCAGAGAAAGTGGGCATGGTGGGGACATCGCCAACAGCAAGAGACTCCAACAGAGGCTGTGGTCGATGCTTAGCGTGAAGCACCAATAGTTCAGTTTTATCGTTGTTTAGCATGAGGTTATTAGATATCATCCAACACTGTAATTTACGGATACAGAGTTCGATTCTCGCGACTTCTGCATGTCTCCAAGCAAAGACCGTTTATTAATAAATGATAAGTATATTTGGGTGTCGTCCGCATACATGTGGTAGGAGACACCATGACAACGCATAATGTCCCCAAGGGGGGTAGTATATAGAAGGTATAGTAGAGGCCCCAAAACAGATCCTGGAGAATGCCGCAAATTAGGGGACGACTAGATGATCTTGCTCCATCTATGCACACAAATTGCGATCTTTGAGAGAGCTAGGTATGATGTGAACCACGTATGCACCATGCCGACGATCCCAAATCGGTTGCGTAGTCTGGACAGCAGAATGCGGTGATCAACCGTGTCAAAGGCTGCATCCATAGCGCGTAAGACATCATTATGGACTCTCATAAGCGCGGACTCCGTACTATGTCCAGACTTGTAAGCCGACTGAAAAAGTTCATTAAGATTATTATCATGCACAATATGTAGGATTTCACAATATATAGGATTTCACAATGTATAGGATTTCACAATATATAGGATTTCACAATATATAGGATTTCACAATAGCTGCGGCTACACTAGACCAGTTTTACTAGGTATATTGGAAATTTACCCGGGTAAATTCGTGTTTTCGTGTCTAACCGAATTCCCCAGGAGAAAACGTACCTTGGTATATTTCCATAGTAACGAAAGAAAGAACAGTGGAACTTTCCCTTGATAAGCACCCCAGATAAGTCTTAGGAATCGCTGCCGACCAGATACCGACCCCAGATAGTTCAGCCAATGAAATGTCGAGGATCTGACAGTACAATAGGCCTTCGCGCCACAAAAATTACTGGGGCGTGATATTTAACTGTCTTCGTGTAACTGCTGTACCCAGGTAAATAGCGTGTTTCACAGTCGCTTGGTGTGTTTTGTGCAAACAAACCTGGTGGTTGGAAGATTAAAGAAGGTACTGTAACGACTGAGTGCTGATTTTGTGTTTGCTTTTGATTTCAAGTGCGAATGGGAAGGGTTTTTTGAGCCGATTTTCAGCTCGTCAAAGTTCGTGAAAATCGAAGAAACGAAACACGATCTCCAAAACAAAGGCGTTTTTTTCTCCAAAGTGGGAGAGTCAAGCGATCCCTGTTATAGCTCTCGCTTTGAAGTCATTCCTCCATTGAAATAATATCACAACATCGTACTTCCAGCATGTCTAGATTTGATGCAATATTTTTCCAGGTACATGCTTCATATTGGGCAGTTATGGGCGGTGCAGGAGGGAAAGGGTTAAGGCTACTAAAGTTTGGCTAAATAATCTAGACAGCGCTGTTTGAATAAGATTTAGCACACAAAGTCAAAATTAATTTTGCCTAAAAAATCATTTCTGCATCGCCTTTCATCAAATAAAAACTCTCTGGGACCTCTAGGGTATCTGTATTAAATTTGCAGCCGGAAAGTTTGGATTAAACCTAAGTCAGTTTTTCCACATAAAAACAGTCAAAACACTTCATTCTACTTTTCTTGCAATAACGACAACTCGCGTTCAGCGAGCTAGAAACATTCGAGCCAAAATGAGAGGTTATTTTGCATTTACCAATCCTAAAACTCAATTAATCTCCATCACTGGACATGCTAGTCATAAAATATCTGGGTATCAGGAAATCTACGGTAATTAAAGGTAACAATAAATGAACAACTCCAAGTGCCTCCTAAACGTTAAGTAATGCGACGCGTGATTTTGGAAGTCTCACTCGTACAAATGGCCGAGTGTTCTGCTCGCCAAAGCTCATTTCTCCACCGAACTGAGTGGAACAAAAGCTAGCGACGGCATCTTACTAGGTAAGTATTATCCAAGTCTAGTACAATATTTTGCCATACAAATAAGTTTTTCCATTCTCAAAAGTTTGAAAATCGAATTCGGCGATTCACGAATTTTGGCTTGCCAAACACTCTAGTACCAAAACACGACTGAAATACTTTTTCCTAAAAATAAATAGAAATTAATATTTTCTTGTCCAAAAACTTAGCTATTCTGAATCGCTTGACATCCTAAGGCAAAATACGGTTTGGCAAAATACAGTTTGCCTGTTTGGTTGTTGTGGTGTGGTACCATAACACCTTCGTGTGGTCAAAATTCAATAGGGTCCAAAAAGATGTTGGGGTAGGGGGACTAAAAACGGCTCTCGGTGGATTAAAAATGAGGCGGTATCATTTTATTCCCGGCTATACTACTATGGATTACGACGCAGATAGAAAAAATTAGGAGAGTGATTTTGTTTTTGCCAGGGCTACCGCAGTTTCGGCTACCTTTTTAGGAGAGCGTATTCTTTTTGCCAGGGCTACCGCAGTTTCGGCAGCCATTTTTTGCTTTTTGTTTTTTGTGTCTCCTGCAACACTATATCCAGAGTTGGGTATATAGACACGACAACACACAGTAGTTGCCTATACCTAGATACACCATTTGGACAAACATGCTGCTACAGGATACTGTACGATGCCGGGCAAAGCAGACCTTTCTTTCGAGGACTTCCAACGAATTGCCTCTGGAGAGGTTGGCATTCGAGAAGCAAAGAGGAACTATGGTATGGGACAGAGTAGAGTCTATCGCATACGAAAAGGATTGGAAACTCCTCCAGTTGTGGGAAAGACCACGCTTGCAAAGCTAGACAAGATGTAGATAGCCTACAACAACGCATACAGGAGCCGGGCGGACAAGTGGCAACTGGCCAACCACGTTGTGTAGCAACTGCCGACGCATGTTGCATAGCAACTGCCAACGAAACCAAAAGGGCCAACACGTGCACGTGCCTATTGGTGTGTGTATACGACGCCACTCTGCCCAACGAAGAAGCCCAAGAGGAGGCCAGTAGTATAGGAGGCACCGAATTAGCCCTTTTTTTGCGGTGTTATGCTAATTTTTGCGGTGTTATGCTAATTTTTAAGGCGCTCATGAATAAAGTGGTGCGCTCAGGAATAAAATGCGACGCTCTCATGAATAAAATGGGGGGTGAATAAATTGTCTATTGTCTTGGACTCATGAATAAAGTGGTGAGCTCATGAATAAAGTGGTGCGCTCATGAATAAAATGCGGCGCTCTCATGAATAAAATGCGGCGCTCTCATTATCTATTGCTCCTTTGGATGAGGTCATCGATCTGTTCGGGCATGTTTGGGCAAAGCCTATTGTTTGGAGCAGCTATAAAGCTAGAACCGATCGCTCCCAAATCCATTCAAGTTGAACAGCAACAAGATGGATCAATTTACTAGTTTGGAAGAGTTTGAACATTTTATCAACAACAACGATATTCCATCTGATCAAATTCCTGACGCGATGGACCGATTGATGGCACTAACGTTTCCTGAAGAGGTATGTTTTAACACTGACTGGTTTTTTTCTGACAGTTCGGTTTCCAGATTTGGGGGGTGAAACGATCGGATACCTAACCTATTGATTTTTCACTTATTGCAGGCGTCCTTCGATATACCTTCTGAAATTCTAGAGCCTTGGAACGACTGGGAAACAGAGCTGGAAACGGTGGTAAGTGCTATGATCACGTAGAGTTGTCCAAAGTTAAGCTTGAAATTCATTTCAATTCTTTTCTGTCCATTCAGAATGATTTGGGTGAAACTACTGACATCCCACCCGAGATGTTCGAACCTTGGACTGACTTTGACTCGGTAAGTAATTCGATAGGTTAGTTCTATTCTTACGCGATACCATTCTAACTAAATTTTCCTTGTGGTCCAGTTCTGTTCCGTTACACAATACCATTCTAACTAAAGTTTGTGTATCTTTTTTCCTCCTAGGAGTTCACCCCAGAACTACAACAGACGGGAGCGGGGCAAAATAGAGCTGTCGAGGACAATGTTCCTCCTACCAACAAGAAATCAAAACACGAGTGTGAGACGTGTGGGAAATTCTTTTCACGCGGAGATGCCTTGACGCGACATAGGCAGACCCACAACGGCGAAAAGCAGCACGAGTGTGCCCACTGTGAGAAGAAATTTCATCGAAAAGCTGATTTAAAACGGCACGAGAAGCAAGTCCACGAGCGACGTGGTATTCAGCGCGACTACAAATGCAACACCTGTGGGGAAGAATTCCACAATATGGCCCCATTCCAAACTCATCAAAAGACCGCCCACGCCAACCCTCGACCAACAACAAGAAACGTCCCAACGAAGATAAGTCCGGTAAGAAACTTTATTTTTCAGAGAAAAAAAATACTTTAACGGAGATAGATTTTATGTGGACGATTCCTATGCGAACAATAGTGGACCTGTTTGGGTAAGTCTTTTGTTTGTGTAAGGGGATTAGTTGTATGATAATTCATATTCCGAGTGTAACACAATAGCATGCTAGGGTATGTTTGGACAAGTCTTTAGTGTAAGGGGATTAGTCATATGTAAATTTAACTCATAAGAGTTTCTTATTTTCAGAGCCCAAACCCAAGAAAGTCAAGCCCAGTCCTGCTGAGAACCCACAACCAAACCCCACCACAAGCACCAGCTGGCAGGAAGATCCAAAGGACATCACCGACCTCCCGAAAGACCAGCAGAGCCCCGTCCTCGAGTACCGCCGCCACTGGTTCCAAATCCGGACCCGGTTCCAGCGCCAGAACAGACTGCTAGACTGGTACAACTTTCGCCTGGCCTCCCTCCAACCTCAAGAACTCCTACCTTATCTTGACCAGATCTTCGCGGACCAGTCTACGGTCTTCAAACTGAACATCTCCTTTGGCTACCTCCTGAGGAACAACGAAACTGGCGAGCTGCAGTACCATTACACGTCCCGCAACAACAACCAGGCCTTTGACGAACCCTTTCTGATCGCCAATGCGGGTGATCTCCAACAGGTCCGGGACGCTCTTCAAAACCTAGACATCTTGGAATGGGTACGCCAACAACGCCCCAATTCCAAATGGCTGGTGGACAAGGTCACCAACATTACTTTCTTCATCACCAAAATTCGAGATCATCCCATCGGTCGCGGCAAAAACCTCCCTCACTACCTTGTGGAAAACCGAGGCATCATTCCTTTGGATCAAGATAGGAACAACAAAAAGCACTACAAAGACAACCTGTGCTTCTTCCGGGCCTTGGCACTCCATAATGGCTGCCATCTGAAAAATCTGGAACGGGATGCTCAACATTATTACGAGAGGTAAGCGCATATTAAAAGTTTGTTTACACTAACATTTGTTTACCATTTAACATATCAGTGTATAAATTTATAGTCCAAAATCGCTTTGCGGGAACCTTGCTTTCAAATTATTGTGCGTATAAATTACGAGACCTTTCTTTTGATTTATAGAAAACAAAACCTTTATTGTCTTGTGAAAACAACCGTTTATCGTACATATGCAGAAATAACGCTTCGTTGGCTTGTATTAATTATCGGTTCTGTTTGTTTTAGGTATCGCACAACACAGCCCGATAAAAAGAAGTTCTGTGGCATCACCCTGGAGGAACTGTCCGCCCTGGAACAGCTGTTTGAAGTTAATATATCTTTGTGTACTCCTTGGAACCAACCAAACCTGATGGTGGGGAAGAAGAAAATGAAGAAAGCGAAGATGATGACTCCAAGCCTGAATTAGCTGCTCAACTCATCCACCGATCTCACCACAGTTATTCGAGTACCCTCTACCTGAACCTACACCAGAAGCACTTATCCTACATCAAGGACATGAAGAAGTATGCGAAATCCTTCTGCTGCTCCCGCTGCGGGAAATTCTGGAGACATGTTGGTATGTTACACCGTCACGAGCGTACCTGTGAAGCAAAAGTCCGCTACACGTTTCCGGGTGGGGCATACAAGACGCCTCCTACCATCTTCAATTTGCTGGAAGACGAAGGTTTCTTCATTCCAGAACAGTTGAAGTACTTCCCCTACAGAGCCACTTACGACTTCGAATGTATGTTCGACCACCACCCCGAACCTAAAGATACGAACAAACTGACCTGGGAAGCCAAACATGTGCCGCTCAGTGTCAGCGTGTGCTCCAACGTTCCATCCTACGAGCAGCCGAAGTGTTTTGTGTCTGGCGGCAATTCCAAAAATCTTGTGAAAGACATGGTGGACTACCTCGTCCAAATCAGTCAAGAAAGTTATCGCCTCGTCAAGCAAGAATTCGCGGACCTCTTTGAAGAAATTGACTACAAGCTAGGGGTGAGACCCGAGGAAGAACCAGCGTCAACACCCATCACAGAGAGACCCGTGGAAGATAGTGAGAATGATGAAGGAGAAGATCTGATGAATACCGACGATGAAGAAGAAGAGATCGAGTCGGAGACTGAGGAAGACCGGACCTTTTTAGATGATGATGAGGTGGAGCAAGACCCCTCATTCTACCAGGCCTTTAATCAAGGGCGAGAGGAGGATCAGGAGCAGAGTGAGAATGATGAACCACAACCAAAAAAGAAAAAAGAAAATCCACTCAAAAAACTGAGGGACCGATTGGAGGCGTACTTGAAAGAGCTACCTGTCCTAGGCTTCAACTCGGAAAAGTATGATCTGAATGCCGTTAAAGAATTCCTCTTCCCTGTCCTAGTCCAAAACGAACAAGTCCAATTTACTATCAAACGGAATAATAATTTTATGTGTGTGAAGACAGAGCATTTATGCTTCTTGGATGTCACTAACTTTCTCGCTCCTGGGTTCAGTTACGCCAAGTTTCTGAAAGCCTACGACTGCCCTCAAGGCAAAGGTTTCTTCCCTTACGAGTGGATGGACTCCCTAGACAAGTTGCACCACTCTTCTCTTCCTCCACATACAGCCTTCTACTCCGCCCTCACCAACAGCAACATCTCCGAAGCTGACTACCTGTACTGTCAGGAAGTATGGAACGAAAATAACATGCAGACCTTTAAAGAATTTCTCATCTGGTACAATAACCTCGATGTCCAGCCCTTCTGTGACGCTCTAGAGAAGATGTGTGACTTCTGGAAACAACGAAATATCGACATGTTAAGACAAGGCATCTCCATCCCTGGGGTCACACTGACCTATCTCTTCCAAACCCTTCAACCAGGCCTCCACTTCTCTCTCTTCGATGAAAAGAACAAAGATCTCTACTCGCTGTTTAAGAAGAACATGGTGGGCGGCCCCTCCATCATTTTCCATCGCTACCACGAAAAAAAAAAACAAGATCAGAGAACAAGAAATGATGGCTCAAGGAATAGAACCGAAAGTCTGTCAGAAGATTGTGGGGTATGATGCCAATGCACTATACCTCTGGGCGATTTCACAGAAGATGCCGACTGGTTCCTTTACGAGGAGAAGAGAGGAAACACAATTCAAGAAAGAAAGCTCTTCCAAGATGGCGACAGAATGGCTAGAATGGGAAGCGGAACAGAGAGGTATCCACATCAGGCATCAAATCAATGATACGGAAAAGCGTATCGGCGAGAGAAGACTTCCTGTCGATGGATTCCATGGACCGACTCAGACCGTCTTTCAGTTTCAAGGTAGGCTATAATGTTTGACATTAAAAAAAACACATTTATACATCATTCGGTTCACTCATTTATTTATTTATTCATTTCACTCATTCATTTATTTATTCATTCATTCATTCATTCATTCATTCATTCATTCATTCATTCATTCATTCATTCATTCATTCATTCATTCAGTTCACTCACTTACTTATTGATCTTAATCTATTTTATTATTCAGGTTGCTGGTGGCACGGTCACAATTGCCATCTGAACTGGAGAAACGAAATGAATGACAAGAGGAACAAACCCATGACTGAACTCCTAGAAGAAACTTGCGCCAATTCTGAATACATCCGTGAAGAGGGGTATTACCTTGTAGAGCTATGGGAGTGCGAGTGGAGAAAGATGAAACGAACCAACCCGGCATTACGTTTCCTGGCCACCAAGTTTCACCGCCCCCTAGACAAGAAAAACACATTGGATCAAGAACAAATCCTAACAGCCATCAGGAACGAGTCTCTGTTTGGGGTCATCGAATGTGATATCCGGGTGCCGGATCCTCTCAAACCCAAGTTCAATGAGATGTGTCCCATCTTTAAAAACACCGAGATTTCTCGAGAGGACATTGGTGGGTTTATGCAGGGATTTGCTGAGGAACACAAGATTATGCCTCGCCCGCGCCGGAGCTTGATCGGCAGCTACTTTGGTGAAAATATCTTGTTGGCCACACCCCTCGTCAAATGGTACTTGGAGCATGGCCTCGAAGTCACCAAAATCGACCAAGTCGTGGAGTACACCCCATCCCCCTGCTTCCAACCCTTTCCTGACGCTGTCTCAGATGCCAGACGGGTTGGGGATGTCGACCCTCATAAAGCCATCATCGCGGATACTATGAAACTGGTATGTCAACCTCAAAAGTTAACATATTAATGCTATTATACGAACAGAGGGATACTAATTTGATTTTCAACAGGTTGACAATTGTAGTACGCGATGACTCATTTTAGTTTTGTTTTGTATAGGTGGGTAATTCCAGTTATGGCAAGACCATCACCGATCAAGAGCGGCACAGGGAAGTGAAGTACTGCGAGGAGGCCAAAGCGTCCCGGCTCATCAACACCCCCTTCTTCAGACAAATAGATAGTATTGATCCAGAGACATACGAAGTGCAATCGTGCAAGAAAAAGATAAAGTTAAATCTTCCTATGCAAATAGGCTTTTTTGTCTATCAGTACGCTAAACTACGCATGTTAGAATTTTATTTTGATTTTTTAGAGAAGTATCTTGATAGAAGTGATTTTCAATATTGTGAGATGGACACCGACTCTGTCTATATTGCCATTTCTGGAGAGTCTGTAGAAAGCTTAGTGAAACCAGAGCTCAGGGATGAATTTCAGCGAGACAAAACTAACTGGTTCCCAAGAACCGATACACCCGAGCACAAAGCCTACGATAAGAGAACACCCAGTCTGTTTAAGGAAGAATGGTACGGGGATGGGATCATTGGGTTAAGTTCTAAGACCTACTATTGCTTTGGCGCTTCTGACAAGTTCAGTTGTAAAGGTGTCAATAAGAGATGTAATGCCATTGACAAAGATAAATATCTCAACGTGTTGCTAACTAAAGAAAGTAGCTCGGGTATCAATAAGGGTTTTCGTGTTGTGAACAACACTATGTACACATATCAGCAAGTCAGGGCTGGATTTTCTTATTTTTATCCCAAGAGAAAAGTACAAGAGGATGGTATAACCACTGTACCCCTCGATATTTAATCATTTTAAGTACCTGAGGAGATTGTACATACCTGTGAGTATCATCAGGAGTTTGTAAATAGCTGTAAGTACCTTGGTGAGATGAAATAAATTATTGGTGAAAGAACATATGTTTCGTTGTATTGTCCCTTTTGTCGCCTTTTGTCCCTCGAAATCGATAAAATTCACATTTTTTTATTTTTTTGACTTAGTTTTATCTTGGTCTTGAAAGGGTCAACATGAGCCCACGCGTTTGTAAAAATTGTCCAGTGCCGAATTGCAGATCAAAATATTTAGTGAAACTTTCCAATCGTTTATCGCAGGTGCATAGTTTATCATCAGAGGAGCACAAGTATTATTTACAAGAAGCAAAATGACAAAAACCTAAATTGGTTCGAGTTTATGGCCAATCAGCTCATTCCTGGTTCGGTATAAATAGGGTGAAACAGAACTAAACTTTTCATTTTCTAACATGGACCCACGACTGAAACACCCCTTTGGAGCGGTGATTGCGGGTCCTACCTGCTGTGGAAAAACTCAGTTTGTAAAACGTCTTTTACAAACCGGCGAAAATTCCATTGATGGCGCCCCCGAGAATATCATTTGGTGTTATGGATTAGATCAACCCGCTTATGAAGAAATGCAACAGACCATCCCGAATATAACATTTATCGAGGGAATACCAAGTGACTTAGAGTCTAGGATTAATCCAGACATTCGAAACCTTGTGGTTATTGACGATTTGATGAGTGAAGTCAGCAGTGATAAAATAATTTCGAATTTATTCACCAAAGGTTGTCACCACAGAAACCTGTCATGCATATTTATATTGCAAAATATTTTTCATCAAGGCAAAGAAATGAGGGACGTCAGTCTGAACTGTCATTATCTAATCCTTTTTAAATCTCCACGTGACAGTCGCCAAGTGAATCACTTAGGAAAACAACTGTTCTCGGGAAATGTGAAGTATATGCAAGAGGCCTTCAATGATGCGACCGCAAAGCCTCATGGGTATCTGTTCTGTGATCTCAAACCCCAAACACCCGATAACTTCCGGTTACGGACCAATATATTCCCGGAAGAAAGACAGTATGCCTATAGAACGTGCAGTACAAAAACAATAGCGCTTATCAAAAAGGTATAAAAGGGAGTGTATAAACTTTAACCATTCATTCTACCATGAGTCGTCGAGTGAGAAACAACTTTCATCACTTGCAAGTATTGGCTACCAGTAAACCCCATCAAACCAAGGCCCTACTTAAAGTCGCGACGATCAACTTATTCACAGCCTTTGCGAGTGTGTGCTCAACGTTCTGAGAGCCACAGTCCCTATCACCCCCCAGCAAAAGAACAAAATTGAAAAATTTAAGAATCCTTTACTAGCCTTGGCACAGAAAGGAGTTCCCTTGTCGCGTAAGAAAAACTTTTAGTACAACACGGTGGAAATTTCCTTGGAATTCTACTTCCTCCAGTATTAAAAATACTCGAAAGTATTCTATAATGCTTCACACCAAGAAAATGGTTCTAGTACCAGAACAGACTTTGGAAAAATTCCAACAGCGGCAAAAAATAACAACAGCACCACTAACTTCCACGCTAACACTGTTGGACCAACAAATGGAACAGATACTCAACAACAAAGAATTTTCAGATGAAGAAAAAACTCGCCAGTACACCCAAACGCTTCAAAACTACCTCACGTATTACCATCAAAGAAAAGACGAACCTTTATCTGTGAACGTCGTTCACCCAATACATGAAGAACAAACTGTCGAAGAGCCAACCGAGAAAAAAAATTGAAGTGGACGAACAAATAGAGCAAGACATTATTCGTGGTTTACCAAAAACACTAAAAACCCGTGGAAAGTTATTGATCGATAAAATCAAGGCAAACCCTAAAATCATGGGGTGGAATTCTAGCGGCCAAATAATTTTCGATGATAAACCCGTGACGGGTTCCCATGTTAGTGATTTAGTGGGTGATTTTTTGCGCGAGCGAAAAGGGTTTGAACCGGTCGGAATGCATGTGTTTGCTCGCGGACTGGCTCAAATGAATGCCCCCGAAGATTTAATTAGAAATGAAAAGGGGCGAAGTATCCTGAGAGAGTACAAGACGAAAAAAGCAGAGAATCAAGATCACAGTCCAATATTACCAACTCCGCCATCTTCCTCAGCCAAGACCCCAGGACCGATGAGAAGGACTAAACATAGAGCTAATCATCCCGTGCGATGGCTAAATTTTCGATCTTGAAAGCTGTAAACGTTTCCTTTCTGATAAATGATTTAAAAACAAAAGATTCGAATATGTAATGCGTTACAAAACTCTACAACAAAAGATTCGTATATGTAATAACTTAGGAAACGTTTGTTTGTAAAAAGCGAAGACTTTTTTTCATTCTAAAGTGTTGTAAACTTTGATTCGTATCGAATAAAAATATTAAAAACAAACATTTGTCTAGATTTTACTTTGTGCATCTGAGCACTATTCCTTGCTGGAAAGTGTGGTCACAAGAATAACTCTTTAAGAACCATTGAATATTTGTTTTACTATTGGTGAGGTTCGATCCGAGCGGCCTTGAAGCCCATCAAAAGAATATTCACCTTACAGAAAACGTATGAAAATAACCGAAATAATTCACACTCTGATTGGTGGGATTCGATCCGAGCGGCTTTGAAGCTCTTCAAAAGAATATTCGCCTTACAGAAAACGTATAAAAATAACCGAAATAATGGGTATCTGGCACATACGAACCATTGAGGGAACAAGTGTATTACCTTTGGCCTTTGAGTTCAACACTATTTATCATAAGTATAATAAACCCTTTCCAGGGCAAATTTTACTGGTTCGTTTTTACTAGAGCCATGGTTTGATTGGTGGGGTTCGATCCGTGTGAATTACGGCTATGGGTATATTAGGACACATCTTTCCCTTTGGACCTCATTCTGTTCATCATGGAGTTATATCTGATAGACATACTTACCGAAGAGTCCATCCGCAACGCAATGCTGGAGGTAGAAAGAGATCTTTCTCTACCAGATAACAGTTTGGTAGACCTTTGGCCCGAGTCGCCGTTTCACTCTGCTCCTGATCCTCCTCTCGCTCTTGATTAAAGGCCTGGTAGAATGAGGGGTCTTGCTCCACCTCATCTCATCTAAAAAAGGTCCGGTCTTCCTCAGTCTCCGACTCGATCTCTTCTTCTTCATCGTCGGTATTCATCAGATCTTCTCCTTCATCATTGTCACTATCTTCCACGGGGCTCTCTATGATGGGTATTGACGCTGGTTCTTCCTCGGGTCTCACCCCTAGCTTGTAGTCAATTTCTTCAAAGAGGTCCGCGAATTCTTGCTTGACGAGGCGATAATTTTCTTGACTGATTTGGACGAGGTAGTCCACCATGTCTTTCACAAGATTTTTGGAATTGCCGCCAGACACAAAACACTTCGGCTGCTCGTAGGATGGAACGTTGGAGCACACGCTGACACTGAGCGGCACATGTTTGGCTTCCCAGGTCAGTTTGTTCGTATCTTTAGTTTCGGGGTGGTGGTCGAACATACATTCGAAGTCGTAAGTGGCTCTGTAGGGGAAGTACTTCAACTGTTCTGGAATGAAGAAACCTTCGTCTTCCAGCAAATTGAAGATGGTAGGAGGCGTCTTGTATGCCCCACCCGGAAACGTGTAGCGGACATTTGCTTCACAGGTACGCTCGTGACGGTGTAACATACCAACATGTTTCCAGAATTTCCCGCACCGGGAGCAGCAGAAGGATTTCGCATACTTCTTCATGTCCTTGATGTAGGATAAGTGCTTCTGGTGTAGGTTCAGGTAGAGGGTACTCGAATAACTGTGGTGAGATCGGTGGATGAGTTGAGCAGCTAATTCAGGCTTGGAGTCATCATCTTCGCTTTCTTCATTTTCTTCTTCCCCACCATCAGGTTTGGTTGGTTCCAAGGAGTACACAAAGATATTAACTTCAAACAGCTGTTCCAGGGCGGACAGTTCCTCCAGGGTGATGCCACAGAACTTCTTTTTATCGGGCTGTGTTGTGCGATACCTAAAACAAACAGAACCGATAATTAATACAAACCAACGAAGCGTTATTTCTGCATATGTACGATAAACGGTTGTTTTCACAAGACAATAAAGGTTTTGTTTTCTATAAATCAAAAGAAAGGTCTCGTAATTTATACGAACCAGCAATGTGTCATTTTTGTCCTGTATTTGCATACGCACAATAATTTGAAAGCAAGGTTCCCGCAAAGAGATTTTGGACTATAAATTTATACACTGATATGTTAAATGGTAAACAAATGTTAGTGTAAACAAACTTTTAATATGCGCTTACCTCTCGTAATAATGTTGAGCATCCCGTTCCAGATTTTTCAGATGGCAGCCATTATGGAGTGCCAAGGCCCGGAAGAAGCACAGGTTGTCTTTGTAGTGCTTTTTGTTGTTCCTATCTTGATCCAAAGGAATGATGCCTCGGTTTTCCACAAGGTAGTGAGGGAGGTTTTTGCCGCGACCGATGGGATGACCTCGAATTTTGGTGACGAAGAAAGTAATGTTGGTGACCTTGTCCACCAGCCATTTGGAATTGGGGCGTTGTTGGCGTACCCATTCCAAGATGTCTAGGTTTTAAAGAGCGTCCCGGACCTGTTGGAGATCACCCGCATTGGCGATCAGAAAGGGTTCGTCAAAGGACTGGTTGTTGTTGCGCGACGTGTAATGGTACTGCAGCTCGCCAGTTTCGTTGTTCCTCAGGAGGTAGCCAAAGGAGATGTTCAGTTTGAAGACCGTAGACTGGTCCGCGAAGATCTGGTCAAGATGAGGTAGGAGTTCTTGAGGTTGGAGGGAGGCCAGGCGAAAGTTGTACCAGTCTAGCAGTCTGTTCTGGCGCTGGAACCGGGTCCGGATTTGGAACCAGTGGCGGCGGTACTCGAGGACGGGGCTCTGCTGGTCTTTCGGGAGGTCGGTGATGTCCTTTGGATCTTCCTGCCAGCTGGTGCTTGTGGTGGGGTTTGGTTGTGGGTTCTCAGCAGGACTGGGCTTGACTTTCTTGGGTTTGGGCTCTGAAAATAAGAAGCTCTTATGACTAATCCCTTATCACTAATCCCCTTACACTAAAGACTTGTCCAAACATACCCTAGCATGCTATTGTGTTACACTCGGAACATGAATTGTCATACAACTAATCCCCTTCCACAAAAGAACGTTCTACATGGTTGACTTCAACATGAATTTGCATAAGACTAATCCCCTTACACAAAAGACTTGTCCAAACATGCCCTAGCGTTCTATTGTTCTACGTGAAGTGACTTGAATTTGCATAAGACTAATCCCTTTCACAAAAGACTTACCGAAACAGGTCCACTATTGTTCGCATAGGAATCATCCACATAAAATCTATCTCCGTTAAAGTATTTTTTTTTTCTCTAAAAAATAAAGTTTCTTACCGGACTTATCTTCGTTGGGACGTTTCTTGTTGTTGGTCGAGGGTTGGCGTGGGCGGTCTTTGATGAGTTTGGAATGGGGCCATATTGTGGAATTCTTCCCCACAGGTGTTGCATTTGTAGTCGCGCTGAATACCACGTCGCTCGTGGACTTGCTTCTCGTGCCGATGAAATTTCTTCTCACAGTGAGCACACTCGTGCTGCTTTTCGCCGTTGTGGGTCTGCCTATGTCGCGTCAAGCCATCTCCGCGTGAAAAGAATTTCCCACACGTCTCACACTCGTGTTTTGATTTCTTGTTGGTAGGAGGAACATTGTCCTCGACAGCTCTCTTTTGCCCCGCTCCCGTCTGTTGTACTTCTGGGGTGAACTCCTAGGAGGAAAAAAGATACACAAACTTTAGTTAGAATGGTATTGTGTAACAGAACAGAACTGGACCACAAGGAAAATTTAGTTAGAATGGTATCGCGTAAGAATAGAACTAACCTATCGAATTACTTACCGAGTCAAAGTCAGTCCAAGGTTCGACCATCTCGGGTGGGATGTCAGTAGTTTCACCCAAATCATTCTGAATGGACAGAAAAGAATTCAAATGAATTTCAAGCTTAACTTTGGACAACTGTACGTGATCATAGCACTTACCACCGTTTCCAGCTATGTTTCCCAGTCGTTCCAAGGCTCTAGAATTTCAGAAGGTATATCGAAGGACGCCTGCAATAAGTGAAAAATCAATAGGTTAGGTATCCGATCGTTTCACCCCCCAAATCTGGAAACCGAACTGTCAGAAAAAACCCAGTCAGTGTTAAAACATACCTCTTCAGGAAACGTTAGTGCCATCAATCGGTCCACCGCGTCAGGAATTTGATCAGATGGAATATCGTTGTTGTTGATAAAATGTTCAAACTCTTCCAAACTAGTAAATTGATCCATCTTGTTGCTGTTCAACTTGAATGGATTTGGGAGCGATCGGTTCTAGCTTTATAGCTGCTCCAAACAATAGGCTTTGCCCAAACATGCCCGAATAGATCGATGACCTCATCCAAAGGAACAATAGATAATGAGAGCGCCGCATTTTATTCATGAGAGCGCCGCATTTTATTCATGAGTGCACCACTTTATTCATGAGCTCACCACTTTATTCATGAGTCCAAGACAATAGACAATTTATTCACCCCCATTTTATTCATGAGCGCCGCATTTTATTCATGAGCGCACCAGTTTATTCATGAACGCCTTAAAAATTAGCATAACACCGCAAAAATTTGCATAACATCGCAAAAAATTAGCATAACAAGATCGCCAACAATACAGCTAGAATTTTCTAGAAATTTCTAGAATTTGCTAGCAATGGTACTAGCAAACAACTAGCAAAACAACTAGCAAATTCTAGAATGGTACTAGCAAACAACTAGCAAAACAACTAGCAAATTCTAGAATAGTACTAGCAAACAACTAGCAAAACAACTAGCAAAACAACTAGCAAAACAACTAGCAAAACAACTAGCAAATTCTAGAATGGTACTAGCAAACAACTAGCAAACAACTAGCAAAACAACTAGCAAATTCTAGAATGGTACTAGCAAACAACTAGCAAACAACTAGCAAAACAACTAGCAAATTCTAGAATAGTACTATCAAATTCTAGAATGGTACTAGCAAACAACTAGCAAAACAACTAGCAAATTCTAGAAAATTCTAGCTGCATTGCTAGGTGTACAAGGCTACGACCTTGTTGGCGATCTTGTTGCTTCTTGTTGTTTGCTTGTTGTTTGCTTGTGGTCGACCTTGTTCGTTCCCTACTGCAACCACAGGAGCCTCCGACACCCGAAAAATCGGAGTTTTCCCGTTTTTTTTGTCGTGGCCGAGCATTGTTGTCGTTCCAAAATTCTTCCCAAGCCTACTTCGTGGCTAAGCATTGTTGTCGTTCCAAAATTCTTCCAAAGACTACTTCGTGGCCGAGTATTGTTGTCGTTCCAAAATTCTTCCAAAGACTACTTCGTGGCCGAGCATTGTTGTCGTTCCAAAATTCTTCCAAAGACTACTTCGTGGCCGAGTGGTTTTCTACCTCCCACAGTTTGGTATTTTGGTCTCCAACGCTTGGATTGGCTGTTCCACTACTTCTTTTTTGCCTTTCTTCTTTGGCGTTTTGGGCCTCCACTCCGTGGGCGAGTGCTTCTTCTGCCACCCGCCGCGCGCCTTGGGCTTATGCGATGTCGGCACGTAGTTTGTTGTTCTCGATCTGCAGCTCTTGGAAGCGTTGCTGTGGCCTCTCCTCGAAAACTTCGTGGATCTCGCGAGCAAGACTGTAGATTTCCTCCCATGCTTGCTTTGCTTCGGCTTGGGCCTACTTTGCTTTGGCTCGTGCTTGCTCTACATCGGATTGCACCTCGGTTGCACATGCAACGCCAACAAGATTTCGCGGCGCTTCTCGGACACGTTGGCTTTGGCACTTTTGTTGTCCTTTTTGGTGTGGGTGTCGGCGTGGGTGTGTGCAAGCGCTGTTGTGTAGCAACGTGGTTGGTCTCTACATTTTTGGGCCTCCTCTTGGGCTTTTTTCGTTGGGCAGAGTGGCGTCGTATACACACACCAATAGGCACGTGCACGTGTTGGCCCTTTTGGTTTCGTTGGCAGTTGCTATGCAACATGCGTCGGCAGTTGCTACACAACGTGGTTGGCCAGTTGCCACTTGTCCGCCCGGCTCCTGTATGCGTTGTTGTAGGCTATCTACATCTTGTCTAGCTTTGCAAGCGTGGTCTTTCCCACAACTGGAGGAGTTTCCAATCCTTTTCGTATGCGATAGACTCTACTCTGTCCCATACCATAGTTCCTCTTTGCTTCTCGAATGCCAACCTCTCCAGAGGCAATTCGTTGGAAGTCCGCGAAAGAAAGGTCTGCTTTGCCCGGCATCGTACAGTATCCTGTAGCAGCATGTTTGTCCAAATGGTGTATCTAGGTATAGGCAACTACTGTGTGTTGTCGTGTCTATATACCCAACTCTGGATATAGTGTTGCAGGAGACACAAAAAACAAAAAAACAAAAATGGCTGCTGAAAGTGGGTGGGCAAAAAAAGGTAGCCGAAACTGCGGTAGCCCTGGCAAAAAAAAAATTCACTCTCCTAATTTTTTCTATCTGCGTCGTAACCCATAGTAGTATAGCCGGGAATAAAATGATACCGCCTCATTTTTAATCTACCGAGAGCCGTTTTTAGTCCCCCTACCCCAGCATCTTTTTGGACCCTATTGAATTTTGACCACACGAAGGTGTTATGGTACCACACCACAACAACCAAACAGGCAAACGAGTTGCAATGCGGTACCATAAACACCTACGTGTGGCCAAAATTCAACAGGGTCCAAAAAGATGTTGGGCGTAGGGGGGCTAAAAACGGTTCTCGGTGGATTAAAAATGAGGTGGTATCATTTTAGCGCCGGCTATACTACTTACTTGTTCTTGACTTACCTTGATTCTGTTGTCGGTTCTTGTATAATTATTAGGTCAGCTTTCCGTAATTACAATTTTCAGTCAGAGTGCTTTGACGAAGCGTGTCCGATTACAAAGGTTTGTATGGGGACTGAGTTAAACCACGCCATACCTTTCAAAATGGCGTCGAAAACTTCGAGGTGGTCTATTAACATCACAAGATCAATTAACAAGCAACCAATCACAACACACCTTCCACGTGGTGTACATGTTTTGGTCTTGGGGTAGTAGGAAAGGAAAAGTGGTAGTCGTAAAATTATACTTAACCAGGGAGTAGAAAGGAAATATTTTGAACTCGTTACACGTATAATATTATGAAATTTATTGAACGTAAAGCTAATTTTTTAATTAATTTTTTTATCAGTAGTAGGAAAAGAACAAGTATTTAAAGCTACAATTGAAATAAAGAAATCATGGCAAATGATTATAATATGACAACACATATGAGGATTGTAACTAAGCTTGTTTACCTGTGAAATGAGCTTGGGTCTTTCTCAGCTAAACGTTTTTGACACAATTATACATCACTATGCAATGACTTGTGACATTGAAACATGCACTGATATTTACCCATGGATGTAATGTCTTCTGAGAAGCAAACAGTTTCTGAGAGTGAGACTGAGTTTTGTGTAACATGCGGTTATCCAAACTCTGGGATCTAAACTTGTGGCGAGTTAAGGCGAGGTTGTACGAGTTAAGGCGATTTAAGAAAAAATACTTAAATTTGTATGTGGCGAGTTAAGGCGAGTTAAGGCGATTTAAGGCGATTTAAGGCAGTATAAGGAAAAATAAATGTACTTAAATTTGTATGTGGCAAGTTAAGGTGGGTTAAGGGTTTTTAGGGAAAACTCCTAACAATATTTAGTGTATGTGGTGAGCTAAGGTGAGTTAAGGCAGGTTTAGGAAATTCACCACTGCCATAATAATATAAAAATTGCAATAATTAATATATACATGAAATACAGATCCAATTAAATAATTATTAAACTTATATGGTAAGTCAGTATAGTCGTAAAATTTAAATACCCTATACAGCATCAATTTAAAAAAGCTGTCTGGTTAATCTGTATTCTGCATTCCCCAACACAATCTATTGTTTTACACCATTGCCATATTGGTCTCCAAATAATATTAAAATACATACATGTACAATTCATTTGTGTTAGGGAATTAATACAGAAATTATATATGACCTAGCCAACATTTTTCTAATTTCTGCAAACACATCTGCAAAACACATCTGCAAACATACATCTTTAGTATATACCACACCAGTGAATATCACTTTTCGCGTGCTCTGATTACAAAGCAAAGCAGCAATCATCTCGCGCGAGTTTTTGTCGATCCATTTGAAATAAAATAAAATAACTATTTGGTGCTGCATGGTTATTCACCCGGAACTAAAACAATTATTCACCTCACCGAAGCGGCTCAGTAAATATCCACTACTATTCACCAGGCTCCACTTCGGTGAATAATTGTTAAATATTCATCCCATGTATATATATCTACATATTTATGAATATATATATATTAACTATTATATCAATTATAAAATATCCTTGTTATTTATCTGTCAGGCAATTGAGCGGTTAATATTGAAATAGTCAGTCGATATTAATAACGCACATGTATATTTATTATTGATAAATAGACATACACCTATCCTACCTGCACACATGCACTCACAGCATCAGCTGGCTACCTGCACATACATCTTGACATACTAGTAAATATATAATTATGTGCATACATAATAAACAATATATAACACAATTACTCAGTGAATACATAACTGTGTTCATCATTCAATCCACGCAACCATCCATAATCACCCAATTCCACCAATCCATACATATACAACATTAACATACACACATACTCAACATTAATACAGTGAATACAATACATGCATAAACTTAACACACATTTATATTCAAAATGATGAATCATGCAGTTAAAGAACTATCAGTGACTCAACTCGATCACTGTCACATACATGCTAACATAAAGAAGCACAATACCCTTGCACCAAAAGCCCGGAAATTCCGCGGTATTCCGCGGAAAAAGCCCGGTAAATATTCCGTGCTTTCCCGGAGTCAATCCGGGCTTTCCGCACGAGTAAAATTCCGCGGAAAGTCCGGAAAAATCCGGGATATTCCGGGAAACCACGGAATTTAAAAAAACCTGGAAAATCCGGGGTTTTCCGCGAAAAAAGCCCGGAAAATATTCTGGGCTTTCCCGGAATCCATCCGGGCTTTCCGCGCGAGTAAAATTCCGCGGAAAGCCTGGAAAAATCTGGGATGTTCCGGGAAAGCACGGAATATAAGGAAACCTGGAAATCCGCGGAAAGCGCGGCAAATCCCTAGCTATCCCGAGAATTTTCCGTGCTTTCCCGGATTTCCGAATTCTAGAAAATCCACAATTTTCCACGGTTTAAAAATCTAGGGAAATGTTATTTGCTTTCGCAGAGTTTCCCCCAGCTTTGCAAGTAAAATTTAACCTTTTCTGCTGGAACGAGTAATAGGTACTTATATTGGCTGTGTGGAAGGGCCAGACGGGAAACTATTTGGCTCGAGGTTATGACGTACGGACCGAGCGCACGTACAAAATGACCGAGAGCCAAATATTTTCCTGTCCGTCCCGACCTAACTCAGTCGATAGGTTTTTTATCATATGACCATATTATTTTGTAGATCAAACCGCAAAACAGCAAGAAAAAATTGTGCTGGGCCGGAAGGCTTTTTCCGGCCCGCCCACGCGATACATGTCCGGCCCTCATCACGTGACTTTTGTAAATGGTTTTGAAAGGAAAGCGCGCGCGGGGTAGGGTTGTCCACATTATGCTGGCATAATTTCGAGCATAATGTGGACAGCCCTGCTGATGCATGCAAGTCTTTAAACTATCTTCCCCCTTGTCATCAAGAGTGGTCGCCATCTTGGGCCCATTTTTGCGAATGTTTGGGCCCAGCTGGGTGAATTCTGCTAGGCCTTCTGGTTTGACAGTTGGTGACGTCACAAGCCATTACAAACTACCCTAACCTAACCCACTCAGACAAAATACCAAGCCAGAAGGCCTAGGGACTAGGCTGGAAGACTACATTGAAAGCTCCATCACAATCCAGAATAACATGAAATAATTACATTTAGTATATACCACACCAGTGAATATCACTTTTCGCGCACTCTGATTGGCTACTCAAACAGTGAATATGATTTCATATTCACCTCCGAGCAAAGCAGCGATCATCTCGCGCGAGTTTTTGTCCATTTGACTGAAAACAAAATAACTATTTGGTGCCGGCAATTCACCTGGGCCGGGTTGTTCAAAGCCCGATTTGTGCTAATCCAGGGTTAATTCCATGACAACCAATAGGTTCTGTACAGAGTTAATCCAGGATTAACACTAATCGGGCTTTGAACAACCCGGCCCTGGAGTGTGATATATACTAAAACAATTATTCACCTCAGTGTTGGTGAATAATTGTTTAATATTCTGGAAACCGTCAAAATTATGCAGGTAATGAATGCATCAATTAATTAGTTAATTTGTATTAATTAATTAATTAATTAATTAATCCGAATAAAAAATTGAGCATAATTGAGCATAATAGTGAGACCTTTTGAGCATAATAGTAATATTTTTTTAGCATAAAGCATTACCATAATAGTGAAAATTTCGAGCATAATGTGGACAACCCTATATAACGCGGGGCCGTACGGGTCATATGATAAGTTGCTATTATTCTTCCAATGAGCGGCAGAATTCGCATTTCTGTGATTGTAGGTTAATGATGAACAATTGCTAACGTGAGTACTCAATGAAGATTAGGCAGCAGAGAGGGGAAAACACAAATTAAGAGTAGTATACGATCTTAGATAATCGATTCTCTTTGAATCTTTTCACTGGGACAGTACAGTTCCACGTTTACCGCGATAATGTTTGCATTCATATAAACTCTCGCCAGTTTTGGGATGGTGGACTTGATCATTGAAGCCAGCTGACATGCCATTTGAGCTTTGTTATCAGGTTTGCATCTTTGTAATTACACGCAGCAGCAATAAAATAATTGACCGAACAGTGCTTTAAATTTAACATGGTTTCACTAAATCTCTTATAGATGATATAATTTACAGTGTATAATAACTACTATATACGGTATATTTGCTATTGAGTGTAAAGCAAACCGGCCTTCTCCCCTCCCCCCCCCCCCCCCAAAAAAAAATCTGGCTGCATGATGAGTTAAGAGAGGATTTTTCTAACCGTCGCGTATGTATTATTTGCAAAAAGCGCCAAAAAATAACCCGCAGACTAATTTGAATTCCATTTTTCACTTTGGATTAATAACTACTATATACGGTATATTTGCTATTGAGTGTAAAGCAAACCGGCCTTCTCCCCCTCCCCCCCCCAAAAAAAATATATATGGCTGCATAGATGAGTTATAAAGAGAGGATTTCTAACTGTCGCGTATGTATTATTTGCAAAAAGCGCCAAAAACTAACCCGCAGACTAATTTGAATTCCATTTTTCGCTTTGGATTAACACTCTAATTACTATTTTATTAGTCACAAAAAAAATATTACCTAAACTCTTGACTATGAACTGTTTTAGCGTGGCACGAAGTTAATATCTTGCTTTTCTTTGTAAATAAACCGCCTCAAGTTTTGTTAGCTACATAGCCAGGTCTTGCACTTATCTGACGAGAGAAGTTTGTTTTAAATTTTCGCTTAGTTTGGATTTATTTAACACTCCAATTTAATTTTCAGTCCATTCAAAAAGCAACACAAATATTGTGAAATCTTTGCTAAAATCGATTTTTAGCTCGGCACAAAACTTCGTCTTTACTAAATCTCTTACAGATGATATAGTTTACAGTGTATATAATAACTACTATACGGTATATTTGCTATTGAGTGTAAAGCAAACCGGCCTTCTCCCCCCACCCAAAAAAAAATTTGGCTGCATGATGAGTAATAAGAGAGGATTTTTCTAACTGTCGCGTATGTATTATTTGCAAAAAGCGTCAAAAACTAACCCGCAGTCTAATTTGAATTCCATTTTTCGCTTTGGATTAACACTCAACACAAATAACATAAACTCTTGACTATGCGGAACTGTTTTAGCGTGGCAGAAAGTTAGTTTCTTGCTTTTATTTGTAAATAAACCGCCTCAAGTTTGGTCAGCTAGTACATATTAGTCAGGTCTTGCACTTATCCGATGAGAGAAGTTTGTTTTAAATTTTCGCTTAGTTTGGATTTATATAACACTCCAATTTAATTTTCAGTCCATTCAAAAAGCAACACAAATATTGTGAAATCTTTGCTAAAATCGATTTTTAGCTCGGCACAAAACTTCGTCTTTAGCCTGTTAGTTTTTGGCACACAATATATACGCAGTTTTGTTCAAATTATCTTCTCCTAAAAACACTGTCGCCGAGAAATGAGTGATAGGCAAAATGACAATTGACAAATTGTACACTTACCGTGGTTAATGTAGTACTGATCTTTGGAACCCTGAAGGACCGCTGGAGAATTATAAGCTCGCTGTTTGTTAGGATTCCACAGACAAAACACTCAGAGAACGTCCATCTTTCTTTATCTTTCTCCAAGTGAACTAACTGCATTACCCGGCGATACTGGAAGTAAATGCGCGCTCGCGCTAAAAAAACACGCGTTTGTTTTCCCGCCTCTGAAACATGCACCAATCAGAGTACGATTATAGTCAGTTTGATACAGAGTTTGACAGCTGAGCACGAGAAGGGCATCCGCTGCCCACGAAACGCATCTCCCTCCAAATCAATATGGCGGCAACGTGTTGTAAACGTGAAGGACAACAGTTCGTTTCTGGAAGAAGATTTATATACGAAAATATCTTCAATGCTTTTCTTGGTACCACTTGAAGAAAGCTTTTATATTGGGCACCTAAATGCTTGTCAAGAAAAACGCCTTGGGTGGTGATAGAGCCTTTGGAGGGTAAGTACGCCATTCAGGCCTTTTTTCTTCCTGATGACTGAGTGAGTGATCCAGTGACGGCTGAGTCTTTAATAATAATCTATCATTAAACAACTTTACCCGTGTTTAGTATATCTTTAGATCAATCAAACAATTACTGGGAAAGTCTAGAATGTTTGCCAGCTTTTCTAATGCAATGGATTTTCGCACTTATTTAAATAAAATAATTTAGTTCACAGATTTTTTTCGTTTTTCCATGAAACTGAAAATGCAGGGAGAAAACACGGAGAACTAGGTTTGGTGCATGTGTCTTCTCATGTATTAAATCAGACATTTACATGTAACCGGGAAAGTCTGATTTTCACCCCAGAATCGGCATGATATTTTCCGTACTTTCCGGGAATTGTTTTCCGTGCTTTCTGTGAAAGGCCGGAAAAACGAGTTTACCGGCCTTTTTCCGTGCTTTAGGCTTCCCTGATGAATCAGACATTACCGGGAAAGTCTGGATTTTTTACCGGGCTTTCCTGGCTTTCCAGACTTGCCCGGAATTTTTTCCAGGCTTTCTGTGAAAGGCAGGAAAAAAAACGGGATTCCCGGGCTTTTACCGTGCAAGTCTAATGCAAAAAGCACGGTGAATAGTCCGGAAAGCCCGGTAAATCCGGGCTTTTCCGGACTGTCCGGACTTTTTACCGGGCTTTTGGTGCAAGGGTAGCTTTGACATTGACAGTGCACAACTGTATAATAAATACACATTATACCTGCCAACTCTCCCGCATTAGGCGGGATCAAGTCTCAAGATTTTGAGCCTGATCTCCGGTGTCCCGCATAGATCAGTCTCAAATCTACCGATTTTTAGCCATTTTATGGTTTGAGGATTAAAAAGCTTGAAACTAATTTTTCCGAGAGCTTTAATACAGTGAATACAATACATGCATAAACTTAACACACATTTATATTCAAAATGATGAATCATGCAGTTAAAGAACTATCAGTGACTCAACTCGATCACAATGAGTGTCACATATATTGCTAACATAAAGAAGGACAATAGCTTTGACATTGACAGCGCACAACTGTATAATAAATACACATACCTGCCAACTGTCCCGCACTTAAGGCGGGATCAAGTCTCAAGATTTTGAGCCCGATCTCTGGTCTCCTGCATAGAGTCTCAAATCTCCCGGTTTGTAGCCATTTTATGGATTGTGGATTAAAAAGCTTGAAACTAATTTTTCCGAGAGCTTTCGGAAAGTCTTTGGAACACAATCGGAAGTCATTACGTCATAACAAAGCCTCAACCAACATTCTCCAGATTTTAGAACTCCGGGGGTAATGGCAGGTATGAATACATCAGCAAGGTTTGGTTTCAACAAGCATAGGTATTGCTTTTGCTTTAGAATCATGAAAAGATTAAGTAATAATTTCAAAGCAAAATAACAAATAAAATAACAGCTGCTTGTGATTCACATATTTTTACCAATTAACTTCAACTAACCTCACAATCATTAATTCCATGTATAGAATTGTAAAACAAAATTCTTAACATTTGTGGACAATACAAAAACATATAGTTTTGCATGTTCTGGTGTTGCCCAGATTAAGTGTCACCTCTTCCCTCTACTATTTTCTACTATTTTATGCAGATTAGGTTATATTGTTACATTTATATTGACTAACCTTTCTTCCGAAACAAACAATTTTATCGCTTCCCACTTCGATAGCAGCCATCTTGGAACCGGGCAATCAATAATCAATCAAACTCCAATCAATATAAAATCGATAATTAGATCAGCTGATCGTGTCGCTATCGCACTTCGGCCATCTTGGATTGAAAGCGAAGCTTCCGGTTGTCGGATACGTAGCGCTTACTATTTAATTGCTCTGTTGTTGGTCGCGAGTTTGGATGAAAAAGCTATTTCATCTCCACTTCTGTAACTCCAGTTGTACAAATAATAACCAGAAAGTAGGAACTAGTGATTCTTTTCACATATTTGATTCCAATAAACAGCTCAGAAAGCGATGGAATTTGAAAATACGCGGAGATGTCGATCCACACTTCAGACTTCGATAAATATCCAGAGGCAGAGTGAGAAAAAAGACATAATTAATACTTATAAAGTGCGTCAGGTTCCCTCAGACTCACAACTAGCAGTACCCTGGATACCAGAGGCTCGAAATCGTCGGGGCGAGCGAAGCGAGACCAGCAGCACGAGTCAACGGTCGTCACGCAAAACAAAACTCATTCGGGGAATCAAAACATCGATCGCGGCACATTACAGTATATTCGTACCTGAGCCCCTCTGGAACCAGGGTAAACTAGCAGCGGTCTCTACAGGTAAAATAAGAAGAGAGAAACCTCACCCAGCAGGGCGAATCAGGAACATGTTAAATTATTGTCTAGTACACGTGCACCTGTGAGCCACCACTCTATTATTATTATATTTTGATAATTCTTAATGCACGTGTACATGGCACTATATTTTCATTTAGATGCGACGTTGATAGTTATTTTTCATTTTACGAATAAGACAATAATAGATTGGCACTAATTTTGAAAAAGTGTCTTGACCATCTGTACGAAAATTTTAATGTGTGAATAATAAATTTTGTGTAAAATATATATCATGTATTTGTACTGAATCAAAGTGAAATATTTTGGGAGGTTTTATTAGAATGGTTATGGGTGATATGAAATGATAATTATTTATCACTGTAAAATTTCTGGTATGAAATGAAGGTTTATTTTTTATTTTTTTAGGAACTTATACATAGAAACAGGCACGTCCTGCTATTTGTTGGTAAGAGTTATTCCAATTAATCTGGGATTTTCATGTGTGATTTTCTTAGTAATACCATGATCACCTCAGTATTTTCTTTGTTTGTTCAGGGACATTCAAACTCTAAATTCTCTCATCAGCATGCATACTTGTTCTATTTTCCCCTCGTTGACATGCAAGAATGAAAATTAGAAGGGCATGCATGGTGACGAGGGTTATGACAGGTCATTATAAAAATTAGTCCCTAGCAGGGTGCAATGCCTGTCAACCCTACCTATTTTAGGGCTCAAGAAAGATCTTCTCTTCATTTGTCAAACACGCTTCTTCCATACATAAGATAGTTATACTTAAAACCACAAACATGACATGATTAAACTCCATGCATGCATGCTCCTTGAGTATTTTAATAGTCAGCCACATATTACATTCTATTTTTACATTTTACTTGACATTGTATTTATTCTTCACAAAAACAACACACTTATCCCCAAGGGAAGCCATGCAGGGTCCAGACAACCAATCGTGCTGAATCAAGCATAATAACAAAATGTTTTAAAAAACAACTCAACTTAGCCTCCTCCACAGGCAACTCTAATATTTGCTCATCCCTCTCTTACCACAGGAAGCCCGGTTTCACATCCTTTTTTTTTCAATTGAAGGGCTGTGTGCAACAAGGGCATAAGTGACTTCTGATCACGTCATAAATTCTCCCTTAGAAAGCAAAGAACTTGAAGGAGAATTTAGAATCTGATCAGGAGTCACTTATGCCCTTGTTGCACACAGCCCTTCAATTATAATTAGGAGTTGCCTGCAGAGGAGGCTAAACTCAACTATGGTATCTTTAATTTAGGCAGAGAAAAACTAAAGTTCTCTGAGATTAGTTTCATTAGTTGGTGGTAATAGTATCACAAAGTGATAGCATGACATTTCAGGAAATTAGCTAGTGATTAAATTTCCCCTCGAGCCTTAAGAGGATTTATGCAAATTCTCCCTAATCCCCCTCAGCCATAAATCCTCCCTCTGCTCTTGGGGGAAATTTGATAACTAATTTCCCTTATGCCATGCTAAAAATATTACTTATAATAATAATATTTTGGAGTTTAGACTGATTTTACTTACCAGTAACCTGACTGCTAGGTCTATTCGATTTTATTAAACAGGTTAAAAAAATCTGCTCTTTCTGCAAATAAATTGAAATCAAGCTATCCTCCATAATTTCTATGGCTTGGCTTGAAAAAATATATATATTAATTATATTAAATTGATAAAAAGGATGTAAATGATGTTCGACTACCCATCCAGCTAGCTGCATGTAGGTTGGCAGAAGTATATAATTGTTCAAAATGTTGTAAGATACCAAAACAGACAACCGAGACAGTGTTAGGGTCTGGCAGTATTTATTAACATAATAATAAAAAAAAAATACATTGCATATATATATATATATATTAATATATTACAATTTATTTACATGATTGAAAAAAAATATTAATAGTGATACAAAAGCTGGATGGTATATTGCTAGTATGGCTGCACCCCTTAAGCACAAGATAGTTGGTTTATAAAATAGGTACTGCCAGACTCCAACCTGATCAGCTGATTCTGAACATCTACGTGACCGACAACCCGGTAGCCTCGCTTTCAATCCAAGCTGGCCGAAGTGCGATAATAGCGAATGTGAACGTCGAGTATTGACGTGTCTTATTTTCCTAGTTCAATGCAATAATGTTTAAAAAGTTAGCAAGTAAAATATATCAAAGCCTGAGGAAAGTGTGTGCCATCTCTGTAGCATTCGACAAAGTCTGATGTCCAAACTATATCAAGTCAAACATGGTCTGTTTTGTCGGCGCGGTGACGACACTAAGCGAAGTTGAACAGAGAACTGAGTCAAATCAACTCGCCATAATTTGTATACGACCGAGTGAATTCTGTTGGCTTGCTCGCTGTACTGGATTCTGCTTTTCGTTGTACATACAGATACCGAAACTACAAACAGTAAGATGACCTGGCTGAAGAGAAATCTATGTCCGAGTTTTCTAGATACCCGTAATCGGCGTATCTTGTGTGAGTTGCGACACTGCATGTGTACATCTTGGTTATACAAATTAACGGATTGAAATTAACACTACATTCAGGCAGAGTTAATCTATACACTTTGATATGCCAAGGAACTGGAATATCAACACAGTACAAGGTCAGGGAAATTTAAAGTACTGACTTCATTGCTGTATTCCATAAATCCTAATCCTGTGGGAGGGTCCTCTGTGATAAACTTCAAAAATTTCAAAATAGGGCTGCTAGGCTTATTCTAAGGGCTGATTATAAAACGAGCTCCAGTCTACTCCTTGACATACTAGATTGGGATAGACTTGATGAACGGAGGGCAAAACGCAAGGCTGTCTTGATGCACAAAATCCAAAATAACTGTGCACCGACCAGTCTCACCGAATTATTCAAAACAGTTGGAAGCAGAACAGACTACAACCTGAGGGGGGCAGATACCAAACTCTGCTTGCCCCTCCCCAAAACTGAGTTTGCGAAAAAGAGCATCTCCTACAATGGAGCAAAGCTCTGGAACCAGCTTCCAGCTGAATTACGCGAAACTAGGTCGTTGGTTTCTTTTAAGAACAACATTGCGACTGCCTCTCTCTTAAATTGACTTTTAGACTATTTTTTACTATATGTTACTTTACTTTTGTATTTGTTATTGTTACTACTATTTTATATATTATTGTTTATACGAGTTTTTAAGTACATAATTAGATATATTATATACTACGGATGTATTTTTAGCCACGGATTCTATGTAAATCAGCGTTATGCTGTTAGCAATACCGTGAAATAAATTACTTATATATAATCAATTAATGATCTATACTGAATTTCTAACGGACCTGAAACAAGGCTGATCAAAGCGATCAAAGCCAGGACATTGACCATAAATTATTCTGGAACAAATACCCGGAAAAAATAATGTGAATGATGTGAAGGAACTGCAGGGGGTGTACTTTATACACATGCATATATAGTTTATGTTCTAGGAAGTGGAATGCAGTTTATACACATCTGAATAGCCATACCTATAGCTAGCTTAAGGTGTAATATATATTTATTTATACGTACTTTATATATCCTGTAATATAGTGTCCCCAATTAGCTTTACAGCTAAATACTATAGACACTCAAATAAAGTTCATGTATGCATGTATGTATGTAAATGTAGGTAGCTATAGCCTGGGTTGATTTGTGTTCTACACTAACTTCAATTATTGCTTTACACTGGTATACCACATAGCAAAATGTGCTACGAATTCTCAAATCAATGCCATAACCATATAAAACACACATGTATACATATAGCCACATAAGCATCGCATCCAATAATTTAATGTTACACAAAGATAATTACAGTTTTATACCCAGATGCATCCCCTTGTATATTAACTTATAAGTCAAGACATCAAAATTTTCACATTAGTTAATTAAAAACAAGCATTTTTGATCAAGATTACGTACACCGTCCATATCATTGCAGTCCTTTCTCTTTCAAAATATATGTCGAACGCACTTTGATAATCTATGATTACTTCTAGCATTATGAAATAAGCTAATTTTTCATTTCATTTATAATCAATAGTAGAAAATTAAAGAACTAGTATTTAATTAAAAGCTACGATTGAAATAAAGGAACCATGACAAATGATTATAATATGACAACACACATAGGATTGTAGCTAAGCTTGTTTACTTGTGAAATGAGCTGGTGCTTGGGTCTTTCTCAGCTAAAGATGTTTGACACAATTATACATCACTATGCAATGACTTGTGGCATTGAAACATGCACTGATATTTACCCATGGATGTAATGTCTTCTGAGAAGCAAACAGTTTCTGAGAGTGAGACTGAGTTTTGTGTAACATGATGATATCCAAGGAAAAGCCTCATGACAGTACAGAGTACTCCCTGGCCCATACATTTCGCTTTAGAGAACATGCACACATTGATTGATACCTAATTATTAGTTCCATTTGTTAATTGTTCTAGCCATTGTACTGTAACTGTTAATGCATTTAAAAACATCTGGACTCCAAAACTTTAAGATTTATAAAAATAACCGAGTATTGTAAATGGGCAATCAATTCAACCACACAATTCCGCCAGTTGTTGGTATCGTTCATCAGTGTCTTCTGCATAAAAAGAGACGTTGACAGAGTCGTCATTAAAGTGCAAGTAAAGCCATAAAACAACATTAACTCTTTTTTGCTCCAAATTCTATTTCTAATATACTTCAGTTGCCTAAATTAGTTTTCTTCGAGAGACTGGAGCAGCAATTCAACTACAATAACTAGAATAAAAGTTACCCGAATAACGGGATTGATTCATCTTGTGATGTCACAATTGAAAGCTATGGGATTTTATTGTAGTACTTTTCTCTTGGGAGGGAGTTGATTCATCTTATGACGTCACAGGTTTCACGACAAGTAACCAAAATTAGGGATTAAATGTCAGAAATTTTACAAAATCTGCAAGATTAATACCTTTTTGTGGGAAACAAACACAATGGTACAATTGTTTTTTTTATATTTTGGCATGATACTTGCACTATAAGATAAACATTAGCAAGTGGATTATATGGAATTATCATACCATTTTTATTAGGTTTGTCGCCAGGATTTGGGGGTAAAGGAAATGGGGGAAAATGGGGAACATATTTGGAAGTAAGGTCAGGCAAAGTGAGAAAACAAATGGAAACAAAAATGTTTGAGACTCCGAAGCTGAGCACGTTTATATTGTAACACAGTGAGTGACATCCGGTGGCTAAATCTAATCGGGACTTGACTGATGTGGGAGTGAAGGATTGGGGGCAGCCTGATAGGGGATGTTCAGTCCTTAGGGAAGGGGGGCATGTCCACCGCACCCTGCCTCCTATTTGACCCTCTGGCAACAACCCTGTCAACCATGGGCGTCAGGATAACTGTGACCGTTAGTTTTATAACATTTGATCTAAGATTCTTTCCAGTAGACCAGTTCGCGGTAAAGTCCGACATTTTTAAAGGGGTGCAAACATGGCGCGAAATACAGTGTTCGTATGGGAATCGATGGGAATCCGATGCCAAATAAAATCCGTAAAATCGAATTTCCGAAATATTCTTCAGTTACAAACTTAAAATACCAGGTAAAAGATTAACATATCGAAATTTGAGGGATGTAGCTGTGCTGGGAAGCGTGCAATCGTGTTTTCAGTTTTCCATACATTGTCTGTAAAAACGAGTCAAATTTACAGGTCAGGGTTACAGTACGCTTACCCTCAATTATATAAAAATATATTTAGGACCCAGCCAAGAATCGACCCAAATCCTACCCCAACACCGCGGCAAAACGTTACGCGCATGCGTATTTGCTATTTCTTGTCGGCGCGCGGCCGCCCCCAGTTTCCCGCGAAAACCGAAATGAAACAACAGGCACATACCCGTGATTTTAAAATTTCTGCTTGAAAGCATCCATTTGTGAACTGTTTTGTCAAAAAATAAGAAAACTACTTAAAAGCTAAGCCTAAGACTTTGACAGGTTGAAGTTTTCTTAATTTGTAATTCACTGTGAGTTTACTAAGTTATAAAAATATTTACTAAAAAAGTTGAAACCCTCGGTAATTTGTATTTGATAGCAGAGCCTTCGTTCTTTTGGCCAGCGGAGCATACCGTTTTGCCGCGGTGTGCCCTACCCCAACCCCTAGGGATTTCGCTACCGATGAACCGCAAACAAAAACAACTTCATTAGTAGGCGTTACTTTATTCCACTGGGAGCCGCTGAATTACTACTATATGCACATCGGATTCGTAAGAATTCGCGTCCGCCATGTTGAAACTGTACAACTGTGAATTTAACAATTTCCCACGACACAATGAGAAGGCAATGAAAGATGAGAATATGACCCGCCTTTGGAAGGCGAATCCAACATTATGTGATATCACAATGGCATAGCAAATGATGCTGAAAGTCGTGAACGAATCCAACATTATATGATATCACAATGGCCTAGCAAATGATGCTGAAAGTCGTGAACGACTTGCTACGAGCGCAATTTTGCAGTAGTTCTGGATCGGACGGTCGAATCGGATAAGTGTCGCCACATAATCGCATGATCGGTCCACCGTCCAAATACTCGGCTGGTCGGGCCCGACTTAGCCGAAAAACCGACCGTCCGACCCATCCGAGTAAAGATCGGTAAATATGGCCCCCGCTATTCTCCCGTGTTTTATGCAATAGTTTTTCTTACATGAAGGTATTCAAGAAGCATTACCACCATTTTTTCTGCTGTTAGTGTAAACTCTTTATGAACCATTATATTTATTTTTTAAAACATAATAGCCGAATCTTTTTATTTTTGTTTTAGCAACTCTGTGTAACTACACCGTAATGACAAAAAAAACTGGAAAGTGAAAAAACAGCCTAGCCTTCCTTAATAGTCCTGATTCGTACTCGAAAATTACCGCTGAATGTGATGACTGCAGACGCCTTTACGGCTCAGTATTAGACTCATTCTGAAGTTAAATATTCATAAATACCAGCGAGGTGTAAAACAAGACATAGAACTGCCAAGAGCCTACCTCTCTGCATCTGTAGTCATCGCGTCAGTGGTAATTTAGAATACGAAATGACCTATTGTTTCTGACTTGACATCAGTCATGCCCTGTTTGCAATGGACAACACGTTTTTGTCCACTAAACGTTTTATCCTCTCTTATCTACTCCAAGAGTTATCCCACCTGCAATCGTCAAAGTTGCCTTTGCTACTGCTTTAGGTGGGATAATGGTTTCTGGTGTCGTTCTAAACGAGTATTTCTTCAGTATTCTCACGAGTACAAGTTTCATCTCCATCTGTGCAAACCTCATACCAATACAGTTGTGTGGTCCATGGCCAAACGGGAGGTACGTGTACGGGTCACGTGACTGTTTGGCCTCGGCACTGAACCTCTCTGGGTCAAACTTGTCTGGGTCAGGGTAGTTCTTGGGATCCCTGTGGATACTGTACACAGGAACCATGATTCCAGCGTCTTTTGGGATATTTATGCCTTGGATGACGCAATCCTTGGCACATTCTCGCATCAGGAAAAAACCTGGAGATAATAAAAAGAACAAGCAAGTTAGAAACTGGCTCATAATTATAGGCCAATCCTTCCTGATGTCATTGTTTACATGTTTGCATCATAAGCATAAATTAAACAGACTACATCAGTTGAAAGAGATGTTAAACTTGGTAATCACCGAAAATTTGAGATTGATATGTTCAATATTTACGGAGAAATTAACTTTTCAAAACTGTAAAATGAGCTGGGTGGCAAGAGTTGCTGACAGCCATACATTCTTTGTAAATTCTGAAATATTTAAACGCTCATTCCTCAAAATATATTTATCATATCACTCTCAAATTTTCGGTGATTATCAAGCCGTGACAATCTCTTTCGACTTATGGACTCTGTTTCTTTGTTTGTACGTCGCTTGAAGTTTGATGTATGCTAATGAGGAAAAAACGTGAACAAAGATTCGGCTCTACGGAATACAAACAACAGACAGACATATGGTATGTGACTGTACAGACACTAATAATCCTTAATTCCATTACCGACTGGATTAAGTCTTAGAGTCTCTGATATGACCATTTCCAGGTAGGGCAGTTCATGTACTGTGTCGTACGATGGCATCTTGTCCTCATCAGTCCACACGCTGTCAATCTCTTGCTGCAGTTTTTCCTGGACGTCAGGGTTGGTTGCTAGGTGATAACAGACCAGGCTAAGGGTGGTACTTGTGGTCTCGTTACCCGCCAGTAAGAATACGATACAATTAGCGATAATCTCGTCATCTGTTAGTCCTTTGCTTTCGTTGTTGGAGTTGGCTGCGGTGAGCATTAGGTCCAGCATGTCCTGTAAGTTATATAATTATGAACGACAATCAGAAATTTGTTTTACTAGATCGGTCTGTCGGTTAGCGGAAGGTTGTCCGATACTCTGACAAATTTATGCATAGCATTGTATTGTATTATATCGACATAACAATAGTTTAACGACACAATACAATAGTAGAACGATGCAATACAATAAAATACAAAACAATGCTATGCATAAATTTGTCAGAGTATTGGACAAGTATGACACTTTTTAACAACCGTGGCCATATCGATACCAATAGGGTACGATCACATGTACAGTACGGACACGATAAAGTTACGATATGCCGATAACACGCACGTAAAGTACTTGCGTGACATTTGTCACATCATGGTATAATCTCGCACCTTCCTTGTTGACTTTCCGTTTTTCCTCACTTCAACTACTTCTTTGGCAAAACCTCTCAAGTCCAACAAGCGCTTGAAAACTAAGCGCCCTACAGCATTTGTTCTTGAGAATCTCTCTCCAAATGGAAAGATCGGTAAAATCATGTTTGTGATGATTTCTAGGGCGGTGTTGGGTTGCAAGGCGTTAGCCGTTTGAGCCATTACTGGGTCGTCAGGGTTTGTTTGGCAGTCTGACTGGATACCAAAGACAGTCGACAAAATGACATCAAGAGTCAATGCCTGCTGGTATCTGCAAGAAGAATGTTAGATATTACTATGGTTACACACGCATGCGAATAATTATCGCTCACTGAAAGCAATTTTCGCTCTTGCAGTTCTATTTTTCAGCTATCCTTTTTCCAATCAGAATGCAAAGTCAGTGATACCATTCAGATGCCATCGGTACTGAAAGCATGTCAATGGTATACTGAATGAAACTCCTACACCTCTGATATTTTTACCCTGCTAAACCTACTGGGTTGTGATTTTGGCGAGTTTATTAGGTGTGAGTTGGGACCACAGTTACCAGCATGTCTAGATTTGATAACGAATGAAAAGTCCGAAGCTATTTCAGTTCCATGCATGCAATATAGTGCCGGCCGTTTTTGTTCCCTCCGATCCAGTGTTGAAAGGGTTAAGCTATTTTCCAATCACCAAGTTGTGTCTTCGCCCACAAGACGACGTTGTGTCTTAGCTTCTTGCTATGTGTTCAAGGCAGAAACACAAGAGAAACCCCCAATGAAAACTCCTCCAGTGGTGAAAGGTTAAGTATTAATGATTTTTTTGGGAGGGAGGGAGAGGGGGTAATTGTCATCCCCTTGTATTGCCCACTTTAGAAACGAGTAGGGGGGTGGGGTGAGTTCGGTTTCGCAAAGGCGCTTGGGATCGTTACTGAGAACTAGGCAGTCCAACGGCAAGGAATGTAGAAAGGTGCTAATTTTCTATTCTTCTTTCTCGTAATTTCATTGGTTGATACTCATAAATTCAATAGAAACCCATCGAAATAACGCATTTTCGCTCGATAATTTTGGAGGTTTGAATTTATTTTTGATCAAAGTAACTGTGGTTTAATTTCGAAGAATATCGTATGTGGGGAAAGTTATCAACTTTGCGATTGAAAAATCTTTTGTTTTCTCCATTTCCGATTGGCTGGACGGTAGTTGCTTTGAGTTTTCACAGCAAAAATGGCCAAGAGCATAACAAATAGCTTATTTTCTGGGCGTAATTTCTATTGTGGACATCTCATACAGCACTCTCATACAGCAAAATCGTATGTGGGATATGCTCATTGCCGCAAGCCTATTGTTCTTTGCCTAGTTCTTACGCGGACCATTACTTAACATGGCAAATATCGCAATTAACTGTCCCCAGTAACGATCCCAAGCACCTTTGCGAAACTGAACTCGTCCCAGCCCCCTACTCCACCCAAAGTCATGATTTAATATAAGGCCAGATAAAAAAAATACTTGTTTAGCGTCCACCCATTTCAATTTTTCCAGGTAGGGAGGGAGGTTTGTTTTTTCTATGTGAAGTTTTGTCTTGATTAGACATTATTCACTCACCTCGTGTTCATGACCTCTTGTTGTAGAAACAAAATGGCGTCGATGTTAAAATATTTAATGCGCCGGCGCATATTTTAAGTGGTACATGTAGGGGTCTAGGTACAAGAATTGGTGTTCGCGGGCGCATTTACACTTTCTAAAGTTTTTTATGAAAAATAAAATAAAAATAAAAATAGAGGTCGGGGACAATTCTCAGGTCGGGCGGGGACGCTAAACAAACATTTTTTTTATCTGGCCTTAAGCTCGATTTACAATCGGAGCTTGAACCAGTTTCGATAATCGTGTATAGCTGTAATTGCGGAATTTTACTTTGACCAGCACTTTAAAACTTTATTTCCACTTAGTGTATTAAATTCTACAATAATCTGGGTAATTTACCTGAGCATGTCGAAACTTTTCCCTGATTCAGCCACTTCGTCTATTTTCTTCACTAGAGTGTCACACGACATGTTCATCAGTGGAACCATTGCTTTCAGTTTATGAGCACTAAAGGTTGGCGATAAAGTGTTACGAATACGTCTCCAAGTTTCTCCTCTCGCTAAACTCAGTATTAAATCCAGCGGCTCTGGAAGGGTGAACTTTGCCTTTAAAAAAGACAACAAAGAAAAGAGACCAAGAAAGGAATTAAGAGTCACGTCAAACGACTGTTACAATCATGCATACATTGGGTAAGTACAAAACCCGGTCCATGGACCCCCTATAAAATTTTCTCAAATAAAAAAAAAACATATTATAAATTTTGCGAAATGTATGTTATCCTTTCCTTACGATTTTCGCTTCGGTGAAAATGTTTCGAACAACAACTAAGCCTAAGGTCATGCTGACAAATAAGTCTGATGATGAAGTGCGATAAGGCTTCACTTTAACACTAGACGAAAATGATTTAGTGAATAATTACTGCCGTCGCTCTGTCACGCGACGCTCATTTTGGGCATCAGTTGCAATTTTGCACTGCGATACATTGCGTTTTAGACATTTTCACAATAAATTATAGAGGAAAAATAAGCTTCAGAAAGTTCCCATTGTAACCTAATTGTCCTTATCGAGGCAGGAAGTTTGGCCCAAAAAAAAAATAGAAAAGTGTTATTCTTCCATTGAGCTGCCATAAGCAAAGTGACATGTCGACAGAGGACAGTTTCGGGTCAGTAAAGTCGCGCCGTGCATACTGTTTATTCGTCGTTGAGTTTCTCTATTCCCTCCTTGGGAGTATAATTGTGAAATGATTTTATTTACAAGTCTAATTTTACGCCACTGAAATTAAATGTGCGATGTCGGTCGATGTTTCATATATATTCTCATCTTGTATATATTTTTATATATTGGTTTTGTTGCTCCTCATCTGATGCTGCTGATTGAAAAACACGTGTGATTTATTTAATACTATGTAGTCTTGATCTGCCATGACCTGATTGCCTGTATAAGCTTGTATATTATATTATTGAATGTAGATACAGAGGCTACAGTTATTTGTAAAAGATGATACTGTGAAAAAAGTAATTTCGTGAATATAAATACTGATTGATTGATTGCACGACTTATTTCTCAGCACGCATACAGTAATGCTTCGTAGTATAAAACAACTTCTCATACTCTGCCATGTTTCGATTTAGTACTGTATCATGACAAGCTAAAGAACAGCGCTTCTGTTCATTAAAATAACTTACCGGTCTGTTATGGAAGCAGTCGAAGTTCTTGACGAAAACGGCTTTAAGTAACTCCGGTTCACTGACCACCAAACTCGGGAGGTTGAAAAAGTTCATTGCGTATGTCTTGCCACCGAACTGTTTGTGGTATTTGTCGAACAGTAAATGAAGTTGACCCTCTACCCTTATAAGATCAGGCAAGTTGCCGATAAAAGGCCAACCTTTGGGTCCTGGAAGACCCGGGAATTGTGCTTTGACTGTCCTCGAAGCTTGAGTTCCATACCAGTAGAGCACAGCTAGAACGAACAACCCGATTAACAATGTGGTCCAATGGGTCAGCCAAAACTGAACGAGTTCGCTTCCAAGATCTACCAAAAGCTCCATTGAGAATTGGATTGCTTTTGAGAGAACTCTGCAGAAATTCGTCAGAGAAGTTTATCTTGGCCGGCTTGATAGAGGGTCTGAATGTGGGGGTCTATATAGCTAGATATCAGTTCTCAGTTACAATTTTGGCCATTTGTCAGTTGTCAGTTAGCCCTAGTTATAAATCATTACTAGAGAAAATTTACAATGCAATGTTTGACCCACAAAAACCAAATTTGTCAGTTGTCAGTTATTTTTCGGTTGTCAGTTGTCAGTAAAAAATCGTCATTTGTCAGTTACTGACAAACGGCGTTAAAAATAACTGATAGTGAGTTAAACTCATTCAGACCCTCTTGATATGCATGGCTTTATTACGTCACGGGCTCGAGTCACGCAACGTCAACGTCACACTGCCTTGGGCTGTGAAACGTGATTAAAATACAATTCTACTGGTACTACTGAACTTACTACATGTACGCAGTCAAATTATTATTTAATTTTGAAAGCAAACAATGTTCTTAAATTTATCTTGAGTAAGCGTCCGCTATAGCTGTTATGAGTATCACTACACTATCTTACAGAAATATGGAATAAAACTATTGAATCTTCCAACTTCGTGCATAGTACAAAATCCAAGCAGGTGATTGGCTAATATCAATGCTTTATTGGTGACAACAGCACGCTGTACACTCAGTTGGAATATTAAACGTTAGAGACTTGCTGACTGAACTCAAAATTTCTTCATACTGCATTATTTGACGGTCTTCGGCCTCATGCAGTATTACTTTTCGTTCATCGTACAACCAGCGCGTGCCTGTATTTGTCAATAAAGTACGAACGCCAGTCTCTATCCCTTAAATGTATAACAGTAAGCTAAATTTATATACATTGAGGAAAACAACAACAAAAGAGTCATATTTATAGTTCTCGGACCGCCATTTTGAAAGGTAACCAAGCCTTTGGTGGTATCTAGGCTGGAGTTAGGTTAGAGCCTTGAATCTAATTACTCGGGCTGCCTGTGGCAGCAACGAGTTTTTATTCCGTGTAGCAAGCGTTCTGCGCATGCGTTAAAGGTCAAATTCACACCAATCAGATTGCACTGTGCTGGTCACGCAACAATCGCCAGGTTAATTTATTTACACAATTAAATACAGTAAATCAAGATGGTGAACGACGGCGCGAGGAATTTTCTCTCAAATTTGGAGTCCCATCTCTCAAATGTAAGCAGTTTAATGTTTTATTTAAGTTCACTCGTGCGAAAGCCTTCCAACAGGCTCAGGATATTTCAACTGGCGCTCTTGTTTGAGGTACGTTTCGTAGGTAATACACACTCGGCACAGAATATGATGACCGAAGCAGTCAGTTCAACTCTCACGGTATAGGTAAACAAGACTCCTGACTCACGGCCGAGGTTTTGGTTCGAGAAATTAAAGGCTTCCAACAGTTCCCTTTATAGTTCTGTAATATAATGATCAGACTGCAGTTTGGGGAAGGAGGGTAAAAGCTTTTAAATAGAGATAAACAAAACGGGCATTTCAGTTAATAAGGCTTTAGTCCTATATGGACGCGATCAGCGAGCTGCGATAATAAAGAGCCGCAGGGTAGAAAGAACAGTAGAGAAATATAGTGATAGCTCCATCATAGGTGGACAGGATACAACTTATAATATGGGACAAATATAAACATACATTTGAGACACTCATCTATTAGTACTCTGAACCTGCAGAACAGCAGACTAAATTAGGACCGAATTCGCATTTCTTTCGATAAAAAAAAAGGATCAATGCCTTCAGCTGCTTCAGTAAGATTCCTAGTCATATCAGTATTAATTAATTAATTAATTTATTTTTGACATTCGGACACAAGGTCACGGGAGATGAAACAATAGGACTCGAAGTCCCTTACAAGGTTTGCCTCCACGCGAGCACCGGTCAGTGATGGTGGAAAACGTAGCAAAATATATATATATACGAAAAGTTAGAGCGTAAAACCTAGAACAGCTATAGTTCCAGTGATAAAAGAAAAAAACGCAAGCACTTATCAAAGCATAAGAGCAGCAGCTTAACATTTACAGACGGATGATAAGTTAGGACGACGACAAAGCGGACAGATAATGCGCCAGGTTCGAATGTTGTCGACGTCAAAAGTAGATAAAAGTCTGTTGGAGAGTAAAGATTTAAGACGAGTCTTAAAGGCAGCAGTACATTCTGAAGCACGGACAGTTAGAGGTAGGGAATTCCAAAGAGGACAGATACGCACGAAAAAAGAGTCACGGAACGTAGAAGTACGGGCTGGATGGAGAGATAGATCCAAGCCAGACGAGCCTCTACGAGTCCTAGAGCTAGAGAAATGCAGGAACTCGGAGGTGTCAAGCAGAATCTCGCCTTTTGTACAACGGAAGAGAAATAAAAGATCAAGATATTCAAGAAAGAAGGAGATAGGGAGGAGATTAAGATGAATGAGCCTTGATTTATAATCTAGTTCGAGACCGCGCAAAATGACGCGAGTAGCTCTTCTTTGTACTCGCTCCAAATTACGCAGGAGGTATAGATGGATCCAAAAGAACATGGCGACCAGACTTGGCTAGCATAGGTAAGGTGAGAGCGTACAAGTGAAATGTAAAGAGTTTTTTGAATATCATGCGGAACACTAGCACAGCAATTTCTACGAAGGAAACCAAGCATTTTGTTGGCTTTGGATGTTATGGACTGGATGTGATTAGCCCAATGCAGATCCTTAGAAACCTGAACGCCAAGATCACGAGCTGAACTTACAGTGCTCAGAATGACACTGTTTAAGGTGTAGGATCTGGCTGGGCTATTACGCTTACGAGAAATGCGTAGGGTTTCACACTTGGTTGGCTGAAAAGTGAGTTCGTTATCGGAGGCCCAGGCTGAGATGGAGTATAGGTCCTGTTGAAGATGACTTACGTCATTTGAGGAGTTAATAGTCTTGTAACATTTTGTATCGTCGGCAAACATGGCAACACGAGAAAATGAGAGACAGCTAGGAAGGTCATTGATATAGAGAAGAAAGAGAATGGGGCCGAGCACGGAGCCTTATGGAACGCCAGAACGGACAAATTCCCAAGGACTTGATGTACCGTTAATTATGACACGTTGCCGGCGACAAGACAGGTAGTCAGTGAACCAGTTAAGTAAAGGACCAGTAATTCCGAGGGTTTGCAGCTTGCACAGCAGGTGAGCGTGGCAAACAGTGTCGAAGGCACGAGTAAGATCTAGATAGATCACATCAATTTCAGCACCGCAATCGAGGGATTTGCCGATGTCGTGAAGAACAGCAAGAAGTTGCGTAGTACAGGAAATACCTTTGCGGAAGCTGTGCTGAAGAGAAAACAGACGGTCTAGAGAGAATTGGACAAGTCTGCGAGCAACATATTTTTCGAGGACTTTAGAAAGGATTGGTAGTAAAGAGATTCCACGATAGTTACGGAACAGTACTTTCCTACCCTTCTTAAAGACAGGGGTAAGATCTGCGTCTTTCCATGCAGTGAAGAAATTTCCGGACGTCAGTGAAAGGTTGAAGAGATCGCAGACGGAGGAGAAAATAACGTCTGCGCACTCTACAATTATGCGAGCAGGTAGACCGTCAGAACCAGTAGATTTACTAGTATTCAGGCTCTTAAGGTCAGATAGTACTTCGTTCGGAGATACAACAATCTCCGATAGAAATGGGAAGCCCGCTGGGTAGGCGGAGTCAGAGTTAACATCTGGTAAAGAACAGAGAGAATGATCAGTAAAGATGGATTGAAAGTGATTGGAAAAGGCCTTAGCTTTCTCCAGGTCAGAGGTAATTTCAGTGTTGTCTTCTAAGAGCATAGTTTCTGGAAAAGAGCTGCCTTTTGATTTGGTCTTGAAAAAAGACCAAAATGGCTTAGGATTAGAGTTGATTTCGGAAGCAATGAAACTTAAGTGAGCCTTACGGCAAGCGCGAATCCAATTCTTAACGTTTTGGCGCATCTTTCGAAATTCTTCGTGAACAGCTGGGTCGGAAGAACCGCGAACTTTTTTCTTCCAAAAGGACTTTTTCTTCTTAATCGCGTATGCGAGATCGCAATTTATCCAAGGCGCGCGTCTTAAGTTCTTAATTTTGCGCTTGGGAACAAAGGAACTGACAGCTTCAAAAAGTTTAGTTTGCCAAGTATTTAGACTAGTGTCAATGTCACCCCCTAGGGGAATAGATAATGAGTTCAACCGTAAATAGTCCCGAAGGGAATGGTGACTACCAAGCATTGTTGCTGGGGGAGATGTAAGAGTGACTCTAGTTACTAGAGGATTACAAATGAAAGTGTATTTCATCTTCAGTAACAGTCTCGGTAACGACCTAAGGTCAACTGCATCACTTAATAGTTTTAAAATTAATCTTAAAAGAAACACTGAACTACTGTAAATAACTGAATAGAATAAGTTAATTAGTATAAGTTAATTAGTTTTATTATTACTATTATTATTATTATTATTATTAGGGTAGAATAGCGTAGTTAATATAAGCACGACCACATCAGCAACGCTGTAAATTTTTCGTGGGTAAATAAATATTATTATTATTATTCAATCTCATGTGGCCCGAGTGAAAGCCCATGCAGATGGGCTCTTGTTAGCATGATAATCAAAAGCTATCCATATTCATAGAAAGAGGGTTTGTATCAGTGCATATTATAAATATAGATTATTACTCGGGCCTGCCCACAGGCAGCCCGAGTAATAATCTATATTTATAATATGCACTGATACAAACCCTCTTTCTGTGAATATGGATAGCTTTTGATTATCATGTTATCGGAGTTTTCCAAGTGTTCATTTTCGTGTCGAACAATTTCGCCGTCAACGAATCAGATTGCACTGTACACGTGAACACACACGTGGCCACCATGTCACGCGACATGTCTCGCGGCGACCATTTTCTCTTAGCTCAGCGAATGTGAAGCGAGGGGTGGGTGTATTGGTTCTGTTTCTGCTAAATAATCCACGGAAACTGAAAGAAAATGCGTGTATTTCTACATCTGAGTGCCACCGGATTGAGTGTTGTATTGTTGATACTTGTTAAAGCGCTCTTCTTACCAGTTCACGTGACACTGAGGTTAGCCTTTAGGTGAGTGATTTTGATTGTGGACTGTTTCAGTGTTGGATACTTGAATCAGTATATACATGTATGGAGAATGAAATCAAAATGAAATCAAATTAAAAAGTCTAAAAATACATACAGTCAATCTCGAAAACGTTTGCATAACATTATGGGATATCTTCGAAAATAATTGCATATATCTAAAATATATAAGTTGACGGCATTTAAGCCTTAATATATGCCAATATAAACACAGTATACCATTGCACGATCAGGCCTGAAATACGTTCTTCAGATGCCTCTTAGGTCAGACTTATTGTAAATTAGTTTTGAAGATATCCCATAATGTTATGTATATTTTATTGCCATTATTTATCATTTGTACTTACAGTATATATGTATATTTGAGGACAACGTTTTCGAGATTGACTGTAAGCCTCCCCGGACAATACAAGTATGAAATATTTTAACCCTTTCCTCTTTGCTCCTTTTCCCCCTATAACCAACACTTTTTTCAGTTGGCTTTTTTTTATGACCTTCCATTGTTTATAGGGTTAAAATAATATGACCTTCCCCTTTTGTCCACTCCCCTCCCCCTGCTAATTTCTGACCAGTTCCTTAATACTTATTTCAACTCTCCAAACAAGCAGACATGTATACAGTCCGAGTTAAGGCTGCACGCAGCCTCTTGTTACATGTTAAGAGGTTGATAGCGAGACTTCGAGCGAGTGAGCGATATCATTATGGTATTAGAAAAGAGTGAATAAAAACGATATTAGGCACTTAACATGTATTATTTCATTTTTGACACGGTTTTCTTTGTTCTTCATAGGGGTGAAACTCTTGTATAAACCCGTTGAACAATACACTAATTAAATAACAAATCCGAGGTTTATAACTGTTGAAGGGAGGTTTAAAACTCAGATTTGCTATTGTTATTCGATAACCTTTATTTCACTAATTAAGATCCCCGTTAATTTTTAAATGATATAAAGACCTTGAATATCTAATGAGCTACATAAAGGTTCTTGAATACCTAATCAGGTCCTATATTGAATTCACTTGAATGTTAGTGAAATAAAGTTATCGAATAACAATGAAATAAGTCAGTTAAGTACCTCGAACCTCGGCATTCAGAATATCTGCTTGCGAATAGGATTTTTATGTCTTTGCTCCGCTCAGTGTTTTTATAATAATTTATTTATGAGGGGGAATGGGATATGGGGAGGAGATCATTCGAATTGCTTACCCCCCTCTTATCACATTCAGTTGTCACGTGATCAACTGAGTCACACGCTTGCCACTCGTGTCCGTTCAGCTTCGACTCGACGTGTTTTTGATATTCCCTCCTCCTCCTCCTGTCCACACTCATATTTCTTGTATTATGTTCTTGGCGTTTTCAGTGCCCTCACCTTTACTGGGCTACATTACGTGATCAATAATTCTTAAGTGAAATCTGATATCTGTCAGATAAAAAAATTAGTCCAACAATGGTGTAATACATGTCATTGCCCAGTAAACCGAGCGCAGGCAAATCAGCACTTGGAGTAGCTATATAGTGGGTAAAGGAGGGAAGACATAAACACATTTCGGGGCTCAAAAGCATCTTTCAAATGAACTTTGTTCAGAAAATGTATTAAAATTTTATCAAACTTTTTCTGCGTTGAGAACGAGCCCCTCAAAGTTGGCCCCTCCCTTTACGGAAGTGACGTTTTTTTACGTCACTTCGTCTCACCGGAGTCTCGAGGCTAACTTGAGCCTTTGTAGGATTTTCACACGCTCGGAATTAAAGTAGATTTTCATCGATATGGCAGAGCCATTTCATACTAGAACAAAACTATGATGAAGCCGATATTGTAAGAGAAGTTCAGAAGACTGGGAGGATGACTGAGAAAAGCATTACACAACAAAGAAACTAGTAATAAGTATGAAATGGTAATAGCAAATTAATAATATAATTAAAGTGTCACGACCATTTCTTTTGGCACTTTTTTTGTCTTCAAAACTGAGGACAAACATAACAGTGGTGGAAATATCCAACTCCGTGAAAGATATTGCTAAAGGACCAAACTAAACTATAAATTTGTTTGCAGAGTACTGGTGTGTTCGAAATAGTTCGCGATTTTAGCCCAGCGGTTTGCTGTTGTGACATCATTTTCTCAACACGTCACTATTTTAAACTGATATTTCTATTCTAAACTTTGTTCTTTTCTTTCCTTTGTGGGAAAATAGTAAACTATTGTAGCTGTCATAGCCACAGGAATGGGTAATGGCGGACATAAAAGGGACTTTAAAGGCTGGTTCTCGTATAATCGTCCCGATCGCTTGAACCTTTTCTTCGGTGTGAATCGAAGCGTAAATGAATATGCAGAACAAACGAATCAAGCGATAGGGACGATTTGAGAACCAGCCTTAAACACGAAGTTCTGGTATAAAAAGGGGAGCCCAGTGGTTGGTCACCCTTCAGTTGTCAATCGGCCTTTGTGGAGTGAACATCTGCGTGATGCTCCGCTTGACTGCTCCCTAATGATTGCTTATCGCGCGAAATTCAAATGAAATACAAAAATGTTTAACTTCAGAGTAAGGGCTACAGAGTTCGTAAACAGTCATAAAATACCATTGGCAGTCATAAACGGACAACTATCTTCCCTCTGGTCACTTTTCTTTATGGTTTGCTTAATTTTAAACCTTAAAACTCTAGCATTTCAAAGGAGAGGCTGATATGCTCGCTTGCTTTCTTCAATGCTCAGCAATCTGAATTTTAAATTTCGAGCTCGCCATGCGTGAAGAGAGGAGCTAACCTATTTATACCGGAACTTCGTGTTTAAGCAACCACGACGAAAACGTCTACGACGACGGCATAAAACAATAGCCTTAATTACAAAATACGATAGCCAGACGTGAAAATGTAAGCAGACGTCGCCTACATTTCCACCGTTCTCTGCAAAAACACAACGTGAAACCCCAAATTGTACGTTTTGAAGAGAACGCGAACGTAAGAAAGTAAATCAATCCGTTTTTCGTTCGGCGTGAACGGAACTCTATACTCATCCCGAGAGTTTTAATTCTTGGGTAGATGAAATGGATATAAAATACTTGTAATTAGATAGCTGATCGTTTTAATAAATTAATAAAGAAAACCTATTTATACTATCTGAAATGAGCCATGAATTAGCTGATTGGTTATAAACTCGAACCACTTTAGGTTTTTGTAATATTGCTTCTTGTAAATAATACTTGTGCTCCTCTGGTGATAAGGTATAGGTCCGAATCTTGTTATTAGGGACTTTAAGCAACCAGGACGGCGGGACGTAGAAAAGTGTTTTCTCCCGAAATTTGGTGTCTACTATTTCCCTTGTTCGCCTTGAATTGTTTTTCACAACCAGATTTTCGAAATAGTATGACACCCCTTCCACTGGACAAGGTATTCAATCCCGTTCCCGTTTACGCTTTTTTAAGACTTTCTACCCGGTAGAAATCATCTTGCTTTTCGACTCTCTGTAACTCGGCTTCGTAAAATGTTCCTTCTAAAAGTTATCCATGATAGTCCTTTAAACGAGACAGGTGGCTGTCTTGGTATTCTTTCAGATATGGTAAATATCTCTTCGGTCTAGTTTGGAAAATAACCTAAAACAACGATAACGCGTGTTTTATTCTTTACGAATAGAGTGTAGCCTGGGAATGACAAACTATTTGTTTTTGCCCTTCCAATTGTTAGCTTATCCAAGTTAAGCAGCATTTGTCAACAAGAAAAACATCAATGAAACATAAATCAGTGTAATATTGTAACACGGTACATTATATCAACCCAAGAACTGAGAAATAAGAAAGTTATCAACTCCGCGACTATAAGGAAAACGAACTGTAAATTGGTGTTTTTGAGATTGAATAAACTTTGTTTAATTTATCTGGTGGTTTGTTTTTATTCGTATGGTAATTTAGTTCAGTTTTAGAGAAGAATTTACATCTCAAGAGTTTTTCTCAAAACAATAGGCCCTTCAGTTATCGCTAATCCCTAAGAACAATAGCAGAGTTGATCTAATCAACCATACCGGATTTTGTATACAATTATCTTACGAGTTATCAACTGTAAAGGAAATTTAGAGCCTATCACGAGTAGTTTGTTCTTACTATTTACGCTACAAAGGGGTTTAGATATTGCGAGATATTTATTACTTTTTTCATTCAACTTCGAATGTATTCAGGGCCGATCGCTCCTGGTTTTAGAGACGACTCCAAACAATAGGCTTCAGTTGCCCAAACATACCCGAATAGATCGATGACCTCATTCACAGAAATAATAGATAATCCTCTGAGTTAATGAGATTCCACTTTATTCATGAAGCGCCTCACTTTATTCATGAGCGCCGCACTTTGTTCATGCGGAAAGACAATAGAACCGTGACGTCATTGAATTAATGACGCGCCACAAAAATTAGCATAACACCCTAAAAATTAGCATAACACTCTAAAAAGGAGGCTAATTCCATCACTCTCTACTACTAACTTTACGTAACAAATACGCAAAAATATCACAATATGAAAATTTGATCATTGGAGCGTATAATATAAGGTAAGGAATTCCGCAATCTAGTGCTTCTATAAAGTATACTTATATATTAATTATCTTCGAACAATTTCTGTGTAAGAATAATTCAGTAAGATAATTAGGCGGCCTCGTTTGATCTAATTAGGTTCGGCGCATGAAAAGTTCGACATTGAATTGGGTCTTAGGGGTAAGCCTATTTTTTCCTTGTCGAAAGTTTGCTCTATCCCACTTTTAGCCTGTAACGTTCTGACTAAATGATGCGACAATTTTGGTTCAAATTTCGCACGGTCAAAGCAAGTAAATTAAGCCTGTGACGTCAGTTGATTTGCTTTTCTCACTGTAAACAAAAGTGTCTGCAAATCAACTGACGTCACAATTGCGTCCCAGGTTCCATAAAATCTGTCGCATGAAATTGGGTTCAAACACGTCACGGAAAACTGTTTTGCCGCGATTTCTTTCCAAAATCTCTTTTGGGATTATATAACTGTAAATAGGTTTCTCTTAAAATATATCAAAAAATAATTTTCAATTCATATGCACTTTAAGCTATTTTTAATGATTTTAAATAATCAATTATTTGCCCTGACCATGTAATATATTAGTTGTTTTTGTTGTTGTAATTATGACGATATATTATAACGAAGCATGCACGTGATTGATTTGCTTCATCTCATTGGACAAACTGCTCACTTAAATTCACTCTTTTCACCTTTGTGGCCATCTTGGATTCGAAGCGAGGTAATCCTTTGTTTTTGCCAGGTTAGCCTCGTTTTGACTATCCCTCACACCTGGCAAAAACAAAGGATTGCCTCGCTTTGAATCCAAGATGGCCACCAGGTGAAAAAGTGAACATTGAGTGAATTGTGTATGAGTTTTTTTATATTTGTGAAAGATTTGAGTTTAAAACCTTGGCCTACTGAAATAATTTGCTAATGGCCATAAGTTAAAATTCAAAACAATCACACTGTGCTATTACTGCATGCTATTAATATGAGTTAAGTTCTAGATGTTTCATACTCGGATTGTGGGCTTCCTGTGGCAGGTGAGGGAGACCCAATCCCCCTCTTCTTCTCTTTTGCCACAGGAAGCCCAAAATAGAGATGCCTGCGGAGAATGCTAGTAAATGCACCGATGCCCTTTTCCACAGTCCTCAACATGCACACGAGAAACGTTAAGACAAATTGGGTTTACGATGTGTTTTCCCTTCGTTGCACACCGATGTTGATTGCCCCGATAACAGAGAGTGTGTTTTTGACTCCTGTTTCAGGGGGAATCTTGGTCTTAGAAGTTGCTTTGATGTGGAATCTCTTCAAAATCCTGGCAAGGACGAGTTTCATCTCCATCTGTGCAAACCTCATACCAATACAGTTACGCGGCCCATGGCCAAACGGGAGGTACGTGTACGGGTCACGTGACTGTTTGGCCTCGGTATTGAACCTCTCTGGGTCAAACTTCTCTGGGTCAGGGTAGTTCTTGGGATCCCTATGGATACTGTACACAGGTATCTCGATTGGTGTTTCTTTAGGGATTTTGATGCCCTCGATAACGCAATCCTTCACACATGTACGCGTCAGCATAAACCCTGTCATTAAAGATAAGTGTTGTTATAGAGTTTGCTGAACCCGTTGAAGTCGTTTGAATTCATTCCGAGCAAAATGAATGCACAAATTGGGACATGACGTACCATAGAGTTTTATGTAATAGAGATTAGCAATAGATGATACTAATGATGTTTTTAAAGCTGGGCCTGAACTTCAAGGGCCTGGTTGTTAGAAGCAAGGGTAACTTTATCCCTGGCATAGCGCTCAAGTCTGTAATTGTAATATGTACAGTTTAACTACGGGGTACTGTTTACCCTTGCTTAGAAAAACCGGGCCCAGAATGACAGCAAAACAATAGTGTAGACCGAGTTTTACGTTTACTAGAGAACGTAAACGTAAAAACGTAAATCATTCGGCATTTCTGTTCGGCCTAAGCCCTTCGGGTCCAAATTTCGGGACCCTTTTTCACGTTCTTTCGTCACAGCCGTCGCTGTCCCGGATGCTTAATCATGTCCCTTCAATCAGGCATACAACTTATTCCTCTCACCTGGTGGGTAAAGTCTTAGAGTCTCTGATATGACCATTTTCAGGTAGGGCAGTTCATAAACTGTGTCGTACGATGGCATCTTGTCCTCATCAGTCCACACGCTGTCAATCTCTTGCTGAAGTTTTTCCTGAACGTCAGGGTTGGTTGCTAGGTGATGACAGACCAGGGCGAGGGTGGTGCTTGTGGTCTCGTAACCAGCCAGGAGGAAAATTATGCATTGTGCAACAACCTCATCATCTGAGAGTTTCTTCTGGCTCTCATTATCTGGATTTGCTGCATTTAACATTAAGTCAAGCATGTCCTATGGCGAGAGAGATAAGCATACAGAGAAATACATATGCCATCATTTAAACACTATACATGCACTTTTTTATAATAATAATAATAATGCAATTTATATAGCGCCTATACATTGCTGTTCTAGGCGCTTTACAATGGAATAGACTTAATAAATAATAATACTAAAAAATACTGAATAATTATAAATTACTATATTACATATTAAAAATCAAATTAATAATAAATACTACTAATGCTTATAGAAAAATATGACTTAAAGGATATAAAAATAGCACCGTTAATTTAACTAATTACAAATTGTAAGCAGCTTTAAAAAGATGTGTCTTCAGCCTAGACTTAAAAATAACTACATTCTCACTCGACTTAACATTTAGTGGCAATGCATTCCACAGTTCAGGAGCAGCTATGGAAAAGGATCTATGTCCATAGGTCTTCAAATTGTAAATAGGCTTATTAAGGCGTAACACAGCATTGGATGAACGGAGTTGTCTACGTGGTCTATATAACTCTAGCAACTCCTGCAAATACTTAGGTGCTAAATTATGTCAAGCCTTAAAAGTAAGTAAATTAATCTTAAACACAATCCTCTGTTCCACAGGCAACCAGTGAAGCTCTTTAAGCGTGGTAGTGATGTGATCATGTTTACGTAAACAAGCTATAACACGCGCAGCTACATTTTGCACGTATTGAAGTTTCATAATCTCATGTTTTGGCAGGCCGTATAAAAGCGAGTTGCAATAATCCAACTTGGAACTAACAAATGCATGAATGAGAACCTTGGTAGTATCGAAACTAAGATATTTCCTAATTTTAGCAATATTTCTAATGTGGTAAAAGCCAGACTTAACAATACAATTAACTTGGTAAGACATGGACATAGTGTTATCAAACACTACACCAATATTACGCGCACGAGAAGTGTACAGCAAATACAATAAGGGTCCAAGGACGGAACTCTGTGGCACAGTCAAGCGACCGCACAGTGGAAGAGGCATCATCGATCTTAACAAATTGTGTACGATCAGTCAAATACGATTGGAACCAAGATGCGCGCATGCACAGGAACGAGTAATCGGAGTTAGGTGGATTTTCATTTTCGAATGATGTGTGTTAGATCGGGATATAATCGTACGATGGTCACGTGAGTTTTAGTACATGCCCGTATCACCCTCATTTCTAATAGCAGGCGGCTCAAACTTTGACAGACATGGTATTGGGTCCCCGGCCATGAATCACTTAGTTGTGATGTCGTAACGATGACTTCATCGATTACGTGATTTTTCTCCCTCATTTCTAATGGCAGGCGGCTCAAATTTTGACAGACATGCTATGGGGTCGCCATAAATCACATAGTGGTGATGTCGTAACGATGACGTCATCGGTCACATGATTTTAAGTACATGCCCGTATCTCCCTGACTTCTAATGCCGGGCAGCTCAAACTTTGACAGACATGGTATGGGGTCCCCATGAAACAAGCGAAAAGCGATCTTGAAATTGACGGCCGTCTTTGGTCGCTAAGAAGCCCTTTATCGGAGAAGACGCTTCCACGCTTTCGAAAGGATTTGGTCACGCTGTAGATATGCCGCTTTCTAAGTTAAACATTCCGAAATGACTTATAATTTGTTGCTGTGAAGTTTCTCTTCTGTCTCTGTGACTTATAATTTATTGCTGTGAAGTTTCTCTGTCTATGTTGCTACACTAATTCAAACCGCTTGACATTATAGAAGTTATGTTTATGCTTCTGAAGTTCGGACCCCAGCTAGTAGTTGCTACTGTGAAAGTGTTGCCGCTAAATACTGATCCGTTTACCAAATTGAAATATTGCTAACGGGCGTCTGGGCCATCTAATTTACTACAAGAACACCAATTCAAATCGCTTGACATTATATCAATTATGTTTATGATGTTAAAAATAAGCTTCCGGTTAATTTCGGAGAAAACGTACGCTTTCCCAGGCCAACATTGTATATGCGACTTGTACCGGCCATGTAGCTAGATGACCAGATGACGATGGATAAATAAAATTATTTCAAGTAGTTCTACTACAACTACCGACAGACTTCATGTTGCATATGTAAGAACTAGGATGGTGCTTGATTTGTGAATTCATTCCGATAGTCACGGTGCACGGTGACCGTAAAAACGGCACGAGTTCTACATTTTAAAAAGTTTTCAACGCAGACTATTGAATTTTGGTAGGTTGGTGTATCGTAAACGGAATATAACCTGATAATTTAAGCTGTGTTAGTACCATTATGACGTCACAATGACGTCATTTACCCATTTGTAATACGTTTCTTATAACTGTTCATTACCTCTAAAAACGGAGTCGTATATTGTTAAAATCGTCTCGTGATGAGAATGAAGGAAATGAAAACCCAATGTCGCTTGGTTAAGGAAATCAAAAGTTATGAAAGTTTGAATTTTGCCAATGTTTCCGCCAAAATTTGGTGGGAAATAAACAACACAAAGCATTTATGAAAACATCGCTTCATTCATCTTTTAGAGTTTTAAATACTGTTGCATGACATTTTGTCCAATCATAAAACACGTTGGTGGCTAAAATCGTATGTTTTTAGAATTTCATTTTTTTTGTCCATAACCGGCTTAAAATTGAAGTCATATTTTCGACAACGTCATTATGACGTCATATTATTTTATTCATGTCATTAAATTAGAAAAAGAGCCTTTGAGTGATTTCCGAGTTTTATTGATGAAATGCACTAGTCTGGCACTCAAAAAGTCACATTAAAATACAGTGAAGGAAATGTTGTTTCAGCAGTTAATATCGCTAGTAATATAATTCCGCATGATCCCAACTTCAATAACTCAAGCATGTTAAGGCATGGTTTTTGAGCAGTTCTGATAAAACATTCAAAAGTCGCTATCTTTGTCATTGGTGTATGAAATACCCTATAACTTTGGAATAATACGGTAATCGTGTGTCTTAACATTTAACATGAGTATATTACACAGGAGTGTTCCTGTGTCCTTGTGTTGGCCCCTGACACAGTAGATGTGTGTCTATTTATAGTCGCGAAGTTCTGGTATGCGATTACGTTCTATTTTGTTCTCTTGCGCTTATTATTTTTTAGCAGTTTGAACCGTGTTAATTACACTTTCTCAGCGCATTCTCATTGGTTAAAAGTGACGACCTTTGTTTCTTCTCGCGGGAAACTCTATGCTAAAAATAACTCTACCGTCTACAGTGCTGTGTGACAATATAATGTGGGAAAAGGAACACTCCTCTTTAATATATTCCTGCATTTAAGGATTGGTATTTTGGTGTTTCGAAGGTCACGTGACCTTAAGGCTGATAAAACAAAGAAATCAAAATGGGGTGGCGAAAGTTATTGTTTTGTTTCAGATTTTCGGTTCGAAATGTTAAGCTTGTTATAGGAAATGAGAATGCGTCCGGAATGGTGGACTTTTTACCACTGAAGAGGATGTAAATGGCGAAAAATGAATCGAAGAATAGGTCACGTGACCTGTTTTCTATATTTTCGCCTTAACAGTCTATCAGGGTCAACCATTCCGGACTGATCTTTAAAGTCAACCACAAGTGTAATCAGATAAACACAAAATCGTTACTTAAAATATACAATATACCACCCCGTTTTAAGTTTAATTTTCAACATTTTGTGATCACGTGGTTGATCACGTGGTTGGTCACGTGATAGACATTTTACCAAAATGTTATATTAGGACGACTAAAAACGCTGAGATTAGTTATAACCACTATTATTCTCGGATTTGAGCAAATTCAAGTGAACAAAATAGCTGTAGCCTCGTTTCATGTTCAAATCATGCCTTAACATAATTGAGAACATTTCCGGTTTCGGCCAGTTGAAGATAATCTCTTTCCTATATCTGTCTTGCTGGGTTTGCAAAAAAATAGTGGGATTTTTAGAATTGAAAACTGACAGAACATATAGCAGCAGCCTAATGCCCTGACATATACGAAGGCTGCAAGGCTGAAGCTCTCTGTGTTACCTTTAACTGCTACACAGGCATTCAGTGAAACTAATCTCTGTAATCTCGTCACACACTACACAAATATATAGGCTCTGTCAACAACGTCCACAACACAAAATAGCTATTAATTTTAACGGCCCTGAAACAACCATAGGGACTTATCAAAGTCAGGATCCACACTACGATTGAAAATATCTCCCAGGCGTTCCCGTCATGCGTGTCATGACAAACACATCGAAATAGCCACGATACCACGACATTTGTGATCGTCCGTCCTTGTCCTTGTTTTGCGAGCCAATGTTTGGATATTTTAATTCAGTCGATCGAAAGGTTTTGGAGTACTTTGATTAGTCATGAAAGTTTCACTCACCGTTGGCGCATGCTCATTACGAAAAGAACACGAATGCTGCAGAGCCTTCTTTTCTTCTCAAAGAAGAAGGCTCTGCTCGCAGGGTATGAAATACTGTTTTCCTGCAGGGAATCACGGGAAAATACACGCCGTGGGATCCGGCTAAACCACACGGATGGAATTGGAATTTAGCGTGTTGGTTTTTGAGGAGGGAGGAAAACCGGAGAACTGTCGGAGAAAAAATCTCGGAGCAATGGCGACATGATAAAGTCACATGACTAAAATAAGACAAAATATACTATACTAGAAGTAAAGCTCAACAGAAGTGCCGAGGAATGTGGGTTCATAAAAGCCAACTGTTTAATTATCAGTTGGGAATACTGGAAAGTGAGGAGAATTTAAGGGGGAGCTTTACCCCAAATTTGGTCAAATTTGACAACATTTTGGAATAATTTTGTCAGTGTTGTTATTATTCAGATGTATACAAAACCATACATTTTATGAAAGGTCAATTCTATAATTACTGGCAATATGTAATATGATCCCTTCAAACCAGCAGGTCTGGAATGAACTAATTAATTTTACAGAACAAAGATGCCCCACCTACTTTTTTTGCTTGTATTACAATATATTCAAGCCCAAATGCACATGCTAAACTTTGCCTCTATGAGCCATTTTGTGAATAATTATTTTGGTTGCTATGGTAACGTCATGAGCAAATACGTAATGTTCAATAACATTTGAAGTAAAAAAAATATATTCCGAAAATGACTCATAGAATCATAGATACATAGCACAGCTACACTTATGCAAAATTTGGGACTTTGTCATTAAATTGCTACAGAGAAAAGAGGGGGGGGGGGGGGGAGCAGCTGCGGACAATCGGAAAATTGAAGCTTTTTTTTAAATGTTTAAAACTGAAGAAGGTTTTAACAAGTTATAAAATGTGTGTCAAACTTGACCAAATTTTGGGGTAAAGTTTCCCCTTTAGCCTCCTCCGCAGGCAACTCCTAATTATAATCGAGGGGAAAAAGGTGAAACCGGGCTTCCTGTGGTAAGAGAGGGACGAGCAAGGGTCTGGGGACGAAACTTCCAGCTTCGGCGCTTGCCGGATCTAAAAACATTAAGAGTTGCCTGCGGAGGAGGCTACTCCCCCTTAAGCGATTCGAAGCCGAAGGTACAAACACATTATTGGTTATCTGATTCTAAATATTTCAATTCCCATCATCACAAATTGTATAAATTTAGATTATTAAATACTTATAAACTTTGGTTATGTATATCCTTTCCTGTTCTTGGATCTGGGCGAAAGACTACAAGAGCAATGGCCTCGATAAGAAATACCTCGGAGATCTGTCTTACAAGGAGTTCAATTCGACTATTAAAAATAAAGCTCGTTTTGGAATTCTTCCCGAAACCGAGCCCCAAGATGAAACAATAACGGTCACCTCCCGAAAGAGCGATATACAGTTCATTTCTCGTTTATCTCCAATCTCCAATAAATCAGTGATGCTGAGAAACGTTGAAGTCAACAAGAGTGACGTGGTTGAAGCGACAGACCACATACCCTCGCTCTAACTGACCGATTCAGTTTGTACATTTGTTGTCCCAATTCAGAACATGTGACAGCTCTTCAGAGGATTCAGTGCTTTGTTTTCCAATTAGTGAAATTTGTACATATCCTCATGGGATACAGAAAAACAAGAAAACATTACTCAAGAGAAAAGTCAGGTGACTTGAATTGGGACAATAAATGTACAAGCTAAATCGGTCAATTCTCCGCTAGCTTTCCAGTAGTTTTCGCTCCTCAGCGTAAAAGCAGTCGTCTAAAAACAGAGTACTCGCATTCCTCAACACTTCTGTTGAGCTTTACTTCTGATATAGTGCTAGAATTCGATGAGTTAATTGCAATATTCGACATATCTGTTTGTGCTCCAAGTAACGATCCCAATCGCCTTTGCAATACTGAACTCGCCCCAATCCCTTACTCGTTTCTAAAGTGGCTACCGGTAATTGACCATTTAACTTGTAAATTTGTTGTCCCAATTCAGGTCACCTGACTTTTACCATAAGTAATGTTTTCTTGTTTTTATGTACACTAAGAGGAAATGTATAATTTTTTCTAACTGGAAAACAAAGCACTGAATCCTCTGGAGAGCTGTCATATGATCTGAATAGCCCACTTCTGAGATATGCCTCACTTCCTACATACAAAGGAATCAATACGAGGCTCCGTGCATAATGCTCCGTCGTTCGTGACAAGACTACGGCACTTCTGTAGTTTGTCACGAATGATTGAGCATTATGCACGGAGCCTCGTATTGATTCCTTTGTACGTTGGAAGTGAGGCATATCTCGGAAGTGGGCTATTGGGACAACAACTGTACAAGCTGAATCGGTCAATTACTGTCTACAGGAACTCTAGTTCATTTTGAATATAGCGCTGTACCTTCCTAGTCTGCCCCGACTCCTTCCTCGCATTGATGAGTTTCTTAGTAAAGCTTCCCAAATCGTACATGGACGAGAAGAGAAATCTTGCCGACGCTTCAGTTCCAGAAATCTTACTTCCAAATGGAAGGAGAGGCAAGAGAACTCTAAAAATGAACTGTCTTATGCGACCTGGCTGCATGGCATGTATTGCTCTGGCCATCACAGGATCATTAGGGTCTGTCTGGCATTCTGACTGGACACCAAACACTGCTGATAATATGATCTCCAGCGTCACTGCCTGCTGATATCTGGAATAACAGATAAGAAATAGGAAGTTAAACTAGAAATCAGGCCTACATACGACTTATTAGATGACTTAGCAGGTATTATAGGATGATATTTTCGAGTTGTGTGTAGTGTTTTTCCAAGCCCTGCATGGGTAAGTGTTTCGTGATGTTATATTATCAAGACGCCATTACAATTAACCTTGGCTTTATTCCAAATAAGGAAGTGCACACGAAAATGTGAAATTATGCAAATATTGAAATATCTTCCCTCTTATCTTGCTGGACTAAGGTACCAGAACCTTAACGTAGTACATCCCTTTCATAACCTAAATCACACAACTAAAATAGTCTGATATTTCTGGTCTCTGTTCATGTTTTGACGGCCTCGTTCTGATTCTCTGCAACTGAGTTGGAGGTGTTGATGGCTTCTCTGATGTTTGCTGGGCTGTTTTATGCTTAGCTGCTGTCTCGTCACTGCCTGCAATCCCGTGTTTGTCAGGACTTGAGGTGTCATTGTCTTGTGACGTCACCTGCTGTACTCTGTGTGTCATGTTCGTACACCAATCTCGGCAGTTTAGTCTCTGTTGTGCTTCTGCTCCGCTGGCTTGACGAATTGTCTAAACCTACGTAGGACTTCCTTGCCTGTTTGAATGAGGTATGATTTTCTATGCACGTACTCGACTTCCATTGTTGATGTCTCTGAAGTGGTGTGACTTTGACTTCTTGTCCAGTCTCTAGCTCGGGTAGCTGTTTTGCTGTGCGGTCGTAGTAAAACCTAACTCTTTGCTTCTTAAGTTTCACCCTTTCCCTCTTCCACTCCCTCGACCAATTTTGGGTACAGCAGACAGGTTGCTGTAGGCAGCAAGGTCGTCAGGTACGTCGCGATATGAGAGTCTGCGCAGGCTGGATGTTAGGCCCTCTTTAGGCGTATTTCGGTAGTTAAGGAGGGCTGACCACGGATCCTTTCCACCCTTCAGTGCTTTCGTGAACAGATACTTGACTATTTTAACAGAAGACTCTGCTTTTCCGTTTGACGTTGGATTATGCGGAGACGAAGTTACGTGTTGGAACTCCCCTGGTGAAACTCTCGACTAACTAGCCAACTCGAAAGCTTATGCTACTTTGGCTACTGTGCACAAATACAAAAATGTATAGTAACTGACCTCTAATATTATTTTAAATTATGCTATGTCCTTCAATTTCTTTATATATAATTTCATCCAATAATGTAAATAGTACAAAAAATAAACTTGAACTTGAACTGTTGTCGGTTATTACAGTCTGGGATCCCGTGAATACTGAACTTCTGTTTCAAAAACGTAATGACTGATGTGGATGTTGTATCGGGCAGTTCCCCAACTTAATGAAGTTAGAGTAGTAGCCGACTAGCTAGCGTAATATAGTCTTTACCATGAAGGTAAATTAGATCTGCTCCAACCCTGCTCCGTGGACGTTCCGGAATCTCGTGCATCTGCATTGGCTGGTTGGGGTTTCGCGCTTAGAACTCGGCACAAACTTAGCGTATGGCTACTGCTTCCTTGATATCATTGTTCATACCCAGCCAGAAGACAGTCTTTGGCCTTTCAAATGCATGACTCTAGCTATACCTGAATGGCTTGAGTGGATTCTCGATATAGGGTTTCTGCCCTTAACGATTTGGTGACGATGATCCTCTGGTTCTTGAATAGTACTCCGTTGTGTATTGTTTGCCTTGTTCGGACTTCGGGTCCGTTCGCTAGCCCCTCGCTCTTGTCCCTTTATATTGTATTTTAAGTGTAGTGAATATTGATTAAAGCCTCTAAATAGATAGATAGATAGATAGATAGATAGATAGATAGATGGGATAGATGGATAGGATGGGATAGGATGGATAGGATGGACAGGATGGGATAGGATGGATGGGATGGGATGTGACGGGATAGGATAGGATAGGATGGGATAGGAAGGATAGGAAGGATAGGATGGGATGGGATGGGATAGGATGGGATGGGATAGGATGGGATGGGATGGGATAGGATGGGATGGGATAGGATGGGATAGGATGGGATGGGATGGGATAGGATGGGATGGGATAGGATGGGATAGGAAGGATAGGAAGGATAGGAAGGATAGGAAGGATAGGAAGGATAGGAAGGATAGAATGGATAGGATAGGATGGGATAGGATGGGATAGGATGGATGGGATAGGATGGGATAGGATGGGATAGGATGGGATAGGATGGGATAGGATGGGATAGGATGGGATAGGATGGGATAGGATGGGATAGGATGGGATAGGTTGGGATAGGATGGGATAGGATGGGATAGGATGGGATAGGATGGGATAGGTTGGGATAGGAAGAATAGGATGGGATAGGATGGGATGGATGGGATGGGATGGGATGGGATGGGATGGATGGTATGGGATGGGATGGGATGGGATGGGATGGGATGGGAAGGAAAGGATAGGATAGGATGGGATAGGATGGGATGGGATAGGATGGGATAGGATGGGATGGGATAGGATGGATGGGATGGGATAGGATGGATAGGATGGACAGGATGGACAGGATGGACAGGATGGACATGATGGACAGGATGGACAGGATGGGATAGGATAGGGTAGGATGGGATAGGATGGGATAGGATGGGATAGGATGGGATAGGATGGGATAGGATGGGATAGGATGGGATAGGATGGGATAGGATGGGATAGGATGGGATAGGATGGGATAGGACAGACATACAGACATATATATATATCTCCTCTCAGTAGTTCCAGTAATCTCTTATGGGTATGGCGGCTTGATCTCTGAACTCTGGCCATCCTGTTAGAACTGTATCTTTGAGAGTCTGTGGAACTACATCTTGGCCTGTACTCTTTTGCAGTTCAGCTCGCTCGTCTTTCTGGTGCGATCTTTATTTTGTCGAAGAGACTCATACTCTTTAGCTCCAAGGCAAGCACTTGAACTTCATCCAGCTTTTCTCCTGTGTCTTTGTGTAAGCCCTTGAAAGGTGATTTGCAATTCCAGCATGGTTTGTAGTTAACATCTACATTGTACGTTTGAAGCCTTAAAACAATATACGCTGCACGGTGCTGATAGGATCGATTTCCTAAAGATCGACTGTAAATGTTTGTGATCTCATTCCACCGTTAGTTTGTCCTTGCGGGTGCGATACGGGTGAAATCATTCACATCCGAAAACTACAACGAGATACTCCTTCTCGAGCTAGGCGTATTTTCTTTCTCTCGTGCTGGGGTGCCCAGATGAACTGAGTTTCTTTTGCTGTGAGATTACGAAGGGGTTTGTGCCACATCGGAGATTCTGAGTAAGAACTTAGATAGATAATTAACGAAGCCGAATCTATAGATGGTGCATCTCTTTCTTCTCCTTGGGTCTTGACATCTCGTTTAACGCTCTAACTTTGTCCGAATCAGGTTTGAGTCCGTTCTTGCTTATGATATAACCTAGGAACTTTACTTCTGTTTTCTTGAGGCTAATCTTGGTTTTGTTTAGCTTCAGATCTGCTTGCCGCGCTCTGTCTAGAAGCCTGATCAAGTTTTCATCGTGGTTCTTTTCCGTTTCCTCCTGGGTGTTTCCCTCACCTATACGACTATGATATCATCACGCAGCACTATTACACCAGGGAGATCATATAATTCTCGTGTAACTCAGTTGCTGTCAAATTCTTCTTTGATCCTCATCCCGAAAACAAAAGCAACTACTTGTTTGCCTATTCCATTTAGCGTAGACACCATTTCAATTGCGTTGGCGGTTTGAGCCGAGTCTGACTCCTTTGCTTCACCTTCTACAGCATGCACTTGTTTTCTCTCATTGGACTTACATACAGAATGATGCAAAGTGATTCATTCTCAGACTCTTGCGACATTCTTGACCAAACACTGGACACTGATCTTTTCTTCTGGGGCTTCGATCGCCCACAAGAAAAGCTTTTCCATTTTTTTTCGGGTTTTATTGCCTCTCGAGATGACTTTTATTGCCTCTCTTGCTTTGCCGAGTTCTATCGCCTTAATTAGCGATAAAAATCTCTCATTCTCAGCATTCTTTTTTTCAGACGCGGATTTCGTACGCCGATGACTATTCTGTCTCGGATCATCTCGTCGGTTAGAGAGCCAAAATTACATGTGGATGCGAGCTTTCTTAACCTGTTTACGAACACATCAATGTTCAATTCTGCCTCTCGTACGCTAGTGTGAAAGGTATATCTTTCAAATATCACATTCGTTTGAGGTTTGAAGTACTTCTCTAACTCGTCCAGGGTTCGCTACGCTTGCTTGTTGTTCGCTCGTCAATCTAAGGTACTTGAAGATTTGTAAACACTCTTTCCCATCACTGATCTTTACGTTGCTGTTCTTACCTTACCATCTCGCTTGTCCAGTTCCGTTGCGATTTCATATAGTCCTTCCATTGTTGGCGGAAGAACTCCCAGTTCGCTGCAACATCTCTGTCATTACACCATTTCACTAGCTCCGTATAAGGAAATTTGGCGGTATGTAACCATGTGTTCCGGCGGGTATGACTTGAGGTGAAGGTTCGGTGCCGTAAGTGAATTCTGCTTTACTCTCTTATTTGTATGTTTAGCTGGATTTTAACTGGTTTTGCGACAATTAACCTTGGCTTTATTCCAAATAATGAAGTGCATATGAAAATGTGAAATGATGCAAATATGGAACAGTAAGGAAAATGCGAACGAGTATAAAACCTAAAAATAAAAATAAATAAAAGGTTTCTAGTGATGATTTACACGTGAAAGCCATAAAATCAGAAACCGGTTAAACCAGTACTGAAGATATCGAGTGTTGACTGGAATACTGCTCCATATCTGCCCGTTACGTGACGTCACGGGCGTATAATGAAGTACAGTATATTATACTAAATAAACTGCAAACTATCTCTTATTTTTCCTTCACATGAAGAATGACTTTGTAACAGGCAAGTATCCCAATCTGGCGGAGCCATATGAGTATCAGTGGAAATAGGAGATTATATACGAATCAGGGGAGGTGAGGGAGGGAAGGGAGATTATATCAAATGCAAGGTCTTAGTATTTAAGTAATGGTTCGTATTCTTGGGTTGCAATCAATCCCCAGATATTCAGACGACAAAACCGTGGCGGCCATGTTGGAGGACATAACAAAAGATGCTAACGAGGAATCATTTGTAAATGTCCTCCAACATGGCGGCGATGACGTCACGTGCAACCCAGCAATAAGATCTGGAGCAAGATCTATTGTTCCACGGCAATAAATGTGATTTCATTAACCCCAAATAGAAAATGGTTCAATTATATACTAAAGATATCTCTAGTGGTGTTAATGTTCTCAAATTAAAATGCATGAAATCGCTCGTTGTGTATATGTTTTTGATTCCAAAACAAATTCAGCCAATAGAAAGAAAAATCCAAATAGGATTTATTTCTCTCTGTTTACATAGTTACAGATTGTCCGCTTTAATCATTTTCTTTAAAAAATATTGTGAAATCAGAGTTCTTTCTTATTTTTAGGAGGTTTATTTCTGTTTAACCAATGAGATGTCAAGTTTCAACAATAGAAAAATTAACACCTTTGTGCATTCCTGGCCGTTGAGTGCTCCTGTTCTTACGCGAACCATTACTTAAAGGGAAACTGAACCCTAAGATCAACCCAATGTCTATACAAACATATATTCGAAATAAATAGGTTCTGCTATTTAATTTTTCTGTGTTGCGCGTCTAGGAAGAGAAAATCCGAAAACCTTGGCCTTACTCACAGCCTGTACAGACGCCGGCTTGGTATATAACGTGTTACAAGATACAATGATACGGAGATACCAAGATACAGTGATACGGTGATACGAACATCTCAAATTTCCTTTTTTTAAGCGGACGCGAAATGGCCCCGCTAAATACAGGTTTCTGTATGAAACGGACTGTTATATGGGTCACTTGAGCTCTTGCAGCCGTGGCGTGACGCTAATTTAACGGTATTATCTTTCAGCATGACTGCTTTGTCTGACTATTTTGTTATTTAATTTTAACTTTTGAACGTTACGCATTTAACATTGAACTTGTTGAAGAAAGGTTTTTGCAACACAAATACGAAATTAACGCTGAAAGCTTTATTCTCATTGGCAACTAGATTTAGGGACGGAAAATTGAGGGAGAGGGGGCCCGTTTTTTTTTTCGAATTTTTTTTACGACTTCTCGGTTGCTGCAATAATTTGTTCTGGCATCAGAACCTTGCACGATTTTTTTAAAGTTTCGCCCTTGCTTGATATTGCAATTGGCTCGCTCGATTATTTTCTGTTTTCTGTGCAAACATTTTTTTTGTTGTTATTTGGGGGGGGGGGGTGGGGAGGGGGATTTTGAAAATTTTCCGCGATCCCGTTTCTCCGATCTAGTGAGATGACTTTCAGAAGCTCCAACTAAAAAAATATTTTATGGTTGCTTTGTCGCATTTCGGAGGAATCGTATTACAAAACCGTGCAGGGGAATATCAAAATTCGATTTGGTTATCATGCTTTCGGTGAAAAGGCGAAAACATAAATCCGATTAGATATAAGGGTAGATATGCGGGAAACACCGTCAAGAGCTCTCTTTTTAGAATTTCCCAATTCCCCAACAAATTTTTGTTTTGCAGCAGAGTTATCAATTGACATTGTGTAAAAAATTCAGACAAATCGAATCAATTCTTCTTGAGTTAGAGCTTTTTAAAACTCTATTTTGGTTGAAAATCGAAAGCGTAGAAAATAGCCCAAGATTTCCCGAAAATGCAATGTTCATTTCCGATCAAAGCTACGCGCCGCATCGAGAATATTTTATAGCCGGTTCTAGTTTTCTTATGACTTGGAAAATGGAAAAGACGAAAGGTCCTTGAGGGACAAAGCCAAAGCGAACACCTATAAATGAAAAAGGAAGGGCACAGAACTGCTTATAAATGCAATAGAAACCCATCGAAATAATGCATTTTCATTCGATATTTTTGGTGGTTTGAATTTATTTTTGATCAAACTAACTATGGTTTAATTTCGAAGAATATCGTGTGTGGGTTAAGTCTCAAATTTGCGATTGAAAAATCCTTTGTTTTCTCAAAAACCGATTGGCTGGATGGTGGCTTCTCTGCGTTTCCACAGAAAAAAGAGTCAATAGAATAAAACATACTTTATTTTCGAGATGTAGTTTGGACTGTAGATACCTCCTAAAGCACTTAAGGCATATTCAAGCAAAATCGTATGTGGGGGAGGCTCATTGCCGCAGAACAATGGATTCTACTACAGTTCTTATCTGGGCCATTACTTAATAGTGTTTCCATCTAAGCTTTCTTGGAAACAAATCTTCTCTCGGCTGGTTCCTATCAATCAGATCAATTCTTCGTTATGTTCAGATGTGTAAACAACGTTTACATATATTTTTTGTCTTTATAAAATTGAAACTTGATGTCCATTTCAGCAAAAAAATATGTCTGTTCATGGTCACTAATGAGGCTTACAAAGCAAAACTTTGTACAAAAAATGGTAGTTATTGTAAGATAAATGGTTTGATTAGCATCTTTTGTAAAGAACGCTATGTCGAACGTTTTTTGCCCTAATATTTTGCCAGATAACCCAAAATATTAATCGAATTAAAAAGTTTCTCGGACAAAGAAAAATGCTGAGTCAGCACTTTTTCCGATTTTCATCCTTAAATATCTCTCTTAAACGTATGGGTACCCCATATTTTCTTTTCTGAGTTCAAAAGCTCCTTAGGGGGTTCAAACAATCCATATAGATTTTTAGAAAACAAATTGGTTTGTAATTAGTAGGCACCGTCCTTAATTGACCTGCTGTCAATCAAACAGAACTTTTTACTTCCGGTTAAAAACTTCCTTTTGCGTACTGATTTTTTTTAAACAGTTTTTGGTATGTGAAAAATTGCTGCCAAAACTTAACTTGAATTTCAGCCGTCTCCTCCGGTTCGTTCCTCTGAACTGACGGCTGAAATTCAGGCTAGCCAAAACTACATTTCTGTGGGAAAGTATTTTCCCTCCATTTTTAAAATTTAAAGGAAATTTGAGATCTTCGTATCACTGTATCACCGTATCACTGTATCTTGGTATCTCCCTATCATTGTATCTTGTAACACGTTATATACCAAGCCACAGACGCCTCAAGTCTCGTAATTTGTGACGTAGAATATGGGGAATAAATTAGTTTTGCCATGTGGCCCCGACATTGAATAGCAGGACTAATTGCGGACCATTGTGTTTTCTTTGTGCTGGAGGTGTGATCGTTCTTCCTTGGTATGTGTGACGTACGTTATGGGGAAATTTGCACTGAATTGAGCCGCCACACAATATAGATTTTTCAGCGGAAAATCGAACTTGGAGACTAATTTTCTCCTCATAGACGCGCAACACATAAAAATAAAATAGCATAACTTATTTCTTTAGAATACATATTTGTAAAGACGTTGGGTTGATTTTAGGGTTCAGTTCCCCTTTAAGGTAATAATGTTTTCAGATTACTTGACAATGTCAAAACTCTCTTTAGTCTCTGCCGCCTTGTCAATCTTCTTTAGCAGTGTGTCACATGACATGTTCATCAGCGGCACCACCAATTTCATCTTATGTGCACTGAAGGTTGGTGAGAGGGTATTGCGGATGCGTTTCCATCTCGAGCCTTTTGCTATAGACAAGAAACTATCCATTGGTTCTGGTATATCAAATGGAACCTGCATGGACATCGAAACAAAAGCAAGCAGGCATTATATAAATACAACTGTATACCTACTGTGGTCTTTCACTGGATTTATATCACTTAAATAAACAAGTTTGAATGAATCATTGGCCACTACCAAATTGAAAAAAGGACTGGGTCGAGTTTGTAAATCTAATCTAATAGGAGATATTGTAGTTGAGTCTACGAATAGCAGTTTCAGCGGTATTGACCCGAACGCCTCACTTCAATGTAATGAAGCGCCATTGAAACCATCATTCTTACACGACACCAACACCCTCCTAAACAATCACGACTAATTTAGATACACAGTTTGAATAGCACTTCATTACATTGAAGTGAGGTGTTCGGGTCAATACCGCTGAAACTGCTATTCGTAGACTCAACTACAATATCTCCTATTATAATCTAATTAAGAAATGAACTCCATCATAAGAAAGAGCACATTGAAATTAGTAAGTTTACCAAATTTGGTTTCATCGTGTCATCGGATATGATGATCCAGCTTTCAAAAATCGCAAAAATAAGAGACGTTTGTATGGATTGGAAGGACAAGCGTCCTGCAATCCATACAAACGTCTCTAATATTTTTGCTATTTTTGAAAGCTTGCTTAATTGAGTTTCTAAATACCAAATCATGCTCAAACTTGGTATTCTTACTAATTTCGAGGTGCTCTTTCTTACTGCGAGGTTTATTTGTTAATTGAATTAACATTACAAACTTGGCCCCAGTCTTTTTTTCAATTTGGTAGTGGCCAATTATTTATGTTATCCATCCTTACAATATTATAATAATTATAATTTATTTAAGGGCTGTGTGCAACAAGGGCATAAGTGACTCCTGATCACATTCTAAATTTTCCCTTAGAAAACAAAGAATTTGAACAAGAATAATTTAGAATGTGAATGTTCTATACTGCTTTGACTGTGTCCTAGCTATTTATAGTATGCCAGACCAAATGGTATATCCAAGATGCGAATATGTAATGTACTTACGAAATGAACTACCAGAATATAAAATTGAACATCATTCTATTTTCGAAAATTTTGATGAAAAGTGTCAAATAAGAGTTGGGCACTATAGTTTGGATCATGAACATAGGCAGCATGCACAGAAACATGTGCAACACAATGTTTGGTAGAATTAACTAGACATGGTAGGATGGAGGGTGGTAAAGGGGGGGGGGGGGGATTATGTTTCACAGAAAATTAAATGCCCAGTTCATGACTCCTGGATAATAAAATGGCCATTTCACAAGGAAATGAGCCTGCAAATGAGGTCACGGCCCATCCCATGCCTCTTGTAGGATCAGCGTTATTTGAAAACAAAGAAGAAAGGCAATCACAAATCCCACACCTTTGCCAGAAATCACAATTCATGGTAAATCAATTACTCAATTCTCATTTCACAAACCCCCAAAAAGGCAATCCACGGGTCACGGAAATTAAACAAATCATGATTCATGGGCAAATAAACAGCTGTTTCACAATTAACGAAAAATTAAAGGAATTATTTGCCTGAAAATAGGAATTTTATGCCTTATCCCCTCTCTATTACATTAATTTCTCTGTTACCTTTAGAAATAAACTATCATGCATTGGTCACATGTGGTATGGACTAAGGGGTAGCAATTATAAACACACCCCCTCTGGGGGTTGTAACAATGGAACACACCCCCTCTAGGGGTCAGCAGTCTTCGGCCTCACTCGCAAGTAGCTGTCAGAAGCAACAAGGTCAACTTTATTTTCCCACCTCCTCTTCTTATCCATACCACACATGTTACGCAATCATTATATTTAAGAATTATATACATCTCAGTAAGGTGATTTTGGCGTTTTTCACGCCCTCACCTTTGCTGGACAAAATCATTAATTTTTATTACACAAAGTGTAAATTAAATTATTTATGATGTATTAAAGTGGCTATGTGCAATAGCACATTAAGCCAGATTAACCCAACTATACATGTCTCATTCTTAGGTACTTATGGGTGTCCAGCAAACAGAGCTAAAAGTCATAAAAATATACCCTATTCCAGACTGAAACCGATATCTCCCTTCCGAATTTCAGAAAATTGATACTCTGTTCCAGACCAAAACGATATCTCCCTTCCGAATTTCTAAAAATGTATACCCTATCATGACCCCATATTCCAGACCAAAACGGAGGATTATATACCCTGTTCCAGACTCAAATGCTCAAAAACCACTGACTCTGTCCAGCAGCACGTCCCTGTATACCTTATATAAGGGAGTACCTCGCCCCCAACCGGGATATTTTGTAGGTAATTCATACAAAAAATACATTTCAGTGGGCTCCCTGTGCTTAAACAATTTTGAGTCACGCAATCTGTGCACGGATCGATATTTTATGGATCTGTTAGCATTAAAAGGGAAATCTTGCAAGGTTTTCTTTAAAATGTCGAGTAGCATTGACTCTATTGAACAAGTATATCATTAGTTAGTGAATAACCGATGTTTTCAATCGATTTCTACTTACGGGTCTGTCTTGAAAGCAGTCAAAGTTCTTGACCATAATCGCTTTCAACATTTCAGGATCACTAACCACCAAACTCGGCTTGTCGAAGAACCAAAGTGAGTAAAGTTTACCATATTTCTTGTAATATTTGTCGAAAAAGAAGTGAATCCCGTTAGTTAACTTGATGATCTCGAAGATATGACCGACAAACGGTAGAGGTTTGGGTCCTGGAATCCCCGGGAACTCAGCTTGGAGTCGACGAGAAGCTTTCGTGCCATACCAGTAGATAAAGAAGCCCAATATAAGCAAACCCAGAAGAAGTGTTATCCAATGGGTCGTGAAGAGCTGCAGAATATCGCTCCTCCAATCCATAAGATACTCCATGTCTCATAACTTGCGTGCATTCACTTCCAAGATTTTATTGCATCTTGTGTCGCAACCGCTCGTTCTACCGGAAGTCACGAGCGTTGAGGTGGAAACTGATGATAAGGGGGGAGGGGTAAAAATAATTCAACTTTTAGGGTTCAATGTTTCAGCCATAGGGCATAGGCAAACCCACACCGCGGCCACACAGCGGGCAAACGTCTGCGCATGCGTCAAAAGTCTTGCAACAACAACCTATTCCAAAACAAATTCAAAGCGAGCCGGCGGCCGTCACTGTTCACAAACCCGCTTTCAAACCTTGAGAACTTCTTTGGTAAATTACGAAAATTTTGGGTAAACTCACAGTTTGAAGTTTGTTCAATTTCCCGTCGACTGTGAAAATGAAAAGCTTAACTTTCACGTATTTTTCTTAACTTTTTGGGGTAGAAGTTCACTGTGATACGTTTTAAGGTAATTTGCGCGGGAAATCTGACCGTAATACGCACGCGCAGACGTTTGACCGCTGTGTGCACCGCGGCAAAACGGATATGCTCCGCTGGCCAAAAGAACGAAGGCTCTGCTATCAAATACAAATTACCGAGGGTTTCAACTTTTTTAGTAAATAATTTTATAACTTAGTAAACTCACAGTGAATTACAAATTAAGAAAACTTCAACCTGTTAAAGTCTTAGGCTTAGCTTTTAAGTAGTTTTCTTATTTTTTGAAAAACAGTTCACAAATGGATACTTTTACGCAGAAATTTTAAAATCACGGGTATGTGCCTGTTGTTTCATTTCAGTTTCGCGGGAAACTGGGGGCGGCCGCGCGTCGACAAGAAATAGCAAATACGCATGCGCGTAACGTTTTGCCGCGGTGTGAGGCAAACCAGTCTTAAAAGTTGGGGGGGGAGGGGAGGGAGGGTAAAAAATGACAAATTCACAAAAAGTACGTAAAACACGTTTTATTCTCGTTTTCACTTCACAAACAATATGTAAACACATTTTATTATAGTATTCACTTCATTATTGTGGTTTGCCTATACATAGGGTTAGCCTCCTCCGCAGGCATCTCTAATTTTTGAAGAAATCAGATTATGGGCTCCCTGTGGCAGGTGAAGAAAAGAGAGGGAGATTGGAGCCCCTCCTCTTCTCTCCCGGAGTCACAGGTAACCCAATTCACGATTTTTAAAATCTGATTTCTTCAATGCGGAGGAGGCTACCATAGGGTCAAACATTTTTAATTGCAGTGATAGTAGGGACGTAGCTACAGTGCCAATCTATAATCCATACTATCATATGAACATTTGAGAGTAAATACCGAAAAATCTGTGAGAATATTCATTCATGAAAAAAAAAAAAAAAAAAAAAATGCGCGGAGAGACTGGAACTAATAAGGAGCGGTTGCATAGGCGAGGTTACAAACCAACATGGACGACGGAAACCATCGATGTCGTCGTCCGTATAAGCTACAAACATGGAATTACAAATAAAGGAAGTAGACAATTCCTGAGTCTTCTTTTCTCTAGGGTTTCTTCACCCCCACCCCTCCCCCCAATTATTTTTTTATTTTTACAAAAAGTCACTACTGCAATATTTACCTTCTCACTAACTGAAACCTCAACCGACGCTGTCCAGTCAATGCAACAAATAAAGTTAGTGGTCTGGATGGGATATCACCGTGGGGAGGGGAACTCCGGTACCAAAATGACGGCGCTGCTCGGCCGTCATTTTGAAAATGACCCCTTAAACGTACGCATAAATTATAGGAGGGTTAAAAACCATAACGAGTTTGACCCGGCCCTAAAAGGTACGCATAAATTATAACTATAAAGTGATTCTTTACGTATACGTTGTAAAAGAACCTTAAAATTATAATTTTGAACCCCTAAAAGGTACGACTTGGGTTACGAACAAGACCCCTAAAAGGTACGACTTGGGTTGCGAACAGGACCCCTAAAAGGTACGACTTGGGTTGCGAACAGGACCCCTAAAAGGTACGACTTGGGTTGCGAACAGGACCCCTAAAAGGTACGGTTACGAGAAGTTTACCCCTAAAAGGAGCGCCGGGCACCCCCGTCAGTTCAATATAGGGAGGTCCCCCCGCTAGGCTCAGCCACAAGTTGTTCGGCAACTTTTCATTTTTTCGGCAACTTTTCGCCTTTTCCGGCAACTTTTTGGATTTTTGGCAACTTTCTCTTAAAAGAGCAACTTGACGTGTACTTTTTAGCAATTTTTATATTTATTCAAAATGTCAGTTATAGGTAACACAAATATTTGATATTTAGTACATTTGATGGGACACAACACAGTCCAAAGGTCAGTGAGTCAGCGGTTTAATACACGAGCTAAAAGAAAATGGCGGACGTAAATATTCCAACTCTTACAGTTCTGGCCTTAGCTTCCTCACTTGACCTCCTCGAGAAAGCTAAAAGAGCCGGTGCAAACATAAGTGCTCCAAGTAGGGCTTCAATTAGTCAGCAGCGTAAGGTACAGAGCAACCCATCTTTGATTGGGAAAAAAACGAGCAACACGTTATACCAGTGCTATGTTGCGAACTATGAGGGTCCGTTCTGGTCAAAATTGTCTCATTTTATTCAATGATAGACGAGTTAATTTATGTTTATGGTGTGCCAGATTACTTTAGTTTACCATATTAAATTCACACTGTGTATTTTTTCAGGCTACCTGAATTAATTCACACCGTATGTGATTTTTTTTCAGGCTACCTGAATTAATTGCTCAGAATGCCCAGAATGCCGTGCAAGAAATTCAACGAATATCGCGTTTAGTAACCTCTACGCAATCTTCCAATGCTTCAGCAAGTGCTGTGGTGGCTCCAAGCGAAAGTAATTCGTCTACAAACAGGAGTGCTTCGCAAGCAGTCGTCCAACAGAACATCCAGAGTCTGAACACTTTGCCATCGTTGGCCAACAATCCTTCTGATAGAGCAAACAGTTCAAGAAGAAGAAATGCGGTGGATGAACTTCGAACCCGTTTTCCAACACTTCAATCCAATTCTCGAGGATCTTATCTGCCCAGCGCTCGCAGTTACGGTTCTCGTAGGAGAACTCCAGTCGGTAGACCGAGCAGAGAAATTCGTTGAATTTCTTGCAGGGCATTCTGAGCAATTTGTGAAATTTGCAGCCGAATTTGGTCGTCCATATAAACTCCAACACAATTTCAACAAACCCGGGAAATCTTATCCCGCATGGGATCATGGGAGGAAGTTACTCATCTCGCAATGCATGACGGAACCAGTGAATTAATTCAGGTGCCTGAACAAATTCACACACGGTGTGAATTAATTCGGGTAGCCTGAAAAAAATCACATACGGTGTAAATTAACTCAGGTAGCCTGAACAAATTCACATACGGTGTGAATTAATTCAGGTAGCCTGAAAAAAATTGAACACAGTGTGAATTAAATAGGGTAAACTAAAGTAATCTGGCACACCATAAACATAAATTAACTCGTCTATCATTGAGAAAATGAGACAAATTTGACCAGAACGTACCCTCATAGCGAACAGTATGATTGAGAGTGTTCATAACTATAGCTATCAATTATGTAAAATTGTTTAATAAACACTAATATATATATGTTGTTGTTTAATCAGAAATATGCTAACAGCAGTGCGTCATTTAAAAAATAATAACTCCCGAGTAATATGTCAACAAAATTAGCAACTTTTGAACAATTTTAGACTGAATTTTAAATTAAGTTGGGAGCAACTTTTCGGCAACGTTTTAAAATATGAGCAAATTTTTGGCAACTTTTGCGAAAAATCAGCAACTTTTTCGATTTTTTAAAGTAACTTTTGAGGAAATTTTTAGCAACTTGTGGCTAAGCCTACGCCCCCGCATATCATGCAGGCTATTAAAAGAAGCTGCGATGATCATAACATCCTCTGTGACCTATATTATAAACCTATCAATCAAAACTGGTATATTTCCTGATGACTGCACGGATGATATATAGCGTAAGTGTCGCCTATTTATAAAGAAGACACCACTAAGACGAACCCTAATAATTATAGACCAATATATCTGTCTTACCAGTCGTAAGTAAGTTAATAGAAAGAATCGTATAAACTATTTAACCAATTTTATACATTCATGGTTCATAATAATTTATTGGCAGATTCACAGTTTGGCTTTTAATAGGCCACAGCACTCATGACAATGCTGATAGCTCTCCTGGATGCCACAAATGATTGGTATCACAATATAGATAATGGCTTCCTAAACGGAGTGCTATTTCTAGATTTTAAAAAGGCATTCGACACGGTGGACCACCAGATATTACTAGAGAAACTACAGCTTTATGGAGTAGACCCCCTAGCTCTAAAATGTTTAACTTCAGATCTCTCGGCTGAACATCAACAAAGAACGTTCGTAAATGGGGCCCCTCTCGGATTCTTGCCCATTATCGGGCCTTTACTGTTTCTAATTTATATGAATGACCTTCAAGCTTGCTCTCTTTCTGCAAATACGAAGATACATGTCTCACTATAGCTGTACGAGATCCGATAGTGTTGCAGTCTAAATTAAATAGCGGCCTTTGGCCGGCACGAATCAGAAATCGAAAGTGTTTTATAATATTTTTTGTGTTTCGAGTTGGTTCAACACGTGACATAGTCAACCAATCAGATAGTCATTCTGCGCGACTCAAATGAGGCGCTCTTAAAGAGCCTATACGTCCATTTTGGATTCATTAAAATCGATTCATATTACATCAGAAAAAGATTGAAGAAGGAACCTTAAAAAAAGGAGAATGTCCAACTATAAAAGTAAAAGGAAGGTTTTTCTTTAAAATTACAAATACTACATGCTAGTTTTTGTCTGCCTCTGCACTTGAAACCCCGCTTATCCGCGGCCTGGGAAATAGATTGGCGTCACGCAATCTGTGACATAAAGCAGATTTCGTATAAGTGGTACAATTGAACTACAGCACGGTTATGTAGACACGCACAGACACGCACAGACACGCTTTGGTAGATTGTGCTAGCATAATTTTAAGCATAATTTAGCAAAACGAGCATTATTTTAAGCTTTTATTTCAGTTTAGCACTGCTAGCATAATCCGAGCTTTTATGCGTTGAAAACAAAAAAAAACCATCATAGTTCTAGAATAATTCAGTTTGTATTTTATTTATGTATTGTTTTTGGAAAATATTGAGGTCTGTGCTAAGGCCCATGGTCAAATATGGTCCGGCAGACTCCAGGTGTGTCAAGGCGGTCACCCTGGGCTCAGCATATCTGAGAGACTGAGACTCTCCTCAGGCCACCACGCTTATGGCTCGGCGGCTCGGCCCCTCAGGCCTCAGATCAAAGATGGCGTCGTCCTCGAGTACATCCACTTCCAGCACTTCCAGCCCTTTCAGCAGTTATGAAGGTTCTGCTGGTGCAGCCCTCATCTGCAGCCGCTGAAAGAGTATTCTCAATTCTTAACTCATCGTTCAACGATTCACAAGAGCATGCTCTCGTGGACTATTTACAGGCTTGTGTAATGCTTCAGTACAATAACCGATAACACAGAGATTAACAACATGCATAGTTGTCTTTATACTGAACTGAGGGCTTTATCACGCCTGGATGGCGTCTAAAACAAGTATGCGGGCTATAACTTTCTGACCCGGATTCAGAACCCAGAAACGGTTGATTTTGATATCATTTGTTAATCATATGGCTTTTCGAGGTGCGCACATGCGTATTTGCGATGCTAAAGACTGTAAGACTGGAAGTTGGACTATATGAATGTTCATTAAAGTCAAAATTGATAGAGTTAAGCTACTGGTGATCTTTATTTTCCGTAAAATCTAAGTAGCATAATTTCGGTGACAGAGAGCATAATTTTCAAAAAGTAGCATAAAGCCATAATTTTGGCATAATTTCTAAAAAATATGAGCACTGCTAAAAGCATAATATGCTTTTTTTTCGAGCACAATCTACCAAAGCCTATCAGGTAGACACGCACAGCCTAAAATTCCAAGAGAACTAAGAAGCTGTGAGTGCTGTTTATCAACAGATGTGGAAGATGAAAATCATTTCTTTTTCATCTGTCAGTCTCATATGCTGACTTGAGAAAAACATTATTTAATGATATTAGTAAATATTGTAACAACTTCTCTAAAATGCAAGATATTGCCAAGATCCTCTTTTTCTTCAACAATGTTGAACCATTTATATGTAAAAGGTTAAGTCATTTCATATTCGAAGCTCCTGAACGGCGAGATACATTACTATCACGAGTTATAAAATAAATTGTTATAACAATAATTGTAATTATTGTAGGCAATACCATTTATGTATATGGGACTGCTAATAAAATGTATTGTATTGTATTGTATTGTGTTGTATCAGTCAATTCCAAACCCGTGCATGCCCCCCCCCCCTACACCGGGCCACCCCCGGGCATTTGAACATTTTGAAAAAAATTCGATCAAATGCCCCACTACCAAGGCAGAAAAACTGTTCAAATGCCCCACCATCGGGAAACTTTTTCCAAAAGTTTTAGACAAAGACAAGGCAAAGACTATTGACAAATAAATGAAATCATTGTTTTATTGACAATCTCCGACTCAAGCAATTCATAGGAAACACCGACGGTGAAAACCACCTTCAATCGGTCAGGGATGAGAACATCATTTCTACCGGCTCGATCGTTCTTGGTTTCCGTTATATACTTTATAATAAACTTATATACTTTATAATGGTTTGAAATTTACCGATATAATAATTATGTCTCGTCGCTTCGCTCCTCGCTTTCCGAGAGAGAGAGAGATATATATTAGAAGCTCTGGTAACCAGGGTAACGCTGTCGAGGGTCGCAGCAGATTCAACTAATCACAACTCTTGTCACGCACTTAATATCACGCAGTCGGTCAAAGTTCACGAAGCAAATTACCTCTGAATGTGGCCTTCAAATTTGGCAGGTTCACTCTTTCAAGCCAGGCCTCTACAAATGCACAATCCTTATCCTGGAGGTCCTGGAAGACACGTACGTTCTCCATCTTCGACGCGAATTTGTAGACAGACAGAATGTATTTTTCAAACACCGATCAAATGCCCCACCCCCTACCCCCACTGTTTCTCAAATGCCCGACCCTGTGGACCTAGATACTCGTCAAATTCCCCACCCTCGGGAGCAAGCCTCTGATCAAATGCCCGGGGGTGGCCGAGGGGGGGGGGGGGGGGGGGGGTGCATGGGTTTGGAATTGACTGATACATTACCGTATTGAAATGGTTTCCCGCTGATCCAGACGGTACGAAATCTGCTTTATTAAATATCCACATTACTGATATGCTTACGTTTTCAAGTTTACAATGTTGGATGAATTTAGTTTAAAAAGAGTCATTCATAAGTTAGTATTAGACCGATGTTATCAATCTGTTTCTACTTACGGGTCTGTCTTGAAAGTGGTCAAAGTTATTGACCATAATCGCTCTCAACATTTCAGGATCACTAACCACCAAACTCGGCTTGTCGAAGAACCATAAAGTGAGTACAATTTACCGTATTTCTTGTAATATTTATCAAAAAATAGATGAATCCCGTTAGTAAACTTAATGATATCGAAGATATAACCGACAAATGGTAGAGGTTTTGGTCCTGGAATCCCCGGGAACTCAGCTTGGAGTCGACGAGACGCTTTCGTGCCATACCAGTAGATAAAGAAGCCCAATATAACCAAACCCAGAAGAAGTGTTATCCAATGGGTCGTGAAAAGCTGCAGAATATCGCTCTTCCAAACCATAAGATTCTATATCGCCCTATATCTATCTTACCAATAATCAGTAAAGTGTTTGAAAAAGAAGTTTTCAGACAGCTATACGGCTATCTACTTGATAACTCCATGCTTTCTAAATTCCAATCTGGGTTTCGTCCACTTCATTCAACAGTCACAGCTCTGATCCAAATGTGCGATACACTGTACGAAAGTATGGATAATGGTTTATTAACGGGAGTAGTATTTATTGATATTCGAAAAGCATTTGATTCAATTAACCATTCCATTTTACTTGACAAATTGGAGTTTTATGGTGTTTCGGGCCTTGGCCAAAAATGGTTCGATTCCTATTTAACTAATAGACAACAGCAATGTTTAGTAAATGGTCATTTATCCTCCACGAAAGAGATAATTTGTGGTGTCCCACAAGGCTCGATCCTAGGACCCTTGTTATTTCTACTTTATATCAATGATTTATCAAATTGCCTTAATTTTACTACCCCATGTATATATGCAGATGATACCCAGATTTTTGCATCAGCCCCTGATATGGACAAACTTACATCGAATATTAATTCTGACTTGGATAACATATGTGACTGGCTTGTAGTGAATAAGCTCCAGTATCACCCCTCCAAAACCAAACTAATGATAATTGGATCGACCTATAACTTAAATAATAAAACCAAAAGCCAGCCAAACAATATCTCCATAGACAATAACAAGGTATTGCGAGTAGACTCACATACCTGCCTAGGGATTGAAATCGATGAAAAACTTAGTTTTGAAAATCAAATAAATAAGATATGTAAAAAGGCAAGTGCTGGTATAGGTGCCATAAAGCGTATTAAGCCATTTGTCCCCACCGATTCACTCGAAGTAATTTACAAATCACTTGTACAACCTTACTTCGACTATTGTTGCCCACTATGGGATACTTGCGGCAAGACGCTAAAAGACAAATTGCAAAGAGTTCAATCTCGAGCCGCTAGGGTAATTACAGGCACGAATTACGACACAAGATCCGTTGATATACTTGCTAAATTAGAATGGAAAACGCTCCAAGCCAGACGTAATCAAATGAAATCTATTTTAATCTATAAAATCTTAAATGAACAATCCGCACCATATTTGAGAAACTCTTTTATTAAAACAAGTGACTGCGATAAACGCTATCAGCTAAGAAACTCTGAAACTGATCTAGCACTTCCAAGACCGCGTACAAATTTCCTCAAGCGAAGCTTCAAATACAGTGGTGCTATGCTTTGGAATAACCTGCCAGATGAGGCTAAAAGAGCCAAATCTTTACGGCAATTCAAGAGGAGTGTCTGTTCCTGTTACTGAGTTATGCTGATAGCAGATTTTTTACTGATTTTTATCAATATATGTTTTTAATCTGTACATATATTTATTGTTACGCCCCACGTGGAAACCAGCTTACTGTTGTAGTGGCTAGCGTACGGAAATAAAGTTATATGTATGTATGTATGTATGTATTCTCCATATTTCAAAGGAATATGTCGTGTATATGCATCAGCGCGAGGCCTGGGTACCAAGGGAATATATTATGTCAGCGGTGTTTCGTTTCCTATTTGCTGTCAATTCAAGTTTGACGAACAGCAGAAAATGTACAGTGATTTACCTTTTGATTCTATACTGGGCAGTTTGAAAACCCCTCGTTCCCGGAAGTCATGAGTCTCAAGTTGCAGTATTGGGGGGGGGGGGGATCGTGCAAATTTTAAAACAATCTTTCGAAGAACTACTTTTTCTGGCCCCTAAGGGGCCGTCGACATATTCGAAATGCCCCGCTTAACGCACAACGGACGTTAAGGTCAGACCCCCTCCCCCCCCCCTCCCCCTTAACTTCCACTCATTGTTTTATGCTTTTTTTAGGTCAGGAAAAACAGTAATGAAATACACGGTAGTTCACTTATAAACAAAGTATAAAACAAGCTTAAAGCTTTAATAGCTGCAACTGTACAGTCAGTCAGTACCTCGAATCCCCGTACGAGCTCATTTCGGATCTTGACTAAAATATCCATTCGGACAGGACTATAAAACTGAGTTTCACTTACCTGGAGGTTTGAGGTATTTCATGATACTTCTAATCAAAAGACCTTGTTGAAATTTCCGGAAAATTCAACAGAAATTGCGCGCTAATGTAGATCTAGCTGACTAGAAACGTTTGATTAAAAAGTGTACTTCTATTGATGAAAAAGTGTTTGTTCTAAATGCCCCACACTAACGTCCATGCCCTTACCCCCTCCCCCCCTAAACGTCCGTTGTGCGTTAAGCGGGGCATTTCGAATATGTCGACGGCCCCTAAAAACAATCCTGCACGCACTTGTTTCAGTACCTCAAAAAAATCGTGTAAGACAACAAAACAATAACAAGTCCAAAGACTACAGCAAAGCCGGCACAGCTAGCAAGACCTGACACGAAAAACGCTTGAATGGTAAACTCATTCAGTTTAGGGGCAAAAACTAAAACGTTAGGGGCAAAAGTTCTTTGATACAGAAAAAGCTTTAAAACAGTGAAGGTTGATACTAATAATTTCCCCTGGCCCCATGTCTGTCTTAACTTTATTAGCTGTTTCTTGGGTCTAATAAACTAACACACGATCAAAGTGAATGACTAAATATAGTGATACGCGCGATATGTTTCTACGAATTCAGGAAAAGCAAGTGTTTTTTTATAACTTAATTCGAATTCAAATTTGGGAAAGTTGTACTAGCAAAATTGCCCCTAGAACAGATATTTTAGGGGCAAACTGAGGAAATCTGGTAGCATTTTGTCCCTAGAACTCGCATAGTCTAAAACACTTCGTGCAGAGCTAAAGGTCCAGAAAATATCGTGCAAAAAAAATACCACCCCCCTCCCCTGAGTTGTAATGGTCTACCCCTTAGTCACCAAAGCGGCCAATTAGAATCGTGCTGGGTCGCGTACGACAAGAGTTTTGGTACACAAATATTTATTTTCCCGCCTTTAGCTCAGTAGCCAGTGGCGCGCTTGACATATCAGACCATCGTCTGTCACGAGGTGATCACGTGGCGGGATATATTTGAATTGTATCCCGCGTGGGATACACATTGGATTTGATGACTGCCACGTTACCCGGGATTAACCAATGAGAGCGTACGTTGCATGTGTCGGGAAACTTATGGCAATGTGACAAGAATTATTATTCACACATCGTCGGCTAAGTTTTGGCGATATTCGGCCGCGATCTTGCAGAATAATTGTTAAATATACGGTTTTACTGCTCTGTACTCTGACAATAAAAATTGGCCGTTCAAGAACAATAGAAAATTTACAGAAAATATATTTTAACTCGTGATATCTTCAGCCGTGGTCAGAACTGGGAGCCTTGTTCTTGTGACGTCATGGTCTATTTACGATCAGTGTGACTCATCCGATATCCCTTTTCTTTCCGATCGCTAGTACATTATTCCGGGTACTGGATAACGTGAATAAAGATTATTATCATTTATTGCTCGTACTAGAATGCAGTCATGGACAGCTGTTTCGTCCTCATTTGGACTCGTCAGCATGACATAGCAAGCAAAATGAGCTAGTGGCCTTATGAGCAGTAGGTTCTCGCCGAAGTACTCTAGTGTGGAGCTTGGTTATCCGGTGTCACACAAAGAGACGCGTTTGGCAAATAGCCAGAAAACCAAGAGCCTTAATAAACGCTGGCCAGACCAGCTTAATAAAATGATGACAAACAGGAATAGTCGGAACTAAGAAGACCTACGGTACAAAAATGTATAATAAAACTAGACTGATAAGCAAATACCGTATACAAAATCCTGCAGAAACACCGGAGCCGAGGTATGGACCTAACCAGCCAAAATATAAAATCATGACGACAATAACAAGTACGAGCACCTTTTACTGTCAGGTCTAGCTAGCCGTAGTGCCATTTTTGGAGTATCACACCGTATCAGCTTTGCTGTAGTCTTCGGACTTGTTATTGTCGTCATATTTTTTTATTTTGGCTGTTTAGGTCCACACCTCGGATCCGGTGTTTTTGCAGGATTTTTGTATACGGTATTTGCTTATCAATCTAGTTTTCTCTGTAAATAAGTAGCCTGAAAAAAAATTCAGTATTTTTCAGTATTTTTCAGGCTACTTAAATAAGCAGCCGTTGTGTAGAAACGCTTACACGGCTGTTTTATTCATCCCTTATCAGCTAATTCAGTGCCAAGGTACTTCAAGCATCGGACACGCAGCAACTCAATTCAAGTACTGCCAAATCTGTTTGATGAGTAACAAGCTTGCGGAATTGCCTCATATCAGCACTTCATTGATCCCAAAACAAATGATAAAAAAACTGACCCAAAAACGAAGACCAAGCTGTCATACCTGACTAGAAACAAGTGAGCTGGATTTATGTTCCATTTAGACAATTAAAACTTTGAAAGGAATCGAGTATGTCATTGAACTTTGCGTGACAGGAGCCTCATGTTAATTGAACACCGTGACGTCACCACACTGTAAACACATTACACTATTTCTACATATAAAACACACGTAACTCTCTTGCGAAAACTAATATAAATAGACGAACCGACCTTAGAATTCTAGCTAGTTGCAGTTAACAAAGGAAATCGTACTTTTCAAACCGAGAAATTCGTAAATAAGGCTTATACAGACTCCTGCAATGGAGTGTTTAGTAGATTTTGGAAGCGAACTCGTTCAGGTTTTACTGACCCATTGGACCACATTGTTTATCGGGCTGTTCGTTCTAGCTGTACTCTACTGGTATGGAACTCGAACTTCGAGGGCACTCGAGTCTCGATTCCCCGGTCTTCCAGGACCCAAACCTTGGCCATTTCTAGGCAACTTGCCTGAGTTTCTGAAGGCTGGCGGCCAACTTCATCTATTCCTCGACGAGTACTACAAACAATTCAGAGGTATAAAAGTCTTCCGAATGAGCTTCATGAAGGTCCCGAGTTTGGTTGTGAAAGATCCTGAGCTCATTAAAGCCATGCTCGTGAAGAACTTTGACTGCTTCCACGACAGATCGGTTAGTATATGTTATATATATGTATGTTCAGTACCGTTATATGTTTTGAAACGTCAGTTAGTTTATATGGTCAAGAGGTCGGTCTTAGACCACGTGGTTCGCGGCTCATCTGCAATTTAGCCTTTAATTGTTTTCCCGCTTCAGGTACGCGAATTTTTTTCACGCTTCGTCGCTCGCGTCATCTCGTGACTTCGTCGCTCGATACCGCTCGCGCTCGGTCTATCTGCAATTAGTATAAACCAACTAGTGGACTATTACAAATCCTGTATTCTGATTGGCTACCCTACTATAGGTCTATTTGTGATAGCCCATGGTAGAGAAAAACCCCACGCATTTTCACGAAATAATAACATTTTTTCAACTTCAATTTGTTTCTTTCTATTATTTTCTACTGTCCGACTAGTTAGTTTATACTAAAACAATTAGACCTCTCGCCCTCGTGGGCTACGAGTTAAATAGCCCATTCGGCTGCGCCTCATGGGCTATTGACTCGTAGCCCATTCGGGCTGCGGGTCTAATTGTTAATTATGCAAAACACCCCCTGCACGTACTGAAGTGACTCGGTCGTGACACGTAGGAATTTGCATGATGATTGTCTTGGTACTTCTACTTCTACTTTATTGACTGATAAAACGGTATATCCGTATCACATCAGTATAAATAAATAAAAAAAAAAAAAAAATTAAGTAACAATACTACAATTTATATTAAAAAATAATAATAAAATAATAAAAAAATTTAGGTTAAAATCATTCCCCTAATTCAATAAAATGTTGGTTTACAGCGGTCTTAAATTTGTTAATGTCATTAATATTAGTTACAGTGCCGGGAAGCTTATTCCACTCTCGAGTTGACCATGGGAAAAAGCTGTTGTTATGTTGGTTACAATTCGAATGAGGTCTTAAAAATAATAATGAGTTACCATTTCTTGAGGTACGAGGCACTGGGGTCAAATACGAGTCCTTCTCGATATCAATGCTTCCATGCACAATACGGTGGAACATTGTCAATCGAGAGAGCCTCCTCCTACTCTCAAGAGATGGCCACTCTAACTCCTTTAACATATTTGTCACGACACCTGGTTCTCTAGAGTAATTATTAAAACAAGACCTGGCAGCGGAACGTTGTATCATATCTAATTTGTACTTATCTTTTTGTAAGTATGGATACCACGCAGAATTTGCGTATTCTAGTTTAGGTCTAACTAGGCTACAATAAAGTTTGGATTTGCAAACTGCAGATGTATGTCTAAAGTTTCTCTTGATGACTCCGAGGGTTTGTTTAGCACTTGTAGTTACGTGTGAAATGTGATTGGCCCATTTTAGATCCTCGGAAAGTATAACGCCTAGGTATGAGTGATGGTGGACCCTATCTAATGTATTATGGTTCAAGGTGTATGATGTACTGGTAACATTCTTTGTGGAAAAGCAAATCGTATAACATTTTTCCACATTGAATTGCATCTGCAATTGGTATTCTCAAAGGACTAGTGTTAAATCTGAATAAGAAAAAGAATTCGAAAAGGATTCTGGTAGTTGTAGTGAAATAACGCCATCATCTTGAAATGTCCGATTGTCAATGCAATAAAACAAACTTCAAGGGCTGACAGCCACGCTTTAAAACACACTTGGTCACTAGATTGTAGCGTTTGGAAATTTGTTTACAGACCCACAGACAGACAGACATTTTTTATTTGGCGTCTTGCACAATGTACATCAACGTTGTTCCAAATAACTTTAATTAAAAGTAAACAAGTCCAAGGACTACAGAAAAGCTGATCGAACAACGTCTATACGATATTTCGGCTGGCCAAACCAGTCTGGCCTTCTTCAGGTAGATCTTACAAATGAATATTTCACAATGGCAAGTATAAATATCAAGGTGATTACACAATCTAAGAGGAAAAGGAAATGACGTAAGTAAAAATATGGATTTGAGATAACATAAAACACGGGTCACAAGATAACATATTAAGTTTCATCACGTTTGTTCATGCCGAGAGGTTCGAGAGTTTTAGCTATGTCGATAAGATATGACTCTCTGGCTTTACGAATAGAATTTCGCGAAGAATAAATTATTTCTAAGGGGATAAGTTGCATGTCAGTATTAGAATGGTTAGAGCAGGAAAGGAAATGTTCAGAAACTGTGGTGGGTTTAGATTTAATACTAGTATACCTAACAGGTAGTGAATGCTGCTCCGCTCAGTTAAAGAAGTGTATTAGACGAGAACCTAAAGTAGCACTTTGGCAGGAAAAATACATTACCGGGTGATAAAAATGCCAAGGTGTATGAGGCGCCGTATGGTGCAAAATTCAAACTTTCTCTCGCAAACATGCTGAAATACCCACACATTAACTGAAATTTGTAAACGATAAAAATGTATTCTCGTATACAAACTGAAACGCACATACGATAACTGAAATCCGTAAATGTTCAAAACATTCTCTTTTATACGTGGTGAAACGCACATACTGTAACTAAAATCCCAAAGGAGAGCCTGAGATTCACATTCTGTCTATTAAAACGTGTAAGACAATATTGAAATAAAAATATATTAACTGAAAATCATTACCATTGTGTTGAGATTGTTACACACACTGTAGAAATACGGGCTACACACACTGAGAATTACAGTCTATGTAAATGTTTTCAGTATAGCTTAAACAAAATCTCAATAGAATTATGAGATTCTCACTTCATGCCGACTACACATTCCAGGGTATTTTCGTATACGTTTTCAGAGCAACCATCACTGCAAATTTCAGTGTCTTCTGTTCGCGAATTCCCAACGTACTTTCTTTAACAGTTCTCAGTACACTTGTGAAGACATCTCAGTTTGTCCATATGTGAATTCTCAGCACACTTACGTACAAATCTCAGTGTGTCATTACTTCATGTAAGTTCACAAATATGTGACACAGAATCTCAGTATGTTCGTGTGAAAATCTCAGTGTGGAAAAGTTCACGCAGCTACTCCATGTAACGTCGCTACTTAGGGATCAGAACAACAGGCTAGGCTACTCGGCAAAACGAAACATGGCGTCTAATTAACGGGTTGATGAACTGGACGTTTTTTACTCTTTTAATATTGCTTTGTATGTGCTCCTCTATATTATGTGAAGACGAAGACATAATAGAGTACATGGAATCACTAAAACGGTGCTGCGAAGAGGCGGAAAGGTTTTGGTTTACGCACAGGCAGCCCAGACTCGACATATATTTCCCGCTTTTTGGGTTACCTGTGGTATGTTTCATAAGCGATCTCGGAAGAGTTTATATAATTGCTCCTTGTGAATTCTCTTTTCCGATTCCTACGAAATAAATCATGCAGTTGCCATGCCCACGCATCTTGAAAGCACCGCCTGCGATGTCTACCGCTGATTTGTGGACCGATCAATCTGCAGATCGTATAGCGAGAGAAATATTTTGAATTCGGAATTTATTTTCCAGGCCGTTTTCATGTCGTTTGGCCTGAAACGTAGATGAGAAGAGCTTACACATATCTGGATTTGTGTGTCGAAAGCAGAGGCGAAATCGATTTGAATTTCTTGTCGAATTTCGGCGGCGAGTGAGGTCACATCGATGAAAAGCATACCTTGTGTATATTTGTGTCTTTGAGGTTATAATTAAGACACGCGGCCAACCGTCAAAACCTCGAGGCCTAATAAACTGCTTTAGAAGTCCCCAAATTACCCCAAAACCACTCACACAACTTCATTAAGTATCAATCTTTTATTATTGAAGATCTATTTCGTAGTAATCGGAAAAGAGAATTCACAAGGAGCAATTATATAAACTCTTCCGAGATCGCTTATGAAACATACCACAGGTAACCCAAAAAGCGGGAAATATATGTCGAGTCTGGGCTGCCTGTGCGTAAACCAAAACCTTTCCGCCTCTTCGCAGCACCGTTTTAGTGATTCCATGTACTCTATTATGTCTTCGTCTTCACATAATATAGAGGAGAACATACAAAGCAATATTAAAAGAGTAAAAAACGTCCAGTTCATCAACCCGTTAATTAGACGCCATGTTTCGTTTTGCCGAGTAGCCTAGCCTGTTGTTCTGATCCCTAAGTAGCGACGTTACATGGAGTAGCTGCGTGAACTTTTCCACACTGAGATTTTCACACGAACATACTGAGATTCTGGGTCACATATTTGTGAACTTACATGAAGTAATGACACACTGAGATTTGTACGTAAGTGTGCTGAGAATTCACATTTGGACAAACTGAGATGTCTTCACAAGTGTACTGAGAACTGTTAAAGAAAGTACGTTGGGAATTCGCGAACAGAAGACACTGAAATTTGCAGTGATGGTTGCTCTGAAAACGTATACGAAAATACCCTGGAATGTGTAGTCGGCATGAAGTGAGAATCTCATAATTCTATTGAGATTTTGTTTAAGCTATACTGAAAATCATTTACATAGACTGTAATTCTCAGTGTGTGTAGCCCGTATTTCAACAGTGTGTGTAACAATCTCAACACAATGGTAATGCTTTTCAGTTAATATATTTTTATTTCAATATTGTCTTACACGTTTTAATAGACAGAATGTGAATCTCAGGCTCTCCTTTGGGATTTTAGTTACAGTATGTGCGTTTCACCACGTATAAAAGAGAATGTTTTGAACATTTACGGATTTCAGTTATCGTATGTGCGTTTCAGTTTGTATACGAGAATACATTTTTATCGTTTACAAATTTCAGTTAATGTGTGGGTATTTCAGCATGTTTGCGAGAGAAAGTTTGAATTTTGCACCATACGGCGCCTCATAAAGGTGTTAGATGAATATATTTTGTAGTTTTGGGGCTATCGTGTGACTGAATCCTGTTTAAGCTGTGGTGTGTATCTAAAAAGTTGTCCCGATTTATTTTCATTTTGTCCCGACATATCAACGATCTCCCGGTAAATCCCCTGAGCCTACCAATTTCCGATATTTTCTTAAGATTCCCGGCACAAAGAACTGCTGTTCTCCCCGGTGAAGTTTAAACACCGGAAATCAACTGTAATTGAGAATGTAATTGTAAATGCTAATTGTGTTTTGAACCGGCTACTTGACTTTATCGAAGGGCAATAGAAGAAAGTCATTTGCAGCTCACCATCTTGATAACAGGAGAGATCTTGCTCTTTGGAAACTGATAGTTCACACAGAGTTCGCCTATACACTCTTCAACAAATTCATGATTACACAAGGATCGCATACACAGAAATGCATCAAAGAACGGTTGAACGTAGTTAGCTCAAACAATGCAGATTCCACCGCGTGTAATGTCACGTGACGATCAGATCCATGCAAAGCATGTGGTAAAAAAAGACAATAGAAGTGATGCATTGTGGTAAAAAAAAGAAATCGAGATTAGGACCCGCTTACAGATTAGAACTGCTACCTTGCTCTCTCGCTTCAGGCTCGCTCGCTGCGGCAGCAATTAAATTTGTCAACTGCTCGTCTGTGTTCATTAAATCGGTCTTTGAGCCGTCGTTTAGTTTCACCGATGTATTGTAAGCGGCAGCGATTGTATTGTACCATGTAGATAACGTTACTAGTGTTACATGTGATGTGTGACTTAATGAAACGGGTTCCGGTGGAAGAAAAAGTGTAGCTAACGTGGCACAGTTTTTTTCCGCAGCGGAAAGAGCCAGTTGGAAGAGCAGGTTTGTTAGTCACATTACGTAGTTGTGATTTGACAAGTAGGTCACGAAGGTTAGGGCAACGGCGGTGAGCGACGAGAGGCAGGTTAACAAAAACGTCTTTACAGCGATTAGAAGAAAACAATATGTGAGAATGTTTACCGGCGAATCACTTCTGATATTCGACTCAAAATTTATGCTACGAAGGTAGTTTGGTCATTGGTTGATCTTTGTGTGGTGTTGAAATTGTGTTTGAGTTTTATTTAGTTTCCGCAAGAGAGGATAACTAGTTATCCTCTCTTGGTTTCCGATATTGACGATATCGTTTTCGGTTTTGCCACCCGACTGGCTTGAAGTTGCCGACCTTGTTATCCGTTATAGTTATAATTTGAATTGAGCAGTCTTAAAAGTAGGGGGAGGGGAGGGAGGGTAAAAAATGTCAAAATCACAAAAGTACGTGAAACACGTATTATTCTCGTTTTCACTTCACAAACAACATGTAAACACGTTTTATTATAGCTTACACTTCATTATTGTGGTTTGCCTATGGCTGCACACTGTCAATGAACCCTGTCAATTTCTATAAATGGGAAGTAATTAATGCTTCCGCGATTCGAGTTCGTGTACGGACTTTCACTGCGAGTACGAATTTTGGACTCACAATTTCTTACTCTCAAGGAAAGTAGGGTTCTTCATAGAGAAATGAGAACAAGTTATTAACAGCATTTGCGGTTTCTTTTAAAAGTAGTCCTCAAGTGTGCACGTGAAAACCCGTAGCTCGTTATGTGTTTGACTCAGTTTTCTTCTTTGTTTCTATAGAGACCCTGCTACTAAATCGCGGGCGCGCTATTTTCATGACGTCATACCAATAATTAAGGCTGCAGTTACCCACAATCCTTTGCGCGCGAAAAACTTTAGATCCGTTATATAATTGTGGTAGAGGTTTTAAATCTTAAAAAACAAGCCAGTACAAATGTTGTTGCCAATCCACTGTTATTGAAGAGAATAGATGATTTCTACGGATTATTTTGACCGTGGTAGGTTCGCAAGGAATTGTGGTCAAATGTTCATCCGCCATCTTTTTTAGTGTATCGTTCTGCGTCATACAACTCCCCCCCCCCCCCCCCCCAATGATGATGACAAGACAAGATAAAACAAGACAATAATTTATTTCAATTACGAGAAGCTAATATAAGCTGCAAACAAAATAAATGACTTCTAACGGTTGGAATATTATATGGCATATTATATGAGTTCTCCGAAAACAAAAACATATCCAATCATTGCACACAGAAGAGGACATTTGGTATTGGTGATGCCGCAAATATAATTTTAATTTTATTCTGGTTGGAGTGAATTACTGGTTTAGGAATCACCAAGCAGAGGAAAACTGGGTCTAGTTTCAATTAGGACAATACATTTCCAGCATTTTGATCGATGTACAGAACGTCGAGGTTTCTCGCCAGGAGCCCATAACCAGGAGCGTCATATCTCCTTTACAGTTTTCACAGCGGTTTTACAAGTTGGGCTATTTTTAGATTATTTCTACCGCCAATTTGTGGGTTGCACCGTGGGGGAACAAGGGGCCTCATTAGCTACGTTTGTGATACCAAACAACATGGCTGCTTTATTCCCTTATTAATAATTGCAACACAACAATTGCTGGCTTTCACTTGACGTCATAGCCGCCATGTTGGTGCCCTTAAACAATAGATTCCTCGTTAGCTTCTTTTGTTCAGTAATCCTGTACCGCTCGAGACCTTAATTCTGATTGCACCATTACACTGTAGCTCTATTGTTTTTGTACTGCACGTTCTAAAGGTTAGGCTATCTTGTTTTACACAATTTGGGTGACAATGATCTTGTGCCGTCTCTGAAATGATCTGATGTTGACTGATGACCTGTTAAAGACCGGTGAGACGAGGATAATCGTGCAATCAATACCCTGTTTAGGAGAGGTTCAGACCCTGTTTAGGACAGACTCGCATGAAATTATATACCCTGTTCAGGACAGAGAGGCCAAAAACCGTACCCTGTCCAGCGGCACGTCCCCGTATAGGCCATATAAGGGAGTTAAACCCCCCGGGAACTTGTAATGCCACTAAAGTTGTCATCTCTCTCAAATAAAATCGCATTTACTTCGAAGCGATGTCGAAACCTTAACATAATCACTCCAAACTGTATTCTGTTGCAGATTAGATATTGGTTAACTTAGATTCGAGGGTAAAAAGAAGGTATGAATTGTTTTATTCGCTAATATAATCGAGATGTGGGCTTTTGTACGCAATGGCTTTGACTTGTTACTATTATACATTTTAAATTGACTGGCTCCGAGGGAAATAGTGAGTTTTGTTTCCCGAGACTCCAGTCGATCTCTTTCATGGCAATCGAGCTCTGGCAAAACCTCCCGTCTCACCTCAAGGATTTAAACGTATTTTCCTTTTCAAAACAAATTAAACGTTATCTACTGTCAAGGACAACACGTATGCTTGATATTTTACTTGTTGTATAAACATCATTATCTTGAACTTCATTATTTCTCAAAAAATATTTGATCAACTTTAATTCCTTCGGTTGTTCTTTTTCCTTTCCTGTTGTTCAATCTTAACAAAATAAGGCTGGGGGCTAACTAGAAAACCTACTGGTTAATTTAGCCTCCAGGCTCAAACGTCCAACTCCTACGTAATTTATGTTATTCTAATTTCCCGGATGTGTGTGTATTATTATTGTAAAACAAAAAATCAAAGAGCAAAATAAAAATGGAGTTGAATCGAGAGTCGAGGAAACAAAACTCACTGGTTTCCCGAGCGACCAGTCATTAAATGTTTTGTTATTTTGACATAAGTTTTACTACCTGATACGAATGATGTTAAATTGTCGTCTTGTCTTCGGGAAGCTGCTGCCAGCGTCGCTACGGCATTTTTAGTAGCGTTTTGCCGCGGTTTCTTTCTTGCATCTTATTTTAGCTACCAATTTCTTTCGCTCACGCTTGATAAAGATGAAAATTGTTTCTTTGCAATTGGAGCTGGTTCCATTTTAAACGGGTTTTTTTTTCGACGAAAAAGGTAAGCTTTTGATGAAGATCTAGATGTTTTGGTAAACGAATTTTCCCGCGCTTTTAGCTAGCCAGTTATCACGATGTGATCACGTGACGGGCAACAACTGGGAATTGTTACCCGCGCGGGCAACAGTTTATTTTGTTACTTGTCAGGTGACCATAAATCAACCAATGAGGGCGCACGTTATATAAAGAAAACATAAGGCTATTTAACAACAAGAGTTGTCCCATGGTTTGTCAATACTATGGAAAACATTATTTTCCAGTGTTTCCCTAGTGGTCTTTGAAGCACGATACACCCTCTCTTCTCAGTTACAACTGCTTTCTATATTGATAAAAATAACATTTGCTGCCATTTGACTTCCAATAGATGCCGTTTACCTTTCCGAAGCCACTGGACAAGTTATTGAGTATCGTGAAGGGAGAAACATGGAGACGTATTCGTAACACTTTGTCGCCAACCTTTAGTGCTCATAAACTGAAAGCAATGGTTCCACTGATGAACATGTCATGTGACACACTATTGAGGAAAATAGATGAGGTGGCTGAATCAGGGAAAAGCTTTGACATGGTTAGGTAAATGTAACTACTGTAACAAAAGTATATGGCCCTGCTAAGTAACACACGGTGTTCCCGCAACTCCTTCGATATTAAACACTAAAACTTGGGAACAAACGAAATTTTACTAGTATTGTACATCGAGTACCGGACAACACAGGGAGCCAACCGTCCGGAACACACCGTGCAATTTTGTTCGTGAAACTGCGAGACAGGTTTCACGAATAATTCCATGCATCATGTTATCTTGACGGCTTACGAAACTATTTCCCGTTTGCGGTGGGGGACAGTTTTATGAAAAGAAGAACTAGCCATGTCAAAAAATTGGAAGAACATTGCATCGTGAAACCCCCCTCATGAAACTATCCTATCCACACCGTTGCATGCAAGTTTCACCGCGTCAAATCGCCCCGTGTAAACAGTCTATCATCCGAAGTGTTCAGTAGTCTGTTTGAGGAATGTTTGTTTTGTCCCTGGGAACCTTTCAAATCTTTTAGTTTGTACATCTATAAATCTGCTCCATCACCGCATTCATTGCTTCATTGCAGATACCAACAGGCAGTGACTCTTGACATCATTATATCCTCCGTGTTTGGTGTTCAGTCAGAATGCCAAACGAACCCTGACGACCCAGTAATGGCAAAAGCGATTGCAGCTATGAGACCAAATGCTGTCCTTCAAGCCATTGCAAACTTGATCCTTCCACTGTTCCCATATGGACAAAAAATTCTTTCTACGAGAATTGGCAGCTGGATCTTTTTCAAGTCTTTCCTTGACATGACAGGCTTTGCGCAAGATGTAATTGACGTGAGAAGGAAAGGAGAATTCACGAGAAAGGTAAGGTCACTGATATATGGGGTATTGACAAACTAAGTTTACCATCGCGGCGCAGAATGCCGGATGATATATAGTTCCTGTAAAAACAAGAATGAGCAACCAAACATGCCTCCATTATTTTGATTACTCTCGGCCTCTGGAGTTCTATTGGTCGAAATTCGTAATTGACAGATTTTCACTATGAATTATTCACGAGCAGGGTAAGAAGATGGGGGAGGTAGAACTGGGAAGGGAGAAAGGAGAGGCTCTCCATTTCCCAATACTCCTCCCCAGTCCCCTTCCCCCTCCTCCACTCCCCATGCAGTCTCCTTCCCTCAGAGCCTGTTCACAGGCTTTGTAAAAACTAGTGTAGGTCTGCCTCGACGGGAAGTTAAACACTAGCTGATATAATCAACTGAAAGTTGATTAAGGTATGCTAACCGCCGTAGAATGCGAGTAGCAGCTGACGTTTCGATCAGCGCTAAATTAATCATTCGTTTTCTTCATCACAGGACATGCTTGAATTGATGCTCAACGCAACGAATTCCAGCAATTACAAGAGGAAGCTGACAGATGACGAGATAATCGCCAATAGCATCATTTTCTTACTGGCGGGTTACGAGACCACAAGCACCACCCTCGGCCTTGTATGTCATCACCTAGCAACCAATCCTGACGTCCAGGACAAACTGCAGCAAGAGATTGACAGCGTGTGGACTGATGAGGACAAGATGCCATCGTATGACACAGTACATGAACTGCCCTACCTGGAAATGGTCATATCAGAGACTCTAAGACTTTGTCCACCAGGTTAGTAGTCCCGTGTGGTTATCATGTATGTAGTGGCGTATGCGAGTCATAAAAAAAATCACACATTTTTTACTTGTTAAAACCTTTAGTATTTTTAAAGTTTTAAACGTTTTCTCAAAACTTTTATTTTTCATTGGCCGCAGCTGCCCCTTATTTCTGTAGCAATTTAATAAAATTTTGCATAAGTGCAGCTTGTCGTATGTGCCTATGCTTCTATCAGTCATTTTGGAATATCTTTTTTACCTCAAATGTTATTGAGCATTACGTATTTGATATTTGCTCATGACGTTACCAAAGCAACAAAAAGAGTTATTCCCAAAATAGCTCATGGGGGCAAAGTTTAGTATGAGAGCTATAACCATGTGCATTTAGGCTTGAATATATTGTAAAACAAGCAAAACAATTAGGTAGGAAACTTTGATGTATAAAATTAGTTCATTCCAGACCTGCTGGTTTGAGGGGGTCGTAATACACATTGCTGGCAGAGAATGCAAAAAATATATTGCCAAGTTGATATATAATTGTCCTTTCATAAAATGTATGGTTTTGTATACATCTGATTAATAATGACACAATTATTTCAAACTGTTATCAAATTGACCAAATTTGGGGTAAAACTCCCCCTTATCCGACCACCTTCACTTGATATTAGGGAACTTTAGATTCGAGTACGACAACGAGTACGACTTTTCACAATCGACGAACACTTTAATAAGATATATGAACAAACAAATACTCTTAGTAGCTTGTTCTCGCGTGTCTGCAGCATTGTTTGGCAGAAATGGAAGATTTGTACTTTCTTGCGACTGAGATATTTTGAGTCTAAAAGTCGTACTCGTAGTAAAAGTCGTACTCGTACTCGAATCTAAAGTTCTCTATTAAGGAAGAGTTCGCCTCTCACCTCTGAGAGTTGGCGTCATACGTGCATGTATGTGAGTTGCGTTTGTTGCTATCTCACTCTTGCTTCGAGGGTTTTTCTCCGGATTCTCCGGTTTCATTCCCTCCACAAAATCTAACCAAAATTCCAATTCGATCGTGGAATGGTACATGCACATGTAAAACGAGCTATGGTTATTTTGGACAGGTATTAAGCAATGGACTTCCCCATTGAGGAATATATCACTGTGTGGAATGTGATGCTGAAGTATTTTTGTGATGTCATCTAACGTGCTCTACCTATTTTTCAGGATTCTTCCTGATGCGCGAGTGCACAAAGGAGTGTGTCATCCAAGACATCACGATCCCTAAAGAAACCAACATTCTGATTCCCGTCTACAGTATCCAGAGGGATCCCAAGAACTACCCTGACCCAGACAAGTTTGACCCAGAGAGGTTCAGTGCCGAGGCCAAACAGTCACGTGACCCGTACACGTACCTCCCATTTGGGCATGGACCCCGCAACTGTATTGGTATGAGGTTTGCACAGATGGAGATGAAACTCATTCTCGTGAGGATACTGAAGAAGTATTCTTTTACAACGACACCCGAAACCATTATTCCGACCAAATTAGTTTCCAGTAACCTTCTCACGGTTGGACATGGCATTCACGTTGGGATTGAAAAGAGAGAGAACGATTTGTGAAGAACAGACCAGTTGTATTTTGTAGTCAATGCGCGCGAGTTTGTCATTCGCTAAATCCCGACGTGCATGCATAAGTATTGCTGTATCTTTAGCTTTTCTCACCGCTTGACATGACAAGGCATTAAGAAACAGTGACATATATATGTTAAGCGTAAGTATTTATCTTACAGAGAGTAGTCGAAAAGGCATTTTTTAACGTGGAAAACAGAAAAGTACAGCAAAGGATTTGTAAAGCATAGGTCCAGTCAGTAAAAGGTCGGTACAGTTTTAGCGGAGCTCCTGCGATGGCCGACCGGAGCACCATAGGATGACAGCAAACATTGACTGACTTCCGATTTCCCCTGCGCGCATGCGCCCGAACCCCGACGGGCGACGTACCTGAAAAAGTGCTGCACATGCGCGCGCAGTGGCTCGAAACAGTTTTAATGTTTTCTTTTTTCCGTTTTCCGTTATCTTTTTTCTTCTAAACCTTGTGCACTGATTCCCTTGATTCTACCAGTTATTATTTTGTTTTTATCGTTGTTTTCTTTATATGATTTATCGAGTTTTTTTTCAAGTCGTTTAATACCTCAGTTCAGATACTTGGGAGCTCCGCTTTTAGGCTTGTCTAAATATATAATTAGGCTTAGATTTAGGTGCAAGTTTTGCCAGTAAACAATAGCTATTTTGTTATGTATCAATAGCGACAATAAATGGGGCAAAAACTGATGTTCATGACTAACTTAAGCCGCGGTTTATCTAAGCCTAGGGATTTGAGCTCCTCTAACTTCTAACTTAAGCCGCGGGTTATCTAAGCCTGACATTATTATTGCCTTTCGGCTTTACGAAAGTTAAATTCGTAATAATAATAATGATAATAAAGGTTTATTCACAGCCTATCCATTCTAATGAATGGCTCTTCATCTGTGACGATGAAAATAAATACGATATAACAAAATAAGTAGATATAGATAATAATAACAATATAAAAGATATACTATTACACAAATATAAGTATAAATTATAATATTTACATAAAATCACCTTCCTTCCTAACAACGAGACATCGCTAATTATTAGATAGCTAATAAAATTTAAGTTTAAAATTACTCACCACCCCACCCTACCCCAACCCATTTAAGACTTAAAGTTATGATAATAAAATTAATGTCTGTCCCAACCTACACTACTCCCCTCCCCCCCCCCCCCCCTTACCCCAACCCATTCGAGAATAGGAATTGCGATAATAAAATTACGACCCGAGACGTTCCTTTGCCATTGCCATTAGTTATTTTCTAGTTTGCTTGGTAAAGTTTTTGGAATTAATTGATTGTCTGATATAGGCAGGTAGCTTATTAAAAATGGCGGAACAAGAGTCCTGCAATGTTCCTTTCTCTATAGGTACTAAAAGCTGAGGAGAACTGCTGGAGCGCAAGTTACGCTGATGTTCATACTTCTTCAGCGGGAGATAAGACGGCCAGTTTGGATTTGTTAAAGCATTGCGTGCAATTCTGGCAATTCCGTTCAATAATTGGAAGCCAGCTGAGTGCTACAACTGAATGTAAATAGCATTCATTACCATCTGGAGCTTGTTCACAAGATAGGTATGCAGGTAAAGGATACAATGTCATTAAAGTCAAGTATGGATAGGATCAACACTTCAGCAAGATACTTCTTTAAGCGGAAGGGAGCTAGGTGCTTGATCTTCCTCAAGACAGACAGTACTCCATAGCAAGATGAACAGGTTTTTCTCACATGCACATCCCATTTCAGATGCTGTTGGAATTCAACCCCAAGTAGCTTATAGGTGGGTACCCTTTCTAACGGTGTGCCATTTACTGTGATCATAGGAGTACGATTAGAAAGGCCATGAAACTGAGCCAGCTGTCGTGTAGAAAGCATCATAAACTTGGTTTTAGTAGTATTGAAGCTAAATTAGAGTCCATTGACCAGACAGAGAGATTGTTAAGAGTTTAATTTAGTTTAGCTATAGACTCACATTGGATTAAAACGTCAGGACGTGCATGCTCATATATTGTATATAGTGTCATCAGAATATTGTATGGAAGTTGACGACAAATGCTGGTGCAAGTCGGAAACATACAGGTTAAAGATGAAAGGACCAAGGACCGATTGCGGCACACCAAATTGCACTTCCTGGTTTCGGTCATCAATTTGAACAAATTGCTTTTTGTCAGTCAGGTAGTTGGCAAGCCATCTCAGAGGAGGTCTAGAAAAGCCCAGATTATGCATTTTCTCAAGGATAGTTTTGAAGTGGAGAGTATCAAAATCTTTAGACAAATCAGCTATAATCATGAAAGTAGTAACATGACCATGTTCCATTGCTTTGATAATATCATCACGTATGCGGAGGAGTACAGACCCTGTTCAGGACTCTTTCTGAAGCCAGAGATGCGGTCACTTAATAGTCCATTAGGTTCAATGTACTGAGTCATTTGATAGTAGCAAGACGTTCAGAGACCTTTGATAGTACTGGAAGAATAGCTATTGGACGAACATCATCATTGACAACAGGAGGATCGACTTTAGGTATAGGTGTTAATCGAGCAATCTTCCATAGCCTTGGGAATACAGCTTGATCCATACTGATGTTGATAGTATAGGTCAGAGGTGATGCAATAACCTCGGCAACCATTCGAATAAACTTTGCTGGCAGTAGATCGGGGCCAGTACTGGTGGAGGTCTTGAGATTTTAGCTGTTGAAGAACTTCAGTGTAAGTAAAATGTCTGAATGTAAAGCTAGAGTCTGGCTTTAGCGATTCTATATATGCAAACAAATCAGCCTCAGAGAGGGGCACAGTTCCTAGAGTACACTTAGCAATGGTAGAGAAGTGTACATTAAGAGCATCTGGGTCAAAATGTAAAGGTTCAAAATGCGTCTGGGTAAGAAAGTTGTTCCCGCATAAATGCCCTCTTAGTGGGCTCTCATAAGCATCTTGGTGTCATTCTATGAAGTGATGTGTCTTGGCGCGCTCACATTTAGAGCTTCATCAAAAAGCTTCGAAAAAGTTGGGACAGACTTTACCGTTTGCAACCTGAAATGTTATTGGTTACCCAAACAATAGCCTACCCCGAAAACAATACAAACCCTAACCCTAAAACAATGGGATTCTTTATCAGTGAAGTCCAATAGGATACGACCTACAGAACAGTGAAGTCTAACCGAAAAAGTTGACGGGATTCGCACCTGAATGCATGGCTTGACGCGTCAGCGCCAAAATCTTATTGGTCTAAATGGATAGGATGATGAAGCAAGAGCCAGTGAGATACTTTGCAGCCCGCTAAAGGTCGTTTGCAGCCCGGTACGCGCGTATTTTGATAATAAACGGATATAACAATTAGACTGCGAGCATGAGGTTTCTATCAGCAGATAGTTGATGAGGGGCGTAGCTCTGAGTCAATTATCAAAGTCGATAGAAACCAAGAGCGATGAGTCTAATTGTTTTTGCATAACCAAGCCATCGTTGTATGAAATTAGCGATCGAGAAAACTGTGAAAAAATAATTTTGTAAGTTATTTCTTCTGCAGCAAGTTATTTTTTCTAAAAAAAATTCTGCAGTAAGTTATATATTCTATTTTTTTTTCTGCAGTAAGTTATATTTTCTTTTTTTTTTTCTGCAGTAAGTTATATTTTCTATTTTTTTTTCTGCAGCAAGTTATTTTTTCAATATTTTTTTCTGCAGTAAGTTATTTTTTCTTAAGAACATCAAATCTCCAAGGGAAACTATCAGCGGATATATAGTTCCGAGACAGAAACACTTTAACCGCCTCCGGGTTAGCTCAGTGGTTAAGTTCCGGTCTGTTGTGCGGGAGGGCGTGGGTTCAAACCCCGGCAGGACCAACGCTCTTAAAATAACTGAGTAGAAGGTGATACCTTTGTGAAACAATCTCGTTCTCGAACTGCAAATGGCTAGACCTTCACGTCTTCTCGGATAAGGACGACGTCCCACGTCGGCCTCAAGTTTAGTAGTCACACCAGACTGCCACGAGTTACCGACGTTAAATATAGTTGATTTACTTTACTTATAATTACTTTTTTGTCGTTATGATTCATCACAAAATTGAGTTCCGCTCTCGTCGGGCACTGTTAATTGCCTACGGAAGAACGCAGTTCGAGGGCTTATATATATTATGCTAGTTTTAAGAACATCAAATTTCAAAGGGAAACTATCAGCCGATAGTTCCGAGACAGGTACACTCTATTTGTCGTTATCACAAAATTTGTCGTTGTCACAACATTGTCAATTGCTCAAATCTCTGAGCTCAAATCCCTAGGGGCATGGCACCTCGCTTACTCCAGGGGCATGCCATCCTCACGGATACCAATAAATCAAATTTAAGACCCAATTTCCACATTTCAGACGTATCATTTATCGAGAACATTGCTTTCAAAGGAAAACATTTGCATATTAGTTGAAACCTGAAGCCAGTGAAAAAGCTTTAACGTGTTTACGACAGGAAATCTATTTTAGACGAAAGTGTCAAAGGTTTAAATAATTTGGCAGACGTTCACAATATTATGGTAAAATCTCAGTAAAAGATTGAAGAAGGAACCTTAAAAAAAGGAGAATGTCCAACTATAAAAGTAAAAGGAAGGTTTTTCTTTAAAATTACAAATACTACATGCTAGTTTTTGTCTGCCTCTGCACTTGAAACCCCGCTTATCCGCGGCCTGGGAAATAGATTGGCGTCACGCAATCTGTGACATAAAGCAGATTTCGTATAAGTGGTACAATTGAACTACAGCACGGTTATGTAGACACGCACAGACACGCACAGACACGCACATACACGCACAGACACGCACAGACACGCACAAACACGCACAGACACGCACACGTTGGTAGACACGCACAGCCTAAAATTCCAAGAGAACTAAGAAGCTGTGAGTGCTGTTTATCAACAGATGTGGAAGATCAAAATCATTTCTTTTTCATCTGTGTCTCATATGCTGACTTGAGAAAAACATTATTTAATGATATTAGTAAATATTGTAACAACTTCTCTAAACTGCAAGATATTTCCAAGATCCTCTTTTTCTTCAACAATGTTGACCCATTTATATGTAAAAGGTTAAGTCATTTCATATACGAAGCTTCTGAACGTGCAAATTTTTAAACAATCTTTCGAAGAACTACTTTTTCTGGCCCCTAAGGGCCGTCGACATATTCGAAATGCCCCGCTTAACGCACAACGGACGTTAAGGTCAGACCCCCTCCCCCTTAACGTCCACCCATTGTTTTATGCTTTTTTTAGGTCAGGAAAAACAGTAATGAAATACACGGTAGTTCACTTATAAACAAAGTATAAAACAAGCTTAAAGCTTTAATAGCTGCAACTGTACAGTCAGTCAGTACCTCGAATCCCCGTACGAGCTCATTTCGGATCTTGACTAAAATATCCATTCGGACAGGACTATAAAACTGAGTTTCACTTACCTGGAGGTTTGAGGTATTTCATGATACTTCTAATCAAAAGACCTTGTTGAAATTTCCGGAAAATTCAACAGAAATTGCGCTCTAATGTAGATCTAGCTGACTAGAAACGTTTGATTAAAAAGTGTACTTCTATTGATGAAAAAGTGTTTGTTCTAAATGCCCCACACTAACGTCCATGCCCTTACACCCTCCCCTCCTAAACGTCCGTTGTGCGTTAAGCGGGGCATTTCGAATATGTCGACGGCCCCTAAAAACAATCCTGCACGCACTTGTTTCAGTACCCCAAAAAAATCGTGTAAGAAAACAAAACAATAACAAGTCCAAAGACTACAGCAAAGCCGGCACAGCTAGCAAGACCTAACACGAAAAGCGCTTGAATGGTAAATTCATTCAGTTTAGGGGCAAAAACTAAAACGTTAGGGGCAAAAGTTCTTTGATACAGAAAAAGCTTTAAAACAGTGAAGGTTGATACTAATAATTTCCCCTGGCCCCATGTCTGTCCTAACTTTATTAGCTGTTTCTTGGGTCTAATAAACTAACACACGAACAAAGTGAATGACTAAATATAGTGATACGCGCGATATGTTTCTACGAATCCAGGAAAAGCAAGTGTTTTTTTATAACTTAATTCGAATTCAAATTTGGGAAAGTTGTACTAGCAAAATTGCACCTAGAACAGATATTTTAGGGGCAAACTGAGGAAATCTGGTAGCATTTTGTCCCTAGAACTCGCATAGTCTAAAACACTTCGTGCAGAGCTAAAGGTCCAGAAAATATCGTGCACAAAAAATACCACCCCCTCCCCTGAGTTGTAATGGTCTACCCCTTAGTCACCAAAGCGGCCAAATTGAATCGTGCTGGGTCGCGTACGACAAGAGTTTTGGTACACAAATATTTATTTTCCCGCCTTTAGCTAGCCAGTGGCGCGCTTGACACATCAGACCATCGTCTGTCACGAGGTGATCACGTGGCGGGATATATTTGAATTGTATCCCGCGTGGGATACACATTGGATTTGATGACTGCCACGTGACCCGGGATTAACCAATGAGAGCGTGCGTTGCATGTGTCGCGAAACTTATGGCAATGTGACAAGAATTATTATTCACACATCGTCGGCTAAGTTTTGGCGATATTCGGCCGCGATCTTGTAGAATAATTGTTTAATAAATATACGGTTTTACTGCTCTGTACTGGCTGACAATAAAAAATGGCCGTTCAAGAACAATAGAAAATTTATAGAAAATATATTTTAACTCGTGATATCTTCAGCCGTGGTCAGAACTGGGAGCCTTGTTCTTATGACGTCATGGTCTATTTACGATCAGTGTGACTCATCCGATTTCCCTTTTCCTTCCGATCGCTAGTACATTATTCCGGGTACTGGATGACGTGAATAAAGATTATTTATATCATTTATTGCTCGTACTAGAATGCAGTCATGGACAGCTGTTTCGTCCTCATTTGGACTCGTCAGCATGACATAGCAAGCAAAATGAGCTAGTGGCCTTATGAGCAGTAGGTTCTCGCCGAAGTACTCTAGTGTGAAGCTTGGTAATCCGGTGTCACACAAAGAGACGCGTGTGGCAAATAGCCAGAAAACCAAGAGCCTTAATAAACGCTGGCCAGACCAGCTTAATAAAATGATGACAACACAGGAATAGTCGCAACTAAGAAGACCTACGGTACAAAAATGTATAATAAAACTAGACTGATAAGCAAATACCGTATACAAAAATCCTGCAAAAACACCGGATCCGAGGTATGGACCGAACCAGCCAAAATATAAAATCATGACGACAATAACAAGTACGAGCACCTTTTTGTGTCAGGTCTAGCTAGCCGTAGTGCCATTTTTGGAGTATCACACCGTATCAGCTTTGCTGTAGTCTTCGGACTTGTTATTGTCGTCATAATTTTATATTTTGGCTGGTTAGGTCCACACCTCGGCTCCGGTGTTTTGTTTTTTTTGTATACGGTATTTGCTTATCAATCTAGTTTTCTCTGTAAACAAGAGCCCATCTGGGCTTTCACTCGGGCCACATGAGATTGAAGATGAAATACACTTTCATTTGAAATCCTCTTAGTATCAAGTCGTGCTTTAATTCGCCAGTGAGAACGTCAAAAAAACAGACTGGTCTATTAATCGCTTTTATGGCATGACTATGATAACGCAGGATTCGAACAACAGAATACTGGCAATTCAAGTGTATAAATGCAATACAATGACATATTCAGACTTTGAATTTGATTGAAAATAGATCAAAAACTCGGGGAAATGTCCGGCTAAAACTGTATGAATAAATGTGAAATGAAACATAAATTTCATAGCAAGAAAAAAAATTGTAATTCCTGGAAATGAGAAAGCTCTTCTATTAAGCCGCTTCTCATATACACAGACTGTTTCACAAAAAACATTTGCGCTTATCGACACAAGAATTCAGTTGACCTTTCAAATAATTTATTCTGAGGTACGCATACTCTAAATCACAGATGTTAAATAAAGCGATAATTAGAAGAAAAAGTACATTAACAGACAAACTGAGAGGAAATTTATTCAAATCAAAAAGAGTTTACTTACAGTACTTACGTAACTGAACTTTCGTTTTGGATCTTTTGGTAGTGATGTTGACAGCACCCACCTTCGTGCACATATGCACTGAATCGGAATGAAAGTCGAAGCCTACCTGTTTCCTTTCATTCCACAATGAATAATAATCTCATAAAGTAAGCCCGTAGCTTTCAATAAATTTGCCAGTGTCTGAATGAAACAGCTAGATCTTTTCCAATTTCTCTCACGAGTCACGGCAGAAGACAGTCTGAAGCTACAAAACTTGAATTTTGATCCTCTTCACAGTAACGTAATTTAACGTCTCAGATATTATATATGTGCCCTATTTCAGCTAGCGCTGTGCATTTCAAATACTTTTTCCTCTCTCTTTGCTGGCAGTTCATGCTTCTTGTTTGTGTAGTTGCCGCATTTCAGTTGGCATACACTGAAAACATCTGCTTAACTAAGATTTGTAAAAATCTTAGCGGATCATGTAAATATTCCGCTTGGCTCAATTGAGGGTTTCTGCCGTCAAAGTTCATTTTTTGTTTCAGTTTTCCCCATATTAGCCGACATGTATAATGTCTCGAGCTCTCAATCCAGTAGAAAGACTCTGGTTATTCTGTCGTAAAACATGCCTTAGCTGTACAAGACCGCCCACGATGGAATAGATTTCCGACAATGACTCATTGAAAGTGATATCTCCTTGTCTCGCCTTGTCTGAGAGCTTTGAACTTTCTTATCTGAGCGCGCCTGACGAGATCTAACCTTTGATGATAATTCGATACCCGTTGATATCCAAACGTGTTTGGATATTGTATTTCGCTTACGTTTCTAAATGTACATTGGATCTGTCCAAACAGCGCTGATCGAATGTATTCCGGCTCCTGGTTGTTCATGTATTTTTATGGTCAACAAGAGCGCCAGTTGAAATATCCTGAGCCTGTTGGAAGGCTTTCGCCCTCGCGGGTCGACCATTTTGATTTACTGTATTCACTTATGTAAATACATTAACCTGGCGATTGTTGCGTGACCAGCACAGTGCAATCTGATTGGTTTGAATTTGACCTTTAACGCATGCGCAGAAGCCGTCTGACATGAAATTAAAAAAAAAAAAAAACGACTCTCGGCGCTGCCACAGGCAGCCCGAGTAATAAGTAGCCTGAAAAATGAGCGGCGGATTTTTCAGGCTACGTAAATAAGCAGCCGTTGTGTAGAAACGCTTACACGGCTGTTTTATTCATCCCTTATCACCTAATTCAGTGCCAAGGTACTTTAAGCATCGGACACGCAGCAACTCAATTCAAGTACTGCCAAATCTGTTTGATGCCGGTAACAAGCTTGCTGAATTGCCTCATATCAGCATTTCATTGATCCCAAAACAAATGATAAAAAAACTGACCCAAAAACGAACACCAAGCTGTCATACCTGACTTACGGTGGCCCAGAAAGGCAAAATACAACTCCACAAACTTTCAGGAAACACCACAATATTTCAGGAAACACAACAATATTTCGCGAAACACCACAATATTTCACGAAACACCACAAACTTTCAGGAAACACCACAATATTTCACGAAACACAACAATATTTCACGAAACACCACAATATTTCACGAAACACAACAATATTTCAGGGAACAACATCTGAACCCCGATCTGACTGATCCGATTCTGTTTCAAGCATATGCAAGAATAGGCCGTTATCCTAGCGAAGGTCTTTCCCAAGTCTTCTTTATACTTTTGGAAAGTAAAGGCCTCTTTGCTTCCGGGTAATGCACTAGTCAATTGAAACCCCGGCCCCCCGGCCCCGGGACATAGCGGGGCATTAACGGGGACATGGCCGTGGAATAACGCACATTTAACGCTGCATTTCTCCGGTGGAACGGGGAAAGTAACGATTTGCAAAATTTTCGGGGATTTCAGCGGTGGTTGTAACGCCAGCCACGACAGAGCGGGACTGGGCCCGAGCATCAACAACGCTGGAAAAGACAAGTTGCATCCTTTGAAATCATCCCTTTTTTACCCATCGCTACTTGGTTTATTAATGCTAAAGACTATTTTCCGGCGATTTTTTGCTCTCTATTTCTGTAGCAATTCGTTTTCGACATGAATTATTCATGTATGATCAGTTTATAAATATTCAAGCATCATACATATTCAAACTTATGAGATCGCTGTCGCCATTATTCACGAACTTCGGTTGTAATGCATGTATTTACTTCTCATATCAGGTGCTTCTTCATTACAATAATCGTACGAAAGTTGTGGTTGTGGATAGATTCCACTATAAGTGAGTTTTTGTGGATAGATTCCACTATAAGTGAGTTTTTGTCCCAAGCAAGCCAAGCCGTTGGGTACGGTGTATCACATGCGGTGTTTTTGCAAAGATTTGACGAAGACTGGGGCGAACGGGTCGATGTCGACGATAGTAATAAGACAATATAGTAATAGAAAGTGTGCTTCAGAAAATGTAATTTTTTCAAGTAATGGAACAACATATTAGGTACTTATTGACTGAGTGGGAGGGCCGGACGGGAAAATATTTGGCTGGAGGTCATGATGACGTACGGACCTCGCCGGCTTTTTCCGGCCGCTCACGCCATACACGTCCTGCCATCATCACGTGACTTTTGTAAATGGTTTTGAAAGGAAAGCGCGCGCGGGCCGCCGTACGGGTCATATGATACTGAAGCTTATGTATATTCAATTTCTCAATGCCTCCTCCTAATTGAAAATTCTGAAGCACATGTCGGGGCCATAGGGGCGGGTATTGTAACAGCCAACTGCCCCCGATGGGCCGGGAAAAGGTCAAAATGTAACACTGTATAAATGCTACATTCCCCGCTATGTCCCGGGGGTCGGGGGGCCGGAGATTTAATTGACTAGTGCATAAAGTAATAACTTCACTACCATCGGGGTAACGAGTTTATACGACTTGTCAGTTCTAAATGCTTGATCATACGAGGCTCTCTTCCGTAAAGCTTCCACAAGCACTGTCTTTGCTGAGGCATGTTATGTTAGCTTTAAGGGATGCGATTTCCCTATCATTCCCTTAAAAACTCCACTCGCAGTTGTACCAATCCCAATAGTAATCGAAACCAATTCATCCATCTTGGGTCTTTTGAACGAAGTCTGTCGTTCTTTTGACTTCTTAGCCAGAAAGCCCTTGAAGTCACACACTGAAGTATTTGAAGACACTGATGCAGAAGATACTGGTGCAGAAGTAGTTGAAGTAGAATTAATTGTGTTCCCACATTTAGGACAAAATTTGTAATCCTTCCTCATCCACCCGCCACAACTCTGGCAAACATGGCGGATATAAACCTGGACCACGTGATCTTTACTCGTCTCATGCTCTTGCCGTTCAGGAGCATCCGGGCTAGTTACCATTTTTGATGTGTTTCGTGAAATATTGTGGTGTTTCGTGAAATATTGTGGTGTTTCGTGAAATATTGTGGTGTTTTGTCAAATATTGTGGTGTTTCCTGAACGTTTGTGGTGTTTCGCGAAATATTGTTGTGTTTCGTGAAATATTGTTGTGTTTCCTGAAAGTTTGTGGAGTTTCCTGAAATATTGTTGTGTTTCGTGAAATATTGTGGTGTTTCCTGAAAGTTTGTGGAGTTTCCTGAAATATTGTTGTGTTTCGTGAAATATTGTGGTGTTTTCTGAAAGTTTGTGAAGTTGTGTTTGCCCTTCTGGGCCACCGTACTGACTAGAAACAAGTGAGCTGGATTTATGTTCCATTTAGACAATTAAACCTTTGAAAGGAATCGAGTATGTCATTGAACTTTGCGTGACAGGAGCCTCATGTTAATTGAACACCGTGACGTCACCACACTGTAAACACATTACACTATTTCTACATATAAAACACACGTAACTCTCTTGCGAAAACTAATATAAATAGACGAACCGACCTTAGAATTCTAGCTAGTTGCAGTTAACAAAGGAAATCGTACTTTTCAAACCGAGAAATTCGTAAATAAGGCTTATACAGACTCCTGCAATGGAGTGTTTAGTAGATTTTGGAAGCGAACTCGTTCAGGTTTTACTGACCCATTGGACCACATTGTTCATCGGGCTGTTCGTTCTAGCTGCACTCTACTGGTATGGAACTCGAACTTCGAGGGCACTCAAGTCTCGATTCCCCGGTCTTCCAGGACCCAAACCTTGGCCATTTCTAGGCAACTTGCCTGAGTTTCTGAAGGCTGGCGGCCAACTTCATCTATTCCTCGACGAGTACTACAAACAATTCAGAGGTATAAAAGTCTTCCGAATGAGCTTCATGAAGGTCCCGAGTTTGGTTGTGAAAGATCCTGAGCTCATTAAAGCCATGCTCGTCAAGAACTTTGACTGCTTCCACGACATATCGGTTAGTATATATTATATACATGTATGTTCAGTACCGTTATATGTTTTGAAACGCCAGTTAGCCAGTTATATGGTCAAGAGGTCGGTCTTAGACCACGTTGTTCGCGGCTCATGACTGGTTTCTAATTTGCATTCAGCATTCTGCAATTTAGACTTTCTCAAAGGCTTCAGGTACGCGAATTTTTTTCACGCTTCGTCGCTCGCGTCATCTCGCGACTTCGTCGCTCGATACCGCTCGCGCTCGGTCTATCTGCAATTATGCAAAACACCCCCCGCACGTACTGAAGTGACTCGGTCGTGACACGTTTGAACACAGGCTTCCCAGACTCGACGTATATTTTCCGCTTATTTGTCTGTTGGGTTACCTGTGGTTTATCGATTAGTTTCATAACGATCTCAGAAGAGTTTAATAATTGCTTCGTGTGAATTCTCTTTTCCGATTCCTACGAAATGAATCTTCAATAATAAAAGATTGATACTTAATGAAGTTGTGTGAGTGTTTTTTTGGCGATTTGGGGCCTTCTAAAGCAGTTTATTAGGATTCGAAATTTTGACCGTTGGCCGAGGCTCTAACAAAATATACAAGGTAGGCAAGTCGACCTCGCCAAAGCACAGACTTACCTCAAAGATCACCCAAAAATCGGCACTTTTCTTCCTCGCTCGCTATTCAGCTTTCGGCACAGGAGGGAATAGTTATCAAGCAACATCTGACCAGAGATTTAGGAAAATCCATCAAATTTACCCGCGCGAGCAACAGTTTGTTTTACTTGTCAGGTGACCATAAATCAACCAATGAGGGCGCACGTTATATATAGAAAACATAAGGCTATATAACACCAAGAGTTGTTCCATGGTTTGTCAATACTATGGAAAACATTTTTTTCCAGTGTTTCCCCAGTGGTCTTTGAAGCACGATACACCCTCTCTTCTCAGTTACAACTGCTTTCTATATTGATAAAAATAACATTTGCTGCCATTTGACTTCCAATAGATGCCGTTTACCTTTCCGAAGCCACTGGACAAGTTATTGACTATCGTGAAGGGAGAAACATGGAGACGTATTCGTAACACTTTGTCGCCAATCTTTAGTGCTCATAAACTGAAAGCAATGGTTCCACTGATGAACATGTCATGTGACACACTATTGAGGAAAATAGATGAGGTGGCTGAATCAGGGAAAAGCTTTGACATGGTTAGGTAAATGTAACTACTGTAACAAAAGTATATGGCCCTGCTAAGTAACACACGGTGTTCCCGCAACTCCTTCGATATTAAACACTAAAACTTGGGAACAAACGAAATTTTACTAGTATTGTACATCGAGTACCGGACAACACCACATCAAAATGTTCTCAACACATTTTTTTTGTCCTGTAACCAGGCCTCGCGCGACCCTGGTGACCTGGCCTCCATAGGGAGCCAAGCGTCCGGAACACACCGTGCAATTTTGTTCGTGAAACTGCGAGACAGGTTTCACGAATAATTCCATGCATCATGTTATCTTGACGGCTTACGAAACTATTTCCCGTTTGCGGTGGGGGACAGTTTTATGAAAAGAAGAACTAGCCATGTCAAAAAATTGGAAGAACATTGCATCGTGAAACCCCCCTCATGAAACTGTCCTTTCCACACCGTTGCATGCAAGTTTCACCGCGTAAAATCGCCCCTTGTAAACAGTCTATCATCCGAAGTGTTCAGTAGTCTGTTTGAGGAATGTTTGTTTTGTCCCTGGGAACCTTTCAAATCTTTTAGTTTGTACGTCTGTAAATCTGCTCCATCACCGCATTCATTGCTTCATTGCAGATACCAGCAGGCAGTGACTCTTGACATCATTATATCCTCCGTGTTTGGTGTTCAGTCAGAATGCCAAACGAACCCTGACGACCCAGTAATGGCAAAAGCGATTGCAGCTATGAGACCAAATGCTGTCCTTCAAGTCATTGCAAACTTGATCCTTCCACTGTTCCCATATGGACAAAAAGTTCTTTCTACGAGAATTGGCAGCTGGATCTTTTTCAAGTCTTTCCTTGACATGACGGACTTTGCACAAGATGTAATTGACGTGAGAAGGAAGGGAGAATTCACGAGAAAGGTAAGGTCACTGATATGGGGTATTGACAAACTAAGTTTACCATCGCGGCGCAGAATGCCGGATGATAGTTCCTGTAAAAACAAGAATGAGCAACTAGGCATGCCTCCATTATTTTGATTACTCGCGACCTCTGGAGTTCTATTGGTCGAAATTCGTATTGACAGATTTTCACTATGAATCATTCACGAGCAGGGTAAGAAGATGGGGGAGGAAGAACTGGGAAGGGAGTAAGGAGAAGGCTCTCCATTTCCTAATACTCCTCCCCAGTCCCCTCCCCCTTCCTCCACTCCCAAGTCTCCTTCCCTCAGAGCCTGTTCACAGGCTTTGTAAAAACTAGTGTAGGTCTGCCTCGACGGAAAGTTAAACACTAGCTGGTATAATGAACTGAAAGTCGATTAAGGTATGCTAACCGCCGTAGAAAGCGAGTAGCAGCTGACGTTTCGATCAGCGCTAAATTAATCATTCGTTTTCTTCATCACAGGACATGCTTGAATTGATGCTCAACGCAACGAATTCCAGCAATGACAAGAGGAAGCTGACAGATGACGAGATAATCGCCAATAGCATCATTTTCTTACTGGGGGGTTACGATACCACAAGCACCACCCTCGGCCTTGTATGTCATCACCTAGCAACCAACCCTGATGTCCAGGACAAACTGCAGCAAGAGATTGACAGCGTGTGGACTGATGAGGACAAGATGCCATCGTACGACACAGTACATGAACTGCCTTACCTGGAAATGGTCATATCAGAGACTCTAAGACTTTGTCCACCAGGTTAGTAGTCCCGTGTGGTTATCATGTCTGTAGTGGCGTATGCGAGTCATAAAAAAATTCACACATTTTTTACTTGTTAAAACCTTTAGTATTTAAGTTTTAAACGTTTTCTTAAAACTTTAAATTGTCATTGGCCGCAGCTGCCCCTTATTTCTGTAGCAATTTAATGAAAATGTCCCACATTTTGCATAAGTGTAGCTGTCTTATGTGTCTATGCCTATCAGTCATTTTGAAATATCTTTTTTACCTCAAATGTTATTGAGCATTGCATATTTGATATTTGCTCATGACGTTACCATAGCAACATGTAAAACGAGCTATGGTTATTTTGGACAGGTATTCAGAAATGAACTTCCCCATTGAAGAATATATCACTGTGTGGAATGTGATGCTGAAGTATTTTTGTGATGTCATCTAACGTGCTCTACCTATTTTTCAGGATTCTTCCTGATGCGCCAGTGCACAAAGGAGTGTGTCATCCAAGACATCACGATCCCTAAAGAAACCAACATTCTGATTCCCGTCTACAGTATCCAGAGGGATCCCAAGAACTACCCTGACCCAGACAAGTTTGACCCAGAGAGGTTCAGTACAGAGGCCAAACAGTCACGTGACCCGTACACGTACCTCCCATTTGGGCATGGACCCCGCAACTGTATTGGTATGAGGTTTGCACAGATGGAGATGAAACTCATTCTCGTGAGGATGCTGAAGAAGTATTCTTTTACAACGACACCCGAAACCATTATTCCGACCAAATTAGTTTCCAGTAACCTTCTCACGGTTGGACATGGCATTCACGTTGGGATTGAAAAGAGAGAGAACGATTTGTGAAGAACAGACCAGTTGTATTTTGTAGTCAATGCGCGCGAGTTTGTCATTCGCTAAATCCCGACGTGCATGCATAAGTATTGCTGTAGCTTTAGCTTTTCTCACCGCTTGACATGACAAGGCATTAAGAAACACTGACATATATATGTTAAGCGTAAGTATTTATCTTACAGAGAGTAGTCGAAAAGCGCATTTTTTTACGTGGAAAACAGAAAAGTACAGCAAAGGATTTGTAAAGCACAGGTCCAGTCAGTAAAAGGTCGGTACAGTTTTAGCGGAACTCCTGCGGTGGTCAAACGGAGCATCATAGGATGACAGCAAACATTGACTGACTTCCGATTTCCCCTGCGCGCATACGCCCGAACCCCGACGTGCGACGTACCTGAAAAAGTGCTGCACATGCGAAACAGTTTTAATGTTTTCTTTTTTCCGTTTTCCGTTATTTTTTTTCTTCTAAACCTTGTGCACTGATTCCCTTGATTCTACCAGTTATTTTTTTGTTTTTATCGTTGTTTTCTTCATATGATTTATCGTTTTTTTTCCAGGTCGTTTAATACCTCAGTTCAGATACTTGGGAGCTCCGCTTTTAGGCTTGCCTAAATATATAATTAGGCTTAGATTTGGGTGCACGCAATAGCTATTTTGTTGTGTATCAATAGCGACAATCATATGACGTCATAAAATCCAAGATGGCGGCGCCCGGGAAATTCAGTGAGATTTATGGACAAGAAATTCGGTCCATACCTGATCACAACTTGTGTACAATTTACAGCAAACAAACACAGCATTACATTTAGGTATCCAGAACACACATTTGAGAGCAAACATTGTTTTTCAGTTGCCTCTAAATTGGAACTCCCAAATAGAATACGGTTTGCAATGTTCAGTGTACTCTGAGTAAAACACAACTAGAGCTGTAGAACACGAAAAAAGAGCACAGAAATCACGATCCGGGTGAAAATAATCTCGCAAGCCAATCAGAACTGACGTTAGTAAGATATGACGTCATTTAGTGTCACAGTCATAGGTTTCGACCAATGAGAGCGCGTGTTAGTAAGTATGTATGGCAAAATGTTATATCTTCAACGTGGTTCTTTATTAGGAATTTGGCAACAACTAAACTAGATCATTTTCCACAGGGAAGGATCCTAAGTTATCCACCACCCCACCCTCCACCCCCCTCCCCCCAGCCTTTTTCTGACTGCAGGATGTTAGTTCATTTGTAACCCTTTTTTCTGCATTTGTAGAACATTGTGAATAAGAACAGTGAACAGTGGTTAAGCTCCGATCTGTCTTGCGGGAGGTCGCGGGTTCAAACCCCGGCCGGACCAACACTCAGGGTCTTAAAATAACTGAGTAGAAGGTGCTGCCTTTGTGAAACAATCTCGTTCTCGAACTGTAAATGGTTAGACGTTCATGTCTTTTCGGATAAGGACGTAAAATCGTAGGTCCCACGTCGGCCTCAAGTTTATCAGTCTCACCAGACTGTCACGAGTTACCGACGTTAAATAAAGTTGTTTTACTTTACTTTATTGTGCTTTACTTATGCGTTGCTAAAATTATTTAGTCTTATTTTTATTAAGTATAGCAAATACCTATATGTCATTGTTGTAACTGGAGCTATTCTTAAAGTGCCAATGACATGAAAAAATCGATCTCATTTTTATTTCATTTTATTAAATTATAGGCTTCCCTTAGCCATTTTGTGCAATGATAAATCAATTTGGAGAGCGCGAACATAATTTTATTTCTCATCGAAGTCAGGCATAATTGCCAAAATTAGGCGACATTTTTTATGCCGTTAAAGATATGCTAATCACATGCGTGATGTCACTAGGTCCTACATATATATTCACAAAAGTAAATATGGCTGACTGCAAGGATTCTATTAGAAAAATTATGGCCATCGTCAAAGGTTTCTCAAAGTATTACATATTTAAATTGAAAATTGGCCAAAAATGCACTTATTTTGTAGTATTTATGAAGACGAATATAAATGCACAGACCTAGTGACGTCACGCATGTGATTACCATATCTTTAATGGCAGAAAAAGTGTCGCCTGATTTTGGCAATTTTGCCTGACTTCGATACGAAAAAAAGATATGTTCGCGCTCTCCAAATTGATTTTTAATTGCACAAAATGACCAAGAGAAGCCTAGAATTTAATAAAATAAAATAAAAACGGGATCGAATTTTTATTTCATTGGCACTTTAAATAAAGCAAATGAAAATAAACTCTTATTTCTTTATCAATTTTGAATGTATCCAAAGGTGGTATGTTTTGTGTCGAGGGTCATATGAATAGTCTCTTAGTTCTTGGTCTTCAGTTGAGCTGGACTCATTTATCAGTGATTCGCGTGATTTAACTGATAATGAGGCCATGCAAGCTTTTTATTGACTTCAGTGGAAAAAAGTATCCCTTATCCCCTTCTACTCAGTCGTCCCATCATGCAACGTGTTTTTCTCCAAAATGGCGGCCATCTTTGGGGTCTTCCCAGGGGTCTTGACGCGCCTAATCCAAGATGGCGTCGCGTCGAAAAGGCTGGTGAGATTCGGCCGCTGATTGGCTAGACGTTTCGCGCGCGCTCATTGCAGAATTTCGAATAGCACGTGCACGTGCATTTTTGATTAAAAAAATATTGATTTCGTCTTTGGCATCGCGCGTTAGTAGTAGGAGAGGGACCGGATTAGCCCTTTTTTGCGGCGTTATGTTAATGTTTGTGGCGTTATGTTAATTATTGCGGCGCTCTCATTAATTCAATGACGTCACGGTTCTATTGTCTTGGACTCATGAATAAAATGGGGGGGGGGGGGGGGGGTGAATAAATTATCTATTGTCTTTCCGCATGAACAAAATGCAGCGCGCTCATGAATATAGTGCGGCGCTCTCATGAATAAAGTGCTGCGCTCTCATTAATAAAGTGCGGCGCTCTCATGAATAAAGTGGCGCGCTCGTGAATAAAGTGCGGCGCTCTCATGAATAAAAGGGAGGTGAATAAATTATATTTTGTCTGGGGCTCATGAATAAAGTGTGGTGGTTTCTCATTATCTATTGTTCCTTTGGAAGAGGTCACGGTTCTATTTTTGGGATCCTATTGTTTGAAACGACCATAAAGCCAGAACTGATCGCTCCCAAATCCATTCAAAAAATTGAGCAACAACAAGATCGATTGACCTCGAATCTATTCGACGTTGAGACGTGAACAAGATGGAAGTGATTTATAAGCCAGGACCTCGAGGCAATCATGGAGGAAGATAAGTTGAACGCTGTAGCCTATACACCTGATGGGATAGATTTGGAGAACTAACTGAGTATGGAAAGAGAGCATCAAACAAGTCTGGCATAAGCATTCCCGGACATCTGTGTGAATTTTTATCAAGGGAAAATATGAAAACTACCAAGCATTTGCTGAATTGTACAAAGCACACAAGATTAAAGGGAAGTTAAGGGAGTACTATTGGCCTGAGAACAAGGAAAGTTCTTTCCCATAGACAGGGAAAATATCTAGTTCATCAAACATCTTTGCCTTGCACAAAGTCTTTGCATCTATCTTTCCTTTAGGAAGTAATGCACAAAGGTGATGGATCTTTTCCCGATCCTCAGTACATTAAGTTGAATCGAGATATTTGTATGGAGCGTAAGAGAAACCACTGCTAGCAGGGTAGGCAAAACTCGCCTAGAATATGCAGGGAAAATAGTGACAGTAACAGCAGTAGAGCAGACTTCGTATAAGTGGGACAAACTACAGCGGTTACCGTACGGCGGAATCCGGTCGTTTATCCCACGTCCCGAGTCGTTTAGCCCACAGCTTGAGTCGTTTAGCCCACGGCTTGAGTCGTTTAGCCCACGGCTTGAGTCGTTTAGCCCACGGCTTGAGTCGTTTAGCCCACGGCTTGGGTCGTTTAGCCCACGGCTTGGGTCGTTTAGCCCACGGCTTGGGTCGTTTAGCCCACGGCTTGGGTCGTTTAGCCCACGGCTTGGGTCGTTTAGCCCACGGCTTGGGTCGTTTAGCCCACGGCTTGAGTCGTTTAGCCCACGGCTTGAGTCGTCTAGCCCACGGCTTGAGTCGTCTAGCCCACGGCTTGAGTCGTTTAGCCCACGTTGGAATTGAAGTTGATCGAACATGAAACGAACACGGTATTATTTTCTTCACAGATCGTAATGGATTTGAGATCACTGCCAGATATTTCTACTTCTCGTTTTGTTACATGTATTCGATATTTATATATAGTAAATGGAATAAAGACTAAAAAAACTTCATATGAATATTGTGATTGATTCGATGCACCTCAATGTACTTCAACTCGGACTGGCATCCTAGTTGTTTTGCCTGTTCAACAGAACAAATGACGCCGACTTTACAACTTATCTGGAATCACATATCTGACTTATTAATGCATACTTTTTGGAGAGAGAGGCTAAAATGAGACACAAATCTACTTCAACTCGGAACTGATGGCCGTTGCTTTTATGACGCCGAAGCTGACCGAGCGGCTGCCATCAAAACCAGCCTTGGTCTGTGTCGGCGGTGAAGAAAACACTACTGGTTGTGGTGCATCGAATTAATCACAATGATCTCAAATCCATTACGATCTGTCGCGATCTGTGAAGAAAACAGATAATATCGTGTTCATTTCATGTTCAATCAACTTCAATTCAAACGTGGGCTAAACTACTATAGCCCTTATGAACTTTACTGATGGTGGTTAGCCCACAGGCAGCCCAGGATCACTGATAGTAACAGTGTATGGAAATTAACAGTGTTTGTATGAGAAATATTTAATAAAAATCCATCAACCGGCTTACCGCGTGTCTCCATGTGGTAAATTTGACCGAATTCCCTACAACTCGGTCCAGACATAAAGGACAACCACATGAAAACACACGGTAAGGTTGATGGATTTTTATTGAATATTTCTGTCGAAAATTGAAAACGGAAAATTTCCTTAATATCTCTGGAACGAGATGAGATATTGACAAGCAATAAACACCATTCATCCTCATTTCAAAAGGACTTTTAATTTTAATTACGAAAATTTCGTTTCATAGGCACTTTAAATCAAACTTAAAAATCTTCTTATTAACGTCATATACTGACAACGTAAATATTACTGTATCTAGAATACAGCTCCCTTGTCTATCTTAGCTGTAATGTATGTACCCGCCATCTCCTATAAGTGTTTATTTAGTTATTTGTAATCTCGTATGCAAGAGGAAGCCTGAACTCCCATAAGCCTTACGGTTCAGTTCTCGTCTAAGCTTCCAGTCGTCACTGTTTTTTCATCACAACTCAGACAACTTATATTAATACTAGTATCGGCTTAACAGGTAGTTAATGCTGCTCCGCTCAGTTAAGGAGGTGTATTAGAAGAGAACCTACAGTGTGTACTTAGCACTTTGGCAGGAATAATATATTACTGGGTGATAAAAATGCCAAGGTGTTAGATGAATATATTTTGTAGTTTTGGGGCTATCGTGTGACTGAATCCTGTTTAAGCTGTGGTGTGTATCTCAAAAGTTGTCCCGATTTATTTTCATTTTGTCCCAACATATCAACGATCTCCCGGTAAATCCCCTGAGCCTACCAATTCCCAACATTTTCTTAAGATTCCTGGCACAAAAAACTGCTGTTCTCCCCGGTGAAGTTTAAACACCGGAAATTAACTGTAATTGAGAATGTTAATTGTGTTTTGAACCGGCTGCTTGACTTTATCGAAGGTCAATAGAAGAACATTATTTGCTGCTCACCATCTTGATAACAGGAGAGATCTTGCTCTTTGGAAACTGATAGTTCACACACAGTTCGTCTACTCGTCTACACATCAACAAATTCATGGCATCGCATACACAGAAATGCATTAAAAACGGTTACCGGTTGAACGTAGTTAGCTCCAACAATGCAGATTCCACCTCGTGTAATGTCACGTGATGATCAGATCCGTGCAAAGCATTGTGGTAAGAAAAGACAATAGAAGTGATGCATTATGGTAAAAAAAGAAAACGAGATTTGGACCCGCTTACAGATTAGAACTGCTGCCTTGCTCGCTCGCTTCAGGCTCGCTCATTGCGCCAGCAAATATTGTTTGAAAACGACATAAATCAATTTCAGAGAGAGGGATCTGTTATAATAGCCGGGGACTTGAACGCTCGTACTGGTAATGCTGATGATTTTATAAATGCAGACAATTCAGTATATATTCCAGGGGATTGTCTTCCCATACAGAAACACATATGTCCTAGAAAAAATTTTAGACAGTCACATCAACAATCATGGGAAATCATTATCAGAAATATGCAAATCCTTCAGTAGAGTTACGGATTCTAAATGGAAGAATAAGAGGCGCGATTCCCTCTGGAGATTAACTTTTAACGGACAAAAAGGATTTAGCACAGTGGATTACTTCATAGTAAGTCATGATTTACTTAATGCATTTGACAGTTTTACAGTGAAACAACCCATATCCCATTATCAGATCATTCTCAACTCATTAGTTGGCTCGGAAAACGTCAAATGTTATCGCCTCCGATTATCGAAAATAATAAAGTAGACTTATTCGATCTTCCTGCACAATTTATATGGAACTCTGACTCTAAAGATAAGTTCATTGAATCTTTGCAATCTCCTGACATACAGCAAAAGACTCGTGATTTTGAGAACACAAATTTTAATTACACTTCTAATGTTGTGAATAATGTAGTCTCTCAATTTAATAACATCATCAGTTGAGTCTGCAGCTAAAACTTCTTTACAACTAGCACGTGTTATTAAAATATAATAGTAATACACGATTGTCCCAAGCATGGTTTGACAAAGACTGTAAAGACCTGCGCCTAATATATAAAAGGACTGCAAATAAGCTACATAAATCTCCTTTAGATAATCATATAAGGAAAGAATACTATGATATTAATAAACTGTACAAAAACTTATTACGACATAAAAAGATGATATTTTCTGATGATAATATTCATTAATTAGAGAGAAAGACCCCAAACAATTTTGGTCTAAACTTAAGTCATTAAATAACGTAAACAATAATCCTCCTAATCAACCTATCCCTCTAAATGCCGGCTATATAACCATTTTAGTGTTTTGCACTCAAGCATAGACGAAAAATGCTATTCACAAACCCATCAGAACATAAGCGATACTGTTAAAAAAACTGACCCACTTGACCATATCAGTACCGATTTAGATAATTAAGTTAATATCGAACTCTGAAATTCGGAAAAGCTGTTAAAAATAAAGAAACCACCTGGTACGGACAGAATTCGTAGCGAGATGTTGAAGTGTGGAATAAATATATTAATACAGGTATTGTCTAAGTTATTTAATCTTATCATTAAAACTGTACATTATCCAGATGTGTGGACCAAAGGATTAATTGAGTACCATTTATAAATCAGGTGACAAATCGGACCCCTCCAATTACAGAGGCATTTGTGTTACTAGTTGCCAAGGAAAGTTATTCTGCTTCATCCTCAATAATAGACTATGTGCATGTACTTATGAAAAAATAGAACATTCTACATCCTTATCAAATTGGATTCCTCCCGGGTAACTTCGGATCATATATTCTCCTTACGAATATGTTATTAATGCAAACAAAGGTAAATTATTTTGTTGTTTCATTGATTTCCGCCGGAAAGCTTTTGATTCGGTATGGCATCCAGGTTTATTTACGAAACTATTGAATTATAATATGAGAGGGAAGTTCTTCAATATCATCTCAGACATGTATGAAAAAACTGAATGTAGTATCAAATTAAGAAATAAGAGAAATAATTATTTCAAATTCAATTGGCCGGTAACAAAACGAGCAGGAGACTGGGGCCAAGTTTATCAGAATTACCCTAATTCTAAAACGAAGTTCATCACATGATAGAGCATGTTGAAATTAGCATGTGTGCCAAGTTTGACGTGATTCGAGTGAATCTCGTCTGAATTATAAGCAATTGAAATTTCTTTGTCCCTCCAAATTTTTACAATGAATGTATGGTTTGGAGGGACAACGTTAAAAAATAAGAGAGTTTGTATGGGAAAATTGACACATTTGAGTCAATATTGAGCCAAAGTTCACGAAACTTTCCAGACTAGCTAAGTTTGATCTGTTCTTTTGGAAAATAATGCTCACTTTGACTAGTTATAAATTGAATTAGTTTTACTGACTCGGTTCCAGTCCCCCGCTCGTTTTGTTACCGGCTAATAGAGGTGTTCGACAAGGGTGTGTTTTATCCCCACTCTTATTACTCGGGCTGCCTGTGGCAGCACCGAGTCTTAAAATGCAAGTCGTTATTATTATTATTTTATTCCGTGTAGCAAGATTTCTGCGCAAGCGTTAAAGGTCAAATTCACACCAATCAGATTGCACTGTGCTGGTCACGCAACAATCGCCAGGTTAATTTATTTACATAATTTAATACAGTAAAGCAAGATGGCGGAGGACCCGCGAGCAACTTTCTCTCTAACTTGGAGTCTCATCTCTCAAATGTAAGCCAGTTTAATGTTTTATTTAACTTCACTCGTGCGAAAGCCTTCCAACAGGCTCAGGATATTTCAACTGGCGCTATTGTCGGAGCCGAAGGACCGCGTTTTTCACCCAGATGGCCAGTGATTTTATATACGACACGTACGACGACCTGAAGCCAGTGAAGGAGCCAGGATCCGGAAAGCTAAAATTCGAAGAAATAGATATTGGAATCTATAAGCCATCGGCTCGCTGTGCTGCATTTAAAACATCCGAGGAGAACATCTTATTTTGGGTGAAGGCACTTCAAGACCAATATTATGAGTCTCTTAAAAACTGTCAGATATTTAAATTTACCGTAAGTTGGATCAGAGAGTATTGAGATCAAGTTATAAATTTTCGTTCCAACGAGGATATTGACCTAGCGGAAACGGTACAAGCTGTCGAAGGATTTTACTTATAATCATCCACGTCTACTTAACAACAGGAATAGTTATGTGCCAAGGCATGGGCAAAGATTGAGTTTCCCAGATTACAGATGAAAGTAGAGAACTTAATGAATGAAGAAACAGAGGTCACGCGCGACATGCATGCCTGAGAAAATGAACATGTTCAACACTTTATGTTATACTAAGCAAACAAAACAAATTACAGAGCCTGCAAGTTCACAAGTCAATGTAAAACCCCAAGGGCCTGTAGTTTTGGTTCAACATATCCTTGCAACTCCAAAAGCAACATACACATGGGTCAAATTCAAACCGGAAGAGACGGAATTCTTTAGATTCTTCACGAGGATTGTTAGCCCGCAATAAGAACTCTCTCGCTGCTTTAACGACCTTGATTTGTAACATGGAGGCTGACCTAACTGATATGCGTAATGAATTCTTACTCTCGTCACATCAAAACACGAATCAAGAAACCAAACTCAGTCATTTCAGTTGGAAGACAAATTAGTGCAGCAAGATAATATCTACAAGACCGTAATCAAGATGCTGTCATCACGAATATATTATTGACCTAGAAGTTTAAAATGGCAAGTTGAAAGCGGATATAATAAAGCTGAGATCCGACTTTCAAACTTTAAAAAAAAATCAAGAATACAAAAATACGTCAAGACAATGAAAGACCAAGGTCTCCAGTGTTCCGAGATTACCCAACCTACTGAAGCTTATCAGTTTGTTCAAGAGCCATCTTTCTTACATGACAACCCGCTTCCCAATGAACTGAGAACACTAACGTCCCTCTCATGTTTCAAGAGGGGCGTTGACGCACTATTCTCATCACCGGACTCCCACACGGCAAACACGTAAACCAGTTTTTATTGAGTTATGTACTGTTTTTAAATTGTATATAGCTTTGTACTGATGTTTTTTAACCGTGTATAAATAAAGAATGTCTATGTCTATTCATCAGAATACATTTTCTGTGCTAAATGACGAGAGTTTACAATCACCTGACCGACAACCCACTACTAAAGAAAGGGACCATGAAGTACGGTAGTACGGTTAATTCTCGGGTTCAAAACAATGAATATATGCCTGCTCAAATGCAGTGTGTTAAACGAATAAGTAGTGTTTAAATTAAAAGGTCAACATACGAGAAAAATAAAAATATTAAATTACATATATACTAGGGGAGCAGAGAATGAAAGTCACCGCGCTACCGGCCACTCCTAAAGACTGCTAAATTCAGCTAATAATTCTTCCCTTTCTTCTTTTACTAAGAGGATTTCAAATGAAAGTGTATTTCATCTTCAATCTCATGTCATGTGGCCCAAGTGAAAGCCCAGATGGGCTCTTGTTTAATTTATATTTTAATGAAATCTGTCTCTGGATATTTATCGAAGCCTGAACCACAGGCTTCCCAGACTCGACGTATATTTCCAGCTTATTAGTCTGTTGGGTTACCTGTGGTTTATCGATTAGTTTCATAACAATCTCAGAAGAGTTTAAATAATTGCTTCGTGTGAATTCTCTTTTCCGATTCCTACGAAATCAATCTTCAATAACAAAAGATTGATACTTAATGAAGTTGTGTGAGTGGTGTTTTGACTAATCGATAAACCACAGGTAACCCAACAGACTAATAAGCGGGAAATATACGTCGAGTCTGGGAAGCCTGTGCCTGAACTGAAGTCTGAAGTGTGGGTCGACATCTCCGCGTATTTTCAAACTCCATCGCTGTCAAATATGTGAAAAGAATCCCTAGATCTTCTTTTATGGCTATTATTTTGTATAATTGGAATTACAGAAGTGGAGATGAAGTAGCTTTTTCATCCAAGATGGCCGGTTATTTCAAAATTCTTAGGCATTGGGCTGCCTGTGGCAAGCGCATGGTTCCCAGTCAACTCGGCCAACATGGCGGACACACAAGATCAATGTTGACTGTGTCGTATGTGTTCTGTATAGGCAGCAGTGCACGTGTAAGGCAGTTCCTGGCTGTAGGAGCAGTTATCTCGGTGGTCGTTTACTTCTGTTTCTTTAGCGTCAACAAAGCGAAAGAATCAGGACAGCAGTTTGAATGGACCGCAATAAAACGTCAGAGTCAGAGACAGAGGTGAGGGCACTTTCTCAGTGTAAGCATGTCCTGAAATTGTTAAAGCAAAAGTACACTTGAAAACACTTGAAAACTTCGCTAAATTCTCCATTAAGTTCAGGTGTATTTAGACTCGTTCTATTAATGATTTGGGATTTAAAATGGTTAGGTTTTTTTCAAATTTAGGGGTTAGGTTTTAGAAGGTTTGTATGAAAAATGGATGTTGTCTCACATATATTATAATTTGATGAGGCCTGAGGGCACTAGGCTGTGAAAAGGTATAAAATAACAGCTCTATTGCTTTAGTATTGGCCTTGATGGAGTACACGTGGGTATATAAATTACATGTACATTATAAGGGTGGTAATTATTTATATATGGTGGGGGAGGGCTCGCTAAATCACAGGAAACCCAAGCTCTGTTTGTGTTTTAAATTATAAGGGTTTGTATGAGATTTTAACGAGTATTTGGTTGTATCCGTTAGGCCAGAAATACTGAAATAAAATCAATGAAAACTTACCTGGAGTCTTTATCTGTTCTTCATTGGGTTCTGTATGCAATTTCAGCGAATTCTGTTGAATTGTTACCCCTAGCCCTCTCCAGCTAAGAAAGATGGCAAGGACGGACGCAACCGCCATTTCTCGACCCCAATCACTCGAACATCGCGCTCGAATTTTCATCCAAAATCAATGCCAACCGCAACTAGACCTCAAATAATAGCACAACAGTATCTATTCCAAGAGCCTCGTGCCATTTAATTGAAGTAATCCCCATTTCTCGAGCCTAAATCGAACACAATGTCAAAGAAACTCGCCCGTTGGGATTCGTGACTGGGAGAAGTTGGACACGCTTAGCAACGGCTAGCTGCCAAAAGTTCACGGGCTCAGAACGTACGTATATATCTTATTTTGAACACGCCTCCATGTAAGTTGGCTCTGTGGTACAGTGGTTTAGAGCGCGCGCTTTCGATCCAACTACCGGGGTTCGAGCCTACACCAGGCGCTAAAAAAAATTTTTTTTTACTTCTTTTTCTCCTTTCTCAGTTTTATTTAATCTTTTCCTCTATTTTAAACAATTAGAGCTGCCTTCTACATGAAAAACATTGTTGTCTATTGGCTCTCAAGCCCCAACCGTGCACGCTCATGACCTCGATTTTCAGTAGTGCGATGATGAGAAAGATATAACAAATTCCCTCGTTACCTCGTAATTACATAAAATCTTGTGAAAATATTGAACACAACAGTTTTAATAAATTAAGGTACGGTACTTTACATGCGGTATTTGAATCAACAGAAAGCCCGTTAAAATTAACTGGTACATTAATTTGCTTATAAACTTAATTAACCAGGCTCGAATCGAAGAATAAAAGGAAACAGATATCCCAGCCTTTCTCTTCTACGCAGAGAGCTTTCCTTCTAGCTCTTATGATCTCTTGAACGTCGACAACATGTTTATAAAGTAACCAGAAAAGTAACTTCACAGTATCATGGGTTTTTAATAGTTGAGGCAATGGGCTCCTGGACCCTGGTTGGGGCTTGAGAGCCAATAGACAACAATGTTTTTCATGTAGAAGGCGGCTCTAATTGTTTAAAATAGAGGAAAAGATTAAATAAAACTGAGAAAGGAGAAAAAGAAGTAAAACAAAATTTCTTTTAGCGCCTGGTGTAGACTCGAACGCCGGACGTTGGATCGAAAGCGCGCGCTCTACCACTGTACCACAGAGCCAACTTACATGGAGGCGTGTTCAAAATAAGATATATACCGGTACGTATGTTCTGAGCCGGTGAACTTTTGGCATCTAGCCGTTGCTAAGCGTGTCCAACTTCTCCCAGTCACGAATCCCAACGGGCGAGTTTCTTTGACATTGTGTTCGATTTAGGCTAGAGAAATGGGAATTACTTCTGTCAATTAAATGGCACGAGGCTCTTGGAATAGATACTGTTGTGCTATTATTTGAGGTCTAGTTGCGGTTGGCATTGATTTTGGATGAAAATTCGAGCGCGATGTTCGAGTGATTGGGATCGAGAAATGGCGGTTGCGTCCGTCCTTGCCATCTTTCTTAGTTGGAGAGGGCTAGGGGTAACAATTCAACAGAATTCGCTGAAATTGCATACAGAACCCAATGAAGAACAGATAAAGACTCCAGGTAAGTTTTCATTGATTTTATTTCAGTATTTCTGGCCTAACGGATACAACCAAATACTCGTTAAAAATCTCATACAAACCCTTATAATTTAAAACACAAACAGAGCTTGGGTTTCCTGTGGCTAAATCACGGGGGAGGGGTGATGCACAAAGTTTGAAGTGCTTTTGTTGGGAGTCATAATTTTTTGTAGCAGAACTCCCGCACGGGCCAAAGGCCGATGCGAGTGGAGCACCATACATATAGCATGAGTCAAATTTTGCTGGGTGTTCTTCCCGACCGACTGCCAACCACCCAACCAGTGCACCATATTTCAGAACGATATAACATCTGTAGTTGAAAATGGTGATAATTTGCTATATATGCTGATGACCACCAACTGTACACTATTAATGATTCCATTGGGGAGGTTCAGGCAATACTAAATAAGGAAGGTGATAACGTATCTACATGTAGGTGGTATCAAGATATTTTTTTATAGGAAATTTTAGTAAATATCGGGCATTCAGTAATATGGGACCCTGAATATTGACACTATGATTGAACTTATTGTTATTAGGAGTTATAACTACAGTATATAGACCTTATGCAATATTCAGAAATATTGCTGTTTTTATTTACACCGGTCAGCAATGAGCACTGGTCAGCACATGAGAAAATCAACCTTGTCAGATAAAACAGCATGCAAAAATAAGTACTGTATTCACTCACTGATAAGCCGCACTTGCAGATAAGCTGCACCCAGAGTTTTGTAGCTTTATAGTTTAGGAAAAAAGTTTTTTTTGTAGAATATCAAACGTACATATTTGTAATCTTCATCGGACTTTCAAAGTGGAGAAAACTCCAAAGTTGTATATAGATCTGTAAAAATTTTCAGCTCTGAACTGATATAAACTTAACGAGCCACCAAACTTGCAATGACCAGTGCTTAGCCTTAGTTTCTTTTGGTTTTGTGTGGTGTTTAGTAGTCTACATTTATTTAATAAAAATTATTTCTTTGAAAATTTTAATTTATGTAAATTTACGGAACCATGTGCAGATGTTCTCACAGATAAGCTGCACCCCCGATTTCAAACGAAGATTTTGGATAAAATCCGTGAGTGAATACGGTAATTCTGTAAAATTTGAGTGTCACAGCTTTCATTAATTCCTACAGAGTAATTAGGACTTTAATTTCACTGAAATAAGAGAACTTTGAAAGAAATCAGTCGGCCATTGCCCTACTAGCCTTGCTTTCATGTTATTTCAAAGGTTTTAAAGCTAATAACTGCTATTCCCAATATTTTAAAGTTTAGGAACATTTCTTAAAACACGATGGTAATAGGGTACTTATATAAAAGCCAGAAACTTTTAAATTTGGACTAAGATCAAGACAAGCTTAACCGACCGACGTCGCTTTCATGATTAGATCCCAGGACCTATGTCAGGGTTATAATGCATATGGTCTATAGATGACTAGCTAAATTTTAGAAATCATGTTTAATGTACTGACAGTACATGTATGTACAGTTATAAGGCAAGTAAGCAAGTAGGCATTCTAATGCAACTACGTAATCTCATACCTACACAGGCCAAGCTTCAGATCTACAAATCTGCTATACTTAACCACAGCTTACTTACTGGCATACTGTATGGCACTTTTGTTGTGCATCAGATTGTAGAAAACTAGATAGAGTACAGGAGAGGGCACTATGCGCAGTATATTGCAACAAAGATGTGGATTACAAATCACTGCTAGAAACTGCCAGGCTTCCTACTCTCTACAACAGAAGACTTCAAGATATAATAATTTTAATGTACAGCTTCAAAAACAACCTGACTCACTGTCCCAAGAGCTATTTACAAGTAGCACTAGTCTCTGGTTTCAATACAGTAACCTATGGGAAGCATAGCATCGTATATTTAGGACCGGCCATGTTATGGTCTAAAGTGGACACTAAAATTAAGGTACTACAATTATGTATACCTAAGTATAAAAAGAACGTATAAGAACGCTAGATGTCACTGACCAGTTAACAGACAAGTTCAAGGACTGTTTCCTATGCACTAATTAAATTAAAATTCCACATTAAGACTTTATAATATTATAATATATAATTAACAATAAATTTATTTTATCATTGAGAGTATATAGCGCATAGGTTTCTATATCCTTTATTCTATTTTTACATATTTATATATTATATCTTTTAATATTTTAACCCATATTAGATTATATTAGATTAATATAATTTTTTATTCTATTTTTGTAAATAGTGTAAATTAGTTTGACCTTAATTGTCAGCTAGATTTTAATTGACATTGTTATTATTACCTATATTGAATACAAAGTGTTTGACAAAAGTTCTATTTTTAATTAATCATATCCACATTTAAGTCATTCAATTTTAATTTTGCTTTGAGATGGCTTTTGAACTCCTTTGATTTGATTGGCTGGTTTGTAAGGTTCCTATTTTTTTATTGGTTCAGCAAAAAGAGGTGATTACCCTGAGACACCAAGACTGTGATTTGGCCTGTCTACTTTCAACCAATCAGTTTGCAGGAAATCGCATAGCCAGTCCATAGCATCACTGCATTTAAAGTTACATGGCATATTTGATTTTTGATTGCAGTGGTACCTGCTTGCCACAAAAGAATGTGTTGTTTCTCAAAACACATAAGACTGGAGGATCAACATTAGCAAACCTGTTCTACCGCCATGCAGACATCAGGAATTTAACAGTAGTTCTCCCATGGCAAGATGTATTCTCCTTCTTCTGGCCTTGGAAGTTTGGCACTAAAGCAATAGAACCTCTTCGAGGCAGGCAACCAAATGTTCTCTGTAACCACGCAAGGTAATTAAGACTCTGTTAATTTGAATAAATTCAGCTCCGACTGTACTCTGATTTTCAGATGGCCTGTCAGCTCATCTGAAGGAAGTGAGCAGATGACCTTGGACTGTCTAAAAATCAGGCTACATGTACTCAGATGAGTAAACTACAGGTTTTGCAGACTTAGGTGTCAACAACCTAAGTCTTAAACTTGAGTTGGCCTGGTCCCCAGTTTTAAACTAAACAGCTCCAGGGCAACATAGAGGTAAACCATATGCCCCTCCTTCTCACTTGGGGTGTCAGATTGCTTTATGTGATTCAGTCAGAAAATCCTTTTTGACTCATACACGTGGGAGTCTAAAATTCATCACTCACTCACCCACTCACTTGTCGACTCACTCATCCACCTACTATGGCTGATGGATGGCTAACTCACTCACACTCTCATCCACTATGGCAGTTTCTATAGCTGATAGTTGACTTGGATCGTTGTATGAACAACTACATTTTTAATTTCAACAATATAATCCAAAAAAAATGAGACTGCATATAAATACCATGGACTACTGTTTAGTGCTTTCAGTAACTTTACCTTAGCCAAACAAGAGTTGAATTTTTTTTTCACTTAAAGCACTTTTCAAACTTTTCAAAGAAATGGGAGAACAGTTTAGAACTCATAGTAGGTTAACATTAATTTTTTTTGACTCATTCATTCAACCAATCTTACTCTACGGGAGTGATGTGTAGGGGCTCGAGGCCAGGAATAATACAGATAAAGACCCAATTGAAATAATACATGTTAAGTTTTGCAAATGGCTACTGGAGTTTTACTTGGAGTTTTTAAACATGCAACAAACAACGCCTGCCAGGACGGCTGGTACAAAACGCAGGTCCAGGTCACAGGTCACTTAACGATTTTTGTATTTTCCAATCTATTTTTCCTTCCACTCCATTCCTGTAAATACAATATCCGTGAGCAGCCTGGAAACGAGGTTATGTCATTTTCGCGATCCTCGTGTTCACAAACATGGCGGCAGATGGAGCAGATGAGGTACAGCTTGAGGTACAACTTTAAGGGCGTAGGGAGGGTTAGATATTTGTTAAATATAAAAAGGGTATTCAATGTCCAAAGGAAACTATCTGAACAGTGGATTTACATGGTATACTGAATATACTCTCGATCGCGCTTGTAAATTCGTAATCGCGCTTGTAAATTGCCCAACATTGCTTCTCTTTTATAGTACTAATACTAATAGAATATTGCTATGATATCTGTCTCAGTTCCTCCTGGTACTTAAAGTTTTCAACTATACTAAATGTTAAGGTTTTCCGAGTAAAGTTGTCATTTCAATAAAAGGGAGTCCTTTCTCTCAGATCTGCTATAAACAGAGGCATTTCATAAGGCGATGAATACGTCGTTCTGTTTTCAACTGTAATAAATATTAATGTTATGGGTTTTAATGCTCCACGAAGTAAAGATAACACCTGTTAAAGTACGATCCATCGTCATCCTTTGCTAATTACTGACCAGGAGAGTGCAGAGGAACGGTCTAGGGAGGCGGGAGAAATGTTCAGTAAAACTAGGGAGGAGGAAGAAATTGGGATCTTCATTTATGTCCCAGGGAGAAATGTTTAAAACTCACTAGGGAGGAAGGAGAAAAATTCGAAAAAACTGGGGAGGGAGATTTCATTACCCATTCCTCTCCACTCCCAGCATTAACTACTCTTTTTATCTTATTTAACAAATATCTAACCCTCCCTCCGCCCTTAAAACACAAAGAACGGCAAGTTGTACCTAATCTGCTCCATCTGCCGCCATGTTTGTTACCACGAGGATCGCGAAAATTACGTAACCTCTTTTCCAGGCTGCTCACGGATATTGTATTTACAGGAATGGAGTGGAAGGAAAAATAGATTATTGGAAAATACAAAAATCGTTCTGTGACCTGCGTTTTGTACCAGCCGCTGTCGGGATGAGCTAGGAATATTTCCTCTAAAAGTAGAAGCAGCATTCAGGGCATTTAGTTCTGGCTCATACATACATACATACATATCTTTAATATAAGTTCCCAGAAGGGCTTTTCAACATATATTTACAAATGAATTAAGTTAAACTAGGAGAAACTATAAATTTGTTAAAATACTTATCGATAAAATTGCGTAAAAACTATATATGATCTAAAAACTATCTAAGATTAAAAACTATAACATTGGATTCAGTCGTAATAAGAAGCTAATAATTTGGACTTAAGAGCTCTCTTAAATTGAGGAAATGAAGTCGACGCTTTAAGTGTGCTATCTAAGGCATTCCAAATCTTAACACCTCTGTAACTAAAGGACCTCTGACCGGATGCTGAGTTACATTTAGGAATGTTAAGGTCGCCGCAATTTCGAGTATTGCGCTGGTGTATACTGGATCTCTTGCAAAACTTATCCGATAAGTAGGATGGCGAAAGCCCATTTAAGCATTTAAAGGTCAATAAAATGTCTCTGAGATTAACAGTTTCTTTAACAGGTAGCCATTGAAGGTGGCTACTGCAAGATAGTGTTACTGCAGACACGAAACTGGCAGTGGAGATCTTTATGGACGCGAGCCTCATGAATAAGTATAGGTAATCAAATGGGGACGAGTGAAATTAGGGATAATTAGGCGAGGGAAATTACGTAGATTTTGACAAACACAAGTGAAATTTATCCCTAATTTCACGAGTCGCTATTTGATTACCCATTACTATTATGGAGGGAAAATTACGATCCAGAAAGCGCGCGTTGGCGGCGTTTGAAATTTCACATGTGAAATTTCAAGTTGAAATTAGGGATTAATTTGTCCTCTATGGTATTGCACAATAAATTTGTCACGATAAACAACTTCTGAGATTAACATTTTCACTTCAGTTTATTGAGATATTAAATAGATTTATCGGATAGAAGATGCTTTGCATTGTTTTCAAGCACTACTCCCGAACCAATGCTTCTCCGAGAGCCGAAGGGTAGTAGAGAGCGAAGCTGCTGTTAATCTGTGGGAGGAGATTACCATAAGGGAACGTTCACATATCGATTTTTGCCACGCTTAACGTCACTGTGACGTTAAGAGTGGGTGGGTGGGTTTAGGCTTGAGTTCGTGACGTTAACATTTTAAAAATACCAAACATTAATTCCATCGATATTTGATAAAATTGTTTGAACCAAAATCACAGTTTACGTACGATGACTTAACCGAGAAGAAGCTGGTATCAAAGTTGTGTCAAAACAAAATGGTGTCTCGCGGCTTTGTTTATGTTTTATATAAATAAATATCTACTTTTTTTGAAGAAATCTTTGGTCTTATGAATAGAACATGTTTTACTAAAGCTTATAGAATATTAGCCGTAAGATTTGCTTTAAATGTTATTGTTGACCCAGAGTTGAGCAAAATATAGTGCATTCGTTAGAATCTGCCGTTCCGCTAACGAGTTCCTACCGTGACGTTAAGAGGGGGTAGGTTGGTGGGTATTGACCCTAACGTCACAATGACGTTAAGCGTGGCAAAGTCGATATGTGAACGTTTCCAAAATCTAAATTCAGTGCCTGAGCCCCGATTCACAGTTACATCGAGATCGGCCATAGGGGACCGTATGAACCAGGTTCTAATACAATAAAGACATACTGGTAATAAAAAGGGAACAGTTCGATCCCAGCTTCAATAATTCAGCGGGGCCGGCAAGCAATCTTTTTCGGATTTGGCGTCGTCGTTGCCGTCCGCGTTGTCGGTCGGCTTAAAGGACCAGTTTACGGTTCACGCGCAGTTGTTCAAGTCTTTTGTTTCAACTGGCGAGCCACCATGGGCTATTATCACAGTTCGGCCATACTATCATATAATCCCTCGAACTTCGTTCTCGGGCTTATATTTGTTGAACACCAAGTTTCCGAGGGAAATTATTATTCAAATAGCGTGTCCGTCGAGAAACTATCGGCTGATAATTGCCCGCGGAAAATTGATGTTCTTAAACAAATAAGCCCTCGAACGAAAACTAGTTTTAAGAACATCAAATTTCCAATAAGTGGAGCCAGGGTGGCGCAGTAGTTAAGCGCTTCGCCTCTCACCTCTGTGGCCCAGGTTCGTTTCCCGGACGCGGCGCCATATGTGAGTTGAGTTTGTTGGTATCTCGCCCTTGCTCCGAGGGTTTTTGTCCGGGTTCTCCGGCCGTTTTCCTCCCTCCTCAAAAACCAACCTAAATTCCAATTCGAACATGGAGATCGTCGGAATACTTAAACATAAGCCTCTGGCTTGGGAGACCCGGTAACGGCTTCCTGTATCTTCGACGTAAATAAACCCTTTTTTTTTAAGGGAAACTATCAGCCGATAGTTCCGAGACAAACACACTCTATTTGTCGTTATTGTTCATCACAAAATTGGTTTCCGCTCTCAGCGGGCACTATTATACAAATAGACTGTGTCCGTCGAGGAACTATCGGCTGATAGTTGCCCGCGGAAATTTGATGTTCTTAAAACAAATATAAGCCCGAGAACGAAAGAACATCAAATTTCCAAGGGAAACTATCAGCCGATAGTTCCGAGACAAACACAGTCTATTTGTCGTTATTGTTCATCACAAAATTGTCTTCCGCTCTCAGCGGGCACTATCGCCTGATAGTTTGCATCCGCGGACGACAATTATCACGTCACGTGATCGCTTTTGGCCAATGAGCGCGCGCCAAAATTTTGTGGTGAACTATATTTGCCTCGCGGACGACAACTATCACGTCACGTGATCGCTTTTAGCCAATGAGCGCCCGCCAAAATTTTGTGGTGAACTATAACACCTGATATTCCCTCTAAAGACACACTATTGTTTTATAATAGAAACTTTTAGCTCGTAGTCTGATTGTTAATTATAGAACTAAACATGTATACTGTATTAACTTAATGTAGTCTTCGCCGCGGGTTTCCTATTTCCTATTATAATAACAGCAGAAACAGTAATCTAATATGTCAGGGCTGAATGAACTAACCCATTTGAGAGACGTTTTCTTTTCCCAAACTTTTATTTGTTAGCTTTTACAAGATTAATATCTTGCGTTGTAAAATGTACATTGAAATGTAGATAGCTAAACCAAGATTGTGTTTTTCAAGCGGCCGACATAGATTAAGTTGCAGATGAAGTTGTATGACCAGTGGCATAGTCTTGGAATTCCGGGGGAAAATTATTGATATGTATTGCGTGAAAGGGAGTGGTTAGATTCCCGAAGCTTAGTGACTGAATTACCGAGTGCCGTTAGAACATTCCGTTTAAAATGTGTGAGAATTCCTCGAACAGCTTGATAAATTTATTGAAAACTCTCAGCAGAATCCAAAGTTAATGAAAAATATGATGATTAAATTTTAACTGCGAGATTGGCTTGTATTGGACCTTTCGATCGCCGGGTGTGCTCATAAAACTAATTGTGAACTGATTCACTTAATTGGCACGTGTGTACTTTCACTCCATCAATCTATTTCTTATCAGAATTAATAGTTAAGCAAACACACCCTGTTTTCCATTTCCACATGACATATAAGTAAACCTCGTGCCATCTGTTTTTTTTTTAGGTTTTCGATGCCAATAATGAAGGCGTTTATGCCTGGCGAGACTCGGTTTGTTACAATTCTCCGTGAGCCTGTGGCAAGATTTGAATCTGCGTTTATTTACGAGGCCATTCCAAGTATTCTTCACCTTACAAACGACTCCAGACAGTTCGAGTTCTTTTTACATAACCTTGAAGAACTAGGCCGAGATACCCAAACATTTTACACTCTCAGAAATAGCATGAGCTTCGATCTCGGCCTAGAGCCCCAAGATTTTGATGATATCGTTGCTGTTAAGAAACTGTTAAAGGAAACTGAGGACAATTTCGATTTAGTTTTGATCCTTGAATATTTTGATGAGTCTCTTGTTTTGTTGAAAAAGCTGTTATGTTGGACATTGAGTGACATCATCTATTTGAGCCACAAAGTGGGTTTAAAATCAAAAGAACGCTCTTCAATAGAGGCTAACTTAAAACATAAACTTCTGGAATGGAATAAAGCCGATTCGTTGCTTTATTCATATTTCAAGAACGCTCTTATTCAGAAACTTCGAAACGAGGGCAAAGAATTCTGGGAAGAGGTTGAAGAACTGCGGAAAAGATCCCGGATGTTGGACGACGACTGCTTGGAGCCTGGAAACCACAAGGATTCAGTCTACTCAACCACTAGAGAGCTCGTATTGAAGACTGGAATTCGTGTCGAAAAACGAGGGATTTGTGAAAAGGCGTCAAAATCTGAGGAAATGTACTTGGTGTATTTCAGAAAAAGGCAAAAATGACTTCTTTTTCATTAAAAGCCTCGATTTGGCGTTTACGTCAATTCACTCTTTTCACCTGGTGGCCATCTTGGATTCAAAGCGAGGCAATCCTTTGTTGTTGCCAGGTTAGCCTCGCAGTGAGGGATAGTCAAAACGAGACTAACCTGGCAAAACAAAGGATTGCCTCGCTTTGAATCCAAGAAGACCACCAGGTGAAAAGAGTGAATTGAGGCGTGCGGGGTGCAATTTGTTAGATGAAGTACCACGCACAAGTTGTTGACGTCTAGTTTTCAATCATACAGATCGTACACTCGCTCGTGACGGTCTGAAAACGTTTTACTGATCAATTGACTGATAGGTTAATCGGCGTCTCTGACACCAACACAATCCGTCTGCACCGCGACAGCTCGTGCTCAGAGGCGGCCAACCACAAATCTAGATCTCCCATTTACAATATACACCTCTACACCACGAAAACACATGTTATTTTCACTCTACTACGCAACATACAGTCAAAACAGAGTTTCAGAATTAGTGCTGTATCGAAGCGTACAGATTCCCGAGGGAAGAGAAAACAGTTTCAAACCGCCTGGTAACGTTCACCTAATTTGAAGGAAAGGTATTTACAGTTGTCTTTTATGCGTTGGATAATCATAATATTAAGTACTGTGGGTGGCGAGTCCAGAGGCCAATTCAATAAAGCTTTTACACTGTATATTATTACAAGTCTGGGCATTGGTTTAGTCAAACAATAGGGCCCGGCTACTTGTTAAATACAAGTGTAAAAGTTTTATTGTATTGGATTCAGGTTGTGGCCTATATAATCTTACTGCGTGAAAATTGGAAAATTGTAGGTTTCCAGCATCACTCGTGTTTAATAGTTTCTCATGAGACCTCCATTTATTAAACTGGGGGTGAAATTTCACCCCATGGGATCCCCCCCACTGGGAAGCAATTCGATGCATTTTGTTTTGCAGATTCCACAACGTAGAGAAACAATACTAAAATCCCAGCTGAATGTTGAGATCTGCCTAAGATATTGTTAATTGCGATAATTGTCATTCCCACTTTCTAATACTTGCTGGATTTTGTTTATTTACCTTAAAGGGGTTTGAGAACAAAACTGCCATTTAATAATTAATCAAAATCGCTTTGGTAATATATATAATGTTCTTGTTGGGTAGGTTTTCTTTCAGTTTATTGCGAATAAATATTTAATTGTCAAGATCTGTCGCTATTGCCGTCTCGCTAATCTGGGAATCCTTTTTCCTCTAGAGTGGCTATCGCAAGCTGTAACCTTAATCTTGAAGTGCTTTTGCTCGATATGCATGTGAAGCGTTCAACATTTACAAGTGAAATTGTCAGTACATGTTCTTTGCACATGGAAGGTTTAGTTTGTTATTGTTTTCTGGCGTTAATGAGTGCTCGTAATGAAACGTTTCAAGAAAATTGAATATTTAAAAGAGAAAAATCAAAACTTATACCTAGGCAATCCGTAGTTCAATTACGTTGGACAACATTTCAAAACAATAATCGCCGTGCCTTTATCTCCGACCACGGAACAATGTTTCGCAAATTTTGTCACAAAAATAAACCCATTTAAAACTGTCGAATTATGTAATCACTGTTTACCTTTCATGTATTCTCGCCATTACGTACCAATTCTTGAAAGCGAAGGTGACTTTGCAGTTTTAGACCTTGGATATCGAAATGTTTATCTATGTTTTCTGTGATTGTGTTGTTCGTATTTCGAGTAGTAGTTGACTACTGTTTTATACAGCTCTTATGAACGCAGCTGCTCACAGCAGGCGCACAGCCAATCGAGTGATACCGAAACCTAGGATTAATTAATGGCATTATATATATGCTTAACTGTGGTTACATACAACATTACTTGTTCTACACCGACGGCTCACAAGTTGTGTGTACGTTCAGAACGAGTTCACTTTGATTTAAATCACAAGGGACCATAAACATCCAAGATAGTGAAGTCACGTTTGTGTACTTGCATCTTTTTCACACGAAAGGATAATTCAAGCTCAAGGTATTGTGGACACGTCTGTTTTCGCTTCCAATCCTTTGTTATAATATGTTAAGGAATGCGAACATTGGAAATATTTACATTGAGGGGGACCCTTCAGGATTTTGAACCAACAAAAATAATCGAAATCACAAGAGGATGTGACAACGAATAAGGATTAAAATCACACGATTTAGAGTATTAAATTCATGGTATTTCAATCTACAAATCTAGTTGAATCCTTTGTCTTAAAACCGTAGAACAAAACACCATGCTAGATAGAGGAAGCGCTCCGATGTAAACATGGGATTGCTCCTCATAAATATTTTAAGAACAGAAAACCACTAACACTTGTTACCTTTTGGGTTTTGTCGATTTATATTATTTGGGGCAAAAACGTAAGAGTAAAACTCCTGAGACTTGGATGTAAGGATTGTAAATTGTGTGCAGTTTAGTTTTTAATGCAATAAGTATAATTTATATTTCTACGCTCGTACAACTATAAAGCAATTACATGTTTCTTTTATTTAGAACATCGATTACAAAACATGGTATAATACGATACTTTTCTGCATATGAAATTTTGGCTTTATTATTTTGCAGGTAAAGCTTGAGATTGCGAGAAGTTTTAATAGCAACGATAAATATTTAAGGCCGTTTTAGCCTCATGCATGTTTTGTCTTCCGAACTCCAACTCGGAACTGAAAGTGAAAACATCGGTTTTTATGTTTTGAAAACACCCTCGGTTAGCTCAATTCATATTCATGAAATTAATTGTTCGCGAAGTTTGGTCTGGTTTTATGTTTAAAATAAGTTCTAAGGGTTGTTATAATCTTTTTATGCTGATATTTAGCTACAGTAAAACTGGAATAACTTTTTATATGAGGGTAGAACCCTGGTGTATGCTATTCGGTACCGGAAGTATAAATTTTTGACTGATTTCGGCGTTACTGTAATGATACAAAAAGTGAGAGAAAACTAAGGATTTTGGAATCGTAAAGCGATAGAAATTAGACTATTACTACTATTTAACGTAAAAGCAACTAAACATCTGTGAAGTTAAACTCATTAATGAACTAGTGTTGATTGCTTTTCTTGCTAAATTTGCTATTTTTCTCTGGATTGAGATGTTCGATGTAAATGGACTAGAAAATGGTTCACAGGTGTGAGTGGAGTGGAGGTCGTTCCCAGAAGAAAGTGATATGCACTTTGGTCATAAACGACTCTGTCATATTCCACTTCACTCATAAGCCGTTAACTATTACCTACTATATTGATCATTAATTGTAGTGTTCTGCTTTAAGTGTGTCGGCCTCTACTGATACACGAGGCTTAATCTCTTATAATGTGTTGATTAAACATCTTCAAGTAGATCGTTTTTGTAAGGGATTCGCGTTTCGACGAGAGAGTTGCTTCCAATAAATTGTTTTGATTTTTAATTTTGGACGATTTTTAACTATTTTTGCTTTTCACTCATTATTAGTGGTGGTGTTAGACGTGGTAACGTGGTGTTTCGTGACGATGTCCTATATATACACCCTGTTCTTCATAGACTTCAACTCTTCAAAAGACTTCTTGCGTGACATAACATTCGCCAACCGAAGCAAAGTCGAGATCCATGTCTTCTATCGGAAAGACACGAACCAAAACGAGCTCAAAGCGGCTATTCCCGAGGCTTTTTACGAGGATGGCCGAGCGGTTGTCGTGAAGCACTCATCTCTAACGACATACCCGAACGCAGTCGAGGACTCCCTCGTACACTCGGTTAGTACGTACGACTATTCACGGTTCAGGAAGCCCGATGTGTATTTGGTTTCGGGTGAATGTCGGCGCTACGAAGAGTTAGCGAAGATTTTACGAAGAGACAATAGAGTGTCGGCGTGGATGATCGATGGGAAGCGAACGACCCTCCTGGATTGGTTAGATACGTCACTGGTTTGCAAGCTGTGTCGAATGATGTTTGATAATGCTAAACAAAGCGTTGAACATTACGATGAGCTTCATTTGAGGTAGACCATCCCTGCAGCTGACAACCATTGGGGACTGGAATCGTTTAATCTACTAGTCGTAGATTGATAGTGAAAGAATCCATGCCAGCAAACTGGACTACAGAAAACCCGGCAGATATTTAGAACTGCCCTCGGAAAATCTTATAAATGTACTCGAGAAATACCGGCTTAGCACTGAAAGTGTAACTGGAACATTTGAACATTTAGCGAGTTTGTTTCTTAGAGAAAGTGAGGCTTTTTTAGATATTCCTCTCGATTTATGGGTGAAGAAACAAAGCGGACAGATAGGTAGTTTACACAGATTAGTTTCTGAATTGTTTGATCCGACTCGTTCCCAGTCCTGCGCGTTTTAATAATTGCCTCGCTGAAACAGGAAGTTACGGTATAAAGGGCCATGCCAGGTCACTGACGCCTTCAGCTGTCACTCAGCCTTTGTGGATGTGATCGGCTCCAACCCAGCGCCAAACGCAAAGCAACTGTGCACTTACGTCTCTCACAGATCTGTTCATTACCGTAGATAAATGCAACCCTTACAATCTTAGAGGTTCCCGTACTAAACTCCAACTCCCAACGGACCAAATACTGAATTTCTAAAAATAGCTTCAGTTTTAGGAGCTAAATTATGGAATTGTATACCTCGGTCTTTGTCATTGTTTAAAAACAAATTAAAGGTTATCAAGCTCATCAGTTGACTGAATGGCTATTTTTACATTGTACATGTAGCTATAACAATTAATCGTAAGTGCCTTTTATGGATATTATTACTCGGGCTGCCTGTAGCAGGCGCGAGTCTAAATCTGCAGGCCGTTATTTTTTTGTTCCGTGCAGCAAAATTCCTGCGCATGCGTTAAATTATGCATTAATTGTTGGCGCTAATAGATTTCTCTCTAGTCCAGTCGTCAGATTCTGCGGACACTGAGGTACGTTTCGTAGGTTTTATGCCACATTTCATCACATTTCATTTTACTCTCGGTCACAATACATACCAACGCAAACACCGAGATCGGTAGGCCAACACTAAAATATTTCGACCGTATTTTTGGCTGGTTTACCCACAGGCAACCCAAGCTAATGATTTTTACAAGGAATGTATGGGAATGTTTAGAAAAAATCTAAAACTGTACTAAAATGATCAATAAAGTCATAAAACCTTACCTGTGTGTTGTGAAGTTGTTCCTCTTCATCACTGATGTGTTTATTTCTGGTTTGAGGCACTTCTGGTTTTTTTTTTTCCTCCCCTATATAGATAGTGAGAAGGCAGGAAACACGAGACGCCATTAGTCCACGTGGCGACTCTTCGAAGCCTCGTAATTCTTCGAAAATCCAAACTTTCAGCATTTTACCTCCAGAAACCCTTTCTTACATTCCTCTAGCACTCATTCAATCGATCCGTCGCTTATTTCCTCGCTTTGTAAGTACTCAAATTCGACAGTTTCTGCAGCCAACCTAGCCTGTAACGATCCGGGGTTCGATCACTTTAGCCTTTTTTCATGGGCTGCCTGTGCTAGTTGAACCACAGGCAGCCTGTGGTTGAACGTGGCTTTTCTTCGGAAGCACCTCGTGTATTTTCGAAGAGATTCGGAGAAGAAAGCCATTGTGCTCAATCGACCAATCGCTGAACGGTGAAATATGCAGAACAGAAGGCATATCAGCCATTAGAAGAGCGTAATGGGAATGGACAGTTTTCTTTGAATCGTCAAATACAGTAGCGGAAATGCCACTAGAACACACCATTACAACATTTCGTCCAAGGCTTTTCAGACGCGTTACGGTTTCGTTTACTCGACATGATATTAATAGGGACTTTTAAGCAAAACACGTCGGCAATGTCTTCGACGACGGCATAAAACAATAGCCTTAATTACAAAATACAATAGCTGCACGTGAAAATGCACGCAGTCGCCTACATTTCACCGTTCTCTGCAAAAACACAACGTGAAAACCCCAAATTGTACGTTTTAAAGAGAACGCGAACGTATAAGAAAGTAAATCAATCCGTTTTTCGTTCGGCGTGAACGGAACTCTTTTCTCGGTCATATTTTTCGAAAAACAATTCAAGGTGAAGAGGGAAATAGTAGACACCAAATTTCGGGAGAAAGGCATTTTTCCACGTCCCGTCGTCATTGCCGTCGGCTGGTTGCTTAAAGTCCCTAATATGTCCTGCTTCGGCAGTTCTAACTGCTCTTTGCTCATCTGTTAGGCTCCAAGAAAGATAAGGGTCAATACGAGTTCTCACTGACCTATTTGTCACACCATATTCTAGCCGCTACACGGACGTATTTTTTCACTCTCATATTGCAGTCAGTTCAACGGAATCGTCTATAACAAATTCTTGTACAACTTACCTTGGTCAGTTCCGTTTTTGGTTACTTTACATTTGAAACAGCTTTTGAAGAAAACTAAATCAAGAAATCGACTAAATTTCTATTTGACATTTACTTCACCTATTGTTTGCTGAAACTGTTCGTGGGTCTCCCCAGCGATTTCACCGTTCAGCGATTGGTCGATTGAGCACAATGAAAATCTTCTCCGAATCACTTCGAAAAAACACGAGGTGTTGAATTCCTTCGGCACTCGTTCGTCACTGCTTCCGAAGAAAAGCCACGTTCAACCACAGGCTGCCTGTGGTTCAACTAGCACAGGCAGCCCATGAAAAAAGGCTAAAGTGATCGAACCCCGGATCGTTACAGGCTAGGTTGGCTGCAGAAACTGTCGAATTTGAGTACTTACAAAGCGAGGAAATAAGCGACGGATCGATTTAATGAGTGCTAGAGGAATGTAAGAAAGGGTTTCTGGAGGTAAAATGCTGAAAGTTTGGATTTTCGAAGAATTACGAGGCTTCGAAGAGTCGCCACGTGGACTAATGGCGTCTCGACGTGTTTCCTGCCTTCTCACTATCTATATAGGGGAGGAAAAAAAAATCCCAGAAGTGCCTCAAACCAGAAATAAACACATCAGTGATGAAGAGGAACAACTTCACAACACACAGGTAAGGTTTTATGACTTTATTGATCATTTTAGTACAGTTTTAGATTTTTTCTAAACATTCCCATACATTCCTTGTAAAAATCATTAGCTTGGGTTGCCTGTGGTTTACCGATCTCGTATCGAGACCTGTGTACGTTACACAAGTATACTGAATAGCTGATATTTTAATATATCGAAGTATACTGAGCGATTTACTAGCAAATACATATACTGTGGTTGAGCAGTTATGGGTTACTATCCTCTATCGAAGTCTGAAGACATCTGAACTCCTGGACTGTGAGAGCAACACTGTCCCTCGCCAACACGATGCCAGAAATACATTAATTTATGATGAGCGAAGCAATATTCAACTCTCAAGGTAAACTTAAACAAGAATCCTCTCACGGCCGAGGTTTTGGTTCGAGAAATTAAAGGCTTTCAACAATTCCCTTTATAGTTCTGTAATATAATGAGCAGACTGAAGTTTTGGGAATGAGGGTAAAGCTTTTCATTAGAGAGCGAGAACAATCACAAAGCACCGGGTTTTAGAGTGCGAGAACCAATCACAAGGCACCGGGTTTTAGAGAGCGAGAACCAATCACAAGGTACCGGGTTTTAGAGAGCGAGAACCAATCACAAGGCACCGGGTTTTAGAGAGCGAGAACCGATCACAAGGCACCAGGTTTTAGAGAACGAGAACCAATCACAAAGCACCGGGTTTTAGAGTGCGAGAACCAATCACAAGGCACCGGGTTTTAGAGAGCGAGAACCAATCACAAGGCACCGGGTTTTAGAGAGCGAGAACCGATCACAAGGCACCGGGTTTTAGAGAGTGAGAACCAATCACAAAGCACCGGGTTTTAGAGTGCGAGAACCAATCACAAGGCACCGGGTTTTAGAGAGCGAGAACCAATCACAAGGTACCGGGTTTTAGAGAGCGAGAACCAATCACAAGGTACCGGGTTTTAGAGAGCGAGAACCAATCACATTGCTGAACGAAAATGAAGCATTCCAATTTCGAGCAAGTTGAAATGTTATTGGCCTCGACACTATTTTTCTCAAATAACCGAAGTTGGAATCGGCTTTGTTTTCGTTCTGCATTGTGATTGGTTCTCGTTGTCTAAGTGCAATGTGATTGGTTCTCGTTGTCTAAGCGGCCCCTGTTCCAGTAGTCGCACAGTATTGAGTAGGGCAATCATTAGTTTGATTTGCTGAGTTGTTAAATGCTGATTTGCGATTAAAAACATGACAGAACTTCGGAAAATTCGCCTTAAAATCGGACTACAAATTATGATCGGCGATTTAGTACTTTTTAGGGGTTGTCCAAGCGAAATCCATTTTTCAGGGTGATTTTTAGACCATGAAGTACATTTTAGGGTGGGAAATGTTTCACGGTTTGGTATTTTTAGGGTATTTTTCGAGGTTTTCCGACGGTCACCCCTACCCTTTTTACTTTGAAGAACCCCCCGGGGGAAAACGCTTTTTCTTAAAGTAGCTGATAAACATGCGCCTATTAAATCGAAACGCATTCGTTCTCGACGATCTCCCTGGATCTCTCGTGATCTTAAATGAAAAATGTTCGAAAGAGATCATAGGCTAACCATAATATGAAGTGAAAACTAGAATAAAACGTAATTTTACGTATCGTTTGTGAAGTGAAAACTAGAATTAAACGTGTTTACGTATTTGTGAATTTGTCATTTTTTTAATCCTGCCTCCAACTAACGTTTCGTAAAACGACTAATACTGTAATAAATAAGATCACCGTTATGGGAAATTCTATCAGTATAGAATAGACCCTTTGCACGTGACGTCATAGCCGCCATGTTGGTGTACAGGTAACAATAGATTCCTCGTTAGCTTCTTTTGTTCTGTACACCAACATGGCCGCCATGCCCTTTGTCATTTGAATCTCTGGGGATTGAGTGAAAACCATCTATACCCTAACGGAATCTCACGGCAAGCAATGCGGAACCAGCAACATGTCTTTTTAAAGCCTACGTGGATATATTAAAGGGATACCCGAGTGAAAAACACATTGGGGCTCAAAAGAATCTTCAACATGTTCTTTGTTCAGAAAATGTATTAAAATTTGATCAAAGGTTTTTAGTATTAAGAACGAGCACCTCAAAGTTGGCCCCACGAAGACATGGGCGCCGCCATCTTTGTTTGCATTTACGGAAGTGACGTCACTTCGTCCCACCAGCGTTCTCACTCTCTCACTTATTAGGTGTTTTTAGGATGATAAACGCCTTAACTGTACCTCACATACATTGTAGTTCTTATACTTATTCAGAAGTCACTCGAGTCTTTTAAGCCATGTTGTTTTGCTGTTATTAAATGGCAGTTACGAGACCTTGTTGTTCGTCTGATAATTTCTCGCCTTCCCAGTGCTTTTCTTCCTCCTCCCAGTCTTCTGAACTTTTCTCATAATGTCGTCTTCATCATAATTCCGGTTTCTGAAAGAATTCCTCTGCAATCTCGATGAAAATATATCCACTTTAATTCCGAGCGTGTGAAAATCATACAAAGACAAGTAGCCGCGATACGCTGGTGGGACGAAGTGACGTCACTTCCGTAAATGCAAACAAAGATGGCGGCGCCCATGTCTTCGCGGGGCCAACTTTGAGGTGCTCGTTCTTAATACTAAAAACGTTTGATCAAATTTTAATACATTTTCTGAACAAAGAACATGTTGAAGATTCTTTTGAGCCCCAATGTGTTTTTCACTCGGGTATCCCTTTAATGGTTCCTTAATTCCTTTCAAATTAAACCTGTTGAAATAAGTCCGGTTTTAAAACTTCTAAAGAACCTCCCGGCGGCAGTAGCAAAAGCTACAGGTCTATATAATATCCGTATAAGGTTGTTAAGAGAAGCTGCGAATATTGTCAGCCACTCGTCGATTATACTTAGTCTAGAACTAAAGGGATTTTCCTTCAATAATGCTACCTGCTAGAGTTACCAACTATAGGCCAGATGTTGCAAAAATATTTGAACGACTTCTATATAATCAGTTTAATAACTATCTACAAAAAGAGATTAGCCACGTTATATTGCCGACAATTATATAATTAGAATACAAAATCCTCACTAACAGCGAATCAGGATTTCGTGCCCTCCATTCAACGGTAACAGCTCTACTTGAACTGAAGCTACTGACCACCGGTACTGCAGAATTGACAAAGGATACGTCAAGCGCTGCACTTTTCTTAGATCTGATAACGATGTATCCTACACTATCTAGTAGTAAGCTAAAACTATATGGCTTAAGTGAAACCTCTTTGATCGAATTGGTTTGACTCATACCTCGGCCACAGCTAGGCAGCAAAGATGTTGTATAGATATAACCAAACATCTACTCCCAAAACACTTAACTGCGGTGATCTATACCTAATTGCCTAACAAAATATTTTCCCCGGATGTATACTGACGATACAAACCTAACTATAACCGGAGAAAGTCCATAAGGAATAGAGGAATCAATGGATCGACATAGACCTCCAAAATATTAGAAATTGGCTCTACGCGAACAAGCTTACTCCTTTATGGTTGAAGATAAATTCATCAAAAGAGTAGAATCAACGAAATATCTTGGAATACGTTTAGATGAGCATCTGTCTTCTCAAGCTCATTAATAATTCATGTATTCAACAGCCAATCAGGTCATCCCATTTTGGTCAGGTGCATGTACCTTGATACACGATGAAACTCCACATGAAGATCTGAGAATGCACTTGATGTCCAATCAAATGAAAGATGAATCTTGATCTCCAATGAAACACCAGATCAAGGTTGCTCCGATGAGTTCAAAAGCTCGATTTCCCGGAACAAATTCACCTAGACTTTGAGCTAATGTATTTAGAAACTGATCGAGGTCGCAACATGGGCTTTTATCGCACGGCGGCCATGTTGATTCCCAGGAGAATAAAAACCTTTGTTTTCGTCCGGTAAACTCGTTCTGAAACCAACCAGTGCGAGGCTACCGGGGCCAAAACTATTGTTTTATCCAAGATGGCCGAACTGCGATAACAGCCCATCGTTTGTTGCGCATGCGTTGCGTTACTAAGCGTAACGAAAACACTTTGGCCAGGCTTGGACCAGTCTTCTTGGTACGAGACTGCGCTTGGACGGGTTGAGCAATGAGAAGAAAGTGATCTCACGGTAATTAGTATGCAAACTAGTGTGTACTGTATATTTGCTGTATATATGATAAGGTATAGTTTACTTCCGGTGTACCAGCGATTTCGCCCCCCCCCCCCCCCTACTCGCCCCCCTCTACTCGCCCCCCTCTAGCGATTTCGCCCCCCCCCCCCCCCTCCCCTCCCCTCCAACCTTATGAATACATGTTTTCCTTCTTATTATTACTATAATGCATTGGACGTGGAGAATAGTACAGGCAAAAAGCTATCAGTAATATGCATGTAATTCAATTTTATTTTAAAATTCACGCTTCACTTTTCTTCGACAAAATTCGTTACGGTAAACGGAACGTTACGGTAAACGGAACGCTACGGTAAACGGAACGCTACGGTAAACGCTGCAATTTTCATTCGCGCGAGCAGTGCAACAAGAAACTCGACAAGGGATTCTGCAATCCACCTACAATCTTCGTCAATCTTCGAATGATTAATTGTTAGTATTTCTTGCCTGAAGCCAACATGTAGATGATGTAATACACTTAAAGGTTTTGATAACCCGTAAATCCGCCTACTTTGAAAAGACTTTGCCGAATAAAGGAAGTGTTACCGACTCACGTGAAAACTTCCTGAATAAACAAGCTAATGAACTAATTAAGATCTAAAACGGCGGGAATCGAAGTTTTAAAACTTACTTTAGCAGGGCTCCTGACTTTAGCTTGTAGCGAGTGGAACTCATATTTGGAAACAACTGCCAAATAGCCTGATGATTTTGACATGCATGAAAACCATAATGAAGTTGTCGTAATTATCGTGGTATGTAAGATCTTTATAACCCGTAATGCTCGCGTCGATCCATCCATCTATTTTTAAATAACTTTGCCGAATAAAGGAGTGTTACCGACTCGCGTGCTTTGTTCTATTTCAATTGAGCTAACGGCGCTTGTTAATTAGGTCAGTTCTATTAAAGGAGAATTTCACTATGGTACGTATATATGATAAGGTACAGTTTACTTCCGGCACTGTCACAGTGTCACCGAGAATTAATAAGACTGTATTTAATGAGGGTGACACTAAACAGTTACAAACTTATAAACGTGTGGCCCTCTGAAGGTTTAACTAAGTATAAATATATCAAATATTAAAATATGGATAAAAGTATACATTAAAAGTTCTACTAACAGTTGAGCCTAGAATTATATACACTAAAATAATCTGATTTGCTTAATATATAATGATCTAATTAATAAAACCTAATTTAGAAATTAAGCCGGAAGCTACACATATAGATATAAGCTACAATAATGATAATATACAAGGATTAAAAATGGTCTAGCTGAGACTGGTCTTCTAAAGCTTTTTTAAAAAGAGCAGATTTGAGAGAGTTGACGGATGACAATTTTCTAACTTCTAAAGGCAGGTACTGTGAAAGATCGACCAGCTACTGTTTCAAACTTATACCGAGGACATATAAAATTGACTTCGTTATATTGAGTAGTTCGCTGATGAATCCCGGGGGGGGTCCCATATAAAAAGGGTAGGGATGCTCGTCGGACATTTTCGATTTGACCCCTAAGAGGTACTAAAATGGGCGTGGCTCAAGCTTATTTTGACCCCTAAAAGATAATAAATATGTAAATTGTAACAGCTTTTTTGTTCAATTGACACCCGACCCCTAAAAGGTACCGCTTTACATAGAAATGTCTGTGTTTGATGGTGGATACCCTAAGTGGTACCAAACTCCTGATTTTGACCCCTAGAAGGTACGACGAGCATCCATGTACCCCTCACATAAGGGAGTCCCCCCCCCCCCCCCCCCCCCGTGTGATGAATATCACTATTTCTGATTAATATCTCGTCCATATATTCAGGCAGATTTCCGTACAGTCTCTTGAGTAAAATACAGTGTTTGTTGATCTTAGCTTCCTCGTAAAACGGAAGCCATTTAAGTTTATTGAAAAGAGGAACGGATCGTGCGCGGTTATCTGCATTCAAGACATTCTCGTTCCCAGTGCCTCCTCAACTAACTGAAAAATCGGAGGCTCTGGTAAGACACGAAACAGGCTCTAATTTGATTGGCTAGCCAAATCGGCTGCGCGATGAAGAAAAAATTTAACAGGTGCTGCGCACAGCGCTTTTCTTCCGGTTCACTTAGTGGATAAATCACTTCCGTTGTAAACATAAGTAAAGTAGGCATTTTGTGAGGTGTTCTTTCAATAAAAGTAAAATAATCAAAAGAACAAACATTCATATGTGAAAATAATAAAGAATGAAGTGATGTGCCTTTTAAAAGAACACGATTAAACAGATTAATTAATTAATTAATAAACATTCATATATGTAATGTATGGTGGCAAAAGCCGAAAGGTAATTAAAATCTCCCTTCGATCGACTTTAACCCAATAATGGCAGATATTACGCCCAAAAAGGCAGCAGAAAAGCTTTTCGATCGAAATACATGCATTTGCTGCAACGCCGTAATATCGGATAAGGATCACCCAGTGATTTTAAACAGCGACCTAAGGAAAAGTTTGGGTTCTTATCTGAGCCACCGTTCATTTTCTGGGAAGAATCCTACTCTACAAAAATATGCTGTCCGTGCAAACGCTCTCTTGAAACTGCCGAAAAATTCCGTGAGATGGTTCAGTAATCGCATGAACATCAAACCGCGGCGATCCAAAATTCCAGGCTAAAACGAGGTCGAAAGCAAAATTATAGCTCTCCTAGTAATCCACCATCAAAACGACCAAGACAAACACATTCCGCGCCGAGTGTAAGCGCTATAGCCCGAGCCCTTGCTAACCTACAACAGGTACATAGGCCTATTCTTCCTCGACCATCAGCCCTGCAGTCTAATCCAGCAGCTGAAAATCAGCATGTTCTGTGCACTCCTCGATACTGAATTGCGTTGAGAGGAGATATGACGACCACGATTGAGTTGGACGATCCTTGAAGAGCATTAAACTCAAACGGTTAACTTTGGTAAATTAACGATTTACCATAACCGGTCGGAAGAACACAGAAACAGCCCTTCTTATCGATACTAATTACCCGAATAGCTTCCAATTGTTTAGTTTTTAAAGAAAACTGTATTTTAAGCTTTGCAAGGGCGAACTGGATAGCTTCCATGAAGTCCGCCATTGCTTTAGTTAGTAAATCGGAAATGAGTTCTAAGAGCATGCGCAGTTTCAATGTCCTAGAATCTAGGACATCCGGTTTCGTGTCTTCCAGAGCCTCCGATTTTTCAGTTAGTTGAGGAGGCACTGGAAACGAGAATGCATTCAAAATTACTCTTGCAGCAAGTTTTTGTAATTTTAATAATAGAATCTAAATTAGATCTACAACACAAAGTCCAAACAGAGCTACCGTACATTAATACCGGTTTAATTGTCGCGGTATAAAAGTTCACTCTTTCCTCGTGTGGGAGAAAGTGCTTAATTCTTTTGAAAAGCCCTATCCTCTTTGAGAGTTTCATCCCCAAACTTTCACGTGGTCGTCGAATGTTAGTTCTTGGTGAAGAGTGACTCCAAGAAGCTTTTGAGACTTGACCTGAGAGATAGGCGTGTCTGAACCAGGCAGCGTGATGTTAATTTTCTGGTTGACGGGTGGCATCTTCGATCGAATCCGCTTCGATCGAATCCGCCAAACAATACAGATTTAGTCTTAGATTGGTTAATGGACAATCTGTTCTCTGAAGTCCAGTTTGTGATAGATTACATGGCAAAGTTCATAGTTGAACTTAGCTCTGAAGACCTAGACCAATCCGCAGCGGCAGTAATAGTGGTATCATCAGCGTACTGATCAGTAGTTACTTCCCCGGACTCAAGGGACAAGTCGTTAATAAACACAAGAAATAGCAACGGCCCAAGCACAGACTTGCGGGACCCCAGCGACTAGAGGTAGCATTGGAGAAGACTATCTCCCATACAAACATATTGTTGTCTCTCTTGAAGACAAGAAGCGAACCAGGACACAGCTTCGGCACTAAGATCATAGGCTTCCGGTTTACGAAGTAATACATTAGGACTGACAGTATGAAAGGCCTTACGATAGTCAATAAATACTGCTGAAGTAATCATGTTGTTGTCTGCATTGAATAACAACTGGTCCACCAGTTTGATGAGGGCTGTTTCAGTAGAGTGGTACCGTCTGAAACCAGACTGATACTTATAAAGTAGATTGTTTATACACAGATAATTATACAAAGACGCATGCACGTGCTTTTCCATAACCTTTGACAGCACTGGAAACGCGATTTCCACCTAGAAAATCCGAACAGCTAATAGCTTTCTAGAATACGTCAAAAGACATAGTAGGCGCCTTAAAATGGCTAGAGGAGCTGCATACAACTGGTTTCAAACGAATTTCAAAAAGTACTTGTTGGGTGTCCTTGTAACATCTCGGGGATTTGTTTATCTCACGTGGAACCAGTAAGCGTCTCCAAGCTAAGCGATCAAACTTCGTTGTTCTAAGTGACAATGGTCTGAGGTGGGGAAATTTTTCACTTTCGATCCTTTTGTTCTTGCTTAACTGATCACTCGTTCATTGAAATTGAAAACCTAACCCAGAAAGACATTGTGTAAGACATAACTAAAACAAAAAAAGGTCTAGATTTCTTAGTTGCATTTTAAAGTCTTACCTGTGTTAGTCGAGTCGTGGAGAGGTCTGGTAACTAAAGTCATGATCCAGAACAAACATCGTAGCTGGCGTCCTTCTTTGGCTCCTAGTTTCAAACTCTTTATCCTTTTTTATTAGTTATTAGTCTGCTATTAGTTAAGTAAACAATCAGTATTACATTTATTTGTCTTTGCTTAATCTTTTGATTCGGTGACGTAAAACAAGGCCATTTTACAAGGGCACCCAACGAAGTTTTCGGTTAAAAAGCTGTTCGGGAGAGTAAGTTAGCCTAAAACTTTCGGATTTGAAAAACATGTCCCTAGAAAATTGTTTTCTGAAATACTGGCTAGAAAATTTGTTTTCAATCCCTAGAAAATTATAGAAGAAAAGGGAGACTAAAAGGTTCCCCTAAAATATTCGTGCGTATTCGTCTGATCAATAGAGTAAGAGCTTTCCCCTAAAATATTCGTACGTTTTCGTCTGATCAATAGAGTCAGAAAGATCCGGAAAAAAACATTGGTTGGAATGAAAAAAAAAAACCAAATCATTTAATGAAGCGGCCACCTAAAGTTTTCGAGAACACATTGATGGTGGATACCCTAAGTGGTACCAAACTCCTGATTTTGACCCCTAGAAGGTACGACGAGCATCCATGTACCCCTCACATTCTCTAAGAAATTCTGACATCTAAGATCCGAAAGAATAAACCTTTAGCAAATGGAGGTCACCTAAAAGAATTGCCTAAAGGAAAAAAGAACCCCTAAAAAATTCGTACCTCCACAAAACTTTGCAATATGAAGTTACTTGGGCTATACGATTCTTGTTTCTGTTCTAGACTACTAACAAATTCATTCGTGGGCCAGGCCGAATATTTTGCCATAGTATTTTCGGTTGACGCGATTTCCACCTAGAAAATCCGAACAGCTAATAGCTTTCTAGAATACGTCAAAAGACATAGTAGGCGCCTTAAAATGGCCCGCCCATGACCCCTCCTCCCCCCCTCCCTCCGGGCATTTGTGGGGATTTTGTCATTTTGGAATCAGAACGTTGCAAATGCCCCACCGTGGGGCCAGCTAAGTTATGCAAATGCTCCACCCCGGGGCAATTACAAGGGCACCCAACGAGTACTTTTTGAAATTCGTTTGTAACCAGTTGTCTGCAGCTTATCTCGCCATTTTAAGGCGCCTACTATGTCTTTTGACGTATTCTAGAAAGCTATTAGCTGTTCGGATTTTCTAGGTGGAAATCGCGTCAACCGAAAATACTATGGTAAAATATTCCCGGCTTACGAATTTGTTAGTAGTCTAGAACAGAAACAAGAATGTTCTAGCCCAAGTAACTTCATGTTGCAAAGTTTTGTGGAGGTACGAATTTTTTAGGGATTCTTTTTTCCTTTAGGCAATTCTTAGGGAATGAAAATGTGTTGTTCTGACTCTATTGATCAGACGAATTGGGACGTACGAATATTTTAGGAGAAACCTTTTGGTCTCTCATTTCTTCTATAATTTTCTAGGGATTGAAAACCAATTTTCTAGGCAGTATTTCAGAAAAAATTTTTTAGGGACAATATTTTCAAATCCGAATGTTTTAGGCTAACTTACTCTCCCGAACAGCTTTTTAACCGAAAACTTCGTTGGGTGCCCTTGCAATTATAGCGAACGCGCCAAATTTCTTCGCCGTTTCAAAGCCACATTTCACCGCTTTTCTTTATTAAAGTAATGCAGTACTCACCCTAAAACACTTTCTTAAGGTTACCGGATACCTTTAGGGTGCGTTTCCAGTCTAAATTATGTAGCGCCTCGAGGAAACATCGTAGATAAATCATTCATGCGTCATTTTAAAGCTTATAAAATTGGCTACAAGAATACATAAAAAGTTTTGAGTTCTTTGAAAATCTCGAATTTTCCGCCATCCCGTTTCTCCGATCTAGTGAGATGGCTTTCAGAAGCTCCGACTCCGAAAATATTAAAAAAAAAAAATATGTTTGCTTTGTCGTATTTCAGAGGAATCGTATTACAAAACCGTGTCGGGGAATTTCAAAATTCGATTTAGTTCAAAAGTTATCATGTTTTCCGTGAAAAGGCGAAAAATAATCCGAGTAGATATGCGGGAAACGTCGTCAAGAGCTCTTTTTTTAGAATTTACCAATTCCCCGACACGGTTTTGCAGCTGAGATATCAATTGACATTTTGTGAAAATTTCGCACAAATCGAATAAATTCCTCTTGAGTGGGAGCTTTTTTAAAACTCTAATTTGATTAAAAATCGAAAGCGAGAAAATAGCACTTCAAAAAAATCTAGCCGTCTGTCGTGCGTGAATCTGAAGCCCCGCCTCTCCAACAATTAGCAAGCTCTTGGCCAATCATTTCTCATCACGTTCAACTATCTGTCGAGATTTCCCGCCAATGTTGATTTCCGATCAAAGCTACGCGCCGCATCGAGAAAATGTTTTTTGTGTGCGACTTGAAAAATGGTAGCGGTAAGAGTCGGCTGGTTTCCCAGGCTAGAAAAATGGGAAAGACAAAAAGACCTCGAGGGGCAAAGGCAAGGTGAACACCTATAGAGACGCCTTGAATGCCAGCACAGTTGTAGAGGAGACAGCGATTTGTAGGCGTCTGAAACAGCACGGTTATAGCGAGATCGTGGTTCAACCGATTCAGGGTTACCGTCAGACTACGTTTCCATCTAAGCTTTCTTGGAAACAAATATTCTCTCGGCTGGTTCTTATCAATTCTTCTTTATGTTCAGATGTGGACCACTCGGCACTCTGTCTGAAAGTGAAAATACGAACGCTTGTCGAGTTGGCTTTGTAATTGTAGTGTATGCATTGTTTGGCCTCGTTTTGCTTTGCTTTTTTCTTTGTTTTTCAAGCTAAGGGCATCCTGCTTGCTTTTTGTAAGATATAAGGCCAACAACCGATGGAATTGTGGAATCGTGTGTGGAAAAACTTTTCTCAATAAACGTAAACATTGGTATATGAAATGAATTTAATATGTGTTATTCACCACACCGACGTTACGGGCGAGTGAGCACTATTGATCTGCTGTCAATCAAAAAGAACCTTTTACTTCCGGTTAAAAACTTCCTTTTGGTATTTCTCCGTCAATATTAATTTTTTTTGAACGGAGTTTTTGGTATACGAGACACTACTACTAAAACTACATTTCTGTGCGAAAAAAATATTTTCCCATCTTTTTCGTTTTGAAGGTATCCGGTAACCTTAAGTGCCCCCAAATCCCACATTCACCAGCCAGTTCCCAACAAACCGCACACTTCACCCCGAAACTGGGAAATTCCCAACGTCATGTTCACGGATGACTTTTCCGCCGCCATGTTGATCGATGAAGCAAGCACGTGTTGATCAGTTGAGCAAAACAAAATCAAACACAGGGGAGGGGTGGGAATTTTTTTGACAAATGCCCCGGGCCTGGGACTGACGCAAAACAAATGCCCCACCCCAGGAACAGATAGGTTGTCAAATGCCCCATCTTGCCCGGGGGGGGGGGGGGGGGGGGGGGGGATGGGCGGGCTTGGAATTGATAGAGACATTAGACTTTTTTCAAGCTTTTTCGTTTCCTCCAGTTCTGTCTCGTACTGAGCTAACCTTTCTGCATCAGCAAGTGGCCCTTAGCCTGTGTACAGCCGTCCGTCTCCCCTCAAAACTCGGGAAGGGACGTCTGTGCTACTGTCGTTAATCGTGTTCAGACATAATTTTGCATAAATTACATATCGATTGCCATTGCCCGAGAAATACTAACGGTACACATTGTAGATTTCAGATTGTTCATTTCCTATTGTTAACGGCAATGCAAGAGACAAAGAGGGAGGACGCGCTGGGAAGCGTGGGAAATAAAATAAATTCCCTTCTTCGATATCCTATATACACAGACCTTCGTAATCCCTTCAAAGGAAGGGATTTGGAGATCTTTCTTTCCTCGAGGAAGTGGAAGATAGGATGAATTCGTGAGTTTGAGAACCACGTGAACTCGAGGTTTGAGAAGTCGCGCTCGTACTAGCAACTCGCCTGACCGCCGATGCTATTGATATTGCTTCCGGTTGATCGTCTCTAGGCTTTAGCACATTCTGCTCGAAAAAAAGGCTATTCTGCTCGAAAGAATTGCCCGAAAAAAAAGAGTATTCTGCTCGAAATTATGCTCCAAAAGGGCTTACTGTATTTTGCGAAACGAAACGGCTTTGCGAAATTGCGAAATTGCGAAATCATAAATAAAATATAAAAGAGATAAAGAGAGTCTATTCAGTTAGAGCCAGGAGAATCGAACAGCCGTAAACTCGAGGAGTGCGTACATTCTATTGACTCATGTACTGGAAAATTTTGTGTACACCATGAAACATATGTTTCAAGGTGTACACAATATTTTCCAGTACATGAGTTTCAAGTACATATGTTTCAAGGTGTACACAATATTTTCCAGTACATGAGTCAATAGAATGTACGCAGTCCTCGAGTTTACGGCTGTTCGATTCTCCTGGCTCTAACTGAATAGACTCTCTTTATCTCTTTTATATTTTATTTATGATTTCGCAATTTCGCAATTTCGCAAAGCCGTTTCGTTTCGCAAAATACAGTAAGCCCTCCAAAAGTACTATTATGCTCGGATTTATGCTTCTGAAAATTTGGGGCATTCCATTTTTTTCATGGATTAGTTAACAAATTGAAGTTAGTTTTTTATGTGTCTGTCCTAATATTGACAATGATTTTCGTCATAACATGGTCAAAATAGCTGTGTCAATATTAGGACAGACACATAAAAAACTAACTTCAATTTGTTTTTTACAACAACAAAACACTTTTAGCTTCAAACGAGTGTGTACAAACTGCCTTTCGAGTCGAAAAGTCCAAAACGTAAACACGTCTTTATGCTTTCCCGAACTCTAGAAAAATACCTAAGCTACTCTAAACTCAGTTTGTTTCTACTTAAGAACGTTATGTAAATATCCTGAATTAGAGATTTTAATCACGAACTAGAAGATTATGTATTTAATTCAAGACCATTTCTCAGTTCTAGTTCTAAAAGATCGGTCGAATTTGTCACAAAGTCGATCACAAATTAGCCGAAAATGCTTTGTTCGACTCGAGAGAGAGCTCAAATTTTGACAAATGGCACCACACAAGGAAGTTTGACTCACCGATTAACTTTTCCCAGTGATGAAATGCTTTTAAAATCCTCATTTTCTTGATTTTTGGAACAGATGTGTACACAACCTGAATTCACAAATCTCTGCAAAGCCCGCTTCGAAAGCCGGCTGCGCGTCTGTTAAAATATTGCATATGAAAATTAGCCAATCAGATTGCGAGACATTCTCGTTCCCAGTGCCTCTTCAACTAACTGAAAAATCAGAGGCTCTGGTAAGACACGAAACAGGCTCTAATTTGATTGGCTAGCCAAATCGGCTGCGCGATGAAGAAAAAATCGAACAGGTGCTGCGCACAGCGCTTTTCTTCCGGTTCACTTAGTGGATAAATCACTTCCGTTGTAAACATAAGTAAAATAAGGCATTTTTGGAGGTGTTCTTTCAATAAAAGTAAAATAATCAAAAGAATAAACATTCATATGTGAAAATAATAAAGAATGAAGTGATATATGTGCCTTTTAAAAGAACATGATTAAACAGATTAATTAATTAATAAACATTCATATATGTAATGTATGGTGGCAAAAGCCGAAAGGTAATTAAAATCTCTCTTCGATCGACTATAACCCAATAATGGCGGATGTTACGCCAAAAAAGTCAGCAGAAAAGCTTTTCGATCGAAATACATGTATTTGCTGCAACGCCGTAATATCGGATAAGAATCACCCAGTGATTTTAAACAGCGACCTAAGGAAAAGTTTGGGTTCTTATCTAAGCCATCCGTTCATTTTCTGGGAAGAATCCTACCCTACACTGAAAAATATGCTGTCCGTGCAAACGCTCTCTTGAAACTGCCGAAAAATTCCGTGAGATGGTTCAGCAATCGCATGAACATCAAACCGCGGCGATCCAAAATTCCAGGCTAAAACGAGGTCGAAAGCAAAATTATAGCTCTCCTAGTAATCCACCATCAAAACACATTCCGCGCCGAGTGCACTGAGCGCTATAGCCCTTGCTAACCTACAACAGGTACATAGGACTATTCTTCCTCGATCATCAGCCCTGCAGTCTAATCCAGCAGCTGAAAATCAGCATGTTCTGTGCACTCCTCGATAATTGCGTTGAGAGGAGATATGACGACCACGATTGAATTGGATGAACCTTGAAGAGCATTAAACTCAAACGGTAAACTTTGGTAAATTAACGATTTACCATAACCGGTCGGAAGGACACAGAAACAGTCCTTCTTATCGATACTAATTACCCGAATAGCTTCCAAGTGTTTAGTTTTTAAAGAAAACTGTATTTTAAGCTTTGCAAGGGCGAACTGGATAGCTTCCATGAGGACCGCCATTGCTTTAGTTAGCAAATCGGAAATGAGTTCTAAGAGCATGCGCAGTTTCAATGTCCTAGAATCTAGGACATCCGGTTTCGTGTCTTACCAGAGCCTCTGATTTTTCAGTTAGTTGAGGAGGCACTGGGAACGAGAATGATTGCGAGAAAATTGGCGGTTGTTGTAAAATACTAATTTTACGTTTATGAGCTATAGGTCGGACTTTTTCGGAGCCTGCAATAAAGTTAAGATAAGTTAAAGCATTGGTAACCAACTGTCTTTCTTGTCCTTCTTCGTCATGGTCAATGATTTCTGTTTGTTCCGCCGCCATCTTTGTGTTGCTCGTACCCAGCTCCCTCTCGTCCCCACTTTTCCTCGTTCCCAGGCCCAAAAATATGCAAAATGTTCTATTCTGCCCGGATTATGCCCCAATTACGTTTTCTGCTCCTGAGGCCCTATTATGCTTGAAATTCTGCCGGCAGAATGTTCTAAAGCCTAATCGTCTCCCACAGCCATTCGCTTTGCGAAAAGAGCTCTTTAACATGGACTTTCTTTTCGTTTTGAAGAACTAGACGATATCTGAAGAAGAATTTCGTTTGTTCCCTGCAAATTCTTTCGAACTTCCTAGCTAGGCACTTTCTGCATATATGTTGAGGCCGACTTTTCACTTGAAATTATTCCCAGAGTTGAAATGCAGCAGTTTTTTTCTCGATATTAACCGAGCACTGGACACAAAATGACATAGCAATTCGTCTTAATACAATTCCAAACCAGAGTGAATCGAGCTCGGATTTTCCCACGGAGCCAGAACTAAGGTCAACATAACCGCTAAGCCAATCAGCACCCGCTATGAGGCACCAGCCAATCAGCGACTGGTTACAGCATTCCTGTAACTATCCACGTGACCTAGAACACGATTAACTCATCCGAAGTACAGACCTCCTTTTCCTTCCTTTGAAGGGATTACGGAGGTCTGTGTACAGGCTAGTGGCCCTTCGTCGTAAGATCTTTTGTTTTCAAGTTCATTTTCATTGATCTTCCACTTCGATGAAGTTTTCCATCTCCGAGTCCTCCGACTCAGAGACCGATTCTTCAAATTCTGAGCCAGACTAACTTAAACTGATCGAGGACATGCTGATTTTCTTTCAAAACTACTTTCTTCAAACGATTTCGTGAATGTTGTCAGACAAGCGTGGTGAAAACAACTTAAAGTCTAAGCCGGACTTGCTCGAAGGTTCTTGATCTTAAGTTACTCGACCCACTCCCCTAAAATTTCTGAATGCGCGGACGTGAAACAGATTCACCGGGAATTCAATCACGATTTACACCGAAAATGAAAATACACGGCGGAAGTGGAAATACACGGCGGAAGTTACAACATTCAGCGGCGGAAGTGAAAGTACCTGGCGGGAGCCTGGTAAACCCGGGTTTTACAAACCATAATTTCTCGGTCTCTTCATGTAAATGACGGAATAAGAAGCAGCGATAGAATACCTCTTGGCTCTTATAGAGGATACGAATACGAGGAAATGATAGGATTGCTTTGCAAAGATTTTGGAATTGAAATGAGTTTACGTACTTTAAAAAGGCGGCTGGAAGGGATGAATTTGTCCAAAAAAATGCTGACTACGATGTCAAAACCGTTAGTTAGACAGATCTAGGCAGGCCAAAGAGGAGCTTTTAGATGGACCAGATTCCTGCGTTGGTTACCGCTTCATGTGGCATACACTGAAACTCAGAGGTATAATTGTACCCGACATGTTGTGCAAAAGCTTATGCAAGAGCTTGACCCTGAAGGTGTAGAGTCCAAAAAAGCGCACAGGTTCCAAAGGCGGGAGTATCATTGTCTTAGTCCCAACAGCGTACGGCATGTCGACGGGTAAAATTATAGGATACCACGAGCGCGGAATGTCGTAACTTCCGCCGTGTATTTCCACTTCCGCCGTAACCTCTCTCGCGGTTTTGCCGTGACTTTGGCTGTGCCGTCGGATTGGCGATTGTGCCGTGAATTTGGTGATTGTGCCGTGAATTTGGTGATTGTGCCGTGACTTTGGTTTTTGTGCCGTGGCTTTGGTGATTGTGCCGTAGCACTTGTGGGCCACCCTAGTTATCCCTGTAGCCTGTAACGCGTTCCAGTTCATACAACACCAGCGTCTCCTCGGCTATGGTAGAGTAATAGATACATCTCCTGTCGTCACATATTTGTTCTAGAACATAAAAACGATTTAAAGCGTGGAAGAAAAGGGTGTATCTGCAAGTACCCGTTTTCAGAATCCAATTAAGTTGCGGTTTCCAGAGGTGTAATATGCTGTCAACAAATAATTTAGTATTTAACCAGAGCTCTGCCTCTGGCATTTAGCTTACTTCTCCGATGCAGTACGGACCGGTTTTGAATTCCTTTATTATAAGAATCGTTTTATTCCGTGTTATTGAACCGGAAATCTGCTTCAAAGCACGGGACGCAAAGCGATTACAGCCACGTTTAGGTTAATGTTCTTTAAACTACTAATGTTCTTTAAACCAGCTACACCGGTTTAGGTTTTAACTCGGTATCGGTAAGCTCCGGGACGCAAAGCGATTCATCCACGTTAACGTTTTTAAAACTAGCAAGTTCCGAAGCCCGGAACGCAACGACGTTTAGGTTTTAACTAGTCAGTAGTAAGTTTTCCCTGGCTAGCAGACGTCTCTCCGTTTGGGGAGCCGGAGGTGACCAGAGGCGAAAGCAGAGCGACATCGGCTAGCAGGGAATAGTAACTGGCTCCGAACTTCGGGACGCAAAATTCAGCTACGCTTCGCTTCGCTCCTGGGCTTTGGCTATCCATCGACGTATTTTTAATTTAACTTGTAAGTTAGATAACGTTTCCAAAATTCATTTGAATGTGTTATTACGGTAACGTAAAACAATTTCAAGGAACTGAGTTAGTTATATCACAGTATGTCTGAAATAAAGTCCGTTAATGAGTGAACAATGTCTCTTAATTATTAGCGGTGGGTTTCATCTCAACTCTGATCTAAACTCAAAGGGAACGACGAAGACAGGCCACAATTTGATGGCTCACGTTCTCTGTTTATTTTCTGTTCTTAACTTTTTAACACCACAAGAAACAAAAGAATCATTTCAATAGAAAACTGCGAATTATAACGCATAATTCTCAGAGCTTGAGCGAAATTAAAATATGAAAAGAATGCGGGCAAGTTGTCCCGCATTCCTTAGAGGTACTTGCAGATACACCCCGATGCATTCCCAAAGTGAGCTTCTTACCTGTTGTCTGTTGAGGCCGCCATCATGTTGCGAGTATAAACTCGCAGAGTCCGGTTCGGTTTTGACAGTTCAGAAAGCTATTTCTGATCGTCTTACGGCTCTTAAAATCCTCTAACACTGAACTTTAAGATTTAAAGCTAAATAGTTCTGATAAATTTGGGCTGAAAACGAGTAACAAAGAGACCGGCAGCACTTCTAGTATTGAGTTTTCACGCTCGCGTCTCTCACGCTCTCTCTGTTGTCAAGGAATGTTAGAATGGCTTGCCCTCCACACAGGCGTTGCTATGGGGAAATCGTCACGTGATCAATTGATGCAAAAGACCTATTGCAGTTCCAGAACGAGATTGTTTAACAAAGGCAGCACCTCCTACTCAGTTATTTTAACACCCTGAGTGTGTTGGTATGTTGGTTCGGCCGGGGTTTGAACCCGCGACCTCCCGCCCGACAGACCGGAGCTTAACCACTGAGCTAACCGGGAGGCGGTAGTTTAAATGTACTTTTTATGTACTGTTTAAAACACAAACAGCAGTGTTTTATCAAGTTTAAAAATTCGAGGGCGAAGCCCGAGAATTTTTAGACTTGATAAAACACGTGCTGTGAGTGTTTTCAACGGCTTCAAAAACGCTTTAAGAATGCAATGAAAGAAAGACGCACATCTCAAGGGAATGGTTACTTAATGAACCATTGAACCTTTGTATTCACAACCCCATGCAAAATATTCGAGTAATCACCGCCTGCAATTACGAACATCTCAAGGGAATGACATGAAGAAATTACCATACTATATTGTTTGAAGCGGAATTTCGCAATGCAAGAAGGACCCGCACTTGAAGGATTTGGTGTCGTGGTTTACCTCGATAAAGTTCAAGATTTGGAAAGCGATGTGACTGACATGACGGCAGACTCTAAAGTTTTGACTCCGGCACAAAATATGTAAGTTTAATGCACATTTTTATTATTTTACGGCTTTGAGTTTGGTTTAATAATTGGAACTAAACAGTGGCTCGGTAAACAAGTTGGATAACTTCATTTTAAAAATATTATCTGTGTATCTCGGTAGTCTGCTGATATTAGTAAATTTAGTGCAAATTTCTTTATCTAGGTAAGTAGTAAGGGGGCCCTGTATAGATCATATACCCTCTCCTGATTGGTCGAGAGCAAATCTGTGACGTCACAGGTTGTGTGACGTCACAGGCCCCGCCTCCTCGGTTATAGATCCTAGGCAGGCCGCGGATTGGCTGCCACTGTTATAGATCCAATATAGGCTCAGGATTGGCCGGGATTATAGATCCACTACGGGCTCCTGATTGGCCGGGATTTATAGATCCACTACGGGCTCCTGATTGGCCGGGATTTATAGATCCAATACAGGCTCAGGATTGGTCGGGATTATAGATCCACTACGGGGCTGGGATTGGTCGGAAATTTATAGATCCACTAGGGGCTCAGGATTGGTCGGGATTATAGATCCACTATGGGTCGGGATTGGTGGGGATTATAGATCCAATCCAGGACGGGGATTGGCGAACCGGGAACTACCCGAGGCGTATAAAAAAGTGAACCTTTTGGGAGAAGGCATTCATGTTGTTTTGGTTGTTTGCCTTGGTGTCTATGCTCTATCGAGAGTACCATATAGTGTGGACTCTTTGGGAAGATGATCCAAACGACGAAATTCCTATCGGTAGACGAAGTGGATAAAGCGAGCCGTGAACAATTTAAAGTGTTGACCCAACATTTGTACGTGGCTTTGGTGACCGCCGACATTTCACAATGGAAAACAATTCGGCCGAAAGAGGGATTCGCCGAGAATTGGGAGAAAGCTCGCCAAGGTTTTTCGCCGGAACACCTGAACGAATTCCTGCCCTATTTTGGGCAGATGTGTGCGTTACCCGTCACGCAAGAGATGAGGGACGAGGTGATAGCCAGCCTGAAACAGATCACGGCCGACCAGGCGTATGTCATTTTGCAAACGTGGCAAAGCAAACTGTGGGAAAAGGGGACGGACGACATGGCCCAATTGTTTGGAGGGTTTCTGCAGAAGATACGCCTCATGAAGACCGAGACGAGGCATAGCGACCTCCCTCCCATGAGTCCGATGCACGTCACGTTGGCCTCCCTGTACATGGCGGTGGTCTCCTACGCGCACGGGGATTGTTTTCAGAGGGTGCAGCAAGGGGCCCAACGGGAGGGCAAACGCAAAGCCTTGACTTTGAAGACTTCCGGCTATAACGCGGAGGACGCGTGGGTGATTAAGCACGACAGCAACAACAAGATCATTTTCAAGTACAAGGAGGATATGAGGTGTGTGTGCGTGTACCTTTTGGGATACCTCTACCGAGACCTGTTGGCCGAACGGGAGACCTGGAACCGGTTGAAAAGAACACAGGTAGTGAAGAAGGAGTTCCCTGACTTGAAGAACGCGTTGGAGGAGAGGTACTTGAAGGAACTGGAGTCCATGTTGATGGGGTGTTTGTCGTATTGGCTCAGCCTAGATGTGCTCCCCGAAGAGAGGCTAGAGATAGAAGCGATGATGCTTGACATTGCCAATGAGGAATTCGCGAAAATGGATGCGATGGCCCTGGAACATCAGTTGAGCGAGGAAACCGATTGGCCCCACAGGTCCTTACGCCACAATTTCCTGAGGGACATGGCGAGGTTCTTGTTCCGGTGGCTTCCCCTGAAGCAGGGTCTGGGAATGATGTGGTACGAGATATGCGAGACTCGGCTTTGTGAGGACCTGGTCTGGGGAACGCAGGGCTACTTGAGCCGTTGCCGTACCCAACGGGCCCTCCCCCGTGAGTTTTGGTACCACGCCGAAACATTGAATGCGGAGGGGTGGGTAGCAAGTAGCCTTATCACTTCCCCCTACATGAACATAGATTCAGCGGCCCGTGCCCATTTTGACAAAGACCACCTTCCCCCGGAGCCCCACTTCTCGGCAGTGCAAGACCCCCGGTACAAGAGAGAGCGAGACCTCATAACAGAGTACGAACACTTCCTAACCTACCTGTACTTCCATCTGTGTGCGCGGTACTCCCAGACCACCATGAAGTTGGACGGCTATTCCGGTATCGGACTGAGCTTTAAAGAAAGTAAGTTCCAGGTGAAGCAGTATCACGCGGATGCCATCAAGCAGTTACTCCCCCATGTCACGAACCAGCTCCTGAAAGAACAGTTTGACCTTCTGTTACCTATCTGGGACAACTACACCTTCCGGGTATGGCAGCAACTCTACGACTACTCGGAGTTTGAGTTGTACGACTACGTTCAGGATTTGAGGGCTAAGTCCCGGCAAAGCAACCGGTTGTACCGTATCGCTTACCACTTTGGCGGTAGTATGGTCACCTCGAGTAGGTTCTATCGTCAACATCATGCTTGTGACAGTCCTGTGACGAAGGGGGATAACCAACTGATCCCTGAGCAGAACCATTTCAATGCCTTAAGGGGTCACATGAACACAGCCCTATTTAAGTACGACGTGGAAGAGAGAGAAGAGAAGGATGAGGAAGAAAAAGAAGAACAAGTTTCCAGCAAGAGGGTGGCCGAGATAATGGCGTTGATCAAGTGTGACGATGACGTCGACGACGACGATGATGCCATGGAAGAAGGACTCCCCGTCCAGAGCGAGAAGAGACAGAAGAGGGAGAAGAGGAAGGAAGAAGAGGAGGAGGCTGAAGAGAGGATGGCTGAGAAGAGAAAGAGGAAGAGGCCCAAAGAAGATCTGACTTGGTTCGTGACAGCCGTGCGTTACTTTGTGGACCGTCTGACCTTCCATATGCTGCAGATGCGGGGGGTCAACTTTTTCAGACCTCATTTTACGCTGACCCACGGAAGTACGCCGACCATGGACGATTTGTTCATGGAAACAGAAGAGGGGAAGGCGACTTGGCTGGTGATCCTGGAAACCACCTTCCGTGCGCATGTCCAAGGAACCTACCACACTAGGCAGAAAGAGTTGGTCGCCACCCTGATCACCCATTTGTTCCAGAAACGGAAGTATGCGGTCGAGAACAATCCCCTCTACGACAAAGTGAGACGTTTTGGTATGGATTACGTCACTCAAATTCACGACAGGTACCCCTCGACAACCATGGAAACCCTGGTGCGAGAAGAGGATCCCATGGCGGACGGACTCCTCCCTTACCTCAACACTATGGCCCACAGTTTTGCGTGTGACCTGTTCAAGGAAAGGGAGGAAGGGGAGGAAGACAAGAAGTTGACCATGCCGTACGCGCCAGGATTGTTGGAGAAGGCCTTGAAGACCATCCACTTGGATCTAACCAAGGGGACCTGTATGATCAAGCAATCGGCCGTCATTTTCACCAACCCCCTTACCTACACCTACAAATTGTACGAAGACAGTGGCAGGAGGTGCACCTACGACAGCAAGTACCCTACGGTCCAAGAATCTCTCAAAGACGTTCCCCTGTCTCCCTTTTGCTTCGTGTAAAAAAAACAATAAAAATAGCCAGGGAAAAATGACGGTGTCTGTCTTTTCTAGGGGGAAAAAAGTATAAGGGAGGTCCCGCGCGCTAGACTCGGGGAGAGTACAGAATGCCCTGCGGCGGAGGAGGAGGTCCGTCCCTCAAGTGCCACGGCATTTTGAAACGTGTCCGTTGTCTCTTGGCGTGTTGCGGAGGAAAAGTGATTATCCAGGACTCTCATTTTGAGGATTATGGGGCGAAAGAAGGAGAAGAAAAAGAATCCTTCCGCGCTGCTCGAGGCGTTGTATTACGACCCCAGCAGCCCTGCTGCCTTTGGGGGTGCTGCCCGTCTGGTGAAAGCGGCTAGCGAAGTGGGGGTGACGCGCCCCACCACTTTAGCCTGGCTGAAAAAACAATTGACCTTTACGTTGCACCGACCTTTTCGAAAAAAATTTCTGCGAGGGCGCGTGCGCGTCATGGCCCTGGACGAGCAGTGGCAGGCGGATCTGGTGGACATGCAAGCCACGAGTGCCTTCAACAAGGGCTACAAACACATTTTGACCATCATCGATGTGTTGTCCAAGTACGCGTGGGCGGTCCCCCTGAAGAACAAGACGGGAGAGGAATTGGTGCGCGCCTTTACCCAAGTGTTCCGCGAACGGAAACCGTTGCGGTTGCAGACCGATGCCGGGACAGAATTTACCAACCGCAAGTTCCAGGCCTTTTTAAAAAAGAATGACGTGGCCTTTTTCGTCACGTACAACGAGACCAAAGCCCAGATTGCCGAGCGGTTCAACCGGACGCTCAAGGGCCGCATGTACAAATATTTCACGGCCACCGGGAAGAAAGAGTATTGGAAAGTCCTCCCTCAATTGGTGCTCGGGTACAACCGAGCCGTTCACAGTAGCATTCGGCGCGCCCCCATCACCGTCACGCCCTTCAACGACCACGAGGTGCGGGCCGTCTTGTACCGGGAAAAGGGACCACCGTTAAAGAGGAAACCGAAGAAACCGCTGTACCGTCCCGGCGACACGGTACGGATTAGCAAGACCAAAGGCCATTTTGAAAAAAGCTATCTGGCCAACTGGTCGGAGGAAGTGTTCACGGTGATAAAACGGTTGGACTACCGCACCCCTCCCGTCTACCGGTTGGAGGACTTGAGCGGGGAGGCGTTGCGGGGAACGTTTTACGAAAGTGAGATGACACCGGTGGCCGTGGAAAAAGAAAGTCTCTTTATCATCGAAAAGGTGTTGCAACGCCGCCGCGGCAAGAAGAAGAACCAGGAAGAAGTCTTGGTGAAATGGGAAGGGTACCCCGCTAAATTTAACAGCTGGGTCCCGGTCACTCAGCTCCAGACCCAAACGTACGGGTGAAAAAAAAAAAGAAATAAAAGAGTGGGTTGTTCCGACGGTCGGAGTCATTGTGGAGAAAGAGAGGATTGAGGAGGAGGAATTTTACATTACCTTAACCCACGGGGTGAAGTCTTACGTCTCCACCTACGTCAATGAACCGTCCCGGTTCCGTATCCACCTCTATAAAATGTACACGTTGTCTCGAGACTGGGAAATGGCGGTCACGACTCTGGTCTTCCCCAGTCCCCAGAAGAAGACGACCTTGTACATGTACTGTGATTTGGTGGAACCCAGTATTGTGGGGGATACGAAAGTCCCCTTGTTGAGAGTCCTTTTTTCAGGGCCCGGGGACGGTGAGGTCTACGAACGTAACTTTGCCCCCCTGTACTACAGACGGTTGGCCAAGACGGTGTTTGAGGATTTCGAAATCCTTATAACCGACGAGCAAGGGAAACTTGTTTCATTTCCACAAACCTCCAAGGTGGAAGTGACCCTCCATTTCCGGAAAGCATGAACCCCGACCACATCTGGATGACGCTGCCTAGCGTGGCCAGCCGGGATACCTTTCCCGATAACACAGGCTCCCATTTTCGTATCCGGCTCCCGGAGATGTTGGTCTTGGACCGGCAGTGGGAGATGGCCCTCTGCCACCTGCAATTTCCCCGCGCCTGGGATGAATTGTTCCCCCAAGTTCAAGATCGCCAATTCTCCATGATCCACGAAACACTGGATCCAGAAGTAGAAATCTCCTACGACCTCCTCCCGAACATCACCTTTACTCCACAGTCTTTCGAAACGGTCACAGAACTGGTCACAGCCATGCGCCTGGCGATGTTGCAAGGGGGCTACTCTTCGATCATGAAAACATTTAGCGTCCGAGTGGAATCTTCCAATAATGCCATGGGTAAAACCGTCCTGGAATTGGCTCAAAACGCGACGGGCGGCTACATGTTAGTCCTCCCCCCTAAACTGGCCTACATGGTCGGCTTGGAGGACGATCCCAAAAAGGCCACCGCACATCCTGCACACCTGTTGAAAAAACCGGGCCCTCGCACACCGTTGTTGTCCAGTTTCGTGAAGACGACTATAGGGGAGTCGCAGAATGTGAAACCCGTCCTGATCCTCGCCTCGGTTTTGGAGAGAGAACGGACTGTGTACTACATCACTAACGCGAGTACGGGTAAAGGCGCTAACTTGTTTAGAGGCCATCGCAAGATCGCAAAATCCTTTGTGGTACCGACCGGGAACTACGCGAACCTCATGGCCGTCCAAGCTACCCTTCCGATGAAAGGCCCTGATGTGTTATGGCTTTGGTACCAGACTAATGGAACCGCTACGTTAACCCTTCAACTCAAGGAGGAGACCCAAATTGCCATGAGCCCCTGGCTGGCCAATCTGTTTGGGTTTGGGCAAGGAAAGCCCGAACACTATCCGGCGGACGACAACACACCCCTGGTGGGGTACCAGCCCGAGTGTTGGTCCACCTACTATTCGGGTCTAAAATTCCGGACGCCCACCCCCTACCTGCTCACCCGCGATTTTAAACACCAACCCGTACGCAGTTTGTACGTGTACTGCGATCTGATCGAACCGCATATCGTGGGGGATGTGAAAGCACCCTTACTGCGTGTCGTGTCGGCCCAGGTCGCGTACAACAAGGTGGTGGAACGAGACTTTCCGGTCATGCGCTACTTCCCGCTCGCCAAAACGGTGTTTGACACGCTGGAAATCCTTATAACCGACGAGTCCGGCCAACGCCTCTCATTCGCCTCAACAGCTACCGTGGTGGCGACGTTGGAATTTGTGAAGCGTGCTCTGAAAAAGTAAGAATGAATGGAGCGTCTGCGGAATCTATGGCACTGGAGTCATCTATGGGGGACATGGCTGGCGGAGGGTCTTCGATCCCTGTGTTCCGTGCAAAACCCGCACCCCCCACCACTCGACGCATGCCCTCCTCCATTCCTGTCTTCCAGGGGGGTCGCGGACAGCAAGGCGGTGGCGGACTCCTCCCTATCCGTTGGAATGAACTCGGTCGTTACGAACCGGTCACCAATCAAAAGGGTGGACTGTTACCCTTGGCGCTAGCCCCCTTGGCCGTCATGGCGGGCAAAGCGTTGGCCGGGACCGTCGCGGGGGCGGTGGCTAAAAAAGGAGGACAAAAGATACTCGCTAAACTGAAATCGAAATTTGGCAAGAGGGTGGTGAAACAAATCGTGAAGGACACGAAAAAAGGAACAGCCCGTGTGCTCGGCAAGAAAACCAGCAAAACGTTGATCCAAGGCCTGGAAAAGATAGCGGGGATAGCGCCGAAAAGGAAAAAGACGAAGAAGCCGGCCAAAAATACGAAGAACCCGGCCAACAAGAATAAAAGAAAGCAAAAACAGTCTCCCTCTCTCATTCCTTCAACGACCGTCAAGCGTGCACGTGTGGAGAGAGATATCTTTGACGACGATTATTGATGGCGACGGTTGCAGGCATGGGCAAGCCGCCCCTGCCCAACATGATGGGCGGCTACAACACTCATTTGGATTTTTTCGGCAAGGAATTGGCCCAAGCGGTCGAAGAACGAGGCTATTGGTCGGAGCACGCTCCCAAATCGGCCCTTTTGCCCGGGTCGCCCGTGGAATTTTACCTCCCGGCCAGTCCCTATTACACCGTGCTGCCTAGAAGTTACTTCAAGGTGACGGTCAACCTCGTGAAAGCCGGCGGCGGGAATTTGACCGCCGGTTTGGATCTGGGACCCGTCAACAATTGGTTTCATTCCCTCTGGTCCCAAGTAGACATGGCCTTGAACGGGGAATGGATGACCATGAGCACCAAAACCTACCCCTACAAAGCCTACCTCAACACCCTCCTCAACTATACTCCAGCCGCCAAGAAATCCTACTTGACCTCGGGACTGTACTACAAAGACATGGCCGGTTCCATGGATGTGTTCGACATCGCCGGGGCCAACACAGGGTTGACTGTGCGGGCGAAATACACGGCGGAAAGCAAAGTGGTGGAACTGACCGGGATGTTTTGCATTGACGCGGCCTTCTCCAACAAACTGCTCCTCAATGGGGTGCCCCTGGAATTCCGACTCACCCCAGCCAGCAACGCCTTCGCCCTCATGGGGGACAGTGCGGAGGCGGAAGTGACCGGGGCTAAAATCGTGCTGAAGCGGGTCACTTTCTTCCGCCGTGTCAGTGTTTGCAACAAGGACTTCATGAAGAGCATCGAAGTGAAACTCGTGTCCCAGCCCGTCCTCTACCCTTACAACAGCGAGGAAGAACGGATGTTCACCATTTCCCAGGGCGACACCACCTTTGAGAAAACGGATTTCCTAGGCGGTCGCATCCCCCGACGCATGCGCATTGCCTTGGTGGAGAGTGGGAGCAGTTTGGGAGCGCTGAAAAAGAACCCTTTCCATTTCCAAAGGTTTGGGATGACTCGCGCGACGGTCACGGTTGACGGCACGCCCACCCCCTTCTCCCGCGTCGAATTTGCGGACGGGAAAACCCTGGACGGTTACAATACCCTGTTCCTGGCCCAAGGCGCCATGAACGCCAACCATGGGATTGACATTACCCGGACCGATTGGGACAAGGGCTACGCCATCTTGTGTTTTGACTTCACTCCGGACGGCAGTGGCAACGCGGCGCACATGAACATACAACAGTACGGGACGGTGGGCATCCGCCTTCAGTTTGCAGCAGGGGTCGCCCAGACCTTATCGGTGTACGTGAACTGCGAGTTTGACGCCGCGTACGAAATCAGCAGCAGCCGAGAAGTGAAAAAGTTGTAAGATGACCACCTACACGTCGCAATTGACGGTCTTGGCCCGCCACGATTGGTGGCTCCGCGCCTCGTTTCGGGGTGTGTTTCCCATGGACCTACGGCCCCGCCGCGTGACCCGCCCCGCCTCGTTCATTCTCAATACCGACAACGCCGACGGACCAGGCACCCATTGGTTGGCCTTTTATTTTCCGCGCCAAGGCCTGAATGAATTCTTCGACAGTTATGGCTTTCCCGCCTCTTATTACGGGTTGCAAGAGTACGTGAGGCAGGGGAACGCCCAGCATAGGGAAAACAGTGTGATGTTGCAAGGGAACAAGTCCAACGTGTGCGGCAGTTATTGTCTGTACTACCTCCTGCGCCGAGCCCACGGTCGATCCCTGGCGGAGGTCCTGCAGAACCTCCAGCAGTGGAAGACCAAGTCCACCAGGGACCGGGCCCTCCAAGCCTGGCAACGCCAGTACCAGCGCCGGAGTGTGGCGCAGTGGCAGCGGCAAGACAGTTCCCTTCACGATCAATGTGTTATCAGTTTGAGACAAAGTGAAAAATAAAATAAAACCAGGAAACCCACCTCTCTGTCTTGTTATTCTTGGGAAGGGGTGAGGCGTGATGGATGTCCGTTTCCAAACGCCCTGCAATATCTTGATCACGGGTCAGAGTCAATCGGGCAAAACGGTGTTCACCGAAAGACTTCTGCACCATGCGAAATCCCTTTTCACCCAGCAGCCCCTCACGATCGTGTACTGCTATGGCAGCGCTTGGCAACCCCGGTTCACTGCCCTGCAGAAACAATTGGGGGTGAAATTTGTGGAGGGGCTTCCCGACGACCCGTACGCCCCCTTTCGCGGCAAACCGGGCCTCTTGATCCTGGACGATTTGATGAAAGAAGGCTCCAAGGACGAGCGGGTGGTGGACCTGTTCACCAAAGGCTCGCACCACCGCAACATTACGGTGCTGTACCTGACCCAGAACATTTTCCCCCCAGGCAAGTACGCGCGCACCATTTCCATCAACGCGCACTACCTGGTGGCTTTTAAAAACGCTCGGGATTCATTACAAGTCCGGAAATTGGCCGAGCAGGCCTTTCCGGGGCAAGTACCGGCAGTGATGAGGGCCTACCAGGACGCGACCCAACGCCCCTTTGGCTACCTCCTCTTCGACCTGCACCCCCGGACCCCGCCCCAAATCCGGTTGCGCACGAACATTTTCTCCGAGGAGGGAAAACAGCATCACGCCTACGTGCTGGAGGAGGATCAAAAGGGGGTGGGCAATGCGCTGGACCTGTTGAAACTCCTCTCCCAAACCCCCAAGGTGGTGATCCCTGGTTTGTCCTACCCCAAGCTCTACACCAAACTACAAAAGCATCTCGTAGGAAAGCCGCTGCAACTAAGAGAACAACGAGGGGGTATTAAGAAAAAGAAGAAGACGGTAAAAAGAATCCAAGAGCTTCAGGGGGCCGTGTGGAAGAGACCCAACAAATCCCCCTTCCATCCTCCTTTTCTAGGCCAGAGACAACGTGCTTTACGAGCCCAGAAGTCCCTGGAGAAATCGAATTGTGTTAGCTTTATAGCCTAAGTCCCGCAGGGAAACCGTTCAGTTGTGGTGATGGCATCCCCCTTGCTTCAACGTCACGCGCTGTTCATCCGACAATTTGCCAAAGCGGATCTCGGTCAGAAAAAGAAACTCATCCGGGCCGCGAGTCACACTCAAATCAACGCCGTCAGTGAAGTGGTGCACAACGCCTTGCGTGGAACTTTTCCCATCGGCAACCGTGCGAAGAAAATTTTTGCTCCCATCAAGGTGAAACTTCGAAAAATAGCCAACAAAGCCCTGCCGCCGGCCGTGAGGAAAAGGATTCTGCTCTCCTCCTCGACAGCGGTGCAGAAAGCCAAGCTTAAAAAGGCCGTGGGCCAGCGAGGAGGCTTCATTTTCACGACCGCCGCTCTCATTGCCGCCGCCGTTTTTGCTGCCAAAGCGGCCGCCGCCGGAGCTATCAGTGGAGGCGTGGCTTACGGAGCCAAGAAAGCTCTGGATCAAGCCGGAGGTTATATTAACCCAAACTACTCTAACCCCTACCCTTCCCCGCAAGAGTACGCCCGAGAACTGAGTCAGGCTCATATCTGGTCCTGAATGGTCCAACCCATCCGCAACTGGCCGGTACCCGAGGGTACAGACCCTGCCCGGTGGCAGTTGTTTCTAGCTCGCCTGCGAAAAAGGCAACGCCAAACCCTACCGGGAAAAAAAGTCAGCAGGACCGTGAGGGCGGCGAAGAAAATCCAAAGAAAGTATAAGACGCGACCGCCCAAGAAGAAATCCCAGACAGGGAAAAAGAAGCGGACCCCACACCACCCTCCAGCAGCAGCCCCAGTAGGAATTTCCGTGACGCGATGGGAAGTGAAGCGACACAAACGAAAAAAGCCATGAAAGAGGCAGAGGGGAAGAACCCTATGCGCATGGTCTTGGTGCCGGAAGAGTCCATGCGGTGGTTGGAACAACAGCTTCGTGTGGACACGACCAAAGGGGTTAAAGTGCTCAGTCAGTACCAAACGGCCATGGCGCAGGTCCTAGAAAACCCAGAGAAACCGGCAAGTGCCGACCAGTTTCAAGATTTACTCCAAAAATACGTCCGGCGTCGTGAAACCCTTGAGCCTAGTCCCTTCACGGCCGTGGCGGCCAAAGTGTTAACCCAGAGCCAAAGGGGCGCTTTGCGAAAAGTTCCCCCCTCCAGCAAACCTTTAGCGTCGGTGCTGGTCAATCTGTTGAAACTGAAAGGAGCCCAGAAAATTACCTGGAATGCGCAAGGGGAAGTGAAACTCTACGGGCAAACCCTGCCGGGCAGTCAAATTTCCGATCTGATTAAAGAAGCGGTGCATCCTTCTTCCACCCGCACGTCGCCCGGCTACCGTGATTTCATGCAATTTCTAGCGGAAGAAAAAATTCCTAAAGATCTCGTCCGCCACCCCCGGGATCTCATCTCCAAGAAGAAAGAGTACACGCCCCGGCCTAAACGGCCTCCCCCCACCGCCTACCAAGAGGATCTCCCGCCCCAGCCCTACAAAGATCTCCCGCCGCCCCGCCGAGAGGAAACACCGTTCTCCAGGACCCCCTACAAAGCCTTTTCCCGTGGGGGTCCCCGTGGGGGTCCCCGTGGGGGTAGCCGCCGCCTCTCGTTTGGCACAGGCTCCGCCGAAAAACCGCCTTTAAATTGGCGTCCTTTTTAAATCCCCCTTCATTAACGCCATGGCACGAACCCTAATGAGACCCGCGGGGATGGGACAAGCCCCCTGGCAACGCCGTGTCGCCACCGCAGGGAAGACGATGGCCCGGAAGAGGTTGCCACGCCATACCGTGGTGGGTAAAAAACCCAGCAGGACCGCCCGGGCGGTAGCGCAAATACAGAAAAAGTATAAGGCGCAAAAGAAAAAGAAAACCCAGACAGGAGGGCTGCAAACCGTGCGCAAGATCACGAACCGAAAATCGAAAGACGGCCGTACCGAAACAACGATCCGTACGACGACCACTTCGGGCAAGCGCAAAGGCAAGAGTATCAGTCGGTGGAACGTCAAACACCTGAAGAAAAATACTTAAAGAAAAAAAGACTTTGACAATTCTCACTCATTACGCGGTGCTCTTCAAGCGGTGAACATCATGGGTCTAGATATTACTTTCTATGGAGCTGAAGGCGGCGGTGATGTCATTGTGGGCGAGTGCCACATGTGTTATTCTACATTTGGGAACTGGATGGAAGAATACCTGAGCGAAGGCGAAAGGAAGCAGTATGTGGTGAGCGACTGCGAAGGAACCTATTATGGACTCTATGTGATGTTGGTCTATCATATTTGTATTTGGGAAGGATTCCTGCGCAAGCATCCAAGACTCCAACCTTACAAGATGGAGTTCCTCTAAAATAAAGACTGAGACTTTGGTATCACAGCTCAAAGGAACTGAACCATTTATTACAATAAAAAAATATTCTAGAGTCTCTTTGTTTTTCTTTAGTAGCCGTAAGGGTAGCTCTGGTAGCCGTGGAGAACCCTCTTGTCGTAGGTCACCTTGAAGGTCTTGGTCTCTGGGCGGGTGTGCAACGTCCGGTCTTGGGTGTTGCGGTGGATGGCGTGCGGCGTCACCACCGTCCGTGTGGGTTCCCCTTGCCCTTGCACCATGGCTACCATGGTCTCGAGGTTGACGATCGCCCGATTTCTCACATTGAGGCGTAGTCCTTTCACTTTGCAGACGGTACGGCCTTGATTCGTTTCATACCCGTAACTCTTGGGCCCGGTACAGGCAAAACGGACAATCTGTTCGCCTTCTTTCAATTCGTTGGTCATATCGCCTAGAAATTGACCGACCGGGGGCGCCACTTGGCCTGCTTTCTGCGTGAAGTAAATGCTGTCCGTATCGTGGTAGACGATACGGTCCTTCAAGAGATCGAGGTAAGAATACAATTTCAGGCGTGCATGGGCTGTCGTGTAGGCGGCAAACACAACGTTGGTGTGGGGGTTGGAGTCGATGTACTGCGGCTTCGCGGTGTAGTGGACTTGCACCATGTCTTCGTGCACGAACAGAATGTCTTGGATTTCCTTCTCTTCGCTCATCATGAGCTCAAAGTAGCGGTCCAAGTCGGTGACGTACTCCGTCTGCCGAGGGTTCTGTTTCTGGCCGAACTTGCCCCACAAGGTGTTTAGGATCCATTTCGCCAGGGCCCGCATCCCCGCGTTGAACGCGATCTTGGCCCACTCCAGCAAGATCCCCGTGTTCAGCAGATAGCTCTCTATAAAAGCCGCTTTCTCGGCGTCGGTGTGACACCCGGGCGGCCAGCCGCTCGCCTCTTGCTTCATCTTAAGAAAGGTGTTCACGTAGTCGGTGAACAACCCCTTGGTGTCGGTGGCGGGATCGTATTGTTCCGACTCTGAATAATGCCACACACGGTAGACTTCCAGGACCCGGTAGCCGTGGCGCAGGGCTGCATGGAGTTCGTGGCTTACCCAGGTCCCTGTCAAAGCCCTGGCCTCGTCCTCGTGCGTACAGGGTTCCTGGTTCTTTTCTTCGGCGCAGGTCCGGCAGAGGGCAAACAGAAGTTTTTCTCCCACATGGGTTGGGAGGACGGGGAAAAATAACCGGCGTGGCGGTAGAATCTTGAGGTGGATTAACCCCTCGTAGGGTAGGGTGGGGTCTAGATTCTCGGTGAGGATTTCTGGATGGCCCAGCGGAAACCGTTTCGTCTTTTGTACCCAGGGGTACAGGGAGCACACATCCAGCGCCTCCATCCATTCTCCCTCCTGGGCTTCCCAGTAGGTCCTAATCCCATTGGTACGCCCCCCAAAGAAGGCCTTCTTGGGGTCGAGGGGAAGCTGGGTTTGAGGGATGGGTGCGAGGGCAGCGATGGTAGGGTCCAAGGCCATGGCCACTCTGATGTCGCACTCTCTGGTCTGGACCACGCGGTACCCTTGCTGTTCCAAGTACGCGACTTTGTCCCGGGTGCGGTCAGCCAACGTGCTCATGGTACAATGAAGTAGGGGATGAACTCTGTTTTGGTGGTTACAACGATCACAGCCATGCCAGAAACAACCGTTTATTTCGTAGGCCGTGTGGGTGGCGGCGTGGTACCCATCCAGTTTGTAAGGCCCCACGCGCTTCTCTCCTTCGTTGCCCGCGTGCTGGATCTGAATTCCGTCCCGCCGCTCCACGTGGGCCAACCATTGGAGGGCCAGCGCCGACTGCACATCCTTGGGGCGGTAACCGAGCCGTGGCAAGACCGCAATGGTGTTAGGGCGTAGGAATTTCTTTCGAAAAACCAGGTTGCACATAGAGGCGAGCGTCACGGTCCTGGTAAAGGGATCTATCTCCACCGCTTTCATCATGATAGCCCGGAACGCTAAACAGGCCCGTTGTAAGATGGCCACATCCCGGTGACAGTAGAGGGCCAGTTCTTTCTGGAAATCAAACACCGTCCCCTTGCCCCGTTCGGTCGCGTGCCAGGCCACTAGTTCTTGTTTGCCTTGAGGACTCAGTGAATCTGGGTCGTAATAATGAAGGTCTGGTAGCGGTCCCACGTACTGCTGGTGTTCTGGTTTGTTAAAAAAGATGGGAAAATCCAGCTTGTTGAGGTTTTCTGCTTGGAAACCGAACGTGACGGGGAATTGTTTGAGGGCTAGCGGGATGAAGAGCAGAGAGTCCTTGAGGACGAGCTTGTAGTCGGGGATGGTCACCACCATAGCCTTACCGCCGCGGAAGAGCACTTTAGGCTTGACGGCATTCTTGAACAAGTACTCCAGGATAGGGTAGGAGTCGTACCCCATGGCGTTGTGGGCCAGGCACACGTAATTTTCATGGTCCCCCGAGAAGAGCCAATCGCAGAATTGGGTGAGGGCCGTGGGGCCTTTGAACTCTATTTTCCGTGGACCGCATTGAGTGCAGGTGGGTAAATCTGACGTCACACAGAGCTCACACACTTTGGAGACTCCCGCAAAGTTGACCCTGTGCTGAGCCTCCAGGGGCATGGCTTCGAAGTCGAAGAAGAGGTACCGGAACTTGTCCTCATTCCCTTCGTCTTCCGCAGCGGCTCTCTCCGTCCCCTCTTCTTCCGCCAGGAGTGCCGTGTAGGCCTCTTCTTCTTCTTCTTCTTCTCCTTCTTCTGTTTCTACCCTGGGGGCTTTCTGGTCAGCCACTTGCATGTAGCACAGATGGTCCGGGGGGACAATAGTGTTGCAGCTTCGGCATTGGTATTCCCCACACACGTGGACCCCTGGTTGTTGACGGGTCCGGCACAGATGGTCCACGGTCACCCCACACTGGACACAACGGGTGTACCGCTCGCAAGAGCTCCATTCTCTTGTGCACAGAGACCCTCGACCCGACCGTCGGGGTTGGCGACGGCGGTGGTTCTCATAACATCCTTCACTCTTAAACCACCGATGGCAATGGTCACACTTTTTCCAATCCCATTTCTCTCCAGGGGGGAGGGGGGAACAATCCTTGACGCCACAACAAACACAGGTCGTGTCACAGACGTGCTGTATAGGATTATTGTAGGTCTTCTTACAGAGGGGGCAAAAGTACTTGGCGTTCAACAACCCACACATGTTGGTGATGACGTCATAGTGGTGGTCCTCTGTTTGGTACAGGTAAAGGCGGTGTTGTGCCTCGGGGAGGTGGCCTGAGTAGATAAGGCTGTTCATGTGGGCACGGGAGACCAGATTTACTTCTACACCTTGAGGCCTAAAAAACTCCTGGAATTGCTTAAGCTCTGGTAGCCCACACGGTTGAATAGGCACCCCCGCCTGACGATGGAGTTCCACAGCTAGATTCCTTTGCACGGGCCTCCCCAGTCTTATGTATTGGTACTGTGGATGTTGTTGTGCCTTGGCTAGGGCCGTGACCAATCCTCTGGCCATACACATTTCGTCTACATTTCGTATCCTCAAAATACTTCTTTTAATTTTCTTGAATTTCTCCAAGTCGGTAGTAGAACAGCGGGCCGAACGACCCCTTCCCGCCCTCGGTATTTCCACGTGAAACACGTGGACATGGAAGTTGCCCTGAAGGATGAACTCTTGGTTGGATTGTGTGAGCTCTCCAATTCTGGCCATGACCAGGGCGGGGGTGAGGGTAGACCTCATCAGGTAAGGAAAGGAAAGGGGGTAGTCCAAGCGTGGAGCGTCTAGGGTAAGCCTAACCCGATCTTCTGGGTTTGCGGTCCCAAGAGTGGTGTCCAGGACCCTCTCTATAACGGCGGTCACGTCTTGAAGAGCCTGTACAGGAAAGAAAAAAATCATAAATAAATAAATTTAAAATAATTTTTTTTTTTTTAAAAATTAAAAAAAAAAAAAAAATATAAATAAAATGTTTTTTATTTTTATTTTTATATAAATGAATAAAAAATTGAGGCTCACTGTAGTAAGGGAGGCGAGAAAGAAAGAAAAACAATTATAAAAAAAAAATAGGAAAAAAAAATCCACGCGCGGGGGTTTGAACCCGCTCCTTTCCTTTGAGATTCCAAACAGGAGAATTAGAGCCATGCGCCACCGCGCGCGCGGTCATGACAGCCCCTCAAAATTAGTGTAGTCTTACTTTCGACTTACCTCAGCCAGAGTCGCGCGGGCCCGTGTCTTGATTTTCAGTTCGTAGTCCTTGCACGTTGTTTTGAATTTTTTACAGGCTCTCGATCTTGTTTGAACCAGTTCAAATTTTTCTTCGTCGTCGTCCTCGTCGTCCTCACTTTCTTCACTTTCTGGGGCGCTTGTTTTTGTCTTTTTAGCCGCCCCGCCACCCCGTTGTTCTGCCATGCGTTTCCGAGTTGTGGAGGGAAACAGTTCGTTTAACCAGGCGTCTGCATCCCAGAGGGGTTCGGTCTCCTCGGAAAAAACTTCGGCAAGATCTTGGTTACTAATTTCTGGTAGCTCGGCGGGGAGGGGCCACGTTGTGATTAGTTTCTCGACGTCCTCTTCGGTTATTCCGCCCAACTCTAGCGACTCCCCCTCGGGGATGGTAAATGCCTCTTGAGAGGAGGACGGGGTGTCCGGGGGAAACTCCGTGGCTTCGAGGAACGCGTACGTAGCGTCTTCGCTGTGCCAAGGGTTCACGTCTTCGTACGTTGGCCACTCGTTTTCTTCTACGGCTATTTCCTCTACGGGAACCGAAGCGGCAGGCGGGAGAATTTCCTCCGACTCCACGGGGGAGAGGGGCTGTGTGGTCTGTAATGATGAGGCATAGGGATTGTCCACTTTTTCTTCTTCTATGGTAAGGGTGACTTCCCTGCCTTCCTCATCTAGGTAGTTGAAGGTGGACATCGTGGTGAAACTAATCCAAACCAAAAGCCGTCACTCACTTTTATATTTTTTACACTTCTCTCTGAGTGGTGCACTTTTCTCGGTCTGGGATTGGTTCCCCTAGAATGAACACCCCTCATGATTGGTGGATTTCGATCCGTTTTTGGTTCTAGCTCGACTCTCTTTATTATTTTTTGTAAAAGAATTCCCCCAAACACCCCCACCCCACCGCTTATTCTTCCGAATTTTTGTGGGCCCTCCCCCGGGAGACCTCACTCTACAGGCCTCTTCAAACCGTTCTCTCTTTCGCGCCAAGGAAACTAGCGAAAAAGCCTTCCCAAAACCGTCCCTCCGAACCAACGTCCACAAAGTGGACCCGAAATAAGAAAAGGGCGCGCAAATATAAGCCTCGGCTTGTGATTGGAGGGTTTAGGCTCCTTTTAGGTTCGCGCCAACACTCCACTGGTTTCCCGAGGGACGCGTTGGGGTTTCAGACGGTTTAGGTGCCCTTGCTCGGAAAGTGTGAAAGGGAAAACAAAAAAAAAAAGGGGGGAAAACTAAGAGGGCCGTGAGAAAAGGGTCTGTAGAAAATTTTAGAAAATTTCCCCGATGTTTTCAGGATGAATTTGAGCTTCTTGGACTTCCCCCAAAAATTCTGGTAAACAACCTTGACCCGAAGTAAGAAAAGGGCACGTAAACAAACTACGTCACACCTTGTGATTGGTCCGTCAAACATCCGGTAACGTTCAACTGGTTTCCCAAAGGTCATACAGGTTTCGGGTCTACAAGAACACCTTTCCCGGGTCGAAGGAAGGGGGAAAAAACGGGGAAAACTAAGAGGGGGTTGAGAAGAAGACCTCCAGAAAAAAAATAGCCAATTTCCACGCTGTTTTAGGGTTGACTTTGAGCTTCTTAGGGGCTCAGAAAAAAAGTTTGGCAAAAAACGTCAAAACCGGATCGAACGTCCACCAATCCTAGAGCCCGTGGCGTAAAACGGGCCAATCAAAACCCGAGAAAGTGCCCCAATCAGGAACCAGTATAGGATCTATAAAGGATAGGGTTGAATGAAGTTCGGTGCCTTTGCCCCTGACGCCTCGAGAAGGTAAGTGTACACGGAATTCGCTCTTGAAATTCAACACGCTTGGTTACTAATCTTTTTTTTCCTTTGGTTTCCTTTTTATTTCTACAGCTTACAGAACACACAAAAAGAGACGGAGGATGGCTTACCGAGGGCCTCGTAGGGATAGAGAGGTACGGTCCTGCGGACTTGTTTTTTATCTTGGAACACAACCACTAACTTTTTGTTTTTGTTTTTATAGAATGTACACGGTGTGGACGTAATAAACATGGAACCTGTAAGTTCTTCTCCGTCCCGTCCCCCTAAAAGACAGTGTGTAGCGTTCGGACTCTGCTTAACAGGACCGTTCATTTTTATTGGCAAAAAAATCCCCCGACGCACAATAATTTGATTAATTTTTTATAGGTTTTCTTGGAGGTCCTCTCGGGACCTGCCCGCTCTCGGTAAGAGCGCCTCTTCAGAAACGAATTCCTCTAAAGCATTATTCATACCGTACCTCTTTTTAATTTTTAATTTTTATTTTTTTCTCAGTCCCGTGTTCACATTCATTTTTATACGCATGCTATGGTGTTGAGGATCACAGGCCTCCCCACAGAGATCCTCGCAAAAATTGGGGAATACGTTTGCAACCAACAGAGAATAGACCGGAGGAAGGCCGCCCATCAGAAGGAACTTAACCCCAGTTTATTCCTCTTAAAACATTTGACCGCAGTTGTCCGGGGAAACTACTCATGGGGAAACTCCCGCCAAACCATGGAGTTTGTACGAAATTTTAGCACGTTCACCGGCCCCCGCGCGGCCATGTACGTGGAACCCCTGACCGAATACACTTTTAATTGGTGCGTCTATTGCCGCTCGAATATGACTGTCGCTCGTATCCACTGTAAGGAGGGACTCGTTTACTTCCGTTGCCCCCACCACCTAGTCTATTTGGATCTGGGAGACTGGGATGGTTGGGGACGCTTTCAGTGGCGTAAATTGTATTTTCACATTGATTCATAGTTTTCTATTTTTTATTTTTATAGTGTATATGGTGTGGTGGTGGTGGTGGACTCGACCATGTACCTTTACCCCCCATGCCCTGTTGCAGAAGTGTATACTGCAAACCCTGTTTCATTTTGGCAATCGCGGATGCCTTAAAGACTAATGAACATCCTCGTTGTGGAGTCTGCTTTCAAAAAATGTGGCACCGTTTTTTTATTAGCTCGGGGAGCATAATTATTTTTAGACATGGCTCGACCTTAGCCAGTTTTCATTTGCCGTTATCTTCCTCGTTCCGAGAATATTATTCTTATATTTATCCACTGAAAGCTTGGAAGTAGGGGAGTCTTATTGCCATGGAGAAAAATGTATTATCCTCGCCAATCTTTTTATTTTTTATTTTTATAGTGTATTATCTGTGGAGACCTCCCCAACAACCAGCTACCGCCCCTCCCGTGCTGCGGGGAACAAGTGTGTACTCCCTGTTTTATAAGATTCGTAGCAAGGTCTCTCAAGTACGATAGGATACCTTTGTGTTATTGCTGTTTAAGTCGGATCGAGCATTCTTTTTTTCTTAGGGCAGGCTCCATTATTTTATTCAATCACATGGACACGTTAGGGGTTGTGACGTTACCCTTGCCAAGACATCACGCAACCCGTTACAATATGATTTGACATTTGACATTTTTCTCCATGGCAATTTCCCTTTTCCTATTTTTATACATTTTTAAAACAATTTGCTTATAATTAAAATTTTCAAATATATTTCAACTATAATAGGGCAATGGCCCAACTCATTGTAATTTTTTAGCTATAAAATAGGGCGATGGCCTAACTCACTGTATTTTTTAATTATAAAATAGGGCGATGGCCCAACAATTCATGTCAAATAGGGCAATGGCCCAAACAAAATACCATGTAATTTCACTCTCTCTCTCCCTACGGGGCCCCGAAATAGGGCCCCTTGTAAATAGTGTATATATTTTTTATTATTATTATTATTGTAACATTATTATGAAAGATTTGGAAACAAAGTTGTTTTTACCAAACACATGCCTTTTTTATTGTCTCCAATAGTGGTTGAATCACATAAAACCATAAGGTATTATTACATAGTGGTTGCTTCCTATAAGACCACAAGGGTAAAAATCCCGGGGGTCCGGTTTGTCCCCAAAATCTAGGTCTTCTCGGCTCCATGGGTCCCGGGCTATCACTAGGAGGGGGGAGGGCGGGGACCCACGGTCATTGTACCCACAGGGGATTCGTAGGGAATCAGGGTGTCAGTGTAGTCTCTGGGGGACCCCCAGGGGCGCCCCCAGGGGCGTCCCCGGTGGGGTCCCCGGTGGGGTCCCCGGTGGGGGGCCCAGTGGGGGTCCCTGTGGCCTCTCCGCGGGGGACTCCTGAGCCCGTAGTGGATCTATAAATCCCAACCAATCCTGAGCCCGTAGTGGATCTATAAATCCCAACCAATCCTGGGCCCGTAGTGGATCTATAAATCCCGACCAATCCCAGCCCCGTAGTGGATCTATAAATCCCAACCAATCCTGGGCCCGTAGTGGATCTATAAATCCCGACCAATCCCAGCCCCGTAGTGGATCTATAAATCCCAACCAATCCTGGGCCCGTATTGGATCTATAAATCCCGACCAATCCCAGCCCCGTAGTGGATCTATAAATCCCGACCAATCCCAGCCCCGTAGTGGATCTATAAATCCCAACCAATCCTGAGCCCGTATTGGATCTATAACAGCGGCAGCCAATCCGCAGCCTGCCTAAGATCTATAACCGAGGAGGCGGGGCCTGTGACGTCACACAACCTGTGACGTCACAGATTTGCTCTCGACCAATCAGGAGAGGGTATATGATCTATACAGGGCCCCCTTACTACTTAGGTACCTTATGTTCCGTGTACTTTTTGCTATCTTTGGGTCTTTATCAGTGAATTCTTAATTAGGATGAAACTTTATATAAAATTTCATGTTCATTAGTATTGTTTATATAAAACGTTCATCCTAATTAGCAATTCAATGAGAAAGCTGAAACATCAATAGAAATTCCATTGTCTCAATCATTGACCTCGTTTCCCTCTGGGACAGAATTAAAATCCCTCCGCGGGCCTTTTAGAATGATGAGATTTTATCAGGTATAAAGGAGCATGCACGTGACTGATTTGCTTCATCTGATTGGACAAAATGCTCATTAATTATTCATGAGTTTTTGAAGAAGTACATAATAAACCAGAATAGTTTAAGTACAAATCAAGGTTTCCATGAAAAGTCGTAAAATTAAAAAAAAAAAAATCAAGTAGGACATATTTTTGCTAAAGGCCATATCAAATACATTTGGGTATAAAACAAGTACTTTCGAAGTAGCTTTCCAGTATAGTTTATTCAATAAAGGCTGGTTCTCATATGATCTCTGACGATCGCCGGATCGTCCAAAATTTGACCAGCGATCGTCAGCGATCATATGTGAACACTTCTAGCGATCGTCAGCGATCGCTGGAGTAGAGCAAGGTTCTACTGCGATTATATGAGAACACTTCTCGGCGATCGAGCGATCCTGTGGCATCCCTGTTAGCTACACTAGCATATACAATTTTCTATGAGTGCACCCCCGCTTCTATGGACCATATTGTAGTTAAGAATGACAGAACGCATAATTTACGTAACAGAAACAGGGTTATAGTGCCACGCTTCAATAGCTATTACATGAAGAATTCGATAGCACATAGAGCGGCAATTGTGTGGAACCTGCTCACTCCTGACTTACCGGAGACCTCAAATGTAAAGAACTTTACCAGTATGGCTAGTAAATCACAGGCCCTGCATAATTTAGATTTTGGAGCTGAATCACCGCAAACTGCTCCTCACAAGAACGATTATTATAAATATTACTGAATTATTAGTTTTAAAATAGATGATTAATAACAATGATATGGTCATAACAAATTTTGATTTTTACCAATATATCAGTGTAATTTAAAATAGTTAGTTTTTAACAACATTATATATAGTTAGCATTTTAATGTGAAATTTGTATTTACACGACCCCACAAGCGGCAACGCTTTAATCTTTTATCGTGTTTAAATAAAAGTTATTGTATTGTATTGTATTGTATCCCACAATGCAATGTTTCCTAGATCCAAACTTCAACGCCATGGCAACGGTTTGTTGTTGTGCTGTCGCCGCTCGTGCATTCCCTTGTTCGCTCAGCTTCGAACATGGCGGGCTGCAGTACGGAAGAGTTTATGGAAGATCAATCAATCAATCTTTTGTTATTTATCCACGGAATCTTAACAGTAACATTAATAAAACTGATTTCAATAAGAGCCGTGCCTAATTAAAATATGCTAATCTAATGCTAATCTAAATCTAAATACAATTGTCTGATACTAAATGCTAAAATTTATAATAAAATCCAATTAAAATATTTTGATTATCGTTCAGCGGTCACCAAGCATGGTGGTTTGTGCAATTTGTTTCTTAAATGAAACAAGAGACTTCATTTCGCGAAGTTGTGGTGGTAATTCGTTCCACAGCTTCGCGCCGTCGTATGAAATGCTTTTCTTTAAATATTCGGTTTGGGGTTGTGGGAGACGAAGTTTGGTATCGGCGCCTCTTAGATTATAACGCGTTGAACTTCCAACCGTTGTATACAGCTCAGAAAGGGTAACAGGTGCTAGATTATTTATTATTTTATGCATAATTATCGCTTTCCTTTTTGCCCTTCGTTTATCGAGTTTATCCCAGCCTAGAATTGGTAACACTTTACTAGAACTGGTATTATAATCTGAGTCGAGTATTATTCTAGCGGCTCTGTTTTGGAGAATTTGTAATTTGTCTGATTGCACTTTACCAAGTGTATCCCAAACTTCACAACAATAATCAAAGTGTGTTTGAATTAAAGAGTCGTAAATTTTCATAAGTATGGTTTGGGACACAAATGGTCTAGCCCTTTTTAGAGCCCCTAGGCCAGAAACTATCTTTTTGCGATGTAACTTGTATGTTCATTCCATTTTAGATTTTCATCTAAAATGACACCAATTGTTTTGCTTTGTTGCACTCTTTTTACTAACTCATTTCCAATTCTTAATATGTGTTTCGCCTAAATTAGATATGCGTTGGCTCGGGCCAATCATGATAAACTCAGTTTTTGCAACATTTAAATGTAACTTGTTTGCTCTGAGCCAATGGCTGATGTTTCTGAGTTCACGGTTTGCTCTTGATTCAACATCAACTAGATTTGAGCCACTAACTGTCAAATTTGTGTCATCAGCGAATAGGCATGGTGTCGATGATTTCAAGCAATTTGGCAAATCATTTATATAAATGAGGAATAACAAAGGGCCTAATATAGTACCCTGTGGAATTCCACATGTGATTAATCGTTCACTTGATTTAGCATTTTGCACTGAACATGAGTTTTAATTTGTCTAGTAATAAACCATGGTCAACCGTGTCGAAGGCCTTCTTTAAGTCAAGTAAAATAACAATATTGAAGAGACCCCGATCCATGTTTACCAGCCACGAATTAGTGGAATTTAACAAAGCAGTCATTGTTGAGTGCAATCGCCTGAAGCCAAACTGTTTGTTTGTTAATAAATTTTCTTTAGAAAGATAGTTATATAGTTGATCGTAAAGTATTCGCTCAAATATTTTGCTAACAACTGGAAGGATTGAAATTGGTCTGTAGTTATCCATATCGCTTTTTGATCCGTTTTTGTGTAGTGGGCTAACTCGTGCTTTCTTCCACTCAGACGGGATTTTTCCGGTTTCGATAACTACATTTATCAGAAAGGCAAGGGAGCTGGAAATGACTGGTCCAGCTGTCTTTATTTTTTTTTCAGATATTCCATCTAAGCCTGTTGCCTTTGCAGATGATAGCTTTTCAATTAGCTTAAATACTTTTGGTTCGTTTGTTAAGCTAAACTCGAATGTAGATGTTGCTTGCTTAACGTAGTCTTTAAACCGTGATACGCTTGGCTCAATATTTTCAGCGAGTTTGGAACCAATTTCAACAAAGTGGTTGTTAAAGAGTTCGGCGATTTCAACAGGAGTTCTAAACGATTCATTGTTGTATTTGATTTCATTGATAACTCGATATTCCGTCATTCAAAAAGCAGTCATGGTCTATAAAGCACTGTACGGCCTTGCACCCGAGTATATGACTAAAATGTTTGAAAGAAGAACCGAAGCTATCCAATATAATCTCAGAGGCTCGTCGACTAAAATCTCCTTTCCTCGTCCGCGCACAAACTTCGGTAAAAAATGCTTTCGTTTTGACGGGGCAAAGATATAGAATGCACTGCCCGAGGATGTCCGAGCCTCCGATAAAATAAGTATTTTTAAGAAAAGATTATCTATATTGTAACCTAACTTCCCTATTTTTAACTACCATACTTCAACACACGACATTCATGTAAAACAGTAGGCATATTTTTTTTTTTACAATCTCTGTATTTTGTAATTGTTTTATGCTATTACTGATGTTTACTCGTGTATAAATAATGTGTATGTATGTATTCGCTGATGACACAAATTTGACAGTTAGTGGCTCAAATCTAGTTGATGTTGAATCAAGAGCAAACCGTGAACTCAGCCATTGGCTCAGAGCAAACAAGTTACATTTAAATGTAAATGAGTTTATCATGATTGGCTCGAGCCAACGTATATCTAATTTAGGCGAAACACCTATATTAAGAATTGGAAATGAGTTAGTAAAAAAAGTGCAACAAAGCAAAACAATTGGTGTCATTTTAGATAAAAATCTAAAATGGAATGAACATACAAGTTACATCACAAAAAAGATAGTTTCTGGCCTAGGGGCTCTAAAAAGGGCTAGACCATTTGTATCCCAACCCATACTTATGAAAATTTACGACTCTTTAATTCAAACACACTTTGATTATTGTTGTGAAGTTTGGGATACACTTGGTAAAGTGCAATCAGACAAATTACAAATTCTCCAAAACAGAGCCGCTAGAATAATACTCGGCGCAGATTATAATACCAGTTCTAGTAAAGTGTTACCAATTCTAGGCTGGGATAAACTCGATGAGCGAAGGGCAAAAAGGAAAGCGATAATTATGCATAAAATAATAAATAATCTAGCACCTGTTACCCTTTCTGAGCTGTATACAACGGTTGGAAGTTCAACGTGTTATAATCTAAGAGGCGCCGATACCAAACAGCCCCAAACCGAATATTTAAAGAAAAGCATTTCATACGACGGCGCGAAGCTGTGGAACGAATTACCACCACAGCTTCGCGGAATGAAGTCTCTTGCTTTAAAACAAATTGCACAAACCACCATGCTTGGTGACCGCTGAATTAATGATAATAAAACTATTTTAATTGGATTTTATTATAAATTTTAGCATTTAGTATCACACAATTGTATTTAGATAAGCATTAGATTAGATTAGCATATTTTAATTAGGCACGGCTCTCATTGAAATCAGTTTTATTAATGTTACTGTTAAGATTCCGTGGATAAATATTAAAGATTGATTGATCGTTAGCCCTTCGTCAGAGCTCTGACGAAGGGCTAACGCTCGAAACGTCAGCTGCTACTCGCTTTCCACGGCGGTTAGCATACCTCAATCGACTTTAGTTGATTACATACCAGTGTTTATCTTCCCCGCCGACGCAGACCAACACTAGTTTTTACAGGAACTAGCTATAGTTGCCTATCATATGAGAACCAGCCTTTAGGTAGACACTTTTTATTGATTATACCAATGACATGCGCATTTGATCATATTATCATGTACCAGAGAAAAGTCCGGATGTGACGCAGGCTAATTATCATGTAAATATGCGCAATGTAAAACCTTTGTTGTTATTGTTACCGCTCGAAACGAGCGACAGCATTGGCTTACCCAACAATACTAAACACGAAAACAATAGAGCTACAGGATAATGGTGCAATCAGAATACAGGTCTTAAGCGGTAGTGGATTATCCCTCCCTATGGAAGGCCAAATGGTGCAAAATTCAAGAACTCTAATTTGATCACATTCAAGGATCACGATCACATTCAACAACCACATTCACGTTCAACATATGTAAATTAATCAGATTCAACAGACATCTCGATCACATTCAAGGTCACAGATCACGTTCAACCACATTCACATTCAACATATGTAAATTATCGATCACATTCAACAGACATCTCGATCACATTCAAGGTCACAGATCACGTTCACGGTCACGGCAAATCAACGAGCAATCACATTCAAGAACGATTTTTTAATGTCAACAAATCCCATAATGCTTTGCGCTACTGTCGACGAGTGCATGCTGGGAAATAAATAGACAGAGTAGATAAAGAATCGATCCGCGAAGAAGTTCGAGCTTCTACCTTCATCTCCCTCGACAGTGATGAATATTCTGAATGGATGAGAGTGTTTGAGTCGATTGTTCAATTATTAGACGACTATGAGCAATGTGGGCATGATACGTCCAACGTATCCGCACGAGAGAATATTGTAAAAAATTATCAGGATGGAGTCCGTGGTTGTTCTCCTACAGCAAGTAGTTTCCTGTACATCGCCGGGAAATCTGGAGTGCTTTTCATTTATTGAAGAAATATTGCGAAATATTCGTGTTTTACTCCTAGACTGGACTAAAACAGAAGAGTCACCGGATTCGCAGTGTACACGACTGGCCATTTATTCCTATCAGTCGCCTCGCGTTACTCCTAGCTCTGCGCCGACCCTCTGCGCCAGGTAGACCAAAACTGGATATAAGTGAAGACAGTTTACTGCAGTTACGTCAAGCTATATTCCTCATCGTCGTCAGGCTCATCCAACAAGTACACACTTTTCGGAATCGATTCAGGAATCGCTGTCTTCGATTTCCTTGATCCAATTCTGTATGGATGTCCTGGCAAGGGTCGCTTGCCTTTATCCCCACTCGACTTTGAATATTTCTGACTCTGAGGCAAAGGTTGCACACTTCCACTCGCAAAAGGGGAAGCTGACAAGCTCTGTGAAGCAAAAGATGCTGATCCTCGAATTAAATTACGCGTTCTGTTGACAAGGGTTTGTGTTCCTGGTGAATTGCCGTGTAGTTCTTCGCGAATACAGGCTCGAACTTCTTCGCGGATCGATTCTCTATCTACTCTGTCCGCCATTTTGATCGTACGTGCGACATTTATTTCCCAGCATGCACTCGTCGACAGTAGCGCAAAGCATTATGGAATTTGTTGACATTAAAAAATCGTTCTTGAATGTGATTGCTCGTTGATTTGCCGTGACCGTGATCTGTGACCTTGAATGTGATCGAGATGTCTGTTGAATCTGATTAATTTACATATGTTGAACGTGAATGTGGTTGTTGAATGTGATCGTGATCCTTGAATGTGATCAAATTAGAGTTCTTGAATTTTGGACCATTTGGCCTTCCATACCCTACTGTCTTATTTACTGAACCTTATTTACTAAGAGAAAATTCACGTCTAGAACAATCAACTATAAACTTTAGTATGAACACCATTCATCAAATCAGTGCCTTGAAGAATCTCTGGGAGGAGGGTGGATATAAACAATGGCACGAAAAAGAAGTCCACCCATGCTTGTTACAGCACTGCGACAAACTACTTCCACCCATGATATTAGCTGAACATGGCAACAAGACAAGAAGTGTACTCGTTCCACTTTGTGGAAAATCCACTGAAATGCTCTGGTTGGCGGATTTAGGGTATAGAGTAGTCGGCATAGAAGCAGTCAGCATTGCTATCACAACATTCTTCGAAGAAAATCATATCCCTTATGAAATACATACCGTTGAATACAAGTCTATTATTAGTGGAAAAGCCATGGAAGCGGTCCGTTACTGCTCAAGGGACAAGAAGCGCAATATAACAATCTATCAAATGGATATTTTCGAAGTGACTTTGAATATTGTTGGTGGCCCTTTCGAAGCTGTGTTTGATAAAGGCGCACTGGTTGCGATAAATCACAACTACGATGGTCGCGGCCGTCGATATGTTGAGGTCATTTTGTCCCTTCTCGCGCCTGGTGCAAGTTGCATACTAGAAAGCTACTGCTTTGCCGACGGAATTGGTCCAATTCGTGGTCACCCGAATCACACTCCTGAATCCGTGATACAAGATCTGTACGGCTCCAAGTGCGGCATCACTTTGCTAAGCTTGGACGAAGAGTCGAATCAAGCAGATAAAGTTTACGGGCGAGTTTGGTATTTATTAGTTTTCAACCAGAACTAGGTGGAATGGTCTGTTCAAAGGGTTTTACTTAGCTTCAACGCCACAATCTTTATGTATATGGGACTCGAAAGGAAATGCAAATGCTGGGCAGAGAGTTTGCGAAAAAGAAGTGAGAAAAGTATATTGCATCATTATTAGATAATTATATCGCAGGCAACCCAAGCTCTAATTGTGTGTATTTGTCAGTATAATATAAGGAAAAACTAAACGGGGAAAATCACGAATTTTACTACTATTGATAGGTTAAAATCAACTGAAATAAACGTACCTTTGCTCTATTTGTTGTCTTTTATCGTTTATTAGCGATTTGGGAGGGAGGGGAGATCCAAATACTGAATAGGCCCAAATCGCTATAAACGATAAAAGACAACAAATAGAGCAAAGGTACGTTTATTTCAGTTGATTTTAACCTATCAATAGTAGTAAAATTCGTGATTTTCCCCGTTTAGTAGCTTCCCTATATTAGACTGACAAATACACACAATTACAGCTTGGGTTGCCTGTGATTATATTAGATAATATTGCAGCCAGCTGTAAATGGCGGAGCCCAAAGCTGACTGCAATATTTTTAATGGGTTCAGGTCTATTGCTACTCATGAAGTTGCTAGTTGTATTTTTTAATGTAGGGTTAGGATTTGGATTAGCTGTGACGTATTTCTAAAACCCAAAATGAGTAACTAGCTCTAAACACTCTAAATTAGTTAGCCACCTGTTGTTGACGGTTAGGGTATTTTTAAATGTAGGGTTAGGATTTGCATTAGTTCATATATATATCGGGAGAACGAAGAAGCATGTGTTGTTTAGTGATCTAGCCCTAAAAACTCTGCCATATTAATGAGTAGCTCTAAACACCATAAATTCAGTGAGCTAAATGAGTGAACACCTGTTGTTGACGGTTAGGGTATTTTTAAATGTAGGGTTAGGATTTTGGATTTGCAACTCATTTTAAATAATGCTGTTGGTTGAAGTAATTATCTATTATAATTATTGTTCCTTATGCAGTCCCATTGTTCTCTCTATATTGTTCTTGCATACACAAGATACATAAGAATCTTATAAGATCTTATATAAATCTTATAAGATCATACAGAAATCTTATAAGATCTTACATAAATCTTATAAGATCTTACAGAAATCTTATAAGATCTTACAGAATCTTATAAGATCATACAGAAATCTTATAAGATCTTACAGAAATCTTATAAGATCTTACAGAAATCTTATAAGATCGTAGAGAAATCTTAGAAGATCTGATAAGAATCTTATAACATCTTATATAAATTTTATAAGATCTTACAGAAATCTGATAAGATCTTATAAGATTTTGATACTTGATCTTATGTAAATCTTATAAGATCTTATAAGATTGTGCTAAGATATCACTAAGATCTTATTAGGATTTGGTAAGATATTATTAAGATCTTATTAAGGTATGGTAATATCTTATTAAGATACCCTAAGATCTCTTGTACTCTTGTACAAAAAAACAACATTGATATCTAATGAAATGCTGGAACAACCTGAAATGTGCTGGAACATGCAATATATCAATGTATATGCCAGCTATATCCCTAATGAAAACAGATCCGGAATAATTCTGGCAGCATTCCACCCCAATTCCATCTAGTGTGGTCATCCGGAATTCTGGTGGTATTCCACCCAGCAGGAATCTGGAATTCCATCTGCATTATTGCTCAGTGGCATACTCCAGCTCAAAGTTGTCTGGAATACCAGCAGTATTCCACCCTGGAGGAGTCTACAATTCTGCCTGGAATTCCACCGTTATTATTGTCAGATGACATTCTGCTGGAATTCCGGATTACTCCTAGAATCCTTCTGGTAATTCCGGTAATTGGAATGTACCACAAATCTACATAATCTGCCTCCCATTGGAAATTAATCATACAATAAGCAGAAAGAAATGTTTGAATATATTGATAAAAATAATTCTTACTGCAAACTCAAAATGTGGTATACATTGTATGTACAATATTTACAATCAATTTATTAACATATCAAACCCTTGCAATAAAAGCCTGGAAATATCAGGGATATTGGGAAAGATCAGTTTTCATATAACTATATATCTGTACTATATATCAGGAGCTCATTACCATATCTATATACATGTATATACAACCACGTGCAAAAATTCTGACCCCCGATGAAAATTATATACTTATATCGATTGCATCATGGGTAATCCAAGAATTTGCTTTTCAGACATTTTTCTAACAAAAAATATCCGGTAGGATTGAAAAATGTACGAGTTTTTAGATCGTATGGGCCCATCCGTTGAAGACAAGTTTTATTTTCAGTTTTAGTTGTACTAATTTATTCCATGCATTTGCCATTGGGTCCAGTGGACCGAAACGCTGCTATGACTTCAAGGAACTCACTGTATTCTGAACTTTAATTTCTCCACGCCGCACTAGCTAGGTTTACTCTATTGCCCTGAATGAGGCACACATCGTATTCACTAAATTGATTTCAAACCTTGGAGCCTAGGTTTAAGCATATTATCAATGTGAAACACGTTCTATATTATGGTAGTTCGATTCTGCCAAACATTCAACCAAATTAATTAAACACAGCGTAGCTAAAAACGTTTTTTTTTTTATGAAGTCAGCAATGCGGTTGTAAAAATCGCATTTATGAAAGTAGTGAACCTTAAAAGTCCTTAATTATATGCTAATATTTGCTACAGATCGATCAGGATGTTCATGTAATCACTCTTAAATCGTTTTTTTTTGTGTGTAGTAAGCGATGTTTCGTGTACCCTGGTTGCCAGAGGTTCTATTTTTTTTTCTAGGTTAGGTTAAGGCGCGAAGCACCGTCATCGAGGGATATTTTAGCCTCTTCTGCAGGCATCTCTAATTTTTGAGGAAATCAGATTATGGGCTTCCTGTGGCAGGTGAAGAAAACACAGGTAACCCAATCCACGATTTTTTTAATCTGATAGAGATGCCTGTGGAGGAGGCTAGGGATATCGCTCTTTCAACGAAATGGCAAATAAGACTGTAAAATTTCGATTTTTTATTTTTTATTCACAATTACAACAAGGGGTGGACCATTAGAAATCCTGGGAGGGGGGGGTGGAAAACTTTTTGTGCACGATATTTTTTTTAGCAGTGTGAGTTCTGCAAGAAATTTTTTTTTAAGGCGATACCTCTGCACGATTTTTTTTTTCAGTGCACATTCTATAGAGATTTTTCAGTGTACATCCTATATAGATTTATAGCCTGTGAGTACAACCATAATATAATATAATATAATAATAATAATATAATAATAATATAATATAATATAATAATAATAATGTTATTTATAGCAGAGAATATGTCTCCAAAGAGTTTTTTCAATAGAGCCCTGCATAACATAAATAAGAAACAAAAAAAAAAAACATTAATAATCTAGAGTTAAAAACTAGGCTAAATATACATTTATAGAGTGACTAGAGCTAAAATTTATGAGGCAATTTAAAAACATGTATTTTGACATTTTGTTTAAAAAGAGTTAGGGATTCGATTTCCCGCAACGAATTATCTAAAGTATTCCATTCACTAAAACCTTGGTACAATAAACGTTGTTCGCCATAATTAAGCTTGATTATTGGAAGTCTAAAATCGTTCTTTCTTCTTGTATTATACATGTGAATGTCCTTTAAGATATTAAAATCATAATCATAATCAATGAGTCCATTAACATACTTATATATTAAAATATGACGATGTACAAGACGACGTTTGGAACGAGTAGGCCAATTGAGATTTGACAAGGCTTGTGCTGAAGAACTTAGAATGTTGTCAGTGAAGTGTGCTAAGCCAATTTCAGTAGATAACCACGGGCGGAAACCAAACTGATTAGGTGTGAGGATTTTCTCTTACGAGAGATAGCCGTAGAGTTGATGTACAGCCCTTTCAAGAATCTTACTTACATCAGGTAGAATATAATTGTGATAGGCCTGTAATTGTTAAAATCAGAGTGATCGCCGGATTTAAACAGGGCGGTAACTTTTCCTTGTTTCCAGATGGCTGGGAAAATACTTGAGTCCAGAGAACGATTAAACAGTTTGGTTAAAACTGGTCAGGAGTCATACACACAGCCGAGTCATTTAGTAGCCTCGAGCTGATTCGGTCTAAACCAATAGGCGAATCCTTGTTTACGTTTTTACCTCATTAGCATATATCAAACTTCAAGCGACATAGATACAAACAAACAGAGTGCACAAATCGAAAGAGCTTGTCACACTTGATAATCACCGAAAATTTGAGTGTGATATGATAAATATATTTTGAGGAATGAGCGTTTAAAAATCTCTAAATTTACAAAGAATATATGGCTGTCAGCAACTCTTGCCCCCCAGCCGATTTTACAGTTTTGAAAAGTGAATTTCTCCGTAAATATTTAACATATTTATCTCACATTTTCGGTAATGACTAAGTTTAAAATTCTCTTTCAACTGATGTAGATTGTTTGTTAGTAGCTTGAAGTTTAATTTATGCTAATGAGGCAAAAATGTAAACGATGACGTCAGCAAGGATTCGCCTATAGCTTTGTTTGTTTTCAAACCTCTTCAATTGTTTAAAAACAAAGCTCTCGGAAATGTTCGAAAAGCGAAAGACAATTTCACTGTTATTTGTCCTAGCTGGAGTAATGATGTCAGTGGCGCCGACCAGAGATTGAAACTTTGCTGCTAACAAAGGTCTGATCGATCGACGCTGGCTCTGTTAACTGTACTCCATCAGATTCAGATTGGATAAAGGTCGGCTGAGAGCCATTATTAGATCTTATTACGGCAAGTCAATCATTTATAGTTTTCCATAGAGCACCTGAATTTCTTTGTTTTGTCTAATCAGATCTTTATAGTAATTTGCTTTACATTCCTTGACTTGTTTATTTACTTTGAGCCGCAGTTTTTTTGTAACGAGCCCAGTGATGTGAGGAATTTAATTTGATCGCCTTAGAATGCATAGTCCTGGTCTTCCATTGCTTGGCTCCGATTCAGGCCAAATCAAAAATGCAAAAATGCACAAGACGGCAATACATGAAAATATTTCTATGCGCTCTAAATTGCTGGCACAGAATCTGTAATCTTTGAAAATGTGGACATTGAAGTTTACTCAATGAAACCTGACGTTAAACTCTGTTGCAAAAACTGCTGGCATCAGAGAATAATTTGAGGCTTCAGTAATTGCAGAGAAGATTTATTTGCCAATAATATAGCTGTTTTTAGCTTGTCTAGTGTTTTAGACCGCAAATAGTTTATTCTTGTGGTTTTTAATTGCTACCGGTATCGGGGGAATTAAGGCCAGTTGATATTTCCATGACAACAGTGACTAAACTATTGTTATGAAGGTTGGGGAGGTTGTTTTCATCTGGAAATACCTGAAAATCAGTTAGGCCAGATAAAAAAATACTTGCTTAGCGTCCACCCATTTCAATTTTTCCAGGTAGGGAGGGAGGTTTTTTTTTTCTTCTATGTGAAGTCACCTCGTGTTGTAGCAACAAAATGGCGTCGATGTTAAAATATTTAATGCGCCGGCGCATATTTTAAGTGGTACATGTAGGGGTCTGGGTACAAGAATTGGTGTTCGCGGGCGCATTTACACTTTCTAAAGTTTTTTTTATGAAAAATTAAAAATAAAAATAAATTAGAGATCGGGGACATTTCTCAGGTCGGGCGGGGACGCTAACCAAGTATTTGTTTTTATCTGAACAATGAAACAATGAACAATGCATCGGTTCCTTTGCACGAATTTTTTTTTGTGCCTTAGTGCTTTGCACGAATTTTCTTTTTGGACATTTAGCCTTGCACGAATTTTTTTTTGGGACTACCCACCCCCCCTCCCAGGATTTCTAATGGTCCACCCCTAAATGTGGCTTGCTCCGATATTATCGGCAATTATAAAAAGGAATATCTTTCAGTTTCGGTTCAGAATATAGTAGGAATGCCGGTGAATATCACTCCGTATTCTGAGTCCGCCATTTTGGCAGAAATAGCATTCCATCATGTACCGTATCACCAAATGTAGTACCGCTGACAGCGGCTCAAAAGTCTAATATTGCTGGCATCGTTCGACAGTTCGTACCAGGCTACTGTGCCTCGGAAGGAGAACGAGCGTTTTAGATTGTGGTAATTGCTGGTTGAATTTAAGTAATGGTCCAGATAAGAACTGAAGTAGATTCCATTGTTATGCGGCAATGAGCCTCCCCACATACGATGTTGCTTGAATATGCCCTTAAGTGCTTTAGGAGGTATCTACAGTCCAAACTACACCTCAAAAATAAAGTATTTTTTATGCTATTGGCTCTTTTCTGTGAAAACGCAGAGAAGCCATCATCCAGCCAATCGGATATAGAAAAAACAAAGGATTTTTCAATCACAAATTTGAGAACTTTCCCTACACACGATATTCTTCGAAATTAAACCATAGGTAGTTTGATCAAAAATAAATTCAAACCACAAAAAAATATTGAATTTATAAGTATCAACCAATGAAATTACGAGAAAGAATAATAGAAAATTAACACCTTTTAACATTCCTTGCCGTAGACACTAGTTTTTATCTGGACCATTACTTAAGATTGTAAGATTCTGAGTATCTGAAATGGTCCTGTAGATATGTTGGCGCTGCTTCAGTAAGTTATGTGACCTAACTGAGTAGTCGGCCCTTGTAACAATGCGAGCTGCTCTATTTTAAAGCCTTTATAATCAGGGTTCAGCGCGTGCTTTGCAGCCGTTGCCCCATACGATACTGCAATAATCAAAATAAGGTTGCACAAGTGAGCGATAAATTGATTTAAGCGTATCTTGGTCATCAGTTAAATTGCTTGCTTTATATAGCATGTATTTGGGGTCTTTGCTTAACCGTACGCCGAACCGTTCGTCGGTTCGTAGTTAAGAATTTGTGGTTAATAGTTAACCGTTTGTCGGTTTAGTTTAGAATTTGGACTTGTAATGCTGTACGTTTAGTCCCCTATCAACTCCTGCGTGTATATATCGTATTATCCTATAAATATTTTATTTCAGCCAATCAGAGCTCAGCTTTACTATGAAATACAGGGCGGTATTTCATGGTTTTTCTATGAAATACAGAGCGGTATTTCATGGCTAGATCAAGGCCAATCAAAATGCAGGAAATTTCGCGCCCTTTCTTTACCGGCCAATAAAAATTCACCATTTTGAATACATAATTAGTCTGCAGACGCGCGCGGCCGCCACTCGAAATTTGTGTTTACCAATTCCGGCGAGAAAATTTGCAGTCAGTCTATCGTCCTGTAAGTTACTTTGTTTTCGTGATAAATCTTTTCGTAAATTGTTATTTATAGGATAATATGGTTATTTCATGGTTTTCTATGGAATACTGGCGAAAATTTCACTCGAAATTCATATTATTTTGGTATACAACTCGCCTAAAGGCTCGTTGTATACCAAATAATACAAATTTCTTGTGAAATATTCGCCGGTATTCCATAGAAAACCATGAAATAACCAGTAATTATTGTTCCTATTTTCGGACCATCCTCCACTCAGCGACGGATATCCTCTTATATCGGTACCTCTATGGTCTGCACAAAAATATCTTCCCATATTTTATCTCACTGTGCATGTCAGAGGCGTTACATTATGAATGAAAATCATATTCTCATGAAGGATAGCAAAGATTCGAGTGGACGAGAAATAAAACAACAAGCCAGGATATCTAAAAACGGTCAATTCAAAAGCAGTTACATTCCATTGAAAAATACGAGTACGCGATAACAGGCCACATTCCAATCTCGTTCCCAGTGTCTTTCCGGGCTCGTTAACCAGCGGTTGTCGCCCGGTATACATTCTGGAGAAAAAAAAATAATTCATTCCGATTTGCTGCCCCAAAATGGACCGAAACAATAAAATATAAGATTAATGCCGCGTGCGATCAAATTTCCTATGACCATATATCGATGAACAAACACCCCGTTTCATTAAACTTAATTACCTTTTACGCTCCTGTTCCTCGAAACGAATGCTAAGTAAACCAATCCAGTCATTCATTAATGGATCTTATTCCATTCTAGCTTAATATGCTCTCTTTGTGAACTATTACTTTTGGCTGTAAACCCGGCGCGCTATAAATCAGCTGTTTTGCCAGGATATTTTAAACATGTTTATTCACATTATCACGAACATATGAACTTAGTGGAGCTGCAAATGGCGTCTCTAGAAAACTGTCGCTGTTGTAGAAAAGTTATTAGGGACCTTTAGTAATCAGAACAGTGACGGCAATGAGGTTTATATTCTGCCGCAATTTTGTGTTACTATTTCCTTTAGTCGCCTTTAATTGCTTTCACAACCAGATTTCATAAAAATACGATCAGCATGAAGATTTCTTCAGTCCGAACGAAAAATACGGAGTAATTTACTTGATTACGTTCGCGTCATCTCCCAACGTAAAACGTACGGTTTTCACGTGTGTTTTTTTTGCAGAGGACGGTCAAAATCTAGGCGACTGCGTGCAATTTCACGTGTAGTTATTAAATTTTGTAATAGCTGTTATCGTAGATGAGTACGCCGCTCCAAAGAATCAGAGGTTTCTCGATGAGCGTCAACATCAAAACGAGACTATCGGGTCAAACGCTTCTAAAATTTACAAGAGACTACAGAGATGAACTATATGGATTCCGACAGTAATTCGAAACTATTACCTGAATCTGCCTATTTTTCCCCTGAAGAGAAAGTTCAATTGATAAGTGGTGATTGTCCTCGAGCAATTACCAAAGCAAGGCTTAAAGAATGGCTTTCCTATCGCAAATGGCAGTAAATGCCATGACAACTCCTTGCATTCTGCTTTCGAACTTCTGTTCTTACATCCAAAAGCTATACAATGTTTAGCCATAGTTTAAAAGACTCTAAAACACGAAAAAATACTATATAAAACTGATATCTGTTGTTGTCGCTCAATATTTGTAGGAAATGTTTAGTGCACTCGACCCGATAGTCTCGTTTTGATGTTGACGCTCATCGAGAAACCGCTGATTCTTTGGAGCGGCGTACTCATCTACGATAACAGTAGCCTGCTTGCAGGCGGTGGAGGGTGTTTTTTCGCGCAGCAAACGGATCATCGAAGCGGCCGCCATATTGGCCGAGCGTGATTGAGACCTGGGTTCGAATGACAAATGGAGGGGGGTGGGGGGTGGGGGAGAACAAGCAGATCTGAAAGACCGCCTGCATCCCGTCCACCAGCGGACGGGGTATATGATTGGCTGAAACGGTGTCAATCAAAGCTTATCGCGGCAAGAACTGAAAGGAATAAGTGTAGCCTGCGAAGCGGCGTAACTATAATAAGAGTTGTGTAGTGAGCTTGCAGTTGATAAAATATGGCGAATAATACAAAAGGCTTTGTCTTTTTTGAAGACTAAGGTGACTTGTACCCTGGTTCCAGAGGTTTTCTAGAGAGAACACAGCTGCTCGTTCTTTCTCCGCGGATGGGTAAAGGTACTTTGAAAACCGAGCAGGAGGAAGCTAGTATACAGAGCCTTCAATTTGTCTTAGAATTTAACAACCTGACCTGAGAATTGTGACCTGTACTTTAAACCTGCCGTTCTGGCTGTGCTTTCGACAGGTTTGGAAAGAGTATGATATGTACGGTAAAGAGAACTTGACAACGAACCGTGATTTAATTCGCCACTGAAAAGTATTGTTGTCGACCAAATTGCAGAGATGCAATCCGGCTATTGACTTCACGGCCGTTGAACTAGGAAATAATCAGAAATCCGCCTCAATACATTTATGCAACGGTCATCCATTTCTTTCGGCAAACATTCACTAAGATGGACTTCGAGTTGTCAGAGAAAGACGATCACAACATTTACCTGTGTACTTTGCACTCGTAGTTTGTTTGTCCACGAGTTCTTCAATATCGAGTTCCAGACAAAACATTGTCTCCATCGGAGTTTTCTTTGAAGTTTAGAGATTTTTTCGATCCTGTATTTATCTTTATGCGAGCTTAATTCTTTTAAGAAAGGAAGCAGCCGCTTGTGTGGCACCTGACTGCGGTATTAAATCGGTATGTATATTTCGGAGGATTTGCAAACTCTTTGAGAGACTGATGGGGCGAACGCAACAAGCTAAAACCGAACTGTCTACATATATATCTAAAGTGATACTGTCGCAGTCCTTTCAATGGAGAACTTTGAACAAAAATAGCTGGTTTTATTAGCATTTTGCATTGCATTTGACAGCGAGCGAAGTTTGTTTTGAATATTGCACGCCTTTCAATCAAACCAAATCAAAATTGGCAGGCTGTCACACGTCGACTCCTATTGGTCGGGTTACAAGTTAACGGAATCGTGTGCGTGGTGGGCGTAATTCAGAAACCATAGGCTTTCGTGCAGGCGGTCTTTCAGATCTGCTTGTTCTCCCCCACCCCCCTCCCCCCTCCATTTGTCATTCGATCCCAGGTCTCAATCACGCTCGGCCAATATGGCGGCCGCTTCGATGATCCGTTTGCTGCGCGAAAAAACACCCTCCACCGCCTGCAAGCAGGCTACGATAACAGCTATTAAGACTTATTTTATGCCGTCGTCCCAGACTGGTCGTCATGGCATTATGGTAACATTTTTCAAGGAGCTTCACGCGTATGCGTATAATAACCGGAGATTTCTCCAGTCGGCAACCGCTGATCAAAGAGACCGGAAAGTCTGGGCCCGAGATTGGCCATACTCCAGATAGCCGTCAGAGTGCTTTGCTCCTCCAGTATAAGAATCTTTAAAACTTGTGCCTGATGAACGTCTCTAGAAACACGATTATTCCCTGAAGTCCTCGCCGCCTGAGATACTCCAGATAGGCTTGGCGGACACGCCCCTGCAATAGACACATGATCGTGGTGATACTGGCAATAACTGCATAATCTGTGTGCTTAATTCGTGTATTACTCTTGTTCTAAACAAGAACGTATTCGTGCCAATTACGATACTCAGTACAAATATCCTGAAAACACTAGTACCCAGGTCTACAGGGGAACCTCCACCGAGAAACAATGTCAGCTCTCAAATACTCCTTGTGGATGCCTAAGTCAGTAAGTGTATATCAGGTCAAATTGTTTTATCATTAATATCAATAGTCCAGTTTCGTATTCGAAAATTACTGCTGAATGCAATGAATACAGACGCATGTACGCAGGGTTAGCCTCATTCTGAAGTTAAACATTCATAAATACCAGCGAGAAGGTGGGCCATTCACAACTCTGCGTATTGTTATAGTTTCGCGTTTTGCACCTTCTCGCTGGTATTTAGGAATGTTTAACTTCAGAATGAGGCTAACGCTGCGTACATGCGTCCGCTGTATTCATTGCATTCAGCGGTAATTTTCGAATACGAAGCTGGACTATTCTGCATCAAGTGAATAGTTGAATAGTAGAATATTTCTTGATTTGAGTGTTGCGTCTATGAGTTATTTAACAAACCGCATACATTCTTTCATTGTCCGTACTCTTATTGATCATAGAAATGACGTAATAAAATGTTCAAAACCTAAGTGGATGAAACAGGGTAAACTATCCACCCACCCCTCCCTTGGGTATACATGTGTAATTAATGATTAACCAGTAAATTAAGGGTGAAACAGGGTAAACTATCCACCCACCCCTCCCTTGGGTATACATGTGTATTTAATGACTAACCAGTAAATTTAGGGTGAAACAGGGTATTCAAGTACGGTCTTCAAGTAAATTATTGAAAATACTTTCAATCAAGCAGTTTAAATGTATGTAATCAATTTTAAAACAGCCACCAATCGAACACTGACTCCATACATGCGTAGTACCATGACATAGCCCCTTTAAATGTTATTTATTGAGCAGTCCTTCACCAATTTATCTATACTTGTCTAGTCATTTAATTCACAAGATATCATTCTTAATCTTAAACAGAAGCAATATTTTTTTAAACATTTTGACGACTTCGCAGCCATTGTTTTGCTATTGAAAACCGTTTGTTTTTTTCGCTACTCACTATCTATCACAGATTATAGTTTACTACAAAATTTTCGCGCGCGCTCATAGGCTAAAAGCGATCACGTGACGTGATAGTTGTCGTCCGCGGAGGCAAACTATCAGGCGTTATAGTTCACCACAATATTTTGGCACGCGCTCATTGGTCAAAAGCGATCACGTGACGTGATAGTTGTCATCCGCGGAGGCAAACTATCAGGCGATAGTGCCCGCTGAGCACGAAAGACAATTTTGTGTTGAACAATAACGCAAATAGACTGTCTGTCTCGGACCTATTATACAAATAGACTGTGTCCGTCGAGGAACTATCGGCTGATAGTTGCCCGCGGAAATTTGATGTTCTTAAAACAAATATAAGCCCGAGAACGAAGTTCGAGGGCTTATATGCTAGTTTTAAGAACATCAAATTTCCAAGGGAAAGTATCAGCCGATAGTTCCGAGACAAACACAGTCTATTTGTCGTTATTGTTCATCACAAAATCGTCTTCCGCTCTCAGCGGGCACTATCGCCTGATAGTTTTCATCCGCGGACGACAACTATCACGTCACGTGATCGGTTTTAGCCAATGAGCGCGCGCCAAAATTTTGTGGTGAGCTATAACGACTAATAGTTTCCCTTGGAAATTTGATGTTCTTAAAACTAGCATATAAGCCCTCGAACTTCGTTCTCGGGCTTATATTTGTTTTAAGAACATCAAATTTCCGCGGGCAACTATCAGCCGATAGTTCCTCGACGGACATACTCTATTTGTATATTAGATAGTGAGTAGCTTAGCCAATCAGATCGCAGGATTGCAGTTGGAAATAGTCACTAGAAGGAAGCGGTGTTCATTTCGGGAGCTAGTGCATGGCGCTTTCTCTCTCTTTACGGCCCGAAGCGTCACAGTGGGTGGGGTTGAAACTGTCAGTTTGTTTATGGCAAATAAATATAATTATAAGACTGAGACATCTTGAATGGGCCTTAAAGTCACGTGGTTGTATAGCCTCATAAACAGCCGTGTTCAGTTCCGATCGATTGTCGATCTTTCAGAAACAGCGTTTTGAAGATCGTTTGCCACCCAGTAAAGCCTTTCCCATGGGATCACGAGCTCAATTCATTGGTTGTTGAAGTGGTATATCATCACGTGACTGTTTCCTGCAAAACGCGTATTGATTAGAAGGCATCTCGAATTACACTGACCTTTATAAGGCGGGGGGTAAGGCTCAGATCTTCGGGCTGCGTCTACAAGACCAACACGTACAGCACAATTAGTGAAAACTGGAGTAGACCTATCTAAAATGAATAACGGTATGAAATGAAACGCTTTTGCACGATAAAGTAATGAAAATAAATAACAAACATCTTTTCTCGCCGCCATAAATAACTACTGATAATTCTTCACCAATTTAATAATAATAATAACAACAACAATTACCATCCACCACCACTATTACTTCCATTATTCGTCTGCTAACTGCTATACGATATACTCATGACAATGTAGTGTACGCTGCATCTGCCTCTTTTCTACCGGCCGGGCGGATACAACGTAGGCTAATGACAATGTTGCCAATGCTAGTAATGACAGTGATACTAACTACCCACACACACACCTCCGCTTACGAAAGCGCCCTCCTTGAAAATGAAATTTTAAATAAGCGCCCCCCCCCCCCAAAAAAAAAAACAACTATGAATTATCACTACTCCAGGTTTATCACCACTTGTTTAAAATTAAAGATAGTTTAGTACCTGAGATTGAAAAGGGAAATCAGTTTGTTTTCTTGCTTGTTACTAGGCGTGTCGCTCCGACTGTTTATTTAAAAGAAAGTGTTGACAACGCCACAACATGTCAAAATGATTTCAGCCAATGGGAATTTAGCCGATGGTTTTGGTGGTAATAAGTTCATGTCCTAGATACAACAATAGGTTAATTACGTTCTATTATGTTTCGGTCATAGAACGTCAGTAACATATTGGTGTATCTAGGACATGAACTTATTACCGTTTTGGTCACCGACTTTTAATGAGCCGGTCGCGCGCGCGTCTCCCTAGTTTCCCGCCAAAACTAAAAGAAAACAGAGGCAACCACCCCTGTTTCTAATTTTAAGCACGTACGCGTATTTACGTGAAGTGTTTCGCAAAAATAAGAAAACTACTGACTTTCACAGGTTGAAGTTTTAAAATTTGTAATTCACTGAGTTTACTAAGTTTAAAATTATTTACTAAAAAGGTTTAAGACCTCGGAAACTTTTATTTGAACTCAAGAACCTTCGTTCTTTCGGCCAGTGGAGTGTTGCTGCGGTGTGGTTGTAGGCGTTCCTTTTATTCTCTCGCCCCCCCCCCCCCCCCCCCCCCCAACGCCTGGCTACGCAGGCTATACATAAATCAACGTATCCTCGTTCTAGAATTACCAATAATCAGTAATTGGCTTTTGCTCTTCAATTATCAATAATCGCTAATTCTGGAACGCAAATTAAACAATGACATTGTTAAAACCAGTCGAGGATAAAGATAAACATTTGTCTGTTGAAAGAAACACTACTGTTTGATTAAAACAAGATAAACAAACAAATAAATAAATAAATAAACAAAGAAACCAACACAGTTGTCTCATTGCAATTCCCCACTACCGAACTGAAAAAGGGACTGGGTCGAGTTTGTAAATTTCATCTAAGTATTTTCTAATTAATAAATGAACTCCATTACAAGAAAGAGCACATCGAAATTAGTAAGTTGACTAAGTTTGGGGTAGCCTGATTATCAGACGGTACGAGGTCGTCCGCTCACTTCCTCCCCCTCCCCGTCTGATGGACTTCATAGACTTTCATGTTCCTGACGTCATCGACCTTTGTTTTTACAATAAGCCAATACGAACACGCGTAAGAATTGAAGCGTAAAGTGTAGAACAGTCGTGCAGTAGCGGCTTTTACTAGTTGGATCTATCAGCTTTCATGCACTGGAAAAAACATTCTACAGCTTCAAACTTCTCTCGATTTCTCAGAATGGTATCCTGTTTGAGCTGCTGTGGTTCTTTGGAGAGCAGGAACTTTTTAAACGGAAGTTTGCGTGCAGTATTTGCAGGACAGGACAGAAAATATACATACAAGAAATATCAGACTCGATTCACTGCCGTAAAGTTTGTTACTGTAAACTTAGAACTTTTACGCTTTTACTTTTATTTTTAAAACGTTTTGAAGCTTGATATGTATGCCGATTAGTCACACAAGACCCTAAAGTTGTCCTAGTGTAGGTTTTTTGGTATCAGAGATTGTTTTAACCGGACTTTTTGTGCAAAGTTTAGATGCCCGCCGTACATGAAATTACGGAAGTGTGTTCATAATTCTGAAAACAAAAATTCTCCCAAGTGCCATGAAACTTTTTCCATAACATACTCAGTATGTGTGTTCACTCCTGCAGAAAAATCATAATATTCCATGAAAGATTTGGTCTTCTAAAAGCCAAAAACCTCGGAGAATGTTTGAGATCTATTAAATGCGGCATGAGATCTATAAGCGGAGGAAGATTAGTAATTTACCAAAGTCCGTACGTAGATTCACAAACACATCGTTTCGATAAATGAACGATTCCAATGCTTTCTTCTGCTCTGGATATAGCTTCGAAATCCTGAAAACTTTACAACTTCGGTCGACACAATGATCAAGTTCTTCTTCAACGCCATTCAGAAAAATATGCGAGCACATTCCTTAAATTCCAGACTTTGCCAAAAGTGTAAAGTTCGCTCTGATTGGTTGACATTATGACGTCAGGAACACGAAAGTCTATGAAGTCCATCAGACGGGGAGGGGGAGGAAGTGAGCGGACGACCTCGTACCGTCTGATAATCAGGCTAAGTTTGGGGACGTTTCATTGGATATTTACCATGTGGTGAGCTTTCAAAATTCGCAGAAATAAGAGACGTTTGTGATTGGAGGGACCCTTGGCCCTAGCCTCCACTCCGCGCAAACGTCTCTTATTTTTGCGAATTTTGAAAGCTTGCTAATCAGTTTCTATTTACCAAATCATGCTCAAACTTAGTATTCTTACTAATTCCGATGTGGTGTTTCTTTAATATGATGGGGTTTATTTGTTAATAATACAGATACAAAAATACTCCATTCTGATTGGCTGAGACAGACATGTTAATCACAAACAGCAGTGCAAACACTGTTAATTCGATGCAAAAACTAGTTAATGCATCTTGCATTCTTGCATCTATATTATTAACCGGTAATCAATAGTGTGCAAGTTCAATTAAAGATTAATAGTGCTCATGTTTGAAAATTTCACAAATAACACTAGACTCGTGTTATTTTGTCCGAATTTTCAAACATCACAATGACTCACACTATTAATCGTTAATTGATATTGCACAGTAATGACGGATGACTTTATAAACTCTGACCCAGTCCTTTTTTTCACATTGAATTCTGACCTGTTTCAAGAAGGTCCAGGCGAAACCAACAAGAGCCACGTGGTTATGAATGGAAAACGCCTCGTTCATATGACGAACGTCCAGTTCGTCTGCCACAGAACTGCACGGGAAGGCAACACACATATTATTATTGAAAACGTTATTGGAACATTGACCTTACGAACAACAACTACCAGAATGCTTTGCGTGGCATCTTTCGTTACTGATTTATACAATACGCGCTCTCTTATTGGTCGATAGCCATGTATTGTGAGAGTACAGATGCACAGATGACGTCACGTTGTGCATGAAATCATCCTATCTTCGCTAATTATTGTATAAAATAAATGCCGTGTTGCCGTGAGTGTCCGCTTATAGATGTATATATGACGTCACAACTTGATGAGAACAACCGACTGCGTCTCGTGATGGACGTCTTTGTTCTCGTCACGTTGTGACGTCATCTGTGAATCTATAAGAGGACACCCACGGCAGCATGGCATCTATTATACAAATAGACTGTGACCGTCTAGGAACTATCGGCTGATAGTTTCCCTTGGAAATTTGATGTTCTTAAAACAAATATATGCTAGTTTTAAGAACATCAAATTTCCAAGGGAAACTATCAGCCGATAGTTCCGAGACAAACACAGTATTTGCCGTTATTGTTCATTACAAAATTGTCTTCCGCTCTCAGTGGGCACTATCGCCTGACAGTTTATATTCGCGAACGACAACTATCACGTCACGTGATCGCTTCTGGCCAATGAGTGCGCGCCAAAAATTTGTAAATATTCTGCTCTCTCTTTCTACCGTCATTTTATAACGGGTTTGAATTATTTCCCCGGGTATGATGGAATACCTTGCAATGGTGAAACAGCCAGACTTTTCTCTGTCTACGAATGCTTTGTTTCGCCACAAACTATCACACGTATCCAGGATGTACTGGTTGAATTTCTGGATGCTCTGGAAACTATCTGGTACCGAGGTCTGTAACGAAAAATGAAACATTTACTATTAAGTGGTCATAACCTCTATGGGCCCGTTTACATGAAGGGCGGTTGATCCTAGCACTATGGCTAACTTCATTGTATTGTAATCCCTCGAGAATGTTCAGCATAACAACAATGCTGATGGTCCTAGCACCAGGGCTATCTTCATTGTATTGTAATCCCTCGAGACAGTTTTACATATCGACAACAATGCTGCTGGTCCTAGCACTAGGGCGATCTTCATTGTATTGTAATCCCTGGAGCCTGTTTTACATATCGACAACAATGCTGCTGGTCCTAGCACTAGGGCTAACTTCATTGTACTGTAATCCCTCGAGACTGTTTTACATATCGACAACAATGCTTCTGGTCCTAGCACTAGGGCTATCTTCATTGTATTGTAATACCTCGAGACTGTTTTACATATCGATAACAATGCTGATGGTCCTAGCACTAGGGCTATCTTCATTGTATCGTAATACCTCGAGACTGTTTTACATATCGATAACAATGCTGATGGTCCTAGCACTAGGGCTATCTTAATTGTATTGTAATCCCTCGAGACTGTTTTACATATCGACAACAATGCTTCTGGTCCTAGCACTAGGGCTATCTTCATTGTATTGCAATCCCTCGAGACTGTTTTACATATCGACAACAATGCTGCTGGTCCTAGCACTAGGGCTATCTTCAATCAATATTTATATAGCGTCTCATGGCGCTATACATATTACTGACATATCCCGTCAGTGATTTTTTTCGTACTGCTTACGGCGCTAATAGCTGCCAGGCAGTTTACAATGTTGAGTGTGTGGTTAGTGCAATGGCCAGGCTGCTGTACCGGGTGACAATCCCCTGCTATTTTTCGAGTAGTACAGCAGGTTCTTTCACGTCCCCTTCAAATACCTCGCCCTTGCTCCGAGGGTTTTTCTCTGGGTTCTCCGGTTTTCCTCCCTCCGCAAAAACCAACACGCTAAATTCCAATTCGATCTGTGGATTAGCCGGGACCTGGCTTTGATCAGCCCCCATGGTTGTTTCAGGTCTCGTTAGAAATTCAGAATACTGATTATAAGTAGAAGACCAGGCCAACGGCTTATAAACGTCCCTGCCCAAGGACGCGGCCGGAATTAGAACCCCGACCTCCCGCACTCTAGACCGTGCTCCACCAACTGAGCTAACCAGTACCTGTGTTTTGGTCGGACTCTTTTTAAGGGATTCAAATGAATTCTTGTAGCTAAAAAAGAAAAAGGAAAATCACGTATTGGAAGTTAACAAAGAAACATTAACTTTAAAAGGAGCTCTTTTACTGCTGCTGATCATAATATTATATATTTTTAATTCTGTCTGTAGGATTTTCCCCTCTGTTATCAAATCTGGGTAGTGGATTTCAATATTAAATTAATACAAATAAAATAATAAGTAATATTTACAAAATGAGACGCCAAATAACCAAAATAAGTCAATATTTACTTTAAAAAGAGTAATATTTCTATAAATTTATCGAGGCCTTTTGTGTTCTCGCTGAGTGCAATATTCATTTCACTGAATAATAATCCGGAATAATTCCTTTGTACTTTAAGACAACAATGTTTTTATCTGATTTTAGCTTGAAACAAATTTGCATTTCAAATTTCACTAGTTCAGTCAGTTGCATGTCGTTGCATGTAGTTGAATTTGTAACCTAAGATGGCACGGTTTCGAAAGCCAAAAACATCAAAGGAGTAACAAGGGTTTCCTGAATCTAGTATTCCAGCCAAAATTCGACGATGAAATGAGGTGTAACATATTCCAGGGAGTTCCATGGCTGACAATCTACTCGAATACTCCAGTTCCGTATTCGAAAATTACCGCTGAATGCAAGGACTACATACGCATGTGCTCAGGCTTAGCGTCATTCTGATGTTAAACATTCATAAATACTAGCGAGAAGGTGGGCTATTCACAACTCCGTGTATTGTTGTAGTTTCGCGTTTTGCACCTTCTCGCTGGTATTTATGAATGTTTAACTTCAGAATGAGGCTAAGCCTGAGCACATGCGTCTGTAGCCCTTGCATTCAGCGGTAATTTTCGAATACGAAACTGGACATTCTAAATCAAGTGAATAGTAGAATGGTAAAATATATTTTGCTTTGAATGCTGTGCCGCTGAGTTAAGGAGGTTTTAATATCCAAAATGCTAATTACATGACATCAGGGGAGGTATCTATTATTAGTATATACCACACCAGTGAATATCACTTTTCGCGCGCTCTGATTGGCTACTCAAACAGTGAATATGATTTCAAATTCACCTCCGAGCAAAGCAGCGATCACCTCGCGCGAGTGTTTGTTCATTTGACAGAAAATAAAATAACTATTTGGTGCTGACTGAGTGTGGTATATACTAAAACAATTATTGACCTCAGTGTTGGTGAATAGTGGTAGATATTTACCTCGCCGAAGCGACGTGAATACCCAGCCACGAACATTTACGAGTCGTAACTACTGGCTACATATACTGAAAGGAAAAAATATATATAGCTAGGTAAAAGTCCTTTTAGTAATCAAATAATGAATGATTTTATTCAATTACAAATTATTATTTTTTTGCATTTGAAGGCTAAAGGTTGGGAGTTGGTTGGAATATTTCAGGGAAGCGAGGGGCTGATTAGTGCCTACTGAAATAGAACACTTACAACACTTGATTACTGAACTGGAACACTTACAACACTAGGTTATTCAACTGGAACACTTCAGTGCAACACTAGGTTATTCAACTGGAACACTTATAGAACTGGTGACGTAATGTAGTTCTATACGTGTTCCAGTTCGATAATCAAGAGTTTTGTATTGTCGTTTATAGAGGTCGTCACGTGGTATAATATATCGCACCAGAACGGCTCTCGCACTAATTGAATATTAATGAGTTTTAGAATAAAGTTTATTAACCAATTTCAGTCAAGGACTGAATATCCATGAGTTATCAAACTCATGAATAATTCACGAAGGAAAACAAAGGCAATCAATGTGCGATAAGTGATCTGTAATTGTGATACAGATTCATCCTGATTTGCATAAACTTTGCTTCGATTTTCTCGGCTGAAATATAATAGGCCGTGTCGCCAAAATAACTGGGGGAAAAAGGTGAAGGTATTCATTTATATAGCGCAAATTCTATATGAATATATTCAAATGCGCCTCACAAGGTTATTTTTGTCATACGGACTGCTATTGTGGCGCAATGTGCTGCCGTGCAGTTTACAATCATGAGTGATTGTCAGTACCTCAGAATACCTGGCTGTTGTGTCGGGAGACAATCCCCTACTCTTTCTCGAAATAAACACAACAGGTTCTTTCACGTCCCCTTCGTATAGATTAGAAGAGGAAGGAGACAAGGCCAACGACTTACACGTCCCAAGGATGCGGCTGGGACTCGAACCGCCGACCTCCCGCACTCTAGGCTGTGCTCTACCAACTGAGCTAACCGGTGAGGCGGTGACCCAGTGAGGCGATGACTCTAGACGTTTGATATAAAGTCATATACAGAATTCATATACAGAATTCATATACAGAATTCGTGTGCTCCGGCTCGAGTTTGCATATCCGAAAAACACGGACACGAATTACCCTATATCATTATGACGTCACGGCTTGTTTATGAGGGGGACAGAATCGACTTGAACAATAGAATTTTGAACTAAATCTGCTCTGCTGAGGAAAATTTAACTTCGAATTGTCTGGTTTCCAGATATCAGCTGTATCAATGTTTATCCCACAATATTTACCTATTTGGTGGCTGTTACCGCTATTCTACGTTCTACAAAATGCATTTGATAGCGATTTCCTTTGTGTTGTTGCTGTTTTGTCCCCCTCCCACGACCGTGATCCTTAGCGTTTAAACAATAGATTGTTTTGATATGACGTCATAATGATATAGGGCAATTCTGTATAGGTCTAGATATATAGGTCTAATTAGTCATGTGTTTCAGTTATTTAGTCTGCGGCTAGGGTTCGATTCCAAATCGCGGCGCTAGTATGTGAGTTGAGTTTGTTGGTATCTAGCCCTTACTCTGAAGGGTTTTCTCCGGTTTTTCTCGGTCGGATACTTAAACATAAGCCACTACCTTGGGAGACCCGTTAACAGTTCCCTGTATCTCGACGTAAAACAAACCATTTGGCCATGAAATTTTGTACACGATTCAAGGGCATACTGAGACAACGGAATATAATGTTACTTACTTGACAATGATTTGACATAGACGTGAGCATGCCATGGAGTTATTAGCAAACAACAGCCGGTACACCACTCCAGGTGACGGGATGACGACGAAAGGGACGCTGAATTTCGTTTGCAGGACAGATACCTATAACAGTAAGATGTGGAGTGACAGGTGGTACAGGACTAGTCTTTATGTCACATGTTTTATTAACGGTGTAGTTCTGTACTTATTTATTCTCAAATTCATTAATAATTCATGAGATAGTCATCCAATGGAGGAACTGTATTTGGTCACATGCATGGGTCTTGATACCGGGTGAAACTCTTGTTCGGAAGCTTCGTCAGGTGGATGCATCTTGACATCCAATGAAACACCAGTTCCAAACGCACTATAGTGTTTGATCAGAATTCCAACCCTAGTGATCAATATTTCTTAATCATCATATTCATGAACCACTAACTAATTACGTACTGATAAACTACAAGTGAGGAGCAAAGAAGTAAAGAAGTAAAGAAATAAAGAATGACATAGAAAGAAAAAGTATGCCTCCACTGGAGATCGAACCTCGACCCTTCCGACTGCTTGCACTAACTCATGTCCACTACACTACTAGTACGCTCGTTGTAATCACTGCCAGCAAAAAAGAATAATAAGCCATCTATTGAATAATTATATACAACAGTTAAACGGTAAACAATAATTGCTAATGAAGTTTGAAAAGAAGCGTATGTAAATTTTCGGTTTAGCATTCGCATGAGAAGACATTTCAAACACTCATTGTTCGTCTTTCATCAGGGGATTCCAAATATTTACGCCTCTCGGGTTTCATTTGTTTTCTCAATATTTGGAACCCCTGATAAAAGACTCGTGTTTGAAATAGTTCTTCACATGGTCGGTTTCCTTTGTTCGTTTCGGGGGAATATATCTCTTAAACAAGGACGCACTGACGGCACTATAAAAGGAACTAGTAAGGCAGCAAAGAGTATTGTAACTAAGTGCAATCAGCCACACTTCACATAGGATCACTGTAGATCTGTTATATCAAAGGTACTGAGAACGTAAAGGCATTAAAGAGAAATATATAACATACTTTGTAAAAATGTGGTTCGCCGGCAAGGACTCGAACCTCGGTCTTTCGTGTTCAACTCACGTTCAACTCACGTTCAACTCACGTTCAACTCACGTTCAACTCACGTTCAACTCACGTTTCTTGAACGCGGGAGACCGAGGTTCGAGTCCTCGCCGGAGAACTACATTTTCACATAGTATAAAAAGGGCCTCAACCAGGTTGAAGACACCATCAGTTATCAATCAGCCTTTGTCAAGTGAACATCTCTGTTCAAAGCTCTGCAACGTGTGATACTCCGCTTCAGTGATCTCTGACATTTAGTATCGCGCGAAATTCAAATCGAAAACTTAACAAATGTCTAAAAATACACTAAAGAGTTTGAAAACGGAACATGTTCTAAAACGCTATTGACATGTATAACTGAGCAACTAGCGTCCTGCTGTTTACGTTTTCTCAGCTTATTTAAATTTTAGCTTCAGCAATTTAGTATTCTAACAGGAGAAGCTTGACTACTTGCTTTCTTCGCTGGTAAAGGAGAAGATTGAAAACAAGGTATGTGTTACGAGTGGAACTCGAACCCTCGTTCGACCGCTATCACTAAATTACAAGACATGTTTATTGAAACGACCGAGAAAAATACTGATGAAAGCCTTGTGAAACAATGCTTTCTGACTACACTACCAAGAGACATTCGTACATGTATGTAGAAATAGTTTATTTAGGATTGTGTCAGTCAGTCGTACTGCTGAATAGTAATATATGCTGGGCTCCTGACAATGTCTCTGTGTGGTAAAATATGATACAGCATATTATCCTGACTCAAAATGTGCCACGCAAGATACGAAAAACCACTAAAAAACCACTGTTTAGATGTGGCCAAAAAATATGTGGAAACGTATTCCCCGACTAATGCAGTAGCACAGACCTCCGGGGACGAGATAAACAGTCCTTAACACGATATATATCAAATCGAAACGAAAAGTAAAAAGTACATAAATATTTGGAACCAATCACAAAATTTTAGCGCGACCGGGCTTGATGACTAACTGCACGTAGAATGATCAATATTCCCCGCCAAGCAGTTAAATAGTGTAACTATATCCGTAGAGGATAACGCAACCTCTCTATCGTGCCATCAGAATATCAATTTCTGACTAATTCGTTCCTTCGTCACTCAAGCGTCGGAAATGACATTTTCTAATGATAGGTGAAAAAAAAATATTTTTAGTGCATATGAGAAAACTTGACGGTGTAAAAATATAAACCTCTCGCTCGGAGATAACCTTGTGCGTCGCCATCGCGTTTCCAAAAAAAGGTCTGTTGCTGATTGGCTAGCTTTTAATCACGTGGTTCTTCTGCTCGATTCATTTAGCCAATGAAATCACGCGTTCTTAGTATGTTCCCGTAATTTATATTATAAGACAGTGTGGATATGGATGATTCCAGTTTATAAAGAGATGCAATATTGACTCCAACTGAAGGCAATTTTTAATAACCATCAATACTTACCAGTTCGAAGAAATTTAAGACACAGTGCTGCAAGAGAACATGATCTCCTTCCGCCTACAACAAGGACAAACAACAGAAGAATATCACAACTAATTAGCACTTAATGACTGGTCCCGAGGGAAACCAGTTAGTTTTGTTTCCTGAGAATCTCGATGGTTTCCGAGACAAAGTTCAGGGCGGAAACTTCCGAGATTCGAGGGAAGCAAAACTCACTGGTTTCTCGAGGATCCAGTCCTTAAGCGATCTGTTATATAGCCTAAGACTTATATTCCATAAATTTTCGAGAAAAATGGCAAACGTTTTGAAAGACCGGCAAAGACCAAAACGCAATTTGGTGTTTTCCTTTATTCGCCTTTAATTGTTTTTCAGATCCAAATTTCGAAAAATATAATACGCATAGAGTTCCCTACGCGCCGAACGAAAGACGGAGTGGTTAGCGTTCTCTGTGAAACGTAAAACGTATGGTTTTTACGTTTTGTTTTTGCAGATGACGGTCAAAATGAAGACAACTGCGTGCATTTTCACGTGCAGTAATTGTATTTTGTAATTAAGGCTACTGTTCGTCGTCCTAGTTTTTGCTCTCGTGGTTTCTAAAGTGCCTATGAACAATATTTATTTTTTATTTTAGATATCAATTCTACATCAAGTGAATAATAGAACGAATGACTTAAATTTCCTAAATGCTAATTACATGACGTCAAGAGAGGCATCAATTGTTATACAAAACCTGTTGATGCAATTACAATTTTTTTTCAAATTCTCAGTGTTAAACCCATGGTTGAAACAAAATGATGTTAGAAATTTGTTTTCCTATATCAGTAGAAACGCCCATTCACAACCACTAAGAAATGAATTGATATCTAAAATAATAAAAAAATAAGGTTCATGGGCACTTTAAAGTCCCTAATAACATCGCTACAGAAGAGAAGAAACTAAACTCTGTGGCCTGCTCACCTGGAGTGCGACGACGCATAATCTGTCCACATACTGAATATACTCATAGACTGTCTTGAGAGGATCCAAACTGGTTTCCTCATCCACGAAAATCGAAACACTGAAAAAATGGAAACAGAAAAAACAGATGAATATAAAAAAGGCAGGGTAAACGAGTGCATCTAAAGGTTATTGAGTGCACAGTTGCATGCTCTCAGCAAATGTTTGCTCAGTATATTAGAAACAAAACATCGCATGAACTGCTCGTGCTATACTTGATTTATAGGCACTGAGTGATATTTTGAAAGTTCTCAAATTGCACTCGCCTAAAGGCTCGTGCAATTATTACAACTTTCAAAATATCACTCAGTGCCTATAAATCCCGTATAGCACTGGCGTTCATGCGATTTCCTCTACTCACACAATAAGCCCACGCTCTGAGTGGTTGATAACCATGTGTAGCCTGAATTTCAGCCGTCTCCTCTGGTTCGTTCCTCCCGAGAGAGACGTCTGAATCCAATAGCCGATAATGCCGTCCAGTGACGTCAAGGCGGATTAACAATTTCATTTATGCAAAAGCTGTCACGGCGGTAGAAAGAGTTCGTGGGTCACAAAAACAAAGCCATCGCTCGCCTTGAGAAATGATGTGAGATCATGCCGGCCTAAATAAAAGCGTTACCTATATATATATCTCCATCCCATTTGCTTACCAAGTGCCTCTTATGTTATCTTTGGAGGCAAAGTACAGTTGATCTTTGCCTTTCCGTTGATCTTTGTACATGTCTCGCGATCTGCCGTTCGAATCGACACAGCTACGAGATATTACCTATGTAAATGATGCAACAGAAAAGTAGAAAAACATGAAAGGATAATGGAGAATTTCCGAAGAAATACGAAGACTCTTGCGGGAAAGAACAGTTCCTTGAAGAGAGTAGCGACATTCTTTACCACTGCGAGTGTGAACAAATAATCGATCATCAACAACCCCGCGAACGCGACGCGATAAAATGTACATGTTTACAGGACATGCAGTCGGCCGGTTATTGTGCAGGACACTTTCAATCCATTTCCAGATGTTTTCCTTACGAATTCAAGGTCTTTGCCAAAGACAATCACTCCACTGAAACTCAACGATCAACAATCGCGAGTCCAAAGTGAATCCTGCCATCTTCTCGGCTGATAATTATGATAATTATGCGAAATTATGGAATATGAACCAATCAAAGATCACTACCAGCTTTTCTGGTAGTGACGTCACTGGACGGCATTATCGGCTATTGGATTCAGACGTCTCTCTCGGTAGGAACGAACCAGAGGAGACGGCTGAAATTCAGTCTAAACCATGTGCTATTGGAGTCCAGATATACAAAGATGACGTCACGTTTTACACGACCACAATTTCTCGCTACATACTGTATGTATTTTGCGTCTATCCCTCTTATAGAATAAATAAATGGTTTATTTTACGTCGAAGATACAAGAAGCCGTTATCTCTCAAGCCAGAGGCTTGTATTTTTAAAGTATTCCGACGAACTCCAGGGAATTGGAATTTAGGTTGGTTTTTGAGGAGGGAGGAAAACCGGAGAACCCCGGCGGAGAAAAACCCTCTGAGCAAGGGCGAGATACCAACAAACTCAACTCACATACGGCGCCGCGTCTGGGAATCGAACCTGGGCCACAGAGGTGAGAGGCGAGGCGCTTAACCGCTGCGCCACCCCGGCTCCCCTACACAAAGAGACAAGTGACCAGCGAGTCTTGCGCTTATTGCACGGGTTCCCTAGAAGCACAGTTGGCGTCACATCGTGTCAAGCCACTCAACTGCGTCTCGTGAAGTACTTCTTTATTCTCTTCACATTTTGACGTCATCAAAAAGAATAGGACACACGCACTGCAATTTAATGGGGTCTTTGGCGGGATATAATCACGAGGTTGTACTAGAGAGCAAAACATATCTGACTATATTTAAAGGCACTTACTTGTACGAGATCGGTAGTGTTATATTTATTTAGCAAACCTGTTTGTAAATGCTATTTTCCACCTCCAATCGATTGTCGATCTCTCCAAAACTGCGTTTTTGAAGATTGTTTGCCATCCAGTAAAGCCTTTCCCATGGGATCACGAGCTCATGGTTATTGCCAAAGAAGTGATATATGTATCAGCACGTGACTGTTTCCTGCAAAAGGTCTATTTTATGTATTTGTTAAGTACCAGTCACCTCGTCATGTTGTGTTTGTTACTGCTGTCAGCTTGTTGTTGTAGCTCTTGTTGACGAGGAAGTTCTACCGTCACGAAATTCCTCAGCAGTTCCGTGAAGCAGTACACGACCTGGCACTACAGAGAGAGATGATAAAATATCACTGGAAGAAAACCGTTACTAAACAGAGGGACTGGATGCCATAGCTTGTACTTATGCTCTTAGGGCCTCTTTACATGAAGGGAGGTTGACCCTAGCTATCTTCATTGTATCGTAATCCCTCGAGACTATTTAGCATATCGACAACAATGCTGCTAATCCTAGCACTAGGGCTATCTTCATTGCATTGTATTGACAACAAGCGCTACGGCTCAATACTGCAAATACTAGTCTAAGTATATCGTCCTTTAATACATGCTGGTAGAACTGCACAGGTATTAACAGGGTTTGAGCGCAAGTTTCCAATTTTCGATTTCTAGCTTTACTTATTTGTTTATTAGCATGTATTCATTCTTTGTTTAGTTAAACAACATAGCGGTAGCGGTAACACTAGTTACTGCAGTAACACAATAGCTAAAGATATGCATGCGTGTGTGTATATGCATGGCGATGCGGAAATGAATCGTGCTAAGCCTACCTTGTAGTAAACGGATGACGAGAAGAATAACTTCCTCAACGGTTCTAACACGAGATCGTGCAATTCTGTTGTTGAAAAAAAATATTGAGATTAGAGGGTTTACAGTGATTTACGTGACCCAGGCTTTCTTCAGTTGAGTTTTGTCGTCCATCGATTACACGTGCCTTTAAACTCTGCCTCGATTCTCATTGGATAACATGTGAATCATGAGGAGACAAATTGTATATTTATTGGGCATTTGAATGGTTTGTAACCAAAGCAGCCAATCAGAATCAAGCTGGGTTGAGTGACAGCAGTAGAGCCGCCAGGACACACACCGTGGCAAAATGTTACGCGCATGCGTATTTGCTATTTCTTGTCGGCGCGCGGCCGCCCCCAGTTTCCCGCGAAAACCGAAATGAAACAACAGGCACATACCCGTGATTTTAAATTTTCTGCTTAAAAGTATCCATTTGTGAACTGTTTTCTCAAAAAATAAGAAAACTACTTAAAAGCTAAGCCTAAGACTTTAACAGGCTGAAGTTTTCTTAATTTGTATTTCACTGTGAGTTTACTAAGTTATAAAATTATTTACTAAAAAAGTTGAAACCCTCGGTAATTTGTATTTGATAGCAGAGCCTTCGTTCTTTTGGCCAGCGGAGCATACCGTTTTGCCGCGGTGTGGCCAGGACAAGGCGTATTACGGGTCGCGTTATGACGACAAGTGCTGTGACGTGTTTGACTATGATAATAATGACTTCTCAAATCAATCAATATAGTTATTCTCCATTATTAAGATTTAATTCAAACAAGATTGACATTCTTACACTAGTTTAAACACGTCATCACTCACGTGATATAACCTGAGAACTTACTTGAGAATGGATGAAGACTAAGTTGAGTGACAAGTTTAAGAACAAGGGGTCTGCAGTCAACTCCATTCCAGCTGAACAGAAACTTTACAAGCCAAGTCTCGGTGGCGGGAACAGACTCCTGGTGATAAAGAAATTGTACTCCTCTAAGTGAACGGTTTATACCCAAAGACAGTGTGTCCAGATCGAGGATCGTAAATCGGACGACATGGATGTGACCTTCGGGGTACCTTTGGATCAATTCTTGGCCCCGTTTTCTTCATATACGTTAATGATCGGCCGGAGAAACTACCTGTCACCAATACGCTGATGACACACTGACCTTCTATGCTCACAATAAACCTAAGCTTGAAACAATGCGAAACTAAAATATAGAAAACTTTACACTTTGTACTCTGAAAACTCAAGATTGACTACAAATCTAATTGAAATAGCTGTCAGTACAATCCACGCAATTTTTTTTTGTAAAGTTCAGTGATCCACGCAATGAGCCTTCATCAAAGTGGATTTTTCTGTGTCAAGACTATATAAACACTGGTGATAAGACAGTATCTGAATTAGAATTTTACGAGCACCGTCTCTTTCATCCAATAAGAACTGCGTAACACAAGGCTAGGATGCGATCTGATATTCACAAAATAGCTCCAATTAGGTAACTAGTGGCCTATTATTATGTAATTCAGAAGGGCTACGACCGTCTACTGACCTGCAAAAAGCTTGTGAGCTGTATGAGTGTCTTTAGAAGCCTCGTATCAAAGGGATCTTGACCAGAAGAACTGCTGCTCAGGAATTCTATAATCAAATAATCAATATATATTGTTTATATTATTTGTGTGACAAACGTTGAGTAAAGGCTGGTCTTCACTAGGAACGAAAGCATAAGCGGAAAGGAACGTTATGTTTCAGTGAAAATCAAGTAACGGAGACATAAGCACGAGCGTAAGTTCGACGGAAGCAGGTTTCCTTCTTCTTACGTTTCTGCTTCTGCATCTAAATCTAATCTAAATATATGTACTGCCATATATAGCTTAAACTAATCCCGGCAGGAGGCTGGTACAGCGGTCTGTGGGTGGCCAGTTCTAAAACCTAAATTAATAGGCCCTTTGCAGCTAACAAATCACGTGGTTGTACTGGAGAGCAAAACAATTCTGATTTCATTTATTTAAAGGCCTTGTACGAGATCGGTATTGATATTAGCAAAACCTGTTTGTAAATGCTATTTTCCACCTCCAATCGATTGTCGATCTTTCTAAAACAGCGTTTTTAAAGATAGCTTGCTCTCCAGCATCCATGGCAACGCCTTTCCCATGGGGATCACGAGCTCAATTCATTCGTTAACGAAGTATTATATCAGCACGTGACTGTTAGCTGCAAAGGACCTATTGTCAAGTGAAAGAAAATTAAATTAGAAATAAATAATCAGATATTATAAATAATAAAGTTAGGTGACTCAGAGGGAGGCACGATCCGTCGAGCTTTCGTGGCTTTTGTTCAGATCCAGTGAAGAGAAGTTGAACGTATTAAGCAGAATTAGAACAATAAGCCAATCAGACTCTTCTTGGGGAGAAACGGAAACGATGAAATCGCCGTTGGGTATGCTGAACGCAGGCTAGCTCTTTTCAGGCCCTTAGCAATGTAAATATAGCCTGCAAGCGAGGCTTCCGTTTCTAAAATAGGCTTGTGCTGTTCATTTTCACCAGAACATCACTTTATTACGCTTCTGCTTCTGTCGCTTCCGTCGCTAGCGAAACTCAGCATTAGAGCAGATTTCGTATGAGTGGGACAAACTACAGCACTGACTACAGCACGGTTACCGTACGGCATGCCGTGACATTGAAATGGTTTCCCATTGTTTTGCCCTGCTGATCCAATCAAAACAGCACGGTTACGGCAAGCGGGGTCATCGTGGGTCCTGCTGATCCAATCAAATTACAGAAATACGGCACAGCGCGGTTACGGCAAGGCTACGGAAAGGCTACGGACATGCCGTAGTTTATCCCACTCATACGAAATCTGCTTTAATACGCGAATTTACGCGAGCTTTGTTACGGGTATTTAACAAAGTTAAGATATTTTACAAGCGCTTCGTAAAAATCCACAATGTTGACCATGCGATGACGAAAAACGTGGAAAATAAGAGGACATACCATGGTAAACTATCGAAAATTTGTTTTTTACAACAACAAACTAAAAAAAGTGAAGCGAGCAGGGTCAAGAGGGCAACGAAAATAACATGGAAAGTGATTCTAGCGCATGCGCTATCACGCAATCAATCTTGCGCGAGAGATCACGTAATCTTTTTTTTTCAATGGCAATAAGCCAATCAGAAAACGAGAAACTGGGCAGTTGTTGTAAAACAACCTGTTCCCTTTTGGCCCTTGTCAGTTGCCGCTCCACTCATCTGTCAAACCAAAAAGATGATTTAACTACGGCAGAAGAGCGACGTATGAATCAGTTGGGTTCAATATTTGAATTAAATGCAGCAGATGACTTAGGTACGGCAGATGAATTAGGTTCGGCAGATGAATTATAGGTGCAGCAGATAAATTAGCTGCGTCAGATGAATTAGGTGCGGCAGAAGAGCGGAGACTGAATCAATTGGGATTAGATTCGGCAACTGGAATTAGGTTCGGCAGATGAATTAGGTGCGGCAGATGAATTAGGTGTGGCAGATGAATTAGGTTTAGCAGATGAATTAGGTTCGGCAGATGAATTAAGTGCGGCAGATGAATTAGGTGGCAGATGAATTAGGTTTAGCAGAATTACGGTCAGAGTTAATGAGCTGCAAAGATGATGTAAAGACGCATTTTTGGGTGAAAATCAGAAGCGAATATTGAAGATTATATTACTCTGATTGCACTATTGATCCCTCTCTTTTGCCCAATCTCATCCCCTTTGTATCAAATAAAGACTTTTAAGTTATTCGTTAGATGAATAACGATAAAAACAATTCAGATGAGTGAGAGGGTTCGTATCACTTCCAGCATTCGATTTCTACGTGAATTTGAATAAGTGTTTTCTGGATCTAAAGGACAAGTTCTACATCAACTAGTTGATTTCAGGAGAATTTTGTGACCTGGCATCGCGTTATTGTGTTGGCTACCAGGCGTTAGGATACAAGCAACGGAATGATCTCGTAGATTCACGCAATAGTATTGTATTCATTTTCGTGTATGTACTTTGAGGTGAAATTCACTTGAACTTCACCATAAAACGTTATTGGTTTCTTGTACTTTATACTTTATTGAAAATAAATATAAGTCAAAAACTCAGTCGAAATCGATGTCGAAAAAAAAACACTTGTTCCAAGCTTTCATCGTGCCTTTTTTGCCTTCGATCGCGCAAATCGTGCCATTCGCGCACTTTTTCCATCGCACCAATCGAGCACTTTTTCCATCGCACAAATCATGCAAATCCCGCTTGGCTGTTAGTAGAAATTAGTATAATTGTCTGTAAAATACAGTAAATACAAAATGTTCACATTAAAACATAGCGGCTTTTTTGATTAATAATGCAAAAAGTGCGCGAACTGCGCGGTTTGCAAAATGGAGATGGCGCGTGCCTGAAGGCGCGATTGGCATGGTGGAAATTCACTCTAAAATTATTGAAAGGTTTTGTTACGTTTTGTTTAGAACGGTTGATATTTTTATTCAACGTCGTGCGCGAGGCCAAAAACATTTCATATTTCTTGCCTTTTCTATGTTTATGTTAGCTACATGTATTTTCTCCTTCAGTTCCCTTAAATTCCTCACATTCATTATTATCATTGAACTGAACAACAGCAAAGCCGCCATGTTGGACGCCGTAGAGCCTGGGAAAGAGGTTGGGCCCACGTTCCAAACAGCGGTTTAATTCATATTAAAAATGGCGTCCGGGAGAACAGAGACATATACTTCTTTCTCTTATCCAAACATTTACATGGCCAAAATCACAGAAGAATAACACAAGGGACAGATAATTTCGGACTTCAGTCACCAATTTGGCGACCGTAAGTAAACATTTGGTCGGCAAGACAGAACTGGTCGCATTGGCGACCGATACGGTCGCAATTTCGTGACCTGCTAGGCCAGGCCCCTCTTGTTATCAACCAATCAGATTGCACTGACCACATGAACATGGCATATTGCCTGACAAGAGACCCGAGTGGTGTAGCTTGGGTTACATTTGCAGCATTGTTAGGAATATACCTTTCCCGCAATACTCTCCAATGCTCACAAACAATGGCACCAAGTCGAGATTGAGTAGACGTTTTCGTACATTTACTGTATTTTTGTCTACCCCAATCTCGACTTGGTGCCATTGTTCGATCGAATGCGGGAAAAGTCTATTGAAACCTTCTAGTATTTATTCCTGTGAAGCTTTGTGACAAGAAAACCTTCTATAAGGACGAACAATAGTTTATATTAATAGTTCTTACGTTCAAAAAGAGTGTGATTTAGCCAGAAGTTGAGTCTCTGTAAAGTTACGTAGTCAGGACTACATGACACTATGTGCTGAAGAAATGGTGATTCCAACATTGATGCAATCTGGCCGGGCAACTGAAAATACAAAAAAAAAAAACATTAGAAACTCATAAATTAACATAAGGGTAAATCACTCAACTCTCTCAACTCAAAACAGTTCCAAAAGTTTCTGGATTGATGTCAAGGATGCTTTAGGAGGGGTTTGCCAAGTTTACGATCCATTGTACTGTAGGTTAGGGGTGTAACTACATATCCAGAGGGGTATAACTACTTAATGTATGGCTTATAAAACTTTACATTCCATTCTAAGTGAGGGGTACAACTACTTAACCCAAGGCTTACCAAACCTAAAATTCCATTCTAAGTGAGGAGTATAACTGCTTAATCCAAGACTTACCAAACCTTATATTCCATTCTAGGTGAGGGGTATAACTACTTAATCTGTGGCTTACCAAACCTTGCATTCCATTCTAGGTGAGGGGTATAACTACTTAATCCAAGGCTTACCAAACCTAACATTCCATTCTAGGTGAGGGGTATAACTACTTAATCCGTAGCTTACAAAACCGACCATTCTATTCTAGGTGAGGGGTGTAACAACTTCATCCAAGGCTTACCAAACCTTATATTCCATTCCAGGTGAGGGGTATAACTACTTAATCCAAGGCTTACCAAGCCTAACATGCCATTCTAGGTGAGGGGTACAACTACTTAATCCATGGCTTACCAAACCTAACATTCCATTCTAGGTGAGGGGTATAACTACATGTACTTAATCCATGACTTACCAAACCTAACATTCCATTCTAAGGGCTATAACTACTTAATCCAAGGCTAACAAGACTTTACATTCCATTGTAAAGGGAGGGGTATAATTACTTAATCCAAAACCTACCAAATCTAACATTCCATTCGAGGTGAAGGGTGTACCCAAACCTTACATACTTAATCCATGGCTTACCAAACCTAACATTCCATTCTAGGTGAGGGATATAACTACTTAATCCAAGGCTTACCAAACCTAACATTCCATTCTAGGTGAGGGGTACAACTACTTAATCCATGGCTTACCAAACCTAACATTCCATTCTAGGTGAGGGGTATAACTACTTAATCCATGGCTTACCAAACCTAACATTCCATTCTAAGGGCTATAACTACTTAATCCAAGGCTAACAAGACTTTACATTCCATTATAAAGGGAGGGGTATAATTACTTAATCCAAAGCCTACCAAATCTAACATTCCATTCGAGGTGAAGGGTGTACCCAAACCTTACATACTTAATCCATGGCTTACAAAACTTTACAATCCATTCTAAATAAGGGCTACAACTACTTAATCCAAGGCTTACAAAACATTCCATTCCATTCTGAGTGAGGGGTATAACTACTTAATCCATGGCTTACCAAACCTTACATGCCATTATAAGTGAGGGGCATAACAGTTATTACTTGATCCATGGCTCACCATATAAACCATTCACAGTAAAAACAGTGTACTTTTACATAAGTTGTTACACATACAAGTATAAACCCTCATCTTAAATTGAATGCAAGGTATAGTCTTGGTCAACGGAGTTGCAAGTTGAAGCAAGCTGACTTGCGTAGATTTGTTTTCAACTTGCAAAGGGTGGCCAAATGACCGCACAAAAGTTGGCAGAAGTTTCTCAAATATTTGCACTTTGAAATAGACGTTTTTCTTTTTCTTGTGATTTCTTTTGCTGTTCTGACCAGGAACTACTTTTGTACATTGTTCCACAGAGTATTGAGAATAAAAAAAAGCGAATCACTGTTAGTAACGCTTCATTTTTCAGACATTATACCACATGCCACAAAAGAAATAAAAGGTGAATATAATGTATATTAAGTAAGCTATGGGTAAAGTAAATGAACCTTCACCAAAACATGAGTGTTCAATAAGTTAACCATTAGTAATTGTAATTACATGTGCAGGAATATTATTACTTAGGTGTTAATTAAAGTGCCATTTTTCTTTCTACAAATCCTCATAATATTTAGAGTAATTCTGCGAAAAAAGGTTAGTCTTTGTGTAAATCCTGATTGTCTACGACCTGTTGAAGTTGGATTAAAAAAGGCGAAAAGTGACCCGATTATTTAGAAGCATTGCTGATGGTTTAGTACATTGTACATTGTGACCTAAGATAAGGAATCCACAACAATAGAAACTACATATATACAAGTGCTATTGAATAACGGCTTTTTGCCTGAACTTTCACCACTTGACTAAGACCCCAAACTGCGGTCGTGAAACAAACTGTCTGGGACTTTAATCATGAGTAAAAAACAGGGATTATACCAATTTCATTTTTGTTCATTTGTCCTCAATTTTCATCTACACTTTGAAAACAAACAAAACTAAAATTGGGTTACCGTTAGGGGGACATTAAGTTCATCTTAAAAGGTATACCTCGATGTTGTCAATATTCTCCAACAAGTCATCAAAGGAACTAAGCTGCTGTATAGAGATCTTGACGTCATCTGTGTTGTTACTGACCCCACCCACTGTAGACATACTATGTGGTGATGGAATTGTGGTATGATTTCCTGCTCGCCTTCTCTTGGGTTTCTGTAAATGTATCAATTAACATGGCTAGCACAAATTTGAAAGCAAGTTGAATTTAATGAATGAGATATCATCGTCAGACATTTTAAGTTTCATGGCAACAGGGTTGAAGCAGAAAAATAGCAGCCAGATATTAAAGTACAAAATTTGTTTGAGGCATGCGCTTGCCAGTGGAATGACAGCCGATGATTGGGTCTTTCTTGGCCAGCAAAATCACCAACAGCCAGTGACAACACTTCAGCAACCTTCTGAACAACTAAAAAAAACAGGTTCTCTACAAAAAGGTCCCTTTGTAATTCCTCTTTTTTTCTACAGAATATGATACAAAAACTCATTCTTAAATCTACTTACAGGACATCCTGTCTGTGGTCCTCTTACTTCAAGAAATAAGCGTTCCACTGGAACCAGCAACTCTTGTTTTTCCTACATTTAAAAACAGCAACAAACACATTGATCCACAAAATGATTTTGTGATTTAATGATTTAGAGTGCTTCGCAGGTATTGTGACAGCCAAATTGGCATTAAAATCAAGATTCACACTTTTCAGTAGGAAGATTTTGGCCGTCAGTGAGATTGTAAACAGTAGAATAGAATAGGAAACACTAAACAGAATTCCAAGGTGCATAATATATTCGGAGTCATATACAAATGTAAGTGCTTCTTTCAACTTGATTTTACGTAAAATGCGAAAATCTTCAAAACGAGACGATAGATAAAAAAACAATTTGCTATAAGTTATATATTAACTAACCCATGAGCTTTGTTGGTAACGAGTTTCAATGAAATTGATGGAAAACCGAATCGCAAAATATTATGTTCAACAATTTCTTGCAAAACATCAGGCAACTATGATCACCAATGCCAATTCTACATAGCCAGGATTTTTTTTTATTCATGTTGAAGTCAGGCATTATAATAGGCCTTTTGCATCAATTGATCACGTGACGATTTTCCCATAGCAACGCCTGCGGTGGAGGGCAAGCCATTCTAACATTCCTTGACAACAGAGAGAGCGTGAGAGACGCCAGCGTCAAACCTCAATACTAGAAGTTCTGCCGGTTCCTTTGTTATTCATTTTCAGCCCAAATTTATCAGAACTATTTAGCTATAAATCTTAAAGTTCAGTGTTAGAGGATTTTAAGGGCCGTAGGACCATCAGAAATAACTTTCTGAAGCCAAAACTGAACCGGACTCTGCGAGTTTATACTCGCAACATGATGGCGGCCCCAACAGACGGTAAGAAGCTGACTTCGGGAATGTACTTTTCTTCCACGCTTTAAATCGTTTTTATGTTCTAGAAAAAATATCTGATGACAGGAGATGTATCTATTTAATACTCTACATAGCCGAGGAGATGCTAGGAGATGCTGGTGTTGTATAAACTGGAACGCGCTACCACTGTTGTGTGCCACAAATATGCAGTAGTGATTCACGCTACAACGATGGACTTTCCTTTCGTCGCAAAAATTCCCCGGTAAAGACATGGGATTAAGGTCTCAGTGAATCACCAAAATTCGAAATAACGAGGGGCTTTATTTCAAGATTACAGACTCTACTGAGTGTTGCTGGTGATTTGAAAAAAAGAGAACCTGTCACATAGGAAAACCAGCTATACTCAACAACCTATATCAAGTTGTTATTCGTACATCAGTTTATAATATCCCTGTAGCCTGTAACGCATTCCAATTCATACAACACCAGCGTCTCCTCGGCTATGGTAGAGTAACAGATACATCATTCTCCTGTCATCACATATTTTTTCTAGAACATAAAGACGATTTAAAGCGTAGAAGAAAATTACATTCCCGAAGTCCGCTTCTTACCGGTGCCGGCTGTTGTCTGTTCAGGGCCGCCATCATGTTGCGAGTAACTCGCAGAGTCCGGTTCGGTTTTGGCTTCAGAAAGCTATTTCTGATCGTCTTACGGCCCTTAAAATCCTCTAACACTGAACTTTAAGATTTAAAGCTAAATAGTTCTGATAAATTTGGGCTGAAAACGAATAACAAAGGAACCGGCAGAACTTCTAGTATTGAGGTTTCACGCAGGCAGTCTCTCACGCTCTCTCTGTTGTCAAGGAATGTTAGAATGGCTTGCCCTCCACCACAGGCGTTGCTATGGGAAAATCGTCACGTGATCAATTGATGCAAAAGGCCTATTGCCCAAAATCATGCTACAATTTTTATACCATTAAAATATGCTAATTACATGCATGACGTCAGTTGATGTGCAGATCTATGTTCGATTTTTTAAATTTGTAGGCGCTTTCAGTATAAGCACTGATTCGTAGACTATGCAAAATGTGATTCCTAATCTTAAGATCAACACACAAGCACATAATACATGTATGTGGTCGAATGGACTTCTAATCAGCCATGCTCCCAGCTAGTCTACTTTATTTACTTTATATCCAGCTTCCCTAAAATTAGACATTATTTGAGTGAGAGCAGAACCACGATAACTGACTAATCCCAACACTTTCCCTTATAAACAAGACACTCATTACACACATGTATTCAACTAATCTAGCAAGATCTGATTGGCAGGCACTTGACAGCACAAACAATAGACAGTGTTTCCTATCGATTAGGAACTAATTTCTCTTTTCCTTCGTGCACTTCGCTATGCTTGTTTATTCATCCAAAGAGACACTCATTACACACATGTATTCAACTAATCTAGCAAGATCTGATTGGCGGGCACTTGACAGCACAAACAATAGACAGTGTTTCCTATCGATTAGGAACTAATTTCTCTTTTCCTTCGTGCACTTCGCTATGCTTGTTTATTCATCCAAAGAGAAATGACATTTATTTATTAAAATAAAAGGACATACACCAAAATGGTACATTGTACCATAGACTATATCGCAACTCCGCCGTCGCAGTGCACTCTGGGATGGATATCTCAGTTTCCATTGTTAAATCCAAGATGGCCGCCCAGCAACAACAATGAAAAACTGAGATATCCATCCCAGAGTGCACTGCGATGGCGGGGTTGCGATAAAGTCTATAGCAGACTGAAACATATAAGGGAGTTGGAACGTGTAACAGCAGCCCCATGCTCCGGATTATTCAGTGAATAAAAAGTACCATATTTGGAAAATATAGTTTAGTCTAGTGTGACAGTCTAGTCACAGAACCTGACTGCCATTTTATCCATAAATGGTCATCTTTATTTGCTAAATAATCCAGAGCAAATTAGCACTAAAGTGAAGTATGGCGTTACACAGTTCAACTCCATTATATGTTTCTGACCATAGTAACTAGTGTACCTGTACTTGATGGATGGCTTCTTCCCAAGCTTTATCTTTTTGCTTAAACCAAACCTGTGATATGATAGAAAACCATGTTATGTAACACAGTGAACTGGCATAACAATTCCTCCTCTTTCAAGGGAGGATGTTTGATTTCAATAGTATTCAGACGATGATGTCAGTATTGTTGCAATATGGCAGGGCAGTCATTATAGCCGGCTACTGATGACTATCGCCAGCAACTACAACTTATGATGCTGATGATCACCAGCTCCTTATGTAAAAACCTAAAATCTAAAGCCAGAGTTCTAGCTAATGGCACAGACAGCTATTTGTTACAGTTGTCCAGTAACTTTAAAGTGCAAGTAGCATATCATAACACAGCATGTACTCTTTTTGCCCCAAATTCTATTTAATATGTTATATAATTATATTATTTTCAGTTGTTTAAATTAGTTTTCTTCAAGAGGCAGGAGCAGTAATTAAACTAGAGTAGAAGTTACCCAAATTGCAGGACTGTTTCATCTTGTGATGTCACAATGGAAATTAACCTACAGGATTTCATTGTAGTAGCTTTCTCTTGGGAGGGCCAAGTTGATTCATCGTATGATATGTCACAGGGTCCACGAAAAGTAATAAAAATTAGGGATTAAATAGCAGAAATATTACAAAATTTGCAAGATTAATACCTTTTTGTGAGAAACAAAGTAATACAACAGCACAATATAAATTTATATTTGTTTGACATCGGATGCTTGCATTTTAATAAAAACATATTGACTGCCCTGGGACTAGGTTGCAATCTAATATCTACAAGTGAAACAATGAAAGTGCATCTTACAAATAAAATACTTTATACAGCCATGTACATGTACCTTTCTCGAAGATGTTGCCATGGAAATAAGGTCAGGGCAGTACATTTTGTAAACAGACAATAATCCACTGAGATGTGGTTGGGATCCCTGTGGGAAGTGATGCTGTAATTAGTACAATAACAGTGAATTCAGTCTTAATGGTTAATCGAATCTAGAGCGGTTTTCAGTTGAGTGTTAAGTAAAACCAAAACCAAAGTAATTACATAGCCAATCACAGGAGCAATTTGAAAACACAATGAGTCAATCATGAACTGAAGTAATTCACAATTGACTTAATTTACTTTAACCAATCACGAGGCAAAGTAAACGCAATTGTCAATACTGTTGCTAAAACAAAATCCTGATTGCGCAATTGCATTTGGTTTTACTTTAGGACTTGATTGGCTAATAATTGGAAACATTTCTCACAGCCAATAGAAAAGCTAAGCAAATGCAAAACCAAAGCAATCTGTCTTAGGGTCATTCCCTTCCACAGTATTTTGGACATAAAGACCAGTTTTTTAAATGTTTTCCAACAGACCTAAAAGTGTTCATAGAATCGTAGCTACATGTAAGTGATGATAGTTTATTTTAAAATATGACTTTTTTTGGTAGCAGGTCGACATTGATGCATAAATTATAATAAATTACGATAAAAGCCAAAATGGCTGTTGTGGAGGGGACAAATCAATCACTTATTTATAAATTTAACAAAAAACCGAAATCTTTCAAAACCTATCAGGACAAACTATTCCTTGTTCCTTTTAAAAAGCAGTTGTTACATGCTGACTCGTTGGTCAGAGTCACATGGTAGACATTGTATATTTGGTAAATGTCCCCTCCGCAACATTTTCACACCTTAAAGTTTATGTTATTAGTGGCCAAATAGTCATATTAGGTACACAGTATGATAACTTCTGATTCATATACCTGGAGGTATATTGTGCTGTATCGTAAAGTTCCTGGGCCCTCCATTTAAAGGTTTATATAAGTTCTGTTTTATGTTGCGGAGGGGACATTTCTGTTGCGGAGGGGACATGTTCTAAGAGGTGAATCTAAATTATGTTCAAAAATGTGTAAGTAAAGTAGTACAATTAAAACAAGATATTATAGTGTTTCTGTATTCATGTCTAATTATAGTAAGTAATCCAAGACACATTTAAAAGTTAACAATAAACCAGGGCCTTTCATTTAAATTCTAGTAAAACCACAGGTAGTCCTACATTGTAACTACAATGTACATGTACAGTTTAATTTGTATGAGTCTGCTTGTGCTAAATATAAATTACAGCAACTCAACTGAAATCAACTGAAAAATATTTTTATATGTATGAAACTTTTCACCATCATTTCGGAGATTTTTAATCCATTTTTCCCATTTGCTGTCACTTTTCTCTTTTTCCCATTTGCTGTTGCTTTTCTCCTCTCTGCTAAAACATCTGCTGATAGTTTTTTACAATATGATTTATATGGCTTTGCATAATTCATTTGCCATCATTTATTTTAACTTGTACATAATTTAACAGTACTTAATATACTTGCAAAGAATGCTGGTAAATCCTGTACTGAGTATGTGCAGTAGGAAGCAATGAATTATGGGTAATTACAATGACATGTGCTCTGATTTAATATGGCTTCTCTGTAGGGTTATTTTGATGTTCCTTGCTTTGTTGGTGAATTACTACATGTATGTCCTCTAATACAGAAAGGAGTAGAATTAAATTAAATTAAATAATATAATAATGTATAAGTGTGAACAAAATGTCCCCTCTGCAGCGTCCCCTCCACAACAGGTCATGTACAGTCTAAATGAAACCAGTTTTGATAAGAATATTGCAAATGCAGCTGCACTTTTTTACCATTAATCTAAAGTAGATAAAGTACTCTTTGGCACAAAAAATATATACATTTAAAATTCATTGCAGAATCAGAGAAAATTTCACTTAAACCTGGTAAATTCTCTGAGTCCCATCTGCAACAGTAACTTATCTTATTACAATCTGCCATCAGTACTATGCAGAGAGAATAACAACATTATAGTACGTAGATATAATGGATATCCACAATATAAAGGCAAAATTGATCAGCTCTAATTATTTTATATCAAGCTATGGCATGAAAACTGCTTCTGAATGTCCCCTCCGCAACATACATAATACTGTGGAATGACCCCTTATTACTTTTGACACTCAATCAAAAACCACTCTAATAAGCAAAGTAATGATCATGTTAAGTACAAAATAATAAAGAAATAGTACTTTACCACACGATTTTGAAGACTAAGCAACTTCTTGATTCTGAAGTGCTTCACTGGAAAATTTTAAGAACAATAAGTTAGCTCATTTGCAAGTCAGTAAAAAAACTCTGATTATTAAACCCATACATGTACTTCAATTTCTATTTTTTCTTCATTGATTGATTGATTGATTGATTTTATTTGTTTATTTAATGATTGATTGATTAATTAATCTATTATTACCCACAAAACTAATATACATATTATATATCTACTACATGTATGTTAAATGGATTTGTGGGACAAATATTTTCATACCAAGTGCACATACATTGTACACTTTTATGCACATGTAATTTAACATGCAAAGCATCCAATCTGTTAGACATTTTAATAAATTATATATCCCATTTCATACAATGTACATGTAGAATGTTGTGCTATGAACATAGAAGAAGTAAGGGATGAACCATCATTTTTGGAGGGGGATGAGAAATATTCTTTTAAATTAGTCTCAGTCTGTGGAAACTAAGAGGGTTCATACTTAGTGTGGAACCTATAGCTCTGTTGTGCACCATCCTGCCATGTACTTATTAATATTTTCGTATATTCTTTTTGCACGTGGTCAAAGTACGGTATTGTAAATAAATATTTTCTTAAATGAAACATTATTTTCCAGTCTGCAGGCAATTTATTTGAATGAATTATCCTTGCAAACAATCTCTTTGAATTCTGATCAGCTTCTGTCATTTTCTAAGTCTTCTAAGTATATGTAATTTAAATTTTAAAACTGCAAGCTACTAGACAGTATAAAGTGTAATGTATAATTCACATATACATGTATAATTCAACTGAGGTCCAGTGCAGATACTAACCATCTTCTCTTGTCGACAGGTATGAAAGTAGTAGGCATATGTGAGGGCACTATAATAAATGGGAAATGAATTATTTTAAATAATTAAAAATAAATGTGTGGGTGAAGAAAAACAATAATAAATTAAAGTGCCTATAAGCCTTAGCCAGAAACAATTTATTTGGACACGCTCAGGCTGAGCTCGTTTGGACCTAGAGTCTGTTTCTCAGCCTGAGTTAAGCTATTAAATAAAAAATAAATAAATAAATAAATAAATAAATAAAGTGTTTTAAATACTGTTCAATACTGTTGTACTATTGCTATAAAAATCATTACAAATCCTTGAAATGACATCATTTAAGGGACGTTGTGCTACTGAGTTGAAAAAATGAATTGAGTTCTAATAATGAATTTCTACATTTATACAGTTTTTTTCAGGTGTCAGACATTTGATACTTACAATACTTAGAGAATGATCTTTTAATAAGTGGAGTGGACATAAAAACAGAGAGAAAGGAACTACAATTAGGTTATCCCTGAATGATATCATTAAAATTTGATTCCTTAATGAATGAAATTGGCAGACTGTAATTCTTACATTTGTATTTTTCCTAATGTCGGTCATTTCGTTTTCCAGTTTGACGCTTATAGGCACTTTAAATCCCAAGTTCTCCATAAAAACAAAACAAAAGAAAATGTACTGTAGGATACAGTGTAGACAGTAATCCTACCAGTATATCACTCTCAAGGAATAGGAATATGATGCCATATAAGGAATGGAGATGAGAGGTATCATCAATCAGTTTGTACACAACCAGGATCCATCTCAACAGTAAGGCCTGAGAGGAAGATAAATTATGTTACATGTTGCGAGAACTTCTAGATACAATGTTTACATGTACAATGTACATATTTATTATATGGACAAAAGTGTTTTACCAGGAACTAAACCATTATTTTGTAGAATCCATCTTACTCGCTGGCCAGTACGATATGGAAAATATGCCACTCAATCTCCCGGATGTACATTTGTATATGCCATGCTTTACAAAGATGGCAGCAGGTTGTGAAAATCACAGTCTGAGTAAGATGTAAACAGCTTAAATGCGAAGCAAGAAAATGAACCTTCCAGGTCACAAAAACCAATATAAGATCTAAAACTCTCTACGGATTTTCCTGTGCAATGTAGAGACAATATTAAGAGAACCTGGCAAAATGCTCCCAGAAGAGCTTCCGAATTGATAGTTCACAAAGGAATTTTGTCCTGATAGTATTAATGAACAGATAAGAGTTCTTAGAGCAGTTAAATTGTCCATATAATAAAAAGAAACATGACACAGTGGTTTGCTGGTGTGGGATGCATTCTTTGTCGTACATGTACATGTATGCATTTGGGTTATACCTACATGTATAGCAACTCTGTCATAATTTTATTATATTATCCTCCATGTAACTTTCAAACCCTACAATGCCAATCAGCTAACGTGGGCTTAAACAGTGTAATTATACAGGGCTCGAAATTAAGAAAAAAAAGGAGGCGTAATTTTACGCCCAGCTTAAACATTTTTTGGCATAATTCTCCAAAATTTAGGCGTAAATAATTGTGCATTAGTAGCTGAAATTTGTATGTCATAGGAAAAGGGTTAATGTTGCAAATCATTTGCTTTTTTTGTAATAAACATTCGACTTTAAACTCATTGAGTTCAATATCTCTTTTTTAAACAAGACAGAGAAAGACAAAGGCGTGGCAGCCTTTTTTCCATGCGGTCACGCAAAGTTTTGCAGGAAGCCATGCAAGTATTTAAGTGTAACGTACAATGATGTCTAGGCTGTTAAAACAGATCTATCGCGCCGGCTTTGAGACAAATAGAGCGGCAAGAAGAGACGACTTCTCTCATCTTTTTACTACCATTTGCAAGCAAGCGTTTAGTGTAAACTTTTTTGTCTGTTGTTTCAAGTTTGAAACGCAGTTTACTAATTACGCGGCGACGTTTGGCGTGTGAAGTCTTAACTTTTAACCGCAAAATGTCAAAGTTTGACAGCTCCTGTAATGTAAACTATTTTCCCACGCGAAACAAGTTGTTTTGCATGACAAAAGGCTATATTTTGCATGACAAAACCCTATAGATAGGAGCTGTCAAACTTTGACATTTTGCGGTTAAAAGTTCAGACTTCACACGCCAAACGTCGCCACGTAATTAGTAAACTATGCGTTTCAAACTTGAAACAACAGACAAAAAAGTTTACACTAAACGCTTGCTTGCAAATGGTAGTAATTTTTTCAAAAAAAATCAGATAGTTTTAGAGATTTGGAAATAAGACTTGTCTTCCGATAATTTTTACCTTTGTTAAGAGGATCTCGGCGTAGTTTTACGCCTAAGTGGAAAACGTTAGGCGTAAAACGAAAAAATCTAGGCGTATTTACGCCCGTATCGGCCGCAATTTCGAGTCCTGTGATACCATTAATCACCTTGGTTTTCTTTGTTTGTTCATAGACATTTAATCTCTAAATTCCCTCATATACATGTATATGCATACTTTTTCTAAGTTTCCCTCATTGACATGGAAGAGGGAAATTTAGAACCTTGGGCATGCATGCTGATGAGCGAACATTGAACTGTCCCTTGGCACACTGGGTTATGGCACAATGCCTGCTATATATAACCCTGTACCCTACATAGGGGATTGTACATATTTTATGGCTCAAGAAAGTTCTCCTCTTCATTTCTCATTAACCCACTTCTTGCATGTGGTATTAGCACTGGAAAGGAGTTATCACCTTGTAGCAGCGGAGCCACATTCTCACCTCCCTGCGTTTCGGTTATGAATGGACTCTCTCCACAAGAGAGTTCAGGAACGGGGATTTCACCATCAAATTCGACAACACTCTCTCCTCCGCAGCGGTCCTCATTAGATGCGAACTCGCCTCTGGTGTTTTCAGACTCGCCGTTCGAAGTCTGTCATACTTTAAAAATCATAACTGTGATGTAATTAAACTCCATGCATGCACTTTGAATATTTAGTCAATCACATAATTACATTGTATTTTTAATCAGTGCTATTCTTCTCAAAAACAACATGCTTGTAGCCAGGAGAAGCCAGGATCATTTCAAGACAAGTGCTCAATCAAGCATGATAACAAAACATTTCGAAAGCAACTCAACTGTGACGTCCTTAGTTTACACAGAGAAAACTAAACTTCTCAGAGATTTGTTCCACTCGTCGGTGATACTGTCTAGTATTACAAAGTGATAGCATGACATTTTGAGAAATGAGTAGACTACATTGAATAATTAAATTTCCCCTCTGCGTCAGGACTTCCACAAATCCTCCCTCAGCTCTTGGGGAAATTTAACCACTAATTTACCTCATGCCATGCTATTACAACTTATAATATCGAGCAACGTGTTGTTTGCCCATACGTACATGTATCACACATTTCTGGTAAAAACCAGTTTCAAAACCTGTACAGTTCATCCACTGTTGTGGACGACGGTATAGTTCTAAGCACATTCTTTTTAACAAGTGGCCCCACAACATTGACTTTAAAAAATAGGAAAGTCTTACTAGACTTTGGAGGGCACTTTACTAATTCCTCAATTATTTCCCCCAAAAAATACCTGCTGGTTAATAGATAGTTTATTTGTACATATCCAAGAGATAGCTTTCACTATGGCAATGCTAGGAACTCTTCCACTGGGAATCAGTGACTTTACGAGCCTGGTAGCAATGCTGTCCGCTGTAAAAAAAACACAAGCTGTTAATCACATATGCATGTACTATAAACCTGCAAATACAGCCGTCTCACATCAGGAGCAACATGTATCAAAACGCGACCTCCAATAGAGACGGCTGCGAATTTCGAGACCAAAAATACCATACTGATGACGTTGTGGCCAGGATCTGGTTGCGTTATTTGATTGGCTCGTATATGATAATTAGGCATAATTATTATATACAAGCCAATCAAATAACGCAACCAGATCCTGGCCACAACGTCATCAGTATGGTATTTTTGGCCTCGAATCACAGACATCTCTAACGGGGGACCCACGTATCGATTATGGCTCCCAATGTGATGGCTGTATAAAAATTTTGCAGGCTAATTACATGTACATGTATTTGGTGAGTAGGGGGCTGGGACCGAGTGTGTAAATTCAATCTGTCTTGAATAAAAAGTAAACCCATAACCACAAGAAATATCACATCAAAATTAGTAGGCTAATACCAAAGTTTGGAGATTGGTTTGAACATTTACTGTGATATCTGCTTTTCATTTTGTGCAGAACATTTCTTACACCTGTCCAATTTTTCATCAAACATAAAGGACAAGATTAAGTAAATGGCATACATGTAATTGGTTCCAAGCTTCGATAACGTACTTTGTCCAGGATATCTAACAAAAAGGTGTGACCTAATTAGCATAAATTCTGAATTTACACTTCGATCCCCGAGTTCGTCGGAATACTGAATTTACAATTCGATCCTGGAGTTCGTCGGAATACTGAATTTACAATTCGATCCTGGAGTTTGTCAGAATACTTATTTAAGTATAAGCCTCTGGCTTAATTGGGAGACCCGGTATAAATGGCTTCCTGTATCTTCAACATAAAATAAGCCATTTATTTATTTACACAGCATTTACAGAAAAATTTATACTGTCTGACAGATTCCTGAAAAAGCAGTAAGAAGTTGTATATACAGGACTTGCTTTTGATTTAAAAAATTAATATGGAGGAGCATTTTCAGGGAATATTGGGAGAGATTAAAAAATTGAGGTGCAAATTTCAAAAAAATGTCCCTACATGTAGTTCAAAAACTGTTTCTCTAGTTCAAAAAATGTTCCCTAGTTCAAAAAAAATAACTGATATGAAATTTGAACTACATGACTTTGTACAACAAAAATTATACATGTATAAGCTTACCATATATTCCACAAGATGCCAGATCAACCAGCTTAATAATCTGCTCTTCTTTCAAACCTTCCTTTCTTGAGATGTTTTCCAACGTTTGTAGAGCTAAAGATGTCTGAGTATTTGAACGATTCTTTCTTGATTGCACATCTACATGTACCAAGGCAAAAAGGAGTAAAACCACAGGCTTACCATCCTCCAGGTTGGTTTTGGGTTCCATGTGGCTACGAATTCAAACATCGCAGAGAAACTTTGATATGGAGCTAGATTTTTACTCACTCCTGGAATAAACCTTTAGCAATACTGGGCTCTAAATATACTTAAGAAATAAAGATTAGTAGTTATTTGAATGTTGTGTGGTGTTTTTAGAGGGTCGAAATTGTTCTATTTTAATACTCAATAGCAAGTTTATAGTAAAAGATGATTTTTGGACAGAGTGAAAGAAAATATAAAAGGCTGACAACTCAACAGCAAAATCGTACATGTAATAGGATGATAACCTTACTAGTGATGTTGTGAGAAAATTTGAGATTGTTTCCAAAAAAATGGCCCAGAAAAGTGATTTCAGAGTACCTATTAAGTAACTTGGCTTTTCCCCTATGATCTGCTTAAAATGGTTGCCAAATGGAATATTTATTCTAAATATCCATGTTGAAATTGTATTTCCCTTCCCCGCCCCTCTGCGGAGTGGATAAATACAATCCAGAAAGGATTATATTTGTCCATTCCAGGGAGGGGTGAAGAAGGGAAATTCAATTCTGAAACACATATTTAGAATTCCATAAAATTGGCAACTGTTTTGAACAGATCATAGGGAGAAATTAAGCCAATTAAGTTAGCTGGTACTCTGAAATCGCTTTTCTGGCATTTTTGTAGGAAAGTCACTCACTTTCCTTCAAAAATGCCAGAAAACCGAAACAATCCCAAATTGTATTACATGACATTGCTAGATTATTATTCTTTTACATAGTCAGAGCTCTTGAGTGAGCGATTTGAGGAAAGGTGAAATTTTCAGCAGAAACCAGGTCTTGGTAGAGTGATTTTAACATTGAGTTGCCAGCCTTCTATTATTAATATTTTCTCTCTCTCTCTGTTCTCTGCCCAAAATTATCTTTCACTAAACTCACTAAATAGAACACTTTTCCCCTAAAAAAAACAGTATATCTCACAACACTCAAATAACTACTAATCTTTATTTCTTGAGTATATTTTAAGAGCACAGTATTGCTAAAGTTTCATTCCAACCCTATATTAAAGTTTCTTGGTGATCGATGTTTAAATTCATATAAATATAGCCAAAGTGAACCCAAAACCAATTTTGCACATGTCACTTCATGTAAATGGTTCACTGGAGACAACTCGCCTACCCAGGACAAATCTATTCTAGAGCCAAATTTCACATTGCAAGTTGCTGGAGTTGCTTAGTAATTAGTAGGTCACATAACAGCATTCTATAGGACACTAGACAGCAGCAATAAAGGGCACCACAGAAAAAAGAATCAACATTAATCCACCAAAACCTGCCAAAACTCTTCTTGTGTCCACCATTTTGTTTTCTGTGCTTGAATGATTTTGGCAGACACATTGTGTTGACCCAGATAAAATTCAAGCTCTCATTGGCTGAAATCCATGTTTGTATATGAGATTCTATAATTAGCTACAGAGTTTATATATACAAGTAGAAATTCCCTGTGGAGATGACATATGATTGGCAATGAAATCAAAACAGCAAACAAGGATTAAGAATAATCTTCTCACTCCAAGGGGAGGGGGGGGGGGGGGGGGGGGGGGGGGGGGGGGGGGGAGGGCATAAAAGTTATAACAAGAGAAGCAGATGAAATGCCAAACAACATTGTTGCATGAAAATGTTGCATCCGTTTGACCACCCTGTTGCATGATGTTGCACGATGTTGCATGATGTTGCACGATGTTGCACGATGTTGCATGATGTTGCACGATGTTGCATGATGTTGCATGATGTTGCATGATGTTGCATGATGTTGCACGATGTTGCATGATGTTGCACGATGTTGCATGAAGTTTGAATCTAGTCAATTACTTTCATGCAACATCCGTGCAACATTTCTATTGTTGTCTGGGATGTTGCATCATGTTGCATTCGTTTGACCACCTTCGTGCAACGTTGTTGCATCGGAGCATGCACATTAGTTCAATTTAAAGCACCACTGGCATGGAGCACAGACCTCTTATCGACAAACCGGGTAAAACATCCAACATGTTGCATTCGTTTGACCACCCCTATACGCAACATGTTGCAACATGATCCAACAATGACTGGGCTTGAGCACAGGCCCCCACCAGCTGTAAGCTGTATTACTCAGCCTTTACTTTTATTTATTTATTTATTTATTCGTCCCCAGAGAAGCCATATAGTTTTTAGTAGTTCTTCTCACAAGACTCTAAAAGAATCTTAATAACTATAACTGCTAATATATAATTTTAAACAACCGTATATTTAAAGTTAACAACATACGGTTACCTTGCTTTGAAAGAAAGCTGATGATTTCCTCAATACTCCCTGAATTCAACGAAATCTCATTCATAATCTCCACAGAATGAAATCAGGACATAAAGAATATAAAGATCCATCACAAATAGCGCCTTTCTTTGACAACATAATCTCCATTTCGACGCCAGAACAAGGCGCGCCAAAATTTCGAACCAAAATACCCAGTAAACACTGCGAACCATTACCGTGTATGGGTGGGTCAATGCTGTGCTATGGATTTTACTCTTTATTTCATTTATATGCCTACCTTCTCCGATTAAGTTATACGAGCTGATCGCAATCTTACAGAGTATTATAATATTTTGAATAAGACTATGAGAAAGCTAAAGAAATTGTAAAGTTCGTGTACTATTATCTTACCTACCATTCCCACCCTCCTTATAAATATTTTGCTTACACCCTACCGCTGCATGATGGGATAAACCGGAAATGTAAGGAACGCCGAGAAAACCCTGGGGACGAGGTTGAAGGAACGCCTGATAGTATTTGACATTCATCATGGCGACCGAAACTGTCTCAACAAGCATGCATGTGGCAAGAAATCTTGCTTATATATTGACATTTATTTAACCTGCCTCTTACTGGTGGTCTTGGGTGATGCTGAGATTTCCCTCAAAGACATGGAGGCAAACATTTTATTCTTTGCATTTTGGATCGTGTGGAGTAATTCTTTTGGGCGTTCTACCGAGCAAGTGACTCAACCGAATCGCTTGGATATTTACTCTTGTAACTCGATAAACCAACTATTTAAAACCAAGGACAGAGTAATGAACAAGTTACGGGGTGTTCTTCACTCCAAGAAAGAAAGGACTGTGTTATCAGATGCCCAGATGAAAGCTATAAACATTTATCAGGCCGAACTTAATGATACAGAAAGAGCGGTTTTTGAAACCATAGGCGGCTTTCGGAAACTTCTACACGAGGACTTCAAATCTGTAGTTCACATAAAAGAAGCTATTAAACAAAGACTGGATGCACTTAAAGGTATCACTTTACGTCAGGAGGACCAATATAATGCCATAGTCGAAGCAGAGAAAGGACTCACTGCAGAGAATAAACTCCACGGAAAGCAAAATTCAAGTCGTATTGGAAAACTTCTTCAGGGCATTATGAGCGATATTTCTTTCGCAGCTGATAAATTAGAGAAAACATTAAGTGATAAGACTTTTGAAAAGACTAGAAATGTGAAAGGAGCTTCTATAGAAGCAGTTGTTCGGCTCGACGAAGAGAAGGCGGAGACAGACAACCAAAATGGCATTACCAATTCTCCAGGTGATGATGATGATAAAAATGGTATGAGCATTCTGGTTGACTCACAGAGCAATCAGTTCGTTTTATCAAAGTCTAAGGATGCTACTGTTCCACATGAAGATCTTCATTTCATTAAAGATATTATCTGGATTGTCATTTTATCTTTCATTGGAGCCTGTTTCTGTGCATTGGTCCATTTGCCGACAATGTTTGGGTTCATACTTAGTGGTATGGTATTGGGGCCAACTGGATTGAATATGATCAAGGTAAATGTAATAATATTAATGATTTTTTTGTGTTAACTGAACTGAAGGTAAGTACATTGTATATCTTAACTCAAGACTTCTATCCCAGGAACATTAAATGTTAATTAAACATTAAATTAATTTTATAGCTAAGAAAATTTACAGGGTTTTCAAGAAAAAATACAGTACTTGTCTTGTACATTGTAAACAAAAATATCCAAAAGTAGATGGCTTTAATATGGATAGATGTAGCTAAACTTAGTAACTTCTTTAACTTACGTGTACACGTAATTTGTCATATTTTGAATTTAATTTGAATCAATTAGGAGACAGTTATGCCAAATGAAGATTTAATACTGGCTATACTGTCTTATCTGCATAACTCTATAACTAATGGTTTAATGTTTGTTTCATATTATACACATGAGATTATGTAATACTGTTAGTATTTACATTGTATGTTATGACCAGAAAAGCTACTGTGTAATATTATTACAGCCTCCATGTGTAAAATGGGACAGTTAAATGTGCTTTGTATCATTGCTCAGTTTGGTGAATGAAGACATCAACAGTTATTATGCAATACCCTCCAGCTTGGAATTAATTTGCCAAGAACGTGAATGTTTATTCAAGTATTGCGATAATCACTAATTCATTTATCTCAATGAGGTGTTGAGAAATAAATGTCATTCTACAAAGGTGGGAACAGAAAAACATTATCCAACCAGACAAACTTTGAAATAAAGAGAAGGTCACTCTTAAGGAGGTAAGACGGGGCTAGGGGAGGGATTTTAACTTTAGAAATGCTGAGATGTTCACGCTAATGACAGCTAGGAGAACTCACTTCTACTGAGAGATCTGCCTATTTATAACCATGCAAGATAGGAATCTGATATTCTGAAACAGTCTGTCCTCAACCAGCCCAGATTTATGAATGACCCTTTCTTATCTCAGTATAAATACTAATTATTTGTGCCTCATTATATTATTGGGGGTTTTATGTTGCGACCAGAAAAGCTACACTGTCAGTGTAATTACAGCTTTGTATGCCAGTGGTGAGCTCAGTTTAGTGAATGAAGACATCAACTATGGACACAGCCCAGCTTGGGATTAATTTGCCATGAGCGTGGCCATTTATTCAAGTATCGCAATAATCACTACGGTAATCCATTTATCTCATTGAGGTGTTGTGAAATAAATGTATTTCAACAAAGGTGGGAACAGAAAACTCCCATACATGTAAGTCACATTTTCTGACAGCCCCACCCAAGAGCCACAGGCACACAAAACACTTGAAAACCCCAAGACTAAAGACTAAAATATTAAGTGAAACTGGCAACTTGTCTACATTTTCTCGTAATTTTCACATCCAATCCAAGAATGGAAAAATTAAATCATGCAGAGAACTGATTATGTTAGTGTCTTAATTAAACAGATTTGAAGAGAAATAGGTAAAACTAGCCTCTGTCTACAATTTTACCTATTTCCGATCCATAAACCCTTAAAATGTAATTTAATGCAGGCTCCATTTGCCATGAGAGCTGTAGAACGAAGATGGACTTTGGATGCATATGATTTCCAGCAACCTATTAAACCACTGATCTGAGCATCGATAAAAACATTTCTCTGGTGTGTGGCTTGCATTCCCAATGCAAAACTTTATTTGTACCTCATAATTGGGGGTTATATTAGATAAACAATGTATATGTTGTAGGATGTTTCTCAATTCAGGTTGTTTTTAAAACAACCTAGGTCATTTTAAAAAAGAAGAAAAAATCACCCACCCCTCCCCTACAAAATATTTGTTGACGAACTACCCCTCCCCTCCTACTTCCTTCCCCTCCATTCCCACTGCCTCTCAATTTTCTCCTTGTCCCCCCTGACACACCTTACTGTACTGTACCACTTACCTCAACGGTCACCCATCCACTTACTAACCTTGCCCGGTCGGGCTTAACTTGGCCGAATCACAAGGAACGCCTGGTAGATATTAATTCAGTGGATTATCGCACTGCGCCACGAAAGCGCTTGTTGATTTGAACACATCATTTATTCTCCAAGTGACTTATCGTCGAACCCAGTCCCTCTCGTTATGTGCGCATGCGTACTACTAACAAAATCGGACTTTGAAATATCTTTCGAAAACATTGTATGGACGCGTTTGTGTTGACTCTGCGTTCTTTTATGAAAGCTGCAGCAAATCAAGGGAAGTAAGGAAGCTAAATCCAAAAAAAATACTTTGTTTCTTGACTTTATTACGGCTCCACTCGTACTTCGAAACAAACTGTGTCAACCGAACCGACTTAGAGTAATCACTGACCGAAAGTAAAGACAAAAGAAAGCGCATCACCTCTAACATTAACTGTATTATATTGTCTTGTCAGTCTCTAATCAAAGAACTCCGAGTATGTGAAAAGACGTAAAAAATGGATAAATGAACGGGCGCTTTCTCAGTGTAAGCATATTAATTATTCATATTGTCGAATTTTCATACAAACCTTCTAAAACCTAACCCCAAATTTGAAAAAACCCTAACCATTTTAAATCCCAAATCATTAATAGAACGAGTCTAAATACATCTGAACTTAATGGAGAATTTAGCGAAGTTTTCAAGTGTTTTCAAGTGCACTTTTCTTCAATGGTCCTGTGAACTAATTAATCCAAAACCTAACCCTGTATTTTAAAAAAACCTAACCGTCAACAAGGGCTGTTCACTTACTTTGAAGTCAATGATTTTAGAGCTATAGTCACTAAATTAAGCTTTTTCAATAATGCTTCTTCAATGGTCCTGTGAACTAATCCAAACCCTACCCCTACATTTAAAAACACCCTAACCGTCAACAATGGGTGCTCACTAATTTAGGGTTTTTAGAGCTAAGTCGCAACGTAGAAATGTAATGCTTTAAATTCTTCAATATAGTCATACAAACCCTAACCCTACATTTAAAAGACCCTAAAATGACCTAGGTTGTTTAAAAATGACCTAGGTTATTTATATTTTAAAAATAACCTAGGTTATTTATATTTTAAAAATAACCTAGGTTATTTAAAAATGACCTAGGTTGTTTAAAAATGACCTGAATTGAGAAACAACCTACAACATATATTTTGTCCAAATATAAATTTGTCAAATATTGTGTTTACAATAATGAAAAAGTTTATAATTCACATGGCTTTGTGTACATAGTTCTACAGAAGGTACACCCACAATGACAACATTACATTAAAAAATGTAAGCATGAAAGATTCTAGATTGAGGACTTAGAGCTTTGTTGCAGCTAAACTGTTCATTGTTAAACCTAAAACTCTAAAATATGAAAGAATACTGTGGCACTGATTTTCTAGAACTGAGATAAAGTTGAATATGTTTTGGTGCTAAATCTTTTGAAAATAATTATTACGCTGAGGAAGAGACAGTAATCTTGAAATGTTTAATATTTTTTGAAGATTTAGTGCAAAACATATCCAATCTTATCTAAGTTTAGAAATGTAAGTAATAGCTTAATTGGCTAATAAGTGCCCTGCTAGCAGAGGTTTCTCGTCTGCATTGTTCCAATCAGAGAGTATTGTAAAATATTAAATTCCAAATCCAAAAATACAGGACATTGTCCACCCTCTTGAGAGAGGTGCTCATGAACAGAGCAGTACATGTCTGTTTTTTTTTTTTACATCTTTTCTCTGCCTTTTTGATGGGACATTTCCCAAATTGCACACTGCCAGCCAATCACAGGAGCTAGTAATCACAAGTAGCTTGGAAAAGGCTTACCTGTGAGCCAATTGAAGGGGTCCGTGCAAGAACAACGTAACTTAGTGACTTTTGATCAAGTTCTAAATTCTCTCTTAGAAAACAAAGAATATCAAGAAGAATTTGGAATTTGATCAGAAGTCACTTACGTTGTTCTTGCATGGACCCCTTCAATTGCAATCCACAGCAAAACCAAAACCAATTTGCGTTTGGTTTTACTTTGGAATCTGATTGGTTGATTGATTTTCTCAGCCAGTAGGACAGCTGCAAAACCAAGACATTTTCAACACTCAAGTGAAAATCTCTATTGATATCTTTCATTGATGTAATCTGTTGATAACACTAGATCAGTACATGTTATAACAGCCTGATCAAAAATCTATAGCTGATATTATTATCTCATTAAACATGATCTTCCTAATACATTTTTATGTACAAATATAATCAAGTTAATAGGGTATCCATAGATAAAGTACAATCATGACATGTAAGTCATTTCCTATCCTTTATTAATAATATATAATTATAAAATAGTTTCGATAGTACGTGCGCTCTGATTGGCTGTAAGCCGTGTTTCTATAACTCTATAGAAACATAGACAGTTGAGCACGCGCTTGAGCTAGTTGTGAGAATTTACGTTTTGGTTATCAAATTAAGCGAGCGTTTCCGTGCTTTTATTCGTTTATTTTATAAAGGAAATAGAAAACATTTTCCCCTTCAGTTTCTATAGAGTTATAGAAACACTTGTGGAAGTTTGGAAGAACTCGAAATAGCTGTGGAAACACTCGCCCTTCGGGCTCGTGTTCCCACTGCCATTTCTCGTTCTCCCAAACTCCCACTCGTGTTTCTATAACTCTATAGAAACACGGGAAATGTTTTCTATTTCTTAAATGTTATATGGATTTTGTGTGTAGGGTGATTCTGCGTAATTGTAAGTTAATGTTTGTTCTATTTTGTGATTAATGGTTTTCTATGTTCTTCAGTCTGTAGTTCAAGTAGAGACATTGGGGGAGTTTGGTGTGTTCTTCATTCTTTTTTGCGTTGGATTGGAGTTTTCACCTGATATGATACGAAAGGTATATACCTAGAATTACCACTATCACAGGCCTACCACCATCATTTCTACCTCCACATTCTTTTGCAAGATGTTTAAATCATGTCTCAGAATTGAATTGATATGAAAGAATGACATACTGGTCTTTTATATTTATAGATTATTTTTATTGTTTTTATTGTTTTTATTGTTTTTATTGTTTATTTTAATTTTAAAACAAGTAATTAAAACGTTTTCCCAAGTGTGCATTAGTTCATATCATGTATTCTTCATAGAGTATTCCAGGACTGATTATACATTGATATAGGTTTGGAAAGTGTCTGTAGGTGGGAGTACCTGCATGATGGTCCTTATCATTGCATTTGGCATGTTCTGGGGGGCATGCTTTGGGATCCTGCCGCAGCAGAGTGCCTTTGTGGCTGCATGCCTGTCACTGTCCAGCACACCACTGGTGGTGAAGTTCCTGGGAAGCAAGCATGGAGAGCAGTCCAGTAAAGGTACAATGTATAATCATCATAATTATAACAATACTTCACAGTAAGAATGATGATCATAAAACATGGTTTGTTAAATAACAGCTTTTATTTTTACCAGTAGAGAGTCTGGCCTCTGCTTACAGCTAGCAGTACGTAGCAGCAGCAGTAGTAGTGACTTTATTTAAATGTCAATGTATTTAGCTTTGCAGCTAATTGGGGACACTAGTCCTATGATTTTACATCCGACTTCATTTAAATGTCAATGTATTTAGCTTTGCAGCTAATTGGGGACACTAGTCCTACGATTTTACATCCTTATCCGAGAAGACATGAAGGTCTAACCATTTACTGTTGGATTATGTAAAGGCAGCACCTTCTACCACGCCGGGCACAAATGATCGTAAAAACGGAGGGTTTTATATATATTTAATAGTTTTCGACATAGAAGAATGAATTTTGGTAGGTGTATAAAGGAGTGTAAACAAAACATAGTCTGATAAGTTAAGCTCATATAGCCATCATTATGACGTCACAATGACGTCATATATCCTTTTCTAATAGGTTTCTTATAAATTTTTATTACCTCTAAAAACGTTTTATTATATCATTCTTTTTAAAATCTCTTGTTCATGAGAATGAAATAATCGAAAACCCGTTATCGATCGGTTGAAGTAAACGAAAGTTATTAAAGTTTGAATTTTGGTAATTTTCCCGCCTAAAATTGGCGGGAAATAAATAGCATAAAACCATTTATGAAAATGTCGCTTGTTTTAACTTTTACAGTTAGAAATACTGGTGCATCATATTTTGCACAATAATAGAGCTCTTTACTAGTAACAACATGTTCTTTTTAGAATTTTAATTTTTTGAGTATAACAGCTTAGAATTGAAGCCCCATTTTTTGTATACGTCATTATGACGTCATAAATATATTTGTGTACCCTCAGAAAATAGCCAGTTCAATATTTTTGGAATTTTACCAATGAAATGCATTTGACTAACACTCACAAGTCATAGTATTCTCTTTAATAATATTTTTATAGTCGGAAATCTGATTTAAGCTTGAAGTATGACGTCACTAATAATGACGTCATAAAAACAGTAAATCGTCCATAACTTTGAATATGTTTATCGTAGAAAGTTCAAATTTTCGGCAAATTAATATATTTCATAAAAGCTTTCTGATGAGGTAATATTTTTGAAACGTGTTTCAAAGGTTAATTTTCACCAAAAAAGGAGGCATCCCTTATGACGTCACAACAACGTCACAATACAGAAACAATTGTCCCAAAACATGTAGTCTTACTTTGTTACCAACCTGCCAACATTTCGTCAAATTTAGAGTAGAAGTAAGGAAATGGCGTTACTTTTACGTTTTATGTTACACTCAACCCCGCCGTTTTTACGGTTATTCGTGCCCGGCGTGTACAGTCTCAGTTATTTTAAGACCCTGAGTGTTGGTCCTGCCAGGGTTTGAACCCGCGACCTTCCGCTCGACAGACCGTAGCTTAACCACTGAGCTAACCAGAAGGTGGTATACACATGTATGATGAACATTGCTTTTCACAACATGCTGCCTCTAAATGTTTATGTAGGATAAGATCCTTTAGAAGTGTTTAGATCGTCGTCTGATTCAGACTCGATAACATAGCATTTTGTAGCCTGCCAACCATATCTCCATCCCTTTGTGAATATATTCATCATGTTGCTAGGATTTCTTGCTGAGGTTGCTCATTGAAACCTGGAGCACAAATTCAACAAGTCTTCTGGACTGCTTCTTTCCAGAGTCTTTATTAATAAGTTATGATACCTTTCTTTTCTCACCAAAATTTGGCACCATGCAAGTCTCCCTTGCATCCAAATTTCTTCAAGAAGAAAATACACAAATTTCACAATTGGAAATCTTTATTATCTTCCACAAATGTCACATACAATACAAATAAGTTCATGCAACAAGTTATTCGAGGTTTGGCACAGTTATTCTCAAATGTTTCTGACAGTCCAAACAACACCAAAGTTTTCAGGACATCTGGCTTGACAAGGGTTTAAAGAGATCAGTATTAATGATTCTTTAGAAAGTGATTGTCATATGTCACTCAAATTCGAATAGCACAGATGGCACACAGTATCACTTTGGGGTTTAAGACCACACTGACTCGATTGATACTCAACATTATACCCAAAGCAAGCAAGGCAGTTTTTTGCATGCTTGCAAAGTTTTGACATCTCACCAGAACTTAGGTAATTAAGTACATGTAACAAACCAGTAAGTTTAAAAAAAAAATTTATTTAAACAATATTTGAGCTAAACGTTAACCCCAAGAATTTTGCAATTTAAAGAGTAACAAACAAGGAAAAAAAAGAAGATACAGATAATATGCAAAATGACTAATGACTAAAGCGACCTGAATTTATAAATAATAAAAGTCCTAACTGCATTAAAAATTGAAGCATTAGATTCAAAATTTAGAGTGGAAGAACCATTCAGTAATACATGTACATCCTTTTTTGGATAAATTTAAAGTAGCCCATAACTGAGGCAAGCATTATAGCGTGCAGAGCAGCAAAATGGGAACAAATCAACAAATAATGAATAACATCTTTTTGGGGTGCACCACAAACACAAACAGGAGACGGAATACAATTAATTGAATAAAGGTAAAAATTAAGACAACAATGCATCAATCTTAACCTTGTATGTAAAACAGATGAATAATGATCCCCAAGATAAAGAAACTTATTAGGAGTCGGGTAAATACATAAAATATATTAGGTAACAAGTCAGATTTAAAAGATGCTAAAGAAATATAATTATGTGTTGATGCAGGAAGACTATTCCACAAACTTAGTCTTAGAATAAAGAAACAAATTCATCAATTTTCCAGTGAGAATAGAAGGTAAACACAAGTTGTCCCTATTATACGAAGGGTATATGGGGTTCTCTGACAAATGTATTGTGGACAAAGCTCAGATAAATAAGCTGCTTGGTGTAAAATTATTAATCATCTTATACATCAAAGATAATTTTGGCATTAACCTCCGGTCCCTAAGCCAATGCAAACCACATTATTTCAATAAACTTTCCCTGTGCGTAGCCTTCATTACACCAGCTTACCCAGGTTGAGAATCTTGGCAAGATCTTGGCAAGATCTTGGCAAGATCTTGGCTAATCATGCATGATCATGCAAGATCTTGCCAAGATCTTGCCAAGATTAGATCTTGTCAATCTTGCAAGATCTTGCAAGATCTTGCAGGATCTTACAAGATCTTGCAAGATCTTGCAAGATTCTCAACCTGGGTAGCTGCTTCAAATTGGACACTTTCTAGCAAATTAGAAAGTGAAACGCCTAAATGTTCGTGAGTAGTTACTTAAAGTGCCTATGAAGTGAAATTGTTATAGGCACTTTAAGTTTAGAATAGGATGCTGGAGTTTGTCCCTTTTAAGTGAAAAAAACATAATTTTCATCTTAGACACATTCATCGTAACATTCCATTCGTCGGACCACAAAGAAATAACAGAAATATCGTTATCAAGGTACGGGCAGTTACATCAAGAGTTGAAACCTCTTCATTAGAAGGAGTGTATTATCCGCGAAAAGAAAACTGCTGTTAATATCAATCTGGATATCATTAATATAAATAAAAAATAAATGCAGGCCAAGAACAGATCTTTAAGATACCTGGGATTTAAGTTCAACCCAAGAATAATTGGTGCCTTCAATGACAACGCGCCACAATCTACCTCTCAAGTAACTTTCGGACTGGTCAATTAAATAAGGGTACCTTCAATTCCCAGCAATTCCAATTTGACTAAAAGACCATCATGCCATACCTTATCATATGCTTTAGATATATATAAGAACACTGCTCTTATTTCATTTCCTCGGTCCAGCACTTCATAAATTGTATGCACTATGACTAACTGCATCACCGTTGAATCACCAGAGTGGAACACTACTTTACTGTAATGGGAGGAATATTTTGAAATAAATAATTTGTATTCTCCAGAGCACACAAATGGTGACAAAGACTACAGCAGCACTTTATTGGGTATTCTGGTAATGCAGGATGTTCATCTTGGGCTGTTAATAGCCATACTTCCTGTCCTGGCAGGGCGTAAGGCTGCATCACCAGTCAAACCCAACAGTGGCATCCTGCATTATATCCTCCATGGGAAAGATCACTCCAACGTCACAGGTATGTGTCACTCAGATACATGTAGTGGGAATGGTGGCAAAAGAGTAAGTGAGGTAAAAAGAAATAAGTGACTGGTTCGTATGGACCTTGACAATTAAGTAATGGACCGCGCAAGAGGTAGGCATATGTTATGCATGGAATGTAAAGAGGTGCTAATTGTGGTAGTGTTTCAATCTTCCACCTCATTGGCTTAGACATTAAAATCTATCTAAACTTGAAGAAGAATGTTATTTTTTCTCATTTTGTAAACAGATTTGAATGGCATCTAGTGAAAACACTCATAACTTTTAATATGACGAATTTTCAATATGGGGAACATTTTTAAATTGAACGTTTTTTGGTTATTGTTTGGACTCTTCTGATTGGACGAAATGTTTTCACACAAAAGTAATGTACCTTTAAAATGCATTTTTAGTGGATTTTATTTCAGAAATTTATCATAGAAGGGTTGATGAGTTGTCAGTATAAAAAAACAGGAAATACTAAAGTGGGGAAAGCAAATTGCATCTGAACCATAGAATTGTGCCTACCTATTGCGCGGATGGTTACTTAAGTCCTTGCAATTTGACAGATTAGGTTTTCTCCTTGAAAACATTTACCAAAACTCCTTGAATTTTGTTGAATCCTCCTTGAATGTTTGAAAAGAGAGTAAAACAGCCACATATTTGCCTCCAGAGTGCTGTAGAAGGCTGTGTAGGGATGTATAGGAGATCGTTAGAGCGGCACTGGATGATTCGTCGTCCAAAGAAGTCAAAGAAATGGTTTAACATTGGGTCTAAACTGCGTAGAATTTTCAGTTAATTCATGTGTGATCCTGTGGAAAACAGGTCCTTGAAAAGTGTGGATTGCCCTGGAAGAAAAAGCTCTGAAGTTTGTATGAACCAGACGGGGAGATTCAGGTTTTTTGATGTATATATTTTGACATGGCATATTAATTTTGTGATGCTTTCACTGTAACTAGGTATGGCTGAGGAGTTTATTAATACCTCGTGGATAATGTTTGAAGTTACGGCATCCATGCTAAGCCTGTTTATCATCTCCATTCTCCTCGCCAGATTCGTTATTGGGCCACTCTACAGGTTAGTTCATACTGAACTACAGGAAACATTGAAGTAACATTGAAGTAACAGTGTCAGATTAAGTCCAACAACTTTAGAGTTTTCCGCTAAACCCTGTCATATCAGACAGCAGATAAAGCTAGCATAAGGTTTGAGGAAAGTGCGAGTCGCATTTGCGAGTTTGAAGTGAGAGTTGTATTTGCAAACCTCAAACCTCATAAAAATTCCTTCTTGGGCCCACGAGTTTCTTACCGGTACGAGTTTACCCCACGAGTTTCTTACCGGTACGAGTTTATCCCACGAGTTTTGTACTGGTACGAGTTTATCCCACGAGTTTCTTACCGGTACGCGAGTTCATCCCACGAGTTTCTTATCGGTACGAGTTCATCCCACGAGTTTCTTACCGGTACGAGTTCATCTCACGAGTTTCTTACCGGTACGAGTTCATCTCACGAGTTTCTTACCGGTACGAGTTTACCCCGCGAGTTTCTTACCGGTACGAGTTTACCCCACGAGTTTCTTACCGGTACGAGTTTACCCCACGAGTTTCTTACCGGTACGAGTTTATCCCACGAGTTTTGTACTAGGACGAGTTTATCCCACGAGTTTCTTACCGGTACGAGTTTATCCCACGAGTTTCTTACCGGTACGAGTTTATCCCACGAGTTTCTTACCGGTACGAGTTTACCCCACGAGTTTCTTACCGGTACGAGTTTACCCCGCGAGTTTCTTACCGGTACGCGAGTTCATCCCACGAGTTTCTTATCGGTACGAGTTCATCCCACGAGTTTCTTACCGGTACGAGTTCATCTCACGAGTTTCTTACCGGTACGAGTTTACCCCGCGAGTTTCTTACCGGTACGAGTTTACCCCACGAGTTTCTTACCGGTACGAGTTTACCCCACGAGTTTCTTACCGGTACGAGTTTATCCCACGAGTTTCTTATCAGTACGAGTTCAATCCCACAAGTTTCTTACCGGTACGAGTTCATCACGGTTAGCACTCGTAGCTCCGTATTCGCTTACATGATACCAATACAAAATACCGCATACCAGTATGAGTTCACTCAGGGTCATGTACCGGTATGAAATCTGATCACATTGTGTACCGGTATCATGTAAACGAGATACCTTAGGCAACTACTTATTGCGCAACTAATTGTCGCGATTATCGCGATTGTTCGGCAAATCGCGAAAATTAGTTGCCGCAGTAATATCTACTCGCGAAATTTACCCTATTTAGCAGGTTGCGCAAGAAAAAGACAAGAATGTTATCCTTTTATCCTATCGCATGAAACAAAGTACCTTAAGTTCAATTTTGTGTAAATACAACGAATGTTGAAGAAGAAACGGTCCGTGTATTGTAATTTGTGCATTTTTATTACACTTCTTCCATCTCGTCAATATTAAAGTCTTCATTTCCACTTTCCTCCTCCTCCTCGTCATCAAGTGCCTTCAATATTTCTTGTTTATCTCTTGTTCTTATTTTTTGGAACGTTTTTTTTCTTAAGCGCTGAAATCTGTTGTTTTTGCCTCAAGGAAATCTTTGCAAAATCGCGAAATTATTATACACCATTTCCAAAATCCCAAAATTTAAGCATCGCAATAAATAGTTGCCTTAAGGTATGAGTGTCACTCCGGTACGAGATGACTGACAGGGACGGTATGCGTGTCCTTGTCAGCCGGTACAACTACTCCCGTGTACACCCGGTACGAAATTAAACTTCGGAAAGATTACTTATTCCTTTGATTGCCTTGTGTTGATGAACATCCTCATTGAGTTTAATGATATTTAATGTAGATGTGTTTTTTTCCTTTTTATGTGAAGACATTTACAAAAGACAGGAAGTGCTGAGCTACTGTTTCTTGGTACTGTTAGTGTAGCATTCTCTATGTTAATGGTAAGTGTGGACGTAGTAGAGCCGTTTTAGTTTCTGTCATCAGTCGTCTGGATTCAGTTTCCATTAATTTTGGAGCATGGCCAAGAAAAAAAGTGTTTCGTTTATGTACATAGCGGAAATTATATAGGGACTGTTTCAAAAACGAGCAGCAGTGTTTTATCAGATCTACAAAGACGAGGGCACGCCATCGGCACTCGCTGATGCTCTTGACTAAACTTAGCGAGTTTTCAGTTTTCTTTATTTTCCACTCTATGTACTACACGGATAATTACAAGTTAAAGAGTATGATAGACATTTAGGAGGAGGATACATAAAAGACAGAATTAAATATGGTAGTAACAGGAGGAGAGTGTGCAGTGGTTAAAGGAGCCGAAGCTTTCGAGTTAACCACTGCCACAGGACAACGTAAAATACAGGTTTAAGCGAGAAGGACCTGACTTAAATTGATTCACAAACCTTTCTTGAAGAAAAATCTGAATTGACCGATTTAGCTTGTACATTTGTTGTCCAAATTCAGATGATGTGACAGCTCTACAGAGGATTCAGTTTTTGTTTCAGTTTTGTTTTCCATTTAGAGAAATCTACACATTTCCCGTCAAAACAAGAAAACATTACTCAAGGGAAAAGTATTTTTTATTTTTTCACACTGATTCGAAACGTTAATAACAGGAGTAGCATGAAAATAATGCAATGGATTGAAGTAATTAGGAACGTAAACATAGGCTGAGCTCAGTTACAAGTTACAATGAGATATATGACTAAACAATTTAAAGTAATCAGCATGCATAACATTGATCATATTTACAGCTTGGAAGAAAAAGGTAACCTGAATTGGGTCAACAAATGTACAAGTTAAATCGGTCAATTGGTGAAGTTGTTGCAGAACCAGTCACAAACTACGGAAACCGGTTCCTTGCATGAAAATGAAATACAATGTATGTGACCTTTTCTTATTATATCTTTAGTTAACAGATCACTTGGGCATCTCAATGGAACTTGGTTGTTTCGTAGCCGGCGTGGTAATCAGCTCCCACGGAGAACAAGTTGTCAAACCGGTATTTTACCTGCTTAATTCACTTCTCTTCCTTTAGTTTTGTGCATCGGTTTTGAATTACAGATTTAAGAAAGTTTTATATAGTAGCAGATTCCGGTTGAGTATAATTGAATTTTCACTCTCCGCAGGTAACTCATCTCATTGAGCCTATACGCGACTTTTTATCGTGTTTATTTTTTGCTTCGATTGGTGAGTACATAAATACTCATAACTATATGTGTTTTGTCTGTCTTACATGTACCAGATTTTTAGAGTTGTCTGATTATACATCTAATGTCAGAAAGAACTGACATTCTAAGGAGAGAGAGAGAAAGAAGCGTTATGATTTCCCTGAGAAACGATTACTAGAACGTTGTAACTCCTATCAACTTTTTGAAAGTTTTGATACATTCTACCAATTCCATTTTGGTTAAAGTGCAAGTAGCGCCATAAAACAACATGAACTCTTTTTGTCCCAAGTTCTATTTCTGATATACTTCAGTTGTCTAACTTAGTTTTCTTTGAGAGGCAGGAGCAGAAATTAAACTAGAATAAACGCTACCCAAATTTCGGGATTGATTCATCTTGTGACGTCACAATGGAAACATACGGGATTTTATTGTACCTGTTTCTCTAGGTTCATTTTATAACGTCACTGGATCCATGAAAAGTAACCAAAATTAGGGATTATGTTACAAAATGAAATGTTACAAAATTTGCAAGATTAATTCCTTTTTGTGAGAAACAAACACAATAGTACAATTAATTTTTTATTTTTTTGACATTATACTTGCACTTTAAGGATTATACGCCATACAACTATAGTTAATTGTTAAGGTCTGGCTAGCCTGATAAGACAACCGGCTTTTAGTCGCTACCCAACTGCGTTCCCCGCGGGGGACACGGTGGGGGAGCAATATTAGAAGCGGCTGTCTTCTCAGGCTATAAAAGTCTGGCCCGTTGTTGCATATTTAAAAGTGTAAAATGGTGCGTTTGTTTTGCTTTCGAAGTTTCTAGAATTGATGTTTAAACGAGCTGAACGATTCTTGTTGCTCGAAGCCTTGATGGCTCTGCTCACAATTAAAAACGCGAGGGCATAAATAGAAAAAATGCCATTAATTATTTACCTATCTGATGAAATTTCAGGGCATTTTTTTTAAATGATTGTTTCACTCTCAAGCCTCTCAAGAGTCTCGGGGCCTGATTACATGAGGCGGACTGGATTACAATTATCCCACGCAATGTCCTTGTGACAGCCATTTTGTAAACAACGTCGGATCCCGCCAAAAACGTTCGCTCCGATAACCCAGCCCGGGTTGGCTCGCTCCATGTAATGTGCAACACAGCTCGGCAAACTGGGCCAGCTCGCCTCGTGTAATCAGGCCCTTAACCGTGGCAATTATTTTTGTTTTCAGGTCTCCATGTTTTTCCATCTTTCGTTCTTAACGAACTGTCGGTTACCCTAACCCTTACATTAGGTGTCGTAGCTGTTAAGGTATGTCACTTTGTTCATCCTAATAATACTAATAACAATAATAAACATAATATACCCTCAGTAAATATACATAGCACACAAGGTGCTAGTTTGACCAGGGAGATGGAGATGAATCTGTGATATATTATAGCATTTTCACACCTCAATGTTCTGTGCGATTGAGCGATAATCAGTTTTTACTAGCCAACATGTTCAAATTACAAGGTTTTCTTTAGCACAATACTTCTTTCCAAAGCGAAAATAACAACTCGTGGACACACAACAACAACAATAACGACAAAACTCGGTAGTTTTGTTATTTTTGGAGCGGTCAAACTCGTACGGCGGTAGAACATACAAGCAGAATTTGGCAATGTTCAAAACGCTTCTAATTGTTTTCTTGTTGCCGTGGTTCAGTCTGGATGTTTTAGCAGTCAACATACATATTCAAATTTAGTGGCATACTTATTGAAGCGAAGATAATAATTTGCCCACACACACCTCTTAGGTTTAGCAATTTTCTAACTCTTGTAGAGATCTAAAGAACACGGCCGCAAAACGCAGAAAACTCTGAATTTCTAACGAGGTCTGAAACAACCATGAGGGCTGATCAAAGTCAGGACCCGGATAAAGTACCGGAGAAAAACCCTCGGAGCAAGGGCGAGATACCAACAAACTCAACTCACATATGGCGCCGCGTCCGGGAATCGAACCTGGGCCACAGAGGTGAGAGGCGAAGCGCTTAACCACTGCGCCACCCCGGGACATTCAAGCACAAGCTCACAACGCGCGTTTCACCGTACGTAACATCTCATTCGGAAAAAAACATGTTTAGCTAATGACAACGCAGTATTCACGTTAATGAGATATTATTCATCTCCATCTCCCTCCAGTAAGATTAGGCCCCGGGGGGGGACTCCCATATAAAAGGGGTAGGGATGCTCGTCGGACATTTTCGATTTGACCCCTAAGAGGTACTAAAATGGGCGTGGCTCAAGCTTATTTTGACCCCTAAAAGATAATAAAAATGTAAATTGACAACAGCTTTTTTGTTCAATTGACACCCGACCCCTAAAAGGTACCGCTTTACATAGAAATGTCTGTGTTTGATGGTGGATACCCTAAGTGGTACCAAACTCCTGATTTTGACCCCTAAAAGGTACGACGAGCATCCATGTACCCCTCACATAAGGGAGTCCCCCCCCCCCCCCCCCCCCGGGGATTAGGCTTCGTGAAATCAGGTAGCTAACTGAAATTTCAGTTTCGTAATGCATGCAGTGGCCAGTTCTAGCTTGTGGATAAAATTTACGGATCGAAATTGCTGTGGACCTCAATGACCTTTCCTTTGCAAATGTGTTGGGATCGTTTGTTAATACTTTTCTCTTTTCAGTTCTTTGTCGGTGTATTAGTGCTGAGGTTGTTTCTACCCCAGACGAATAATGCTAAGTATATCGTTGCTGCCGGTCTTGCACAAGTCAGTGAGTTCTCATTTGTGCTTGGGAGTCGAGCCAGGCGGTTTCATCTCATCTCTAGGGAGGTAAGTATGCATAGAAACTTCCCTTCCCATAGTAACCTCTGATCGGCCACAGACAACGGATAGACAGTACAACTTCTTTTACAACAAGACCCAGATTTCTCGCTTTCTGATTGGCTCTTAGTCATGATCAATAAGAGTACAGACAATGCCGTGACGTGATATGAATTTCCCTCAGACTCAAAGCCCACACAGCGGTCAAACGTCTGCGCATGCGTCAAAAGTCTTGCAACAACAACCTATTCCAAAACAAATTCAAAGCGAGCCGGCGGCCGTCACTGTTCACAAACTCGCTTTCAAACCTTGAGAACTTCTTTGGTAAATTACGAAAATTTTGGGTAAACTCACAGTTTGAAGTTTGTTCAATTTCTCGTCGACTGTGAAAATAAAAAGCTTAACTTTCACGTATTTTTCTTAACTTTTTGGGGTAGAAGTTCACTGTAATAGGGTTTAAGGTAAATTTGCGCGGGAAATTCGCGCGGCCGCCCACCAGACTCACCGTAATACGCACGCGCAGACGTTTGACCGCTGTGTGCTCAAAGCCCTACCCACTTTGCGTCTGTTTGAGTCTTTGATGTTGTGCATGTATGGTGTCATGTTCGATTGGTGGCTGTTAATTGCAGGCATCCCAGACCTCCTATATTTCCTATATATCCTATAATTTGTATAGGTTCCTATAAAGAGCCTATATTTCAAGAAATCCTCCTATATTTCCTATAAATATATAGGATGTATGCTGAGTGATACATTTATATTTTGCACTTTTTAGCATTTTTGTTGTGAAATTCTTTCCTATCAATAAAAAAAACAGGTTTGATCAAACACATTAAAAGTTCACATGTTTTAAAAATTGTGTGTTTATTGTTTACTATTTATTGTTTGAAAGCTATTTTAGCTCCTATAAAGTGCCTATATTTTGGAAAAAAATCCTATATTTTTTCTATATTTAGAACTTGCACAGCCTATATTTCCTATGAAATTTGTCCAAAAAGTGGCTGGGATGCCTGTAATTGGCTACCAACAGTTTCCAGTTCCTCCCTCGGTACTTGATTGCAACAATGCGCAATATGTTCCTAGCAGGCTACCTCTATCGACTGTTTGGTAGTTATCTTTGCATATTTGCTTTGATCTTAACCATCTCACATGTGCGGGAGGTTCGTCAGTTCATATGAGAATCGCTGGAAATAACAGTGTCCGGCCCTAACAGCGAATATAAACGCCTTTCGCCGTGACATAGCCCTTTCATTATTGTGTTAAATTTCGGTCATGGAAATTAGAACTAAACGTGTACCAAAGCCTGGTTGATACCAGCGACAGGAAAATAAGCGCAAGCAACATGTACAGACGCAGTAATACCCTAGGCCCGGTGGTTCGAAGCCCGCGATTAAACTAATCCAGGATTAAGGGCAATCTTTAGTTCGATTTGCTAACTTGTGAACTACAGATTCGAGATTAAAAACGTATTCCTAGAGGAGAATAACAAGTACTTTTCTACTTACTAGATTTGGGAACGAATACCTTCTGCCGAGAGAACCAAAACCATGGGTTAAGACTTAATTCAGGATTAGCGTTAATCGGCTTCGAACAACTGGGCCCTGATCATTAGCAGTACTTGTTCTACTTTGTGGGACCGGTTGTTCAAAGGGTAGATAATGCTGTCCATCGGATAAATCCGTATTAAGTATTACCAAGAGAGCATAAGTAAGAAAGGGAATCTCCAATACGCGCGCCTGTGCGATGGTAATGTCGAGTAAAATCTATTTTTAGTAAGCGGAAGCAGTTAAAGCTAAGTGGGCGCGCACGCGCGACGACTAAAAAAATAGCGCGAAAATATTTTGCCGGCTTTTGACAGTTAATATTTTCGGGCAATTGTTTTAGCCAAAATATCTGAATTACGTGACTACATCGACGTTTTTGAAGCCGTTCAATAAATTTTATCAGATCTACAAAAACTCGGCCCGCTGCTCTTTTCAGTATTAAACATTACATAAATTATCTAGAGTCTAACTGTTCATCCCTGTTCATCCCTGACAGGTATATCTTATCATACTCAGTGTAACAACCCTTAGTCTTCTATTCGCTCCTCTGGTATGGAGGGTATCCCTCTGGAGGTATGGACACAAGAAACAGAAAGCGCCTTCAGAAAGATTTCACAAAACGATACGACCTGTATAGCACATAGGACATTGTCGAGGATGGGTCTTTTATTTGCCTGGGTTGAAATAAACCGATTCAGCTTGGCTAGAGCTTTATTGTCCCCTTTCAGATCACCAGACTTTACCGTTTTAAAATGGGGCTCTGCAAACCCCCAAATGACAAACTTTCTCATTACGAAAGACAAAAATAACTACTCCGATTAGCAGAGTATGCTTTCCAGGTGATATTGGATACAATTTTAGACAATTTTGATGAAGGATGGCAAAGATTCGAGTGGATGAAAATTATACTGTACTTTTAAGCGAAATTTAGAGTAACTTGAAATCGATTCACTGTAATCGACATCAAGTTTCTAGAACAAGTTATTGTCATCCACTAAAATGTCTATCTAAAATGTTTGAAAAGCATATATATCCCGTCTTTGTTACAAATCTTTGTTAGCTTTTTTCAACCATTGCCGTGCACAAAAACACAATAGAAATTCCAATGTGTTAATCAATAAGTCAATAGAAACGTGTGAGTTCAGTCGTTGAGGGGACGCTAATGAACTATGACCGTGCACAATCTTTTGTCTTACCCCCTTCCAACATAAATCTCAGCGCTTTTGTTAGCCCTTTGAAGTTTGTCGGGTTTCATAACCATTCCACTCTATTAACCATGATTCAATTGACAGTGCCCCTTAACTAAATATTAAGAGGAAATGCATACATTTCTAGACTTAGAAAACAAAGCACTGAATCCTCTGGAGAGCTGTCGTGGTCTGAAATGGAGCAGCAAAGAGTCAAGCTGAATCAAGCTATTCTTGGGGTTATTTACTTTTTGAATATTTATGTTCAAATGTCAGGATTCTATTTTAATTTTAATTCTATGGAAAACGAAATATACATGTAACATGCGTCTGTAGTATAAAAATGAAAACATTATAATGCGGGGAGTGAAAAGACAAGACAAGAAGCTAATGTAAATTACAAAGAAACTTCCTTCCGCAAATAGTTAGACTAATCGAGTCGGGGGGAGAAAAAAGTGATTATATTTTCAATTAAGTTAGTTAATTAATTATAGCACAGATCTGACTGATATGATAAGTATAGAAGAAAAAAGGAAAAGGAAAGAGCGTGACTACATTATATATATGTCCAGTAAAAATAGTGTTATTAAATGATAACATAGTAATATTTTAAGTTACTTATGTAACACATTTTCAAGGAAAAATATATTATTGACATTCATTAATTAGCTGGGAGACTTCAAGATTATATTCAGCCGCGCCTTTGTGAAGTGCTGTCCAAACGGTGTTCGGCGCTCAAAACTATTGCCGCAGCTCCAATTTCCAGGAAAGAAAATTGAGACCAAATGGTATTAATTAATATTTATCGAATACTGGCTTGGGGTTTTATGACTGAACTAATTTCTAGAAAATAATGTTTATCTTATTGCAGTACTCCGAAATTTTATACCGAATGACTGGAGTATGATTTTTGTATAATATATTACGATCTAATAAAAATAAAATGAAAAATGTGACTGTAAGGTGTTAAATAAAGGCAATGGTCATAGCACAGACAACCCAAGCTAATGATTTGTACAAGGAATGTATGGTCAATAAAGTCATGAAATCTTGCCTGTGTGTTGTGAAGTTGTTCATCTTCATCACTGATGTGTTTACTTTTGTTCTTTTTTTCCCTTCCTATACATAAAAAGAGAGAAGGCGGGAAACACGAGACGCCATTAGTCCCTGTGGCGAGTCTTCGAGGCCTCGTAATTCTTCGAAAATCCAAACTTTCCACATTTTTCCTCCAGGAACCCTTTCTCGCATTCCTCTAGCACTCATTCAATCGATCCAGTACTTTGTTCCCCGCTTTTTAAGTAGTCAAATTCGACGGTTTGTGCAGCTAACCACTAGAAGCATGGACGGAGTCGTGGATCCATTGGTTTCGCTTTTCTTCGGGAGCAGTGACGAAAGAGTGCTGAAGAAATCTGACATGCACCTCGTTTATTTCGCGGAGATTCGAAGAACGAAGTCATTGTGCTCAATCAAGAGCCCATAACCAAGAGCGAGAATCTCCCATACTACGTCTATGCTACGGCATTTTCACAAGTTAGGTTATTTTTAGAACGGTTTTCCGCTATTCTTGGGTTGCAATCATTCCTAAGGGAATAAAATCACAAAAGCGTAGCAGCCATGTTGTTGGTATTACAAAAGAAGCTAATGAGGCATCTTTTGTTCCGCCACTGGTGTAACCCACTAATTGGCGGCAAAATTAATCTAAAAATAGCCCAACTTGGGAAAACGCCGTGTCATCTATATAGGAGATATGGACGCTCTTGGTTATGTGCTCTTGGCTCAATCGATCAATCGCTGAACGGTGGAATCTGCAGGGGAGACCCACGAACTTTTTTGAAAAATAGAAACTGTTCGAATTTTGTTCGAATCACTTACAGTTTCTTGTACGAGAGTCAAACGTACTAAGAAACTGTTCGTACAAGAAAGGGTTCCTGGAGGAAAAATGTGGAAAGCCTTTGGACTTTCGAAGAATTACGAGGCCTCGAAGACTCTCCACACATGGCTAACGGCGTCTCTCTTTATATAGGGAGGGGGGAAAACAGACAAAAAATAAACACATCAGTGATGAAGATGAACAACTTAACATGCACAACACTGACACAGTTAAGATTTCATGACTTTCTTTACGTTTCAGATTTTTCTAAAAATTCCCATACTCATTCCTTGTAAAAATCATTAGCTTGGGCTGCCTGTGGTTATAGCCAGTTGGTGTTAACTACATATGAAGTAAACAATATAGGTTGATGTTATTCTGGAACCATTTATTATGTCGACTAGGATCTAAAAACCATTTGTGTAATCCATATTTCACTCGCTGGATTGCGGTATTCATCTCCCGGATGTATGACGTCATGCTTGCCTGCTATACGGGTTTGTGAAAATCACAGGAAGATCTAAGGCAGCGCAAGAAAATTAACATTCTGGGCAGAAAAAGCAAAATAAGATCGAAAATTCTAAGGATTTTCTTAACTACAGTGACGAGAGAAGAGAACCCGAAATATCCTCCCAGAAGAGCTTCGAAGACCAGGAAGAGGTTTGTACTGACAGTATCAAAGTAAAACGAAGAGAGAAGCGTTCTTAGAGAAGTTTATTTGTCCATACAATATGAATAAAATGAAAATTACAGGTGGTTTGAAGATATAAAGTTTATCCTCGAGAGTCAAAATAGAATAGTTTCACGAGTGAGCGCAGCGAAGCGACCAAGTAAAATGTTTGGACTGGAGAATATCCCCTTTTAGTATATACCACAAGTGAATAGTGCTTTTCGCACGCTCTGATTGGCTACTCCGGAAATGAATATCCTTTGCTATTCACCTCCGAGCGAAGCAACGATCAGCTCGCGCGATTTTTTGTCCATTTGACAGAAAATAAAGTAACTTTTTGGTGCTGGCTATTCACTTGTGTTGGTATAGATCGTTTTCACTGACGTCACAAAAAAATTTGCCTCAAGAAAAGACTGATATTAGTAAAATATTTTTAATGGTGTGTATAGAGCAGGTAAAAATATGTAAAATACCGAAATTTTGGAGCATTAGAGTACTTCCTAACTGAGCTGTCGGACAAATAATATTCAAACAATTTAGTGTAATTTGTATGCGGCGGCCATGTTGGTGTACCTCTTTGGTACACCAAGATGGCGGCCGAAAACGTACTCTACAAATAAAGCTGTTTTTCCCAGCAATATGATTAGCATTCACTTAAAAACACTTTAAATATCACTTTTAACGTTAAATCAAGTCTAACATTTTAAATTGGCAGAAATATATGGATTTCCATGACATTTAGGAAACACGCTGAGCTGGGCTGTCACAAAATTCAAAATACTCTAACTCAATAACGACTCCCCGTATCGACGTAAAATTTTACAAGAATACTGAGTATACCGATACCTAAATTATATTAAAAGAACAGGGTTATAGATCATTTAGTTTAGATTTTAGAATTTTGATGACGTCACGTGAAAACGATCTATAGCGATGTTTCGTGTTGATAAACATTACAATTGTTATGCTAATGTAAACCATGATTTGTGTCAGAAACCAATGGATCTGGTTGGACATTGATGACAATGGATAACGCGGTAGTGACCATCGCTATTTTCTAAAACAATTATTCACTTCTGTGTCGGTGAGTAGTGTTGGATATTTACCTCGCCGCCGCTTTGCGGCTCGATAAATCACCTCCACTTCGGTGAATAACTGTTCAATAGTTATCATTGGACATTAGCCAATCTGAAGCCAGATCTACTGTCCGATATTTAATATTTATTCACGGAAGTCATTGAATAAAAATAGAGTTTAGATTGTTAAAAAGTTAAAATATTAAAGCAAAACTGGAAGAAATGAGTATTTAAAACTAATTGATTTTGCAGTATTATGGCGTTAAGATTCTAGAAAGCAGTGAAATTGCTAGTGAGTTTTCCCGCCACAATACAGCTGCCGTGCGCGTGTGGCGACGGGCCGCTATACATGGTTTCCTTTACCTGTTAGGGGTAAATTCCGAGCAGCAACACGGCGTTGAAACAGCAACATGAACGAAATGAAATAACGATCGTCTGAGATTGCGAGAGCGACAGAGAGAAATTAGAAAACAATAGACGAAATTTCCAATAGCGACATGCTCACCTTCCGAGACTGCGACACTAGTTTTGAAACTGAGACAGGGGACATGCATACCCCCCCCCCCCCCACCCCCCTCCTCCCCTAAAAGGGCTTCCGAAATTATCGTCATTTTCGGTAGATTTTCATTTCGAAAATGCAGAAAATGAGCCACAAAACCTACGTCATGGCGAGCTGCTAAAGAATATTGAAGCTCAAAAAAGTGAAAACACTGAAAGATCAAGATTTGCGCTACGCATCTTAGAAACTGGTGGGATGGAATGATAGATATGTAATCGAGCAACAGACCAGTTCGCGGTTAATTACGACATTTGGAAAGGGGTCCAAACATGGCGCGAAATACAGTGTTTGTATATATGGGAATCGGATGCCAAAAAAATTCTTAAAATCGAATTTCTGGAATAGTCACTGTCTTCAAACTTAAGATACCATGTTAGTATCCTGTGTTCCAGAGGCTCGAAAGAGAGTTTAAGTGGGGCCTGGAGAGAGTTTACCCCTGGCTACCAGGATATCGGGTTACGATTAACTGATCAAACTCTGAGGGTTGTAGTTGTGCTAGGAAGCGTGCAATCGTGTTTTCAAATTTTCCCGCAGAATTTGACTCCTCGTTACAGACAAACAAATATCTGCCCTATCTTCCTTATGTTTCCTACAAATAATCCCACTCTGGGGCAGGCAGCGTATGTCAAAATTCCCACCCTTGGGTTAGCCCTGCCTGTCAAATCTCCACCCCTTGCCGCACCCCCCCCCCCCCCACCCCTCCCCCTTTGTGCTTAATATTGATCATTGATAGGTGCATTAGCGTATATAATACGCCACTATAGTATTACACTCCAAATCCATTGTACAGTACATTCTTTTGTGTCCATTTGATTGATAGATATTGACTGCTAGAGATTATTTCACAGGCTCATTGACGCGTTATTCAAACATCACAGTTATTATTCGTTAAATATAATAAAATGATGGTAACGGAAGTTACATGCTCATTCATACGCACCTTACCCGCAATTGTACGAACTTAATAGGCAATATTCGTATTCTCACGGACGAGCTGGAACGAGCACTCAATGGAGGCTCATGCGGGGGAATCTTTTCTAATGCTAAATAGATTTTAGCGAATTCCCCCGCACGAGCCTCCATTGAGTGTTCGTTCCAGCTCGTCCGTGAGAATACGAATATTGCCTATTTAAACAATATACCTTTTATTTTTGTTCAACTGGCCAGCGCTGGCTTAAAAAAATTAAAACAAATATTAAAACAAGAATCGATCAACACTGAAATCATCTTTGTTAGGGATTTCTTTAAAAAGTAGCTATTTATTTATTTATTTATTTATTTTTGGTAACGGACGTTACACTAATCTGTGGACAATCGTTTTAAAATATATATGATCTAACGTGTGAAATACAGAACTGAAGATTGCCGGCATCTATTGTAATATCATCTCCTGAAGAAATGTGCACTATCTTAAGAATGTTTTCACACTTTAAACTGGATCATTTTGTTAAACGATTGGGCTTTGGACATCGCAAAAGGACTAAATATGACAATTTAAGACGATATTTTGGGAAAAAGCTAAGAGATACGTGTGAGTTTGCATTGGGTTTGAAAAACCAACCATTAAGTCTACCATTAAAATAAGATATATAGGAACGCATTATTGAAGGCATTAACGTGGCCACTCATATCAAACAATTTATCGAGAAAAGTGTCGTTCCTGAGAGCTCCCTATGATATTCCATATATGGTCAATATATTCCATATTTGGAAAGCAGGACGGATCCACGTTCAGGAAGTGTAGCGAGCCGGCAGAAGAGAGGCGGATACAACGTATAGGCTACAGGAAGTGCGATTAAAAAAATCGAATCGTTTTTTTAAGATTTGAAAAGGATGAGCGTATGCCTCACTAGCATCTAGTCAGGCCCAAATATTACTCTGAACGACAACAATAGATGGTTTTCACATGACGTCACGGCGGCCATGTTGGTGTACCTTTAACAATAGATTCTTCGTTAGCTTCTTTTGTTAGGTACACCAACATGGCCGCCATGCCCTTTGTCATTTCAATCTCTGGGGATTGAGTGAAAACCATCTATTGTTTGATATGGCACGCAAAAGAAACCAAAATGAGCTTTTGGCCCCACCTTTCGTGGAATGGGTGATTATATGTGATACTGAGCAAGCAAGAAAAATATATTGTATGGAGACTGGAATGATATTGTCTCTAGCACCTTGAAGCAGATAAACTGAAAGAAAAGAAGGCTCTGCCGAAATCCTGTCAAGTACTAGTTTATATCGAGCGTTGCTTGGATACAATTTCGAGCCCAGGCTGAATCGAGGTCGTGCTCCGCCATCACTGTATGCACTGTAAAAACCGCTTTGACGTCGGTAAACCGGACTGACTAGCCCAGACTTGACAACGCTCGAGCATGCTAATGTAATCTTGACAGGGTTTCGGCAGCGCCTTCTTTCTCTTTTAGCGGGAAGCAGGCTTGATCCATGCCAGGCGCCCACGACAGGCAGCCCAGCCAAGAAGCCGGAAGGTGGACTAGAAGAAGGCCTCGCTCGAAGGAAGAAATTGTAGAGAAATTCGTGAAAATAAAATTGGCTGCAGCGGGTTCAGGTTCTATCTCAGGAATCTTATGGAAACCAGCAAATGATCACAGCGAAACTATCATTGTAAAAACCAATGTAGTTCTGCCTCGGCGAGGGAGTTACACACTCGACGCGAGTTGTAGCTGGCGTTGACTGAAAGTTACGCAAATGACGTCATATCTGGCGCTCTGATTGGTTAGTGTTCAATTGCACACCGCGGCAAAATGTTATGCTCCGCTGGCCGACAGAATGAAGGCTCTGGTTTCAAATACATGTTTCCGAGGGTTTGAACGTTTTTAGTAAACAATTTTATAACTTAGTAAACTCACAATGAATTACAAATTAAGAAAACTTCAACCTGTTAAAGTCTTAGGCTTAGCTTTTAAGTAGTTTTCTTATTTTTTATTAAAGTCACGGCATGTGCCTGTTGTTTCATTTCAGTTTTCGCGGGAATCTGGGGGCGGCCGCGCGCGGATAAGAAATAGCAAATACGCATGCGCGTGACGTTTTGCCGCGGTGTGGTTCAATTGTAGGTCATGGAGATGACGTCATACCATGTTTCAAGTATGGATGAAGCGTCACATTTTCAACTGGACTTTGGCGATTTTTTTTTCGAAATGAATTTGGCAGAGAACTGAAATACTTAGTTGACTATGTCACAATGCTGTCTTGGGCGAAAGAAAGCCGCATTTCGTTCGTAGAAATATTTAAAGGGATACCCGAGTACAAAACATTTATGGTCTCAAAATAATATTTGGACTGTACTGAAAACTGAAATCGCAATAAAAACGATTTATTTTGCAATGCAAGCGTGTAAGATTCTTTTGAAAGTGTATTGCGCAATGTTTTGATGACGTCAGTTAGTTCTCCAAGCAAAACTGAGTTACTGATTCTCCAGGAAAATCTGGGAAAAAAACTACTCTATCAAAGCAATTTGAAGAATAAAAGTGTAAAGAAACAAGAATTATATAAGAAAATGACTGAGCGAAGAGGATTATATGTGATCTCGACCACTGACTGACGTCCTCAAAACGATTGCGCAATACACTTTCAAAAAATTCCAATACGTTTGCATTACAAATGAAATCGTTTTTATTGCGATTTCAGTTTTTCAGGACAGTGCAAACACCATTTTGAGACCATAAGTGTTTTGTACTCGGGTATCGACGTGTTAGCGTGGTGGATGGGGTTTAAAGCAGCTCTTATCTCGCCCTTGGAGTAATCAGATTCTGATGCCTATGATCTTTATAGTGAGACTGATGGTCTTGGGGGCTATGCCATGCTGATGAGTCCTAACAAGGACGAAACAGCTGTACAAGGCTGCCACTCCACGGGTAATAAGATGTGAGCATGCGTGTTAGATGCCGTAGCTACGTCGTAGCCAATCTCGTTTCCAGAGCCCGCGATCTTTTGGACAGCGTTTGGATACCGCTGGCCGAAAAAACGCGCGGGCTCTGGAAATGAGATTGCGTCGTAGCGTGTGTTGGGTGGTGCCATGCAACTTGCTTGGTTTTTAATTAGAACGTAACAAGGCTTATGGTGCTCTGTTCTCTGACAAAACCACTCCTGAAGCTGTAGAATTAACATGTTCACTTGGTTGGTATAACAAAAGCCCCGACGAGCTTGTGGGACAAGATGGCGGCCGTATTTTTCCGGAGAACATTACTGCGTTCTGATTGGTTTGAAGTGTTTTTAATTGACAGGTGTAGAACTATCCATGAATGCAACGCGGGCATCTGGAATCAGCACTGTGGAAACTTCCCAGAATGCATTTAATGTCCTTTCAAGCCAAAGGGGTGCAAAAGTGTTCAATTTGTATTGGTAATCATTAGAGCGGTTTTCAGTTGAGTGTAGTAAAACCAAACGCAAATTACCCACAGCCAGCCAATCACAGGAGCGAGTAATCACAAGTAACTCAGAAATGGCTTCCCTGTGAGCCAATGACAAACCAAAGCAAAACCCAAACCAATTTGCGTTTGGTTTTACTTTGGATTCTGATTGGTTGGTTTACTTTCTCAGCCAATAGGAGAGCTTAGTAAACGAAAAACCAAAACACTTCCGACACTCAATTGAAATCCGCTCTAGTGTGTAAATTCAATTAACGTTTAATAGTGTGAGTGATGTTTGGGATTAATTATAGAATACCCCGCTACTTGGTTCATTAATAATGCATTTTCTCAAATTCTCATACAAACCTTCTAAAAACCTAACCCTGAAATAAATAAAAAACCTAACCACCTGAGCTAAATGGCTTTTCAAGTGATCTATCGAAGTGGCGGGGTATTCTGTAGTTGTGGAATTTTCAAACATCACAAGCACTGATTAATCATTAATAGGAGATATTGTAGTTGAGTCTACGAATAGCAGTTTCAGCGGTATTGACCCAAACGCCTCACTTCAATGTAATGAAGCGCTATTCAAACTGTGTATCTAAATTAGTCGTGCTTGTTTAGGAGGGTGTTGGTGTCGTGTAAGAATGATGGTTTCAATGGCGCTTCATTACATTGAAGTGAGGCGTTCGGGTCAATACCGCTGAAACTGCTATTCGTAGACTCAACTACAATATCTCCTATTGAACGATGCACACTAATGATTACCGGTTAAAAATATAGATGCAAAAATGAAAAGGAGAACTGTTTGTACCGAATCAACTAGCTTTGCACCGAATTAACTGTTTGCACTGCTGTTAGTGATTAACACGTTTATGCTCAGCCAATCACAATTGAGTATTTTTGTATCCATATTATTAATAAGGAAACGTGTGGAAATTTCTAGTTTGGAGCTCTGGTATCTAGTGAATATGTACCCAAACAATTTCAAATTTCCTGTGTGTCAATATTGTGTACATTTTAACAAGGGTATATATGAAGTTCAAAGGTAATTACTTTCCTACTATTCATAATGAGAACGTTCCAAAATCTTACCTAGCTGTCACTTTCGTATCATAAGTATACAGTAATTGTATAGAATTAAAATATGTTTGTAAGATCAACTCAATCCAGGCCAGCTCAAATTGCACCCATATATGGTACTTAAAGTATCTCAGTGCATGTACTGAAAATGTGTACCCTGGATTAGAGGTTGGTAACCGCCTCTCGTCCACAACTCTTCAAAATTTTCCGCCTCGTTCAAAATGTCGAAAATAACCGCGAACTGGTCTATTTTTTTGAAATGATTCATTATTAATTGATTTCTAAATTTTTAACATTTACGGCCAAATTCGTAATGTATCAGGCGGAGCGAGTGATCAACACAATGCGATCGGAAATGCTGAAGGCGAGACAATTGTAACTGAAATACCCGCAGGGTATTTTCAGCGACTAAAAATTGGCCAAGGTTTGTAATAAAGTTGGAAATTTCCACCGACTTCATCTACTCATCGATATTTCTGGTAAACCGATTGCTATCGTTAGGAATCTTAGCGTGGACAAGTGTGTCCTTTAGTGATCCTCCCTTTCGATAGGATATAAATGGTTTATAATGGCGAGTCTAGGCTGACTTCTAATAACATGCCAGTGTTTTCATTAGAACTCGTTTCAGATTTGGTACAGCCGGGTTGTAGGTTGTGACGAAAGGTAAAATCTCTTTCGATTTGTGTTGTCTGGGTTCAAGCGCTGTTTTCCTCTGAGAGAATTTAACTTCTGATAAAGTGGCTACAGCTATTTTGTTGAATAGAGTCACTTGAATTTGCTCAAATCCTAGAACAATGGTGGTTATAACTAATCTCAGCGTTTTATAAAATTTGGGTAAAATGTCTATCACGTGACCAACCACGTGATCACAAAAAGTTGGAAATTAAACTAAAAACGGGGTGGTACATTGTATATTTTAAGTAACGATTTTGCATGTGTTTATCTGATTACACTTGTGGTTGACTTTAAAGATCTGTTCGGAATGGTTGACCCTGATAGACTGTTAAGGCGAAAATATAGAAAACAGGTCACGTGACCTATTCTTGGAACCATTTTTCGCCATTTATATCCTCTTCAGTGATAAAAAGTCAAACATTCCGGACACACTATCATTACCCATAACAACCTTAACATTTCGAACCGAAAATCTGAAACAAAACAATAACTTCCGCCACCACATTTTGATTTCTTTGTTTTTTCAGCCTTAAGTTCACGTGACCTTCAAAACACCAAAATACCGATCCTTAAATGTTAAGACACACGATTACCGTCTTAGTCCAAAGTTATAGGGTATTTCATACATAAATGACAAAGATAGCGAATTTTGAATGTATTATCAGAACTGCTCAAAAACCATGCAATGCTTGAGTTGGTTCTCCTTTTACAAATCCTTTCTTACAGTTGAAGGGATGGCATGAAGAGAAATCTGTGTGACTGAAAAGTTTCAGTTGGCTTCAAGTATTCGTTTGGCCGTGAATCTTGATCCTTTGTAAATTTCGGTGTCGAGGAAAACAGTTCTTTGTGATGATAATTCACAAGTGAATTTAATTGTGTTGGGGAATGAATTCGCAAAGTTTACAAAACTTTGAACTTCGTTTTGGTTGATTGTTTGTCATAGCTAGGGGACGCAAGAAGATACCCTCTTTGTTTGATCGACTTTTATTCAATACTTACTTTAAAATGGAAGATTAAAAAAATATATGCAAGTGATATCAAATACTGCCATTTTCGGACGACTGGGCTTACTGGGCTAACACAGCTTTATGAATATTTATCGGAAAATATTCTTCTTTCTAAGCACCAGTCAGGCCTTTCGCCCAGGCCATTCAACTTTGACTGCCTTGTTAAAGGCAACAGTGGTTTGGTACAAAAATATGGACGAGGGCGACTTTAATATTGCTATGTTTTTAGATTTTAAAAAAATATTTCGACTCGGTAGACCATAACATTCTTTTACAAAAGTTGAATCGTCTGGGCATTAGAAATATGGAAAATATTTGGTTTAAGTCATACTTGACAAAGCGTAATCAACACTGTTTCGTGAATGGAGTGCTATCAGACAGTAGGGAGGTGAAGTGTGGAGTACCACAGAGTCCAATTTGGGACCCTTTACTTTTTCTTGTTTATATCAATGACCTCCCGAGCTGCCTGTTGGACTCCATTCCTAATCTTTACGCAGATGATACATCCTTAACCTATAGTAACAGAGATTTGGCCATAATCGAGGATAAATTAAATGCCGATTTAGATCGTTTTCACGATTGGCTCAAATCAAATCGACTTTAATGTCGTGAAAAGCGAATATGTAGTTGTGGCATCACGGAATCGACTGAGTAATTTAATTACAGATCCCACTGTTACTATAGGTAATACGCAGCTCAAGCGCGTAAAAGAAACTAAGTCATTAGGTGTTATCATCGACGAAAACCTAAGTTGGAAGTCGCATATTAATGTCATTAAGAAAAATGTTTCGAAAGGCCTGGGTGCATTACGGCGTATTCGCAATTTAGTACCCAGGGATACTCTGACTCAGATATACCACTCAATCGTTCAGTCACTTTGATTATTGTTCCCCTGTGTGGGATACTTGCAGCAAGGTCTCTCGTGATAGTCTTCAAAAACTTCAAAACCGCGCGGCAAGAACTGATCATTACTCGATCTGGTTACGAGACACGCTCTAGGGATCTGATTGATAGGCTAGGATGGTTACGAGACACGCTCTAGGGATCTGATTGATAGGCTAGGATGGTTACGAGACACGCTCTAGGGATCTGATTGATAGGCTAGGATGGTTACGAGACACGCTCTAGGGATCTGATTGATAGGCTAGGATGGTTACGAGACACGCTCTAGGGATCTGATTGATAGGCTAGGATGGTTACGAGACACGCTCTAGGGATCTGATAGATAGGCTAGGATGGTTACGAGACACGCTCTAGGGATCTGATTGATAGGCTAGGATGGTTACGAGACACGCTCTAGGGATCTGATTGATAGGCTAGGCCTGGTTAACGCTCGAGTAACGGCAGCGTAATCTAAAACTTGCGATTATGAGCAAAATACTTAAAGCAACCTCACAGATTATTCATTAAAGTTAACTAAGTCTACTCGTATAAAACTCGAGGGAGCATATCTCACCTCAGGGCACATATAGTGGTGAAGCAATTAACCTGGAACGAGTCTAATTCATGCATGTATATGAGTTATTGTATATATTTATCGTAATTACTTTTAATTACACACAGCTCTCGGGAAGAGCATGTAAAGGCCCATCATGCAACATTGTTGGATGCAACATGTTGGATCCGTTTTAACACCCTGTTGGACGATGTTGGATGATGTTGCCGGACAATGTTGCATGAAGTTTGAAACTAGTCAAACTTTTCATCCAACATCGTCCAACATTTATTTTGTTATCGTGATCGACGAAGCATGTCCCAACATGTTGGATCCGTTTGAACAGCTTTCCCAACAATGTTGGGACGATCATTTCAATTTGCACCATGATGGCGGAGAGTGAAGTACTTTCAGAAGATTTTGAGCAGGAAAACGGGAGCAAAACTCCTAAAAATGGAAAAGGAAGGCTGTAAACACAGGGAAAGAAAGTGCAAGACGAGAAAGTGGTCAGATGCCGAAGTTGACGAACTGCTAGATCTGTTAAAAGAGAGAGTTTGCCTTTGGGACGTTTCAAGCAAAGATTATCACAGATAGATAGATAGATATATAGATAGATAGATAGATAGATAGATTGCCTTTATTTGAACACGATTATGATTAAAGCACAAGGCTTATGGGGTCGTGTGTCTACTACTAAGAATAATATAACTGTACATCTATTTACAACACTACAAATTACTAAGAATACTTACAAATGCAGTAACTGTAATAAGTAAATAAACTTCAAATTACTATTGAACTTACTAATAAAATAATGATGCTAAGAGTACTACAGAGCTGCTAAAATGTTTTTTTCTAAAATACAATACATTCATACCAGGCTTCAGTTAATGAGTGGACTCATAAGTAAATGAAGTCATCACTCTTAAATTTAGTAGAAGAGGCAGATGTAGTGTTAAACTTGAACTGCTCAAACACCGCTAACTTATTTAAACGACACTCAAGATCCTTATGTACTGCATATACTATTGACTGATCGCTAGAAATAATACTATTCCATAAAACCGATCCACTATACTGAACTGAATGATGAAGGAACTTAGTATTAAAACGCGGTATTTCAAGGGAATCCGCTACTATTAGATTATAACGGCTAGTCCTCTTAACTAATATCTGATCGCATAAAAAATCTGGTAACCTAGCGTGGAATGCCTTGTGCATGATAAATACTGAGTGAATACCAACTGGCGAGTTGCAGAGCATCTACGGAAGATGTGTCTCTGGGGAGATTGTATAAAATTTTTGCGGCCCTACTATATGAAGCTTCTCAAGTGAATTATAACAACTCCCCCACAACACCATGCCATAGTTCACCGAAGGCAGTATAACTGAGAAATAGAGTTTCTCTAGTACATGTTTTGGCAGAAATCTAGATCTTTTCAATAGCCCTAATTTATTAGCATAACTCTTTTTCAGTTCTACTGTATGTGGGATCCAACTTAAGTTATTATCAACCGTCATGCCTAATAGTCGTGATTTCTTACCCCACTTAATTTGAGAGTTCCCTATTCTCACGGGTGCAATCGGTCCCATAGTATAACTAGAACGCATAATCAGCATAGCCTCGCACTTGTTTGGGTGTGGCGTAAGCCTGTTATTGAGGCACCAGATGTACAGTTCCTGAAGAGCTTCATTTAACTGAGCAATGAACCGCCTGGTCAGCGTCCTTATTAATACCGTGGCGTTCATCAGGAACAAGAGAGAAAGGGCCTACGAAGAGATAGATATAACTATCTCAGACATAAAAGCCAAAGCAACAGGCTTACGAGCTCAACTCGGCCGAGAAATCGCGAAGACGAAGGCGAACGCAAACAGTACCGGAATCCTTTGCGATATCACAGTACTAACCAACATGTTGGATTGATGTTGGTTCCGTTTGAACAACAACAACAACAACAACAACAATTTATTTAATACCACGCAAGTAACTGGATACAAAAGTGAATACAATATTGCAGTAGTTGGGTATTGGCTACCTAGAATAACTATAAGAGAGCTAATCTAGCTAGGTAGCTAACGTTTATATATATTAAATTATGGAAATAGTCGTATTACACACACACACACACACAAAATAAAAAAATTGAAATAAAAAACAGGAGCAAGGAAAAATGCAACAATCAACGGGAGGAGGAGATTTAGTCAAAATTCAGTTCAATAAGAATCAATAAAACTTTTCTTAATTACACCTTTAAATTTGTTCAAACGGAGACTCTTGAAAGATTCTTGTGTGTCATTCCAAATGACAGCACCTTTAAAACGTAAATTAAATTTCCCATAGTTTGTTCTAGTAGATGGAATGCAATAAGTTAATCTTGAAGCTAGCCTGGTTTTGTACCTGTGCCTTGAAGATATATGTGTAAAAAAATTATCAAAGACAGAGGGCAACGAATTAAAGTGAAACTTATACATAAATATGCAGTTTAAATAGTAGATGACGTCAAGAAATTTTAGAATATTTAAAACTTTGAAAAGAGGAGAGGAATGATCTTGAAATTTAGAGAAAGTTATAATTCCTACAGCTTTTTTCTGTAGTATAATAAGTGGTTTTAAAGTTGAGTCATATGTATTTCCCCAGATAATAATACCATAAGTAAGGAAAGGATAGACTAAGGAATAATATAGCTGAGTTAAAATTTCTATAGAGACAAAGTGACGTAGCTTAGAAATAATTCCAACACCTCTTGAGGTTTTCTTAATTAATTGATGAACATGTTCTTTCCAGTTAAGATTTGCATCAATAATAATTCCAAGATATTTGATATTCTGCTTCTGAGTAATTCAACACCCGTCCAACATCGTGCAACAATGTTGGATCCAACACTGAACAACAAATGTCGTACTGATGTTAATTAAAGAAACCCTATATGAATACAGCAATCTACTCTTAGTAAAGAGCAAATTAAAATATTCTTAAAGAGCTTCGAACAGAGAGCAACGATATAGAGACTCAAGAATGGTTTGCGGCCAAAAACGATGATCATAGATCAAATCCAAATTTAGCGAATAAACTACGGACGTACCGATTATTCAAAACAGAATACAAGTTTGAGAACTATTTGGTAAATATAAAAAACGTCAAACATAGAATAGCACTGACTAAGCTAAGAATCAGTAATCACGACTTAGCAATTGAAAAGGACCGGCATAAGAGGCCGTATGTACCGCCTTCAGATAGAAAATGTTTCTTCTGTAAGATGAGGAACATTTTCTACTCAAATGCAAGTTATACACGGAGGAAAGATTAGCTCTCCAAAACGTAATCGGTGTGTCCCATATGACTCTAAAGAAATTGCTGAATCCATGTAAACAAAGAGCATCCGATGTAAACAAAGAGTAAAAGTAATTATATAAATTTATGCTTCAAAAAACGTGCAGCCATTTTCAATAATAATTCGTAATTTTGCTAATTCACTTCTTTAAACCCAACCCTGGTATACTTGTCGAAGTATTCAAGTCCAATAAAAGTCGTCATCTATTGTCATTCAGTATGCCAACCAGAGATCCATTGGTTCCTAACACAAAGCGGCTTTACAAATCATGGTTGGGACATTAGCATAACAATTGCAATGTTTATCAACACGAAACATCGCTATTGCGGCTGCATTAACTAGTTGTTCCCTGCTAGCAGAGGCGGCCTGTTTTAAGGTTATCGGATTCCTTCAAAACGAAAAAGATGGGAATTTCTTTTTCGCACAGAAATGTAGTTTTAGTAGTAGTGTCTCATATACCAAAAACTCTCCGTTCAATAAAAAATAATGTTGACGGAGAAATACCAAAAGGAAGTTTTTAACCGGAAGTAAAAGGTTCCGTTTGATTCAGCAGCAGATCAATAAACACATGACAAGTGCTCACTCGCCCGTACTGACGACTAGCGCATATTAAATTTATTTCATATACCAATGTTTACGTTTAATTGAGAAATGTTTTTCCACACACGATTCCATAATTCCATCGGTTGTTGGCCTTATGCCTTCCAAAAAGCAAGCAGGATGCCCTTAGCTTGGAAAACAAAGAAGAAAGAAAAGAAAAACAAGGCCAAACAATGCATACGACTACAAAGCCAAATAGGAGTCCTCGCAAAACCCGACAAGGGTTACGTTCAGCTGCCTGCAAATCGCTGTCTCCTCTACTAACTATTCTGGCATTCAAGGCATCTCTAGGTGTTCACCTTGGCTTTGTCCCTCAAGGTCTTTCCCATTTTTCAACTAGAACAACCAGCTATATTAACATTTTCTCCTTTGATCGGAAAATCAACATTGGTGGGAAATCTTGACAGATAGTTGAACTGTGATGAGAAATGATTGGCCAAGAGCTCGCTAATTGTTGGAGAGGCGGAGCTTCAGATTCACGCACAACAGATGGCTAGAGATTTTTGAAGTGCTATTTTCTACGCTTTCGATTTTCAACCAAAATCTGAGTTTTAAAATAGCTCCCACTCAAGAGAAATTTATTCGATTTGTTTGAAATTTTCACAAAATGTCAATTGATACCTCAGCTGCAAAACTGCATCGGAGAATTGGAAAATTCTAAAAAGAGAGCTCTTGACGGCGTTTCCCGCATATTTTTCGCCTTTTCACGGAGAGCATGATAACTTTTGAACTAAATCGAATTTTGAAGTTTTGTAATACGATTCCTCTGAAATGCGACAAAGCAAACAGATTTTAAAACTTTAAAATATTTTCGGAATCGGAGCTTCTGAAAGCCATCTCACTTGATCGGAGAAACGGAGAAACCATCAGGAGTTTTCTTCTATCTCAGTGTGTTATTTTTGTAGATTTGTTTTAAAGAAACCTAATTGAAGGTTCAAGTTGATTGATATAGCCCTTTATGTTCAATGATTTGGAGTTGAGAACGTCTATTAAGAAAATTCGCAAAATTGTCAAGTGAGGGTTGGAAGGAATAACATTAATATAATTTTAAGCGGCAAAGCATTAACTGTTGTCATGGATTTGAAAAAAAAGACATTAGCTTGGTTTGGACGGTATGGAAGCCTGGCGATTCGGTCAGGTTTTCGTATAAATTTTCCTTCTCTTAATATTTAATTGCTGCCGCAGCGAGCGAGCGAGCAAGGCAGCAGTTCTAATCTGTAAGCGGGTCCAAATCTCGATTTCTTTATTTTAACCACAATGCATCACTTCTATTTTCTTTTTTTACCACACTGCTTTGCCCGGATCTGATCGTCACGTGACATTATACGAGGTGGAATCTGCATTGTTTGAGCTAATAAGCTACGTTCAACCGTTCTTTAATGCATTTCTGTGTATGCAATCCTTGTGTAATCATGAATTCGTTGAAGTGTCGACGTGTAAGGCGAACTCTTTCTAACTCTGTGTGAACTATCAGTTTCCAAAGAGCAAGATCTCTCCTGTTATCAAGATGGTGAGCAGCAAATTTTTTTTTCCATTGGCTTCGATAAACTGCCGTCAAGCAGCCGTTTCAAAATACAATTAGCATTTACGATATTACATTCTCAATTACAGTTGATTTCCGGTGTTTAAACTTCACCGGGGAGAACAGCAGTTTGTTGTGCCGGGAATCTTAAGAAAATGTCGGAAATTGGTAGGCTCAGGGAATTTACCCGGGGAATTTACCGGGAGATCGTTAATATGTCGGGACAAAATGAAAAAAAATCGCGACAATACACACCACAGCTCCGTCAAACAGGATTCAGTCGCACGATAGCCCCAAAACTACAAAATATATTCATCTAACACCTTGGCATTTTTATCACCCAGTAATCTAATTTCCTGCCAAAGTGCTACTGTAGGTTCTCTTCTAATACACTTCCTTAAACTGAGCGGAGCAGCATTCACTACCTGTTAGGTATACTAGTTTCTAATATAAACTAGGCACCAATTCAAATTTCATAAATTGTTTTGCCAAAGTTTGTACGTTTATCATGACCGTATCAGACTCGTAATGTCAAGACCCTATGTTACCAAAATAGTTATTTTATCAGTATTAAAGAGCTTCCCGAACTTGGGAGAGGCGCCCCTAAGAACAGGTGCGAGGGATACTACTTTTAGGTTGAATAGAACATTTATTTTAATTTTATTTTTCATACGAAATAACGCTGTGTTGGTTCTCCTGCCTCTATAATTTGTTTGTTGCTTATTTTACTTTATTTTATTTCGTATCTTATATTATGGCCGAAATAAATTAATAAGCAAACTTCCGACGTGCTAACAAATTACGGTATTAGGCGTACCTTTTATACTTCAGACGCATAAGGCGCCTTTCTTTAGACGTATTTGGGCAACGAAAACTTAGTGTGTCTGCTACACGCATTATCCGACTGGATGAACTAATCCAAAACGACGCACTATCGAACTTAGTTCGATCCTCCAGTCGCATAATGCGTCTTATCCCGTTTTATACTAGACGAACTAAGCGGAAGACGCACTAGTTAAGTTTTATTTGCCCAAAATGACACTGAATAACAAGTCTACAGAACCTATTCCTTCTAAAAGATATGGCGGGATTTATCATCAAGTTATACTAGCTGCACTAAGTTGTCTTTCACGCCAAATACGTGTACACGCATTATGCGTCTCTAGTATAAAAACGGCCATTTATCTTCACGTTCGTCTCATAAAAGTTGTCTTTTCCCAAATACGACTACACGCAGTATGAAAACGGCCATTTATAAGTGAAGTTCGCCTCATAATGGTGGACGCGTCTGTATCTTGTATAAAAACGGCCAATAGAGACCTTTCGTAACCTTGATGGCAAAATACAATACCTATACGTGAAAATTCACGCAGTCGCCTATATTTTTTGCAGTAAAAAAAAAAAACGTGAAAACTCCAAATGGTACGGAGTTAAAACAGAACACAAACATATGAAAGTATATTTTTGAAAATCTGGAGTGGTTGTGAAAAGCAATTAAAGGCGAATAAAGGAAATATTAAACACTTTTCTACGTCCCCGGCACATCATACCGTTATTATGCACAGCAAACTTGGCAGGCTACACTGATCTGATGCATCACAATTCAAGTTGAGGGCAGTGAAACCAAACGCAAATTACCCACAGCCAGCCAATCATAGGAGCGAGTATTAATCACAAGTAACTCATAAATGGCTTCCCTGTGAGCCAATGACAATCCAAAGCAAAACTAAAACCAATTTGCGTTTGGTTTTACTTTGGATTCTGATTGGTTGGTTTACTTTCTCAGCCAATAGGAGAGCTTAGTAAACCCAAAACCAAAACACTTCCGACACTCAATTGAAATCCGCCACTAATCAACTTGAGTACATTGCATATTTGTGCCACCTTCCTGCATTCCAATGACGGTGTAGACTATATAAGTGCGAAGCCATGGCTAAACACGGTTCAAAATGGCTGAACATGACTAAACATGCGATTTTTGATGCAATTTTTGTCGCGATTTTTACTGCAATGTTTGTCGCGCTCGCGCTGCAACTTCAAATCGCGCGTGTAACTAGCCGCGATTTCAGTGCGATTCAGCGCCGCGAAATCGCCGAGGTTTCGACTGAGCATTTTCGAAACTTGATGCAATTTGGCGGCGATTTTTCAGAAAAGTGTACCAAAAATAACTTATCAGCAGGGACTCCACGGGGAACTGTGGTCTCTCGCGCGGCTTTTAACTTAGATGTTTGCATGAACATGGAACATTCCGTGCAGACACGAAAAAACGCGTAAAATCAACATAGTTCTTATAATGTTCCTCGTCGTGTTCTAGCTCTTTTAGTAGTTTATGCTCCTTCCTCTTCTCCTTTGGCGAGCCAAGGTTTAACCCAGACGGCCGATTTTTGATGAAATTTGTGTCGCGTCCCACTGCAAATTTTCTCGCCGCAAATTTGCATCAAGTTGCATCAAGTTTCGAACATGCTCGAAACCAGTGCGATTTGGTGGCGACAAAAATTGCATCAAAATCGCCGCTAGCTTATACGCGCGATTTGAAAGTGCAACTTCGCTGGCAAGCAAAATTGCAGTGGAAATCGCGACAAAAATTGCACAAAAAAGTCGCCTGTATAGACGGGCCTTTAGAGCGGAAAGCTAGCAATCTACGTTAAAATGGAGAGAGACGACAAAAGTGGCATCACCTTATTTTCATAGAGTATTTTCATGTGACGTCTTCAAAATTCTAAACTCTTTAATAAATGTAATATAGAAAGCTGTTCAATTTACATTTTTTTAAAGATCAGCATACTATATATTTGGCTCTCGCAAAGTTCTCAGTTCAAAACAAAATGGTGCTTGGGTCAGAGAAACAAAACTCAGCGGCATACCCAGACTATCCTAACGGCAAAAAGTTGCATCAAGTTTCGAACATGCTCGAAACCCGAGTGCGATTTGGTGGCGACAAAAATTGCATCAAAATCGCCGCTAGCTTACACGCGCGATTTGAAAGTGCAACTTCGCTGGCAAGCAAAATTGCAGTGGAAATCGCGACAAAAATTGCACAAAAAATCGCCTGTGTAGACGGGCCTTTAGAGCGGAAAGCTAGCAATCTACGTTAAATTGGAGAGAGACGACAAAAGTGGCATACATTTCATAGAGTATTTTCATGTGACGTCTTCAAAATTCTAAACTCAGTTAATAAATGTAATATAGAAAGCTGTTTAATTTACATTTTTTTAAAGATCAGCATACTAAGTTTTCTTGGCAATATATTTGGCTCTCGCAAAGTTCTCAGTTCAAAACAAAATGGTGCTTGGGTCAGAGAAACAAACTCAGCGGCATACCCAGACTATCCTATTAAACGGCAAAAATGCACTTTTTGTAAACCGAGCTACTGAAAACGTATGAATTTTATCACTGATCTCAGATTATATTCGTAAAAGTTGGAATAGATAGAATTTGTATTGCTACAAATAACGTTATTTCACTCTGGGTCAGTACGGAACAATCTGTTACCAAATCCCAGATTAAACAGGTTTGCCTAGTCAGGTTTGATGACAATGGGCCAGTTATACATAGATGTACAAATATTGGCGGGCACATTTTTGCATATGCATTCACACATATTTAAATTCAAATTTTATCGCGAACGCGGGCTTTTACTTTTATAAGTTGATCAAAATTCTACTAAAGAGTATTGATGTATTATTAAGTGTATATTTTCTCCTTGTTTCTCCTAAAACAACAAACCGCGTTTTCCAAGGCTTGCATTTGAGCCGCTTCCAAAAATGGCAACTCGCGTTCTGATTGGCTGAGCGCCGAACACGAATAAGACGTCACGTCTGTAGATATCCGAACGATGTGCCATGGTGGACCATAGATCTAGAGCAGTGTCATTATAGCCACATTTTGCCTTGATTCGAGGCGAATATCGGCTCGGAAACCCCTAATCTTGGCCATGGACAGTGCCTGGTTATTGTACCTTGGTTGCGTTTCTTTTGGAGTCTTATGAAGTGTCCATGGCTGAAGGGGTGGACAATGACATGAGCCAACAACAACAGCAAGAAAGCGTTCCGCATGGCCAGGAGGCGTTTCACACTCCTTCCGTGCATTTCGGCAGCACTCCTTTGGACGCTATACCAAGCACTCCTGTGATTCAGCTATTAGCTCCTACTAACCAGCCTACTGCAAATCCAGGACAGAAGAAAAAAAGTGCATTTCAAATCACTAGTGTTACCGAAGCGCGAGTGCATAGCCGTGGTGATAGTAATGGCTACGATTTAGAGGACCTAAACGAAAGTGATGTTACAGAAATCGAGGTAGAAACAGTTGGTGAAACGAGTAGTGGAAATGGCAATGGAGGTTCCCGTTTTAAGGTTGTGAAAATCCAAAGGAATGAACCCTATAAGCGTGGCCGTTGGCTGTGCCATGACTTCCCTGACATAGAGCAACCCACAAGTTCAAGTCAAGACAGTGCAGATAGTCGAGAACTACATTCAACTATTAGTAACGTTTCTAGTTCTGTGTCTTCAACTGTGAATCATGTTTCAGTCAATTCGAATGCTTGGACTGAGTCGTCATTACCAAACCACAGAAACTCTTTGGATTTACCTCCTAGCTCTAAACAGCCTCTACAAGCCCAAAACTTAGTTTTACCGGCGGCTGTACATGTGAATTTCGAAGCCAATTTGAGAAAGAAAGGGTCGGATCTACATCTATCTTCTTCTACTAAACCGGATATCGGCGATGTGGGATATTCGGGTTTAACTGCAACAGTCGAAAGAATTGATAAATTGACTGAAGGAGCTACTAGCTATAGGCAAATTGCTGGAGTCACTTCGAGGTAAGGAAAGTATTACTTTTTATAGCACTATTCATAAGCAACGTGTAAATACACACAACTAACCCGAACCTCCCCCTAATCGAATTATCCATGCAAGGAATTGGAAGGTCTTCCTCAATATCATCGCTAAAGGTATAACGTTTCGATGTCTCCTATTCCCCTGTGTTTTACTTACCACAGAAGTCTCAAATCCCGGTGTTAAAGTTACTTACTCCCCAAACTCTATAATTTATTGATGGCAAGAGAGGGAAGACGATTCTCGTTGTTAAACGTGGTTTAATCCAAAGATCTGAAACCTTTTGTGCACCCATATTTACGTTCGCTTAAAGTCTTGCTTCAAAAAGTTTTGGGTATTACTAGATCACAGGCCAGTCCTATTTCTTGGTCCTAAGTTGTTCGTCCTTATTATAATCGAAGCAAAGGACTAACTGGTTTTATTCAGGACTTTGTTTACATTAAATCGTAGAGGCCACGTGAACCTTAGTCATGCCAATGAAATAAGGAAATGTCTGAACTTTAGAACTTGGATTCCAGACCAAATGTGTAAATTTGGTTGTTCTGAAACTTTAATCCCACGAAATCCATTTTATCTGGCGATTAATGTTATTATGGCACCCAAATATTTTTTTGCACCACATGTTGTATAATATTTATGCTGATGTTATATTTCTTGTAAACCATTCATATTCTGAATGCATCCCAAATCAATAAAATTGAAGTTTTCAGAATTAAGACAACACTTACTTGCAATCTGTAAGTGTATTGATTTAAAATGCACTCATTATCAAAATATTCCAGTGGCTTGCAGCAAACAATTGCCTGTAGCATTTTGGATTGTGTTGTGAATTGTTTCGAATCATGTTAAGTAAAGAGGGTCCAAAAGTGTTAGGGCTTTGTATTATAAATTTTCTGTTGAACCATACTAGTGGTTAACATTTTCTTTATCTTCTGTTTGACATTTCTTATTAGAAATGAAATTCAGTTTTCACAGTATCACGTCTATCACCATGGCATATAAATTTCATTATTGTTGTTTAAATAAGATTGGCATATGTTTCATTTGGCAACACTTTCTTGTTATCTGCAATTTGAAATAATACCACATGTAAAAAATGATATCCTATCCTTGGTTAAGAAATAATAAACCAGGAAGTTTCACAGAAAACGAAGGACTTTTGGTCCCTGCACCATAAGATTAAAAGTATGGTGAGAAAAGATGATTATAAACTACTGTGTTATTAAGTTTTTAGACTGTCTGCATTCATACAAAATTAAGCAATTTATAAGTGAAATTTAAATATATTTTGTGCATAAAGACTAACTGGCAGAGCTGACTGTTGGCTAAAATATTGGCGCCTTTTCCAGTTTTCCCTTAAATGTTGAAGCAGACTTGACTAACATGGAAAATAACAATTCTTGTCAAAATATTATGTTGCCAACTATATAACTCATTGTCATGATTCATTACAAAACAGAACTAATTTACAAGATGTCTCATGCGCTGTAATACCTACAGTATTTGTGTTCATAATATTCTACTATATCATTGTGAAAATATTCTAGTATATGTGTAGAACGTTAATTTTTTTTATTGTATATTCATGCTCACGAAAGCTGTCATTTCTAACTTCTTTACATTTGTTTCTTTGGATTTTTTGAGCATTTGTTTCATAGCTCCAGACATGTTTTGGTCAGAGTACAGAATATAGCTGTCACTTGTCTATTCATTAATTTAAAATATTAACCTTAGAACTCTTATGATTAATTGTCTAATTCATGTGCATTTATACACTCGCTAGATGGTAAGTGTCTAAATGTACATACGACTTGTGTTTAGCTCATTTTGCAGACATTCTCTTTCTATACAGTCCTTTCTTCATCAAGCTAAGACAGCTACTATTTTCAATAAATTGTGATAGAGGATGTGAAAATAAAAATAAACCATTTATCTGCCTACTTTTGGGGATATGTCCCCTACTTCAAAAGTCATTGAAAAGCAACAATTTATTTGTATGTAATATATAAAACTACCAAAACTCTAATAGGAAAGAAGGAGTAATTTGTTAGTATGCCCTATCAAAATATGCATTGTGATAATTTAAAAATCAATGTTTTTAAGTTCCATTTATTTTCCATAACATCCTAATAAAACAATAGTGTGAGTATTTTGTTATACAAACATATATCACTACAGGGTTGGATTGCTGTAGCATTTCCACCTAAAGAGCCTATTTTAACACAAGTCAAAGGCCAGAAATATGTTTTTGTGAATGTTACCGTATTAGCCATTGATTGGCTGGGATTTTACAATATTTCCTGTGCCCAAGTTTGCAGTTGTATTAATCTTTGATAAGCCTTGAAGATTAGCCATGCATTTATAAGTTTATATCAACAAAGCAACCTCTTGGACAATTTTCGATTTATCCTCCAGCTACATGTACATGTATGGCTTATATTTTGGAATTATAAACACAAGTCAGATAGTAGAAAATAGGACTTTAATAATTGCTGAGCTGCAGGAAAAGCAATATGTTGGTTATTCAGTCTGTTAAATTGTTTTATTTTCCACTTATTACTTCGTTTTGCAATACAAAATAAGTTGCCACAAGCTCTTTCTTGATTGGCTAGAAAACCATGTTATTTTCCCTATTGCAACCCCCTCCTCCAACTTAACCATATTGTTCCCACAATAGTCCTAGTTGATTGAAATCCTACCAGCTATCTTATCCATATTATGTATAATGCATTATTTGTATGCACTTCACTCGCCTACCCAAATCAATCATGATGTGTCAAATACACTGTCTACTTTGGTCTCGATATGAAAACACAGTTCTAATACAATGCATAGAATATTGAATTAGGGTATTTTATTGTCTTGCACAGCATATTGCTTGTAGAATGGTTTTAAATTAATGCAAACATCTTTTAATTTAAGCTCATATAAGCACAACTATATTTTTCAGATTTTTCAGTGATAGAGTAAATGCCTTTCTAGTAGTGATAAACTTTTCTCTTCTAAACATTTTGTTTAATGTAAATAAAGAAGTTGTTGACAAATACCACATACTGTATACATGTAAAAGATTCAGATCATAGTTCATTCATATTTATATTTTGAATGATTTACATGTATGGTTGCCGAAGAGGATTTACATGTATACTGATACCTCTTGGGTATATTGCTGTCTATCACTAAAAGGATAATTTTATTGTCAGCAAGAGCATGCTAGACTTAAAGATACTATGAAGTTGAATCTCCAATGTTCAACAAGTTATTAGCCTTTTAAAATAATAGACTTTGTATGACATCACTCAAGTAAGAAACCATATTATTATTTGGAAGAGGCATCACTGGTTTCGCTTCATACAAATTAAATTATATTTCCATTCAGCATATGGTGGCAAGTTCTTTCTGAATGACAAGGGTTATGTACACTTACAAGCACATGCAATTTTATAGTTGCGTAAATTAATGCTTGAAGTTTAGCTTAAAATTCCCTTGTCCAACACGTAACATCATCATCATTTTTTTCAGTGAGAGTTGATCCCCATACAGTGTATTAGGTTGGTAGCTAGAAGAGAAGTTCAGACATAAATGAATGCCAAATATTTGTGTAAATTACAAGTCTTAAAGGAGAACTGACCTATTTTGAAAAATATCTTAAAGGTATGGAGAATCCGTTTTTCTTGTGCTGCATTTCATAATTTAAAAAATCCTTGAATACATACATGTATCTACAAATTGCGAGTTTTGGCCACTGTAACACTGTGGCACAGATTTGATGTGTCAATCAGTGGATATTTTTGGAATTTGAGGTTATATGAGTTGCCCTCAAGCCTCATAAACTCTGTTAAATTTTGAGATTTCAAAAAACAAAATTGATATGGTGATGAAACTTCCATTTTTGGCTTGCTCTTTCCAATTTTAGCATCCATTTTGAGCTACATGTAGCAGCATATTTTTGATTGACAATACACAATGTTTTCTCTAATCTTTGACTTTGTGTCCAGTTCTTCTTAATCTTCCTTCAGGGTTACCAGAGGTCAGGGAAAAGGTAGGCAAATATTTTTTTTAATGGTCAGGGAAATAATAAATTTCTTGTCAAAGTCAGGGAATTTTATTTTTAGGTTGCCACAACAGCCCCTCATGCCTCAAAGTGTCTGCAAGGGGAGGCTACAGGTTTTTATAATGACTTTTATTTTGGAAGAGGGAATGTCGAACGGCTTAATTATTATGGTCAGTGAAAATTGTTTTCTGGTCAAGGAAAAGTCAGAGAAATTTTTTTTTTCTGATGGATGGCAACCATGTCCTTGTACTGTATACTACATCATACATGTAAGTTCCAAACATATCTGTTGACATCCCAATTCTGTGCTGTGGTGCTGTAGCCCAAATTTTCTCACAAAATACACATTTGTTAAATAAAGAAGCTCAACATGAGAAAAGTACTTTGAGAATCAATTATTATTCATACTTCATTTATTTATATTTATAAGCAATATTTTTTCAGGGATGTCCAGTTCAGCATAGCTGGTTTGAATGGAACCCTGATTACAAAAAATGTTTACGATTACATATAGAGACATACAGACAAAATATAACTATAAAAACTAGAAATTGCATTATTTCATAATTACATGTACTTAGCACTGAGGTGCTTCTTTATATTTCTTAAATAAATAAAAAATAGTGTCATTCCTTAGGTTTGATGGCAGCATAAAATATTTGCAAAATTAGTCGGCATATCCTATCCATACCTTTAAGATTTATTTAAAAATTGGTCAATTTTAGGGTACAGTTCTCCTTTAAGAACCCCCATACAGACAATTTGGTCAAAGATCCAACTGCCTGACTCCCACATGTATAATAGATTAAAACAAAAAGACTTGTTATCTTGGTTATTTATTTAGAAATGTGCTATTTTAAGTACTACAAGCCTTCCATCCAATTTGGCTGAAAATTATAATGACCATAATTAACATGCTTGCCATTTTAATATCTTACAATTTCCATGCTGTACATTCAAGTACGCACTACCACTACCCCTAGCCTTCTCTCCTCCCCTCCCCCCCTCCCCCCCCCAAAAAAAAGAATCCACCAACCCCAACCCCCAAATATGAAAATGCAATAATTATTTGTTATGCCTTAAAGAAATTAAAGTGCTTCTAACCCTTTTTGCAATTTCTATACATGTATGCACCTACATGTGTGAACCTTTGAAAGGTTTTGAGTGCTTCTGTGAATAAATGTTTGGTTTACAGAGAATACTACATGTATGTTCTAGGCTTGTTTGAAATGGTGAACAATTAACCTTTCCTGACCCATGACCATGTAAGAAAAAGACTGGGTCGATTCCCGGGTAGACGTTATCTAGTTAATTCAACTTTGCAATATTCAATTGAATAAATATGTAACATCTTACTGACAACTCAGACTACATGAATGTGTATTCTCAATAATTATATTGATGTTGTGATAGAAATTAAGGTGCCATGGAGAATAATGCATTAATGAGATTGCCTCTACCTGGGAATCAACTCAGTCTTTTTCTTACATGGTCATGGGTCAGGAAAGGTCAAAATTTCACGATTTCAAATAAGCGTAGAACATAGTGTTCTTTTTAAACCCAAAAAAAATTCACTGAAGTACTCAAAACCTTTCAAAGGCTCATAGGTATAAAAAATGCAGAAAGGGTTAGAAGCACGTTAAGGTCATTTGTCCTTAAAGATCTTTTAAAGTGCTGGTAATACTGAATATGCAAAACCAAAGTCTATTAATTAATAACACCATTAGGCCAAGTAAGAAGATAAACATGTTTATCATCCATGCATGCTTCCTTTATTCTTTTATTTGTTATAAGCCTAGAGTCTGATCAATAATAAACTTGTCAGGAAGTATCATGGATTTATTGCATGAACTGCTATAAAAAGTGACAGGAAAGCTTACCAAACTAACTATAATATAACATCCTCAAGCAGTCTTTTTAAATGCCATAATTGTAGGGGGAAAATGAAACGGGCACATCCTCCTTTTTTTGATTATGATAAACTCGTTTTTTTTTGGCCTTATTTTAAATTAAAAGTATGGAAGCTTTTGAGTCATCCCAGCTTATTGTACAGTCTAAACACAGGGGCTTTCAAAACAAGCTGGCGGACTCCAGCAGTTGCTTTGAGGTACATGTACTCTACGTCATGCTTAAATCGAGAACATTAAAAATATTTCATATTTCTTAGTGACCATTTCAGATGAATGTTTATTATTTTCCTGTTATATGCCTCAATGCTAAATTAGAACATGTATTAGTACAATTAATATTCTAAAAAGGTGCATGTTTAAATCAAGAACATTAAAAAAACCTTATTTCATATTTTTTTCTTAGTGACCATTCCAGATGAATGTTTAAATTATTTTCCTGTTATGCCAAAATACTAAATAGTCCAGTTTATGGCTCATGCACAGCTCAAGTCCTGTTTCAACTAGTGGAACCGTAAACTGGTCTATTAGAACATTTATTTGTACAATTAATAATATTCTAAGGAGGTACTACTAATACAGGTTAATAAAACTTATCCAATTTGAATTTCAAGAGATGCTTGACCAAAAAAAAAACTTTGGAAGATTGAGTTTATTATCCTGCAAAACAGAATTCTCACAAAAGCTCTAGTACACCCAGTTTGTTGGTTGCTGTACATGTACTTACATATTATTGCAATGAGTTTGTAATTTCTGGCTCAACATTGGTATATGAAATGAATTTAATATGCGCTAGCTTTCCCACACCATCGTTACTGGCGAGTGAGCACTTGTCATGTGTTCATTGATCTGCTGTCAGTCAAACAGAACCATTTACTTCTGGTTAAAACTTCCTTTTGGTATTTCAGCATCGATATATATATTTTTTTAACAGAGTTTTTGGTGTATGAGACACTACTTGTACTAAAACTACATTTCTGTGTGAAAAAAAATTTGTTCCCAACTTTTTCGTTTTGAAGGTGTCGGGTAACCTTAATCCAATTATTGCAAAACTGAGCAATAATAACCTAGTTAACTTTTCTTGTCCATCTCCATTATGGTGACATGAGAAATGCAAAAAGTGCACTAAAGTGGTATATCCTTCGCATGAGACGTGATTGGCTGTGAGTGTGCTGAACGCAATAATAAATAAGATAGGCTTTGCCATTTTTACATGCTGTATGTTTTTGGAGATGATGGCATGGAAATGCAAACATCCAACAGCCACGTACAATGAAGAAACCTTTTTTGTGGTGCACATTTTTTGTGTGTTGTAAAAAATCGTATATCTGCAAACATGAAACTGAAATAGAATTTAAAAGAGACATTTACGTGACAGTGTCATTTCAGTGCAAAGTTTTGTTTTATTCTATAAGGATTCCGAAACTAGCATACATCTTGAAACTGAAGGTTGAATCATAATGTTTCAGATGTGTAAATTTCATATTCTCATAGTACCACAAAATCCAGGGACCTAATAAGTTCTCCTGGTTTTAAGCCCCCCTGGCTATTGGTCTGGTAACATAAAAATAATTCCTTCTTGTTATAACCCATCTTTTCCCCAACTTTGGGCTCACCTCTTTAGATTGACTGCAGACCGGTTTGTTATAGTTATGTTTCATGCTTGAACTTGAATGCTAACACATTTTGGTTTGTTGTTTTGTTGCATCCGCCTACTTTCAAAACTTGACCATTTACTCTGAAACATTATTTTTGAAAGCCCTGCTAATAGAGTATTTTTCCTAATAATGTGATAATTATATAGTCAGAGTTCCCACAGTCATGGAAAGTCATGGAATTTCAAAAAATAATTTTCCAGGTCTGGAAAAGTCATGGAAATTTGCAAAAATGTCAAAAGTCATGGAAAAGTCATGGAAGTTGGAATGTTTTGATGCTTGACTTTCCTTGAAATTTTTTAGATAGATTAGTAGGTTCTCTTTCAGCACTCTTCATCATTGTCCATCTGCTACTTGATGATTTTGACTTGGTTGTTTTAAAACCGGCGGAGTCCTGGCTACATGCTAAAGATAATACGTTGAAATAAGGATATGCTCCATTTTCAAGCAATATTAAAGTGGGTGGACAGGCCCAGTTAAATTACGTTTTCTAGTTTTTCTTGCCTCCTCCGAAACCTATTTTGAGTCCTTGATTTTTTTTTTTAGTCATGGGAAAGTCATAGAAAAGTAATGGAATATCATTATAACTTTCCTGTGTGAACCCTGATAGTGTTCTTAAGGCGGAATTCATTTAGTTGTAATATTTTTTGACATTAACATTTCAATAGCATTTCATGTTTTACAGTTAAAAGAAGCCCCAAATGTCTATTTAAACAGCCTAGCAGGTAAAAGTGCCATTTTGCCATTTACCAAAAAGTCCTTCCTGATCACAATATTCTTCAAGTTGGTTCCCTTTATTCTTACTAGTTTGATATTTTTTTAAGTATGTTTTCAGTTAAAAAGTTGAAAATTGTAACAAATTAAATGACTATTGAAATTTGCCTATTACCGAGGAAGGCATAAATTTATGGATTCCCACACTGATGAAGGAAAGCATAAATTTATGGATTCCCAGATGGCAAAGGAAAGCATAAATTTATGTGCTCCCTGACTCCTGAGGAAAGACCCAAATTCTTTAGTTTTTGTTGAAAAAGTCTGCATTTTTCTTCAATTTCTTTATTGAAAAGTAGCCAAAATATAAGGCTGGTATTTTCAAAAATGCCACTTGTCAACCTTTTTCCCTAAAACGGCAAAACAGCATTTTCTCTTGCTAGCCTGTTTTAACTGACACAATTTTTTAGTCATCTTTTTAAAAACCCTATCGAAAGTACATGTACTTGACATGCATAAAGTGATGGGTAAAAAAAATTGGGTTTCTTCAAACCCCCTTTTTATTAATCAACCCAAGAAATTGCAGTTCTCCCAACAAATGTTGAATTTCCCGGTAACATGAAAGCAAGGTTGTGATGTCGCAACCAGAATACGTACCTCATCTCTTTGTGGCCCGAACAATACAAACTTCGACCTTGTTCTGTGTTACTATTTGTTTTTTGTTCTTGTATTAATAATCATGCCAAGTCGTCGTTGCTGGATGTGATAATGCAGATAACCAGATATTAGTCTTGCTCAATGCTGGACAAAATTTGTGCAGACGAAAAGGGATAAATGGTCACTGAGTTTTTTCTTCAGAGCAAGCACGTCATGGAAGATTACTTCACAAATCTTGGATGATTCAAAGCAGGTTTAGCGAAATGTTGCTTATCTCATTCATTTCAAATCTTGTATCGCTTCAAGTATATATTACGGGGATAATGGGGGTCTTATTTACGAGTTCTTTAGATGTAGTTTAGCTCATGCATGTGGACGGAAGTCATACACATACAATTTGTTTCTCTTCATTTAAGATTACCAGATACCTTCAGGGTGCATTTCCAGTGGGAAATATGTAGCGCCTCGAGGAAACATCGTAGATTCCTCAACCATGTATCATTTTAATACTTAATAATTATATAAAAAGTTTTGAGTGTATTTGAAAATCTTGAATTTTTGCCATCCTATTTCTCTGATCTAGTGAGAGCTTCCAGAAGCTCTAGCAGCAAAAATATTTTAAAGTTTTAAAATCTGTTTGCTTACTTGTAGCATTTTGGAAGAATTGTATTACAAAATCATGGTGGGGAATTGGGCAATTCTAAAACCGGAGCTTGACTGCCTTTTTCGTGTATCTAGTCAGATTATGTTTTTGCCGTTTCATTGAAAGCATTATAACTTTTGTAATATAATTCCTGAGAAATGCCATAAAGCAAACATTTTACAACCTTAAAATAGTTTTGCTTCTGGAAGCTACGTGTACAATGTATATCATTAGATTGGAGAAACGGGATGGTGGAAAATTTGCAATTTTCTTCAAATAACTCAAAACTGTTTGCATATTCTTGTTGCCAATGTTATTAGCTTTAAAATGAGATATGGTTGAGTTATCTACGATGTTGCCTCAAGGTGCTCCATATTTTACAATAGAAATGCACCCTGAAGGTATCCAGTAACCATAATAAAACTCGGCAAAGGCTAAAGTGAACAATCTGCACCGAAAAAAAAATTTCACTTTAGCCCTCCGCAAAGTATAAGTACTTATCAATTAAAATTTCTCCTTGGAAAGTCCTTGAATTTTGTTTGGCTATTAAAAAGCTGTACAAACCATGTAATATGTTAAAAAGTAGCATGTTTTTGTGATTTCAGTGCAGTGGCAGCACCCACAGAAGAACTTCCGATTGTCAATACTATAGCAACAGCAATGGTGAGTTACTGTTGCTGTTCCTGTGCAACTAATCTACATGTATAACAGGGCCGCTTGGACAATGAGAACAAATATTATTGACATTGCAGAATGGAAACAAAGCATTCCAACTTTAAAATCCTAACATATTCATGCAACGTTCTTCATGTGATTGGTTCTCGTTGTCTAAGTGGCCCCGGTTACATTAGTCACACAGTAATGATGCAGTACGAAACAGTAAAGAAATCTTCTGTACATGTGTACATGTAATAGTTATTCTTTTTTATTTTTCTATGTTGATGTTTATTAAGCAATAGACACATTTCAATATGTTTACTGGTGAAATAAAGCATGCAGGATGTTGGGAGAACACAAGAAATGCTTGAAAATCACAAACCTTCAAACAAGTATTGCAGATGCAAAGGAAGAGGCATTGATTCAAATTCCTCTTCTCATGCCAAACTAAATGCATGAATTACACCATCTTGAAATTTAGTTTTCACACTGAAGTTAAAATCTAGACCCAGATTCCCTGATCGCTACAATAATTGGTTCAACTGATTGAGTTCACTGTCTGAAGCAAACAGTCACTCTAAGGTTGATCTTAAAGGTACATGTACATCTATAATTTTGGTGCATGAAAAGTCTGAAATGGGCTTTAGACTCTCCAGACTCTTTATGTTATCCACATAAAATTCATGCATGCCATTCAGTTTTGCGTGTACATGTACATGTATGTGCGTACATGCAAATACAGATACACCGAGATGGCTACATTATCAAATTAATGCCCCTGTCTGGGTAATTAAATTCAGTTAATGGAGCCATAGCCCCTGTAGCCCTCATAGCCCTCATGTTTGTATGTCAGCCCTGGCATCAGGTGTTTACCTGCTCCAAAGTCCAATTTCTAAGGATGCATATGTATAATTGGGTGTTTTCGTATCTAGTAACTCGATAGAGCATTCATGTCACCATTTCGTTCTTGTGAAGTCTACTATCAGTATAATACAGACTGTAGCATTGGTCAGCAAAGTCACACGACAGGAACTTGTCTGGGTACATCAAGTCTCTCTCATACCTTTGTGAGTTGGCCAAAAGCAGTTCACATTGTTAACAAATTGTGGAGGAAAAAAGTGTTTTGATAGAAGTAGAGAGGTTATCCCTATTAACCCAAACAAAAACTGCTTCCTAAGATGTAGTAAAAGTACATTCATAGACATAATGGTGACAAAATAGTAATTCCAAATATGTCATTGCAATTAAAGCAACAATAATCAAGTACTCTGTGCCTGTCTGTCTTTATATTTCCAAATTATTTCCACATTAAAATGTTCAGCTATAGAATAGAACAAATCCATTTTATATAAATGCAAAAGAAAGGTGTTGTGTCAGTTTAAACATAATGATGCAATAGGTTCAGAAATTTTGCTAGCTTTTTCTATGAGCCTGTTGTTTTTAGTACACAGCCACATAAAAAAAAAACAGCCCCAGTTTTTTTCCCAGTACAGTTCAGATTTTTATCATTAGAAACAGATATATGTTGGTGTAGTGGAGTCTATGGATTTTTAATAAGAATTATTTATAATAAAAAACATTTTTTTTAAAGCTATGAATTCATCTAAAGTCTTCAACTGAAAGAGAACATTAAAAAAATTGTTGAAGGAGAGAAAGCACAGCAAAACAAACCTGGAAGCATGCAAGACACCAACATAAACTTGACTCAAATGAGGCACCAAGAACTGAACCTCTTATCAATGAGGTTTCGTCAATGAAGAAACCCATTGTTATCTTTGTAAATACAGTACATTAATTGTAAGTGGAAGAATAAAGCTAAATAAGGTCATGTGGTTTATCATGATTAATAAACAGAACATCCATTCATTCTTTAAAGTGTATAATTTTATAAGGTCAAATATTTTTATCATTATTATTGATTCTACATAAAGCGAATAGTTGAATAGTAAAATATTTCTTGATTTGAGTGTTGCATCTGAGTTACAGAGGTTTCTATTTCCAATACGCTAATTATGTGACGTAAATTTGACATGAATTCGGGAATTTACTTTCATTTCTTTTTCCTTGTGAATGAAACCGTTTACTGATTTTGACAAAAAATTGGTAGAATCACTGATATAACCTTCAAATATAACATAGACGTTTACAAAAGGTCATTTATCTCTACCAGTATGTTTTTGTATAATAAATGAAGACCGAATTTACGTCACCGGCTTGAATATATTATAAATACAAACCTCTATAACTCATGGATGCAACACTCAAATCGAGAAATATTCTACTATTCAACTATTCACTTGATGTACAATCGATATTAATGATAAAAATATTTGACCTTATATACACTTTAAGTACCTGTAATGTACATCTATGGTTGTACTGTAGTCTAACATGTTGTCAATACTGCACTTACATGTAAACCCTTCCAGCCAAAATTGTATCACAATCCTAATTCCCCTTTATACTAAACTTTATACATTTCTTGGTGTCACATCAAAACATTTTCCCAAGGTGATCAACTCATGATGTGCCTATTTCACTTTGTTCTGATTTATTAAAGAGGAGTTAGATATTGATCACCATTGTGCGTTAAGGGTGCCATGAAATGATCATCAACGAAGTCCCAACATATTCCGCATGTTTATATAAGAGAACAAAGACATGGAAAGCGTAGTACATGTATATTGCTTATAAACCATGTTTGGCATAGTAGGTGAACCAATCAAATAATTATTCTTATTATCCTTTGTGTATTCTTTTGATAGAAAAAGCAAAATTAGCCATAAATATTTTTGATATTACAACTTTTAAAAGCAGATTTTGGATAAAGTGTCTGCAGCATATGACTTGTTGTTAGATTTTAAACAACCAAGCATCCCAGTATTCTCTTTCCAGCCTAAGAAATAATAATAATTATTATTTAAAGTTGCTTTGTCATGGTACTGTGCGTGTATTGAGTAATCACCCAGTTGGTGGCTGTTAATTGGATACAAACAGTTAAACTTCCCTCCCTCAATGCTTGATTGAAAGGATTTTCAATATTTTCCCTGGAGACTGTTTATATACACTGTTTGTTAGTCATTTTTGCATATTTGCTTTGATTTTAAGCATCTCACATGGCTAAGAGGACGGTGGAAATAGCTGTTTCCAGCCCGGAACGCGAATGTAAAGTCTATTACCATGACAGTTAGCCCCTTTAACATGTACCTTTCAAGATAAGCTTTGTCAAGAACTACCTCTAAGTATTTAAACTCTATAACTGGTCCTAGTTGGTGATTACCAATAACAATCCAGAAATCATAGACTTGTGACAACTTAACATGAATTCCAAATACAAACTGTAGAACAGCTTCTGGTTTTTTTTTCTTGTGTAGACACAGACAGTTTCTCAGCACCCAATCTTGTATCAGGGGCAAGCTCATTGTTTAAGGTCTTCTTGGTCACTGGTATCGTCTGCATATGTGAGAATTTTGGAAATTACCACAAAATCTTGCCAAATGCATTTGTATTTTTCATACGACACTGGTTCTTGATGTATCGAATCTTCATGCTTCATGAAACATCCATTTTGCTTTTGTCTGTGCAAAAGGTTGCTCAAGAAGAGACAGGATTTTGGCCCTTGAACAGAGACAGATGTTTCCTCTGGTTACACTTGATTGTACAACTGGTTTATATGATTGTACATGTATGCCAATGGCAGCTTACCCATGTGGGAGGGTTTCAGTTTAGAGAATGAATGGGCCTTGCCAACTTTGATAACCACTTTATTCCAAGCTACAAAGCCAAATAAAGCATGAAAACAAATTGCTCTCTTTATTGAGTTCTTTATTGTTTGCTTTTTTATTGGTGAACATTAGCACCTCAGATTGCTTTTTTCAGTGATTTATCAAAACCAAAAAATATCCATGAGTCGCCCTAGGGGTACCTTTGATTCAGATAGTTTTGACATTTTGTTGTCTTCATTTATTTAAGAAATAGATACATGTATAGTCATTTTTGAGCTCAGGCAACTAATAAGTTTTTTTATTTCACAAATACTTCCATAAAACCAAAAACATTGCATGCTTGCTCAAGAAATGTGATTTTCCATGGAGATGGGAATCATTTGTAACTACTCTAAAATATGGTCTCATAATTTATTTGGTATTCTTGTGTGTTGGCAGAATTATATACATGTAATAACAGCTACATGTAGGGCTCGACATACTGGTTGCCAATGCGACTAAGATTTTTGCCCTGGTGACCAAACTTTCAAAACTGGTCGCAAGCTGGTGACATACCCTTTTAACCCTTATTCATTGGTATTTTTGATTGAAAAAAAAACTGTCTAGACCAACTCCATAACCAGTTTCCTATAAAAGAATCATTCCAAACGAAGTCCCAATCGGTTTGTAATTGATCACCATGTTCGGCTTGGCACCATTTTGTTTTTGTGGTTTCTCTTCAAAAAGTAGCTTGGACACAACATTGATTCAGCTTTTTTTTTTAGAAGAAGCTACCAAAGGTATCCCAATTTTTTTCCATTATTTTTGGTGACCAAAAATTATGATTTGGCAACCACATGTTATTTATATTTAGTCGCCAGCTGGCACCTTGAGAAAGAAGTTAATGTGAAGCCCTGATCAAGGAGAGTCCAGATGGTGCAGTGGTAAGGCTTCACCTCTCGCCTCTGGCCTGTGTTTGATTCCTGATTGCTGTGCCATATATATATTTATAAGTTATACCATGGCATGAGGGGTATTAGTGATTTAAATTGCCCCAAGAGCTGAGGGAAGATTTGTAAAAGTCCCGAGGCCGCTTCGGCCGAGGGACTTTTACAAATCTTCCCGCGGCTCTCGGGGCAATTTAAATCACTAATACCCCGAAATGCCATGGTATAAGTTTGTTATACCATGATCGCCGAGGAACGGAACAAATCTCTGAGAAGTTTAGTTTTCTCTGCCGAAACTAAAGATGTCGCAGTCAAGTTGATTTTGAAAACGTTTTGTTTAATGCTTGACTGAGCGCCATTGATTAAACGACCCTGGCTTCCCCTGGGGAAAAGAGTGTTGTTTTTGAGAAGAATAACACTAAAATACAATGTAATTATGCGGTTGACTAAATATTCAAAGAGCATGAATGGATTTTAATTACGTCACGTTTATGGTTTTAAGTATCCCACATGGAAGAAGCGGGTTTGAGAAATTAAGAGAAGAATATGCAGATTAAAATAGGTCATCCCACATGTATTACATTGAAGGTTATGATGAAGACAGGTCAGTTTGGATTCAGTATTTTTCATCCGGGAGCGTAGGGCTAGTCGTGCCAGAGGGGAGCAGGAGTTGATGCTTTTGACCTTCTCACTTCCAGCCTGCATTCTCTTCTAATTTTCCCTCATTACGCATGCAGGGGGAAATTTCGAAACAATGCATATTTCTAAATATCCCTGCCATCAGGGAAAATTAGTGCTTTAAATGTGCCTCGGAGAACAAAAGAATCCGAGGCTACCATGGTATAAATATATATACCATGGGTCGTTTAATCAATGGCGCTCAGTCAAGCATTAAACAAATATATATACCTGACGAGTGAGTCATACGACTCACAAAACAGGCTTGTTGAGATGTACACGTAGTTGAGTTTTTTTATCCTACCCTTATATATATATATGAGCAGTGAGTTTGTTGGTACCTTGCCCTTGCCCTGAGGGTTTTTCTCTCAGTTCTCCAGTTTTCCTCCTCAAAAACCATCCTAAATTCCAATTTGACCCAGGAATTGTTTGAATGCTTTTAAGTAATAGATAAAGAATGAGCGACCGATCTTTATCCGATTTGCAAACTCGAGCTGAAAGCGAGAGTTTGTAAATCGGATAAAGATTGGACACAAATTCTTTATCTTACTTATCAAATGTCTAGATGTAGAGTCATGTTTTCAGTTATTTTGGCGATACGACTTATTTTGGCCGAGAAAATCGAAGCCAAAGTTTATGTAAATCAGGATGAAATCTGTATCAGATTTAAAGACCACTTATCGGTTGGTGATTTCCTTTGTTTTTGCTTCATGAATTATTAATGAGTTTGATAATAATAATTACAAGCCACTGGCTTTGCAGACCTGACAATGGCTCCCTGTATCTTGACGTAAATTAAATTATTTATTTTATGGAATGTTTTAATATTTGAGAATTTTAAATATTGAGACTTTGTTTAGTATAGATTAGCTTCAATCTAATTGATATACATCTACATGTATATTATACTCTTAATTTATGATTGGATAAAATCTTCACCATACATTATTTGTTGCTTCTTTACAGGATCAGATAACACAAATCAAATCAGCATTATTAACTGTAGTTCATGAAGAAGTCCAGACATTGAAGGATACTATAGCCAAACTCAAAGAAGAGAACCAAGAACTGAAATTAGAGAATGAGAGATTAAAACTAAAAGTTGACAACAAGACCACATGACCCCATCATACTGATTGTAATAGTGTTAGAGCAGTGCTGAAAAGGATGAAGTATTTCCTTGATTTCTCACAGTTGTTAAGCTTGGAAAAGTATACTTGGGGATCAAAGGACTTGGAATAGTGATGATGTGTTGTGCGTGTGATTGGCAAGCTGATGCTGCGACTTTGGATGGGGTATTTTACTTTCATGGACTAAATCTCTATAGTAGTAGAGATTTGGAATACCTACATAGAATACTGGAAGATCTTGGAATACAAGGAAGAAACCAAGAGATGTTTTATTTCCATTTGGAAAGTGAAATTGTAAAGCTATTAATTACAACAAAAGAAGTTCATCTAGAAAACTTACACGTTATCTGTGAAGAGATGGATTCTTGGCAACTAACAGAATAAAGATTTACAAAATAGACGTACCAAGACGTTTCTTCCAATAGTATTTCGTAGTTGCTGATTGCAGAGAAATTGTGAATCATATGATCAGATCAGAGGCAGTTGTCAGCAATGGTATGACTATTGTAGAGACAATAAACATTCAAGGGAGGGAGGGAGGGGTATTCATTACGTGGGTTGGGAATATGAGAAATCAAGTGCAATTTAGCTCATTTTAAAAATACAGACTTGTCTATTACTTATTGTTCACTTTAGGCTCTTTTCTTTTCATTACAAGTTCACATTAAATAGTATGAGCCAAGTGTTGTTGTAGTAGACTGGAGCTATTAATAAACAACTTAATTGATTCATAAACAGGTTGTGATTGAAATGTGTCTGCCCATTATAAATATTTCCTTGTGTACTGTGAAATACATTGAAGTCATGTAGGTTATTGGCTCTTGACCAGAAATAGGCAAAATGGCAAATATTAATTCTACGAAGAGTATAGTTGAATGCTATCATGTTAAAAAGTATGCCAAGATTAACAGTACTCTGAATTTTAGGGCTGATAGCATAAAATGGTACTAAGTTATTGAGAGTATTGAGATATATAATTTTATATGGGTTTGAGCCAGTTATGCTTTTTTTTTGGGGGGGGGGGGGACTCTTGTACTGAAGTGACAGGGGTGCTTGGCCATGAAATTGACCCCTAAAAGGTATGCATAAATTAACGGAATCAAGAGTCTTGATGATTTTGACCCGTAAAAGGTATGTTTCTTCAATATCCACTTGAAATCACACCGGATTGATAGCAAACACATGCACCAAATTTCTTCAGTATCCACTTGAGAGCATATCGGGTTGACATCTAACTGCATCAAACACTTTTTCCAATTAAGATTTGCAAAGCATCGTCATTCAAGATATGGTCGTTACTGTAAACTCGTTTTCTGTCATCATTCTGATTTATGACACCCTAAATGGTACGAAGTTGGGTTGCTTAATAATTATTAGTGTCTATCGATACACACCCTAAATGGTACTGCCGCAACGGAAACTAGAAATTTAACCCCTAAATGGTATGGCCGAGCACCCCTCTCACATCTGTATGGGAGTGCCCCCCCTCCAGTTACGGCTATAAACTAGCCTTGTTTTTGTGATTTTCCCTATATTTAAAGGAGCAGTGTCACGATTCTGATTGGTTGTTATAGACAATGGCAAAATCACGCTATGTCACGCGCCGCTGCAAATTTCCCTTTCGATTGAAATAAATAAAATGCTGCTTTATGAAAATATAACATCAAACCTAACCATATAATACTGAAGTATAGTTTTAAAGCAATTTCGGCTCGATATATCATGCAAATACGCCGATGCAAGCGGATTACTCACGGACTTCTACTTCTCTCACATCTTTTGATTTCTTGTCCGCCTGACACATTTTCAAAACTTTGGGCATGAATACTAATCGTGACACTGCTCCTTTAAGTGTCTAGCTTTGCAGTAATGAAAAACCAAATTCCAAAACTGTACAGTATTACTTTAATATTAAACACTATGGCATATGCTTTAATACAGGTGGCATTCAAAAGTTTTTTACATATGCAATTAATTAGTACCACATTGGAATAAGGTCTCAGACTAGCTTATTATTAAGGATGTTTATTTTGTTGGAGAGGGGGGTTTGAAATATGTCCCTGCTGCTGAAAAAAAGGTCCGACTGCAATAAGATGTTTACATTAATTTGGATCTTGTCCCACTGAATTTCTCAGTAATACTTAAAATCACAGTTTCGTTTATTAAGGAATCAAATTATCAATGATGTCATTTTAGGGCGCGTTCGATTGACCGTATTCTGGAATAAGAATAGATGGAATATTTTCTCTGCAAATCACTGGTTCAGGCACATTTTGCGCTATAAGCTACTAACGTTTGCTGAAATGTAATATTCAGGATACATTATTTTAGTGTAAATTTTAGTATAATTATAAGCGATTTTGAAGTGCTAATTCTGTGCATTCTTATTCAAGAATGCAGTCAATCTAATGCACCCTACATGTAAGTAAAAAGTCAATTCTAGTTCATTTTGCTCTGTTTGTATGTTGGCTCAACTTATTTTAAAAATGTTTCAATAAGATTGGAAGGATCAAATGTTTGATGTCAGAAAAACAACTGAAAAAGAACAGTCAATGTTATGACTTGATCATTTGCATAATTTGATGTAAATGACTTCATTTTGAGGATTTGTAATGCATTGTTAAAGCATTATGACCACAAATCGCCCAGAAATGGTTGTACAAGATTTAAGACACTACTACCAATCCACTATTTCTGGCTAGGGCTGATGTAAAGCACTTTAAGGAAAAGAAAGGGTCTGTGATACTAAATAAAATTAGCCAACAAACTCTGTATTTATATCCTTATGAAATCCTATGTTACTAGAATATTTTATACACTGGTGCATTCAACATTACTTGCTAGATTATTACAATTTTTTTATGGTCATACCAGTACATGCAACATAAACATTTAAGTTTCAAAATATTTCTTCTAGCTTTTCATTCCTGTTTAAATTGATAACTTTCATGTACTAAAGCTGTGGCTTTTCAAGCAATTTTTTTACTTTGTTTATATAGGTGATTGACTCTGAAAACTGTCCCACTTAAGGTACTTACGTGCCTTAGCCCTAGCCAGAAATATTTTATTTGGGTAAAGTAAAGTGTTAAATATTGTTCAATCATTTTTGGGCAATTTATGGTAATGTCTATTGCTATAAAAATAATTACAAATCCTTGAAATGACATCATTCAAGTATGTGTTATGGTAATGAGTTGAAAATGAATCTAGTTATAACATTGAATGAATTTCTTCATTTATACAGTTGTTTTTCAGGTGTCTGCCATTTGATAATTACAATCTTAGAGAATATTTTAATAAGTGGAGCAGACAAAAACAGCAAAAGGAACTACAATTGTCATCCCTTAAATTACATCATTGAAATTTGATTCCTTAATAAACGAAATTGGTAGACATTCTTATTTTTCCTATGTCAGTCATTTTGTTTTTCAGTTTGACTTTTAAATCAAAGATAACTACATGGCTAGGTCTTATCACGGTGGGCACAAACGACCATAAAAACGGCATGAGTTCTATATTTTAAAACGTTTTCAACGCAGACAATTGAATTTTGGTAGGTTGGTGTAGAATCGTAAAAGGAATATATGTTAGTACTATTATGACGTCACAATGACGTCATTTGCCCATTTGTAATACGTTTCTTATAACTGTTCATTACCTCTAAAAACGGAATGTCTTATATTGTTAAAATCTCCTCATGATGAGAATGAAGGGAACGAAAAACCCGATCTCGATTGGTTAAGGAAATCAAAAGTTATGAAAGTTTGAATTTTGCTAATTTTCCCGCCAAAATATGGTGGGAAATAAACAACACAAAAGCATTTATGAAAATATCGCTTTATTCATCTTTCAGAGTTTTAAATACTGTTGCATGACATTTTGTCCAGCCATAAAATACGTTGGTGGCTAAAATCGTATGTTTTTAGAATTGATTTTTTTTGTCCATAACCGGCTTAAAATAAGTCCTATTTTCGACAACGTCATTATGACGTCATATTATTTTATACATGCCATTAGAAAAAAGCCTTTGAGTGATTTTAGAGTTTTAATGATGAAATGTAGTAGTCTGGCAAACAAAAGTCACATTGTTTTCTTTTCTTGATTTTTTAACAATAGGCAGCCTTATTTAGGTATGACTCCTGACGTCACTAAATGTGACTTCATAGCAACAGTCATTCGTCTATAACTTTGGCTGTAATCGTCGTAGAATGTTCAAATTTTCACCAAATGAATGTGTGTAATGAAGGCCTTTTGATGGAGTAGTCTGTAACGTTTATTAAAGGGGGAATTTCACCAAAAAAGGAGGCATCTCTTATGACGTCACAATGACGTCATCATACAAACATAAAACAACTAAAATATGTAGTTTCATTTTGTTACCAACATTAATTCAAATTTAAACTAAGTAAAGAAATGGTGCTAATTTCAATTATTTGGTCACGTTTATTGATGCCGTTTGTGACGTTCTTTGTGCCCGCCGTGTATAGGCACTTTAAGAAACCTTGATGGTATCCCCTAAGTCAAATGACTTAACTGGGTTGACCTTATTCATAAAGGCAAAGTGAGGGCAGTTGTCGCAGCTTGTCATGAAAGAGAAAATAAACAGTCTATGGTGGAAACTGTCTCCTTATGACACACAGAACACACCAGTGCAGTACAACAGAAACTTATAGTCAAACCAGCTGGTCAAGCATATTCCTCCCTGGAGCCAGAAATGAAGTTCATTATTTGATCTCATTCTTCATTTCAAATTTCCTTTGTTGAAATGAAACTTGCAAAATCAATACGAGCCTAAATTCAAATTTAAGTCTCCTTTGCAGCCGTTCTTGGGGCTAGCATTTGCGTAACAACAATTAAAAAAACAGCAGTGAAGGAGACTAAAATTTGAGTACGCTATGGAATGAGATGTACAAGCCTTTTGTACATATTTAAATGCAATCAAAATTCAATTGGGGCTCAATTTGAATTTTGCAAGTTTTGTTTTAACAAAAGAAGTTTGAAATGAATTTTATTTCTTGCTCAACTGACTAATGCTTGAAATTTTGTCTAGTAAACTGACCAAATTAATAAGGACTAATAATATTTATACTGGTAGTTATTAATTAATGTTAATTAGCATTAATAACAATAGAATCTGTTCTGGTACAAACAACCCTAAATACAATAGCCTGAGAAGACGGGCAGTGTCTTCCCTCTAAAATTGACTAATGTAACCAGGGCCACTTGAACAATGAGAACCAATCACATGTCAGAACAGAAACAAAGCATTCCAACTTATGGATATTTGAGCCAATCAGTGTCTAGTAATAAGACTGCAATATCATTTCAACTCGAGCTTAGATTCCGGTAAAAGGAAAATTTGGTGGATTAAGTCTTTTAAAGACTCGGGATGGACCATAATACTTTGCATGCCTGGTTTTGTTTAGATTTCATGAAGCTGAGGCTTATATTGTTTTTGAATGAAATAAATTAATTGTGCATTTTTCGACTCATAAAAGATTGCAGTCAGCATCAAAGTGTACAAAGTACAATGGTCCTGTCTGTGTCTTTAAATGAAGAAAATTACTTCTGGATATGCTTAGTATAGATAGGATAAAAAAAAGTTTCCTGGTTTTTAGATGTTTTTTTAAGTTCTCATATAAAATGGTCCCCAGTTACAATAGTCACACTGTAAGTAGGTGAAGGTGTCACACATTTATCACCAAACTGTTATAGTAACAACATCTGTCTTAATATACGATTACCAAGTTAAGTTCAATTTATTTTGTAACATACTTTTGGAGATGTCAACAGATAACATTCAATTACGATACGTACAGTTTTATGAATTAAGTCTTTTATATGAAAGTAATTAAAAGTATAAGTCCCTTTAAGTATATCTTAGATCATTTTTTCTTTCTTAATAATGCATACCAATTGAATGTTATTTTCATGAGAATAAAATGACATCATTTTGTGGTTATGGTTGGAATTATGTTAACAGACTTCTTCCAGCATGGGCATTAGTTGAAATGAAAGGCTGTGTCCAAAAAGGGCATAAAGTGTCCCCTACATGTATATTCTCCTTCAAATTCTTTATTTTCTAAGGGAGAATTTAGAATGTGATCAAGAGTCACATGCCCTTTTTGCACACAGCCCTTCAAATGTATAATAAAGGTGTACAAATCTGATGAATTACAAGAAGAACAATTTAGTCTGATGTTCTGTTATACTGCAGGTTCCGAGTACTAATAGATGATTGTCTGAAATATATGTTTATATTTGTCCCAAATTATAAGTTGTATCCTGTCCATCCTGTGATGGAGCTATCACTATATTTCTCTACTGTTCTTTCTACCCTGCGGCTCTTTATCAAGGTCGCCTCTTTCTCAAGTGCGTCTGTTCTCTCTATAAAACCTCTGGAAGTCATGTTAATTCTATTCGTGGTCAATTTGTGTGCCTCTTTGTAACTTTAACTGCTGTTCTTGACGAGTCCATTATGCCGTCCGTATTGGTATTCTGTTGGATTAAAGATTATTAACTGAAATGCCTGTTGGTTATCTCTAATTAAAAGCTTTACCCTTATTCCCAAAACATCAGTCTGCTCATTATATTACAGAACTATAAAGGCAACTGTTGGAAGCCTTTAATTTGTCGAACCAAAACCTCGGCCGTGTGAGAGGATTCTTGCTAATTTTCCCGCCAAAATATGGTGGGAAATAAACAACACAAAAGCATTTATGAAAATATCGCTTTATTCATCTTTCAGAGTTTTAAATACTGTTGCATGACATTTTGTCCAGCCATAAAATACGTTGGTGGCTAAAATCGTATGTTTTTAGAATTGATTTTTTTTGTCCATAACCGGCTTAAAATAAGTCCTATTTTCGACAACGTCATTATGACGTCATATTATTTTATACATGCCATTAGAAAAAAGCCTTTGAGTGATTTTAGAGTTTTAATGATGAAATGTAGTAGCTAGTCTGGCAAACAAAAGTCACATTGTTTTCTTTTCTTGATTTTTTAACAATAGGCAGCCTTATTTAGGTATGACTCCTGACGTCACTAAATGTGACGTCATAGCAACAGTCATTCGTCTATAACTTTGGCTGTAATCGTCGTAGAATGTTCAAATTTTCACCAAATGAATGTGTGTAATGAAGGCCTTTTGATGGAGTAGTCTGTAACGTTTATTAAAGGGGGAATTTCACCAAAAAAGGAGGCATCTCTTATGACGTCACAATGACGTCATCATACAAACATAAAACAACTAAAATATGTAGTTTCATTTTGTTACCAACATTAATTCAAATTTAAACTAAGTAAAGAAATGGTGCTAATTTCAATTATTTGGTCATGTTTATTGATGCCGTTTTTGACGTTCTTTGTGCCCGCCGTGTATAGGCACTTTAAGAAACCTTGATGGTATCCCCTAAGTCAAATGACTTAACTGGGTTGACCTTATTCATAAAGGCATAAAGTGAGGGCAGTTGTCGCAGCTTGTCATGAAAGAGAAAATAAACAGTCGATGGTGGAAACTGTCTCCTTATGACACACAGAACACACCAGTGCAGTACAACAGAAACTTATAGTCAAACCAGCTGGTCAAGCATATTCCTCCCTAGAGCCAGAAATGAAGTTCATTATTTGATCTCATTCTTCATTTCAAATTTCCTTTGTTGAAATGAAACTTGCAAAATCAATACGAGCCTAAATTCAAATTTAAGTCTCCTTTGCAGCCGTTCTTGGGGCTAGCATTTGCGTAACAACAATTAAAAAAACAGCAGTGAAGGAGACTAAAATTTGAGTACGCTATGGAATGAGATGTACAAGCCTTTTGTACATATTTAAATGCAATCAAAATTCAATTGGGGCTCAATTTGAATTTTGCAAGTTTTGTTTTAACAAAAGAAGTTTGAAATGAATTTTATTTCTTGCTCAACTGACTAATGCTTGAAATTTTGTCTAGTAAACTGACCAAATTAATAAGGACTAATAATATTTATACTGGTAGTTATTAATTAATGTTAATTAGCATTAATAACAATAGAATCAGTTCTGGTACAAACAACCCTAAATACAATAGCCTGAGAAGACAGGCAGTGTCTTCCCTCTAAAATTGACTAATGTAACCAGGGCCACTTGAACAATGAGAACCAATCACATGTCAGAACAGAAACAAAGCATTCCAACTTATGGATATTTGAGCCAATCAGTGTCTAGTAATAAGACTGGAATATCATTTCAACTTGCTCGAGCTTAGATTCCGATAAAAGGAAAATTTGGTGGATTAAGTCTTTAAAGACCCAGGATGGACCATAATGCTTTGCATGCCTGGTTTTGTTTAGATTTCATGAAGCTGAGGCTTATATTGTTTTTGAATGAAATAAATTAATTGTGCATTTTTCGACTCATAAAAGATTGCAGTCAGCATCAAAGTGTACAAAGTATAATGGTCCTGTCTGTGTCTTTAAATGAAGAAAATTACTTCTGGATATGCTTAGTATAGATAGGATAAAAAAAAGTTTCCTGGTTTTTAGATGTTTTTTTAAGTTCTCATATAAAATGGTCCCCAGTTACAATAGTCACACTGTAAGTAGGTGAAGGTGTCGCACATTTATCACCAAACTGTTATAGTAACAAAATCACTGTCTTAATATACGATTACCAAGTTAAGTTCAATTTATTTTGTAACATACTTTTGGAGATGTCAACAGATAACATTCAATTACGATACGTACAGTTTTATGAATTAAGTCTTTTATATGAAAGTAATTAAAAGTATAAGTCCCTTTAAGTATATCTTAGATCATTTTTTCTTTCTTAATAATGCATACCAATTGAATGTTATTTTCATGAGAATAAAATGACATCATTTTGTGGTTATGGTTGGAATTATGTTAACAGACTTCTTCCAGCATGGGCATTAGTTGAAATGAAAGGCTGTGTCCAAAAAGGGCATAAAGTGTCACCTACATGTATATTCTCCTTCAAATTCTTTATTTTCTAAGGGAGAATTTAGAATGTGATCAAGAGTCACATGCCCTTTTTGCACACAGCCCTTCAAATGTATAATAAAGGTGTACAAATCTGATGAATTACAAGAAGAAAGTAAAGCAGAGGTTTTCATTATTTCGATCTGTCTGGGTCTTAGTCACTGTCTATCACTGTCTATCGGCCTTATAAATTTAAATATATTTAAATATCAATGTTTTCTATTATATTATATAAAGTACTTTAAGTAATGATCTGGCTAACAACGATAGAAGAATCCATTGTTCTGCAGCAATGAGCCTCCCTCGCATATGATTTTGCTTGAATATATTAGTATAGTATCTTATTAATAAGTGCTTTAGGAGATGTCTACAATCCAAATTACATCTCAAAAAAAAATTTTGCTATAAATTGCCTCTTTTTTTCTGTTAAAACTCAGAGAATCCACCATCCAGCCAATCCGAAATGGAGAAAACAAAAGATCTTTGAATCGCAAATTTGAGAACTTTCCCCACATACAATATTCTTCAAAATTAAACCACAGCTTGATCAAAAATAAATGCAAATCTCAAATTATTGAATTAAAATGCATTATTTTGATGGGTTTCTATTGAATTTATAAGTATCAACCAATGAAATTACGAGAGAGAATAATAGAAAATTAATTAACACTTTTTAACATTCCTTGCCATGGAGCACTACATTGCTTATCTGGGTACATACTACATGGTAGTGTTTCGTTCCATATAGTCTACCTGCATAATACTGTAAAACAGTAGAGAAAATGATTACGCAGGGAGACTATGGAACGAAACACTACCATAAAGTATATACCCTTATATTGGGGACCATTACTTAACAGATGACTCCAAACATGCACAACACCATGACAAACCTGAGGGAAATTCATATCACGTCGCATCATTGTCTGTACTCTTATTGATCATGACCATGAGCTAATCAGAAAGCGAGAAATCTGGGTTTTGTCAGGGTCTGAAATTAACTTTTTCAACCAATGAAATTATGAGAAAGAACAATAGAAAATTAACACCTTTTACATTCCTTTGCTGTGCATGCTATCGTTCTTAAGCATTTTATATTGTTATTGAATCTTTGTTAGAGCGGATTTCAATTGAGTGTCGGAAGTGTTTTGGTTTTGCATTTACTAAGCTCTCCTATTGGCTGAGAAAGTAAACCAACCAATCGGAATCCAAAGTAAAACCAAACGCAAAATGGTTTTGCTTTGGTTTGTCATTGGTTCACAGGGAAGCCATTTAGGAGTTACTTGTGATTACTCGCTCCTGTGATTGGCTGGCTGTGGGTAATTTGCATTTGGTTTTACTACGCTCAACTGAAAACCGCTCTAGTATATATGTTTATGTTTTAAGTAATATATTGTTATGCACATTATTTTGATAATTTTTTATGAAATTTGTGCAAAATTAATTAATTATTCTATGGAAGTAGTCATAGAAGACAGCCACTTTGTGTCGCAGTTCAATTTGGGGGATTGAAGTGGGCAGCTGTTTGCTCATGCTACTACGAAAGGGACATAATTAAAATCATGAATGATTTTATTCCAAATCGAGAATTGATCATGATTGTAGAAAAATAATAATACTTGACATATTAGCGATTGCTGTTCTGCCCTGATTCACACACCGAGGCATAACAACATTTTAGTGAAATTCTCTTCCAACTTAATTACATACAATGGCTACATACATGTACTGGTATACACTTATTTCAAAAAGGTTGTCACAGATGAGCGACAAGCGACAAAGGATTGTCAATGATTTTAACTGGTGGCAGCTGAATGGAATACGGTGCAATTCGAAAATCATTCCAGGGTCCGAAATTAACTTTTTTACGTAGGCGCCAACTGGCAACTAGCCAAAATTGTTTAGTTGCCAAAAGACCAATTGTGGTCGCCAAATTTCAAGCGACACGTGACAAAGAACATTTGCTGGCATGTTTTATTGGCTAAATTTACTTAGAACATCGTGCGACTTCAGGACATTGTGAAAACATTGTGCAGACTTTAGGTAAGTCACCCAATTGCAAGTTGTCTCTCTAGATTTATTGATCTATTGTGCCCAGTTTATAACCAGACATCAAGTTAAGAATTTTTAAGTGGAAAAAAATATTTTTACTAAATGTTTATACATTTTTTTATATATTTTTCTTGCCTTTTAGAGTCTCCTTGTTTATTTTACTGGAGTTTTTGCTGTTATCCGCTGTGCCACATAGATGAGTGGGTTTACATTCAGTGACCCTGCATTTTGTTTTAAAATGTGAAACTTTTCTCACAATTACCTATTTAAGAAGCGACAATAATAACTGCAAATTTCACTTGAAACTACTGCTAGAATAGAGGGCTTCATTTTAACACTTCCCAAATGGTAATAGTACTAATTTAACGTAAGATAAAATCAGCTTTCAACGGTACATATCATAGAAATTGGTCCCAATACTATTCGACAAGAAACCACAAGTTTCTAGTTAAATATGTAGAATTGTTTTTTTATTCACATAAAATATTTCTGTATCTGCGTGACTAGGGTACAGACAATACTCACTCCCTACATAAATCTTATTATTTGTGTTATTCTTCCAAAGGCTACGTTTTCTCGCCACAAGCTTTACGATTTTGAAATATTATCCGATTTGAACAAAGCTTACTACAAACTTATTACAAGAAAATATGTAGATTTAACAAACGCAACGACGATCCGATTTCTTGAAAATAAACCAAAAACTGAAGCTTTGGAAGCCTTGGCTTTACGAGTGCCAAAGCACACGATTTATGTGTACTTTTGTGTATAATTTACGGATTTTCTTGAGTAGGATTGTTCGTGAGTGGCGACAGTAGATGGATGAATGTCCCTTTCATGAAATTCGCATCGTGTCCCCTCCGTGTCCCTTTAAAATTCCTTGTCCAATTTCGAGTCCAGTTCAATAAATCCCGTCCTTAATTGCTTGAAATTACGCCATTCGGATACTCTGAATAATCTGGAAGATCGCTGTAAGAGGGAGAATCGATACCTATTAGCATAAGTAAAAAGAAGAGCAATCCGGAATACATGAACAAGGACAAGGTACTCGAGGCGAGGGAAAGATAATAAAGCTTTACAGGACTACATAGTTAAGACTTATCAAACTTACCAGAGCCACAGACGACGAAAACAAAGAGACCAAGTAGAATTGGACCGACGGCGTATTTCTCATCTTGCATTTTCTACAAAACAGAGACAACCGAGTTTAGAAAATTTTGTTTTCGCTTATAAATATAAGTACCATCGACGCCATGTTAACATCGTTCGCTAACTAGTTTCAAAAGGTCCCGTACTATACAACTTACCAATGTTTTAGGGACATTTCCTCTCGTTGCAACATTCTGACTGTGTTTCTCATTGGCAAGGCGCATTCTCTGTTTTGCAGGCATGTTTAGATTGGTAATGATTTTCAAGGAAAACCCCGAGATAAAATACGCTAACCTTCCACAATTCACAACTTTGCGAAGGAAGACCAATGCCTGACGTCATTGCAATTGATTCGCTATTCTGATTGGCTAATCAGTCACCACGTGACAAACAGTTGAATAAACAAAAGCCTTCATTGAAACAACTGACGGCTTTTTCTCGTTCATTTGTCATGTTTTCACAAGCCTAAAGACTTACTGCATCTTCTTGTTGTATTCCTATGAAGTTGATGTGTTTCAAGGTAAAAACAAACAGGAACATTGTAGCTGAAATAGGGATTTTTAGACTGCACTTCCGGTCGCCGAATGCAACGCCACGTTCGCCGATTGGTCAACGCATCAGTCTCGTACCCATTCGCGTGTCTACCGCGGCCAACCGTCAACGCTTCGAGGCCTAATAAATACAATACAATACAATACAATACAATACAATACTTTATTTAACCACGTGTCACCTAGGAGCTTATACAACTCGTTTAAACGTGAACGTGAACAAAAGATAGGCAAATGAAAATACATACAAACTTATAATTTAAAAAAAGTTTAGATACACTTGATGTTTAAGATTATTAAACAGTCTTAAAATATTACGAAGTCTTGAAATATTACAATATTAAAAATGTATATTAAACTATGCATTTATACTCATTATAATAAAATTATATTAGAAATTTCCTGGTAATTATTTATGACGATAACATATGTGATCGTAAAGCGCTTTTAAAAGATATAATTTCTTTGCATTCCCTTATTTTAGTAGGTAGTTTGTTCCACAGAACACTTGCTATATATGAAAACGATTTATGAAGCCATTCCAAATTAAAACGAGGCTGTTCTAGTCTGGTAATAAACTGCTTTAGAAGTCCCAAAATCGCCCCAAAACTACTCACACAACTTCATTAAGTATCAATCTTTTATTTTTGAAGATTTATTTCGTAGGAATCGGAAAAGATAATTCACAAGGAGCAATTATATAAACTCTTCCGAGATCGCTTATTAAACATACCACAGGTAACCCAAAGAGCGGAAAATATATGTCGAGTCTGGGCTGCCTGTGGTGAAATGTACAGAAGTTAATTAGTTAACAAAATTATCGTTTTTTTATTATATTTTATTTTCCTAAACCGAAGTTGATAGGAAAGCTCTAATAACACACAGTGGCTATATATGCTAGAAAAAAAGTAAAAACAAGTACCGCAATAAAAATAGATATATCCACATTTGCAAACACAAGATCGGAGATCATTACTAGTTAATCCCCAAAAATCACCATTTAAAGCAATAATCCCTGATCCAATCCAATCCGATTCGTGGTAGAATCCCGATCAAATCTTTATTTTACAATGTGCCTTTGAACTTTAATACATTTGGACTTCCTCGGGACACCGCGCGTGGGCTCCCTGTGGCAGTGGGAATCATGTGACGTCATCGTATGTTTTCATCGGTTTTCTGTAAAATGACCGAAACAGTTCGCTAAATGGCTCCAAAAATCTTCATATTTGGTCGAATAATCCCCAAATACCTTGAAACTCGTAGTGAAATAACTATTTACATTTTGATGTGGTCTATTCTGTTTTTCTGCATGGGCGATAGGAGGGAGTTTCAGGCAGTTTCTCGATGTTTATAGGCTCTATTTCCATTCGTTGCGCGAGTCCGGTCACGATCCTCCTACGATGTTTAGTGATGCGCTCACTTCAGGTACTAAATAAATCAAAATATCAAGAAACAAACGCCTGAAACTCCCTCCTATCGCTCAGAAAAGCGCATTAGACCACATCAAAGTGTAAATAGTTTATTTTACTACGAGTTTCAAGGTATTTGGGGATCATTCGACCAAATATGAGGATTTTTGGAGCCATTTTAATAGCGAACTGTTTCGGTCATTTTACAGAAAACCAATGAAACATACAATGACGTCACACAATTATCACTGTCAACAACAACAACAATGCATTAATTTACACTGAAATATAACAATATGAGGAAGTATATAAATGTTTCTTAGAATTAATATAATGAGTGTTTGGGAACCAGGCACCCACAGGGAGCCCACGCCGGCGCAGATATCTATAGGCTGCCTTTTTGACTGGGTTGATTAAGCGCCCATATACATGTATACAGCCGTATACAGCGGTTATACCGCATGCCACATTCATTATTGCGATTTATAGCGATCGAGTACGAAGCGACCACTGGCATTTATTGACATTGTGATTCTTAGTGCGCATGCGTGAATTTTGAATTTTGTTTGGGTTGTCTAGAAATCAAAAGATGGGGAGAGATTTGAAACGCGAAAGAAATCCACTTCCATCGGATTTGCCTAAGTTTCATTTGACCTTATACCTATTTACAATAGTAATTTAGTTTCGTATCCTAGGATTTAAGATGGTATTTCGTTCGTCTCTGTACTCATCCTAAAATTACAAAGCCCCAAAGCTATGAAGTCAGAACGTTAGTTTCCCCGTAGTTATTCCGAATACCATACATGTAGATCTTCGAAGCACTTATGTCATGGTCCAGTTGGGAGTTTATACGATTCTAAATACAGTAAATCCTGAACTTCTCAACTGATCGATGCAAATTACAAAACTAACTCTAGATTTCGTGCTAGCGAAAATTCCAAAGGTCGTTCCAGAGCAGTCGAGTTTTGACGTGACGTGATATTAACAGCGTGATTTTCCATTGTCTTTGTCATTATTAGCAATCGGTTCTTATACATAAACTGGAATACAACTTTAGTATCAAAGGGAACCTGTTAGCCTGGCTGAGAGATTATCTCAGTGAAAGAAAACAGTTTCGCTAGACTAATCAGTCTTAGAGCCGACTAAATGCCCCGCTAAATGCCAGCTCCAACTCATGTGACTGGGATAGACTCGATGAAAGGAGAGCTAAGCGCAAAGTAGTGATTATGTTTAAGATAAAAAATTATTGTACACCATCCTGTCTTACGGAACTGTTTACAACAGTTGAAAACACGATGCGCTATAATTTGAGGGGAGCTAGCACGAAATTACATATCCCTCGCCCCAATACAGAATTCATGAAAAAAAACTTCGGCTCACTGACAGGGCAAAATTGTGGAACAAGCTTCCTACAAAACTGTATCAAGCAGAGAATCTGTTTTCTTAAAAAAAAAAAAAAAAAAATGGAACGGTCACTCCCCGTAATGATTACTAATAAAAAAAAGTTTTTTTTTTAATAAATTAATATTTTAGACAATTTCTTATTATTAGATCGTTCAATTATTGCAATTTTTAAATAGTTTACTTAGAATTAGTATATACTTCTTAATTATATAACTAATTATATATCTAACACGGCCTCTATGGAAATTAGTGTTATACTGTTAGAGACTCCGTTCAACTGCAAACAATGGCTATGGGGAGAATTCCTCAAAGGTCGGTCCTTGGGCCGACACTCTTCAGGGAGCTGGTTCTCATATAATCGTCCCGATCTCCCGATCGCTTGATTCTTTTGTTCTGCATACGATTCACACCGAACAAAAGGTTCAAACGATCGGGAACCAGCCTTTACGTGTACCCTGTATTGACTTTTCTTAATATTTATGTGCATATAATTAGCTTCTCGAAAACGAGGCTATCCCCGCATCGTTGCTTAGCTTAAAAGCAAAATGGCGTCGCGGACGGAACATTGCTGTGTTCCTCTATGTATAGGAGGCAAAAGGATACATCCTGAATTGTCCTTTCGAACTAGGATGCACGTTGCGGCATCCTCGATGCGGGGATAGCCGCGTTTTCGAGTAGTGAATTAGATATGCGCATAAATATTAAGAAGACTTACCTGATGCCTTGGCTCAGGCTCAGTATAAATGTATGTGGACGAGACTACAGTTTATTGCATGGCAGAGTATGTTGACATGGTTACCACAATGCTCAACAAAGCGCTTGATGAGCTGCTGGAATGGTGTAGATTGAACTCTCTAACTCCTCACCCAAAGAAGTGTGAGGCTATGATTCTGCATATGGGTACCTTCATCGGTACCTGAACAAATTATCATGTGGCCCATATAAGATAAAGTGGGTGCCTCATTCAAGGCCCATTCATAGTTGCTAGGTGTTACGATTGACAAATAAACTCACGTGGTCTCGATCGACATACAGTATACAGGAAGACAAAAAAGGATACGCTATAACCTGAACCTGATAAAATGAAGTAGATTTTTACTAAGACATATGCTTTTAGACCTGTATTTCAAGATTATTTTACCCTCTGTAACATATCCAATATTGATTTGGGGAGGGTATACTAATAAGGATGGTTTTATATCTCTGGAATATTTACATTGCAGAGCCTGCTAGAGTTATATTTAGCCTATCACGCGATATGATGTCCAACAGGCCAAATTAAATGGGATTCACTCTCCCATTTGTACAACATGAAGTTGGCGCAACTTAAGTATATAAGATAAATAAGATAAGATATATAATAACTAAATTAAATATGCTAAGAAAGTTTCTGTCCCGCACTTTAATATCTATTATATGAAGAACTATATAGCCCATAGGGGCTCTATTATCTGGAATGCGCTCTCCTCACAGATGGATGAGACAGTGATAAATGTTAGAATATTCGGAAAGACAAATATCTTAAACCGTATAAACTTTAACGCAGAATCCGCGCAAACTGATCCACTGACGGCATGAAGACTGTTATATTATTCTTAATTGAAAATACCAGGAGCCCAAACCTTTAACCTATAAATTTAACATAATATAATTATTATTATCATATTATTATTAATCATTACTTTTAGACATTGTAAATAAAAGTTACTGTATTGTATTGTTGTATTGTTTGAATACTCATTTCGTTATGACGAGTTTTGACTTTAAAGCCTGGTGCGAATCGAGTGGACTAAAGGCGTCAGCAGAGCTGTCAGAGAAAGAGGACCTTGAGGCTTGCTCTTCTTCTGTTAACGAACGACGACATTAATAAGTTCAACGTTACCCTGGGGCAGCGGAAAATTATAGCGAGGACGATCAGGCAGCTCCGCAAAGAAGTGAACGCTGAAACAACGGAGCCAAACGCCGAGGCTGAAACCCGCTGGTAACAACGAAATCGCTGGCAAAAGATGGGACTTAAGACTGCAAGGCTGATCAGATGGCTGTGCGATGTTATCAGTTATATCGTATACCCTATAGCGATACTTCGTGTTGATAAACATTACGATTGTTATGCTAATGTACCAACCATGATTTCACAATGGTTGGCACATTATAAGTGACAATGGATAACGTACGTGGCAGTAATATAATTAGTATCGCTACACATTTTACAGCGGTGCGATCAGCCTTGGGGCGATGACTGGAGTTGCATGGAAATCTTGTGAAAGGTGCTAAGGACCGATCAGCAAAACACTTTCATCCATTTTTTATTTTGTTACTCTTCTGTAAGATCTCATGACTTGCTTTAACAACACAAAACTGATAGAGCTGCCTGTGCCAAAAATATGGCATTTCGATTGATTCACGGAACCCAGATTTGTTTAAAAAAAGGTATCATCGTACTTTGTATCCCCTTTGTTGATTTGTACCCACAATAAATCGGCTAAAATAACAATAATATCCCTCATCATTTTCTTATAACGGCATTTTGGCACAGGGTAACCAGATTTAACACAGAAAGCCCACAGAGTTTTTAATTCTATCTACAAAATTCTTCTGGAATCCCTACTCCTGGCGGTCGAATTAGAGATATCTTCACTACCCATCAATTTGGCCGGACTTGCAGACCATATTCACGAGAGCAGTTTCTATGGTAACCATGACTGATGTCATGTGCCAAACCACCATGGCCATGTACCATTTTATTCCTGAAATAATACTAAATCATACATAGTTTTGTCGATCCTCGGATGAATGACGCTGATTAGGCCTCTATCAGGTTATGCCAGCTGATGTATCCGAGACTCATTCCACACACACTCCTTACTACATTCATATTCCCAACGCTCAACTCGCATGTTGATTATTATGGAGGGAGGAAAACCGGTGAACCTGGAGAAAAACCCTCGAGCATGGATGAGAATCAACAAACTAACCCTAACCCCCGGGACACAGTGAGGCGAGCACGTCGCGGCTAAACGTCACGCGCATGCGTATTTGCTATTTCTTGTCGGCGCGCGGCCGCCCCCAGTTTCCCGCGAAAACTGAAATGAAACAACAGGCTCATACCCGTGATTTTAACATTTCTGCTTAAAAGTATCCATTTGTGAACTGTTTTGTCACAAAAAATAAGAAAACTGCTTCAAAGATAAGCCTAAGACTTTAACAGGTTGAAGTTTTCTTAATTTGTAATTCACTGTGAGTTTACCAAGTTATAAAATGATTTTATAAAAAAGTTTAAGCCCTCGGTAATTTGTATTTGATAGCAGAGCCTTCGTTCTTTCGGCCGCGGTGGCCGCGGTGGTGAGGCGAGCGGTTGTACGCGCTACACCACCCAGCTTCCCAATATAATTGTACTAACCATTACGGTAATACAAAATTCAACCAATACATATAATTTTATTTTACACATTTTTTAAATATTCTATTTGCCTCCCTTTCATTACTTGGCCACACCCCATAACACAATATTCTAATATTACATTTGAATTTCCGACTCAAGTCAAACTGTCCACCTACCAGCAGCTCCTCTACCCTGTCCCAGATTTTAAGTACCCATTTGCCATTCCAGCATAATTCTCAAAATTGCTCCCTTATCCGACTGGAAATAAAATGATGTTTGTCAGACTATGCCTGCTGATAATCAGGCTGAACGTTTTCACAAGCAATATTCTTTTCGCTACCACCGCTCCTTTAATTTATACTTTGTCACAAATTGTACACCCCCAGGAAAGGTGAACTCTTCCCATTTAATGTCAGATGGGTTTTGACAAATTCCCATTATGGGTAGGGGAGGGGGGTGGTGTAGGTTGGGACAGACGTTAGCGTGAAAATGATAGTCCCATGCCAGATACGCCTCACTTTCGCGAAGGGGGAACCTCTGGTACCCAGGGTACGTCCCCCACCCCTCCCCTCCCCATCCCTCCCTTGGGTACACATATGCATGTTTGGGTATTTAATGACTCTGAATTTCTAATGAGACCTGAAACAACCATAGGGGCTGATCAAAGTCAGGACCTGGCTAATCCACAGATCGAATTGGATTTTTCGTGGAGGGAGGAAAACCGGAGAACCCGGAGAAAAACCCTTGGAGCAAGGGCGAGATACCAACAAACTCAACTCACATATGGCGCAGCGAACGGGAATCGAACCTGGGCCACAGAGTGAGGCGAAACGCTTAACCACTGCGCCACCCTGGCTCCCCCGGGGTTATGGTAACCATTAACGTTTGGGTGAAACTGGGGAAGGGGAGGGTAGGTGTTTCCCAAAAACAGTGATTGATTCCAAAACAAATATGGCAGTATTTCCCCGGACTACCTAACCAGCATTCTCAGTAGAAATCCGGTGGATTTCCACTGGCTGTCAGGATTAAACTAGCCACCAGTTCCTAGTACTTCCCTTGAAAACACAAGACTCCATAGAAGCTCTGCCCTTTGCAATTGGGTCTCAAACCATAGCCAGTTGTTTCTAGTTATAAGTTACCCGCCCACCATTACTCTTATTTTCACTTAGGGTCACAATATGCTCTAAATGCCAACAATTCATCTTTATCAGTCTTGAGTATAAGGTGCACGTTAGCTGGTATAAACAAAACTGTCCCTCGTTGTAATTCTATTGGTTGACTTGACGTTGCTATAGCTGAGCCAGCTATTACAATTAGGATGCTTGGCCCACTCAAGATCTTCATTTTATACTCTTTGTAGTTGACAGGGAGCTGAAAAGGTACACAAACACATTTAGGATTATTATGTGATCATAAAGGCATGTCAGGCCCATTTCAGACACACAGCGGTCAAACGTCTGCGCGTGCGTATTACGGTCAGTCTGGTGGGCGGCCGCGCGAATTTCCCGCGCAAAATTCCCGTAAAACATATTACAACAACCCGGTGTTTCAAAAAAACTCTGCTTGTGAACTTCAACCCCCAAAAGTTAAGAAAAGTACGTAAAAGTTAAGCTTTATATTTTCACAGTCGACGGGAAATTGAACAAACTTCAAGCTGTGAGTTTACCCAAAAAAATTGTAATTTACCAAAAAAGTTATCAAGGTTTTAAAACGGGTGTGTGAACAGTGACGCCGCCGGCTCGCTTTGAATTTGTTTTGGAATATGTTGTCGTTGCAAGACTTTTGACGCATGCGCAGACGTTTGACCGCTGTGTGCATTTCAGATGCCACTCCACTACTGCTGACCACAGTGCCAATCTGTTGATTCAGATGGCAAACTTACCGTAATTCGTTGAACTGATTGTAATTGTGATCAGGGAATCTGAACTAGATTTTATTTTTCGTGCAGAAATGAAATTTCAAGATGGCATGCATACGTGATTTATACATTTAGTTCAACGCATGGGAAAAGCAGTATTTGAATCAACAGAGAGTGTAGCAGTTAGTAGTTTGTACGATGGGTACAAACTACTAACATGGTACAAACTACTAATTGAGAGAACCTTCTTAAACGATATTTAGGGGGAAAAGAGCCTCCTTTTCAGAATTAAATTATACATGTAGCAATTAGTTATAATAATTATAGTAAGTTATTTAAGCAATAGACCACATATTTCGATGTGTTTACTGGCGAAATAAAGCACACGGGATGTTGGGAGAACACAAGAAATGCTTGAAAATCACAAGCCGAAGGCGCGTGATTTTCAAGCATTTCAAGTGTTCTCCCAACATCCCAAGTGCTTTATTTCGGCAGTAAACGCATTGGAATTTGTGGTCTATTGCTTTTATGATATAACTAAGACACAACGCAAGCAGTTGTGCCGATTTCTATGTGTTTACCGGCACAATAGACCATAGATTTTTGAGTCTATAAGCCAATCAGAGCGCACGTACTATCTGGGTTATATTATAAAGCAAAATATATTTACCAAAACTTTCAAATTAGGAAAACTATTATTGGAGCTCAAACCATTGTAACGTCACATTCATAATAAGGTTTCCAATGTCTTGCCTTGTATTTAAAGGAGCTATGTCATGGTACTGCGCATGTATCGAGTAATCGTTCGGTTGGTGGCTTTAATTGGATACAAACAGTTAAACTTCCCTCCTTCAATGCTTGATTGAAAGGATTTTCAATATATTCCCTGGATACTGTTTATATACACTGTGTGTTGGTCATTTATGCATATTTGTTTTGATTTTAAGCATCCCACATGGCCGAGAGGTTCGGTAGGTCATATCAAACACGGTGGAAATTGCTGTTTCGATTCTGGCCCGGAACGCGAAGCCTATTACCGTGACACAGCCCCTTTAAGATCAGAATTTTATGGGAATTTTTTTGCATTGAGCAGACAGTCTGGAGTCGTGTGTCTACTATGGTTGCCGGATTGTTGCAATATTCAGTAAACCTATTTTACATTCAGTAAACCCGATTTTATATTCAATAAACAGGTTTTATATTCAGTAAACCATTTTATATTCAGTAAAACCGATTATATATTCAATAAACAGGTTTTATATTCAGTAAACCGATTTTATATTCAATAAACCCGATTTTATATTCAATAAACAAGTTTTATATTCAGTAAACCATTTTATATTCAGTAAACCCGATTTTATATTCAATAAACAAGTTTTATATTCAGTAAACTGGATTTATATTCAATAGAAACGATTTACGTTCAACGTTTTAGTTCAATAAATTATTGCTTAATATGTTCAATCCTCAACCATTATTTATTCAGTAAACGCCATTTATATTCAATCCCTATTATTTTATTCAGTAAACCCGATTTTATATTCAATAAACAGGTTTTATATTCAGTAAACCATTTTATATTCAGTAAAACCGATTATATATTCAATAAACAGGTTTTATATTCAGTAAACCGGATTTATATTCAATACCTATTATTTTATTCAGTAAGCACCATTTATATTCAATAATTTCTGCAGTCCAACATGGTCAGCGGAAGACGAAATTCGTGCGTAGCTACTTCGTGTAACGTACACAAAGAGTATTGTGGGAGGTCACTAAACAACAAATATATAAATATATAACTATAATAAATATAATGCTTCTTTAATGCTCCTTTAGACTAATACAAACCCTACCCCTACATTTATAAAAAAAAAAACCGTCAACTACGGGTTCAATAGTCTTTGTGTACGTTACACGAAGTACCTGGAAGTACCTAGGAATTCGTGGGTCACTTTTCGGAACAAGATGGCGGGTGATCACCCAAGCTTGCACGAGATCGAAGACTGAGTGGCGAAGAGAGGGGTTAGTAGAGCAGTAGCTGCAGTCAGAAGTGTTTCTACTAATGATCTAACTCAGAATTCCTCGAGAAGCTTAGTTTCAGGTACTATGATGGTTCACTTCTATTTATGATATAGACCGACTTGGCTATCGACACTATCCTCTGTAGGTTTGGCAGTCCATGTCCCTTTTTCAAGAAACATAGCTGGAATGGTAGGTCGTTCCCGTGATCTGCTCCGTGCACATGTGGTAGACATGGCCGGAACGCTGTGTCTGGTTTGTTGTCCGGCAGGGTCCAAAGCGTCGAAGACTTGGTCACCAATACGCCTACACTGCGTACAAATCAAAGGTGAAACATCCTGAACTGAGAAAAAGACACTTGAAGTAGCCTGTGCCGACTAGGTGGATCCATCAGAATTTGCTGACTATGATAGGAACAGCCCTTGGATGTGAAATCCCTTGGGTGTGAAAGCCTTGTAGGAGACTTCGTGTCCTAGTGTTTTCCCACCTGCCTTTTTGGCGAATCTTGAAATAAATAAATAAAGCTCTCGGGTAATTCAAGATTATCCTTTTGGGGAAAATGACATCTTGTTTTCCGGAACAGTGATACTATTGTCATGACGCTTTGGACCCTGCGACAACGAACCAGACACTGCGTTCCCGGCCATGGCTACCTACCATTCCAGCTATGTTTCTTGATGAAGGGATAGTGCAGTGATAGCGAAATCGGTCTATATCATATATATTTGTAAGCTTAAGTGAACCATCATCAGTACCTGAAGATAAGCTTCTCGAGGAATCCTGAGTTAGATAATTAGTGGGAACACTTCTGATAGCAGCTACTCCTCTCCTTATCCTTCTCTCCACCCCCTCCCCATCTTGTTCTCAATAAGCAAGTTACGTGATACAAATGGCGCGCGAATTTCGTCTTCCGCTGACCATATTGGACTGCAGAAATTATTGAATATAAATGGTGCTTACTGAATAAAATAAAAGGGATTGAATATAAATGGCGTTTACTGAATAAATAATGGGTTGAGGATTGAACATATTAAGCAATAATTTATTGAACTAAAACGTTGAACGTAAATCGTTTCTATTGAATATAAATCCAGTTTACTGAATATAAAACTTGTTTATTGAATATAAAATCGGGTTTACTGAATATAAAATGGTTTACTGAATATAAAACTCGTTTATTGAATATAAAATCGGGTTTATTGAATATAAAATCGGTTTACTGAATATAAAACCTGTTTATTGAATATATAATCGGTTTTACTGAATATAAAATGGTTTACTGAATATAAAACCTGTTTATTGAATATAAAATCGGGTTTACTGAATGTAAAATAGGTTTACTGAATATTGCAACAATCCGGCAACCATAGTCTACACACTTTTTTCATACAAATGAGAAAAAATATAAGTAGATTTAATAGAATGTTTATCAGATGAGCATATTTTCTCCTTTGTTTGAAATACCTCTATTCTCATAACAGAAAAGTCCTCTACAGGAGGGTCATAGACTTTGACGTGTACATCCTCAGGGTCCTGGTCTGAGGGGAAAATGTTCTCATCTGGTGTACCAGGTTTGTAATCCAGCATTTCACACAGTGTCTGTACGTCTTTGTATTTTGGTGTCAAGCCTGCTCTGACAACGTTATCACTACAAGCCATGCATTCCATGCAATCTGGAAGCAAATCAACCAATCCGAAAATGTTAATGCAATGCTAGCCTGCGAAAACATGTACAGCTATCTTGCATCGAGAGCCACAATCAATTTGCGTCCCCCGAGAGAGACGTCTGTGATTCAAGGCCCAAAATTCCATACTGATGACGTTATGCAGCCAAGATCTGATCGCGTTATTTGATAGTCATCAGTATGGAGTTTTTGACCTCGAATCGCAGACGTCTCTCTCGGGGGACATGCTTTGATTGTAGCTCCGGATGCAATACGGCTGTATTCGCAGGTTAATGCAATGCAAGAGAAGGTCTGATAAGATGAGCTAGTGCATACTCCTGCAAGTTGACCAATCCTAGACCACTCTAGCGATTCAGATTGATGTCGGACAGTGAACTCTAACCGATCATTTCGCAAAAATGTACATACACTGTACAATAGATTTTCTACACTGGTCCGATTGCTTTCTGTTTCCTGCTGTTTTAGGTTTTCTTATGAAAAGCACTAAATTACTGTGGCCTTAGCTATACATGTAGCTACGATGTACATGTATTCATCTAACTGTTAAGCCGAGCAAGGGCAATTGACAGAAAATTCCTACAAAATTCCTGCCACTCATATGTCAGATGTCCATTTCCTCAATACATTAAACTCTGAATTTCTAACAGGACCTGACACAACCATAGGGGCTGATCAAAGCCAGTACCCGGCTAATCCACAAATCGAATTGAAATTTAGCATGTTGGTTTTTGTGGAGGGAGGAAAACTGGAGAACCCAGAGAAAAACCCTCAGAGCAAGGGAGACTCACTATACATGTACCAAAAAACTCAACTCACATATGGCACCGCATCCGAGGATCGAACCTGGGCCACAGAGGTGAGAGGTAAAGTGCTTTTAAAACCACCTCGGCTCTCCATTAAAACCACAAACAAGCTGAAACCATCTACACACTCAGTCTAAATCCACACCGCGGCAAAACGTTACGCGCATGCGTATTTGCTATTTCTTCTCGGCGCGCGGCCGCCCCCAGTTTCCCGCGAAAACTGAAATGAAACAACAGGCACATACCCGTGATTTTAAAATTTCTGCGTAAAAGTACTATTTCTGAACTGTTTTGTCAAAAAATAAGAAAACTACTTAAAAGATAAGCCTAAGACTTTAACAGGTTGAAGTTTTCTTAATTTGTGATTCACTGTGAGTTTACTAAGTTATAAAATTATTTACTAAAAAAGTTGAAACCCTCGGTAATTTGTATTTGATAGCAGAGCCTTCGTTCTTTTGGCCAGCGGAGCATACCGTTTTGCCGCGGTGTGGTCTAAATCACACTAGCTTACCTCCTGATAAGTAAGCATGTGGCAGATTGGGTCCAAGGAACATCGCTTGCCCTGGCTGAAGGATTACATGATTTAGGAAATATATGCAGAAGCAACCAACATCCCCTGGGAACTGGCTGTGGAGTCTGAGAAGTAGATCGCCAAGGCATTCAGTTGTATCCTGACCACTATTCTTCATTGAGTTCACTCTAGACAAAAGTCCATCAAGCTTTTGTGATACTCTATCACTTGTGCTGGTCATTAGTGCAGAAAAGCATTCCTGGAGTCCCTCCCTTGCTTTGCCCTCATCTAGAAATAAGTTTCACAAACTCATGAATCATTCATGAGGTGATTAGCCAATTACTGTCTCACTATTTCGTCAAATGATGAACCTTGTTGCAAACCCTGGCTGTAAATACATTGTAGCTCTCTACGGTTTTCAAATAACTGTTTACTCAATTTAGGAGAATTTATTTACCCTGAGACCACTATAGCTACAAATCATTACTCTGCCGGACGACTCACTTCAAGGGACAGATTTAGGGGAGGGGCCTAGGGGGCATGGCCACCCCTTTCTTAATTAGCTGGGATACATGCCCCCACACCCCCATACCTAATCACGCTTATACGGTCCGAGGTTTGGCTTACGCTGCAGCCCCCTCTTTCTTCATTTCCTGGATCCGCCCCTGCCTTCTAATGAACTTAACATTAAGCAGCTGGTGTATAATTAATTGGTTGTACATTTAATAAGCTTTGTTTCAGAAGTCATCTAAAGATCTCCAATTTGACAGAATTTCAAGTACTATATTTCCCAAATGATCTCGAGTTTGTTTTTCATCAGGGGATCCAAACACCAAGAAAAAATATATTTATTTACTTATATAGCGCTATTTCCAAAGAATTGCCCAACAGCGCTTTACAACCATTAATGGACGCCTTACAACTAAGTGCTTGAATGAATTAAACTAACTACTACAATGAATAAAAATGTAACGTAAAAATTATATAGCTACTATTAAAATCTAAACTTACAATGATGGAAAACATGTATTACATATGTACATATCCGTATGTCTCTGAAGCCATTTTTAATTAACAGTAGGCTTTTCTAAAAAGATAGGTTTTTATCTGCTGTTTAAAACTGGACACTGAGGCTGCAAGCCTTATTTCTTGTGCAAGCGAATTTGAAAGTGAAAATGAAAGAATGTCAGGCTTCTTCGGTCGAGTACCTTTATTGTTTCAAGGTGTTTGGAGTTCCCTGATGAACAACAAAGCTCAAGTTTTTGGAAATTGCTTCTCCAACTGAAACAATACCTGTATTCATAGACCATTAGGGAGTATTGTTTGTCTGGTGTTTTGCTGCACACAGTTGTTGATCAGGTTAATCAGTTGGTATACAGGTTTTCACTGGGTATATCCAACTGCATGCACATAAATTATGTTATTGGTGTGGTATACATCTGGGCCGGGTTGTTCAAAGCCAGATTAGTGTTAATCCTGGATTAACTCTGCACAGAACCTATTGGTTGTCATGGAAATTAACCCTGGATTAGCACTAATCGGGCTTTGAATAACCCGGCCCTGGTGATTGGTGGCCAACCATCATGGATAATTCTGACCTGAAGTTCTCAGCTGCACCTCAGACTGGAACATACTAATCACTAATAATGGCCATTTTTATACTAGAGATGCATAATGCGTCTAAACGTGTTTGAGCATAAGACAACTTACAATGTAGTGCAAATATTATAAACTTAAGGTGGGACGAAGTATGAAATGAACTTGCTGATAAATCCAGGGGGAATGGGTTCTATTTGTTGTTCTTTTGGGCAAAGAAAACTTTGTGAGTCTTCTTAGTTCGTCTACTATAAAAATGGACACAAGACGCATTATGCGACTGGAAGAACTAAGTTCGATAGTGTGTCATTTTGGACAGATTACCAAACTTAGTTTGTCCAGTTGCATAATGCATCTTGTGCCCGTTTTTATACTAGACAAACTAAGAAGTTTTCTTTGCCCAAATACGTCTCAGAGATAGTATAAAAATGGCCAGTCACAACAATCAGGTACATGTATATGGCCATGGATCATTACAACGTATCTTATTTTAATTTTATTTTTATTTCTTTATCATGTAAATCAGTACAAGAGTAAATACAATAGTACATGTAAATCAAGCAGAGATCACTGGTATTTACATAATTAAAGCAGGACTAGGAAAAGTCACAGAGGCCTTTCCAAATAGTCCCCCTTAAATGGATTTCACATAGACAAGAGTACTGTACAGGGCTCGGTTCCTGAAAGCCAGATTAGCACTAATCTTGGATTAACTCTCAAAAAAACATATTAGTTGTCATGGTAATTAACTCTGGATTAGCACTAATCAGGCTTTCAGGAACCGGGCCCAGGTCCGTAAATGATCCCAGGCCCACAAATGATCCCTAAAATGGACCGCAAATGATCCTGCGCCGCAAATGATTCCCATTCGGAACCACATATCATACCGTGAAAAAATATGGAATGGCATGGAATCTGGTCTGTCATTGGATTCAATGATTTAGAAATCAAAATATTTGCATCAAGTTAGTTTACTTTTTCATACAAACGGTACCTTCTACGGTGGCTCGTAAGGACCAATTTCTTTTATTTTTCAAATCCTGGGTATATTCATTAATTTTTAGATGTTTTTGTTAATAATCCCGAGTTTTTATAGTTTTTCTTAATCGGGAGTATTATACTGACTCAAAGTTCAAATTAAAGAAATTAAAGTTAAGAATAAATAACCTATAGTATGGTGGCTTGTTTGGCCCATCAAACTTTTTTTAAACCTGAATATTTTTTTCAAACACAAAACTTTTTTTTTTGGGGGGGGGGGGGGGGGGGGGATTATTTGCTTTGGAAAAAAAGAATAAGTAATTAGATTTTTTGGAGAATTTTTTTTCTTAAACCCGAGTTCCTCAGTAATCCAGAGTTCTTAATCCAGAGTTCTTAATCCTGAGTCCTTCATCGACCGTTCTTATTACCAGAAACCGGTTAGCCTTTTTTTAAATCATCAGGTCAATTATTCTGACTCATTTGTTTTCATTTCCAGATATCTCATCCTGCTTGTCAGTATCTCCTATTTACAACACACAAGGAAACAATTTCAAAACAATTTCAAAGCAATAGCAAAAGTAATAACAAGTGTAACAGCCAGGAGCGAGCATAATCGCACCTTGTTCACGAGTGTCAATTACAGACACTGTGAAGGCTGTCAAGATTGGACATGTTGCTGACGACATACGATTTTTATGGACAGGTGTGATCTGGGGTTGATAGCGTGACGTCATGGAGATTTTGGTGGGCATGTTTTAAAGGGGGTTGACTCTGCTGGAGCCAATGGTAAAAAATCATTACATCATTATTAAACTATGTTTGAATAGTAGTTACATTTGATATTAATGTGTATAATTATATTCATAGCAAGTACAGTTGTATTAAAGATGATCAGATAGCATATGCAGCACATGTACGTACATGTACTTATAAAGTATTCATAATATTACATTACTAATAATATTAATAATTACGACAATAAGTGACTAATTTGTGTAACATATCATGGTAAAATTATATTATTTTGTACATGCATGTTCATGTAGGTATACTTTCATTTTTCTTTTAAATCGCCATTTTGTATATGCATGATTCTTTGATTTACCTGAGCTATTGATTAATGTTGATGCTGCTCCCCCTATAATAGCAGTTAACTCAGGAACAGACTTCAAGAATCCAATAATTTGATCCACTGGACGGAAACCACACAGGCCTTCAAACCTCGTCAGGGCTGGAAAATATAATTATGTATTAATAATTTAATATAATTTATTGTAACTATACTGTGGCCTTAAGTAAGATATTTAATAGTTCAAAAACAGCAGATGTAGCCTGAAATACAGCCGCCGCCTCAGCTCGTTCCAGGGTCCACAACCAAATATTTAACAATAATAATTATTAGTCATATACCACACCAGTGAATATCACTTTTTGCGCGCTCTGATTGGCTACTCAAACAGTGAATATGATTTTATATTCACCTCCGAGCGAAGTAGCAGCTCGGTAAATATCCACCACTATTCACCTCCACTTGAATAATATTGTTAATTAATACACTTGAATAATATTTACTGGTTATTTCATGGTTTTCTATGGAATACGGGCAAATATTTCACGAGAAATTTGTATTATTTAGTATACAACGAGCCCTTCTGGCTGATTTATCACGAAAACAAAGTAACTTACTGGACGATAGACTGCAAATTTTCTTGCCGGAAAACACAAATTTAGAGTGGCGGCCGTGCACGTCTGCATACTAATTATGTATTCAAAATGGTGAATTCTTATTGGCTGATAAAGAAATGGCACGAAATCTCCTGCATTTTGATTGGCCTTGACCTAGCCATGAAATACCGCTCTGTATTTCATAGAAAAACCATGAAATACCGCCCTGTATTTCATAGTAAAGCTGAGCTCTGATTGGCTGAGATATAATATTTATAGGATAATGTTAAGTGTTCCATAAACTTGAGTCATGTACATGAGGTGAGCATTGTATCTAATGAGGTGCATTAAAGCACTGTATAGTTGGTTAAATAATATTTTTGCTCATGAATGTTCGACGAGATGGAGTGGAATAATTGATAAAAATACTTCTTTTAACCTTTTAAAATATATTTTTAAAGAAGCCAGTTTATTTCACTTTAATCAATATTGCAAGGCGTACCAGGGTCGTCGTCAGGATTTGGGAGTAAGGTCAGGCAAAACCAGAAATGGGGAAATGTAAAAAATGAGGGAAATATTTGGGGGGTTATAAGGTCAGGCAAAATCAGAAAACAAATTGGAAAAATGTTGACTTCAAGACTCCAGGGGAATGCATTTATATTGTAATCCAGTGGCTCAATTTAATGGAGACTTGATATGAAAATGAAGGGATTGGGGGAGGGGGACAGTCTTTTGGAAGAGGGGGGCAGTTCCTTGGGGAAGGCCTGAGTCCTGCTCCCTCTATTTGACCCTCTGGTGACAAAACTGAAAATAATGGTACATGTATTACAGCAGTTTTCGTATTTATGCAACCCATGATCATGCAACCTGTCTGGTTGGTTTGGTCGATGTCACGTAGGAGCTTGCATGATCCATCTAATTGGCATTTACATGGTGTTCGATCCAATGTAACATTGCACCTACATTTATTTACAGTGCAACTACTGAACAGGGCCACTTAGACAACGAGAACCAATCACATTGCCGAACGAAAACAAATAATTCCAACTTATGGTTACTTGAGCCAATCAGTGTCGAGTACAAGCCAATAGCATTTCAACTTGCTCAAGCTTAGCCCCGTTAAAAAAAATCGCGAAATTAAAGTCCCGCGAATAAAAGATACCGCGAAAATTAACGACGTGAAATCTAATGCCTTTCGGTAAAACCCTTTTATCAACTTTAACAAACGTTTACACGAGTATGCATAAACTAAAACGTGTCTAAGAGTCCAGAGTCCGAAAAATCAGCATGGTATCAGCTAAGAAACGATGATGTCCCCTGATCAATAGGCATCGTTTTTGAGTGTACAAGACGTACAGTTGTACTTTGGTCATAAACGATCATGATGTTAGTTTCGTTCTATTAAGGGTAGGCGATTTTAAATTTGAAACGTAACATAAAGCAGTGAAAAAATAAAAATGTGGATCTTCATTTTCGCAAATTTTAGTTCCCTTTAACTAAACTTTTTTGCGAAATCGCGAAAATAAAGTCTCGCGAAATCTGCCGCCTAATTTTTTGCGAAATTAAATAACCGCGAAAATTAGTTACAATAAGGTACTTCTGAAGTCAAAGTCTTTCTAATGAAGGAAATAGCACAGATACCGGTACTTTGGAATGCTTTCTTTTCATTTCGCAATGTGTCTAGTTCTCATAATAAGTGATCCCAGTCTCAGTAGTCGTGCTGTAAGACCATGCATTGATGCTGGAGAGAGCTTACCAATTGCCATCTCTGGTTTATGGTTGGGGTCCTTATAAACATCAGGTCTCGCGGCATGAAGTTGAGCAGCATGTTTCTTGATAGGGTGTGCCTGTATGGACAGCGACTTGTTGACAGACAGCACTTTAAACAGGAACGGCAGTCTGCCACCGAACAGTTCTGTCACCCTGTTGCCAAGGCAACCATCATGACACCTTATCCACTCTAACAGGGTCTGCTCTTCAGAAGAACTAGGATTGACGACTTGAGAAGGACCATTGGGATGGGTTCCCATCCACAGCTGTGGGATTAAATTTTGTATTTTCATGTCAAACTAAGTTACTGGACAGCCATACATGCAGGGATTGAGCCAGAAATTGAGCCAGAAGGGACAATTTGGCCCTTTTGCAAGTGATCTGGCATTTAATTTCCTTTGGAAGCAGACAAAGCGGGTCAATTTGGCATTATTGTATTTTTTTCAAGGGAGAAATTTTTTTTTAAAGCAAGAATGGCACAATGGCACAGCCTGGCTCGTTCCCTGATGCATGTGTTAGGAATTCATTACAATATATATGAACACAAGTACAGTACATGTCACACTTTCTTCTTTTTTCAGGTTATTCAGTTCAGATAATTAGGAGCTCCACTTTTAGGCTTGCCTTTGGAAATATACATGTAAAATTTACATTGTTGTTGAAGCAATAAAGGCCACGCACCTTTCTCAACCAAAATCCTTTTTCAATTGAAATAATTAGAGATTTGTAACTCTGAGTGTGGCTCAAGAATGCTCTAATGGATAAACTCCAGCTCGAATTTGAGCCAGAAATCGAACGAGCACACCGAGTCGGCAGTAAGAAGAAACAGGACGGAACCCCTATTAACAGGCCACGGACAATCGTATGTCGATTGCTTGACTGGAAAATGAAAGAATGTATCCTGAGGTTAGCAAGGAGGATTAAACCAGACGGGATTTATGTGAGCGAGGATTTGGCGGAGGAGACCATGGAAAAACGAAGAGCACAATTGATGGAACTAAAGCAAGCTAAAGAAGCGGGCAAGATTGCTTATTTTGTCCTTGATAGGCTATAAGTCATCAAAGAGAAGCGGCCCCCAATTATAGCTGAGGTCGCTGAGGATTCGTATGCTGCTGTTAGAGATGACTAGTTCAACTACTAACTCTGTTTACAATCATGTAGGTAAAGCCTGTTCTCATTGTTTATATAGTCTTAGTAACTACTGCTATGAATAGTAATGACAGCCTGTGCTCGAAATGCCTTCAAGAAATTTTTCCCTTTAACCAGCTAGACGATACACAATTTAACTTTGCACTGTACGAGCTAGCTAATGGTCTAGTACACTTTAATGTAGATCGCTTAGAATGCTTGTTTTTCAATCCACTTGAAGATAATTGTAAGAATGTAAATGCTGTATCCAGTGATCTGGATCCTGACTTAAATTTTCTTGATGCCTGCATGCAATACTGATTGTAAATATTTTACTGAACAACAACTCAACCAGTCGATATCCTCTAAAGGCATTTCGAGTACAAATTGTCTATCGCTCTTCCACATCAACGCTCGTAGTCTCTCTAGAAATTTTGACAAATTTTGCCAATTAATAGGATGCATTGAGCATAACTTTTCTGCTATCGGTGTCTCTGAAACCTGGCTGAATGATTCTAATTCAGACTCTGTTATTATTCCTGGCTATAACTTTATCTCGAATAATCGTGTTGCAAAGAGTGGTGGAGGAGTGGGGCTGTATTTACGTAATGATCTCGACTTTAAGATACGATCAGATTGTTTTTATTCGAATGCAGATATCATTGAATCAGTTTTTGCTGAAATAACAAACCCTCATGGGAAAAATGTTATTATCGGCACGGTCTACCGACCGCCTTCTCAAAATGTACATGAATTCCTGGAGCATTTCGAGCGATTGCTTGCCATTATCTCGAAAGAAAACAAAACGTGCTATGTTATGGGCGATTTTAATTTAGACCTTTTGAAGCATGAACAACACTCTGCAACAACTGAATTCGTTGATCTTTTGTTCTCTTGTTTATTTTACCCCCTCATTACTAGGCCAACTAGACTAACAGCATATAGTGCCACACTAATTGATAACATTCTTACTAACAATACTTCTATTCAATCTAATAATGGACTTATCCTTAACGACTTGTCAGATCACCTACCGGTATTTTCGATTGTACGCACCTCTACAACTACCTCACAAAGCAGGCAAAAACACCTTGTTATACGCGATTTCAATACTGCCAATGCTTCCAAATTCAATAACATGCTCAGTGGATTCGACTGGAGTGTAATTAAAACTGACAACCCAGATAGCGCATATGACACCTTTATAAGCAAGTATATAGAATTTTACAATGCTAGTTTCCCCCTGAAAGTAGTAAAAGGCAAACGTCTAAAAACAATGCAAAATCCATGGCTTAGTAAGGGTTTAATAAAGTCAATTAATAAGAAAGGAAAGTTGTATAAGCTATTTCTCAATAACCCAACTGCTGAATGTGAGGCATGTTACAAGTCCTACAAGAATAAATTGAATCACTTGATTAGAATTGCAAAGAAGAATTTTTTTGATGAGAAATTGGTAAAGGCAAAAGGGGATCTGAAAGCAACATGGAAAATTCTTAACGAGCTCATTAATAAGCGTAAAGCTAAACCTTCCTATCCCTCTAGTTTTAAATTAAGTAACGGCGAGAAAGTGACTGATGCAACACAAATTGCAAACAGTTTTTGTCAGTATTTTACTAAAGTTGGACCTAATCTTGCTGATAAAATTCCTACGACCAGTGAATCTCATAAACATTTCCTAGCAGATTTTTGCTCCGAGTCCATGTTATTGCAAAATGTTACACCCTCAGAACTCAAAAACATAATTGAATCCTTCAAGCCAAATAAAGCTCCTGGTCATGACAACATATCTATGAAAATAATCCATCTTTCATTTGACCATATTTCACAGCCATTAGCGGACATAATCAATTCATCTGTTCATTATGGAGTGTTTCCTAAATCGCTTAAAATTGCTAAAGTTATTCCTATTTTTAAAGCTGATGATTCTGAGTGTTTCAATAACTACAGACCAATTTCCATACTTCCGGGTTTTTCTAAGCTGTTTGAAAAAGTCATGTATAACCAGATGATTGAGTTTCTGGATCAACATGATATTATTTATAAAAAACAATTTGGTTTCCGTAGACATCATTCTACTTCATTAGCACTTATTACCTTAATTAACAAAATTGCCTCGGCAATTGATCTAAGTGAAATTACAGTAGGTATATTTCTTGATTTGTCGAAAGCTTTCGATACCATAGACCACCAAATCTTACTTGACAAACTTTATCATTATGGAATTCGTGGAAATGCATTTGAATGTATGAAAAGTTATTTAACGGATCGAAAACAATTTGTTCAGTTTGGATGCCATACCTCAAATCTAGAAACTATAAAGTGTGGCGTTCCTCAAGGATCAATTCTTGGTCCTCTACTCTTTATTTTGTACATTAATGATCTTCCTAATGCTTCCAATTTAACTGAATCTCTTCTTTTTGCGGATGATACAAGCATTTTTTGCTCTAACAAAGATCTCAATCATGTTTTTGATACCTTAAATAGCGAGTTAATAAAAATAGCCACATGGCTAAAAGCAAACAAACTCTCTGTAAACTTGAAAAAGACAAATTATATGGTATTTACGCCCAGACAAAATAGAGTACATTTAAACAAAAGCATTTTTATTGAAAACCATATTATTAATAGAGTAGAAGTTACTAAATTCCTTGGTGTTTTCATCGATCAACATTTTACTTGGAAGAATCATATAGGTTTTGTATCGAAAAAAATGGCAAAATCAATTGGCATAATATCAAGATCACGTTATTTCTTATCTTCTAAGTCTCGCTTAAGTTTGTATTATACTTTAGTTTATCCTTATATCAATTACCACATACCCTACAAATTTAAATCGCATATTTATTCTTCAGAAACGTGCTGTACGAATAATTTCTAATGCTGATTACCTCGCACATACTGCTCCTTTATTCTACTCCCTAAAAATCCTTGATGTCTTTAAAATAAATTCTCTTATGATTGCATGCTTCATGTATTCTTATCATAATCAACTTCTTCCTGTCTACTTTAATGATATATTCTTGACTAATCAACAAATTCATAGGTACCAAACACGAAATTCCTCTAACTACAGATCGCATCCCTGCCGTACTAATATTAAGCAATTTACTGTCCTCTTTCAAGGTCCAAAAATGTGGAATTCTCTCCCCTCGACATAGTTCAATCTTCAAGTCTCGTTAGCTTTAAAAAATCTTTGAAACAATATTTACTTAACCAGATACTATAATTTTTGTCTGTTCTTTTGCTTTTATTATTGATCTTAATATATTCTCATTTATAACTCAATATGCTTTTTCTCTTGTGTGATAATATGAAAAATAATAATAAAATACATATTTTTCATGACTGCCGCAAGGAAGCCTCTTCAAATAAGCTTATATAGTTTCTCAGAGGCTTCCTTGTCACTCTCAAGCGTTAACTTCTAGTTTATTCTAGTTCTTTATATATTAAATATTTGTAAACTATCTATATTTGTAAACTATCTATATTTGTAAACTATCTATCTATATTTCTGTGTAGACTGTAATATTAAATGTAACGTTGTGAGTGACAAATAAATACAATACAATACATATATGTTACAGGTCAAATTAGTTTCAGGTCAAATTTATTTTAACCTAGGTCATTTTTTTTAACCTAGGTCATTTTTTTCAACCTAGGTCATTTTTTTTCAACCTACAGCTTTGGACATGAATAGTGGAACACGTCCCCTGCACCCCCTCATTTCAATGTTGGATAAACTTTCGTACTGGTTTGGTCACTTTTTCCCCCCAACATTGAATGGGGGGGGGGGGGGGGGGGGGGGGTGGAAGGGGGGAGAGATACTCTTATTTTAACTCAGTAAGTACTCTGTAAAAGACAGTTCCATTGACAGTTTGAGCTTTATAACTGAAGGGCAGTGTGCAAAAAAGGCATAAGCGACTCTTGATCATGTTCTAAATTCTCCCTTAGAAAACAAAGAAATTGAAGGAGAATTTAGAATGTGATCAGGAGACACTTGCACCCTTTTTGCACACATGAAACCCTTCAACTGATGTTGTTCAGCCATGTTTCCAAGTATGGGTGGAGTCATCTATAAACAGTGTTATTTTTTCTGGATTTAGCATTCTTACTTCCCTTGAGCTATAAATGTACTGCAGTTTTCATAAATGAATGCAGAGTCAACACAAAGTAACTTTGTTCTTACTACAGTTTCCTCTGTGTTATTTCTATTTTCCAAAGACATTTTCGAAGTCCAATTTTATTAGCAGTGCGCAATTGCATGAATAAATTTAAGAGACTGGATACAAATTAGCATAACAAGAGGGTTTGGTGCAATGATTAGTCACTTATAGAATACATTAATGGTGCTGTTCAAATCAACAAGTGCTTGGATCATCGAGTATCAGATGAAGCTAAGCCGAACCAGGCAAGGTTAATAAGTGGATTGGTGACCATCAAGATAAGTGACCAGTATAGTAAGGTGTGCCAGGGGGGCCAAGGAAAAGAATGGTGAAGGTGAATTTTTTTTTTCAATCCCCCTCCCCCCCCCCCCAAAAAAAAACCTAATTAAAACACTTTTTATTAACCCCCCCCCCCCCCCCCCCCCCAAAAAAAAAAAAACTTTTAAGGATCTTGAAAAAAAAAACAGTTTGAAAATGTTGAACTGATTTTAAAATGTTATTTAAATCCAAAAAAACTTCACACCACAATATATCTTTGAGTGTCCATCATACTTACCTCAGCATATGCTTGTGTTCCTGTAACACAAAAGATATATCACTCTGGGCCAGCTGTGCAACGGCACTGTCTGAACCTATTTTGCCCCAGGCATATGACTGCACTGCACATCTTAGCTGGATTACTGTAAACAAATAAACATTACTGGTAATTAAGTCATGTTTACCCCTAAGCTTATCTTAAAAACCCACTGTCAGGAAAGTTAAAAAGTTAGTTTAACCATTGATAGTTAATAGAGGAGAATGGTAATGAAACCAGCAATCTTCTTTGTTATAGGTCTTTGTTCACTTTTTTTCAACTGTGACCATGCACAAAAAACAATAGATATTGGTTGGAATATGTCAATCAATCAGCCAATAGAAATACATGGCCATGGGTTCAGTTGTTCAGGGGACGCCAATGAGCTATGACCATGTGCACAATCTTTTGTCTTAGTCCCCCTTCCAATCTAAATTGCAGTGCCTTTAATTGTTAGCCCCTTGAAGTTTGCTGGGTTTCCTAACCATTCTCCTCTATCAACTATGGTTTAACAGGAAGGCAGGGCTGGATTTCAATAAAATCCTGGTAGCAGAACTATGGCCAAGGTGTGATTTTGTGATATTGTCACACTTTTATAACTCATTATCCATTATTGCTAATGTTCAACATGAATGCGACATTTTTCATACTCATAGAATGATTCAGATTCTGTATCACACTAAACCATCCCTTTTTGAAAATTTGAGAGGCAATGAGAGAACTGTCCTACCTTGCATCATTCCACAAGAAAACTGAAACTGGTACACTTATTATTTCCTGATCTTAAACTGCTCTTGTTTTATACACCCACCCCTCTCCCCCTATTAATGAATTTTGTACACGTAACTGTCTATTAATTAAATAAATGCACTTTATATCAGCAGCTTCCCCCAGGGGTATAGTTATTAATATAGACCTCTGGACTGACCAGGGGGTTATGTTGGGAATACAAGGGGATTGAATGTAAGTAGGGGGTAGGGGGGAAATTTGCTGGACTTTGTTTGTAGTTCCAAGATAGGGGAGGGGAAATTCGTAAGATATTGGATTGTGATCTCATCCAAGAGAGGAAAACGTGACCCAGGGGACTTTGACTCGAAGGATTCCCCCATAACCTGGGGAAAATTGTCAAGTTTGTTCCACCCTTTTACAATCCTCCTGATCTGCCCGGGGGTCTACCCCTGGGGGAAGCCACTGATAAGTGCATAAAAAGAAACCATCAACCAGTGGGCATGGTAACGTCTCTGCGATGTCAAACGTGGACGTTTACTTAACTTAGTTCTGGCTTTAATATTAGCAGCATTACTTCCACGTCACGTCCATAATAGTACGACACTCGCTGTACATGTAGCTCCCTTGCAGACCATTTTAAGTAACTTCTATTGAATTTTGACGAGAATTCTAAACCTCCCCTTCCGCCTTCCGGTTTATCCCGGGCCCGGTGCCGGGGGTTTATAAACTTCACTCGGTTTTTAATAGCTCCTACGAAAATAGTGCATGCACCACGCACAGTCAGTGACTATTAAACCCATTTTAAAACCATTCAAATGGTAAATCAGATTGATATATATATATATATATAAATATAAATATATGCTATGTGATCACAACTCACCTCTCCTCTCGTCCGTGGCCATCTCTTGTCTACGTTCCCAGAGGTCTTTGCGCGCCTAATCCAAAATGGCTACTACTAAAAGGGAACACCGCTGCTATGTATGATTGTGGACAAAGTACAGTTATGGAGTACGTGGGGAGGGGGTGCGTTCTCTTTTCTAAACTAAACTAATTTCTTCAAGCAAAGCTTTCTTTGCACTATAACACACAAGTTATCCATAAATAAATTTTATTATTTTTAAGAAATGGTTTATATTTAATTTAAGATAGGATATGGTTGGCATTTTTCAAAATATTCATGTTGTCGGTTAATGCCTCCGGGGGAGGGGACCCCGGGGACGGGACTGATGATAATTTTACCGCAAGCGCTGAAGCGAACTGGAAGGCATGGGAAAGTGATTGCATTTCTTTACCACGTACATGTATTCTCGTTTTCTATAAAAGGTAAGTTTAAATGGTCGATTCTAGTTCTTTTTTGGCTTTCTTGGCTCCGCTTTCTTTTCTGTTTCCTTGAAATTAGACGTGTCATGAGCGATCTTCGATCATTGCTCATCCTCTCAAACTCATGGAGTCATGACTCAAAGAACGAATAACCAAGAAGTACCTGTACGGTTAACAGTAACACGCAGTTAACTGATGTTTAATATTTGAATGAGATGAAGTGCAAAAGGTAACAGTTAAATGCTACCAAGTTAAAAACCCTGCTGAGATAAGTAATATATATAAGTAATATATAAGTTTGCTTCGATCGTCATGACTCATGTTATAAACTACCCTCGTTTTCGTGATAACCCAGTATTCAAACGTCTGCAGCAATAATTTGAAGATCAAACTACTGTATACTATTGCTAACTATAGCTGATACTACAGTGGTGTTTTATGAATAGCAGTTTCAGCAGTAAAGCGATACTTGCTGTTTGTAAACACTGACGTCATTATACATTTGTATATATAATACATCAAAAGTCTCCATTCTGCTTCCAAATCTTAATTATTTTATAAGACTTATAAGTTAAGAGCATCATTATAAGCTTCGATGAAAGGCTTGCTTACATTTTGGAAGAACAAGAAGAGTAATTTGGTGATGAATAAGCATTGACCTGTGAAGCAACTGACTGCGTTCACGCTTCGTTTCTGCCAACCACAGAATGCAAATAATGTGCGTGACTGTCCTGTGTGATGTCACAGTAAGTATTGCTATATATTGACCCAAATGCCTGACTTGCTTGACTCTCCCACTTTGGAGAAAAACTAATTTGTTTTGGAGATCGTTGTTCGTTTCTTCGATTTTCACGAATTTTGAGGAGGTGAAAATCGGCTCAAAAAACCTTCCCATTTACACTTGAAATTAAAAGCAAATACAAAATCACCACTCAGTCGTTACAGAACCTTGTTTAATCCTTCCAACCAGCAGGTTTGCTTGCACAAAACACACCAAGCGACTGTGAACCACACCATGTTTACCCTGCACTTCACTCAATCACATTTTTCTGCTCCCACCTCAAATTGCATGCTGGGTAATAAAAAACACAAGGGGTCCCCCCTACAGCCAAGAGGGTGATTTGGACTCAAGCTGTTGCTTTAAAGTGACAAAAACACATCCTAATAGGTTTAGGGAAAAAAGCTCATCAACTGCAGAATTTCAAGGATTTCATTGAAGAATTATTTCATGTGTCTCAAAGCAGACAACAGAAAAACCCTGTGAAATCCACAAGGCTTACTAACAGCAAACCAAATACTTTTCAGCCGTCCTCAGACTTAATGATGTCCTCTAGCTCTCTTGCAGTGGCTTTTTTGTCTAAAATTAGAAGCAGCCATACCTACCATCAACGAGTGCACAGAATTCTCCCGAATGGCATTGTGGGAAAAGTTTGAGCCCTCGACTTAAAAGTCAGCAGTATTTAACTACCCCAGGCTAGCCAAACTTGAACTGAGGGGGGAGGGTTGAGTTAGCACTCAGGATTTCACCAACTGAGCCAAACATGTCCAGTAGGGAAAGGGTTAATGTAATGAAGCGCCATTGAAACAATCATTCTTGCATGACACCAACACCCTCTGAAACAATCACAACTAATTTAGATACACAGTTTGAATAGCGCTTCATTACATTGAAGTGAGGCATTCAGGTCAATACCACTGAAATAACCCGAGTATCAGGCCCAGTGGGGGATCAGGAGAGGGAGAATGGGGAGAGGGGAAAAACAAAGGAAGGCCTGACACAATTAAAACTATTCAAGTACTTGTATCAAACATCCAGATTATAGACGTTGTACTGATTGGATAAAAAACAAAAGACTCAAAACCAGATGTGAAAATGCCAGCTACATGTACATTGTACCACAAGCTTACTTTTGAACCATATGCTAGTGAACAACGATTTGGTATCTGAAATATGTGTATCTCTTTGTAATTTAATAACGAATGAAATGGATTTAATGGAAGGCACTTTACAGTTCTTACCAAATATTAGTCTTAAACCTGCACAAAAACAAAGGCTTCCTTCTCAAAAGAAAGGATGTCCTCAGAGTGTTGCCGGCAGGAATTTTATACCAGTTGTTTCTCAAGATCTTCACTCGGTTCTGGAAACCGAACAACAGAGAAATGAAGATTGTCACTGTCATTGTAGCCATCAATCCACTGAAGCTGATAAGAACACAGCAAGTTTCTTGGCTTGCAATAATGGTATCAAAGCTGTCCCATTTGAATGCTGCAAAAATTTGCACATTCCTAGTTGTAAGCCTTTGACAAAACAAATTATTCCCACTGCAACATAACTTAACTCAAAAGCTTCAAGAGATTACAGGTTTGTTATCCTTGAAGGAGCAGCAGAACTCTGTGTTAGTCATAGCACAAAACAAAACAAAAACAGATGAAATACAAGTACCATGCCATGCTGGGCCCCGATGAGGGTGAAAATGTTTGACATTTAAACATTGTTTCACTCTTTTCATCATTCTTCCTGAAACTTCATACGAAATCTGTGATAATTGGGACGACCTCGGTGGAAAAAGGGCATAAGTGTTTCCTGATCAGCTTCTAAATTCTCCTTCAATTTCTTTGTTTTCTAAGGGAGAATTTAGAATGTGATCAAGAGTCACTTATGCCCTATTTCCACAGAGGTCTTCAATTATTTTTATGGCATTATGTCTATGGAATTATAAATACAATAACCTATTTATGGCATCGAATATGCCCTGATATTTCGTCCGCAGCCATTATCTGATCCAAGAAGAGAACAGTTCCCGAGAGCCAAGCTCGAGGTAACTGTGAGCTTCGAAGATCAGATAATGTCCAAGGACAAAATAATATCAGGGCATATTTCAATGCCGCAATGTAGGTTATTGTTGTTATTATCCTTCAAATAAATTATTTGGCACATGCTTATACGCCTACAGGGGGTGTATTCGCTGATATTTCCCACTCGCAGAAAGAAAATATCGGGTCACATGATGCATTCAACCAATCACGCGTGAGGGAAAATATTATTTTGACCTTGGACATTATCTGTAAATGTTCCTTGAAACTCACTGTTTTCCTCAAGCTTTGATCTTGAAAATGTTTTGCTTCTCAAAACAAATAAATATTAGAGCATTCTTTTTTCCACCTCTGAATTTCTAATGCAGCCTGAAACAACCATAGAGGCTGGTCAAAGCCAGGACCCAGCTAATTCACAGATTGAATTGGAATTTAGCATGTTGGTTTTTGTGGAGGGAGGAGAACCCGGAGAAAAACCGTCGGACAAAGGCGAGATACCAATGAACTCAACTCACATATGGCGCTGCATCCAGAGATCAAACCTGGGCCACGGAGATGAGAGGCAAAGCACTTAACCACTGCACCACCCCCGGCTTCCCATGGTACATGTACATGTAGGTTATTGTTTATAGTAACTACAATGTATAATTATATATTATTTTCTCTGTTTGTATAGACTCTGCATTTGATAACCACCTAAATGGCCAACCCACCCCATCCCTTAGTGGGTCGCAATGTGAACTACTCATCACTGATGTCGGCACTAAGTAACTCACAAAGTATCCTAGATCAGCTGTTTACATCTAGTGTTCAGAGACCCAGACAAGATTTACAGGGGAACTTCAGACGGCAGTCGGAGGTACCTAGACAGCTTCCCTATGATGATAGCTATGGGGATAGGTTTGGCTTTCGAGGCCATGATACGTCAAGGAGGAATGAATATAGCCAAAGAAGAGAAGAAAGCAACTGGCCCAGGGAGCATCTAGACTCATTTGATCGTGAGGAACAAGAGAGAAGTTTAAAGCGAGGGAGAGACTTTTTGGATGAAAGAGACGAGCATTATCAGTTTGACAGAAGTGGCTCCTATGATGAGAAACGGTTGAGGAGAAGCGATGCACATGATCGAGATCAGCCTCAGTTTTTTGGTAGGCCGATGGATATGAATGATAGGAGAAATGAAAGAGGTTCATGGGATGATAGAAGAGATGGTAGTTCACATGAAGGAACTGCTAGATTTGGGTGGTCTCAGCCATCAAGGAATGTAAATAATAGAGAGTCTTCAACACCAAAGGGCTTGGACACAAGCAGACAAGAAAGACTGGACAACTGGGATGACAAAAGTGGGCAAAATAACTGGGGAGGTATGCAGCCACGCCCAGGGGTCGGTGTAGGATCATTTATGGGACCAGGCTTGGGGCTTGGTATGGGAACAGGCTTGGGGCTTGGTATGGGACCAGGCTTGGGTCTTGGCATTGGATCAACATTGGCTTCAAACATTCTTCCAAACATGACTGCCAATATGTTACCATCCATGGGGTCATCCATGGGTCGTTTAGGTGGAGTTGGGAATGGTATGTGGCCATCAATGGCAGATGCAGCAATGACATCATCTGTAATGACAGGCTCACATCTGCCTGTCACAGCCCTGACAAGGCCAAACTGCTCTCTGGAGCCTCCCTCTGATGATCTGACTATTCAGCCACAGAGAAATAAACCAGATGGATGTAAGACTGTTTTCCTTGGTGGACTTCCTGATGCCATTACAGATAGTATTATAAATGAAGTGTTTTATGTATGTGGAGAAATCCATAGTATTAGGCTTGGCAAAAGTAAAGGAGAGAATGGAAAAATATTCTGCCACCTGAGATTTAAGGATTTTGATTCAGTAGAAAAGGCCATCAGTTTTTCTGGCTATCGTCTCATTATTGGATCCGGGGAGGATATGTCTCAAGTTGCTCGCATTAGTGTCAGTTATGCACCGTCACGACAAGACTTGCGGGAATATGAGCGGGATACAAGGGCTAAGGCAAGGGAGGAGCGCCATCGTGCCCGTATGGAGGCAGAAGCTAACTCAAAGGAGCCTTCCATTGTTGTCTTTACCGAACATGCAGCATCCCTGCTGATGAAGAACATTCGCTCTGCTACTGACTTCTTTGAGTCGTTCCAGACATTGACGCAGTGGTTAGACAGAGGAGAGTGCACTCGGAAGAATTTTTCCACTTTTTACGCTCTTCTTAGTTCCATACACAGCCACATCAGACGACTAGTGAAAGAAAAGAAAGAACATGAAGAGATTGTAGAGAAACAGAAACAGGAGCAGCTTACAATAGCAAAGGGGATTAAAGACCAAGGTGGGTGTTCATATTTAGTAATAGTGGTTGGCTATTTCTATGCATTCTAGAGCCATCAGGGCTGTCATTAGAAGCAGGTAATTACCATCAATTATTGTCAGCAACTATAATGACAATCTCCAGCTACTTTATTGTAAAACATAAAGCCAGAGTTATACATGTAGCTTAATACGGCACACGAAAAAAAATTCAATTTTTCACAGTTGTCCAGCAACCTAAAAATTTAATGACAGCCCCGGCCATGTTAGTCTCCTTTGCAGCCGTACTTAGGATCATCACGCAAACGCTAGCCCCACTAACAGCTGCTTACACCAGCCACACATTCCATTCCAACTGCATGGCCAATCAGAATTCAGTTCTCAGAATCAAAAAAACCACTCGCGCCAGAACTTGCTGGCGGGAAATCTTGGAATCAAATATAGAGGCTAAATTTGAAAGAGTCTATATGAAATTGGTTCAAATACAGTACCGCCGGGAATTATAGGGACATCCGACTGCGGAAAAACCTTGTGCAACAGACGCAGAGCCGCAGTATGGCGCCGCGGTCACCGAACAAATGACCGCGGTCACCGAACAAATGAACGCGGTCACCGAACAAATGAACGCGGTCACCGAACAAGTGACCGCGGTAGTTTTTGAGGATGCCGCGGTTACAAACTGAGGTGATAAACCGAGGCGCTTGCCACAATGGAAATACATGTACGTTGTTAGCAGTCTTCGTACTTGAAAGCTTTGAATGTGATGGATGACAAACAGCTTATGCGTTGAGCCTAATCACCCAAAGAACGATCACCGGCATTAAACTTCTCGTAAACAATCTTCTGTTAACTTTCGTAAGTTGTCTTTCTTACTCGAGACTACTGTTCACGTTCTTATTAACAAACGAAGCCAACTGCTTCAAAATAAGCATTTCTTGAGATACGGCCCGCTAACAATCTTCTGTTAACCTTCGTAAGTTGTCTTTCTTACTTGTCAGTCTGATTATTTTACAGAACATCGACAGAGTTTTGAAGCAACGTTTGTGATATTGAAAGACGTGCAAAAACTTCTACATGTATACTCTTACCAGAAAACTTCTACTCGGAAAGTGCAATTCCTTTTGAATTAAGAGCTTTAATGCATAGGATCAGATCAGTCAATTCGCGTAAATGGAAATTACTTGCGCCCGTTGTATTTGTGTCAAAAATTAGACACGCGTCTGGCTGACAGTTCACGATTGACAGGAATTTTTATTATACTGCGCAGTAAGAATCTTGACTTTTGACGCCTCTGGCACGCAGGGTATTTATCAAAACGTTTGTAAAACTGTTTGTTATGAATTCGAATTTGTCACGCATTAATCCTCAGTGGTGAAAGAAAGGTTAAAATACGAAATTGTGCAATGAATACACACGATACTTTCGTTTGACAATAAGGGAAATATTGTCTAAATGTCGCCGAACAAAGTGCGAAATTCGTCGAAATATGTTTGCATGACTTTTGCACAATACTGTCTTTCTTACTCGAGACCGCCGTTCGCGTTCTGATTAACTAACGAAGCCAACTGCTTCAAAATAAGCATTTCTTAACACACGGCTCGCTAATAATCTTCTGTTAATTTTCGTAACTTGTTTTTCTTACTCAAGACCGGCGTTCGCATTATTATCAACTAACAAAGCCAACTGCTTCAAAATAAACATTTTGTAAGACACGGGCCGCTAACTTTTGTTCTTGATCACACTTCATCAGTCGTCTTTCTACTCAAGACCGCCATTCGCGTTCTTATTAACTTACGAAGCCAGCTGCTTCAAAATAAGCATTTCTTAACACACGGCGCGCTAACAATCTTCTGTTAACTTTCGTAAGTTGTCTTTCTTACTCAAGACCGCCGTTCACATTCTAACGATGGCAACTGCTTCAAAATAAAATGTATGAGATGTACATGTATATGTTACACGAGGTCGAGGTTAGCGCCGCGGCATGACCACCGCGGCGATCTCAGAAGTGACCGCGGTCACCTCAAAAGTGACTGCAGTCACTTCAAGAATTACCGCTGTCACCTTGAAAAAGACTGCGGTTTTTTGCAGTAAAACTGCGGGCATTGCATGCGGCACAGCCGCTGTAAATGTCCCTATAATTCCTGGCGGTACTGTAGCTTCATATATATAATTATTCTGTTCTTAGTTTTTCTCAAGAAAACAGATACAGTTTAGAAGAAATAGTTTGTTTTGACGCTGTACTAATGAGCTTGAAAGTGCCAACATACAAAATGTAAGTGAACTGTTGCTAATTAACTTGTATCATGTTACGTTATAACGTTTGGCTTACACAAACAATTGGGAATGGAATGTCTGGCTGGTTCAAGCAGCCGTTAGCTAGCATTTGCGTGACGACCCTAAGAACGGCAGCAAAGGAGACTATGGCCTTGTTTGATGTCTGCTGTCGTCTGAGTCAGTTTCACTTGCAAGTGAGATATCTATGTTTTAATCTGATAGACATTTTGCATGAAACAGTCATGTGCTGATACATGTATATACCGTAAACAGCGGCAGATAAGCCGCACCTTTTTACCCAAAATCTTTGTTGCAAATCGGGGGCACGGCTTATCTGCAAGAACATCTAGAAAAGGTCCAATAAATTCGATGAGGCAATTAAGGAAGGTGATGCAGTTTTCTAATCTTGATTTTCCTTTCAAATTTTTTTCTCTCCAAAATTTGGGCTTCTAAACTCGGGGTGCGGCTTATCTGCCTGTGTTTATGGTAATCACTTCAATAACCAATGAACTGTGCTCTGCCATGATCTCATGGCAAAGGCTTTACCGAAGGAAAACAATCATCAAAACACTATTTTAGAAAGATTGATGATCGAGCAAATAAATATACCATAAAAACCCATTGATAAGCTGCACCCAGAGTTTAAAAGCTTAAATGTAGGGGGGAAAGTTGTTTGGAAGAAAATCAAATGTACAGATTTACTGATTTTGTGGTCAAAGTCACGTGACAGACCATGTGACATGTTCTACTGCACACAAACCACTTACAGTGCGACTACTGAAAGCGGGGCCACTTAGACAACGAGAACCAATCACATCAAATAATTCCAACTTTGGGTTAGTTGAAATGCTGTTGTATTGTACTCAACAATAATTTGCTCAAATAACCGAAGTTGGAATGCTTTGTTTTCGTTCTGCAATGTGATTGGTTCTCGTTGTCTAAGTGGCCCCGCTTTCAGTAGTCGCACTGTGAGGGGGTCAAGAATGACGATATCTATTATCGTGAGAAACTTGGCACACTTACCGTACTCGGCTGTGCACTAATAAGGAAAACCATTTTTACCCGAAATTTGATTCCTGAACCAGGCCTTAACATGCTTGAGAACATCAATGGATTGTTTAGCAGCCACGAAACTTGCAAAAGCAATGACCAGTGCTTACTTTCTTTTGGTTTCGTGTAATACTTACATGTTAATTTATGAAAATTTATGGAACCTTTCCGAGATTGTCCTGTACATAAGTAGCCTGCTATGCAGATGTATTTTTTCACTCATAAATTTGAAGAAAAAAGTAACGTCTGCTTACCCGAATGCTATATTAGTTTCCAATATGCCAGCACGACGTCAGCACCATTGTTAGAATTTTAGTGAATTGGCGTGCCAGTCAACACTCTCGTATGATTGGCCAATGGCAAATGTATTGTCTGAATTCCTTTTAAATGCAACATTACGTCACCGATTGGTCCATAACACAATGAGGTGTGCATATTGGAAACTACTTAAGCACTTGGGTAAGCAGATGTTACTTTTTTCTTCAAATTTATCAGAGTGAAAACATACGTCTGCATAGCAGGCTAGTAGATAAGCCACACCCCCGATCTTGAATTGGAAATTTTGTTTAAAAAGGTGCTGTTTTTAATATGGGTTTTTATGGTCTACATGTATGTAAATATGGGTGGGAATTAAAGTTCCCTTAACCCCGTTTTGGTTTTATTCATTTTCAAAGTCTAGATGAAAATTGAGGATGAAAGAAATTAAAGAAAAAAGTTACATAAATCAGTAAATTTCCCCGGATTTTTTTTAAAATTGTGATTCAAATCCTGCACATTCTATTTCCTGGCCACAGCATTTGAGGTACATTGTATTGGTTGAGTTGATGTAAAATCAGGCAAAAATCCATTGTTTACTTACTAGCACTTACAAGTACTTGTACATGTAGGACTGGTTCTATTGTTATGGATTCTTGATCTTACGTCACACGATGCATGATGTACTAGGCCAAGATAATGCTTCTAATTAGTGAGCTTTTTGCCATTTTTAGCTAACTTCAATAGGATGTAGACAATAAAGGATTCAAGCAAAAACAAAACTTTTTTCCACAAAATTACATCCTTTTTTCTTCATATAAATTCTTATAATAGGTAGGGTACTTTAATGTTTGTTCAGCCTCTTGCCTTACAAATTACATTAATATGTGCCAGTGCTCGAACTTAACGGTCGTCCACTCGTCCAAAACAAGTAAAAATTGAGAACAGCGAGTACATTTTCCCTCCACTAGTCTCCTGGACGCGTATATTTATTTGTTCTCTAAATATGATTTTGATTCAGAACCAGAAAATGGCACAAACGATTAAAACAGTGATGATTTTACCTGCAATCGCCGACACGAACGAAAGCAAACAAAAAAAAAACACCATGATTTGCTATATTTTAGCAACTACATGTCCATATGTAGAGGTCTGGATTCGACCTACCGGTATCATGAATTGAATCATTGGAAACAATATGGCGTTGTGTTCGTAATTTGTGTTCGTAGCAACAACATACTGATGTTTTATGGAAAGGAACAAATAATAATAAATTGGGACCAGTGACTTTCCATTTTGGACCAGTACATTTTTAGCTCACTGGTCCATGTGGACCACCAAAGCAAAAAGTCAAGTCCGAGCACTGTGTGCCCATGCCATTAGTCTTGATCAATCAATAATCAACCCAATGTCTCATATGCATGCATTCACTTTTCTTACTAGGTGAAACCATTCTAACCGTCTTTGAGGCAGCATGCAAAAAGAAATGCTGGGATCATTTCAGTAAGGCACAGAGAAGGAACATCACAGAATGGCAGCAACAAGTCAAAGAGGTAGAAATGAATACTAGTTATCATTGGACTCTCCCATCCTGAATTCTGATTGGTCAATTCACCCGCAAATAATGATCTGAGTTTTTTTGACCTGGGGAAAAAAATTTTGAACTAGGGAAATTCGTTTTTGAACTAGGGATTTTTTGTGTACTAAACATAAATCCACCCTCCCCCTCTGTTTTCCTACCTCCCCCATATCACTTTCTTCTCCTACCCCTCCCCTATCTCCTGACAGTGCTACATTGTACCTACTGTATATAATCAACTGTACTAATTACCATATTTATTTTACCTTCACTGATCTTGCTGGTACTTATCTCTTTCCCTCCTGCACCGCCCGTAACTGCCCAATATGAAGCATGTACCTGGAAAGAAATATTGCATCAAATCTAGACATGCTGGAAGTACAATGTTTTGATATTATTTCAAGGGAGGAATGACTTCAAAGTGAGAGCTATAACAGGGATCGCTTGACTCTCCCACTTTGGAGAAAAACAACTTGTTTTGGAGATCGTGTTTCGTTTCTTCGATTTTCACGAACTTTGAGGAAAATCGGAAAATCTGCTCAAAAAATATTTCCCATTCGCACTTGAAATCTAAAGCAAACATTGCCTCCCAGTTAGCTCAGTGGTTAAGCTCCGGTCTGTTGAGCAGGAGGTTGCAGGTTCAAACCCCGGCCGGACCAACACTCAGGGTCTTAAAATAACTGAGTAGAATGTGCTGCCTTTGTGAAACAACTACAAATGGGTAGACCTTCACATCTTCTCGGATAAGGACGTAAAATCGTAGGTCTCCCGTCGGCCTAAGTTTATCAGTCTCACTAGACTGTCACGAGTTACTGACATTAAATAAAGTTGATCATCGACACAAAATCAGCACTCAGTACCTTCTTTAAAGTGCATATAAGCCCTGGCTAATTATATTTCTTACGAAGAGACTAGGGGCCATAGACAAAGGATTCTGGAATAAAAAGTTGATTTGATTTATTTGTCATGGTGTATTGGCCGTTCAAAGTTGCCCAAAAACGTGTCTTGGGTTGCCTGTGGACGAAAATCAAGCGCGTAAGAGTGCTTTACAAAATTGGCACTGGTTCTAGTTTGACGTCATCAACAGAACATGCTCGATATGCCATTGCATGAAAGGCCTTGCAGAATAAAGCTCTCCGAAACGTTTAGCGCGATATTATCACCTTTCTCGGTTATCTATTCAATTATTTTGCAAATAAGCCAACACTTTATACCCATAGATCTGTTGATGACATCACGTTTTATTCTCATCCCAGTCCCCGAACATACATGGAAATTATTCTAAATTTGGAAGTTTAGTTGCTAAAAAATATTTAAAACATTTTTATTTTAACAACTGGCCAGGGCTTATATGCACTTTAATCTTTCCAACCACCAGGTTTGTTTGCACAAAACACATCAAGCGACTGTGAACCATGCTATTCTTAACGCTGCATTTCTCTCCACCACGTTTTCCTGCACCGACCTCCAATTGCATGCTGGATAATGGACAAAAATTCTATAAGGGCTCCCCCCTCTGAGACTCCTTTTACCCCTACAACCAAGAGTGGTGACTCAAGCCGTTGCTTTAAAGTGACAAAAACACATCCTAGTAGGTTGAGCAGGGGGGAAAGCTCACCAACTGCAGAATTTCAAGGATTTCATTGAAGAATTATTTCATGTGTCTCAAAGCAGAAACACAACAGAAAAACCCTGTGAAATCCCCTCACAAAGCCTACTAACAGCAAACCAAGTACTTTTCAGCCATCCTCAGACTTAATGATGTCCTCTAGCTCCCTTATTATACAGTGGCAGATGGTCGGTTCCAACTCGGGGGAGTGGGGCCTCGTCGGGTGGGCACAGTGACTACAATAATTGTAGAATAATTATTATTACTTTTTAAGTTAGTAAAAAAATACAAAGTGAATCCCAAAAAAATACTAGTTCCAAAAATTTCCCTAGTTAAAAAATAATTTCCCAGTTTATAAAGAAATTGAGATGAAATTTCAATCTACCATCTGACAATATGAGTTGTCTAGTTGAAGTAACTATCAGTGATGAATCCCCACAGAGTACTCAATATAATTATAATTGAGATGCAATGTACATGCCTTGCCAGTGTACAACGGTATGTTGCTTTACTTCCAGCACATACTAAAATGTATTTTATAATTATACTATGTAGAGTGTTTTACAGGGATTGTCTCCACTGAGAAATATCATATCTGAACACGTAAAAATATGAGTATATTTTTATGTACACCCATTGCTATTGCCTTGCATACTTGATATCACTAATTTGCTACTGTAAAGAAAAGAAATTAACTAAAGGGTAATTTACCATTAATAATGATCACTCATAGTAATTTTGTTAGTCAAATTAAAGGGGCACTGTTAATCAAGCTGAACCTTCGAGTTTCTTTTTAAAAAAAATACAAAAATAACACCCTGAGATAGATGAGAAAAACCATGTGAATGTCCGGCTGATCTGCTTTTCATACTTTCATAGAGGCTAGCAAAGATTAAAGTGGATTGCAATAGTTTTTTCTAGAAACTTGATTTTGGCTACAGTGAACCAATTTCAAGTTGCTCGTAATTTCACTTAAAAGCAGTGTTCTTCATCCACTCGAATCTTTGCCATCCTTCGTGAATCAGAATTATCTAAATTTTTTTCAGTATACCTGGAAAGCATACTCTGCTAATCTGAGTAGTTATTTTTATCTTTCGTCATGAAAACGTTAATGTTTTGGGGGTTGACAGAACCCCTTTAAGAAGGATAGTATGACTGTTTAGAAGAGGATACACTTCTAGCAGAGTATACCAAAAGAACAATCAAAATCAAATCAATCAAATATTTTGTTTACCCTTGGATATTGAGCCTTACATTGTATACTGTAGTAGGCGTTTAGCAGGTCGTGCTAATGATACGAGCATTCGCCACATGCTTTTACTATGTTCAGTATTTTCAACTCCAACACTCAACTCACATCAGTAAGATACATGTAGTAAGACAGTCTGCTGTAGTTCGATGTGTGTTCCAATATGTTGCTCTGAAGAAGGGAAAGTACTCAAAACATCAGCTGTAAGTGTCTTCCCACAGTATGTGGTTACTATACAGAGTTATCATTCAGGGTCATTACCTGTAACTCCTGTCATGGCTGAGCTCACTGGATATTACAGGTGCTGTTATGGTCCCTCTGAACATGGCGGTACATGGCTATAGTTTATGGTATGGGTGTACTTATGCAAGTTATGGCTGATTAAAAACTTAATGAAAACCCTGACTATACCCCTATAAACTCAGAGCAGTTTAATGTGGTCAAGTGATTGGTATAATTATATGGTGTAACTTCAAGTAAAACCCTGCACCAAACTAAACAACTGCCGAAAGCAATCAATGACCTCATAGTGGACAGGCCAACAAAGGCTCTATGTAAGTGCACATGTACAAATGTACTCAGCAGTTGGATATCATCACCTTGATAAACATCAAAAAATGGTAGTGAGGTGGGCAGTGCATCATGGGGCTTTGCAATATTCTCCTAGGAAATCAGAATCAGTGAGGAAGAGCAAATACAGAATCGTGTCGAGGTAGGTATGGAGATTGACGAAGATGTCCAGCAACAACCACCAGCGAGTTTTAACACTGACACAGAGGTAGATACCAAAACACAGGCAGCCCATCAAGCAGGTGAAGTCAAACCAGGCGATGCGAATAGCCAAAAGGTTAACGAAGGTAAGTCAGTTCAACAGACATGTACATCGTTATCATCTACTGGACACTCAATTTCAGCAGTTCTACCATCATTAAGGGTCTTCTAAACAACTATACATGTACATACAATGTATCTACAGACAGATACAGTGAAACCTGATGAAATAAACAACACTTCCTCTTTGTCAAAACCCTTGAAAACACTGCACAGTGTAGCAGCTACATGTAAGTTTACAAAAAGTGTATAACCCCACAATGCTACTGATGCTACTGGCTGAGTAAGGAATGATATAACCATCAACAAGGAGAGAAGGCAAAATCGTTATTGCCAAGATTTTGAGACTACAGAAACTTTCAGCTGACAGTTAATCACCACTTTGCCAACTGTCGGCACATGATGTCTTAGCCATTGTTTCAAAACGGTTGTTCATTAGTCACCCATCAGTTGTGTGTCCCTTTCCCAAAAGGTGTTCGTTGGATCATAATCCACCTATCAATGTTAATCCCAAGGGGGGTGGTGGGAATTTGACATTTTCATCCAAATAAATGTTAAAATCCACACTCTTGGGACAACACCTTTAGTCAAAAGTATCAAAAATCCCCACAAATACATGTAACCCCACCCTGGGTTGGGCATACTATGTCAACACCCTCTCCCCACCCCTCCCTCCAGGCTAACCAAGACTATCAAAACACTCCTTGCCCCCCCCCCCCCCAACCTGTTGTGTTTGATGTATTAAAATATTAAAGGCCCTTTTTGAAATTATACCACCTGGCTAATAACAGTTTTACTCACACTTACTTATGCTTACCTAAATTCCAATTTGATCTTTGGTTTAGCCAGGTCCTGGCTTTGATCAGCCCCCATGGTGGTTTCAGGTTTCATTAAAATTCTGAGTTATTTTTTTATACATGTAAATGTAAGATTTTTTTCAATCAAGTGTCACAAATTTTCCAAGCTGATTTTGCAACTTCCTTTTGAAAAGGTTGGCATTGCTGTCAAATGTCGCAGCAAATAGTTAATCCCCAACCCTTTTTGATTGGTAGTACACATGTAAGTAATACAAATAAGAAATACCTCCTAATCAATAATCTGAATTTACTTGGAAAAGTTACAACTTGCATGAAGATTGCATGTTTCTTTCCTGTCCATTTCCCTGGACATTTACAGATCCACCCATATCTTTAGACCATTGTGAACTTTTTTCATGCTTGATGTATTAGTTTTCAATCCATAACAAATTATATACCAGGTGCCATGTAGCTCATGAACTCTCTTATGCTAAATAAAAGGGTCTCCTTTCTCAAGCATGCCAAAACTCAGGTGCATTCTCCACATTTTAATACTTGATTAAAACTTTATTTGGTTGTATTAGTCTCCGAAGAAAAGAAAGACGTGGAGGTTGAAAGTGTGAAGCAACGTGCCCAGGCAGCAGGTCTGAAAGCCCTGGCTGAGAAAAACACAAGTCTCATGTGGGAAGTACAAGCATACAAAAATGAAATGGTCAACCTCAAGGAGAAGTTTGCTTCTGTGTTCAATGAGAAGGATATGCAAGTAAGATATCAGTAAAATTAATATAGTCATGCTCTAGACTGTTAATTAATTATTGCCTGAAGTAACTTTGATCGATGAACCAAGTGCATGGCGAAAATACTGCTACAGGATTGTAGATCAGATTTGAAGTAGATTAGTATCTCTGAAAAGTACATAGGTGAGTAATGCTGTCAATAGCTAAGGCCTTCGCCAATGAGGTTTAGCATCACGTAAAAACACAGCTAGCAAAATTTGGTAGAGTTGCATACGAAATCCACTGGCTGTAATCTACAACCCTGCTGCCGTGTGGGTGGGAGGGGAGGGGGGTACTCCCATACAGACGCTGTACATGCCACCCAAAACATATGGTTTTCGAGTTGTTTTAGTCTGAAATAGGGTAATACAGTTTGTTTTTAGTCTAGAATAGGGTATGGTCTTGACAGGGAAGTATGAGACCTTGCATTTTCATATAATCATTTCTCTTCTTATGAAATAGAGTACAGGTCTGAAAAAGGGTAGGGAAAATCTTATATTTTGGTCTGGAATAGGGTCCCAAAAAATTCCTGGGAGTATTCCTGGGACTTCTCTAAAGGAGAATGTACAACAGGCTAAAGAGAAAGCTGATTACTTTCCAATCAGAAGAAAAGGAAACCCTCAAAATTCCTGACAATTTCAAACCTCTCCTTTGACTCATATTTCTATGAAGTAGATTTGGGAGTCGTAGGTTTCCATAACTAAACAAGCACTCGGTGATGCAAATTAGAACTAAACCACTTATTAACGTTGCTAGTTAACTCTACACTATATTAGTTTGTCACAAAATGTCTCATCAGATTGTCCCCTCCCCTCCCCTCCAGTAGAGATTCGTAGCTACATGTGATATTGTACTTTTCGTCGCAGATTGCCAGACTGACTATGGCTTTACACGGGCTGCAGCAGTTCCTTCAGAACACCAGTATAGATGGCCCTCAGGTACTTAATGCTGTACAGATACTTAATTAACATCATAATCACCATTATAACCCATCAAATACTTTCTCTCACACGTGATTGGTTGAATACGTCACGTGACCCAATATTTTCTCTCCGCGAGCAGGAAATATGAGCGTACAGTATAAGTGTGCGTCAAAGAAAATATTTGAAGGATGATAACAACAATAGGTCATTTTGACGATGTTGCGCATGCACCAGTAGAACAATAGACGCAAGCTGCTAAGACTCGTTCTGGTTCACCAGCCTTTTGTTATTTAAAACAGATAGCCATTGTTCTAGCTGCGCGCGCAACATCTTAATAATGGCCAATAACCTACATTGTGGCGTCGGAATATGCCCTGATATTTGTCCTTGGACATTATCTGATCCTCGAAGCTCACAGTTTCCCAAGAGCTTCGCTCTCGGGAAATGTTCTCTTCTCGGATCAGATAATGTCTGTGGAAGAAATATCAGGGCATGTATATATTGACGCCACAAATAGGGTATTGTATTTTCATCACCTTCATCACAACTAACCCCACCATCATCTGATAATTATTATCGTCAACATCATCAACATCACACAACTACCATTATTACCATTATCAGCATTCATTCATTCAATCTTTATTGCTCTTGTAATGACATATACAATATAAAAAGAAAATAACTAATATATATACAATGTGATGGTCAATACAGATTAAGTGATATTTGAGCCTGGAGGCTAAATAAACTGTGAAGCTCTCGAGTTAGCCTCCAGCCTTGTTAATCAGCAATTATAATAGGAGAAAAGAAATCGGGAAGGAAATTTAAAAACGGTGTAATTTCCTTCTTTAGGAGATCCTTAAACTCCTTCGACGTAGCCATAAAGGCAGTTTAGCGCCGAATAGCGGGAGCTCAGTTCAAACTTACGACATGAATTCATCATCATCATGATTTTTTGCCAGAAATCCTTTTAGTTCACACATCGTATTAGAAACACAAGGCGCATTTTGTAACCCTATGATTCGTGCGGGCCTTGAAAAGTCCTTGAAATACTGCCAGGTCCTTGAAAAGTCCTTGAAATACTACTAGGTCCTTGAAAAATCCTTGAAATACTGCTAGGTCCTTGAAAAGTCCTTGAAAAGTCCTTGAAATACTGCCAGGTCCTTGAAAAGTCCTTGAAATACTGCTAGGTCCTTGAAAAGTCCTTGAAATACTGCCAGGTCCTTGAAAAGTCCTTGAAATACTGCTAGGTCCTTGAAAAGTTCTTGAAATACTGCTAGGTCCTTGAAAAGTCCTTGAAATACTGCCAGGTCCTTGAAAAGTCCTTGCATTTTGGCAGATTAGGTTTTCTCCTTGAAAAGACCTTGAATTTGTACCAAAACTCCTTGGACTTTGTTGAAGCCTCCTTGGATGTTCGAGAAGGCAGTAAAACAGCCTCAGTTTTGCCTCCAAAAGATCGTTAGAGCAGCACTGAATGATTCATCGTGTAAACAAGTCAAAGAAAGGGTCTTACATCGGATCCAAATTGCGTAGAATTTTCAGTTAACAAAACAAATCCTTGAAAAGTGTGCTCCTTAAAAAGTACTTGAAAATTCCTCGAAGAAAAAGGTTGTGAGGTCGGCATGGCCATGAAAGCCTGTTTGAGCAATGACTTTTCTCAAAAGTTCTCCGGATTTATTTTCCAGTTCGTTGCGATTTTTTTATCAGAGTGCCCCAAATAAATTGTGCATTTCCCGGTGCATTTTTCTGAGTCTCCGGATGACCGACACTTTCTTTAGATTCCCGGTAAATTTTGCTGTAGACACGAAACTGCCTTTGTTGGAGCTGTCACCCCCGCATACATGTTGTACTTATATTTAGTTTTAAAGGTGTGAGTTATAGAGCGGTTTTCGATTGAGTGTTGTAAAACCAAAACCAAACTGTAATTACAGAGCCAATCACGGGAGCAAGTAAAAGCACAATGAGCCAATCACGAGCAAGTAAAAACAAAATGAGCCAATCACGAGCACGTAAAACCACAATGAGCCAATCACGAGCAAGTAAAAACATAATGAGCCAATCACGAGCAAGTAAAAACACAATGAGCCAACCACGAGCAAGTAAATACAAAATGAGCCAATCACGAACTGAAGTAATTCACGATTGGTTTTACTTGAACCAATCACGAGGAAAAGTAAACGCAATCGTGGATGGCGTGATGGACCAAAACACGTTTGGTTTTAGTGTAGCACTTGATTGGCTGATAAGCACAAACCATTTTCGACACTCATTCGAAATCCGCGCTCTTACTTTCGACACTCGTCGGAAATCGCTCTAGGAGGAAGTGAAGCTTGCAATAACTGAGTAGAAGAAAACATGTTCTTTTTTAAATAGAAGCCACAAGCAAACATAGAAGTTGTAGTTACAAGGGAAGATACTTTGGAAGATACAAGGGAAGATACTTTGGTTACAAGGGAAGAGACTTTGGAAGATAACACTGCAACGGCCGATATGGAGATAGAAGAGGATGAGAAATCTGTGAGTGAAGGGAGCGACCTTATCATAGAACATGCACCGAAGAATGCTGAGACAGAGGCTGAGGTAGAGGCTGATAAAGAAGTGATAAAAGTTGATGCCACTTCAGTGACGCTAGATCAAGGAGACGAAGGGGATCCCTCGGCTGGAGGTGCAGAAGTACAGGATACTAGAGAAACCGAAAATGATGAAATTGAAGAGTACCATATTTGTGATGAAGTTGGAGGCTCCGGCGATGAAGAGGATGTACTCCCTGAAGCAGATAGCGAGCATGGCGGGGAAGAAAAAGAAAAAGAAGAACCAGTTACAGAAGAAGAAAACCCTGACGACAAAGTTACTGATGAGGCTCAAGAACCGGACGAAGAAGAGAAAGTACACGAAGAAGAGAAAGTACACGAAGACGAGAAAGTACACGAAGACGAGAAAGTACACGAAGACGAGAAAGTACACGAAGACGAGAAAATACACGAAGACGAGCCGGAGGAAGAAAACACCACGACAGAACAAGAACAGAGTGAAGAAAATGTTCCACAAACTTCTACTTATCAGAGCCCGGACGTAGAGGTTTCTCCTATTGAAGTTGTACGCTTGTCCGAGAAGGAAATGGCGCTCGTTGGTGTACTGAGTTCTTACATTCACGCATGTCCATCTGGAGCCACCATGGCCCAGGTGACAACACACGTTCAACGACAGTTTCCCAGCGCGATGCCTGAGATGACTGAGAAGGTCATCAGCAGTCTTCCTATGCTGTTTCAAGAAGGGGGAGACGAGTTGGCAGGCAAGACATGGAAGTTCTGTGGATTTGTAGCGGGAAAACAGTGAAACATTAATGACAGCAGGAACTAGGACAATGGGACGACGGCAGCTGTGACGACGGGAAGTAATTGATTTTTTTAATTCGTCTTTTGTTACTTTTCTTACTCAGGTTTTCAAGTTCTTAAAATAGAATAAGCACAGTATTTCGTTCAGGCCGAACGAAAAACAGAGTGCTTTACTTTCTTACGTTCACATTCTCAACGAAACGCAAAACTTCGAGTTTTCACGTTATGTAGTTTTAAGACCACGGCATTTTCACGTGCAGTTATTGTATTTTGTAATGAACTCTATCGACTTTTTGCCGTCGTCCTAGACGTTACCGTCTAACTCTCTGGGCTCAGTTGTTCGAAGCAAGGATAACTTTATCCCTAGGATAGCGCTAAATCTGTAATTGTAATCTGTACAGTTTACCCTCGGGTTACCCTCGGGTTAGCGATTTAACCCCGGGCCTGGTCGTTCGAAGCAAGGTTAACTTTACCCCTAGGATAGCACTAAATCTGTAATTGTAATCTGTTCAGTGTACCCTCGGGTTACCCTCGGGTTAGCGATTTAACCCCGGGCCTGGTTGTTCGAAGCAAGGTTAACTTTACCCCTAGGATAGCGCTAAATCTGTAATTGTAATCTGTTCAGTGTACCCTCGGGTTACCCTCGGGTTAGCGATTTAACCCCGGGGCGCTTACCCTTGCTTCGAATAACCGGGCCCTGGGATACAAAATAGACGTCTTAATCCTGGTTTCTGGGTAACTACCCACCCACCCCTCCCTTGGATATGCATCGTTCTATCAATGAAGCGTTGGGGAGGGGTGGGGGTTTCCCAGAAATCGGGATTGATCCAAATAGACGTGGTAATGGTAGGGAGTAAATATTCTTTGAGACTGTTTGATAATTATAAAACTGCGCCCCAGTAGCGGGTTCGTTCCCCGTACCTAACTAAACTGAGGAATAAAAAAACAGAACTAGAAAATCGATACACTGTTGTCGCGTTCCATGTTCTAACTGATAACCCGCGTTCGCGACCTCGTTATTCAACACAGCTTCATTCAGATTGGCTGCATTGGCGACTAAACCATTCAAGTGTCTCGTCATGATTCACATTTTATCCAATGAGAATCGAGATAGGGTACAAAGACACGTGTGATTGATGGACGACAAAACTCCAACTGAAAAAAGTCTGGTCGCGTACATGTAAATATGAAAGGCACTAAAAATATAGATAAGCATAACCAAACGACTCGTTTTTGGGCTAATATTTGTTTTACAACCGATTTCAGTGTTACGTGCATAGGGCAATCATACGATATAGGCTTCGACATGCTTTGTAACCAGGCTCACTTGTTTATCGTAGTTTTGAGGTACTGATGTCTTTATCAATTCCAAATCTGCCACCCCCTAACCCCCCCTTGGGCATACGTGGGGCATTTGACTGAGTTTTTGTCCCCGGGGTGGGGCATTTACCAGCAAAGAAAAAATTGGCGGGGTGGGAAATTGGTGAAAGAGTCAAAATAGCGAATTTTATAAGATATTTGCACCCATACCAGATGGCCCTACGCTGGGGCATTCGCAAAGTTCTGATTCCAAAATGTCAAATGCCCAACGTATGACCAGGGGGGGATGGGCAGGTTTGGAATTAATAGAGCCGTATATCGAATAATTTAGATGCTTTTTCGCATTCGAGTACTTTACAGACTTCGCCAACATGCGTTGCCGACCAGAAGTGGTGGAAATTTGCGCGGAATGAATATGTCGAATGATTGTCTAAAAAACCTGAAATATCGCCTATGCACGTAACACTGAAATCGGTTGTTAGAACATCAAATTTCGATCGTCTTTTTGTTTAGTAGGAACCGCGAGCTCGCAATCTAATTGTGAAATAGTTGACCGTTAATTAACTTGCGGTCCTCTGAAAGCAGAGTTAGGAATTAAGGTAGCCTCTTCCGCAGGCATCTCTAATAGGAACCGACCGACCGGGTCCGGGTTTCCTGTGTGAACTCTCTCTCTCTCTTCTCTCTCGGCTCCAATCTCCCTCTCTTTTCTTCACCTGCCACAGGGAGCCCATAATCTGATTTCCTCAAAAATTAGAGATGCCTGCGGAGGAGGCTAGAATTAAGGTGTACGGTGGAATTTACTCTTTGAACTACATGTTCCCAGGAGATGCCAGGCATATACTTTCAGACATTAGCATTGTTACTAGAGCAGATTTCGTACGAGTGGGACGAAAATACGGCGTAACCGTACTGCAACTTACTGTATCGTAACTGTAATTTGATTGGATCAGAAAGACGGAAACAATGGGAAACCATTTCAATGTTACGGCATGCCGTATAGTGACCGTGCTGTAAGTCATTGTTGTAACTTGCCCACTCATACGAAATGCGCTCTGTTGCTAGTGGTAACGCATGATATCTATCCATTGTTAAGAGCCCAGTTCTACAAGTTAGCTGTACGTTATACACAAACCAGTTCATGCATACTGAAGACAATTTGTGGTTTTACATTATCACAATACTGTTCGTAGGGTACGGTGCTTAGGGATACTTAGGTGATTTTACACGAGACGATTTTTAACGACGATTTTTAATGCATGTTACACGAGACAACTTTTAGCGCAACATTGATGCGGCAACGGGTATGTTACACGGGACGATTTTTAGCGTAACATCTAGCTGGCACCTAGGCTCCTACTCCGACAACCTCGTTTAGAAACATGGCTGACGACTGGGTATACACTTCATGGCAGTGTTTCGTTGCATATAGTCTCCCTGCATAATACTGTAAAACAGTACGGAGAAAATGATTATGCAGGGAGAGTATATGGAACGAAACACTACCATGAAGTATATACCGATGAGTGGAGTCTTTGTTTGTTGACGTAGCCTCCTTTCCGTGGGCGTAGCGAACAGGTTTCTGGGAAGACGTTGCGCGAAAAGTCACCGGTGAGGGTGTTACACGAAGCAACTCCAACAAAACTCGCGCAACAATGTTGCAGGTTTTTGAAGGTAATTCAACAACTTGCAACATGTTGCCGCAACGAAGATTGAGTTAAAATCGTCCAGCGCGCCATGTTACACTATGTTGACCTTTCGTGCAACAATGTTGCACGAAAAACCGTCGTTAAAAATCGTTGCGTGCAACATCGCCCGGTATATACGGCACAATAGTGTTCCCCCCCCGCACAAAAGGTGGTTATTTTGGGTCAGGAAAAATTGTTTTTTTCCTTTTGAAATTTTCTTTTACATCAATTTTTGTGTATAGTTTATATGTAATTTTAAATAATTTTCTCTTACACTCGTTCTCAATAACACGTGCAGGTTCGAAACGAAACTCCTGACTTCGAAGTCGTTTCTGGTGGATGTCAATCAAACGGTTTCCATGGAGTTTGAAGTGAACCGTTGTGTGAGTAAATTCGGGAAACTAGCATTTTATAAACATGGCAAAGTCTTTCCCAAAGTCGCTTAGATGGAGAGTAATCATGCTTAGAGCCAAGGGTTTGCAAAATAGGGAAATCACATAAACTTTATGTGTGAGCGAGCGGTTTGTGTATAAGATCAAAATAGGGAAATCGCATAAACTTTGTGTGAGCGAGCGGTTTGTGTATAAGATCAAAATTGGGAAATCACATAAACTTTGTGTGAGCGAGCGGTTTGTGTATATAAAGATCAAAATAGGGAAATCGCATAAACTTTATGTGTGAGCGAGCGGTTTGTGTACAAGAAATCTGATTGTTTATATAGCTTCAAAGGTCTTGGAAAAAGAATTATAGTTATTTTTATTCATCCAGTTGCAGATATGCTCCTTATAAGAGGTTTTATCGAGCAATACCCTCGAGCTCTACCTCGACGAGCTCCAGGCATGGATACAACATTCGACAGGGCAAATATTTTTTTTGAAACTCTCAGGACATGGATTATCGGCAATGCTCTCCACTCTCGACTGACAATGCTCTCCACTCTCGACTGACGGTGAGGAATTCAAGCAAAAAACAATCGTTTTTCGGCTTAGTATCCGCCATTTCTCTACCTATGTCGCCTCAAATTACTTACGATTTCGTTGACCTCCTACACTACATATTTATGTTTCCTTCACATCTGGGAGTTGTATGGCGACGTTTTATTTAGCATGCAGACCAGTGTTGCCATAGAAATATAGTTGAGTGACATCCACCAAATTGACGTTTTCCGTTGGAAATTCAATTTCGAACCTGCACGTGTTATTGAGAACGAGTGTAAAACTGTAAAAAATAAAAATTTCGTTTCATAGACACTTTAAGGACTGGTTCACAAGCGCAAGAACAAGAGTCCTTCACACTGACGCAAGCGTACGCACAAGGATAAAAAATTGTGCTTGTGCCAATACTTGCGTTAGCGTTGTGCTCGTGAAAACGGAAGACAACAAGCACAAGGGAGTCTTTGACAGCTAACTATGTTTGGCCAATCAAAACACGTTCTAGGTCCCTCGCGTAAAACCCGCGCAGCAACTGAAGATGGCGGAAGCTGCCGGAACAGGACTAGTAACTAGTGAATCTTGCGCATAGTTCGTATTCACTTGACGCATATCTCTTGTGCTTGCGTTGCTCGTGGAAAGCGTTAGATTGACCGTATTTCGGAAAAAGGTATTTACTTATATATTTACTATAACAAATTGTATATCGGTATGTTCAAATGCGCTTCACGATGTTATTTTTGTGATACGGACTGCTGTTGTGGCGCAATGTGCTGCGGTGCAGTTTACAATCTTGGGTGATTGTTAGTACCTCATAATACCAGGCTGTTGTGTCGGGAAACAATTGCCTTCTCTTTTTCGGCGAAATAACACAACGGGTCCTTTTACGTTCCTTTCGTATAGATCAGAAGAGCTGAAGGAGACAAAACCAACGGCTTATACTTCCCTGCCCAGGTACGCGGCCGGGATTGCTCTACCAACTGAGCTAACCAGTGAGGCGGTTAGAATAAGAATGCGCAGAATATATTAATCATCACAAATCGGGATTTTTCAACCAGTGGAATATTAAATGTATCCTGAATATCATATGACAGCCAGCATTTGTAGCTTACAGTGCAAAATGTGCCTGAAGCAGTGATTTCCAGAGACTATTCCATCTATTCTTATTCAGGAATACGGTCAATCGCACGTCCCTGTAGCTCTCCAATGGATTATTCAGCGACACGTCACCCAAAGTGCAACGTCTATTGTGTGAGTAGCAGTTGTACCATACTTTATTGTCTTCGATCTTCAAACAATAAATCTATGATAAATGAAAGTCGTTCATCGTTTGTCAGTACATGCACAAGTTATCTAGATATGTTATGTTTATAAGGAGAACAGCTTTGTTCTCGGTCTTGAAAGTTGAATCGACCCGCGGCCTCTGGCTGTTTTCAAGACCTGGCAAAGTTTTACTCCACACGGACGACCAAAGTCGGTAAATAAGGTTTACATTTTTTCCTTATTATTTCTATTTTATTTGATGCTCTCGTAATTCTAATTCTCCCTTTGTTAACCCCCATTTTGCAACTGGGGCTGCATCAGAACAACTTTATTTGAGAGGGGTGGTGGGAGGACCTCTAGGTTCATCGAAGCGTTTCATACCTCTCGGTATCCCATAAAATAGTTTTTTGTTTCAACGTGGCGGCGTTATCGGCAAAGAGGCTATTTCGCGTGCAATGCTGTTCCTACATTTATTACCGTTTTCGTTGAAGTTAGCCGACCGTCAATCAAACGCGGTGTTTGGTCTGTCTAGTCTCGTACAAAGCTTTTACCGCCTAGACTTTAATAATTAACCTTTGATCGACAGTCCGCTAAATGCTATTTTCAAAATGAGAGGCCACACAGAACGAAAAAAACAACTGCGTCACATTACAGAGATGGCTAACAACCTGATATGCACTGACATTAAACGCCCCACAGTCGCCCTAGATACTTTGCGCCGGGCGCACGTTCGGTCGTCACTTTTGTTGCGAGCATATATCAAACAATAGCGCAATTTTCAAAACAACAAAAAACGGCCGCAATGCATGCTATTACTCGGGCGGCACGAGTCTGAAATCGTAAGTGGTATTATTTTTTTGTCTGCAACCAATCAGATTGCACTGGTCACGTGACACGTTCGCCAGCCGTGTCACCTAATTTATTTACATAACTTAACACTGAAAACAAGATGGCGAAGACCCGGGGGAAATTTCTCTCCGTGAAATTTGGAGTTCCATCTCTCGAGTGTAAGTAGCTTAATGTTTTATTTAACTTCATTCGTGGGAAAGCCTTCCAACAGGCTCAGGATATTTCAACTGGCGCCCTTGTTGGAGCCGAAGGACGTTTTTTACCCAGAGATTTATTCGACACGACGAACACCGCATGACTCGACATGAGTGGCCAAAATGCGAGCGAAGTTTTGCTGAAACCAAAGGTTTATTCGATGGAAATGGCAAGATGTTGAGTTTTTCTAGGAGGACCTTGAATGGAAATTTCTCACATTTTACGAAAGGATTAGGGATTAACTGGCGCTCCTAAACGCACGTGGCCTGACGTGGTGAAATATTGAAATCGACATTTGTAAGTAAACACATAAAACTTACCAGATTGCGTTGTTGTTGTTAAAATAAAATAAATAAATCTTTCATTTGTTATAGCAGGCTAATTATTACAGCTTACAGCTGGTGGGGGCCTGCTTTTACTCCTCGCACTCCCGGCCACTACATTAGCTGTTTTGGGCACACTACACTCGACTCACGGTTGGTTTTTACGCTGTTAAAAGTAATGGCGTCAAATATAGTAGTAAATGGCCCGATTCCTCAGTAGTTCCAGGCCAGCGTTAAAATACCGTTAAGTTCAGAGACTGTGTTATGTGAAGTTGATTTATTATAATTACTGGGAGCCGTTGAAATAAGGCCTTTTGCAGGAAACAGTCATGTGCTGGTATAAACTTTGTTAAAGAATGAATTGAGCTTGTGATCTCCGTTGCCATGGATGCTGGATGGCAAGCTATCTTTAAAAACGCTGTTTTAGAAAGATCGACAATCGATTGGAGGTGGAAAATAGCATAACAGGTTTTGCTAATAACACTACCGATCTCATACAAGATTCCTGCAAAAGGTCGATCCATTATTTAACAAATAAAGAAGCCTTAGCCATATTTTATACTATCATAAAACACGATGGGCATTTGAGAACATGAGAGAAATGTTAAAGCACAAGCCGAAGGCGCGTGCTTTCAACATTTCTCGAGTGTTCTCAAATGAGCAGAGTGTTTTATGATAGTATAAAACATGGATTTAAGGCTTCTTTATCTGTTAAATAATATAGATTTACACGCGCGATGAAAGGAAACCGCCAGTTGAAAACAATAAAACACGGCAAACCATGTTATATACTCTGTTGAACATGGCTTTCTAGCCAATCAGAGCGCGAGTACTATCTTATTTATATTATAAATATAAATAATCACGAGCATCGGTAGTAAATCAATTATCCGGTTCCCAGGCTAGCACAAACCACGTATGACACAAAAATATGCTATAACTCCATGAACTACATGTATTCACCTATTCCTAGATGGCCCAAGTTAAGGCCACTCGGGGCCTCTCCTTTCATTTGTTTTTCATAGGAGTTCTAATTCCGTAAGCGGTGGTAGTCAAGGAGAGGTAAGATACGGATTTATTTTTCCAATTTCAATTCTTTATTAACATATGCTCATTACACAGACAGAGACACTTGATACACACATAAAAGTATATACATAAATAATGACACTGGTCATCTACAAAATATATTCAATTAACATTAGAACCTGGGAGCGAAATAAACCACAAAGTTATGGAGTTAGCCCCCAGCATTTAGGTCTAACTATAAATGGACATTAGGGAAGCAAAGAGATATAAAGGACAGTATAATATAGAAAATAAGTTTGAATAAATGATATAGTGAGATAAGAAATATTGACTCAGGTGCGTTGCTCTGATAGTAAATGTTTTACATTTTTTTGAGAATGAAATACAGCAGTTCCTTAAAGTGAGCAGGGTGTTTTGCCAAATTTCAGTCGCCATATAAGAAATTGTTTGCTTTCCAGTATTTTTTCGAACGCGTGATTTGGAAAAATTCAGCCGATTAGCCGCGTACGTAATGTTGTGGGAGTGAACATGGCTAGCGTCGGGTATTGGAAGAAATCATCGAATACAGCTGCCGGTAGCTATCCTTTGTGCCATTGATGGGCAAATTTTAGTGCATGTAAACGATAGATGTTATTTACTATGAGAATGTCTAGGAAATTAAACAGGGGTAGGGTGCTTTCTGTATTCTTCCCAATTGAAACTGCAAAAAATATTAATTATAACCTAACCGGACTTGGTTTTGTTTTGTTTGTACTTTTTTAAGGACTGATTTGTAGGCGCTACCCCATCTCTACTGTTGTAGAGATAAAAATATTCCAGTGTTTTGGGATATGCGGGAGCAGACATATGTGGTACTTCCAAGATAATAACATTACCCCTAAGTATTTGATGTGGTCTTTCCTGTACAAATAATGGCACGTCGACCCATTCGAATTGCGAATTTGTATATTAACATCCATATCCTTTTTTCTTGGAGATTGTACAATCATAAAATTTGTTTTAGAAAAATTGATTTATAATTCGTTTATGTCGCACCATTCTTTGACCTTTTCGAGCTCTGAGTTAACTAAGGATTCAAGGGTTTTTAGGTCTCTTGCTGAAGCGAAGACATTTGTGTCGTCTGCGAATATTTTGAAAGCCAAAGTCTTAGAGCAGTTTGGTATATAATTGATATATAACAAAAATCAAAGTGGTCCTAGTGAGGTCCGACATGCAGATCATTGTTTTCATTGTTGATTCAATATTCCCTTAAAGGAGAACTGAAGCCTAAAATCAACTTTAGCTCAATGAGTAGAATTGTGCTTTCTTTGTGCTGAAGGTGTGGTTGTTTTTCCTTGGTATGCATGACGTACGATACGGGGAAAAAGGCACTGAATTGAGCCGCCACACAAATTATAGCTTTATCAGCGGAGAATCGGCTATTTTTCGACCTTCAAAACGTATTTCCTCTTTTTAGACGTGCACTACAAAGAAATAAAATACCAGGACTTATTACTCGGGCTGCCTGTGGCAGCACCGAGTCTTAAAATGCAAGCCGTTTTTTTTTTTGGTGGGTGTCGCAAAATTTCTGCGCATGCGTTAAAGGTCAAGTTCACACCAATCAGATTGCACTGTGCTGGTCACGCAACAATCGCCAGGTTAGTTTATTTACATAATTTAATACAGTAAAATCAAGATGGGGGACGACGGCGCGAGGAATTTTCTCTCAAATTTGGAGTCCCATCTCTCAAATGTAAGCAGTTTAATGTTTTATTTAACTTCACTCGTGCGAAAGCCTTCCAACAGGCTCAGGATATTCCAACTGGCGCTCTTGTCTCGGAGAATGAAGCATCGATCGGTAGAGGTTTCTCATCTTTTCTCGGCCTTTTTGATCGCTCACAGGAGGAGCTTTTCTGTTCCAAAACCTTTACAGCAAATTCAGTGAGAAATGTCAGCGTTGGATAAATGTTTGTACAAGAGACCTTAAAAGCACAGAACAACGAGACTAGGTCTGGCAATGAAACGTAAGTGGCTATAAATTACTGAAACCCTGCATGACTTATACCCACCAGTAAACAATGAGAAGGAACTACTGTTCAACCATTAAGTTTACTTGAATTTATCAGTGGATTCTAAATAAATTTTGGAAGCAAAGCCTCGTCTACACTAGCTGTACATCTACAATGCTTTGATTTATTTTCTGAGCACAAATGAAGTTAATTTCTTTCGGAGCTGCAGGTATTAAAGTGAAAACTCGATAAATGCAAACAATAATATAATGGTTTGAAAGAGCACACCAACATAAGCAAGATTGCTGAATTTTAGGATGCTATATCAGTTCATAGTTTGCCATAACAGCTTTGGTCTCCGATGAGTTTTATTGAAGAATTTCCTATCTCCATTCGCCGATGAATGCACTCGGCACGCGGCTACATTCTTTTGTTTTTGCCTTAATACAGGAAAACCTGACCTTTGTAACTTTTCAATGTTTAGGTGAAGTCTTACAACGATATTGCATGGGAAAAGATGAGTTTGGGATACAGTTTAAATAGGACTTGACAGCTAGTCTATATAGTAAGCATGTCTCGTTGGTTGGCCAGCGAAGATGCAAAACTCGCTTGACAAGATCGACGTTTGTCGCTTTGTTTCAATCCTCTGTATATTTCAGCCAAAGTTTAAGCTGTTCGACAGTATAATCATCAGGTTCTCTTTCAAAATATGGTCCAGGAAAGCAGTCATTTCTGGTAGAATAGACAGAGGACGAACTGAAGTGCTAGTCAATTCTTGTAAGTTGATACAAGAAAAGCGGTTTGTTTGTCTGAGTCTTGGCGTGGGGTCTAGACTTGTGACGTAATTACCGCACTCCGCTATTAGCGTGCGTAACATGAAAAACCAAAATATTAAATTACATATATATACTAGGGGAGCAGAGAATGAATGTCACCGCGCTACCGGCCACTCCTAAAGACTGCTAAATTCAGCTAATAATTCTTCCCTTCGGTTATTACTAGAGGATTTCAAATGAAAGTGTATTTCATCTTCAATCTCATGTGGCCCGAGTGAAAGCCCAGATGGGCTCTTGTTTCTCTTGCATACAAGGTTGTATAGTCGTCGGATTGTTTAGGGTTCAGTTCTCCTTTAAGCTACGTATTGTTGCCCGTTTGTGAGGTAGCTCTGAAACCATTTCAGTGGTACACCCCGAATCCTATAAGCCTCTAGTTTCTTTAGGAGGATGTTGTGATTGACTGTGCCGAACACTTTCGAGAAATCTAGGAATACTCCACAGGTGTACTAGATTGTGTATAGATTAGTAAACATAAATAGTTACAACATACGGTATTTCATTTTAAGACATTTGTTAATGTGAATGTCGTAAATGAAGCAAGGTACAGTAGTTTGATACTCTGTTCCAGGAATGATCAAACCAATCTGCAACCCAAGACTACAGACAAACTAGGAACGTCGTATCCAGATCCAAGATGGCGCCTACCGAGAAGACCCTGGGGACGAGGTTGAAAGTGAAGGGGATGCTCGTCGAAAATTTGAAAGTTATCAGAATCTCGTTTTGGAGGTGTGGGTCAAATTAATTTATACCCCTAAATTAATTGATATTTTATGATTTTTTAATAATACGGCAGATTTTGAAAGTACTGTAAGTAGTTACTGCATGTCCAATTTTGAATACCCTAAAAGGTACCACGGTAATTACAACTGTGGACGTTTCAAACACCCTAAGTGGTACCAAACCACGCATGTTTAACCCCTAAAAGGTACGACGAGAATCCCCGTCAGTGTTATATAGGGAGTGTCTCCCCCCCCTCTCCCGGGTTATTGTTACTGAAAATTAACCGGCTTTTGTTTGGTGTGCGTTCATGCTCGAAAGTATCACTGGTAAGACAAAATCAAACTGCCCGAAAAAAACTTGGGAGTTTTTCTGCATGAACTGAGAGAAAGATGGGGAAGATGGATGGTTTATGAAGGGGCCAGAGCACTGTAGACGGGTTCAAGGTTCTTTATTTTTACACTATTTACAGGTTGGTATGTAGTTTGACATACGATTACTGTGAGAGAAGAAAATTAACAAGAAGTACTAGCTATATATGGTTTACAGGAATTGTGCGTAGCGGCCAAAGTAGCATTGAAGCTTTCGAGTTAGCCACTACCATCAGAATAAATATACGAGCACAGGTTTACCGGAAATGTTATCAGAACTAATCAAGTAAGTAAGAAAAAGAGGGAGGCGCCCAGAAAGAGAAAACATGGTTATTTTATTGATAAATAGTTCTGGTCTTTCAATACTATCCGTGTGATATTTATGTATATTGAGCATCTTGACATACAGGGGTTTTCTTTGCGAATCCTGGGTTAGGCTGATTGTTCAAAACCGATTAACGCTAAATCTAGGATTAAAAATGCTTAATCCAGGGTTATTACCGTTTTCGTTGGAAGGAGTGCGACCCCAAAAGTGTCAAGTCTCTTTTGGAAAATTGCATTAATTTAGCTGACCGTCAATTAAGTCAAGGCGGTAAAATATTTTATTATTATTTTATTTTTAGGATCGCACTTCAACGAAATAGAGGTAATCGGCTAACGCTGTTGCCACCCACTTCAGATCATGTGATGTAAACACACATTACTCTGGAGAATTGACTCTTTGAAAATTAATTTTATTCAGATAGGCATGACTGCATTATGATTATAATGAAAAAGGAATAATTCCCCAGAGTAGCATCTGTTGACAATACATGATCTGAATTGGGTGGCATCAGCGTTAGCCAATTACCTCTATCGGTAATAATGTACAGATCAAATCGAAACATCAACACCCCCCCCCCCCCCCCCGAGCATTTGAAATTTTAGAGTTTGGATTGTTCAAATTCCCGTCCACCGGGCCAAAAATTTTGTTCAAATGCCCCACCCCATCATCGTATTAGGCGATCAAATGCCCCTAAATGTGTGACACCACATTTTGTTTTTAACAGACAGTTTAAATATTCGGAAGCAAGTTACATTTATATTTTAATATCTTCAAATACAGCACAAAGCTTTTGGAGTCGCTTTTCCCAGTCGCTTACAAAAGCAGAATGTTGCCCTTTGAAGTCGTCTAAAGTGACCTCCCCGCTCCAATTCCGCCATGATTTCGATCGCGGAAACCACGCAGCACATAACATGAAATCGAGACAACTTGTTCAAATCCCAACCCAAGGACAGCTACCGATGTCAAATTCCCTACTCCCCTGGCACGAAACGAGTCAAATGCCCGGTGGTTGCCCGGGGGGGGGGGGGGGGGGGGGGGGGGGGATGTTGATGTTTCGATTTGATCGATTTGATTTGACTCGATTTGATAAATTATAATCGATGATTAGGTTGTGTTGCTCGAAGCATGATTAGCTATCTAAGACCCCGTCCACACGTATCCGTTTTCGTAGCGTTTTCATATTGTTTCAGGTAATTAGACCATTGTTTTCTATTCCCTTGAGGACGGAGAACAATACAAAAACGATATGAAAACGGATACGTGTGGACGGGTTCTAAGATTAGTCCTAATCATTGATTATTATATAATTGGCGTTTTGAGATATACGAAACATTCCTCTTGAAGAGTCCTAGGAGGTTAGTACGCAAGCACGTCTCCAGTCTTGTATTCTTTTCCCGAACTTATTAACACACCCCAGCTTTGAACAGTGACTTCATCTTTCCATGGGGTAAGTTCTATGTTAACCTTCTGAAATGAATTAATTAGTTCAGCACGCCATATTTCCTTTTGTGGTGACTTAAAAATTAGCGTGCCCAGCTTAAAATGTTCTCTTTTCCACCATGTGGTGTTGATTGCCGGTCCATATTTTGCCGACTTGATCTCTTGCTGCACAACGTGTGATAGAAACAACAGCACGCGAACAGCAAAGCAACTAGTAATATAATGATTGCAGTGGCCAGTGATGGCAATGTCACAGGCATTTCTTGTGTCGAATCTGCAAAATAAAATAGCCCTATTCAGGCCTACGAAAACAACACGTACGCGACATGCGACATGAAAAAAAAAAATTCTGAAATTGCGACAGCGCCAGAGAGAAATAAGAAATCAATAGACGAAATTCCGATAGCGAAATGCCCACCTTCCAAGACTGCGACACAACTAGTTTTGAAACACAGACAGGGGACATGCATACCCCCCCCCCCCCCCCCCTAAAAAAAAAGGCCTCGTTATTATTCCTAGATTTTCGTTCTCTTAACTGCTTAACTGGTCAAAGGTGTGTTTTCTTTTAGAAATATGTCACTATCAATTCCAAACCTGCCTATGCCACTCCCGGCATTTGTGGGGCATCACGCATTTTTGAATCAGAGCGTTGCAAATGCCCTACCCTGGGTGCCAGAGGTACTACTGCCCTCTCTATGCCAAAGTTTAGGATCAACGAAGTTCTCCCAGCCTTCTCGTCGATCCTAAACTTTGGCTTAGAGAGGGCAGTAGAACTTCTGGCACCCAGGGTACAAATGCCCCACCGTGGAGCTTTGGAACGAGTGCAACTCTCTTATAAACACTAATGTAAAATTCGTTGGCTCAGTTTGAATCTTTTTGACAAATTCCACCCCCCCCCCCCCCCCCCCCCCCAACCCCAACTTTCTTTGCTCGCAAATGCCCCACCCCTATGACAGAAACTCAGTCAAATGCTACGTATGCCGATGGGGGAGGGGGGTTGGGGCAGTTTGGAATTGGTGAGAGACATTACAAGTAGAACAATAAGTTTTTATAACTAGAAGTAATCATAGATTATCAAAGTGCGTTCGACACATTTTTTGAAAGACGGAGAAAGGACTGTGGTAACAGTCTGAAAAGCTGAAATATTTCTGCAATGATGTGGACGGTGTACGTAATTCTGATCAAAAATGCTTGTTTTTTAACTAATGTGTAAATTTTGATGTCTTGACTTATATGTTAATATACAAGGGGATGCATCTGGGTATAAAGCTGTAATTATCTTTGTGTAACATTAAATGATTGGATGCGATGCTTATGTGGCTATTAAATATATGTATACATGTGGCATTGATTTGAGAATTCGTAGCACATTTTGCTGTGTGGTATACAGTGTAAAGCAATACAGTGTAAAGCAATAACTTAGTGTAGAACACAAATCAACCCAGGCTATAGCTACATACATTTACATACATACATGAACTTTATTTGAGTGTCAATAGTATTTAGCTATAAAGCTAATTGGGGACACTATATTACAGGATATATAAAGTACACTGTACGTATAAATAAATATTACAAGCTTAGCTACGGCTATTCAGATGTGTATAAACTGCATTCCTGTTCCTAGAACATAAACTATATCAGTATGCATGTGTATAAAGTACACCCCATGTAGTTCCTTCGATTTAGATCATTCACATTACTTTTCCCGGGTATTTTTCAAGTGAGTTAGTTCCAGAATAACTTATGGTCAATGTCCTGGCTTTGATTGCTTTGATCAGCCTTGTTTCAGGTCGGCTAGAAATTCAGTGTAGATTAATTGATTAGGATTTAGGGAACACAGCAATGAACTCAGCACTTTAAATTTCCCTCACCTTGTACTGTGTCGATATTCCAGTTCCTTGGCATATCAAAGATTAACTCTCTGCCTGAATGTAGTGTTAATTTGAATCCGTTAATTTGTACAACCAAGAAAGGCAAGATGTACAGTGTCGCAACTCACACAAGATACGGCGATTACGGGTATCTAGAAAACTCAGACATAGATTTCTCTTCAGCCAGGTCATCTTACTGTTTGTAGTTTCGGTATCTGTATGTACAGCGAAAAGCAGAATCCAGTACAGCGAGCAAGCCAACAGAATTCACTCGGTTGTTTACAAATTATGGTGAGTTAATTTGGGGAGCGATAAGAGTCGCTCTGTTCAACTTCGCTGGTGTTGTCACTCTTCACAACTCACACTGAAATATTCATATCCATGTATTTCTCTTCAGCCTTCAGGTATGCATATGATTTATAGCATCTTGACCATTTGCAGTTTTGGTATCGGCAAACCGAACACAATTCAATGCAGCGAGCACGCCAACAGCATATTTTTCGATCGCACATTAACTCGGTTCAGCATAAATAAATAATTATGGCCGAGTTGAATGTTCAAGGTCCTCCAGATGTACTACACACTTTCCTCAGGCTTTGCTCAATTGTACTTGCGAACCTTTGAAACATCATTGCATTGGATTGTCGGAAAATAAGGCAAGTAACTAACCGATCGCGAAACGAAACAGAAGCGCATCGTGTACGTGTGGTTACCAGTTCCCCGGCCGAGATAATTTATTCCAAAAAGTACAAACACACATGATGACATGAGGACAAGAATCTCGATTTCTTTCGCTTGGGGAAGCACAGGTAGCCCACACATAACCACAGGGAGTCCACTGCAAGATTAGTATGCGTTCTCCTTCGTCGAACGCAATTAATCCCAAATCATGCAGTAACCCACGAGTTACCAAATATAATCGAACGTTAACAGTTCCCTTTAATCGTGGATTTATATGGTGCACAGAAGTATCTAGCGATTAAGTTTGGAAAAATTAACCTAGCTGCTACACCAGACGTATTTTTCATTTTTGAGAAAAAATATGTCTGCATATAGCAGGCTACATGTGACCTTGAAAAACCGCATTGGAAATATCAACCTTATCAGAATTAAGTCCTGAGTAAATATATTTGATACCGGACAAAGCTAAGTACACGCAAAGTTCGAAGTTTTAAAGCCAGATGTTTGGTTAAAATACAGGCAAGGTTGGTCTGTTAGTACACTGCAAGATCTGCAAGATCTGCAAGTTCGCAACTCGTGGACTGCGAGACACAAGCATGGAAAACAATTTTAAACACGACAAGAGTGCCTAGATGCTCGAGTGCCCGAGTTAAAATTACTCTCTAAAAAAGAGAAAAGTCGGCAAACAAATACCGGACAGAAATGATCAATGAAATGGCCGAGTTATATTTTTCTCTGCAGGGTTTTTTGGACCAAGATAATGCAGACATTATCGAGTTCGAACCGATAAGTACGTTCGAAATTCCGATAACACCAACAATACAACACTTTTTATTTCTTTGAGGGGAAATTACAATGCAAAGTAAAATATTAGAGCAACTTTACTGAATATACAGCAGTATAAACGGGCTATTACTTGAATACGAGCTAGTTGTAGTACAATTTGTACAGCCGATTTGAGTTTTTCAACTCGAGTCTCGCGCTCCATGGACGTTTGCCAGTTTGACTATATGCACTTAACATGCATCCTTAACTTTGTTGAGCTTACCTTCATAATGATCATACAGTATCGTCTCTAAGTACTTGAGATGTCTGGAAACAAAAATAGAGTCTCAGTTTGTTAGCTCGCTCTGAGTCTTGTACTGAACATTCACAGCGGCTCAGTTGTCAGCTATTTTGCACTTTAGATTGGAATATTGGAATATTATATTCAGTTTCACAGTTCTAAACTTTCAACTACAACAAACCTTGTTGAGTTGACTTTGATTACGAGTCCTGACTGAAGTCAGTTCATTTGAAGTGTTTACGCATGCATGCAGAGATGAAATTGACTCATGCAGAGATGAAACAATCTCTCAGAGATGTGGCACCATGCACTCTCAGAGATGTGGCAACAGGTTTGGGCTTGCCTTGCATGAGGAAGCCAGTTTAATGCAAATCTCGTTCCCAGAGCCCGCGATCTTTTGGCCAGCGCAAAATCCCGAAATCGAAGGTGGCATCGAATTACTGTAAATTGCTGACATATTGTTTTATAAAACCAAGTACGCATATTTTACTTTTTTTTAAACACCTTTTTTGCCATAGATAGCTATAGATATGTAACTGTATTTACAAACAAAACTTCATTCAAAGTCATATTAAACCGAATCCAATTGATAGACGATGTTGGCTCTCTCTCATTTCATACAAACTGATATGGTGGCTAATATTTCAACTACGAAATTCTCGTGAACGATGTCCACAATGTTAAGTCGACGGAGTTTAGTGACACGCTGATCCACAGGCAGCCCAATCTATGGGTTTGTGCATGAACTGATAGAAGATATGTATGAAGTTTTATAAATTCTTTCAAATTGCCGTACAATGTATAAATAAACATACCTTTTTGCTTCCATGTTGTTTCCTTTGCGGTTTTTCTTGTCTTGGAGCCATTTTAGGCTGTTTTGGAGAGTTTTTCATCCACCTCGACTCACCACTCTAAGAAGAAGAAAAGGCTGGAATCTTCCGAGGACTTCTGCCACAATCACCTACAATCTTCACCTCCAAAATCTCACTTCTCGATATCGAAATGCCACGAAACTCCTGTCGTCGCTAGAATGATAAATAAACTAAGCCCTGCCTAAATTACAGGATCCAGCAATCCCTAGCTCATTCTGGAAAAAATCGAATACTATTTCGCGACTTTTGACCAACTAGTGAATATGGACAGGGAGCGCCAACCGTCAAAATAGCCTCGTTATGGTGATTGACGATTAACAAGGATATTTTGACGGTTGGCGCTCCGTGTCCATATTCATTAGTATGTAGCCCTGTAGTTGGTCAAAAGTCGCGAAATAGTATTCGATTTTTTTCCAGAATGAGGGATCGCTGGATCCTGTAATTCAGGCAGGGCTTAGTTTATTCACAGGAAGCCCAAGCTCTGTTTATGTAAATTTAATTTTATAAGCCTTTGTATGGGAATTTTTAAATCTGGTTTTTCGATTAATATACTGTAATAAAGTGAATAAAACTTACCTGGTGTCTATGATCTGTGTCTTGGCTGTGTATGTACGTAGTTTCAGCGAATTTGGGCGAATTTTAAATCGCCTTACTCTTCATACTATAGAAGAAATGAAAGGTAGGAGACGAACTTCAAATCTCGGGTTCAAAGCCACTCACGTTTGGGTCGATTTTTTCACGAAAATTGCATCGATTTTACATTCTATCCCCATCAGCATACGCAGTGATAAATTTCCAGTCTATCTGTGCCAACCAAATGAAGATATCTGTATTTGCCGAGCTACAATCCACTATTGAGTCCGCCAAAATCTCGCCAGAAGCAGCCATCTATGCCCGTGACTCGCCAATGTGGTGCCAACACAGGAAATCCAAGCTCTGATAAGGTCCGTTGGGAATTTTAAAATCTAGCTTTTCGATAAATATATTGTAATAACAAGAATAAAACTTACTTGATGTTTATTGCACGTGTCTTGACTATGTTTGTATATAGTTGCAGCGAATTTAGGCGAATTTTTAATCCTTTACTCTGCAACTAACGAAAGCTAGATTTAAAAATTCCACAGCTTGGGCTTCCTGTGTTAACGGCTTTGGCACCACATTGGCGAGTCACGGGCATAGATGGCTGCTTCTGGCGAGATTTTGGCGGACTCAATAGTGGATTGTAGCTCGGCAAATACAGATATCTTCATTTGGTTGGCACAGATAGACTGGAAATTTATCACTGCGTATGCTGATGGGGATAGAATGTAAAATCGATGCAATTTTCGTGAAAAAATCAACCCAAACGTGAGTGGCTTTGAACCCGAGATTTGAAGTTCGTCTCCTACCTTTCATTTCTTCTATAGTATGAAGAGTAAGGGATTCAAAATTCGCCCAAATTCGCTGAAACTATGTACAGACACAGCCAAGACACAGATCATAGACACCAGGTAAGTTTTATTCACTTTATTACAGTATATTTATCGAAAAAACAGATTTAAAAATTCCCATACAAACCCTTATAAATTAAATTTACATAAACAGAGCTTGGGCTTCCTGTGGTTTATTTATCATTCTAGCGACGACAGGAGTTTCGTGGCATTTCGATAACGAGAAGTGAGATTTTGGAGGTGAAGATTGTAGGTGATTGTGGCAGAAGTCCTCGGAAGATTCCAGCCTTTTCTTCTTCTTAGAGTGGTGAGTCGAGGTGGATGAAAAACTCCCCAAAACAGCCTAAAATGGCTCCAAGACAAGAAAAACCGCAAAGGAAACAACATGGGAGCAAAAAGGTATGTTTATTTATACATTGTACGGCAATTTGAAAGAATTTATAAAACCCCATACATATGTCATATCTTCTATTTTCATGCACAAACCCATAGATTGGGCTGCCTGTGGCTGATCATCTACGAAAAAGCTAAATGTCTTTAGCATGGCAATAGGCCCTGAATGCCAGAAATGGAAAGCTACAGAGCAAGCCAAAATTAGTAAAAAGCCCAAGTTTTAGGTTCATATCTTTAAAACTGAAGGAATGGCAATTTTTTGAAAACTCTATAATTTAGACTGGCACGGCTTCTTTTCTTTTCCCCCCTTCTCTCGCTTTTTCGTCCTCGCTCCATTCCTACTCGTCTGAAATTCATTCGCGAGCGGAAAACGTCTACGAAAGCGGGGAAAACCACTAGAAACTCCTGCATTGCAGGCTAAACTTTCCCTTGATAGCACCCCAGATACGTCTTAGTGGTCGCTGCCGACCTCAGATAGTTCAGCCAATGAAATTTCGAGGATCTGACAGCTCTCGAGAGGCGTGATTGTTTTGATCAACGAAGCGAAGATCAACGAAGCCACAAAATTACTGGGGCGTGATATTCAACGGTCTTCATGTAACCGCTGTACCCAGGTAAATTCAAACCCCAGATGGATTTTATTGGGGCCAGTTTTACTGGGTAAACGACTTTATCTGGGTTAGTGTAACCGCAGCTAATGAGTATTAACTTTTTAATGGTTCGAGTTATCGAGGGTCAATTTTCCCCAAGGGAAGCGAAATTGGTTCGAGAAATCGGGAGTTTCGAGAAATCGGGGGTTCGAGAAATCGGGGGTAAAATTACAGTGTCAGAGTGAAGCAAATCAAAAGGAAATGACTTTTGGTTCGAGAAATCGGGATTCCACTGTACTATCTTGACGCTGGCCAAAACATCGCAGGCTCTGCATGGGAACGATATTGGTTTAATGCTACACATGAGGTTTTGCACCACATGAAACCCAACATGCATTTCTTTTTGTTTCTTTGTTTAGTTTCCGCCGCTCTAAACCGAAATTTCCTTCCACCGTTCTAGTTAAATAATAAAGACGCGTGTTCCTTTTCACATTATCCTAATAATTGTTAAGCTGACCAACAAATGCCCAGGTTATCTGGTTACGTGGGGGAAGGGGGAGGGGTACACTCTGTGACATCAGAGATCACAGAAGTATTAAAAACGGTTGGACGAAATACATTAAGAACATATACCGAGAACTGAAAACCGACTACAAATTCGAATATCAGAGATTAAAACAGAGATCGGAGAAGTATTAAAAACGGTTGGACGAAATACATTAAGAACATATACCGAGAACTGAAAACGAATATCAGAGATTAAAACAAATAGAAGCGTCATATATAAGATGGCCTGCCTGGCTTTCGGCTGTGATACACATTTAACATATTAACTTTGCGATTACGTAAAGATCGGGCCTCGTGTAATCACAATCCGATGCATTGTCCTTGTGGCAGCCATTTCGTAAACAACGATTTCCCGCTAAAATTGTTTTGCGCCAATACCCCAGCCCCCTCATGTAACCAGGTCCATCATAATCTCGAAATTGAATGCGGCTATTGTGTGAACATGACCTTATAGTTACGGACTACCGGATAGGTTTTTGTGCCGGAACAAAAAACTATCCGTTATAATGTCGTAGAAGCGAGTGTTCGAGATTCAAGATTCTTTATTTACACTATTCGCAATTGAATACAGATTAATTGTTATAATAATAAATAATTGTTATATCAAATAAATAAATAAATAGAGAAATTATTGAAGTTTACAGGTAATTGCGTGAGTGGAAGAAGGAGCAAAGCTTTCGTGTCGACCACTCAGAATTAAAGTATAAAATGAGAGGACAGGCTCAACCTAGTTTTAAAGAATTTATAGCGAATTTAGGTTAATTACTAATTAATTATTTACATAAAAGAAGAACAAGAAAGTGATAGAATAAGGGGATGATATATATGACATTATCTGTTGAATACAAGATTATAATGCTTACAAAAAAAGGGGGTGGGGAAAGGGAATTTGATGGGCATGTACGCTAAGTATGATTTAGGGAATCAAGTCTGATTACTGAGTAAGAAAACTTTATAGTTATTTTTAAATATCTATTGTTAGCAAAAAAATTAATACGGATACACTTGTTTTGCATTGATACAATTTTTGTCAGTTTGGATTTGTAGGCAGAACCCCAGCTCATTAGACCATAGTTCAAGTAAGGATAGATTAAGGTATAATATAGTTGTTTAAGTGTCCTAAGATTAGTATAATATCTTAATTTGCGAATAATCCCTAGATTTTTAGCTATGTATGTTATGGAGCACTGTCGGCACTTTTGGTTATCAACCGCAAGTAAAAGGATTCAATACCTTTATTAAACCAAACTATTATCATCGCCAAGCATTATATTTATGGGAGCTGTCTTGAGGAACAGGGGTTTTCTTTTAGGAATTTTCAACAACGGCTTACTAATAAGATTCATATCGAACGATGTATGTTACTAAAAATAAGTTCGATGAATTTCTCTCTAAATTGAAGGATTTAGGGAGGGGAGGGGGAATACATGTCAGTTGTCAGTTAAAATTTTGGTCATTTGTCAGTTATCAGTTAGCCCTAAGTTAATCATTACTAGAGAAAATGTACAATGTTTGACCCACAAACATTGTTGTTAGTTAACAGTTAAGTTTTATTTGTCAGTAAACAGTTAAAAAATCATCATTTGTCAGTTAACAGTTATTTTTAAGGCCGTTTGTCAGTTGTCAGTTAACTGACCCCATTCGGACCCTCTTAACGTGCTTGAGCGGCACAAGTGTGAACAGGAGACCTATCGGCCGTTCTGGTTGTCGTGCCGGCACAAAACCTGTCCGGTATCGTGTGAATGACCCAATTGTCGATCATTCTTTCGAATGTACAGTTTTTGTTAAAATGTAGTTTGCACGCAGAAAATCGAAGGAAACCTCTCCAACATGCTTGAAAATGTAAAACGCGGCTAGAAAGAAAAATTGGAAATTTCAATGTCCATATGGTATAGAGTGAATACAAGAGAAAATAAAAATATTTTCTCTTGGTGAATGAAAATATTCAGGACATTTGTATAGGTAATCATACGGTTTCGAGTGCAATTTGGGATTAATTTGCACGAGTGGGTTTTTCAAAGAGTATCAAATTGCACGAGCCCGCAATTTGAGCTCTTTGAAAAACACGAGTGAAAATGAATCCCAAATTGCACGAGAAAACCGTACGATTATTTATTAATAATATACATGAATATTTTTTTTCAGGAAGTGACGTTGGCGAGTCATGTGACAAAGTAATTTATTCAGTCAACAAACCATAATAGTTCACACTTTCAAATTCATTCAAATTGTTCGAGTGTTCTCAGAAGTCGAAAGGAAATGTTTCATTGCTTTCCAAAGAAATTTGCATCGTATTTCCTTTTTTCGGCACTATGTTTACTTTTTTCTGCACTGTGTTTCCTTGAAATTGCATTGCCATCAACCAATCATAATTGAGAATTTTTTTCATGTATATTATTAGAGTTGAAATACGATTTACCCACCGTGGGAGAGGTGCAGTTTTTTTCCTGGAACAATTAGGCAAAACAAAGTCTCTGGTTGTTTATCATTTACACCCGCGAAATTCCGGAAATTTCGTAAGCGCGCGCGACCATCGACTATCGGTCAACTGTCGGATTTTTGTAGCCAATCAGATTGCGAGTTTGCTATATATATTAATATGCATGGTATAAGAGCGTATATATTTTTATTTTCGAGCAATGAGAGGTGAAGTCTTCGAACAATAGGCCAGGAAATCAACACCAAAAATAATTACAAAAAATATCTTTTAGCTCCTCAAGCATGTTAAGGCCTGGTTCAGGAGTCAAATTTCGGGTAAAAACTGTTTTCCTTATTTCAGCACAGCCGAGTATGGCGAGTACGCCAAGTTTCTCACGATAATAGGTATCGCCATTCTTGACTACCTTAAGTGGCTTTTGTGTGGTAAAACGTGTCACGTGGTCTGTCACGTGACTTAGAACACGAAATCAGTAAATCAAAAATGCGGCTTCGAGTTTAAAACAGCTAGGATGATGAGTGGATATGTTTAGTTAAGGTCGAAGCCTTTTACCTAAATCAACTTAGAAATGATGACTACAATATTTCGTTAACGAGCAATTAAGGCGAAAATGTGCAAAATAGGTCACCTGACATTTTGCACCATCAATATCTCCTTATCTTTACATGATAGTCATGTTTTCTAAGCGTGGTCTGAAACACTGCGGGAGGAGTAATGTTTTAGCAGGGTTACTTTATATTTATATGTTATCGTCGCAGCCGCATTTCGCTTAAACGATTTTATATAATTATGACGTCATCAATCACGTGATACGACAACCATTCACTTAACAAATTTAAGCAAGTTGATATTAGTATTATGGTGTAATTAGATTTTGTTTAAACTGTTATTTCTGTCCGAAAACATTTTTTAACGTAAATCTATTTTCCGTTAAATGAACCAGGCCTTAACATGCTTGAGTCTTCCTCCTGAGTATTAATGATAAATTTCTGTCGTTTGCAGCTGTCGTTTGTGATATGTACTATTTTTGCTCTTTCTCGTAGATATATTAATACTTAACCTAAACTCTATTACTTTAATCCTATTTTTAAAAATACATTTATTTCTGTTTCAGTCTAGTTTACACAAACTCTTATATTAGATCTAGTGCACTATCTATACATTCACTTTTTATATATCCTGTATTTGTCTTATATATATTAATTTAAATAAGTTTTCCAGGGGCATAAGCAACTTTGGTAACCTTCGTGGTTTTATGCTTGTGCTCCTTCACATTAGCAAATATATTTTGTCGCATGTCCTAAATGTAATGATTGTTTTGTTTTGTGGAAATAAAAACCTTGAACCTTGACTTTGAACCAAAGTCGAAGAGTACGTCTTTTTTTATTTCGAGCAACAAAATATGAAATATTCGAAGAATAGTCCTTATTTGATTTGAGCTGTTTTATAGCTCAACACATGTTTGGATCGAAGTCGTTCTGACTTCAAGCTGAAATTGAATTTGCATTAGAAAGAACCATATTTGCTCGTCGCCACTTAACGCAAAGTAACTTATTTATAGAGGAAAGTAAGTATTAGAAGGCGACGCAGCTCGCGTATGGCACCAAAACACAGCTATATATTTTCAGAATCAGCTAACTCTTTTGACTCTTTCGGGTTTGAGTGAAGCTATAGTGAGAAAAGAGCGACTGCGAAACAAAGAATCAGATCTAGAGAATCAACCGGGAATAATTGTGGCATGCATTTTATACCCTACGCCTTCGTGATCATGAGGAGAAAACGTTTACACAAAAGAATGGCATAGAAAGCTAAACTTAAGCAAATTAATAACTGATATCTAGATTAATCTTATAAATCGCATTTGTAAATATTTTAATTCATATTTTTAGCTGTTAAAATTATGTTTGTACCAACAAGTGCACTTACCTTGATAAAGTCTTTTGAAGAAGACTAATTTACAGAGTTTTTAACTCTTTTTGGATGAGCTTCTTCAATTATACACCATCACCTCTCTTATAGCTCCTTATATCTTGACGAACATATGGTACCACAATAACTTGTTCCGTATTTATTGCTAATGTTCCACTTTGTTGTAGATTAATGAAACATTAAACAGAGGCCGGACTAAGCTTTCTTTTGTCTAGAATAATTTGTGACTGCAAATAAAACCAGGCGAACAGCGAAAATTAATCCACGCTTTCCTGGCTAATTAGGCTGCGTTTAAAAGAGATTGCAAAATGTGTTGCTTGCATGCATACGTTATTTGAAAAGAACAGGTTGACATCAATATTACGCGAAATTCTTAAGTGATGGGCGTACCCTTAAACTAAATATTGTCTCTGCAGCTGGTAGCAGAACTAGAAAGGGTCCAGCAGACTGACCAATGTCTGTCTTAATTATGGTAATTAGTTAAAATCTCTTATTTGTCGGTTCTAGTCTCAGTATAGTACCTTTACCTTTCATAAATATATTTTAGTTTCAAGAGAAAGCTTCGAAACCATATATTAACTCGACAAAAATAATTTATGTTGTAATGTTTAAAAGTAAAAACTGCCTACTTGAATTACCCGAATCGCTTTTTTCATCTGACAACAGAGCTAGACGTAATGTCTGTTCGACTGTCAATTTTGGCTATGGCTGTGTTCCGAGCTAGGATATGAAATCATATTTCTTTCCCTGCCTTAGCGTTTATATTGTGTCACTCCTTTCAGTTGAAGGCTTGACGTCAGTATTTTTTGGAGTTTTCCCAACTCGGATTAGAAAGTACTCTAAGTTATATTTAGAAATCTCAAGGAATAAAAAATAATGCATTTTAATACCACAAGAGGCAAAACTTCGTGACACTTTCAAGTATATATAGAATCATTAAAAATTCCATCAATGGTTTTGTCCAAAGTGTGTTAGTGGAAAAGAAGTGAATCTCCTATAGCGATACTTACTGTGACGTCACACAGGCCAGTCACGCCACATTTGTTGCTTTCTGTGGTTGGCAGAAACGAAGCGTGAACCCAGTCAGATGCTTATAAAATATCACAGGTCGGTGCTTATTCATCGCCAAATTACTTTCTTGTTCTTCCAAAATGCAAGCAAGCCCTTTCATCGAAGCTTATATGCTCTTAACTTATAAGTCTTATAAAGGAATTAAGATTTGGAATCAGAATTGAGACTTTAGATGTATTTTGTGAGGCCTAAATCGGTAGTTCCCATACAAGTCATACAAACACGCGGGGTTTTTTGCCAACCACATTATATATGCAAATATATAAATGACGTCAGTGTTTACAAACAGTAAGTATCGCTATACAGGTGTCACAGCGTTTTCACAAAGTTGGGCTATTTTTAGATTATTTCCCCCGCCAATAGGCAATATTCGTATTCTCACGGACGAGCTGGAACGAACACTCAATGGAGGCTCGTGCGGGGGAATTCGCTAAAAACTATTTAGCATTAGAAGAGGGTCCTGAAGGGGGGTCCTAAATCCCAGTTCCCAGCCCAATTTTGGTCCAAATCCCAGTCATCAAAGTGGGCTAATTCGAGTATTTGTGTCATCAAAGTGGGCTAATTCGAGTATTTGTGTGAAATTATACAGTCAGAGACTAGCAAGTCTCACAAAGAAGAGAAATCCCATTCCCATTTTCCAAAGTATTTGTCCCATTCCCAGTGGTAAAATCCCAGTCCCAGTGCACGAATCCCATTTTCCCAGCCCAAAAAGAGGCAAATCCCAGCTCCCATTTTACCCTTCAGGACCCTCTTAGAAAAGATTCCCCCGCATGAGCCTCCATTGAGTGCTCGTTCCAGCTCGTCCGTGAGAATACGAATATTGCCTATTGGTGGGTTGCACCGTGGCGGAACAAAAGATGCCTCATTAGCTACTTTTGTTATACTAAACACATAGCTGCTACGCTGTGTGATTTTATTCCCTCAGGAATAATTGCAACTCAACAATAGCGGGAACCGTTCTAAAAATAACCTGTGAAAACGCTGTGACATAGGCCTAGCTGATGGCAGATGGACGCTTCTAATTATGGGATGATTTTTTTGACATTGTGACGACTTCGTAGGCAAGCGAAAAAGCCGGTTTCCAGAAGCAAAATAATGACTGCCAAGTCGTCAAAATGCCAAAAACTAATATTCTTCTCGGCTAGTTGGTTACTACTAAACAATTAGACAAATCGCTCTCAGTTTCCAGTACCGCTGATAGTTGGAGTGACTTGGAGCTACACTCCTCATCAACTGAATGTTAAATAGTACAGTACATTGACATGGTTTGAAACTCCACCAGCTTTGCTTAAGAAAATGTGAAAATTGAATGAAAAAAGGGCAGAAAAATAACCATCAGATATGTAAGAAAAAGAAAGAAAAAGAAGAAAAAAATCCCACAAATACTGAAGTTATTATGTAGTTATTATGTTATTATGGAGAAACGTGAAAACATATATACCACGGTATATGATTATTCAATTGCATGAGAGTAACACGAGAAGTAAAACGATAAAAAGAAAGGTGATTTGGCCACGTGCTTTCAGCGTATAGGGTTTCAAAATATTCCATTTAGGAAATAAAAGACACTGAACTGGACAATATCATGAACCGTACGATTGAAGAAAGACTTTTCTTGACTCAGTTGTGGAGCACCAGTAACATATATTTCTGCTGAAATAGTTATATTTTCTTTCTCCCCGAAATCTGTCACAAAATTCAGCTGTTTCTTAGCCGAATTTTCCTATGAAACTTCTTGCAATGTCTTTTTCTTGTTGCATTTCTGATGATTAGCGACTTTGAAAAGAAAACTGCTTGAGGGGGTAAAATTTATCCCGACTGAGTTTATGATCAAGCTTTAATCAAATCTTCAGAAATATAATATGGTAGGTTTAGTTTTGATCTTGAATATTTAACCATGGATTTGCGTCCCAGCTTGAAAACTGTCACTAGCAAGTGCTCCGTAGTGTTTACGGTAATTAGTATTTTTGTTAGCTTGGCGCACTTCGTTTTAAACAGGAATAATATTCCTGTCCCGTCATAATCGAATGAAGTATTGTCTTTCACATATCATTAGTACGTCCAAAGAATTGTCGGTACCAGTAATATTAAGTGCTCTCGAATACCACGTCCAAGTTCTTGTTTCACATTCATGGTGTATCTTTTAACATGCAGTCAACTTGTCACACATGGGCAGCTTTTTATGCCACGACAAAAAGATCAGTAAAGAAGGAGGCAAACGATGTGCCCAAAGCAAACCATAAATAGTCTTAAAGCAACGGGGTCGAGAAAGCCGGAAATGCTACATTGGTGCAAACAAAAAGAGACGGCTGACACAGGACAAAGGGATGACTTCCGTAACCATAACTGCCGGAACAGGTTTCACTATTGATGTAAGTGCCGGTGTTGCCAAATGACACATTCGTTAAGAGACCGTTTATTATTTATGGCGAAGCGGGCGGGTTGAGAAATTACTGAAGTTCGACTAAAAATATTCGTAACCCCCATAAAGTAGCTTGCGAAAACAGCCGAATCTTTGCGCTCGCTCCAACCAACGTACGTCTGCGACTCTAGACCAAAAATTCCATTTTGATGACGTCACGTTCTTTGATCTCATGCATGTTGTTTCTAACAGGAACAATAGTTGCGTTCGACGAAGGAGAACGCATCCTAATCTTGCAGTGGACTCCCTGTGGTCATGTGTGGGCTACCTGTGCTTTCACAGGCCACCTTTTCGCATAAATTATCTCGGCCGGGGAACTGGTAACTACGCGATGCTCGGAACAAAATGAAAACCATGTGAACGTCGAGTAAGTGTCTTATTTTCCCAATCCAATGCAAAATGTTTACTGAAAAGTTAGCAAGTACTATTTATCAAAGCCTGAGGAAAGTGTGTTTTACCTCTGGAGCATTCGACAAAATCTGATGTCCAAACTACCTTATTATCACTTATTTTCGCGAGACTTAATTTTCGCGATTTTCGCGATTTAAAAAATTTCGCGAAATTAAAGTCCCGCGAAAAAACGGTGCCGCGAAAATTAAAGACGCGAAATTTAGTGACCTTTATAAAATCCTTTATTTAAGTTTTCCGTCCGCTAGGAGTTTACATACGAGTAGGAGGGCTCAAATTTCAGTTCAACGCATGTCCTTATTCCTCATCGTCTGACTCCTGATGATGGAGCAAAGCGGGAATACAACCTTATCGCCTGAAGATCCATTTGAAAACATTGAGGCGATCCTTATCTAAAAGCTAATTGGCAACGCCATCGAGTTAAATAGTGCCTCGGTTGCTTATATCAGTGTACTTTTAAAAGATGTTACTACCTTGTTGCTGACATTGTTGAACATTTCAGCCAGTTGCTTGTTGCGTTTCTATTCCGTTATGGTTAAATAAAATACAGAAATGGAAGTTTAAAAAACGAGCACCAGTGTACTTGATTCGCGAAATTTAATTACCTTGAAAAACGGTGATTTGTCAAAATCGCGAAATTTAATTCTCGCGAAATATTTCTATTCCAAATTCGCGAAATTAAAGTCGCGCGAAAATAAGTGATAATAAGGTATATCAAGTCAAACATGGTCTGTTCTGAAGACGAAGTTGAAAATCAACTCGGCTATAATTTGTGCTGAACCTGAGTGAATCTGCGATAGAAATTTCTGTTGGCTTGCTCGCTTTATTGGATTCTGCTTTTCGTTGTACATACAAGTACCAAAACTACAAACAGTAAGATGCTATAAATCATACCTGGCCGAAGAGAAACTAGGTCTGAGTTTTCTAGACACCCTTTGGAATTGCCTTGTGTGAGTTGTGACACTACATCAGTGACACATGCGTGTGTGCATCTTGGTTATACAAATTAACACTACATTCATGAAAAGAGTTAATCTATAACAACACTTTGATATGCCAAAGAACTTGAATATCAACACAGTACAAGGTGAGGAAAATTCAAAGTACTGAGTTCATTGCTGTGTTCCCAATCAATTAAACTACACTGAATTTCTAACGGGACCTGAAACAACCATAAGAGGCTGATAAAATCCAGGACCCGGAACTAACCCGGCAACCAACATTGATCATAAATTATTCTGCAACTAACAATGGCACTCAGTATTCTGCAGCCAACCTTGTCAGTTCTCACTTGAAAAAATAATTTGAATGCTCTGAAGGAACTGGACACATGCATATATATTTTATGTTCTACACTGGAGTGTACTCAGTATTGTGCATGAATGCTAGGAAGTGGAATGCAGTTTATGCACATCTGAATAGCCGTAGCTAGCTATAAGGGTTGATTGTGTTTTGCACTAATTCCAGTTGTTGCTTTACACTGTATACCACATGAATGATAACCATATAAAACACACATGTACATATATAGCCACATAAGCACCGTATCCAATGATAATTACACAAAGATAATTACAGTTTTATACCCAGACTCATCTCCTTGTATATTAACTTATAAGTCAAGGCATTCAAAATTTGCACATTAGTTAAAAACAAATATTTTTGATCAGGATTATTTACACCCACAGTCTACATGCATTATTGTAGCAATCTTTCAGTCTTTTGGGTACCACAGGAAGCCCAGTCCTTTCTCTTACAAAAAAACAAAATTCGAACGCACTTTGATAATCTTTGATTACTTCTAGTTTAAACAAAATCTAATCACACCACAATACTAATATTCACTTCCTTAAATTCCTTAAAGTGGATGAGTGTCGTATCACGTGATTGATGAGATCATAATTAGAGAAAATCATTAAGTGAAATGCGGTTGCGACGATAACATATGAATATAAAGTTAACCCAGCTGAAATATTCCTCTTCCGCCAGTATTTTAGAACACGCTTAAAAAATATGACTATCATGTAAAGATAAAGAAATATTAAGGGTACAAAAGGTCACGTGACCTATTTTGCATATTTTCGCCTTTTAAAAATAATTCGTTAACGAAACATTGTAGTCATCTTTTCTAAGCTGAAATTGGTAAAAGGCTTTCACCTTAACCAATCCATTCACTATACTCACTGTTTCTGTTGAACTCGGAACCGCGTTTTTGATTATGAATTCGTGGTCTACGTCACGTGACAGACCACGTGACGCGTTTTACTGCACACAAACCACTTAAGGGAATCAAGATTGACAATATCTATTATCGTGAGCCGGAAACTTGGCGCACTTACCATTCTCGGCTGTGCTCAAATAAGGAAAACCGTCTTTTCTCGAACCTTAACATGCGTGTACAGACCAGGGTGGGCACAAACGACCATCAAAACGGCATGAGTTCTATATTTTAAAAAGTTTTCAACGCAGACGATTGAATTTTGGTAGGTGGGTGTAGAATCATAAAAGGAATATAACCTGATAATTTAAGCTACGTTAGTACCATTATGACGTCACAATGACGTCATTTACCCGTTTGTAATACGTTTCTTATTACTGTTCATTACCTCTAAAAACGGAATGTCGTCTATTGTTAAAATCTCCTCGTGATGAGAATGACGGAATTGAAAACCCGATCTCAATTGGTAAGGAAATCCAAAGTTTGAATTTTGCCAATTTTCCCGCCAAAAATGGGGGGAAATAATCAACACAAAAGCATTTATGAAATTATCGCTTCATTCATCTTTTAGAGTTTTAAATACTGTTGCATGAGATTTTGTCCAGTCATAAAATACGTTGGTGGCTAAAATCGTATGTTTTTATAATATTTTTTTTGTCCATAACGGCGGCTTAAAATTGAAGTCATATTTTCCACAACGTCATTATGACGTCATATTATTTTAACATGCCCTTAGAAAAAAAGCCTTTGAGTGATTTTCGAATTTTATTGATGAAATGCACTAGTCTGGCACTCAAAAGTCACATTGTTTTCTTTTCTTGATATTTTAACAATAGGCAGCCTTATTGTTGTAGAACGTTCAAATTTTCACCAAATGAATCGAATGTGTGTAATAAAAGACTTTTGATGGGGTAGTCTATTTGTAACGTTTATTAAAGGGGGAATTTCACCAAAAAAGGAGGCATCGCTTATGGCGTCACAACGACGTCATCATACTAACATAAAACACCTAAAATATGTAGTTTAATTTTGTTACTAAATCATCAACATTTCTTCAAATTTAAAATATTAGTAAGGAAATGGTTCTAATTTCAATTATTTGGTCACGTTTAACGATGCCGTTTTTGACGTTCTTTGTGCCCGCCGTGGACGGCATCCGATTAGTTATCTCTCGCCTCTTGCCAGCCGCGGCGGAACATAAATAGAGGTTAATTTATGCACATTTATTCACTATATTATAGATTGGCCAATCACAAGCGATGCCTGAATTCTGGGCATATTGAAGTCGTCAGTATATAAGGAATTGTTCGTCTCGAGTCTGGGGGAGCCCGTTGGAGCGAACGCAAAGATTCGGCTGTTTTCGCAAGCTACCATAAAGGTGCCGCCATTAAAATGTAGACATAGAAAAGAATCCCCCACGTTTCATATAAACAGGTCATTCGCTTCAGCCTAATTTAATATCGCAAAATAAGAAGAAAAAGAAGAAGAAGAAGGGGAAGAAGAAGAGAAGAAGGAGAAGAAGGAGGAGAAGAAGGAGAAGAAGTAGGAGAAGAACAAGGAGAAGAAGGAGAAGAAGAAGAAGAAGGAGAAGAAGAAGAAGAAGGAGGGGAAGAAGGAGAAGAAGGAGGAGAAGAAGGAGAAGAAGTAGAAGGAGAAGAAGAAGGAGAAGAACAAGGAGAAGAAGGAGAAGAAGAAGAAGAAGGAGAAGAAGAAGAAGAAGAAGAAGGGGAAGAAGGAGAAGAAGGAGGAGAAGAAGGAGAAGAAGAAGAAGAAGAAGAAACAAAATTAAGCTATAACAGAAGTCCATAGTCTAGATAAGTAATGGAACGCGGCCCATCAGTTAACGGCATAATCTATTATATCAGCAGTCCATAACCAGAAGTCTAGATAAGTAATGGAACGCGCGGCCCATCAGTTAACGGTATAATCTATTATATCAGAAGTCGATCCATAACCAGAAGTCTAGATAAGTTATGGAACGCGGCCCATCAGTTAACGGTATAATCTATTTTTAGAACGGCGCTCACACTACAAAATTAGTTCTCTTATTAGAACCGAAAGCTTACATATTTTAGTCCGATCAGAGTTGCTTGGGCAATTAGGTGCAATACGCTTGGCTATATCGATTTAGCGAGAATAATTTTCTAAAAATAGATTATACTGTAAACTGATGGGACAAGACCTAGTATGACAGATCGAGACTTCTAGTTATAATTATAATATAGATACGATAGTACGCGCGCTCTGATTGGCTAAGAAGCCATGTTTTATCAGAGTATATAACATGGTTAGCCGTGTTATATAGTTTTCAACTGGCGGTTTCCTTTCATCGCGCGCGTAAATCTATATTATAAAACAGATAAAGAAGCCTTAAATCCATGTTTTATACTATCATAAAACACTCTGGTCATTTGAGAACACTCTAGAAATGTTGAAAGTACGCGCCTTCGGCTTGTGCTTTAACATTTCTCTCATGTTCTCAAATGCCCATCGTGTTTTATGAAAGTATAAAACATGGCTAAGGCTTCTTTATTTGTTAAATATAGGGAGCCGGTGTGGCGCAGTGGTTAAGCGCTTCGCCTCTCACCTTTGTGGCCCAGGTTCGATTCCCGGACGCCCGGTTTGTTCCCGGTTTGTTGGTAACTTGCCCTTGCTCCGAGGGTTTTTCTCCGGGTTCTCCGGTTTTCCTTCCTCCGCAAAAACCAACACGCTAAATTCCAATAGGACATCGGCATGATGACGTCACATACTACAACTACCAGAACTCTTTGCGCGGATTCTTTTGTTCCTCTAATTTGGACCATTGTCTTGGAATTCTCGAAGGAGTTTAAAAATCTGAATGAGAAAGATAATTTGAAAAGGTTCTGGTAGCTAACTGAATTCTCACTCACTTTTTCCATGTCTACTATCAACAACATGCAACAACAAAAGCATTACGTTTATATTTTTTCAAAGAAATAAATGACAATTATTAGCATTCTGTGATTCAAAACAAATCACTTTGGCTTGCTAAAACCCATACTTGATAGTGAGCTCTGATTGACTTAAACAGAACACATATCATTTTTTACCCGTGGATAAATAGCCGCAATTTTCGCTCGGTCCCATAGGGGAGCGATAAGCTAAGAGTCGGCTGTCTCCTCAGGCTAGTAGATGCGCGCATGTGCAGGAATGGGCTATTGGGATTTCCGAATATTGTATCCCGAAGATGTATGTTTTCGCGTTAATTAGCTGTGGATATACTCGTACGATGAGAACTCCTGGTGCGCATGTGCGTGTTCGGGATATGAGATTTGCTTGGCTAACTCGCTTCATATTACCGGCAGGTGGCTCAAACTGGACAGACATGGTATTGGTATTAGGTCTCCATACATTAGGGACCTTAAGCAACCACGACGACGCGGTCCAGGACGACGGCATAAAACAATAGCCTTGATTACAGAGTGACAATAAACGCACGTGAAAATGCACACAGTTACCTACATTTTGACCGTTTTCTGCAAAAACACAACGTGACAACAACAAATGTTACGTTCAAAGGAGAACGCGAACGTAAGAAAGTAAATCGCACCGTTTATCGTTCGGCCTGAACGGAACTCTGTCGTGATCACATTTTTCGAAAATATGGTTATAAAAGGCACCTCCTAAAGGCAAATAAAGGAAATAGTAAACATTAAATCTCAGGAGAAAACACTTTTCTACGTTCCGTCGTCACAGCCGTCGTCGTCCTGGCTGCCTTTACTCCCTATTGTTATAACGATGACGTCATCGGTCACGTGATTTTTAGGATAATAATAATAATAATAATATTGCTTTATTTATCGAGGGTAACACTTAATATCATACAGATAATATACACGTGGCCCTCAACATAAAGAAAAGAAATAAATAGATAATTAATAACAGTAACAACTAAGCACTAATAAAGACAGTTTCAAATTACAATAATCATTGGAAGCAGTGAGGTTAACCTGCATAGTATGAGTTTAACTTGAATGAGAATTAATCTCTTGAGGCTGCTTCTCAAGCATGTTAAGGCCTGGTTCATTTAACGGAAAATAGATGTACGTTAAAAAATGTTTTCTGACAGAAATAACACTTTAAACAAAAACTAATTACACCGTAATACTAATATCAACTTCCTTAAATTTGTTAAGTAGGTGGTTGTCGTATCACGTGATCGATGACGTCATAATTATATAAAATCGTTTAAGTGAAATGCGGCTACGACGGTAACATATGAATATAAAGTAACCCTGCTAAAACATTACTCCTCCCGCAGTATTTCAGATCACGCTTAGAAAACATGACTATCATGTAAAGCTAAGGAGATATTAAGGGTACAAAAAGTCACGTGACCTATTTTGCATATGTTCGCTTTAATTACTCGTTAACGAAACATTGTAGTCATCTTTTCTAAGTTGATTTAGGTAAAAGGCTTCAACCTTAACTAAACATATCCACTCATCATCCAAGCTGTTTTAAACTCGGAGCCGCGTTTTTGATTTACTGATTTCGTGTTGTAAGTCACGTGACAGACCACGTGACACGTTTTACTACACACAAACCACTTAAGGTAGTCAAGAATAGCGATACCTATTATCGTGAGAAACTTGACTTACTTACCATACTCGGCTGTGCTGAAATAAGGAAAACAGTTTTTACCCGAAATTTGACCCCTGAACCAGGCCTTAACATGCTTGAGTTGCTTTAGTTCAGTTGATAGTTTGTTCCATGGAGAAGCAGCGCGAAACCTGAAAGTTGTCTTGCCAAAGGTTTGCTTAACCTTTGGTAGCATAAAGTTGTGGGCAGCGTTCCTTGTGTCAAGCGAGTGTGTGTCTTTCAGCATTTGAATTTATTTCGGACGTATTCAGGCGTTTTGCCATTAAGGGCCTTATACAACAGCATTAGTTTGAGGCGTTTTACTCGTTCAGGAAAAGGAATTATGTTCAAGTCCTTAAAAAGCGTCGAAGAATCACATGGGGCGTCTAAAATTATCCGAGCTGCTCTTTTCTGCAGGCGGACCATAACTTCGCAATTCGCTTGAGAAGTTGTTCCCCAAATTGTGGATCGTAATACAGTATTCTTGCTTTTGGTGTCAGAAACGGATATGCCCGTATCTCCCTCATTTCTAATGGCAGGCGGCTCCAATTCGAAGAATGTATATATACAATCAATGCCAAAAAATTGTCCTTACCAAACATACTAATATAAACCAAGCACGCTGCATGGCACTACCCAACACACGCTATGACGTATGCTCACATCTTATTACCCGTGGAGTGGCAACCATGTACAGCTGTTTCGTCCCCAAGGCCATCAGCCTCAATAAAAATCATAGGACTCAGAATCTGGTTACTCCAAGGGCGAGCTAAAAGCTGCTTAAACCCCAGCCACCACGCTAACACGTGTGGGAGCTGGATCAGGCTCTCCGAAGAGGATCTGGGGCCAGATTCACGAAAGTTTTCCTAAGACATGTCATAACATATCAAATTTGTGACTGTCCTAAGAGATGTCGTAAATGCGATTCAGCAAGTCTGTCCTAGAGTACTCCTAAGATGTTCTCAGCTAAGACATCTCTTACGTTTCCAGCCTCCGTGAAATTTTCGATCACGCCAATCAGCGCTGGTGTTATATATGGCCTAATTAATATTTATGTATTTAAATTAGTCATTCGCGAAATCATTCGTTATGGCTGTGGACGCAAAGAGGCAAAGGCCCAATAGGCCTTTTGCAGCTAACAGTCACGTGCTGATATAATACAGTCACGTGCTGATATAACACAGTCACGTGCTGATATCACACAGTCACGTGCTGGTATCACACAGTCACGTGCTGGTATCACACAGTCACGTGCTGGTATCACACAGTCACGTGCTGGTATCACACAGTCACGTGCTGGTATCACACAGTCACGTGCTGGTATCACACAGTCACGTGCTGGTATCACACAGTCACGTGCTGGTATCACACAGTCACGTGCTGGTATCACACAGTCACGTGCTGGTATAACACAGTCACGTGCTGGTATAACACAGTCACGTGCTGGTATAACACAGTCACGTGCTGGTATAACACAGTCACGTGCTGGTATAACACAGTCACGTGCTGGTATAACACAGTCACGTGCTGGTATAACACAGTCACGTGCTGGTATAACACAGTCACGTGCTGGTATAACACAGTCACGTGCTGGTATAACACAGTCACGTGCTGGTATAACACAGTCACGTGCTGGTATAACACAGTCACGTGCTGGTATAACACAGTCACGTGCTGGTATAATACAGTCACGTGCTGGTATAATACAGTCACGTGCTGATATAATACTTCGTTAACGAATGAATGAGCTCGTGATCCCCACGGGAAAGACGTTGCCATGGATGCTGGATAGCAAGCAGATCGACAATCGATTGGAGGTGAAAAAGAGCACTGATTTACAAACAGGTTTTGCTAATAACAATACCAATCTCGTACAAGGCTTCTAAATAAATGAAGTTAAATATTTTTTTTCCATCTTGTACATTCCTGTACAATCACGTGAATGCCTAGCTGCAAAAGGCCCATTTTACCAAACCAGAAATAGCGGTTTTGGTAGAAGCCGTACAAAGTAGGAAATACATTTTATTTAACTCCTTAAATAACACGGACACAAATGTTCAGGAGAAACGCGCATTGGAGAGGGTATGCGAAGAGGTGAGGGCTGTGTCTGGCAGCAATCGGTCGGTGGATGAAGTACGAAAGAAATGGAGGACCTTGAAGACTGACGAAACAGAAAAGAAAGTGGCTTCAACCCGCAAAGAAGCAAGGAAGACTGGGGGAGGTCCTCCACCGCCACAACTTAAGGAAATAGGAGATAAAATCTTAAATGTTATGTGTGGCTGAAGCGATACTGCCTCAACAAGATTTACTCTTCCAAATCCAAGGGATTGGCGCCCGGGAGGGGGGGGGGGGGGGGTACTTACATGAAAAATGGGTATGTATGTGAGGCCAAGAGGCTCAAACCCTGACCCTGTTTGACCCAATTCGAGCTCCAAAACCCTGATTACCACCTTTTTGGGGATAAAAAACCCTGATTGCCCCTTCTTTAAATTGTTTTCTAAACACGGTCGGATATATACCCCGGCCGGTATACCGCGTACCGGGATTGCATGCAAAATACGGAACATTTCAAGTCGGGACGTGTCATTGGGTAAACAAATCAGCAGATGAAGTACATAGATAAGTACTGAAGTACGAATTAGCGGCGTCACGATGTATGGGAACCTCAGTGATTGCATGTGGGCAAGGGCGATCAAAATGAGGCAACAGAATGTCTTTTTTTGACATAGTAGCTAAAAAAAACTGAACCCGAACTGCCTAAAAAATACTGAACCCCGACCCTGACTGCACCCAAATTATACTCAAATCCTGACCCTGATCTGCCCAAATCAGGTCAAAACCCTGACCCTACCTGCCCAAACCGAGCTCAAAACCCTTACCCACCCCCGCGGCACATACATAATACGCCCCCATCCTCGGGATTGACGCGATCTCGAAAGACTCGTTCCCGTCTTTAATAACGCTCGCCGACATTGGAGCGTCAATAACTTGGCCGCCATTTGTGTGTTTAGGACATATCCTAAAAGTTAAGACATCGATTTTGACCTCTTAAATTTAGGACACGTCTTAAAAGGTGGTGTTCGTGAATAACATTAACACTTTTGTCCTAAAGTCTATCTTAGGAGGCTCTTTTGACCTAAGATACCTTCGTGAATCTGGCACCTGCTCCGTAATAGATAGGAAACTGACTTAACGGGACCTATTTAGCACCTTTGCCTGCGGAAAATTCGATGGTGGGAAAATAAAAAGGGCCGCACGATCGTGTTTTTTTTGGGATAGCCGGTGTTTATTACGCATGTCTGTGTTACAAGATGGCGGTGTTTTTTCTGTGGCCTGAAACTTTAACTAAAAATCCTTAAACAATACCGAAATATGGGCTCTGAATCCCCAGACGACATCTCAAATCGACTCAAATCTATCGAGGACACTCTTAGCAGCATTAACGAATCTCTAAATCGAAGACTTGATGACTTCGATCGGAAACTACTTTCAGTAGTGAAATCTCAGTCGTTCATTAGTGATCAGTTTGATCAGTTTAAAGTTATCACCGACAATGTGATGAAGCAAAACGTCCAGCTTCAGAAAGAAAATGAGGATCTAAGGAAAAAGATCGAAGTAGGAGAGAAGAACATTTCCAGTGCAATGGAATCCATAAATAATCTTGAGCAGTACGGCCGGCGATCGATGATAGAGATTGCAGGAATTCCAAGAACAGTCGAAGAAAACGTAGAAGCTATGGTCGTCGACTTATGTAGTTACCTCGATGTCAGTGTTGATAGCACCGACATTGAAGCAGCTCATAGACTCTCACGTAGAGAATCAGCCAACATTATTGTTGGTTTTTCCAGCCGAAAGATCAGGGACTCCGTCTACAAATCAAGATCAAGACTAAGAAATACCTCAACTCATGACATCGGGCTAGCACGTGAACGAGCTCCATCCAAGATCTTCATAAACGAAAGTTTAACAAGAATTAATAAAGAGCTTTTTAATCAAGCCAGAAGCCTCAAGAATGAGCTTGGGTTTAAATTCGTTTGGACCAAGAATGGTTCGATTTTCACAAGAAAATCAGAAAGGTCCCCGGTATGCCCCATCAAAAATACAGCCGACATTGTGAAACTCCAAGCTGGTACTGAAAATACAAATTCACCATCTGCTTAAGACTTGAATGCTTATTCAAATTCTATGCAATGCCAACTACCTCAATAATTTGTGTGAAACCGATGTGTTGGTTAGTTTGTGGACAGGTCAGGATTACTATTGAGAGTGTAGCAAAATCTGGATACATGAAGATCGCTGCTTATTTACATCTTGAGGTACATTTCTGGTACAGTAAACAGTACGTTGTCACAGTTGCTTACCATTATTTATTATACTAGTTTTACCACATTTATATCGTATCCACCTTTAGTATTTTTCTTAATCCTACATTATTATGAGCTTCTCCACATCTCCATTATTTATTAGACCTACACTTCGCCAGGGTTTTTCTATAAATCACAATAATTTTGAAATTAATATTTGTAATAGTATATCAGAGTATAATAACTACCTATAGACTCCTCTATCTGGCATGGCTGAAAACAATATAAGTACAGAATCAACTCTATGTCATATTTGTGGTAAATATGTTTTTGACAACCAAAATTCAATTTTTTGCGATCTTTGCCATACATGGCTTCATGCCAAATGCCTCAAGATTACTAAAAAAGAGCTAGAGGTATTGTCATTATCCTCTGAACCTTGGTATTGTAAACCCTGTATAAATGCTATTTTTCCCTTTTCATTCATCACAAAAGCTCAGTTATTATCTTTATCATTTAATCAAATTACACATCAACCTCCATTACACTCTGGAAACCCTCTAACTATTGCATCAAGTAGTGGCACCCCATGTACAAAATGTAGGACATGTAAAAAAAGAGTGAAATCAACCCAAAATTGCATAGTATGTTTTAATTGTAACACCAAAATTCACCTTAAATGTTCTCTTTTGACAAAAAACGAAGTCACATTCTTTCTTTCCTACAAAAAACCTTGGGCGTGCTACACTTGTTTAGCTGAATCCTTTCCATTTCAAAATATCAACAATTTATCCCAATTTTCCTTTAATAGTAATTATAACTGCTCTTGCTTAAGTACTTCGAGTGTCGACAACTTAGATTTTGACTCACTTCCCAGACTTGACTCTTTCTTATCTTTCACAAATTTTACATCTTCGGATTTTGATTTCAATCCTGATAATGAAATACCATTTGAAACTGATTTTAAGTATTATTCCCTTCACCAGTTTCATAAATTATCCAAGAGTATTACTAGTAAACATAGTAAAAACTTTTCTATAATTCACTCAAACATCAGAAGTTTAAACCATAACTTTGATTCTCTCTCAAATCTTCTGGCAGATCTTGATTTCAATTTCAGTGTTATTGCACTTTCTGAAATTTGGAACCCCCTAAGTAAGGATCATACATTTTTTTCACCTAAGCTCAAATTTTACAATAATTTTGAGAAACTACCAGGATCAACTTCAAACAGTGGATGTGGCTTTTACATTCAACATGAATTAAATTATATCAGACGGAACGATCTCTCAAAGTCTTGTTTCTCTAGTGATGGCGAGTTTCAAGCTCTCTGGATTGAAATATTTAATGAAAATGAATCTAACATATTAATTTGTGTTATATATCTACATCCTAAACTAAGAAATCCTCAAGTCTTTTTAGAATATTTAGAGAGAACTCTCTTCATAACAAGTAAAGAAGATAAAACTGTAATTATAACAGGAGATATTAACCTTGACTTGCTAAAATGTGACACAAAAGAACATATAAATGACTACCTGCATATACTTTTTTCCCATTTTATGATCCCTCAAATTTTACAACCAACTAGATTTGTTGAATATTCAAATCCATCTCTTATTGATCATATATTCTGTAACTCTGTAAATCCTAATCACATATCTGGTAATCTCATCCCCCATATTACTGATCATTTACCCAACTTCTTAATAATTACAGGATTGAGCATATCACTTAAACCTATTAATGTGTACAGAAGAAATTATTCACTTTTTAACAAAGATAATTTTTTGAAGGATGTTAAATCCCTAAATTTACAGTATCAGGTATCGATGCAACCAACAACCAATGACAAATATAACTGCTTTCATGATAAATTCCTTGAAATAATTGACTCACATGCACCTTTCTCTAAACTATCTAAAAGAAAACTTAAACAAGATAGAAAGGCATGGATTACTAAAGGTATTCGCAAATCAATCCATAAGAAAAATAAATATTATGGCTACTTTATGAAATCAAGAGGTGCAGAATTTTTCCACAAGTATAAACAATATAGAAATAAAGTAAACCACCTAATTAAAAAATCCAAGAAGAACTATTATCAGAGTTACTTCATTAGATTTAAATCTAACATGAAAAAAATTTGGCAGGGAATCAAACTTCTTATTAACAATTCATCATCAAAGACTAAAAGTTATTGCCTTCAAGAAGGTGATTGCTTGATAACTGATCCAATTAAACTGGCAAATAAATTTAATGTTTATTTCAATAAACTAGCTTCAAACTTAGTGTCTAAAATGAAAAAACCTGCTAAATCTCACAAATATTTCTTAGAATCATGCATTCTTGATAGTTTCTTTGTCAACCCTACTACACCAAATGAAATAATTTCCTTGATTAATCAGCTTGATTCTAGTAAATGCTCTGGAATTTATAACTTTCCCATTCAATTGGTTAAACTTGCTGGAAACCTTATTGCCCCTCCTCTTCATTCAATTATGAATGAGTCATTTCTATCTGGATATTTTCCAGACAGATTAAAAATACAAAAAATTATTCCCCTCTTCAAAGGTGGTTCAAGACTCTCTGTGATTAACTACAGACCAATTTCTCTTTTACCTATTTTTTCAAAACTTTTTGAACAAGTCATGCTCTCTAGACTTAAATCCTTTTTAGAAACTAAACAAATTATATTTAAACATCAATATGGTTTTCAAAAAAAGAAATCAACAGTACTAGCAGTTTTAGATTTATTAAATAACATTATTGAATCATTTGAAAATAACTCATTTTCCACAGCTATCTTTCTTGACTTTGCCAAAGCATTTGATACTGTAAATCATGAAATTTTACTTGACAAATTAGAACACTATGGCTTAAGAGGAGTTCCTAAAAATTGGTTTTATTCTTATTTAACAAATAGACAGCAAGTAGTATCCATAAATGGCAACTTATCGAGCAAACTTACCGTTGAATGTGGTGTACCTCAAGGATCAGTACTAGGGCCAATTCTATTCCTTTTATACATCAATGATATCCCAAATTCTTTTAAATCTCAATCAAAATGTTTTCTTTTTGCAGATGACACTAGTTTATTTCACTCTTCTAAAAACTTAGATGAACTTGAAACCTCCATAAATCAAGATTTAAGTGACATTCAAGAGTGGTTATTATGTAACAAATTGTCTCTTAATGCAACAAAATCAAACTATGTTATTTTTCGTGCCAAGAACAAAAAGTTACCGAGACCACTCACTTTAAAAATAAATAATGAAATCATTGAAGAAAGAAGTCGAACAAAATATTTGGGTGTCATTATTGACAAAAATTTGACATGGAAGGACCACATAGCCTCCGTAAAAACAAAACTTGCCAAAGTTGTTGGGATCATATTTAAAGCAAGACATTACGCTCCTCTTCCAGTATTGAAACAAATTTATTCCTCTCTTTTCTACCCACACTTAAATTATGCGAATTTATTATGGGGTAATGCTCTTATTTCAACTTTGAAACCTATTGAAAGTCTTCAGAAAAAAGTTGTTCGAGCCATTCTACATGAAAATTGGAATAGCCACACTACTCCACTTTTCTATAAATTAAATCTTCTAAAATTAAAAGACATCCATAAACTTCATTCTAGCCTTTTCATGCATGATGTAATCCATAAAACTATCCCTGATACATTCTTAGCCATGTTTACTCCCTTAAATGAAATTCACCATTACGAAACAAGACAGAAAAACAAACAAATATTTTTTCTGGAGTCCATTAGAACTGACTACAAAAAAAGGTTTATAAATTTTAATGGCATTAAAATTTGGAAAGAAATTCCTGACTCTATTAAATCAGATAAGCGTCACTTATTTAAACAAAATTACACATCATACTTAATAAATCAATATGCTGGGCCATGATTAGTTAATTAATTTATTACATATAATACACAGACTTACTCAAGCAAAATAATTTATAAAATTCCCCTCTTCCCCTTTTTCAACTCTTTGCAAATTGCAAATTAGTCTCGTTGTATTTTGTGGTGTGAAAAGGGGGTCCCGGCTAGATAGCTTTCGTGGTTTTTTTCGGGTCCTCCTACTCAGTCTATTATTTATTTATTATTTACTACTTGTAACTTTAAGAGTGAACAAATAAATGTTGTTGTTGTTGTTGTTGTTGTTGTTATTCCGAAATCCACAGGGAGCCCGAGCCGTTGTGATGACCCAGGCCCGCTCGGCTGTTGCTCATTCTCTGAATGGCTTCCGCTTGTTTTGCGAAAACTCGCAATGATGAGTCGACTGGTGATCTTTACCACTATTTTGGTGGTTCTGTCAGCCGTTCTTATGCATCAGCTACACAAGAGACTGTTCGGTCTACCTGTACCTGAGGGTTTTAATCCAAACTCGACGTTTTCATTTCAAGTTGTTGGGTTCACTTTTCAGCTTGCAAGAGACTTGGTAAGTGTATACAGTAACTGAGTAACTGTTCACGCCCCCCAAAATGTACACACTTTCTGTAAAGCGGTTATAATAAGGATTTAAGAATGATGAATCAGTAATCCAGATCTATTTCACAGGCTTTTATTACTGCGATCGTTTATTAGTGTTGTGGCTTTAAGAAATCTGAAAATAATTTACGAAAAAACACATGAAAGTTGACATTTTAATATGCACCAGTGCCGCCACCAGTCAATAAGACAATAGACCCTTCCACGGTTTCTTTGAACTTTTGATATATACGTATAACAGCAAAACCGTCGATACTGCTGAAAAGAGCACCTCGCAGTTAGTCAAAATTCCAAATTTGAGAGTTATATCTTGAATAGGAGCAAAGTTATAGGCACACAAACTCGGAAAATTTTGGAAAATTTTACAGACATAATTTGTATGTAAATTTTGATTGGGGGGCAAGTTAATGTACCATCCCAAACCCTGTGCCCCCCCCCCCCCCCCCCCCTCTATGGGTCTGATTGCGATTACATGAGGTGGGCTACAGAATTAAGGAAGGCGTACAATACATACCAACACAAAATAAGAATATCATTTGGTGCAAATTAGACAGGAATTATTTTCATATCGCAAAGGATATCTATCTGGGAACTGTATACCTCAGTCCCAGTAATTACGAAAGAACTCAAAATCAAGATTATATATCGGACCTAGAAGACGAAATATCATGTTTCTCTGCGAAAGGAGAAGTAGTACTTCAGGGAGATTTTAACGCCCGTACAGGCAATTTACAAGAGTATGTACTATTTGATGATAACAAATTTATTGAAGTCCCGGAAGACTATGAAGTTGATCAACCAAGTAAGAGAAATTCTCAAGACGAAAGTAATATAGATTCAAGAGGAAAAGCCCTTATCGACGTTTGTACAGAAAACAGCCTTAGAATACTAAACGGTAGAGTAATAGGGGATTCAACAGGTAAAAAAACATGTTTTCAGTATAACGGAAGTAGCCTAGTAGATTATGTCATTGCCAACACGAACATTATTCCTTGCATTCGATATCTAACAGTTAACCCATTGCAGCCTGACATATCTGATCACTGTCAAATTTCATTTGGTATGAAATTAAGCAATTATACAACACAAAGCAAAACTGCCTCCACTAAATTTTGCAAACACAGAAGATTAATGATCAACGAAGAAGCAAAAGACAGAATCCCAGAGATACTTGAATCTGATGAATACAAAAACAAATTCGAAACGTTAAATAACAGCGAAATATATGATAAAAACTCTTTAAGTACTCTAACAAAAAACTTCACAGAAATACTAATAGAAGTGTGTGAAAAGGCAGGTATGAAATACCAAGATAGAGACAATGAACTAAAAGAGACAAATGCCAGTTGGTTTGACAAGGACTGTACCATGGAAAAAGAAAATCTTAAGTCTCTCGGGAGAAAGGTTTGTAACGATCCAAACAATGACCAATTAAGGCAACACTTACATGTAAAGAAAAAGCACTTCAGGAAATTATGCAAACAGAAAAAGACACAATCAATCGAATCTCGACTAAAAAACCTAGACCATAAAAATCCAAAGAAACTTTGGAAAGAACTGAAAAATCTGTTTAACTTAAACAAAAAACAGGCCAAAAAATCATTCCCAATTGATATACAAGAATCCTACGAACACTTCAAAAATCAAAACGATAATCGAAAGGACAATGCAGAGCCAGAGGATATAGTTAACGCTCAGATGAACTGTGCGGCGGAACAAACAGGAGTTTTAGACTATGAAATAACGGCAAAGGAGGTCGAGAATGCTATTAAAAAACTAAAACATAAAAAGGCAACAGGCATCGATAGCATCCCAAATGAAATCCTAATATGGGGTAAACAAGAACTCATAAAGCCGCTAACATCTCTCTTCAATAAGATCCTTTCTTCGGGAATCTACCCGCAAGAATGGAGCATAGGCCTCATTACTCCCATCCACAAAAAGGGTGACCGATCAGAAATAGAGAACTACAGAGGCATTACGCTTTTATCTGCGCTTAGTAAACTATTCACATCAATTTTAAACCAGAGATTATACGACTACCTAACATATAAAGGAATACTGAAGAAAGAACAATTTGGGTTTAGAAAACGACACTCCACTGTTGATAGCATTTTTGTTTTGAAAGGCCTTATCGATAAGTACGTTAAAAGTAAACCAAACAAGAAAAATAACATGCTTTTTACTTGCTTTGTCGATTTTAAAAAAGCATTTGATAGTATACCAAGGGAAAAGCTGTTCGAGAAAATAAAACAGGCAGGTATTGAAGGTAATTTTTTCTCACTATTACACTCAATGTATTCCGACGATTATTCAGCAGTTAAAATAGATAATGTTATCACAGAAAAGTTTAGATGTTACATTGGAGTCAAACAGGGCTGCATTCTAAGCCCCACCCTCTTTAATCTTTTCCTCAGTGATCTGCCTCAAGTGTTAGACGAATCAGGAGTAAAGGATCCCATATGTATTGCCGGTGGAACTAATATAAGCAACTTACTCTACGCAGACGACTTAGTCCTAGTATCTAAGAATAAACATGATTTACAAAGTCTACTGGAAGGCCTTGAAGGGTATTGCGACACTAACCAATTAACTGTTAATATAGAGAAAACAAAAGCTATTGTTTTTAATAATAACGGAAAACGAATGAACAATTATTGTTTTTATTATAAAAATAACCAATTAGAAAATGTGCGAATGTACAAATATCTCGGACTTACTTTCAGCGCATTCGGCAACTTTAATGTGGCAGCACAAGAACTTAAAAAATCAGCACTGAAGGCAATGTTTAAACTAAAAAAAGAAATGGGATCCCACTTTAGATCTGATATTAAACTGACAATCAAACTCTTCGACACTTTGATAAAACCAATCTTGCTCTATGGAAGCGAAATCTGGGGGACCGATAGCAAAATATCTAACGAAAATGATCCGATAGAAATAGTGCATACAAAATTTTGCAAGTTACTATTAGGAACCAGCAGAACATCAGTCAATAATGGATGTAGAGCAGAGCTTGGTAGATATCCTTTGAGATGTGAATTAACATTCAGAAGTATTAACTATTGGACAAAATTGTTAACCAGGGACGAGCCAATGCTTACAAAAAATATGTATCTCGACAGTATGCAATCAAGCAACCCAGTTTTTTGGAGTTACAAAATTAAGCGAACCGTACAAAGCCTAGGCTATGGTGATATATGGATACTCCAAAATAATACTCCAGATTTTAGGGAATTTCTGAAGAATATAAAGCAACGCCTAAAAGACACAGAACTACAAATTTGGTTAAGTGATATATTTAATGACCAACGACAGAATCCAAACCAGAGTAACAAACTACGAGTTTATCGAACATTCAAAACGAAGTATGAATTCGAAAACTATTTGGATCTTGTCAGAAACATCAAACATAGAATTACGTTCACCAAATTAAGAATAAGCAATCATTGCCTTCAAATTGAAAAAGGAAGACACCTTAAACCTTATCTAAAACCAGAAGAACGAATTTGCCCAACATGCAAACAAGAAATGGAAGACGAAATTCACTTCCTGCTGAGATGCAAAACTTACCAGACAATCAGGCATGATTTCTTTTCCTCCTTAAAAACTCTAACGAAATTAGATAGCAGAAAAATGACAGAAAAAGAACTATTTTCGGTAATCATTGATCCCCCGAGACAAGTCACAACAATAGCAGCAAAATATGTCTATGATTGTATGGACATGCGATCCACCATAATTTCAGCACAAATAATGTAAGCTAATTTAATGATAACTAACTATATATATATTATATTTTTAAGATTACAGAACAATCTATCCGTCATTAACCAACTTTTTAAATTTGTTAGCAGTCATCTGATGTACCAATATAGTACAAAGAGCTAATGAATAAAGTCTGTCTGTCAGTCTGTCTGTCTGGTGGGCTATAGCCCAGTTTGCCAGGCTTAAGCTCTTAGCCGGGTCTCTCCAAATTGAGCCAGTCCGGCAAACCAGAACAGCTTGCCTTGTTGTAATTGCAGTGTGTTTCACAGCCAAGGCAGGCCAAACAGGTCTGCCAGCCTGGTAAACCAGGTAGCCTCATGTAATCAGGCCTATGAATGTAAGTTTTCATCGGACTTCTGGATAAATTACTTAAAAGCTTCTTACTGTCAAATTAATATTCCTTTTCTAAAGTTGATGTAGTTTTTTGTAGTTTTGACATAGAACATTTCTATATCATAAATCATCCAATTCTTTTGGGGAAACAATATATTTACAATTGAATTGAAGACAACACTTTTAAAAAGACCCTGTGTCCGAGCGCATGGTGCTTTGCGCCAATGTTATGATTAGTTTGTTTATCAATGGCCGCATAAATTAAAGGCCAGCTTTTAGGCGAACTAAAATGCTCTCGATTGTTTATAAGTTTCATAAAAGAAGTACACATATATTTTGGATACCGAATTTCATAATTTCTACCGGATTAGAAACCTAATCGAGCCTACGAATTTTCTCCGGAAGCTTCGGATATGATTTTAACAGTACTCGGCAGGAAGCCAGTTGTTCTAGCTGTCTTTAGATTATAATTAGGTTTACGAGTGCGACTTTTCACAACTCTACAAGCAAGCACATACTCTTGCTACCTTGTTTTCATGTTTCCAGTATTGCTTAGCTGTATTTGAAGATCTCTACTTTCCTTGCAAATTATATATTTTGAGTGTAAAATGAAATGTCAACCCGTACTCGCACTCGAGTCAAACTCACAGCGAAGTAACAGCTAGCTGAACTCAGCAGATTGGAGTTTGACCCGCAATCATAGTTTTGGGAGCAAGACTTTCTGGACCTACTGGAGGATGAAAAAAAAGGTTAAGGACATTGCTTTCTCTGCTAATAATAATGCAATACAGATACAGATAAGTTGTAACACCTCAGTGGAGCTAATAGCCATGCGAAATTATAATTACTCGGGCTGCCTGTGGCAGCGCCGAGTCTTAAAATGCAAGTCGTTATTTTTTTTTTTTTTTAATTGGTGTCAGACGGCTTCTGCGCATGCGTTAAAGGTCAAATTCAAACCAATCAGATTGCACTGTGCTGGTCACGCAACAATCGCCAGGTTAAATGTATTTACATAAGTGAATACAGTAAATCAAAATGGTCGACCCGCGAGGGCGAAAGCCTTCCAACAGGCTCAGGATATTTCAACTGGCGCTCTTGTTGACCATAAAAATACATGAACAACCAGGAGCCGTAATACATTCGATCAGCGCTGTTTGGACAGATCCAATGTACATTTAGAAACGTAAGCGAAATACAATATCCAAACACGTTTGGATATCAACGGGTATCGAATTATAATCAAAGGTTAGATCTCGTCAGGCGCGCTCAGATAAGAAAGTTCAAAGCTCTCAGACAAGGCGAGACAAGGAGATATCACTTTCAACGAGTCATTGTCAGAAATCTATTCCATCGTGGGCGGTCTTGTACAGCTAAGGCATGTTTTACGACAGAATAAGAGTCTTTCTACTGGATTGAGAGCTCGAGACATTATACATGTCGGCTAATATGGGGAAAACTGAAACAAAAAATGAACTTTGACGGCAGAAACCCTCAATTGAGCCAAGCAGCGCTAGCTGAAATAGGGCATATATATAATATCTGAGACGTTAAATTACGTTACTGTGAAGAGGATCAAAATGCAAGTTTTGTAGCTTGAGACTGTCTTCTGCCGTGACTCGTGAGAGAAATTGGAAAAGATCTAGCTGTTTCATTCAGACACTGGCAAATTTATTGAAAGCTACGGGCTTACTTTATGAGATTATTATTCATTGTGGAATGAAAGGAAACAGGTTAGCTGAAAGTTAAGTTCGAGGTAGGCTTCGACTTTCATTCCGATTCAGTGCATAAAAATTGTGCACGAAGGTGGGTGCACTACCAAAAGATCCAAAACGAAAGTTCAGTTACGTAAGTACTGTAAGTAAACTCTTTTTGATTTGAATAAATTTCCTCTCAGTTTGTTTTAGAGTATGCGTACCTCAGAATAAATTATTTGAAAGGTCAACTGAATTCTTGTGTCGATAAGCGCAAATGTTTTTTGTGAAACAGTCTGTGTATATGAGAAGCGGCTTAATAGAAGAGCTTTCTCATTTATAGGAATTACAATTGTTTTTCTTGCTATGAAATTTATGTTTCATTTCACATTTATTCATACAGTTTTAGCCGGACATTTCCCCGAGTTTTTGATCTATTTTCAATCAAATTCAAAGTCTGAATATGTCATTGTATTGCATTTATACACTTGAATTGCCAGTATTCTGTTGTTCGAATCCTGCGTTCTCAATTAGTCATGCCATAAAAGCGATTAATAGACCAGTCTTTTTTTTTGACGTTCTCACTGGCGAATTAAAGCACGACTTGATACTAAGAGGATTTCAAATGAAAGTGTATTTCATCTTCAATCTCATGTGGCCCGAGTGAAAGCCCAGATGGGCTCTTGTTATGAATGATCTTGATGCCAGAAGTGGTTGCATGCTTTGTGCTTTGTATTTCCAACGAAGCCCGCCAGTCCATTAGTGCAGCAAATCCCTGGGAAACTCACGTAGTAGTCCTTTTGAACCACAAGTGTTCTCTTGTAGACCTAGAGAAAGTAAAATGTGGACTGCTGAAGGATTATTTGTCGAGTCGCTTCGCCTCGCTGTCTCGGTCCTTTCTCCGGAATTCTTCTACTCGCCACTCTAGACCGGGATTCGAAGAAATATTCGAACTAAAGTTTCATTTAAAAAAGAATACATTCAAAAGTTAAGATAAAAGAAAGTCAGTTAAGCATATATACCTATGAATAATTACACGATGCCCCAAACTAGGGATGGATTTCGAAAGATTCGAGAGTCACATAACAACAACAACGATCTCTTTAAACCTCTCTCTGAAATCCATCATTACAACACTCGCCTAGCATCCACTTCTTCTTATTATCTTCCTGCTATTCGAACTAATTATGGTCTATTTAATATTCGTTTTCAAGGCCCAAAAATATGGAATTCACTAGACAAAAACCTTAAATTCTTGACTAAATACAAATTCAAAAATTGTTTGAAAAAAGATCTTATAAGTAAATATTGATCAAATATCTTTTCAATTTGCCTTTTCAATTTCAATTTAAAATATTATTTTCAGCAGATTGTCTTTTATTCGTTGTCCCTGTTATGTTTACGTGTGTCCGTTTCTTGTATTTATTATATAACAAATTATGTACATTGTTTTCGTTCTGACCGCCATATCAAATTGCAATCTGAACTTTGTTCCGGTGGCTCAGCTTAGTTTAGCTTTCTAGTTATTCTGAGCCTACCAGTACCAATTATTGAGCTTTTCATTTTTCCAGTAAACCTGTAACTATTATTAATTCCAGTACGAAATAAAATTTGTTGTTGTTGTTGTTCTGATTTTCGTAGCCTACGGAAATGATTTGCGCGCGCAAAGAACCTGCATGGGCTCGGACACAGGGTCTTTAAAGTCCTTTCGAATTGAGGAAGAATGGTGTTTTCTGTTTGTCAATATCTCATCTCTTTCCGGAGATATTCAGGATTTTGGAATATGCAAATTAGATGGTCTGTGATGTCATAAGGTTGACACGGCCATGAAGACAAATAAAAAAATTAAGAATATCTCTGCAAATAATGGGTAAAAACAATTGACAATTTGCACATGTATGGTACTAAGGAAAATGCACATCATTATGCAAATTAAGATGTTACCATGGTAACACTCTAGGCCTCAGGCTCCTTCAATTAAGAAAATAAATTTCCTAATTTCGCCTTCTCCTGCCATACATATTTTTTCTACTGTGGGCATATCAGATGGTTTGCAACAGTGTATGCAATGTACTTGAGTGGTTTAAAGTACAATATTTTGTGTAACTCAGATGAAAACTACAATTTTATGTTCAAGGTGAAAGGAGCCTGGGACCAATAGTTATCATTCCGTTTCTTCAAATGTGACATTATTATGAATTTGAATTAATGTAGTGTTAAAGCTTCAATCCCAATTCTTACCGGTAGTTTACAAAGTATTAAATTTATAGTTTCTGAAGAAAAAGTTTGACATAAATATACTGTAGGTTTGTTCTCTGAGGCCCTTTTAGGGTAAATTCTGACATTAAGTGACACCGCGTTAAAACAGCGATGTGAAGGAAATGAAATAACGACAAGGCTATTGGCATATATAATGCCTGAAATTGCAACATCGATGGATGGCCCCTGACAAAATTCCGACAGTGACATGGACAACTTGCAAAACTGCAACACAACTAGTTTTGAAAATTCAGATGGGGGATATGCATACCCCTCTAAAAGGGCCTCTTCTCTATATCTGTATTTAGTTATTGTCTGTGTATGTTGTAGGCCTGAGTAGTTTTTATTTGTTTTAAATACATGTTTTAAAAATGTCTTAGTTTGTATTAAAGGGGCAGTGTCACGATTCTGATTGGTTGTTATAGACAATGGCAAAATCACGCTATATATGTCACGCGCTGCTGCAAATTTCCCTTTCGATTGAAATATTAAATAAAATGTTGCTTTATAAAAATATAACATCAAACCTAACCATATAATACTGAAGTATAGTTTTAAAGCAATTTCGGCTCGAGATATCGTGCAAATACGCCGATGCAAGTGGATTACTCACAGACTTCTACATCTGTCACATCTTTTGATTTCTTGTCCGCCTGACACATTTTCAAAACTTTGGGCATGAATACTAATCGTGACAGTATACTGCTCCTTTAATACTGTAACCTCTGTAAACTTTGATAATATGAAATAAAGATGTTAAAATTACCAATATACAAAAAAGGAGAAACATGATCAATAAATACAGGAGCCCATAACTACAATGTAGGAGCGTCCATATCTCCTATATAGTTCTCACAGTGTTTTTACAAGTTGGGCAATTTTTAGAATATTTTCCCTGCCAACTGGTAGATTGCACCGTGGTGGAACAAAAGATGCCTCATTAGCTACTTTTGTTATACTAAACAACATGGATGCCACGCTTTTGTGATTTGATTCCTTTAGGAATAATTGCAACTCGACAATAGCAGGAAACCATTCTAAAAATAACCTAACTTGTAAAAATGCTGTGACATTAAGGCCTAGTATGTGGGATGGATGCTCCTAGTTATGGGCTCCTGTTAAATATTATTAATCTTGCCAGTCAACAAAGAAACTGTTTTCAGCATTTGTAAACTTTATCTAATAAGTGGCAAAACTTTCCTTTTTGTATGAAAGAAGTATTTACATTGCTGTTAATTTTAGTACAATATGCTCATGTATTCCTTTGTTCTAAATGATTTAATCTGTAGTCCTCATTGGGAGCTTTCCTTGGATTAGTCGACAACCGCCATGTCTGCATTAGGAATTTTTTTGGACTAGCAACTCGTCTGACTTCAAACCACACCTTTATTAATCAGCTGGAAGTCAATGACACTGAAATATTTGGCACCAAAGTCAGAATTTATAAGCCAATAAATACAACAAGGGATGATATTGAGGAAGAAGGTAGTACAGATGAGGAGGAAGATAAAGATAAGCTGTTACCCTCTGTAATATATCTTCATGGTGGTGGTTGGACTGTTGGAAGTGTGGGTAAGTTAGGCAATAGGAGGATATTTGTTTACATGTAGCATTAATTAATTAACAGACAATAGACTTACCTGATGCATACAAATTATTGCTACACAGCCATACAAATGTACTTAGGGCGTAAGTGATCACGTTCTAAATTCTCCCTTAGAAAACAAAGAAATTGAAGGAGAATTTAGAATGTGAGTCACTTACACCCTTTTTGCACACAGCCCTTCAATTAGATTTCTCATTTTATTAATATTCATTGTATACCTCTCCAACATAATTTTATGCATGAATAAATGTGTCTCTATACTATTGAACATCACTGTCAATCTACCAACACCCAATAAATAATAACTTAAAACCAACATATTTTTTCACCAACAACAACCGACAATCTGCCAACAGTCTAGCTGTTCAACCGACCAAAAGTCTACCAACAATTTACATGTACCAACAGTCTACTGACAACCTACATTTTTCAGTAGACTTTAAAATAGTAGAAGTTGCTTCAAGCTAAGCTTTTAGCAACACATCTATTTTCAACACAAGTACATGTAACATAATTATACTGAAAAGTATCTGGCACCCCAGAATTGAGTAGTCAGTGAAAATGCTGGCTGCCATCACCCCAGGACGACACTGATATGTGTCATTTCTCATGTGCCAGCTGCTAATGGAGCTCTGGTAGCTACTGATAATCCGGGGGGGGGGGACTCCCTTATGCGAGGGGTACATGGATGCTCGTCGTACCTTTTAGGGGTCAAAATCAGGAGTTTGGTACCATGGGTATCCACGATCAAACACAGACATTTCTATGTAAAGCGGTACCTTTTAGGGGTCGGGTGTCACTGAATGCTAGAGAATGACAGCACTTTGAAAACAACAAGGAAGAATGTGCTTGATGATACAACATCAAGTAATATCAATAAAAGGCATCGAAAGTTTAAAATGTTGGCATGTTTTTATCGGTACCTTTTAGGAGTCAAAATCACACCCATTATAGTACCTCTTTAATAGGGGTCAAATCGAAAATGTCCAACGAGCATCCCTACCCCTTTTATATGGGAGTCCCCCCCGGGCTGATATGATAACTCATCCTCATGTTGCCATCTACTACTGTCTATCTCTGCTGATTACATGTGTTACAAAACTCTTATTATTATTCAAAACTCTTATTTTCCTTTCAGATGCATATGATACATTTTGCCGCAGACTAGCAGTCACAGCCCAAGTTGTGGTTGTGAGTGTCGAGTGAGTAATGCATTGTTAATATTATATTAAAGAATCAACTGTTTCATTTTTTTGGGTATATTCAAAGGAAAACTGTGGAACAAAAGTCTTATTTTTGTCACAAATGAACCATTCTGCTCTATAACATACATTAAAATCCCCCCTCCCCCTGTAGATCATCACCTATCATGTATAACATCCTCTCCTTTCGAATCCATGACCGTGACCTCCATATATAATCCCCTATATAGATAGTTCCCCTCCGAAATCTTGTAATGGAGGGTGGGTGGAGGGTGGACGGTGGACTTCATAGTGAAAAGGTCAGGGGTGCTCGTCAGAAAAACTGGAAAATATTTACCAGATTTCAGAAATGTTTCAGCTTCTTTCCTAAAAATACTGGTGCACCAATTTCAACCCCTAAAAATATGACGACCTCCCCCAACCACCAAATGTAGTAGGCCCCTGATAAACATTAAGGTTTTTGTCCAGTTACAGACAGGCACCAGAGTATGTCTACCCCACACAGCTCACTGACTGCTATAACGTGGCTGTGGGTCTTCTGAATACAGGGGCTAAGTATGGTGTTGACACCAAGCGTGTGATGATTGCTGGTGACAGCGCTGGTGGTAATCTGGCTGCGGCAGTCACACATAACTTGGCATATGTGGCTGAGAAGCACTGTAGTAAGCAGTATTTAGTTGGCCAGGTATGTACATTATATGTTTGATTTGTTATTTAATCCACACAAAACTCTACTGTAGAGGTGTGAATGTACATGTAGCGTGTGTAGCAGAGCAATTGGGAGGGGGGAGGGGAGAGGAGAGGGGGAGGGGAGGGGGAGAGGAGGAGGGGGAGAGGAGGGGGGGGAGAGGAGGGGGGGAGAGGAGAGGGGAGGAGAGAGGAGGAGGGGGAGAGGAAGGGGAGAGGAAGGGGAGAGGAAGGGGAGGAGGAGGGGGAGAGGAGGAGAAGGGGAGGGGAGAGGAGGGGGAGGGGAGAGGAGGAGGGGGGAGGGGAGAGGATGAGGGGAGAGGGAAGAGGAGGAGGGGGAGATAAGATGAAGAGGGAAAGAAACAGGAATGCCTGCTTCGCATTCGTGCAAAAATCTCCCCGCTTGCTACGCGTCGAATGTCGAGTATTAATGCGGTCTTTCTAATCCCCCGAAAGGTACAAATCGAAAGAAACTGCCCACACGAAGTGCATGTTACCGTCTGTGCAATTCGAATTTGAAATCGACATACCGTAGCAATTGCTTTGTTTCGAAGGGATTTGGATGCGTGGGAGACTGCTATTACTCGCCAAATTTTGGCGAGAAAAGGCATCACTATTTATTGCTGACTCCAGAAAGAACCTGGCCTGGGTAAGAAGCAGTCCAGCTACTTGAGTTCGTTCCGGCTCCGCGCAGGTTTCAAGGAATGATCGCCGGTTGCGGTGCCATATACAGCTACCATACGTGAGTTGAGTTTGTTGGTATCCCGTCCTTGCTCCGAGGGTTTTTCTCCAGGTACTCCGGCTTTCCTCCCTCCACAAAACCGCTAAATTCCAATTCGATCTGTGGTTTAGCCGGGTCCTGACTTTGATCAGCCGGCGGGCCTATGGTTGTTTCAGGTCCCGTTAGAAATTCAGTGTGTATTGGTTGAAAGATAATTTGCTCGTAAAAATGGAATGAAACGAAGACTTTCTACAGCTTATATTTCAGAATATTTATGCCTACATTGTATCACCCAATGTTTCCGTAGTTTATATCATGATGGATTCTGATTGGTCAATGACGAGTGCATCTAAAGGTATTCAGTGCATAATCGCATGCTCTCAGGAAATGGGTGCTCAGTATATTAGGCCAGATTAAAAAAACACTTGTTTAGCGTCCCCACCCGACCTGAGAAATGTCCCCGACCTCAATTTTTTTTTTCATAAAAAACTCTAGAAAGTGTAAATGCGCCCGCGAACACCAATTCTTGTACCCAGACCCCTACATGTACCACTTAAAATAATGCGCCGGCGCATTAAATATTTTAACATCGACGCCATTTTGTTTCTACAACACGAGGTCATGAACACGAGGTGAGTGAATAATGTCTAGTCAAGACAAAATAAACTTCACATAGAAAAAAAACCTCCCTCCCTACCTGGAAAAATTGAAATGGGTGGACGCTAAACAAGTATTTTTTTTATCTGGCCTTATAAACAAAAAAATATGAACTCCTCGTGCTATATGGGATTTATAGGCACTAAAGCCAAGGCTCGTGCAATTATTAGAACTTTCAAAATATCACTCAGTGCCTATAAATCCCGTATAACACTCGCATTCATGCGATTTCACTTCGTATTCACCAAATCTCAGTCCGCATATGCGACCACAGGAAACCCAAGCGGGAATCCCGAATGCACTCAGTCGGAATCCTCACGAAGTTAGCGCCGGGTCGTGAGGCAATCACACTCTTAAAGGAGCTGCCTTTATGTTCCGGGCCAGAACAAAATGATTTTAAGTGATTATATAAACTGACGACCCTAGCACACGTGTGGGATGGATGAAATCAAAGTAAATGTGCGAAAATGACTAAAATCTGTGCGTAGATCTAGTATTCAAGGAAAATATTGCATATCCTTTCAGTCAAGCGTCAAGGGAGAGACTTGAACTGTTTGAATCCAATTAACAGCCACCAATCGAACATTGATTCCAGACATGCGCAGAACCATGACACAGCGCCTTTAAACATGTCAGGCATGTTTTCACAAAAGGGGGTCTTAGGTTCTAAGGCTCCTTTTGTGAAAACATGCCTGATGTACATGTACATTAATGCGACACCTTAACATACCCTAATCACACCCTTAAGGTGGCTCGCGGTGTTTTTCCAACCAATCACAAATCACCTACTGACCAACTGTTAACCACTAAAGATCCTTTTGCGGTAGCTGGTGTTATGATAATATATGTCATGTCGTTTTATCGTGTTGATGATAGATTAATGCAGTTTCGTGTAATGGTAACTGATAATGGTCTTGTAAGAAGCCGACACTCATAATTTAAGGTGCCTAGGTTTTAACATAAGGGGAGCCAGGGTGGCGCAGTGGTCAATCGCTTCGCCTCTCACCTCTGTGGCCCAGGTTCGATTCCCGGACCGGGCGCCATATGTGAGTTGAGTTTGTTGGTACCTCGCCCTAGCTTGCTCCGAGGGTTTTTCTCCGGGTTCTCCGCTTTTCCTCCCTCCGCAAAAACCAACACGCTAAATTCCAATTCGATCTGTGGATTAGCCGGGACCTAGCTTTGATCAGCCCCCATGGTTGTTTCAGGTCTCGTTAGAAATTCAGATTCATAACACCCCTATTGGAGACGACTAGAAAACCAGAAGTTAAAAGTTGATGTTCTTTTACAAGGGTAGCACCTTAGACGAGTAGTGACCAAGGACAAATATTAGTTCACATTTTAGTCGCAAAGTAGGTTATGGGAGGAAGGGGGGGGGGGGATGGTAAGGATGCGGCCGGTATTCGAACCCCCGACCATCCCCGGCACAATACCGGCACTCTATCACAGAGCCATCCGGGTGGTGGTTAACAGTTATTTCCTATTTACAACAGATCCTTATTTACCCTGGACTCCAAATGCTAGATGTCAACCTTCCATCTCACCAGGAGAATGAAAACAGTGTTATCCTCTCAAAACTGCATGTAGCAGAGTTTATCTCTCTTTACCTGACTGGAAACACAGACCTTGTGGACTCCATCCTTGCAGGAAATCACTCTAGACATCTTGAAAATACTACGTACATGTCTTACGTAAGGCCAAGGAAAACAAATGAAGTTGAAGATAGTGAAAAACTATCGGATGAAGAAAACAACGATGAAGACTTTGGAAAACCAGAAGTTGAAATAACTGAAACTGCTGCTGACGCCCTTGTGAATGTCCAGGGATCGCCGTTGATGGCAAAAAACTTTAGAGGTACTCCAAAGACTTTGCTAATGACTGCTCAGTATGATCCCCTTAGAGACGAAGGGTTCCTGTATGCGGAGAGATTGAAGGGAGCAGGTGTTGATTTAGTTCACAAACACTACAACTCGTTCCATGGGTTTGTGACAATTACGAGTGAACCATGGCCTTTTGGGACCCAAGAGGGAATACAAGCTATGGAGGACATAGTAGACTTTATTCAAAGGATGAAGACAGATGAAGAGTTTGAAAAAAGTACACCATAACTATGCTGATGCTCAGAGTCAAGGCCGTTCCACCAGCTGAGCGCTGATTGATCGACCGTCGTCGAGTAACTGGTCGACCGTAATCGAGCATGATCGGCCACAGCCGACGGTGATCGACCGTGGTCGAGTGACTGGTCGACCGTAATCGAGCATGATCGGCCACAGCCGACGGTGATCGACCGTGGTCGAGTGACTGGTCGACCGTAATCGAGCATGATCGGCCACAGCCGGCGGTGATCGACCGTCGCCGAGTAACTGGTCGACCGTAATCGAGCATGATCGGCCACAGCCGACGGTGATCGACCGTCGTCGAGTAACTGGTCGACCGTAATCGAGGTGGTCCCTTCATGTTGGCAACACATGAATTGCTATCAAAATACAATAGAATTAACACAATACAAAACAACAGAACGAAATACACTGTACAATAGAACACAATACAATTTGGTAGTAATTCATGTCTGCTTACATGAAGGGAGAACCGTAATCTAGCATGATCGGCTACAGCCGACGGTGATCGACCGTCGCCGAGTAACTGGTCGACCGTAATCGAGCATGATCGGCCACAGCCGGCGGTTATAGACCGTTAGTGCGGTTGATCGGCGCCTAGTTGATGGAATAAACTCCTGTGCAGATGTGTTTTTTTATTGGCCAACCACGAGTGGATGTCGTTACAAGAAACCAGTTTTTTAGTTAGAGATTGGGCTAAATTACAGAATACCCTACAAATCTAGGTATATCTACGGCTACGCAGTCGGAGTATAGACTGACCACCCCTCCCCATGGTCGCACTCACCGCGTAGCCACTTCAATACCTCGTCTTATACCGCGGCAAAAGGTTGTGCTTTACTGGCCGAAAGAACGAAGGCTCTGGTTTCAAACACAAGTTTCCGAGGGCTTAAACTTTTTTAGTAAATAATTTTATAACTTAGTAAACTCATAGTGAATTACAAATTAAGAAAACTTCAACCTGTTAAAGTTTTAGACTTAGCTTTTAAGTAGTTTTCTTGTTTCTTTTTGCGAAACATTGCACATTCGTACCAAAAATTAGAAACGGGACTATGTTTGCCAGGGTTTTCTTTTAGTTTCGGCGGGAAACTGGGGAGACCCGCGCGCAACCGGCTCACCAAAAGCGCATGCGCGTGATGTTTTGCTGCGGTGTGACCTAGCAACGCATCCTCGCTCTACAATTACCAATAATCAGTAAATGGCAAACACGCTTGAAATACCGATTATTGGTAATACTACGACAAATCCTAACCCGAACCCTAACCCTAACCATCGGACGAGTTCGCGGGTAAACGACGGGTTCTCACTCACTAGAGCTAGGGTTCGCAGGTAACAAGAAGAGAAGGTAAACGAGAGGAAAGTTTTTTTTTGAGAGCTCCTACTCGGGCTTGAACTCGTAATCGTTTGCGTGTTGTGCTTGGCAGTGCAGGCGTCACGACCACTACACTAAGCGCGTCTACCGCCGTTTGGATTTGGACAATTGTTTATCTTTATCCTTGACTGGTTTTAAGAATGTCATTGTTTAATTTGTGTTCCAGAATTAGCGATTATTGATAATTGAAGAGCAAAAGCCAATTACTGATTAGACCTATTGGTAATTCTAGACGACACCGCGGCAAAACGGTATGCTCCGCTGGCCAAAAGAACGAAGGCTCTGCTATCAAATACAAATTACCGAGGGTTTCAACTTTTTTAGTAAATAATTTTATAACTTAGTAAACTCACAATGAATTACAAATTAAGAAAACTTCAACCTGTTAAAGTCATAGGCTTAGCTTTTAAGTAGTTTTCTTAGTTTTTGACAAAACAGTTCACAAATGAATACTTTTAAGCAGAAACGTTAAAATCACGGCATGTGCCTGTTGTTTCTTTTCAGTTTTCGCGGGAAACTGGGGCGGCCGCGCGCGGAAAAGAAATAGCAAATACGCATGCGCGTGACGTTTTGCCGCGGTGTGGACCTAGACTATACTGATAACCTTAAGGCCGACGAGGGACCTACGATTTAACGTCCTTATCCGAGCAGACGTGATTAAAGGTCTAACCATTTGCAGTTCGAGAACGAGATTGTTTCACAAAAGTAGTACCTTATACTGTTTTTTAAATAACCTGAGTGTTAGTAAGGTGTCACAGGAAATTTATACTCCCTTACAAAAAGAAACGGTTTTGAGTGATTGTTGATAAGTTTCTTTCAAAGGCAAAATCTATATGACTGACCTTAGAAACCTATATTCGCGTCTTTATTTGAATGCAAGTTTGTGGATGTTATTTCCGCTTAAAACAGCAAAGGTTATTGATAAATTTACGCAAACTTCTTTGTAACAGGTACTTTATTCAGAGTAATATATACATTCAAAACTGTTGTTCAAAACCGAGATCGGTTATGTAGCGCTTCCGTTTTCATTCCACCCGCGGCTGCCGTTGAAGTGAAACGGAAGTCGCCGCGGGTCTACTTTAGGAGGCGAAGTTCGAGTTAACCGGAATAGAGTAAAGCAAATCCAGGGGAAACTGCCTTTAGTTCGAGTTAGCGAAGGGTTCGAGTTATCGGGATTCTACTGTAGAAAGGTGAAAATATATAATTTGTAGAAAGCGATGAACACATTTAACCAACAAACAAAAATTAACAGGTGAAGGTTAACCTGCTTCTGAGAGAAAAAAACTTTTCGTATAGAGTCAGAAGCGTCCATCTCCCATACTTGCTCTGTGAGTCAGCGTATGACCGGATTGAGCTATATTTAGAATATATCTCACGGGAGTTCACGTGCCCACACTTTGGGAATCCAATCAAACCATAGTCAAGACAATGCAGCGTTAGTAAAATCACCTCAAAGAACAATAGATCATTCTTAATCTCGATAATTGCGGCAAGCATATGCACGATCGCAGCAGAGTCAGAAGGCAGTTACCCGGGAAACATGTTCTAAAAATAGCTCAAACCGGTCAAACGCTAACTCACGGGTATGGTATATGTGGACGCTCCTGGTAATGAGCTCCTGATGGAGTGAAATGTTCATACGATAAACTACGAAACGCGCGCTCAGTTTGGTTGATAGCCATTGTTATTAGAGATTCACATATGACGTCACGTGCATCAAATCATTTCGTAGCCTCCGTTCTGCCGTTCCGCTAAAGACACCGACTGACACGGCAAGACCGAAAAGGATGGCGGTACTTTGTGCTCGTAATTAATTTATTCAGATGTACATGTGGTCAGTGTTGTTTAACAGAAACGAAAGGCTGCAGAGAGAGGTTTGTGAACCTGTGTCTCGGCTATGAAATTTGATGTGTTCTTAAGAACCAGAAGCCTTTTCGGTCTTGGCTTGTTTTTGATCGGACAAACCTTTTTGAAATAGGCGTTAATTAAAAGCATACACTCATTAATAGACCCAAGTGGCAAAGGGCCATCCTGTACCGCTCGAAACGAGCCACAGCATTGGCTTTCCCAACAATACAAAACACTCTAACCTTTAGAACGTGCAGTACGAAAACTGCAGCTACAGTATAATAGGTGCAATCAGAATACAGGTCTCGAGCGGTACAGGATTACTGGTGGCAAAGAGCGAGTCCAGTCACTCCAAAACACTGTTAGTTCCTCAAATATGTCTAAGTTAATCTGTCACACTACTCCACATTTTAGCCATCCATTGTATATTTTTCACCTCCTGTGATAAGCTGGGACAACCAGCCCGCATCAGGGACTCTTACGACGCCATTTTGAATTAGGCGCGTTAACGGCCGCAGGGTGAGAGGTTGGGGGTTGTAATGACGCCATTTGGATTAGGCGCGTTGAAGGCCACTGGGTAAGAGGTTGAAACTCTCCAACCCCACACTCCTAATAAATTGTTCTTGTCCCATGAGTACCTTACGCCGAAATATCCATCTCTGTTCAGACTATAATTACCTCTGTTTTTAAACACGATGCAAGTCGCCATTTGCTGATAGTGAAGATTTTATACCGACTAATAATGACGTTATGACGATAAGAAAGAAAGCGGCCCAGTCCCTTGGTTGGCTGTGCTTCTCTCTCGTGTTCTTCGTGGCTTGCTGCAGGCTTGTACTAGCACTCTCTCCACTCTTCAAATGCGAGTAAAAGCGCAACATGAAGTCCATGGTAGCACTGTCCTCAATGGACCACAATGATGCTACGACAGCACGGGCTCCTGCGGCAAGAAAGGCTCGGCCCATTCCAACCACTTCTTCAGCCTTGGTCTCACCACGACCGCTGTGATAGCAGCTCAGAACAACCAACTGTGCTCGAAGACCAATTTCTTGCACCTCCCTCATAGTCAGAATGTTAGTCCTCTTCTTCCGGAATACTTCCTGTTGATGTTGAAGCACATGGAGCCAGTGCAACCTCTCCTTCTGTGTGTCCGTGTGCTGCAATGTGTATCACAGCCAGGCCCTCCTGTAGCCTTTTCATTACAGCCTCTGGTTGCTTGAGGTCCTATCAATGGTAACACACCCAGTAGTTCGCTAATCTTCTTGGCCTCTTCTTCTGCGCATGGCAGAGATGCCAACTTTGTTCTTTTTCCTCTAAATATTACTTCTCCAACCTGAGGATTCCCAACAACCAGTGCGCCTGTCCTGCTGTGATAATCTGCTGGGCAGTCTTGCAAAACTCTTAATGCTGTTAGTGAGGGAACAAGCCTAATGCGCTTAGTTTCTGAGAGAAATAATCCCGTCCTCGGATCTTGTAGGGCTGCAAATGGCACCGTGTACAGAGATCCGTCTGGAATTATGACAACCTCGTCCTTCATAAGTTGTACCGGAACCACTATAATCGATAAAATAGTTTCTTGAGTGAATATGCGTGGTACGTCTTTCTAAATATACACCTTACGCTAGGTTCAGAGTTCTGTTTGTTACTCTTGTCTTCCGTGGTCTCGCTTCTTTCACCTGATTCCTCTCTAATAACCTTGTCATTGTTGGTAGCATCCGAGATTTTAGGTAACTCTAGTGATCTGTCCTCGCAGTTCACTCCTGACATTCAATTTGTCATAGGCTCCAGCCACGAGTTTGTCTATGGTAGATTCAAATCATTTGATCATATCCTTAAAAAACAATGGGGTTTGATGTGTTAGAGCCCAAACGGCCACATCAGTGTCTCCAAGTGCAAAAAACAGGACCGTGGAGAAATTACCGTTCGACTATTTTCTCAATATCGGCATACTTCAGTGGTTCACCTATTGAGACATTTGCCGGAGTCATACCATATTTCGACATTAAAATATCGCCAAAGGCACGGGCTCGTCCACGTTCACACAAGGAGAGCTTCTTCTAACTGTTGCGTCTCAATCAGTACATTTGTTAGGTGTATGAACGAAACGATAAAAGTGTCAAAAATGGAGATCTTAATTTGGTCTTGCTCCTGTAAGTTGTCAAACAGCCACTCCCAACATCGTAAACCCTTATTGTGATACTGAATGGCCTCGTCGAATTTGCCCAATGAGTGATAGGCGCCTCCCAAGTTTCCATATGCTACTTCGCCATGCCTGTCACCTATCTCTTTAGAGATGTGTAGGTACTTCTCGTGATACTGAATGGCTTCGTGGTATTTGCCCAATGACTGATAGGCGTTTCCCAAGTTTCCATATCAAATTCCCTCGCCATGCTTGTCCTCTATTTCTTTAGCGATGTTGAGGTGCTTTTCATGATACTGAATGGCCTCGTGGTATTTGCCTAATAACCGATAGGCGCTTCCTAAGTTTCCATATGCTACTCCCTCGCCATGCCTGTCCGCTATCTCTTTAGTGATGTGTAGGTACTTTTCATGATACTGAATAGCCTCGTGGTATTTGCCTAATGATTGATAGGCGATTCCCAAGTTTCGATATATATGCAGATCCCTCGCCATTCCTGTCACCTATCTCTTTGACGATGTTCAGGCACTTTTCATGATAGTGAATGGCCTCGTTGTATTTGCCTAATGACCGTTAGGCGCTTCCTAAGTTTCCGTATGAACTTCCCTCGCCATGCCTGTCACTGAGCTATTTCTTTAGCGATGTTAAGATGTTTTTCATGATACTGAATGGCCTCGTTGTATTTGCCCAATGAGTGATATGCAATTCCCAAGTTTCCATATGCTGCTGCTCCTTTATGCCGGTCGGCTATTTCTTTGGCGATGTTTAGGCACTTTGTATAATACTGAATGGTATCGTGGTATTTGCCTAATGACTGATAGGCGCGTCCCAAGTTTGCATATGCTACTCCCTCGCCATGCCTGCATGTCCGCTATCTCTTTAGCGATGTGTAGGTACTTTTCATGATACTGAATGGCCTCGTGGTATTTGCCTAATGACAGATAGGCGCTTCCTAAGTTTCGATATGCAGCCGATCCCTCGGCATTCCTGTCACCTATCTCTTTGCATAATTGACGATGTTCAGGCACTTTTCATGATACTGAATGGCCTCGTGGTATTTGCCTAATGACTGATAGGCTATTCCCAAGTTTCCCTATGCTACTCCCTCGTCATACCTGTTAGCTATCTCTTTAGCGATGTTTCAGGCACTTTTCATGATACTGAATGGCCTCGTGGTATTTGCCTAATGACTGATAGGCTATTCCCAAGTTTCCCTATGTTACTCCCTCGTCATACCTGTTAGCTATCTCTTTAGCGATGTTCAGGCACTTTTCATGATACTGAATGGCCTCGTTATATTTGCCTAATGACCGATAGGCGCTTCCTAAGTTTCTATAGGAACTTCCCTCGCCATGCCTGTCGGCTATTTCTTAAGCGATGTTGGACTTGCCACAAGTCGACTACTTTGAAAACTACGAAGTCGCGAGTAGTCGACTTGTTCCGCTTGCAGGAAATCTAATTTAATTTACATAAAACTGGCGCGAAATTTACATGACGTTGAACAGAATTAATTACTCAAACAAAAATTGTCTCTCGTTTAAATATATCACCCAAAGTCTAAGGAGTCCGTGTGTCCTCAATCTGCTTAGAAAGCATATACAATCCAGATTATGGAAGAAAACTTTTTTCAAAGGTAAACAAGACACAAGCGTGCGTAAATTTGGAAGTTGTCATTGCATGGTTCCAAGATCAGCAAAGAAACTTGTGTTACTGGAATCGTTTGCAGAAAATGTGATCGCAGGAACGAAAGCTTGGTAAAACTGGATACTTGAATTATGGCGGCAGTATTTTTCATCTGAATAGAACTTCCGGACGCGCGAACACAAGGTCAGTATATTCGCCGTCTGGCGTCTCTGGCTTCTCTGTTTTTCGGGTCCAACAATAACAGCTTTCCGCGAAGATAAGCCACTTGGTCTTTCACCAATGAAACCAAAGGAGCGATTATAAGGCAAACTGTTTCAATATTACCAGTACAAGTCGGTAGATTCTGTAGTAGATCGGATTTTTCCAGTAGTCGATAACAAATGGTCAGATTTGGAATCGAATGCGAGACTCTTTCCCGTCCAGTAGGCGCAACCATCAACCATCACTGTATCATATGGTAAACATACCATAAGCTACTTAGGAACTATGTTATGGTCAAAACTTAGCACCAGTGTCAGGACATTACCTAGACTTAAGAACTTTCGTAAATGTATTAGGAAAATTGGCATCGCTGACCTCCTGACAGATAACTGTGACAATTGCTTTCTATGTTCAAACTAGATTGGTAATATACATTTAATACATATTAATTATCCCATTTTAGCACATATTAATTATTCCATTACTCCGTACATTTTATATAATATATAAGTTTAACTTATAGTTACAGACGTTTTCTTGCTTACATTGAATTCTCTATTATTGTATATAGGATTATAGCATTTTAATTAGTATAGCATATTTTACAATCTATATGATAATAGTTAGGATATTATATTATTTATTATTCTTATAGGTATAAATAGTGTCCCCAATTAGTAGACTGTATAGTCAGCTATGTTCATATTGACACTTAAATAAAGTTTATTATTATTATTATTATTATATCTCTTCCGCTAAGATAACTTTCAACCGCTTTACGTTGGTTTTCTTTAATTTCTTTGAAACCAAGCTTCTTGAAACCGAAATTAAGCGCTCCTTCGACGTCCTAATATTCGCATTTGTTATTCGAGATGTGGTAAACTTTCAGTGTTGACTATTTAGGCTCGCGCTTTCTGATTGGATAATAGTACTGACACACCCCGACCAAAATACGGGTCGGTAAAAAATGGCGCGCTGCAGCTCAGAAAAGTCCGTTTTCCCGGCCTCTGAAATAAAATAAAAAATCTCATAAACGGACTTGGAGAAAGTCTAAAGCGATGAGCGATGATACTGAATGGCCTCGTTGTATTTGCCCAATGAGTGACATGCAATTCCCAAGTTTTCATATGCTGCTGCTCCTTTATGCCGGTCGGCTATTTCTTTGGCGATGTTTAGGCACTTTGTATAATACTGAATGGTATCGTGGTATTTGCCTAATGACACTGAGATAGGCGCTTCCTAAGTTTCCATATGAACTTCCCTCGCCATGCCTGTCAGCTATTTCTTCAGCGATGTTTAGTTCCTTTTCATGATACCGAATGGCCTCGTTGAATTTGCCCAATGAGTGATATGCAATTCCCAAGTTTCCATATGAACTTCCCTCGCCATGCCTGTCAGCTATTTCTTTAGCGATGTTTAGTTCCTTTTCATGATACTGAATGGCCTCGTGATATTTGCCTAATGAATCAAAGCTAGCGTTTCCCGAGTTTTCATAGGCATTTTCTTTTCCTTTCTTTCTTGTATTAGCGCTTCCCAAATTTCCGTTTGGATTTGCCATCTTATTGATACTCGAAGTAAAATGCAATCTTACTGTTGTCGGTCACGGTTCTCTAAAGGGAAGGAATTAAAATAAATAAATATGTTTCTCGTGTCACTGTATGAGAGAGAGTGGACCATTAGAAATCAGGGGGGAGGAGGCAGGAGCCCATAACCAGGAGCGTCCATATCTCCTATATAGCTAGCTGTCACAGCGTTTTCACAAGTTGGGCTATTTTTAGATCATTTTTGCCGCCAATTGGTGGGTTGCACCAGTGGCGGAACAAAAGATGCCTCATTAGCTACTTTTGTTACCTCCCCCTGATTTCTAATGGTCCAATCCTAAAGTTTTTCAACATTGACAATGTACTGGTATTAACGTTAATTAATATGTTTTTATTTGAAAAAATATATTAATTGTTACCGTTGTATTTTAATCTTTTATCGTCTTACGATTAAGGTTATAAATTAACATTTTCATTCGAATTTTTAAAGATCAACTAGTTAGGATCTATAAACATATTTTCCCTCATCATATTAATATAACATTTATTTTCATAAAGCTGAGATAAAGTGTTACTGCAAATTCTGTAAAATCTATCATTTTTGTAGGTGGTAGTGATGTATTCAATTAAGGCAAGCCGTAAGAGAAGATATGTTACATTTAGAAGTTAAAATGATTCAATAAGTTTTTCCCTTCTGTTTTCATCCCACCCTGAGGTATAAATGTGACTGATTTAGTAAGGCTTGGTTCCCTCTAGTGACATTGGTATCACAAGTAATAGATAAAGAATGAGCGGCCGATCTTTATCCGATTTACAAACTCGAGCTGAAAGCGAGAGTTTGTAAATCGGATAAAGATCGGACACGAATTATCTATCTTACTTATCAAACGTCTAGATGTAGAGTCATGTTTCCAGTTATTTTGGCGATACGACTTATTTTGGCCGAGGAAATCGAAAGGAAAGCCAAAGTTTATGTAAATCAGGACGAAATCTGTATCAGATTTAAAGATCACTTATCGGTCGGTGATTTCCTTTGTTTTTGCTTCATGAATTATTAATGAGTTTGATAATCATAATTATAGACATATATCATGAAGATTATCTATCTATACTATTAAATTTCATGCGTCTGTTTGCGTGTATGTGTGCGTGTTCTAGCGATCTGATTGGTCGAATAACGTCCGCCGCTCAGCGATTTGATTGGTCAAACAAACTCGAAAACTGTCGATCCAACTCTGAATTCAAGCGTAGCTGTGTGTTTATCATCTCTCTTCTATTAGAAGGCTTAAACTTTAAGGTGATGTTACACGACACGGTTTTTAAGTAATAGATGAAGAATGAGCGGACGATCTTTATGTGATTTACAAACTCGAGCTGAAAGCGAGAGTTTGTAAATTCCATAAAGATCGTCCGCTCATTCTTTATCGCAGTTATCAAACGTCTAGATGTTTAGAGTCATGTTTTCAGTTATTTTGGCGATACGACTTATTTTGGCTGAGAAAATCGAAGCCAAAGTTTATGTAAATCAGGACTAAATATTTATCAGATTTAAAGATCATTTATCGGTTGGTGATTTCCTTTGTTTTTGCTTCATGAATTATTACATAGTGTAACATGTCAAACATGGCTCGCTGGAGATTTTTAACGCAATCTTCGTTGTGGCAATTCAAGTTTTTGAATTACCTTCAAAAACTTGCAACATTGTTGCCCGAATTTTGTTCAGAGTTGCTTCGTGTAACACCCTCGCCGTTGACTTTTCGCGCAACCTGTTCGCTACGCCCACGGAAATGGCGGAAATTTCAAAATTTAACGAGTACATTTATGTTTCCTGCTAAGAATAAGAGTTTTGCTGGAAGGATAAGATTCAAACAGTCAGACTATTTCCTCCAGAAACTGAGAAACAACATATGTTTTAATTTGGACAATGTAGTTTAAGTTTGAGACACTGGGATAAAATTGCCTTCAAACCGCCAACAGATAGTGTTTTCGGTCAAATTTCCGCCGATTTACATTTCAGCTCGCGCATGCGCCCTATTTTTCAGCACAAGAAAAAAAAAGCCGGCCAAGGGGACTTGGAACGAGTAATATTACGAGGCGCGAGGGGTATTTTGGGATCTTAACGACTGGGAGGATGTCAGCTCCCTTTGTAGAAAGCTTACATCAAACCGGGGAGCTCTAGAAAATAGTTTAAAAACTGTAGCTGGAATCTTTCGAATTTAGACGAAAGTCTTCAATAGATCAATAGACTTCTCGTAATATGTCCCTGTTTCACACTCGTTTGCGGTTTTGTTTGACAGGTCGTTCTCGTACTTGATTGGATGTCGCGACGAAAGTATGCGAATACATTACATGTAACGGAGTTATACTTGTGATACCAATGTCACTAGAGGGAACCAAACCTTACTAAATCACATTTATACCTCAGGGTGGGATGAAAACAGAAGAGAAAAACTTACTGAAGCATTTTAACTTCTAAATGTAACGTATCTTCTCTTACGGCTTGCCTTAATTTAATACATCATTACCACCTACAAAAATGATAGATTTTATAGAATTTGCAGTAACACTTTGTCTTAGCTTTATGAAAATAAATGTTATATTAATATGATGAGGGGAAATATGTTTATAGATCCTAACTAGTTGATCTTTAAAAATTCGAATGAAAATGTTAATTTATAACCTTAATCGTAAGACGATAAAAGATTAAAATACAATGGTAACAATGAATATAAAAAAATACATTTTAATTAACGTTAATACCAGTACATTGTCAATGTTGAAAAACTTTAGGATCAGTTGGACCATTAGAAATCAGGGGGCGGTGGCAATTCCCAAAAATTGTTCGTGCTGGCTTGCAGGAAATCACAAAAGCGTAGCAGTTGGTATAACAAAAGTAGCTAATGAGGCATCTTTTATTCCGCCACTGGTACAACCCACCAATTGGCGGCAAAAATAGCCCAACTTGTGAAAACGCTCTGACAGCTAGCTATATAGGAGATATGGACGCTCCTGGTTATGGGCTCATGCCCCAGGAGGACAGGAATAGCAAAATTCAAGCAAGTCTCGAAATCTCGGCGTTTCAAAAAAGTGTCTCTGAATTTGAAACAAGGGTCTGGGCGTCTCCAGAGTCTCGGATTTGACCATTCTATACCCTACCAGAGGCTCTTCTCTTTCTACTCTCCTATCTCTCGCCGCTTCGCCTTTATTTATTTATTCAATCCCCCGAAATCCAGTGTACTGTCGTCCTGAAAAAAAAGTGGTTGATTTGTGGCAAGTCTGTGGTATTGACATCCAAAATTACGACCTGGGTCTCGTTAAATGCGAAAAGCGATTTGTTAGGATTGAATTTCAGTTATATAATTTACTACGGAGCGCAGGGGAATATTCTCTTTTGTTTGGCATTTGTATTAGCACTTGTCTACAGGTTGTACCTACAATGGCAGACAATGACTTGGGACACTGTTCGCTTTTAGACATCATTCTTTAAATACATCCCCTCTCCCACACGTTCCATCTGACATTCATTCACACCAACATCGAAAGGAGGAGGGGGTTTAGGAAGCTTCAGCTGTTTCAACTTTGTGTCCAGTACTTTTTCTTCTCATATAATAACTATTTTTGAGTGTCTGTGACTGTAGATCATACCGTCTGGAATTAGGACGAAAAGCCACATGCACTGAACCTAACCCGAACCACATAACTTACCCTTACGTGACCATTTCAAAAATAAGTTCCCATTCTTACTGGCCTAGGGCAGGGTTCCCGGGTAAACGACGAGTTCTCACTGGCCTTCGGTTGGGGAAATCGTATCACTCACTCGCCTAATATTTCTCACCTCCAGACGGTGCTTGTCTGAAGAGGCGGGTGGTGGGGAATTAAAGACAGGAGCTGGAATTACATGTAGACTCAACGTTTCGTTTTCAGATATTAAGGAGGAGGAGACCAAGACGAGTCCAGAGAAGAGGGAGGGTAAAAGTCAAGAGGCAGAACGGGAACAAAAACGACGTGATGATCGTGACCGTGATAAAAATCGAGAGAAAGAACGACGGGAAAGCAAAGATCGTGACACGAGGTACCGTGACAGGGAGCGTGACAGAAATCGTGACAGGGAGCGTGGCAAAGAGCGTGACAAAGAGCGTGGCAAGGAACGTGACAAAGAGCGTGACAAGGAACGTGACAGGGAGCGTGACAAAGAACGTGACAGAGTTCGTGAAAAGGAACGTGACAGAGATCGTGAAAAGGAGCGTGACAGAGATCGTGACAGGTACCGTGATAGAGACCGTTACCGAGATCGTGATCAGCCAGAGCGAAGAGATCGACCAAGAAACAAGGAGCGTGACCGACGTGAGAGGGAGCGTGACCGCGACAGACCACGACGTGAAAAGGAACAACGAAAACCAGAAGAACAAAGTGCTAAGGGCAAACCACCGGCAGACACTAGAGATCTAGAGAGCAATAATATTATTGTTTGATACTGCTCAGAGAAGCCAACTAAATGGTTGTTCACCTATCCCATGTGCAATTTGAAATCAGTGTTTATTAAAACAATGCAAGTGATTGAGCTGTAACACATTGCAGCCTTGTCCCTTGGGGCCTTCTGGCTGGTATTGTGCGAGTGGGGTAATGGGATCCCTGTGGTTTGTAATGGCTTTTGACGTCACCGCCCAACTGTCAACCAGTGACGTCACAAGCCATTACAAACCACAGGGATCCCATTAACCCACTCAGACAATACCAGCCAGAAGGCCTAGAGACTATGCTGAACACATTGTACATAGAAATGTCTGCAGATCAACAAATATATCATGACATCTACCATGATGGCAGTCTCATGACAGTCTCATGACATTCTGATGGTTAATAAAACTATTCATTAAAATCTCTCAGTACGTGAAAGAAAAACAATCATTTTTATGCCTAAGTTTTCTACTCTTCTTTTTTTCTGCAACCATTCGTGGTCATTAATACTTTTTTTTTTATTGTGCAATTTTACATTAAGAAATAAGGTAGGAAAAAAACAATATGTTGTGGCAATAGTGTCGGTTATTCTTTATTTGCATAATCAAATTAAATCAGGTTCTCAAAGGCTCATCAGCAAAAAGTGTGAATTTTTAATTTAGCTTCTTAGCTTGCTTTGTGCTTCAAATATTTGCTTTCTTATATATATATTCAGAATTATAGCTCAGAAATGAAATATGAAGTTCCAGAAGTTTTTTGTGCCATTAAAATTCGACACTATTGAATTACCTCTTAGTCCGGCCATTATTTAAAAAGAACATCTACAATTACTAAATAACATTCTCAAACTCATTAATAATTCATGAGCTTTTTAGTCAATCAGAGGGCTGCATTTGGTCACATGCATGAATCTTGATACCCAATGAAACACTAGATGAACATCTGTGTTCTCATTGGGTATCACTAGTGATGTTCATCTTGTGTTTCATTGGGTATCAAGATTCATGCATGTGTTGGACCTAATTAAGCTACAAGGATTACAGCCAACGCATCCTCGCTCTTCAATTACCAATAATCAGTAAATGGCAAACACGCTTGAAATACCGATTATTGGTAATACTACGACAAATCCTAACCCGAACCATAAACCGAACCCTAACCATCGGACGAGTTCACGGGTAAACGACGGGTTCTCACTCACCTAGAGCTAGGGCTCACAGGTAAACAAGAAGAGAAGGTAAACGAGAGAAAAAAATTTTTTGAGCGCTCCTACTCGGGCTCGAACTCGTAACCGTTTGCGTGTAGTGCTTGGGAGTACAGAGGTCGTGACCACTACACTAAGTGCGTCTACCGCCGTTCGGAATTCGACAATTGTTTATCTTTATCCTTGACTGGTTTTAAGAATGTCATTGTTTAATTTGTGTTCCAGAATTAGCGATTATTGATAATTGAAGAGCAAAAGCCAATTACTGATTATTGGTAATTGTAGAGCGAGGATATGTTGCAACAGCATAAGTATGAGTTTACATGTACGTGGAGAAGTGAAGGAGAAGACGGAAATAAAAATCGGTGTCCAGAGTGTGACTCGAACCATCGTCCTCATGGCTGCTCTTGACTACTAGTCCGCTCTTGACTACTAGTCCGCTGTCTTGCCCACCACGCTATCAGGCCGTTTGTTGAAACGACCGTGACAAAATAACAATCACAACCCTTGTAGTCTATAATTGCATGCAATAAAATTCCAGGCAACAATACTTTCTAATGATTTATGAATGCAGGTATTGTTTTCTCTTGAGAACTCAGCCGAAGCGGCCTCGTGCTTTCATCTTTCTCGGTGTTTGGATCCCCTGGTAAAACACTAGCTCTCGTTTTTGATCTATCACATCAAACACTACTTAATAATTCATGAGGTAAGTAGCCAACCAGAGGTCCCGATTTCTACCACGTGCAGTACTTTGAAACCCCGTACTCTCTACATTACTTTGAAATCCTTTTCTTAGTCCAAGGACTTTGAACTATGAATATTCATAGTTCAAAGTCCTTGGACTAAGAAAAGGATTTCAAAGTACTGTAGGCAAATACCTTGAACAAAGGGAGGTCTCACAATTGATCACTGACTTCCCCATGCAGTAAAAAAATGTCAAGGTACAATACCTGTCTTGATGCATACAGATCGTCTCTCCAATGTGGGACCTGTTTTTTGCACATTGTGCATGTCTGTGACGCTAACTATAGTGCCAAACTATAATGTTTTCATCAAATTTCACGCCAGATTGTAAACACGTGGCCACGAGAACAAGCGCATAATTGTTAACATTCCATTCCATTCTTTAACAATGAACGTATGTAAATACGCAACGGTATGACAAGGACAACCTACAAGCCTGAAACATCGAAACTTTAAATGCATGAAGTTTTAAAATCATTTTGTTGTTTATCCCACAACCACCAAACAAGCATGAAATTATTAAGTAGTGTTTGATGTCGTTTCAAGGCCTCCAATTCGGACTGGACGGAGTTTCAAAGTCCAGACTGAAGAGTTTTATACTTTATAGTATTATTAATTAGATTATAATTAGCAACTATATTTTATATCAGTAGCAACATTGATTAGAATTAATTTTAATTATCAGTATTTTCAAATTTAATGTAAAGTCTTACGCAATTCAGCTTTCCAGCTGCAACAGTTATTACTAATAAACCATCTATCTATCTATCGCAGTTAGTTCCAGTCCGAGGCGGACTTTGAAATCCCGTCCAGTCCTCATTGTCGGCCTTGAGACATTACTTAATATAAAACAAATTTTCCCTTAAGTACTGCACAATGTCGCTGATGGCCTGTATTTTGTCAACTGTGTTATATGGAAAAGTGACAAATGCGTGAAAACTTGTGTAAGTAAGATAGGTTACTTTAATGCCAGCCTCCTGTAGCCGCAATCTGTACAAAAGGCCTTCTGTCTTGAGACAATCAAACTCGGCAGCTATGATAAGGGCTGGTGGCAATTCTTTGAAGCTGTCTGCCATTAATGGCGATATTTTTGCATCAATAAGAGCATGAAAGACTTTCTCTGGGATTCCTAAAGAGGATTCCTTTACCACAACATCCATTTTTGGAATCTCCCTCACTTCTTTGTCCTGTAGTTTGACATATGAGAAGTATTTAGTGTTTCTAAGATGCGTGGAGTGCCTTCCTGACACAAGGAGTGAGCTCAGGTTTGCACTGCCAGTGAGATACAGAGACCAAAATTGAGCCATCTGCTCTTGCGAGAGCACGCCATCATCAATACCATGCTTGAGGAAGGAGGGGAGGTTCATGTCTATAAACTGCACTGCTGGATAAATGAGTACCTGATGAAGTAAATATCACCAGTTTAGACTACTTTGAAAGGATTGTTGCTACAAGTTAAAGTGCATATGAGCCCAATTTTTTTACCATTAAAATCGATTAAATCAAGTAAATAGTTGAATTATAAAATATTTTTTAATTTGAGTGCTGCGTCTATGAGTTATAGAGGTTTCTATTTCCAATATGCTAATTATGTGATGACATGCGAGGACTCATTTATTATACAAAAAATGTGCTGGCAGAAATATACATATTTTTATAAACATCCATGTAATATTTGGGCCTTATATCAGTTATTTTACCAAATATTTTGTGTAAATCAGAAACAGTTTCATTCACAAGGAGAAAGAAGTGACCTATTGTTGGCCTCACATGTCGTCACATAATTAGCATATTGGAAATAGAAACCTCTATAACTCAGACGCAGCACTCAAATAGACGTTTCGCATTCAAAAATTACCGCTGGATTCGATGACTACAGACGCATTTTCTCAACACTAGTCTCATTCTGATGTTAAATATTCATAAATACCAGCGAGAAGATGGGTTGTTCACAACTCTATGTATTGTTGTAGTTTGATCTTCTGCACCTTCTCGCTGTTATTTGTGAATATTTAACATCAGAATGAGACTAGTGTTGAGTAAATGCGTCTGTAGTCATCGCATCCAGCGGTAATTCTTGAAAGCGAAACTAGACTATTAAGAAATATTTTACAATGGGTGGGGGTTTCGGTGAGCCCGCGATCCTCTCTCCACTCAAGGCCGCTGGGCGCCCGAGCTGAGACATTGTTGGTTTTTAGCCAATCCAAAACGTGCCACTGAAATCCTGTCGCTGAATGTATTTGCATAATTTACATTGTAAACTTTTTGAAAGTCGGACCGGACCACCAAAGGCTTTCGATTGCTGTTCCAAAATGTGTTTAAATTTGTTCTGGAAAAGTTTTGGTTTCTAAGAAATCAAGACTTCACACAAAGCAGCAGTAAGAGAGTTAGTTTTCGGGTGAAGACACTTTGTCAGTAAACGCACCGGCTCTGCAAAGTCACTTGGGAAACCGTCAGCTCAAAGGTTGGGGGGGGGGGAAGAAAAATTGGTCGATTGTGATCGAATTGCAACGAAATTCCTACTTAAACTATACATATATATATATATATACAGCTGAGACAATGGGGGAACTGGAGGTGATCCCAAGTAAATGTGAAGCGTTCTTTTTAACTTAAAGGGGCTGTGTCACGGTAATAGACTTTACATTTGTGATATAATAGGATATAAACTAACGAACCTCTCGGCCATGTGGGATGCTTCAAATCAAAGCGCATACACAAACATGACTATCAAACAATGTATATAAACAGAGTCCAGGGAAATTTTTGAAAACCTTTCATTCAAGCATTGAGGGAGGGAAGTTTAACTGTGTGTATCCAATTAACAGCCACCAACTGAGTGATTACTCGATACATGCACAGTACCATGCCATAGCCCCTTTAATGAAAACAGATGAACGTTCATGCTGCCAACATCCAAGATGGCGACTCGGGAACCAAGAGACTAGGGCCCAGTCTTCAAGCGGTCGAATTCAAATATCCACACCCTGGGGCAAAGCTTGTAATCAAATTCCCCAGGGTGGGGACGCAAAGATTGATCAAATACCGCACATCTGCCCGAGACCCCCCACCCCCAACAACTCCAAATTAAGAGTTTATAGAAGAGAATAAAGGCCATGTTTACGCGTTCAACTCTGCGATCACAATTCACTTGAAAATCGCTGCATCAAACGAGTTTTACAATTCTTCTTGTCCTATGTACTAAGTTTGTACAAATTTTTAATGTCTCCAAGACATATTATACAAGTACTGGGCGGGAATACTGGACTCCAGGTCAGAATAGTTCCGAGATAACATCCGACGATCTCTGAAGTTTATCCCCGTAAATTTCGGCTTTTAATTTCGGCCAGGAATGCACAAAGGTGTTAAGTTTTCTATTGTTGAAACTTGATCTCTCATTGGTTATACACAAATAAACTTCCTAAAAATAGTTAAGAACTCTGGTTTCACAATAATTTTTAAAGAAAATGATTGAAGCGGACAATCTGTAACTATGTAAAATGTGAGAAAGAACTCCTAGTTGGGGAACATTGAAATATTATCCCGTGAAATATATATTAGACTAATAGACACTATTAGACCCAAACTAAGTCAAATAGAAACAAAAGAAAACAAATGTTTGTGGTGTACGCACTGCATCATGGGATAGAAAAGGTCCCGGATTTAAGGAAGCACACAAACTGTCGATCTGACACAGGATATAGAAAGAACACAAAGGAGGGCTACTAAGTTTATTCTCCTGTTGCCCTTCCAAACAGACACCTCCTACAAATCTAGACTCTTAACTCTAAAGCTTTTACCTTTATGTTATTGGTATGAATACCTTGACCTCATCTTCTTGTATAAGGCAAAACACGGTTTAGTAACCTTAGCTCCAGATGTTTTGCCAAAGCTTGTAAACAGGGTAAATTTAAGCATCTCTCTACGTTCGATGGATAACTCACTTAGTCTTATTACTTATCAGATTCCTAATGTCAAGACCCTGTGTTACCAAAATAGTTATTTTATAAGAGGAATACACTTCCACACGAACTGCGTAAATCAGATATCTCTTTACCTAAGTTTAGATCATTACTATTTAAATATTACGCGTCTGCCATCACTTCTGTATTTGACATCGAGAACCCTAGGTCTTGGAAGTCTGTATGTCTGAAATGTCACCAGGCAAGACAGTTAACCGCACCTCTCAAATGTTGCTTTTAGGCTGAAATAAGTATTGTAATTAGATCATTTATTGTAATTTTATTTTTCATAGGAAACCAACGTAATTGGCTAACGCTGTGTTGGTTCTCCTGGCCTCTATGTTTTGTTTGTTGTATATTTTACTTTATTCTATTTTGTATCTTCTATTATGGCCGAAGTAAATAAATAAATAAATAAATTAAATGTAAGTCCGCCATTACTATTTGAGACAATAAATGTTGTTGTTGTAAGTCAGGATCCTAAATGCACATTTGGCGACGAGGATAAAAAGAAAACGCCCATAATACCACCGAGAGCCATCCAAGAGTTAAAGTGCCAATAACCCCCCAAAAAATATTTTTGATGTCTATTCTGTATAGCGCCCTGACAAAGAATTCGAAAAAATAAAAGTGAAAAAACTAAACTTCGACGATTTTACTGGCGTCAAAGTTAGCGAAAACATTCGTTTTGGGCTTCCTGTTTCCAGTTGGAAGTCAGCGCGAGTCTTGGTGAGGGCCTGGAATTATGACGTCAATCGGGCGCATTTTTACTACAACTACCAGAATCCTTTGCACGGTTTCTTTTGTTCCTTTAATTTAGACTATTGTCTTGGTATTCTCAAAGGAGTTGGAAAATCTGAATAAGAAAAAGAATTCAAAAAGGAAAAACGTCCTATTATAGTCTAATCAATAGGAAATAAACTCCATCACAAGAAAGAGCACAACGAAATTAGTAAATTTACCAAGTTTGGTGATATTTCATTGGATATTTATCATGTGGTGAGCTTGCAAGAGTCGCAGAAATAAGAGACGTTTGTATGGGATTGAACGAACGCCTGACTACATACACGTCACAGGCCACTGGTCTCCAGGCTCCCGAAGGGAATTGAAAACTGACGGCCACATGTTCTGGTTCTCAACTTTGAAACGCCGTAAAAAAAATACTGTTGAGTTTTAGCCTCCTAATTTTGCCTTAAGTTCTAAATAATGGTTTCAAGTTTCAATTCAAAAAAAATAATTTTTGGGGTTATAGGCACTTTAAAGAAGATAAAAGAGACAGGAAATGGCGGTATGTTTAAGCACAGGCAGCCCAAGCTCACGATGTGTGGCTCTTACAAATCCTACGTAAATTACGTGATTGCTCGCGCAAGATCGATTGCGTGATCTAGCGCGCGCTTGAGTCACCGTTTTCTCCATAGATTTTCCTTGTCATCTCACGGAAAATTTACGGAGAAAACGGTGACTCAAGCGCGCGCTATCACGCAATCAATCTTGCGTAGGATTTGTAAGAGCCACAAATCGTGAGCTTGGGCTGCCTGTGGTTTAAGCCGTAACCGTTGTTGAATAAAGTTGCGAAGTCCTCACCGTCTACTTATCGATATTGTTGTGTAAACCGATAAAATAATCTCTGTTGTTTGGGAATTTTTAGAGTGGAGTTCGATGCTCTGGGTGAACCAGCGACATTGGCCCAAAGTGATGGCGAATATGGAAAGCGGAATTCGAGCTTTACTTAGCCGCTTCGGGAGTTGCTGACATGACACAAAAGCGAGCCCTTCTTTTGCATATTGCTGGATGTTTTCAAAACATACCCGAGTGCCGTTACAAGAGAAGCCAAAGATTATACGAAGGCCATGGACTGTCTGTCAGAACACTTCAAACTGAAGAAAAATATCCCCATGGCGAGACAGACGTTTCTAGCAACGAAACCAAACCCTGGTGAAACAATAAACAACTTTGTGACACGCCTGAAAACCCTGGTAGAGCACTGTAATTACGGGGAGGAAAATGACAACCAGGCGAGAGATCGTGTAATCTCGTACATTAAAGTCAAACCCCTAAAATCAAAATAGTATCGCGAAGATTCATTGACTCTAAGTAAATTACTAGAAGTTGTTAGTCATTACCATGACAAAGAGGTACTCACTCTCATGCCTGAGAGTCAAGTAAACAGTGTTAAAACCAGTCACAAATATGACAGTTCGACAAATTCAAAGGAAAATGTTGGAGGTGTGACAAAGTGAGACACTTAAGCAAAGATTGTCGTATTTCCCGTGAACACAAGTGTGTGAAGTGTGGAAATATGGGTCACTTCGAGGTCTGCTGCCACTCCAAGCAAGCACAAGACCGCAGTTCAAGTCGTGGACGTGCTCGAGAGAAGAGTCAAGGAAGAGGGCGAAGAGATTCACAAAGCTCACGTGAGCGTGTACACAATGTTCATGAAGGCCAAGCTGGTGATAAAGATTCAGTGACAAATGATTATTTCTACGCGTTCGCCGCTACTTGCACTGAAAATCACAACACCTTGGAGCTGGATGTGGAAGACAAGCTCATAAACGTAACTTAATGTCAGAAAAGTATTTGAGGCTATAACAGAAGGGAGGGTTACCTTATCAAAGTGTGATAAAAAGTCTATACCTACGCATCTGTTGAGCCTCTTCGACTAAAAGGAAAGTGTAGCTTTTAAGCATTAAAAAAAATGTGTGCGTACCGCAAACAAAATTGTCACAGTGCACTCAGTTTTTTATCATGCCTGGCAAAGGAGCAACTTTATTGGGTCGTGAAACCTCTGAGTTGCTGGATATTCTGAGGGTTGGTGTGCAAATCAGTAATTGTAATGTAAAGCCAACCAGCTCAATGAGGTGTAGAGCAAGTAAATAGGAAAGCAGCTCTTGAAGCAAAGTACCCCAAGGTGTTTGAGGGCCTGGGTAAACTTAAGGGGTATTAGTTAAAACTCCACATTGATAAGAGTGTGCACCCCATAGCCCAACCCCTGCGCAGAATTCCCTTCAGTAGGAAGCGTAAAGTCGTAGAGAAGCTGGAGCAACTTGAAGCGCTTGACGTTATTGAAAAAGTGAATGGCCCTAACAGCTGGGTCAACCCCCTAGTGCTCGTCGAGAAACAAGACAGTGATGTCAGAATTTGCCTAGATATGAGCCAAGCAAATCGCGCGATAGTGAGGGAGAAGCATCCAGTTCCTACAGTCGAGGAAACCTTACAGGAGGTCTCGAATGCTAAGGTGTTCTCCAAATTAGATCTAAACATGACATTTCACCAAGTCGAGCTCCACCCCGACTCTAGGGACATTACAACATTTGCTGGACCAAAATGGTCTGTACAGATACAAACGCTTGCTGTTTGGTGTGAATATGGCGACTGAGAAATTCCAGCAGATAGTGTGGCAAATCATCAAAGATTACCCAGGTGCGCACAACCTCCATGACGACGTGCGAGTTGTTGGTGCAGATGACAACGAACACGACGAGAACCTTGAAAGAGTCACGTGTAAGCTGGAAGAAAACGGATTGACACTCAACTATCAAAAGTGTGAGATTGGCGTCACAACCATAACCTACATGGGAGAAGGACTGAAAGTGTCAAGCGAGCGGGTGAAGGCAATCGTCGAGGCTCCAAGACCCCATAACCAGTCAGAGATGAGAACCTTCCTTGGTTCAGTCAAGTTCTGCACAAAGTTCATCCCCAATTTTGCCACAATGTCGGGATCATTGTGGGATTTAACGTGCAAAGGTACCCAGTGGAAGTGGGGCGACAAAGAGGAAAAAGCGTTACAAGAGATTAAGGTTCAGCTCACCCAAGTAAGGTGATGGCTTACCACGAGCAAGGTGCGGTAACCCGGATCATAACAGATGCATCACCCATTGGCCTAGGAGCAATGCTTGAACAGAAGCAAGAAGATGGATCGTATAGGCCCATCTATTACGCTAGCCGAAAGCTTACGCTAGTCGAGACAAGGTACTCACAGTTCGAAAGAGAGGCCTTGGCCGTCAGGAGGGCATGTCAGAAGTTTTACCTTTACTTGTACGAAATCGACTTCGAGGTCTGCACAGACCACAAGCCTCTAGTCATTGTACTTGGGCGGCCAAGCGCAAAACCACCCTCTGCCAGGATAGAGCGATGGTTACTCTATCTCCAGCAGTTCAGAAACACTGTGAGATACATACCAGGCAAACAAAACGCCGCGGATGTTCTAAGCCGACTTCCGGTGGGTCAAACCGAAGATGAAGATGTTGATAAGACAGAAAAAGATGCTTGTAGCATCGCAAGTGAGGCAGTGCCTGCACCTTTACTGCCCAGGCAGGTAGAAGAAACCTCAAAAGACGACCCTACACTGCAGTTGGTGTGTGAAGCAGTGACCACAGGAAACTGGTTTCGTCTACAAGGTACTATGCACAAGGCTCTCAAAGATGAGTTATGGGTCCTGGGGCAGCTGGTTATGAGAGGAAATCGCATTGCCATACCTGAGAATCTGTGGAAACGTACTATCAGGTTACCTCATGAAGGAGATCAAGGCATAGTTCGTACCAAGATTAGGTTGCGAGAAAAAGTCTGGTGGCCACAGATGCACAAACAAGTCGAACAAGTGATACGAGCATGCCACCCATGCCAGCTTGTAGGACAAAGAGCCAAGCCAGAGCCCATCCGATCAACAAGACTACCCAAGCGCCGATGGACCGACATTGCAGTCGACCTTCTTGAAGTATCAGGTAGTAGTAGACCACTCGCGTTGGCCGGAAGTAGTTCTAGTGAAGAAAACAGATACACAACATGTGATAAAGTGTATGGAGGCAATGTTCAGGACACACGGTCTACCGGAAAGCGTCCGTAGCGACAATGGACCACCCTTTGCATCCAAAGAATTTGAAGTGTTCTTGGACTATCTTGGAATAGTGCACAAGAAAGGTGTTCCATACTGGCCTCAGAGTAACGGGAAGTTGAACGGTGCAACGAGACTCTCCTGAAGGCTGTGAGAATTGCCATGCTGGAAGGAAAAGATTGGAAGAGAGCTGTGGAGGACTTCCTATTCCAATACAGGACAACACCTCACACCGTGACCGAAATGTCACCAGCGGAGTTGCTGATGGGAAGGAAGTTTCGCGATAAGCTTCCAAAACTTAGAGTACGGAGCGACCGGGCCATGGAGGCAGAATGGCAACAACTCTTGAGGGAGAGAGACGCCCGTGCAAAACTACACCAAAAGGAGTATGCTCATGAGAGAAATTCAGCGCAACACAGCACCATCAACGAAGGTGATCAAGTGCTCTTGAAGCAGCATCGAGAGAACAAATTGTCACCAAATTATGAGCCTGGATCGTACAGAGTTGTTAAAAAGGATGGTAATACTGTTCTCATAGAAGACACTGATGGAAGGAGCAAAATTATTATTATTTATTAAAATGAGGAACGTGGCGCACATGAAGAGATTCGTTGAGCCTGAAGAGCAAGAAGATGTGCAACCCAAGAGTGTAGAGAGTGAGGAAGTAATAGCACACAATCCTGAGACTATTTCAGATACAACGGTGAAGGATCCAACACCTGTGCTTGATTCTGTACCAAGTGTCTCAGATTCTATGCGACCTGCGCGTGTGAGGCGAGCACCAACCTGGATGCAAGATTACGAGCATTCTTAGTGGTTATAGGCACACAAGCTTAGGTTTTAGAGATATGTGTTGACTCTATATTATTAAGGATAGTTTAGTTAACCTTTGTTACATTGACCTGGGACATTATGGTCATATAAGAGAACTTCAATACAAACATTGATTTAGAAGAACATTAATACGTAGAGGAAAGTAGAGGAAAGATGTGGTGTACGCACTGCATCATGGGATAGAAAAGGTCCCGGATATAAGGAAGCACATGTAGGTTCGCCATTACTATTTGAGACAATAAATGTTGTTGTTGTAAGTGAGGGTCCTAAATACCACAACTATTAGATACTGACTATTATTGTTTTCTTTCACGAGTTAAATAAAACCACTTTAATAGCAGTCGAACGCTTTTCAGGTCACAGAAAACGGACTAAGTGTTCTTCTTAAATAAATTAAAAGTTTCACTAGACGACTACGTTCGAACGTTCGAAAGCTCATAAACTCTATTTTAATTGTAAGAAAGAGAACCAGCTTTTACGACCGTCTGAAAATCAGGCTAACGCGAGGAGAATCGAAAGACAGACATCAAATCATTTATTCATTTGAAAGGGGAATCAATTGTCAGCCGGCGATGAAGTTCGATCGATTGGCTAAACAATTCAAGATTTTTTTCTGTGAAGGTTCGACTCCGTCTTCAAATAAGCATATATTTATTCAATAAGTCCTGTTGAAAGCGTTTTAGTTCGTATTTTAACGATCACGGGAAACAGAAAAGCGTTTATAATAATTTTAAATGTGAGAGCCTCTCCTTCGGCACTATATATTGACTAAATTGATGTAACAACAGTCGGCTACAACTGTTTTCACATCAATTTCGTCAATAGTGCAGATTGTAGAGCTGATATACCTGTGTTTTTCAATACAAGTAGTTTGAACCGTGTTATTTTTTGTAATGATAAATTCAGCACGAAGTGATTATTTTGGTTTATTATAAACAAGTGCCCCTGCAACACCATTGTACACCATAAACTGTTGTTTAACCTAAGCTAACATTTAGATGATTTGCTAACCATAACACAACTACTTTAAATGGCACCTAGAAAAAGTAAATCATTAGTTAATAATCCCACTGCTACTACCGGTCACTACCTGAGCTATAGGCTTTGTCTTTGTGTCCTTGAGTTGATGACTAATTGCAGCAGCTAAGTTCCCTCCAGCACTGTCTCCACCAACAACCACACGATTCACATCAATGCCATAGTCTTCTCCATTGGATAACAATGCATTTGTCACAGACAAGCAGTCGTCAAACTGGACAGGAGAATGGTACTCTGGAGCAAGTCTATATCTATTGGACAAAACAATGAGGAGAATGGTATCCTGGAGCAAGGCAGTATCTATTGGGCACAACAATGAAGAGAATGGTACTCTGGAGCAAGTCTGTATCTATTGAACAAAACAATAAGGAGAATGGTACTCTGGAGCAAGTCTATATCTATTGGACAAAACAATGATGAGAATGGTATCCTGGAGCAAGGCAGTATCTATTGGGCACAACAATGAAGAGAATGGTACTCTGGAGCAAGTCTGTATCTATTGAACAAAACAATAAGGAGAATGGTACTCTGGAGCAAGTCTATATCTATTGGACAAAACAATGATGAGAATGGTATCCTGGAGCAAGGCAGTATCTATTGGGCACAACAATGAAGAGAATGGTACTCTGGAGCAAGTCTGTATCTATTGGACAAAACAATGAGGAGAATTGTACTCTGGAGCAAGTCTGGAGCAATAACTTTTATTTAAACACGATAAAAGATTAAAGCGTTGCTGCTTGTGGGGTTGTGTATAATACTAAAATAAACTAGTAAACTATATACAAATTTCACATTAAAATGCTAACTATATATAATATTGTTGAAAACTAACTATTTAAAATTACACTGATATATAAGTAAAAATTTGTTATGTCCATATCAGTTATTAATCATTTATTTTTAAATTAATAATTCAGTAATATATAAAATAATCTGTCGATTATTTCTCTTCAGGTATGATTATATTTATAGTATCTTGATGTTTGTAGTTTTCATATCTGTACAGCGAGCAAGCCAACGGAATATTCAATCGCAGATTCACTCGGTTTGTTGATAGTTCAGCACAAATTACGTCTTCAACCGTACCGACAAAACGAACCACCATGGTTGACTTGATATAGTTCGGACATCAGACTTTCCCAATGTTCCAGAAGTAGTACACACTTTCCGCGGCATTGATAAATCCTACTTTCGAACTTTTTAAACATTATCGCATTGAGGAAAACATGCACCGAACGAGGCGAGCATTACCTGTTTCCCGGCCGATATAGTTTATTCCGAAAGTGTGCCACACCACCCACCGGCCACCCAACGAAAAATCTCGATTTCTTTTGTTTGGGAAAGCACAGGTAACCCACACATGACCACAGGGAGTCCAACGCAAGATTAGGATGCGTTCTCCTTCGTCGAACGCAACTACATTTCTGTGAGAAAAAGTGTTTCCCCCATCTGGTATCTGGTAACCTTAACAAATCACATGCATTTTCCCATTGTCTACTCTCACTGAACATAAATTACATCATAAAATGTTTATGTACAAAGTTTTGGAAATTTTATGGCATAAAATGGAACATGTATGCAACTTGCTTTTCACAACAAACACAGCCACAAGCTGGAAGGGCTTTCAGTTAGAAAGGTCAGTTCAACGGTCGTGTGTGCCTCACGTGAGCACGTAAGGGCAAATCAGGAATCAAAGAAATCTAGGTTTTGTTGTTAAAACATTTTGTCTTGCCAATCATACATGTAGGTGAACAGCACTTTGCTTTGTGGTATATAGCCTAGATTTCTTGTTTTGCATATATTACTTACAGGCACATGAGAGAATTCATTGGGGGACTTAAATATTGAGATTACTTGAATTCATAGGACTTCAATCGAGATAAAACCGATTCGCATTGGTAATCTGATCATAATTCAAATAAATTTACAGTAATAAACCATTATGATCTTATAATAACTAATAATTAATATTTTAAAAACCTAACCCATACCCCATTTTGTCCTGATCAAAGCTCAAGGGGTACTTCCATATAAAAGCTAAGTGCGGCCTTATTTTCCATTATTTTGAGATTGATTGTCACATCAAAAAAATGTCATTAGATTAGTTACAAACAGGTGTAATAAATTATGGGAAATAAGATTTATAACTGAACCAATAAATAAAATAAGATTTGTCTGAAATAGGATGTGCCACACCCAAAATTCCAGGGAGTAACCCAACCCCCCTCCCCCTTCGATCAAAGGTATTTGAGGGGTTGAAAAAGTACAGAAATTAAAATTTATTAAATTTTCAAACAATCAAATTGAAAATGGATATATAGTGGATATCACATGGCCACGTAATCTCCTTCACAGCCGTTATTTGTGTTGTCACGCAACGCTTCTCCCCACTTACGGCTGCTTCAAACCAACAACATTCCTTTCCCTTTGTTGCGACTGCACAATCAGATGGTTGACTTTGTTTTCATTAGACCAATCACGAGACAGTAAATGAATCATGACGTATATTCCCACGTGACTGAGATCATGTTCCGAATGGATGAAAAAGAGATAAACAAAATTTACGGTTTCAGAAGAAGTTCTACTAATTTGGCTAGAATTATTCGATCTTCGTTGGATGTAGACGTCAGTCGCTACTTTCAGTCAGAGAACCCCGACGGTTGCACTGTTCCTCGATTTCCATTGGCCGAGAAGAATGAGACAGTAAACATTGTAGATTTCAGATTGTTCATTTGCAAGCCGACAAGATGACGTTGCAAAGCGGGGAAAATAAAATAAATTTCCTTCTTCGAGGATAAAAATCAAAGCTTTCTATAGAATAAATTAAGGTAGATTTATTGAACGGTAATTTCAAGGTCTTCTGTGCAGTTCAGCAAAATATTAACAAAAGGATAAAGCTGGAGTTTTCAAACCGAAACTGTGTCAATATTTTGAACCAATATAAATCTTTACTTTGCCAGCACCGAGTGAGCTTGTCTCTTATCTTTTTTGGCGCCTTCCGATTGGTAGAGTCTCCATCAGCAAAGAATTTGGCACGACTGCGACTTCTGATTTTGAAACACCACACTGTGAATGGTTAAATCTGGGGAAAGGAATGTTGTTCGGTTTGAAGCACCCGTATGTGGGGAGAACCGTTACGCGATGACACACAAATAACGGCTGCAAAGGAGACCTCAATCAATTCATTAACCAATAAATTATTAATTGTAACGAGGTGGCCCAGAACCTCACAAGCCTTTATGGTTTCTCTTGGGCTACCCCGTCACTTATTTTATTCTTTGTAAGGGCCCGTTCCAGTACAAGGAGATAGGGTTACCCTAGTACTAGGGTTACCCTAGTACTAGGGTTACCCTACCACTAGGGTCAAAGATAGCCCGGGTTTACAAGCAAAATGATTCAGGTAGGGTTACCCTACTGCCCGGGTCAACTCGACACAAGCCAGTTGAACTGAGTCCCTTTCAAATATATTATTCATTTGAAAAACCGTTTCTTATGAAATGTCGTACTAATGAATGAAAACATATGCTACTAATATTACTCTTCCACTTTTCTTTCATTTTTATCCGGTTCAAACAGATCTGTGGAAGTGATTGTGATTTTACTGATTCTTTGGTAGCCTGTGACCGCTAGCCTCGCGGCCGCCAAAATCATTCAAGCATAAAAAAGACTCAAGTCGGACACAAGTAGAGTTCTGGCGGGTTTTGGTGGATTAACGTCGATTCTTCTTTCTGTGGTGCCTTTATTGCAGCTGTCCAGTATCCTAGAATGTTGTTATGTTACCTACTAATTGCTAGAGAACTTCAGAAACTTGCAATGTGAAATTTGGCTCTAAAATAGAGTTGACCCGGGTAGGCGGGTTACCCTAGCAAACCGTTTACAAGGGCAAACCATAGCCCTAGTGCTAGGGTCACCCTAGCTCTCAGACAGGGTAACCCTAGCGCTAGAGTAACCCGGGCAGCCGAGTTGAGTTTTCCCGCCTGCTTGTAAACACATCGCTAAAAATAAGAGGAAATGACCCAGCGCTAGGGTAACCCTAGTGGTAGGGTAACCCTAGTGCTAGGGTAATCCTATCTCCTTGTAAACGGGCCCTTAGACTACTATTTATATTCCCTTGCACCAAAAACCCGGAAAATCCAGGCTTTTTTTTTTCGGGGAAGCCCGGAAACCATTCAGGGCTTTCCCCGGAATTATGCACATAGGGAAAATCCGGGGAAGCCTGGAAAATCTGGGTAAGCCTGGAAACAATGAAAAGTCTCAAATAGGTCCAAAAAAGCCTGGAAAGCCCGGATAATCCGGGGAAGCCTGGAAAATCCAGGAAAGCCTGGAAAGGATGAAAAGTCTCAAATAGGTCAGAAAAAGCCTGGAAAGCCCGGATAATCCGGGGAAGCCTGGAAAATCCGGGAAAGACTGGAAAGGATGAAAAGTCTCAAATAGGCAACGTGTCCTCTCTCTTCTCTCTTAGATTGACTATTATCATCAATTGTCAAAATCGAATTGATTCATAATCATCATTCTAAGACAAACCCTAACCCGAACTACAAACCAAACCCTAACCATCGGACGAGTTCACGGGTAAACGACGGGTTCTCACTCACCTAGAGCTAGGGTTCACAGGTAAACAAGAAAGGAAGGTAAACGAGAGTAAATTTTTTTTTGAGCGCTCCTACTCGGGCTCGAACTCGTAGCCGTTTGCGTGTAGTGCTTGGTAGTACAGACGTCATGACCACTACACTAAGTGCGTCAGTCTACCGCCGTTCGGAATTCGACAATTGTTTATCTTTATACTTGACTGGTTTTAACCTCAAGGTTAAATTGACGATTATAATCAATTCTAGCGATTTTGACAATTGATGATAATAGTCAATCTAAGGGAGATACCGTGTTGAAATAGGTCAGAAAAAGCCTGGAAAGCCCGGATAGTCCGGGGAAGCCTGAAAAGGAGAAAAAGTCTCAAATAGGTCCAGAAAAAGCCTGGAAAGCCTGGATAATCCAGGGAAGCCTGGAAAATCCAGGAAAACCTGGAAAGGAGGGAAAGTCAGATATACTATAGCTGGTTCGAAAACCATCCAGCAAATCCAGGAAAGACTAGAAAGCAAGAGAAATTTTAAATAAAATATATGATCCTATAAATTGTTCATATCTGAAAGCTCCCGGGAAATCTCGATACTCTGGAAGGAAATACAAGAGAAATTCATGATCATCCATTTCAAGTCTTCTTTAATATTTAACTCAGTGGGAACAGTAACTTACTGTAATAAATGGTATTATAAGAAAACTACCAAATTGAATGTATGTTGTTTTTACCATGAGCAATATCACATGAAAAGGGCATGGCCGACACCACATATTTTTTAATGAGTTTTTGATGTTCTCTAACAACTTAATAAATTAAACTAAAGAAGGACATTTGTTGAAGAACAAAAACGGATATTAACATTTAAAGGCACATAATGAAGTGGAACTGCAGCATATGTTTGCATGAGACAGATCTTGATGCTTTGTAATTGCAGGCTTCATTTGAAAATTATATGAAAACATGTTCTATGTCATCCAGGCCCATGAGTTTCTCATGTGACCAGCCCAATATAACAACATTAAAATGGTCTATATTATACATTATGAAACAACATTTTGCCTGGCAGAAATGATTTAAAGGGGCTGTGTCACGGTAAGGCTTTACATTCGTTTTTATGAACTGGAAAGAGCTATTTCCACTTATTTTGATATGAACTAATCGAACATCTCGGCCATGTGGGATGCTTAAAATGAAAGCAAATATGCAAAAATGACTAATAAACAGTGTATATAAACAGTCTCCAGGGAAAATATTGAAAATCCTTTCAATCAAATATTGAGAGAGGGAAGTTTAACTGTTTCTATCCAATTAACAGCCACTAAATGAGCGATTACTCGATACATGCACAGTACCATGCCCCTTTAATCGTGCCTCTGTATGATCATATAATCAAATAAAAAAGTAAAATAAAACGTACATTGTATTTCTTGTTACATTGATTAATAATAATATAGGTAAATTAAGAAAGTTCAACCATCATCTCAAAGAAATTGAATCAAAACTGTTTCAAACCAAATATTTACAAAATTTCACTAATTAGCATCTGCAGATGTATGTTAAACTACAATGTATAGTGAAGTTATTTGGTGTGGCATCACACACAAATGTTTGTAGATCAGTATTCTTTAGGAAATATTTTGTTACAGTGAAGTTTTTTTATGTGGCATCTGGACACAAAAATGATTGTAGAGTATATTACTAAATTGTGTTATTATTACAGACAGAAAAACCTGTATACAATATTTAAAAAAAATAAACCGGTATATATACAACATAAAAAAACTTCACTCAATTATTTTTCTTAGCTTTCTTTGGTGTTCTAAAGGTTTTCTGCAAGTCCCCCAGTACAAATGTATCTCTGTCACTTTCAACCATGGTTGGTTTGAAAACGTTTTTGGATCCTTCCTATAAAGATAAAGTCAAAGGATTTACAGTTAATAAATGATTGTAATTTCAAAAATAATTAGTATCAACAACTACTCTTTATTTGTACTTTACTGATCAATACTTATGCCCACCAATCGTTGTTTACATAAAACTTTTCTCAAACTTTAACTGGTCATCCAGTCCAGTCTTCTGATCAAGGGCAATCCTCTGTGCATGCAAATTGTCATCTAGTGAGGGCCCGAAGGGTGAGTATACTTTTTGCTCGTTTTTTTTTGGGCGGTTTATATAAAATAGTGGCACACCAAATCGTCCATGGTCAAACAGAAGCCTGGTCTGTAGTTTTAAATCAAGCCAAAAGAGTAGTTTTTATTCGCTTCGTACTTCTCATTTACCTATTGTCTAATAATGTGTTCCAAGGAAATGATGTTTAAAAGACGAGAGTCTTCTGAGAAGTCAGATATTTTTAGGAAAATCCACGTACGGCTGATCGGGGTCACTCACACTGGAGCGATCGACTACACTCCTTGTGATTTTCCTGTAAACACCGAAAGAGCGATTTTTAATAAGTGTCTAAACAGCCCTATATTGCGCCCAATAAAGCTCGGCATTGTACTTTGGACATTTTAAATCCGAGTTCATCTCTAACCATGGTCTGATAGTGATATAAAGCATAAAGAAATGAAGCCGCTCGAGCATGCACAGTCGTAATTCGTGTGAAGTTAAGTTATTCCTTAAGTATCTCTTACCAATTTCTTGGCGATTTTAGCCATGTACGGCCCCTTGCCCTTGGCCAATACCTCCTCTCAGTCTCAGTTGGCTTCTGCATACTCTTCAAACTCCTTTCGCGGCTTTGTTATGTTCGTTAAGTTTTATATGACTCTGAAAAGACCTTATCAACGCGGTCAAATCCAACTGAAATATAACGGTGTCACAGCATTTTGTGTTCCCAGCGATTTATGTTCCTGGGAGAGGGGTGGGGTTACACAAATCGCTAGCGTTTTGTGTTCCATGCCGATATTCGATCTCCAGAACGCTAGTTAAAACATGGAAAATAAGTCTTCCTCTTTTACTTAGCCAAGGTTAACGCTTGTAAGAAGTTAACTCAGTCGATGTATCCTCGTTGGGAGTAACGATAAATTCAAGAACTATGTCAAACACGAATTGGAGTCTTTCATCAGGGGTTCCAAATATTGAGAAAACAAATGAAACCCGAGAGGCGTAGCCTCGAGGGTTTTATTGTTTTCGAAATATTTGGAATCCCCTGATGAAAGACGAACAATGAGTGTTTGACATGTCTTCTCATGCGAATGCAAAACCGGCCATTTACATACGTTTCTTTTCAAACTTCATTAGAAAGTATTGTTTACCATTTGACTGTTGTATCTAATTATTCAATAGATGGCTTATTATTCTTTTTTGATGGCAGTGATTTCAACTAGCGTACTAGTAGAGTAGTGGACAAGAGTTAGTACAAGCAGTTGGAAGGGTCGTGGTTCGAACTCCAGTGGAGGCAGACTTTTTCTTTTTATGTCATTCTTTATTTCTTTACTTCTTCGCTCCTTACTTGTCGGTATATCAGTATATAATTAGTTAGTGGTTCATGAATATGATGATTAAGAAATATTGATCACTAGGGTTGGAAACATGATCAAACACAAGGGTTTCACCCGGTATCAAGACCCATGCATGTGACCAAATACAGTTCCTCCATTGGATGACTATCTCATGAATTATTAATGAGTTTGAGAATTATAATTCCCGCTTGCTTGGTAATTATTATAAGACGTCGTTATGATATACAGAGTGCGACATCCTCTTGATTCAGGTACACAAGACAACGCTAAAGAAATAATAACACAGTGAATACATCGATCACCAATGTGAGTAATTAATTATGAAACATCGAATCCCCCAGGAACACAAATCGCTGGGAACACAAACCGCGAACACAAATCGCTAGCGATTCATGTTCCCACTTTCTAAAAATACTCAAATGCACGATAAAACACTCTTCAAACTTAAATATATCATTAAACAAGTCATTTTACCTAAGAGTAGGAACATTAAAGCATATATTTATGTTAATATATATTTATTACTATTTTTTAGCTAACATCGCGAGTTCCAGACCTACGTAATATACTAGTTTATGGCAGCCGTCAAATTCAGTTAACGTTCACGGCAAAGCCGTTTCTTGTTCCACCAAATCACTTTCATACATAAATTCGGAAGAAAAGTTAGACTTTCAAGTTTAAAACATATTATATGATTTTCACTTAGTCTTCTGGTTTAATTTTCATTTTGGAACGGAGGGAACACAAAACGCTAGCGATTTGTGTACCCCCACCCCTCCCCTAGGAACATAAATCGCTGGGAACACAAAACGCTGTGACAATGGCACTAGTATCTTGAAACCGGAATCCCAACAAAGTGAGTCATCGGTGAAACAATGGAGGACTTTCAACTGAAGCTGGTGAACACGTGAATACCCGGAAATAGCCAACATTCCATATTCCATCGTGGTGCCGCCGCTCGGTCTGAGATAAAGGACTGGGGAGAAATCACATGTTATTAAAGATGGCGGCCTTCTGCTTCGAACTGATGCATAAGAAGAGAAGTATTAATACCGAAAGTGAGGAGGAAATCTCAGCATCCACAAGTAGCTGTTCTATCGAATGTAATATAAATAATCCGGCGATTTCATCCACCAAGCATTGTCAGAAACCTGCAAAGTGGCCGGCGAGGCAGAAGACGTGATGTGTTTTATTTTACTTGCACGATGTCGATGAGGTCAGCAACTCAGATGACAATATGCATTGCTTGAAATCCCTGAAGAATTTGGTGGACCAGATTCTGTAACGGAAATCACTCCTCACATGATGTTCGTTTTCAGAAAGAAGTAAGTGTAATATTTATTTGATAGCCACATGTACCTGAGTGTATAGACTGTTGTGACTATGAGTATGATATACTAGCTGGTACGTTACTACATGTTCACAAGTAAAATTACACTCTAATATATAAGTAATTTTCGGGGCATCCTCTCGATTGGCCTATTAAAATTATGAAAACATTTCCAAAGCATTAGTAAATCAGCCATTAGTCAACAAATCATATTGTAAAATTAATATTAAATAAATTGTGACAGAACTAAAGCAATAGAGCTCTTTAGCTTCCCTCAATGCTGTCCCATTTCAAATCTTTAGGTAATAATATTCTTTGTTCGAAGTATTTCTGTACCAATGAATTTTCTCATGCATTAAGAAACAAAATAATTGACACTCAAGGGGGTGATCATGTGATCTGAAATGGAACAACACTGGAGCAAGCTAACGAGGTCTATTATGTCATGTCTACAAGTCAATGTTACCAATATATACATTCATTTTTTTTTTTACAGACCCCCAAAGTTATTAGTGTGCAGAGTTCCAACATTGTGGAGAAAGTGGCATACTTGGATGAAAACCCTGATTTGCACTGCATAGTTTGGGCACCAAATTGTATTGAGCGAGAATGATTGTGTTTACTGGTAAAATATAAACTGCATAAAAATGCAAATTATAAGATACATTGATAGATACATTTATTCTCTACATTACTAAATAATGTAAGTCTTAAACCTTGTACCATATTTGGTAAATTTGAAGTGAATTTCTGTACATATTAAGTACAAACAATATTAATATTTCTGATTTTTTTGTAACATGACTTACTGGTATATGACTAGTTATAGTTGTGATGATTATAATTCTGCTAATAGTATATTTTTATATATCAAGTATCTTCATGTATTTGCTTCCCCATATTTCATGTTATAGCTCATACTTACTAGCCTGTACACAGACCTCCGTAATTCCTTCAAAGGAAGGAAAAGGAGGTCTGTACTACGGATGAGTTAATCGTGTTCTAGGTCACGTGGATAGTTACAGGAATGTTGTAACCAGTCGCTGATTGGCTGGTGCCTCATAGCGGGTGCTGATTGGCTTAGCGGTTATGTTGACTAATAGTTCTGGCTCCGTGGGAAAATCCGAGCTCGATTCACTCTGATTTGGAATTGTATTAAGACGAATTGCTATCTCATTTTGTGTCCTGTGCTCGGTTAATATCGAGAAAAAAATGATAAGAATATCGTTCATGGAACTCAGTGCTGCATTTCAAGTTTGGGAAGAAATTATCGGCCTCAACATAAATGCAGAAAGTGCCTAGGAAGTTTGAAAGAATTTGCAGGGAACAAACAAAATTCTTCTTCAGATATCGTCTAGTTCTTCAAAACGAAAAAAAAGTCCATGTGCAAGAGCTCTTTTTACAAAGCGAATGGCTGTGGGAGACGATCAACCAGAAGCAATATCAATAGCCTCGGCGGTCACTCCGGTCATGCGAGTTGCTACGAGCGCGACTTCTCAAACCTCAAGTTCACGTGGTTCTCAAACTCTCGAATTCATCCAATCTTCCACTTCCTCTAGGAAAGAAAGATTTCTAAATCCCTTCCTTTGAAGGGATTACGGAGGCCTGTCTATAGGCTATCGAAGAAGGGAATTTATTATATTTCCCCCGCTTCCCAGCGCGTCCTCCCTCTTTGTCTCTTGCATTGCCGTTAACAATAGGAAATGAACAATCTGAAATCTACAATGTGTACCGTCTAGTGTTTCTCGGCCAATGGAAATCGAGATGTAATTTATGCAAACTTATGCCGGTACACGATTAACGACAGTATAGCACAGACGTCCCTTCCCGAGTTTTGAGGGGAGACGGACGGCTGAACACAGGCTAATACTTACATATTGCATGAAAAATTTAAGAAAAAAAGAAGCTATTAGAAAAGGTTATATAGCTGGTAAACTGCATTCTGCACTGCCTTTCCTGGGTTTTGCTCTTTAATGCTTTCCTTGAAAGCCTGGGAAAATGTGGATAGAAAGTTGACAATTTTTTAGCCTTCCAATCTTTGCTGGGAAATCCATAATCATATAAATGCAGGACATATTTTTTTTTATGAGGATGGCGACCTTTCCAGGCTTTCCTGGCATTCTGCTCCATGCTTTCCCTGAAAGCCTGGGAAATCCGGGCTTTCCGGGCTTTCCTGGTCAATAGAAAATTATTTATCTTTTCAGGCTTTCTGGGCTTTCCAGGCTTTCCTGGTGTTTTACTCCATGCTTTCCATGAAAGCCTGGGAAATCCGGGCTTTCTGGGCTTTCCTGGTCAATAGAAAATTGGTTATCTTTTAAGGCTTTCTGGGCTTTCCAGGCTTTCCCGGGGTTTTGCTCCATGCTTTCCATAAAAGCCTGGGAAATCCGGGCTTTCCTGGTGCCAATTTTGGGAAGTAAAATCAGGCCAAAGCCTGGAAAGCCCGGGCAATCCGGGCTTTTCCAGGCTTTTTCCTGTGCTTTCATTACATGGGTTTGTGGCAAATAATTAAACTGAAACTGAAACTGAAACTAGTGGCCACGTGGCGATACAGATTTTATCTTAAGTGTTACGAGTGAGCACAGCATGCGAACAAGTAAGATATTTCATCAACACGAGAAGATAAAATATCCAAGTGGCCATGTAATGTTCTGTTTAATATATGTTTATTGATAACACACCAGTTTTCATCTCTTACTAAAAGGCTAAAAGTTTGCAAAAGCCAGTCACATTTTCAAAAGTATATCTTCACGTGTGAAGATATCACTTTTTAGAAAGAAATATACACTGGTATTTCATCAATAATCATATATTAAATATATAATATTATTTAAATTTATATAACATATTTCACCACAAAAATGCATGGTTGTCCTGATGGTGGAGTGGTCAATACATCAGACTTGTATATACTGAGGCCATTGGGTTTGACTCAACCAATATATGTTGGGTTTTAGAACATGGTTTGCATGCATGGGCCCTTGAAAAGCCCTTGCATTTTTACAGATTAGATTTTGTCCTTGAAAAGTGCTTGAATTTTGTTGAAACCTCTTTGGATGTTCAAGAAGTAAATAAAAAGCTGCATTTTTGCCTCCAAAAGATTGTTAGAAGGGCACTGCATGAATAATTCATCAAAGAAAGGCACTGCATGAATCATCAAAGAAAGGCTCTTACATTGGGTCTAAATTGCATAGAATTTTGTCTGTATGAACCATGTAGAAAAGCAAGGAAAAATTACAAGCATGCAGCCATTAGTAATTTAAAAGTTATTTTAAAAACAAGCTGATTAGGAATTGGGGGCATTTATTTAATAAAAAAAGAACAATATGTTCTTTTACTTACTCTACTGATGCTACAACAATTCCAGTTTCCTTTGCAATGTACTTGCACAGTGGTTCAACTGTTTCTGAAACAGAATCATGGATACTTTTTAAGTTGACATTAAGTGGCCTGTAAATTAGTGGTAATTTAATTTCTATGCCAATCATTTATCCTAACAGAAGATTTCGGAATCTGGACATACAAGCAATACTAACCTATACTGCCAAATGTCCATCCCCCTCCATGATAGTAAATCAGAGCAGGAATAGCAAGAGATGGTGTATCGACAGGTCTGTATAGCCGTACTTTGATGTCACCTATCATTACATCCCAAACCCTTAAACCATCAAGTATGACCACCTTGTCATGAAACACTTTATTGGCCATGGGTACAAATAGGCTGAGGAACTTCTTGGTAGCACCATATTCAGTATCAAACCCTATAAACCTGCTGGCTTTACCCTAGAATTGATAAAATGCTATTGTAAGTTAACAGGTACAATTATATTGTAAGTACTGATACTAAACAAAGAGAATGATTTCATTTTGTGGTGTAATTCTGTCCTCTTTATAGATCGATGCATGTGTGACATATCGGCAACAATTAATGCTGCTGGTTTTTGCGCTAGGCTATGGAGTATGGTCAACCTCCCTAATTTGATCAGTATATTATAGACATCATGCAATACAGATTTTAAAACTTACGATGAACCTCGCAGTAGATATGAGCACACTCAAGACCCTTTTAACTTGCTGTGCATCGCTAGCCATTCCTTCTGGTACTGTTTCGTTGAAGTAAATTCCAACCAAAATGGCTAACACTACAGCTGGGATGGCAAGAATAACTCCTAGCTGCCGAAACATCGCTATTTTTCAGTAGATTTTTCACTGCCATTCACGCCAGGTGGTGTTAGGGCTACGATCGCAAAGCACGTTACCCTGGTTACCAGAGCTTCTAACTCATTTCGCACAAGCCGTCGAGCGAACTCATCTCTGAGAGAGCTGTTTAATTTGTTCGATCGGTGAAGAGCGTTTTGTTCGGGTATTAAAAAGCAAGTTGTTCCCTCACGGGGATGAATTAATACCTTCTACAGTTTATCAAAAATTGTGTGAAAAGCGCCACAGAGCAAAAAAACGATAGTCTCCAGCTCCATGAAACGGCGCTATAAAGGAGGGCTGAATACTTTTGCTAGCTTTTAATAGGTGAGTAGTTTTTCCTTCGCCCTTTTACTTGCAGAAATAAAGGCTCAAAATATTGAGTCTAAGCTCGCAATTCGTTCGGTGTACATGTAGTACTGCTTGAAGTGGTACTAAATTAATAGGAGCGTTCATTTTGTCAGCCTTCTGTTATTACTCGGACCAGCGCGAGCTTTACTAAGACTTCAACAAGAGTCGCAAAAGCTGGAAGTGAACAGTGATTGACCCTTAATTGTCTTCGAACGCGAACGGAAAATCAGAACTGGTGAGGTTGAAATTGTGTTTATATTATTACGTACACAAATCTTACTTGTCCCTATTTTTAAAATTTTATTTAGTGTAATGGTGATTGTAATTCGAACTGGAAATGACTGAATCGTCCGTAAATTGAAAGTTCTGTATGTGACTTTATAGAGACCAAGAAGAAAAAGTTAAATTATAGTCAAAAGAATAACAGAACTCGGAAGATAGAATTTACCACGAATTATACCCATAAACAGAACTGGATATGTCTTACAAACCGAGAATACCGTATTAAAATTGAATTGGATCTGTCAAAAGAATAGCAGGATTTGTCGTGGAAACTCCGTACCTAGAAACCGAACTGTCATAAAACTAGAACTGGAGAGTATAAATTATGGCTCTGCCCACAGTATCACAGCCGCGTTTATATTTATGTCGTCACGCAGTTTTTTGTTTGCCGACGATTGATACGAACGGGCTTTGTTTTCTTATTTTGCTGAACTGCACAGAAGACCTTGAAATAACCGTTCAATAAATCTACCTTAATTTATCCTAAAGAAAGCTTTGATTTATACCCTCGAAGAAGGAAATGCATTTAATTTTCACCACTTCGGCTTCCCTTGCCGTTAACAATAGGAAATGGACAATCGGAAATCTACAATGTCTACCGTCTCGTTTTTCTCGGCCAATGGAAATCGAGATACCCTCGGCGCATGTAGTCGTTTCGTGGGCAGAGGTTTCTCTCAGCGGCAGGAAAGGGGTCGGGTGGAACTTCTCGAAACGAGGGATAGTATTGGCCTACGCAACAATAGAAAACGGGTACAGGTATATTGCTAGTCACGAAGTTACTAGTTGCGAGTTGCTAGTTGTATTTTTTAATGTAGGGTTAGGATTTGGATTAGCGGTGATGTATTTATAAAACCTAAAATTAGTGACTAGCTCTAAACACCCTAAATTAGTTAGCCACCCATTGTTGACGGTTAGGGTATTTTTTAAATGTAGGGTTAGGATTTGCATTAGTTCATATATATATGGAGAACGAAGAAGCATGTGTTGTTTAGTGATCAGCCCTAAAATCTCATATTAGTGACTATAAGCTCTAAACAACATAAATTCAGTGAGCTAAATGAGTGAGCACCTGTTGTTGACGGTTAGGGTATTTTTAAATGTAGGGTTAGGATTTTGGATTCACAACACTAGCATATTTCCCACACTTTTAGGGTACAGGTATATTGCTAGTCATGAAGTTGCGAGTTGCTAGTTGCGAGTTGTATTTTTAAATGTAGGGTTAGGATTTGGATTAGCAGTGATGTATTTATAAAACCCAAAATTAGTGACTAGCTCTAAACACCCTAAATGAGTGAGCACCCGTTGTTGACGGTTAGGGTATTTTTTAAATGTAGGGTTAGGATTTTGGATTTTAGATATGAGCACACTCAAGACCCTTTTAACTTGCTGTGCATCGCTAGCCATTCCTTCTGGTACTGTTTCGTTGAAGTAAATTCCAACCAAAATGGCTAACACTACAGCTGGGATGGCAAGAATAACTCCTAGCTGCCGAAACATCGCTATTTTTCAGTAGATTTTTCACTGCCATTCACGCCAGGTGGTGTTAGGGCTACGATCGCAAAGCACGTTACCCTGGTTACCAGAGCTTCTAACTCATTTCGCACAAGCCGTCGAGCGAACTCATCTCTGAGAGAGCTGTTTAATTTGTTCGATCGGTGAAGAGCGTTTTGTTCGGGTATTAAAAAGCAAGTTGTTCCCTCACGGGGATGAATTAATACCTTCTACAGTTTATCAAAAATTGTGTGAAAAGCGCCACAGAGCAAAAAAAACGATAGTCTCCAGCTCCATGAAACGGCGCTATAAAGGAGGGCTGAATACTTTTGCTAGCTTTTAATAGGTGAGTAGTTTTTCCTTCGCCCTTTTACTTGCAGAAATAAAGGCTCAAAATATTGAGTCTAAGCTCGCAATTCGTTCGGTGTACATGTAGTACTGCTTGAAGTGGTACTAAATTAATAGGAGCGTTCATTTTGTCAGCCTTCTGTTATTACTCGGACCAGCGCGAGCTTTACTAAGACTTCAACAAGAGTCGCAAAAGCTGGAAGTGAACAGTGATTGACCCTTAATTGTCTTCGAACGCGAACGGAAAATCAGAACTGGTGAGGTTGAAATTGTGTTTATATTATTACGTACACAAATCTTACTTGTCCCTATTTTTAAAATTTTATTTAGTGTAATGGTGATTGTAATTCGAACTGGAAATGACTGAATCGTCCGTAAATTGAAAGTTCTGTATGTGACTTTATAGAGACCAAGAAGAAAAAGTTAAATTATAGTCAAAAGAATAACAGAACTCGGAAGATAGAATTTACCACGAATTATACCCATAAACAGAACTGGATATGTCTTACAAACCGAGAATACCGTATTAAAATTGAATTGGATCTGTCAAAAGAATAGCAGGATTTGTCGTGGAAACTCCGTACCTAGAAACCGAACTGTCATAAAACTAGAACTGGAGAGTATAAATTATGGCTCTGCCCACAGTATCACAGCCGCGTTTATATTTATGTCGTCACGCAGTTTTTTGTTTGCCGACGATTGATACGAACGGGCTTTGTTTTCTTATTTTGCTGAACTGCACAGAAGACCTTGAAATAACCGTTCAATAAATCTACCTTAATTTATCCTAAAGAAAGCTTTGATTTATACCCTCGAAGAAGGAAATGCATTTAATTTTCACCACTTCGGCTTCCCTTGCCGTTAACAATAGGAAATGGACAATCGGAAATCTACAATGTCTACCGTCTCGTTTTTCTCGGCCAATGGAAATCGAGATACCCTCGGCGCATGTAGTCGTTTCGTGGGCAGAGGTTTCTCTCAGCGGCAGGAAAGGGGTCGGGTGGAACTTCTCGAAACGAGGGATAGTATTGGCCTACGCAACAATAGAAAACGGGTACAGGTAAATTGCTAGTCACGAAGTTACTAGTTGCGAGTTGCTAGTTGTATTTTTTAATGTAGGGTTAGGATTTGGATTAGCGGTGATGTATTTATAAAACCTAAAATTAGTGACTAGCTCTAAACACCCTAAATTAGTTAGCCACCCATTGTTGACGGTTAGGGTATTTTTTAAATGTAGGGTTAGGATTTGCATTAGTTCATATATATATGGAGAACGAAGAAGCATGTGTTGTTTAGTGATCAGCCCTAAAATCTCATATTAGTGACTATAAGCTCTAAACAACATAAATTCAGTGAGCTAAATGAGTGAGCACCTGTTGTTGACGGTTAGGGTATTTTTAAATGTAGGGTTAGGATTTTGGATTCACAACACTAGCATATTTCCCACACTTTTAGGGTACAGGTATATTGCTAGTCATGAAGTTGCGAGTTGCTAGTTGCGAGTTGTATTTTTAAATGTAGGGTTAGGATTTGGATTAGCAGTGATGTATTTATAAAACCCAAAATTAGTGACTAGCTCTAAACACCCTAAATGAGTGAGCACCCGTTGTTGACGGTTAGGGTATTTTTTAAATGTAGGGTTAGGATTTTGGATTTTAGATATGAGCACACTCAAGACCCTTTTAACTTGCTGTGCATCGCTAGCCATTCCTTCTGGTACTGTTTCGTTGAAGTAAATTCCAACCAAAATGGCTAACACTACAGCTGGGATGGCAAGAATAACTCCTAGCTGCCGAAACATCGCTATTTTTCAGTAGATTTTTCACTGCCATTCACGCCAGGTGGTGTTAGGGCTACGATCGCAAAGCACGTTACCCTGGTTACCAGAGCTTCTAACTCATTTCGCACAAGCCGTCGAGCGAACTCATCTCTGAGAGAGCTGTTTAATTTGTTCGATCGGTGAAGAGCGTTTTGTTCGGGTATTAAAAAGCAAGTTGTTCCCTCACGGGGATGAATTAATACCTTCTACAGTTTATCAAAAATTGTGTGAAAAGCGCCACAGAGCAAAAAAACGATAGTCTCCAGCTCCATGAAACGGCGCTATAAAGGAGGGCTGAATACTTTTGCTAGCTTTTAATAGGTGAGTAGTTTTTCCTTCGCCCTTTTACTTGCAGAAATAAAGGCTCAAAATATTGAGTCTAAGCTCGCAATTCGTTCGGTGTACATGTAGTACTGCTTGAAGTGGTACTAAATTAATAGGAGCGTTCATTTTGTCAGCCTTCTGTTATTACTCGGACCAGCGCGAGCTTTACTAAGACTTCAACAAGAGTCGCAAAAGCTGGAAGTGAACAGTGATTGACCCTTAATTGTCTTCGAACGCGAACGGAAAATCAGAACTGGTGAGGTTGAAATTGTGTTTATATTATTACGTACACAAATCTTACTTGTCCCTATTTTTAAAATTTTATTTAGTGTAATGGTGATTGTAATTCGAACTGGAAATGACTGAATCGTCCGTAAATTGAAAGTTCTGTATGTGACTTTATAGAGACCAAGAAGAAAAAGTTAAATTATAGTCAAAAGAATAACAGAACTCGGAAGATAGAATTTACCACGAATTATACCCATAAACAGAACTGGATATGTCTTACAAACCGAGAATACCGTATTAAAATTGAATTGGATCTGTCAAAAGAATAGCAGGATTTGTCGTGGAAACTCCGTACCTAGAAACCGAACTGTCATAAAACTAGAACTGGAGAGTATAAATTATGGCTCTGCCCACAGTATCACAGCCGCGTTTATATTTATGTCGTCACGCAGTTTTTTGTTTGCCGACGATTGATACGAACGGGCTTTGTTTTCTTATTTTGCTGAACTGCACAGAAGACCTTGAAATAACCGTTCAATAAATCTACCTTAATTTATCCTAAAGAAAGCTTTGATTTATACCCTCGAAGAAGGAAATGCATTTAATTTTCACCACTTCGGCTTCCCTTGCCGTTAACAATAGGAAATGGACAATCGGAAATCTACAATGTCTACCGTCTCGTTTTTCTCGGCCAATGGAAATCGAGATACCCTCGGCGCATGTAGTCGTTTCGTGGGCAGAGGTTTCTCTCAGCGGCAGGAAAGGGGTCGGGTGGAACTTCTCGAAACGAGGGATAGTATTGGCCTACGCAACAATAGAAAACGGGTACAGGTATATTGCTAGTCACGAAGTTACTATAGTTGCGAGTTGCTAGTTGTATTTTTTAATGTAGGGTTAGGATTTGGATTAGCGGTGATGTATTTATAAAACCTAAAATTAGTGACTAGCTCTAAACACCCTAAATTAGTTAGCCACCCATTGTTGACGGTTAGGGTATTTTTTAAATGTAGGGTTAGGATTTGCATTAGTTCATATATATATGGAGAACGAAGAAGCATGTGTTGTTTAGTGATCAGCCCTAAAATCTCATATTAGTGACTATAAGCTCTAAACAACATAAATTCAGTGAGCTAAATGAGTGAGCACCTGTTGTTGACGGTTAGGGTATTTTTAAATGTAGGGTTAGGATTTTGGATTCACAACACTAGCATATTTCCCACACTTTTAGGGTACAGGTATATTGCTAGTCATGAAGTTGCTAGTTGCGAGTTGTATTTTTAAATGTAGGGTTAGGATTTGGATTAGCAGTGATGTATTTATAAAACCCAAAATTAGTGACTAGCTCTAAACACCCTAAATGAGTGAGCACCCGTTGTTGACGGTTAGGGTATTTTTTAAATGTAGGGTTAGGATTTTGGATTCGCAACTAGCAACTGCAACTAGCAACTGCAACTCGTAACTTAAGCAACTTCATGACTAGCATATTTCCCACACTCATAGAAAACACCCTAACCCATTAGAAAGTGCAGTACAAAAAACAGAGAAGTATAGTATTATGGGTGCAATCAGAATACAGGTCTCAAGAGGTTCCATGCTACTCGGAGGAAAGGCAAAGAGATAAGAAACCTCTGCTTGCAGGGTAGGAGGGCCACACATTTCTCTGTGTATACTAGTTAGTATTACCCTCTCGAAATAGTTATTTTCCAAGTGGTGGACATGCATGAAATCAATGCACACAATATTTTATTAAACATCAGGGACTAGTCAAAAATTTGCAGGGGAGATGCAAGGGGGGGGAGGGGGGTAGAGAATGAAATCAAAAAGTCTAAAAAATATATAACCCTCCCTGGACAATGAGTATGAAATATTTTGACCCTTTCTCCCCCATAACCACCCCTTTTTCAGTTCCCTATGATTAATGACCCTCCATTTTTGGGGATTCAAAAAAATATGACCCTTCATCTCAACCTCCTCCCCCTGCTAATTTCTGACCAGTCCCTTCTTTGAGAGTGACAACCCTCATGAAACCCCGATTTAATTATCAGTAAAACTTTGTAATTAGAAGCTCCTGTAAGGGACTGTGACCACCTTTGGTGGAAAATAGCATTTACAAACAGGTTTTGTTAATAACACTACCAATCTCATACAAGTGCCTTTAAATATATGAATTAAGATTTGTTTGCTATCTAGCTAGTACAACCATGTCATTGCAATGTAAATTATCACAAGCATGAGTAGTAAATCAATTATCCTGCTCCCCTAGCAATAATCATGTATGACACAAAAATATGCTAGAACTCCATGTAAAAGTGGCCCGAGTTAAGGCCACTCAGGGCACCTTTCGCACCATCAACCAATCAGAATCGATTCCCCACGGGATAAACACGCGGGACAGGTTTTCTCTCTGAACAAACCAAGATGGCGGCTACAAAGGACTTATGCCTTGTTATGGCAAATCACCTTAAGTTGTTGGGCGATTTTTGCTGAAACCAAAGGCTTCTTCGACAGAAATACCAAGATGTTAAGTTTTTCTAGGGCAGACAGGAGTTCTACGGGCTGTTTGCATGGAAAATTCTCACATTTTTATATACGAAAGGAGTCTGAGAATGAGATTGCATCCGCGTCAAAATTATTTGGTAAGTAAACACAAATGTTTAATACCAGGTTGCAGTGTTGATATTTATTATTTCCTCTTAAAGTTTAAATGGCTTCTATATAAAAGACTAGAAAATGGGCTCCAGAAATTGGCCCAATTTATCAGTTCTTTTGGTAAAATAGGAATACGGATCCAGGAATTTAATACTTCTAAATTGGCCCAATTTATCAGTTCTTTTGGTAAAATAGGAATACGGATCCAGGAATACTTCTAAACAAGCAGGAAGATCTGTGAAGACAGGGATCGACCCAGGCTTTTGCTCACGCGGTCATGGGTCAGGAAAGGTCACATTTCCACGATTTCAAACGAACGCAGAACATAGAGTATTCTCTGTAAACCAAAACTTTCTTCACAGAAGTACTCAAAACTGGATGTTAAGCATTGATATTGATGATAACAAAATAAACGTTAGGTGCACTTTAAATTCTTGTTGTAATATTAGCAGCTTCCCCCAGGGGTGGATCCATGGGAACCTGTCAGAATTAAGTGTTTGTTGCATGCCCATCGGTGAGGGGGAAAAGCTCACTTTGGTTCATAGATCAGGAACCTTGTATGAATTTTTACTAATTGCTGTGTCCCATACCAGGGGATTTGATACAACGAGTTTGATTGGGTATTTGTGCAAATCTCCAGGGTACCTGGGGGTTGACCCCTGGTGTAGTATAGCTGCAAGTAAATAGGCAAAGCTACTGATACAGTGCAAAACTGAATGCTAAATCACTGGGAGGAAGTTCAAAGGAACATTGCATGTGTTATTTTAAAGACTTGTTGTTGATCTTACTTGGCCTCTTGTATGGGCAAATCCTTGTTTACATTTTTTCCTTATTAGCATACATCAAACTTCAAGCAACGTACATATAAACAAACATAAATCAAAAGAGATTGACACACTTGATAATCACCGAAAATTTTAGAATGATAAAATAGATTTATTTTGAGGAACAAGTCAGTGATAAGTATTTAAAAATAGCAAAATTTACAAAGAATGTATGGCTGTAGCCAACTTTTGCCCCCCAGCCCATTTTACAGTTTTGAAAAGTCAGTTTCTCCGTAAATATTTAACATATCAATCTTACATTTTCGGTGATTACTAAGTTTAAAATTATCTTTCAACTGATGTACTCTGTTTGTTTGTAGCTTGAAGTTTAATTTATGCTAATCAGACAAAAATGTAAACAATGACGTCAGCAAGGATTTGCCTATTCGTCCCTGAAAACCATGCGAAACCATGTGAAATCAAACTTGTTTGATAAAGAGTTGTAAGTCTTAGTAGAGCAGGACAGAATTAACCATTCGTGTTCACTATATTATCACTGGTCTTGTGTTGCTACATGTATATTGTCTCAAACATATGTAGCTATACTGTTATAAACATGGCTGCAATTTGATTTCTGTTTTCCATGGCAGTTATCATCCCAGGCACTCTAAAATAGGATTATTTTTACATGACTAATATAATATTTTTATTATATGGCTTCCCTGGAGACAGAATCACTATTCTTCTTAAAAATAATTTATATATGTAACTCTTGTAAAAAGAATTCAAAAGAATTTATTATTCTCCCAAAGGCTAAAAATAATTGCAAGCGTAAAATACTCTTTTAATCAAACCTGCAAAAAATACCAACTATTCCTTGTTGAAATTCCATATGGCCCGAGTAAAGGCTGGTACAGCCTCTTGTTGTTTATAAATTTATTATAAACTTTTATATTTTGAAAGAAAAGCCAACACTTCATCTTTGACTAGCAGATGAGACCCAGTTTGCTCAGACTTTCGGACAGTATCCTTCCCCTGCTAACTGATTTGATATTTCAAGGATAATCACACAAGTTTCAATTTCATCAGTACATAAGCAGTGGACTGGTACCAAATGTACTACAATGGTCTCTGATGAGCCAAGCTAAGCTTATATATGTTGTACTACATGTAGGCTGTGTAAAACAAACAGATCATACTACACAGCCTAATATTATTTGGTCTTGTTTTTGCAAATATATATATAATTATACTGGTATATTGTTTTCTGCTTTTTGTCGATATTTTTGCTATCATGTCTGATTTCTAAGCAACCAAGTCCAGAATTGCTTTAAACATGATAGTCAATGCAACAAGTTTCCTACCCGTTATAACATTTGGCTTTTGTTTCTTTTGATACAGGAACAGAAGAGAGTGACATTCCAGTTGCTTGTGCATAATTATATAGATAGGATACTAAACCAGCATATACTGAGACAAATAATTATTACAGAACAATATATATAGCCTGTATATGTAGCAGTGCAAGGGAGGGAGAGGGGGACAGTGGAGCTCCTTGTGGTGCTATGCTGGCTAAGAACAAAATTCACATTAGCTATAGTCCTGTTCAATAATACATTTAAGTAGTGGTGTTGCCCACCCAGTTTCAGAAGAGAGACAGAAGTCATCAATGAAAATGTCTCAGAATTAATGCTTTGCGGTCGTAGCGCCAGCACCACCTGCATTCACGCGATACTGGTCGGGTCACGATCACGGATAATGGCTTCAAATAGAGTAGAAACTGGCCCGATTTCTCAGTTCTTGGATCTTACAGGAGACCAGCACTTAAATTCTACGGGTTAGGAGTACTTTTAGTTTTAAACATTCCCACAATTTGGTGTTAAGCCGAGTCCAATGTCAACAACCCGATAACAGGTGGCATTCTCCGATCAATAAAAACAAAACAAAAGATGTATAATACACATTTTCTCACTAAGAATCAAGAAAAAATTAAGGAATATAAAAAGTATGCAAATATGCTTATACACCTTAAGGAAAAAAGGAAAAAGGACTACTTACAGCTCCCAATTTAATAAATGCAAAGATAATCTCAAATCTACCTGGAAGCTTATCGGTACCCTCATAAAACGGAAAACTAAGGGTCAGGCCCTTCCTACTAGAATTAAACATGACAATAAGATTTTTACTCGGCAAACTGATATTGCTGAACAATTCAATAACTTTTTTGTTAATATAGGACCAACCTTAGCAAGCAAAATAGGAAATAATAATACATGTAGCCCAACCCAATATATAAGTCACTCCCCATCTTCTAGCTTCTTTCTATCACCTGTAACCGAATCACAAGTTTTTACCCTCTTTTCTGGATTAAATGAAAGCAAGGCATATATCAACATCCCAATTAGACTTATTAAGCTTGCAAGTGGACCCCTTTCTATTCCTTTCACAAAAATATATAATGAGTCAATTATGACAGGTGTAGTACCTGATATTTTTAAAATTTCAAGGGTCACCCCTATATTTAAAAGTGGAAGTGTCACTGAACTAGGAAACTACAGGCCTATAGCTGTCATAACCCCTTTCAGCAAAATTCTAGAGAGACTTGTGTATGATCAGCTGATATTCTTTCTTGAAAAGCAGAGCATATTGTTCAACTATCAATTTGGATTTAGAAAAGGCTACTCAACTGAATATGCAATTCTAGAAACAGTGGAGAACTTGAAAACAGCACTTGATGAAAACAAAGTAACCTGTGGATTTTTTTTAGACTTTTCAAAAGCGTATGATACGATCAATCATGAAATTCTCTTAGCAAAAATGTATAAATACGGAATTCGAGGACTACCCCACTTATGGTTTTCTAGCTATTTAAAAGATCGAAAACTGCCAATATGTCAAAATCGATAACACTGAATCTACCCTGAAACCTATAACATGTGGTATCCCACAGCGATCTACCCTAGGACCCCTATTGTTTCTTTTACATATAAATGATCTTCCAAACTCTTCCAAAAAAATATTATTTAGAATATTTGCAGATGATACCAATATATTCTACTCTTCAAATGATCTTAAGGATCTGGAAAGAGTTGTAAACGATGAGCTTGCTAATGTTTTAAAATATTGTGCTGCAAACAAGCTATCAATCAACTTTAAGAAAACAAACTACATGCTAATAGCTTCTCCTAGAAAAAAACTCAATATATCTATAACCACATGTAATATTGATCAAAAAACACAAATTAAATACTTAGGTGTTTTTATTGACGATCACCTACAATGGGATGCACAAATAAAACGTCAAAAATAAGCTGGCTAAGAATATAGGAATTATATGCAAGTTAAGATACTACGTTTCTATTAATGTACTAAAACAACTCTACTATACTCTTATATATCCTTACCTAAATTATGGCTTAATGAGTTGGGGTACTGCATGCCAAACTAGACTAGATAAAATCAAAACAGAATAGGTGTATTCGTTGCATTTTTTTTGCTAACAAAAGAGAGAATACTAGCTATTGTATAATTATTATAAACTTCTCGAAATCCTTAAACTTGAGAATGCCTTTAACCTTAAAATTTCCTTGCTGATCCACAAAATTAAGTATGTTAAAGCTAATATACCAGCTACTTTTCTAGATTTAATTCCATCTGCTTCTGATATCCATAATCATAATACCAGATATGCTGCCAAACAGAACCTATACAGACCAGCTTCCAGAACAAAACAAGGATTAACTAGATTTAAAGCAACTGAACAATAGCTTCAACTGAACAATATCAACTAACTTTACTTGATAACCAGAACTAGTCATTTATACATGTAAATCATATTGATTTTTAATCAATCTGCCTGCTAAACTTTGCACAACTTGTAAAATTTATACACACTTGTAAACATATGAGTCACGTTTTAGGAATAGCACTTCTACGTTGGGTTTGTTGTTGGGCCCAACAGGCCCAACAGCAACAGAGCGCGATTTAATGAAATATGTACCACGATGCTGAACCACATGACCTTTTACCTTCAATCTATTATGTAAGGGACGGAGCATTTGAAAATTGACGGGGGTGCGTACCTTTTTTTTTTTTTTTTTTTTTTTTTTTTTGCTTGAAAATATTTTTTAGGAGGGGGTATTTCTGAGAAACAATGTAACGATCACCCTAGCCTCGGCTGTTTTCCCAGGGTACATTGTGCCAAAAAACAATTGTACTATTGTGATTCGCTCATCTCATTCCACGCGCTTCGCGTTAGGTCGACAAGGGGCGCGCCGGGAAGAAAGCGTATAGCTAGGCTGCATGTACCCCGGGGGTGCGAGATGTTTGTTCTCCCCCTCGGGTCTGGTTTCATCATGGCCGTTGGTGAAACCTCCGTCATTGCTTCCCTCCTTTGCACTCGCTAGCTGTTTTTTGGGCTTATGTCCGGATGCCAGAGGTTCTAATGCCTTCTATGCAGGGTAGGCCGCGTGCTGTTATAAACCAAAACACACAAGAGACCAACAGGCCAACGGCCCAACAGCCGGCCCGTAGCTAGTGTAGAGGCAACCGAGGCAGTTGCCTCGATAAAAGGAAAAGGTATGTTATTAAATGCAATCTTCTTATTGAGCGATTATTTCTTGACGTTTTAATTAATAGTGCCTCAGTAATAATTGTGGTCTGTCTACAGGCCTGAACAGGCGAACGGACCAACAGGCAAACAACCAAACAGGTCAACGGCCCAACAGGTCAACGGCCCAACAGGCCAACGGCCCAACAGGCCAACGGCCCAACAGGCCAACGGCCCAACGGCCCAACGGCCCAACGGCCCAACGGCCCAACGGCCCAACGGCCCAACGGCCCAACGGGCCAACGGGCCAACGGGCCAACGGGCCAACGGGCCAACGGGCCAACGGGCCAACGGGCCAACGGGCCAACGGGCCAACGGGCCAACGGGCCAACGGCCCAACGGCCCAACGGCCCAACGGCCCAACGGCCCAACAGGCCAACAGGCCAACGGCCCAACAGGCCAACGGCCCAACAGGCCAACGGCCCAACAGGCCAACGGCCCAACAGGCCAACGGCCCAACAGGCCAACGGCCCAACAGGCCAACATAGAGGCAACCGAGGAAAGGAAACGGTATGTTATTAAATGCAAACTTTTTATTGAGCGATTATTTCTTGACGTTTTAATTAATAGTGCCTCAGTAATAATTGTGGTCTGTCTACAGGCCTGAACAGGCGAACGGACCAACAGGCAAACAACCAAACAGGCCAACATCCCAACAGGCAAACAACCAAACAGGCCAACGTCCCAACAGCCCAACGTCCCAACAACCAAACAGGCCAACGTCCCAACAGGCCAACAACCAAACAGGCCAACGTCTCAACAGGCCAACGACCCAACAACCAAACAGGCCAACGACCCAACAGGCCAACAACCCAACAGGCCAACAGGCCAACAGGCCAACAGGCCAACGGCCCAACAGGCCAACAGGCCAACAGGCCAAGAGGCCGACGTCCCAACGTCCCAACAGGCCAACAGGCCAACGTCCCAACAGGCCAACAGGCCAACGTCCCAACAGGCCAACAGGCCAACGTCCCAACAGGCCAACGTCCCAACAGGCCAACAGGCCAACGTCCCAACAGGCCAACAGGCCAACGTCCCAACGTCCCAACGGCCCAACGTCCCAACTGCCCAACGGCCCAACAGCAACAGAGCGCGATTTAATTAAATGTGTACCACGATGCTGAACCACATGACCTTTTACCTTCAATCTATTATGTAAGGGACGGAGCATTTGAAAATTGACGTTTTTTTTTTTTTTTTTTTTTTTTTTTTTAGGAGAGGGTATTTCTGAGAAACAATGTAACGATCACCCTAGCCTCGACTGTTTTCCCAGGGTACATTGTGCTAAAAAAAATTTGTACTATTGTGATTCGCTCATCTCATTCCACGCGCTTCGCGTTATATTAGGTCGACAAGGGTCGACAACCGGAAGGGGCACGCCGGGAAGAAAGCGTATAGCTAGGCTGCATGTACCCCGGGGGTGCGAGAGTTTTGTTCTCCCCCTCGGGTCTGGTTTCATCATGGCCGTTGGTGAAACCTCCGTCATCGCTTCGCTCCTTTGCCCTCGCTAGCTGGTTTTTTGGCTTATGTCCGGATGCCAGAGGTTCTAATGCCTTCTATGCAGGATTAAGGCCGCGTGCTGTTATAAACCAAAACACACAAGAGCCCAACAGGCCAACGGCCCAACAGCCCAACAGCAGGCCCGTAGCTAGTGTAGAGGCAACCGAGGCAGTTGCCTCGATAAAAGGAAAAGGTGTTTTATTAAATGCAATCTTTTTATTGAGCGATTATTTCTTGACGTTTTAATTAATAGTGCCTCAGTAATAATTGTGGTCTGTCTTCAGGCCTGAACTGGCGAACGGACCAACAGACAAACAACCAAACAGGTAAACAACCAAACAGGCAAACAACCAAACAGGTCAACGGCCCAACAGGCAAACAACCAAACGGGCCAACGTCCCAACAGCCCAACGTCCCAACAACCAAACAGGCCAACGTCCCAACAGGCCAACGGCCCAACAGGCCAACGGGCCAACAGGCCAACGGCCCAACAGGCCAACGGGCCAACGGCCCAACAGGCCAACGGCCCAACAGGCCAACGGCCCAACAGGCCAACGGCCCAACAGGCCAACGGCCCAACAGGCCAACGGCCCAACAGGCCAACGGCCCAACAGGCCAACGGCCCAATAGGCCAACGGCCCAACAGGCCAACGGCCCAACAGGCCAACGGCCCAACAGGCCAACGGCCCAACGGGCCAACGGCCCAACGGCCCAACGGGCCAACGGCCCAACGGCCCAACGGGCCAACGGCCCAACGGGCCAACGGCCCAACGGGCCAACGGCCCAACGGGCCAACGGCCCAACGGGCCAACGGGCCAACGGCCCAACGGGCCAACGGCCCAACGGGCCAACGGCCCAACGGGCCAACGGGCCAACGGGCCAACGGGCCAACGGGCCAACGGGCCAACGGGCCAACGGGCCAACGGGCCAACGGGCCAACGGCCCAACGGGCCAACGGCCCAACGGGCCAACGGCCCAACAGGCCAACGGCCCAACAGGCCAACGGCCCAACAGGCCAACGGCCCAACAGGCCAACGGCCCAACAGGCCAACATAGAGGCAACCGAGGAAAGGAAACGGTATGTTATTAAATGCAAACTTTTTATTGAGCGATTATTTCTTGACGTTTTAATTAATAGTGCCTCAGTAATAATTGTGGTCTGTCTACAGGCCTGAACAGGCGAACGGACCAACAGGCAAACAACCAAACAGGCCAACATCCCAACAGGCAAACAACCAAACAGGCCAACGTCCCAACAGCCCAACGTCCCAACAACCAAACAGGCCAACGTCCCAACAGGCCAACAACCAAACAGGCCAACGTCTCAACAGGCCAACGACCCAACAACCAAACAGGCCAACGACCCAACAGGCCAACAACCCAACAGGCCAACAGGCCAACAGGCCAACAGGCCAACGGCCCAACAGGCCAACAGGCCAACAGGCCAAGAGGCCGACGTCCCAACGTCCCAACAGGCCAACAGGCCAACGTCCCAACAGGCCAACAGGCCAACGTCCCAACAGGCCAACAGGCCAACGTCCCAACAGGCCAACGTCCCAACAGGCCAACAGGCCAACGTCCCAACAGGCCAACAGGCCAACGTCCCAACGTCCCAACGGCCCAACGTCCCAACTGCCCAACGGCCCAACAGCAACAGAGCGCGATTTAATTAAATGTGTACCACGATGCTGAACCACATGACCTTTTACCTTCAATCTATTATGTAAGGGACGGAGCATTTGAAAATTGACGTTTTTTTTTTTTTTTTTTTTTTTTTTTTTAGGAGAGGGTATTTCTGAGAAACAATGTAACGATCACCCTAGCCTCGACTGTTTTCCCAGGGTACATTGTGCTAAAAAAAATTTGTACTATTGTGATTCGCTCATCTCATTCCACGCGCTTCGCGTTATATTAGGTCGACAAGGGTCGACAACCGGAAGGGGCACGCCGGGAAGAAAGCGTATAGCTAGGCTGCATGTACCCCGGGGGTGCGAGAGTTTTGTTCTCCCCCTCGGGTCTGGTTTCATCATGGCCGTTGGTGAAACCTCCGTCATCGCTTCGCTCCTTTGCCCTCGCTAGCTGGTTTTTTGGCTTATGTCCGGATGCCAGAGGTTCTAATGCCTTCTATGCAGGATTAAGGCCGCGTGCTGTTATAAACCAAAACACACAAGAGCCCAACAGGCCAACGGCCCAACAGCCCAACAGCAGGCCCGTAGCTAGTGTAGAGGCAACCGAGGCAGTTGCCTCGATAAAAGGAAAAGGTGTTTTATTAAATGCAATCTTTTTATTGAGCGATTATTTCTTGACGTTTTAATTAATAGTGCCTCAGTAATAATTGTGGTCTGTCTTCAGGCCTGAACTGGCGAACGGACCAACAGACAAACAACCAAACAGGTAAACAACCAAACAGGCAAACAACCAAACAGGTCAACGGCCCAACAGGCAAACAACCAAACGGGCCAACGTCCCAACAGCCCAACGTCCCAACAACCAAACAGGCCAACGTCCCAACAGGCCAACGGCCCAACAGGCCAACGGGCCAACAGGCCAACGGCCCAACAGGCCAACGGGCCAACGGCCCAACAGGCCAACGGCCCAACAGGCCAACGGCCCAACAGGCCAACGGCCCAACAGGCCAACGGCCCAACGGCCCAACAGGCCAACGGCCCAACAGGCCAACGGCCCAACAGGCCAACGGCCCAACAGGCCAACGGCCCAACAGGCCAACGGCCCAACAGGCCAACGGCCCAACAGGCCAACGGCCCAACAGGCCAACGGCCCAACAGGCCAACGGCCCAACAGGCCAACGGCCCAACAGGCCAACGGCCCAACAGGCCAACGGCCCAACAGGCCAACGGCCCAACAGGCCAACATAGAGGCAACCGAGGAAAGGAAACGGTATGTTATTAAATGCAAACTTTTTATTGAGCGATTATTTCTTGACGTTTTAATTAATAGTGCCTCAGTAATAATTGTGGTCTGTCTACAGGCCTGAACAGGCGAACGGACCAACAGGCAAACAACCAAACAGGCCAACATCCCAACAGGCAAACAACCAAACAGGCCAACGTCCCAACAGCCCAACGTCCCAACAACCAAACAGGCCAACGTCCCAACAGGCCAACAACCAAACAGGCCAACGTCTCAACAGGCCAACGACCCAACAACCAAACAGGCCAACGACCCAACAGGCCAACAACCCAACAGGCCAACAGGCCAACAGGCCAACAGGCCAACGGCCCAACAGGCCAACAGGCCAACAGGCCAAGAGGCCGACGTCCCAACGTCCCAACAGGCCAACAGGCCAACGTCCCAACAGGCCAACAGGCCAACGTCCCAACAGGCCAACAGGCCAACGTCCCAACAGGCCAACGTCCCAACAGGCCAACAGGCCAACGTCCCAACAGGCCAACAGGCCAACGTCCCAACGGCCCAACGGCCCAACGTCCCAACTGCCCAACGGCCCAACAGCAACAGAGCGCGATTTAATTAAATGTGTACCACGATGCTGAACCACATGACCTTTTACCTTCAATCTATTATGTAAGGGACGGAGCATTTGAAAATTGACGTTTTTTTTTTTTTTTTTTTTTTTTTTTTTTTAGGAGAGGGTATTTCTGAGAAACAATGTAACGATCACCCTAGCCTCGACTGTTTTCCCAGGGTACATTGTGCTAAAAAAAATTTGTACTATTGTGATTCGCTCATCTCATTCCACGCGCTTCGCGTTATATTAGGTCGACAAGGGTCGACAACCGGAAGGGGCACGCCGGGAAGAAAGCGTATAGCTAGGCTGCATGTACCCCGGGGGTGCGAGAGTTTTGTTCTCCCCCTCGGGTCTGGTTTCATCATGGCCGTTGGTGAAACCTCCGTCATCGCTTCGCTCCTTTGCCCTCGCTAGCTGGTTTTTTGGCTTATGTCCGGATGCCAGAGGTTCTAATGCCTTCTATGCAGGATTAAGGCCGCGTGCTGTTATAAACCAAAACACACAAGAGCCCAACAGGCCAACGGCCCAACAGCCCAACAGCAGGCCCGTAGCTAGTGTAGAGGCAACCGAGGCAGTTGCCTCGATAAAAGGAAAAGGTGTTTTATTAAATGCAATCTTTTTATTGAGCGATTATTTCTTGACGTTTTAATTAATAGTGCCTCAGTAATAATTGTGGTCTGTCTTCAGGCCTGAACAGGCGAACGGACCAACAGACAAACAACCAAACAGGTAAACAACCAAACAGGCAAACAACCAAACAGGTCAACGGCCCAACAGGCAAACAACCAAACGGGCCAACGGGCCAACGGCCCAACAGCCCAACGGCAGGCCCAACAGGCGAACGGCCCAACAGCAAATCCCGTAGCTAGGAAAAGGTATGTTATTAAATTCAAACATTTTATTGAGCGATTATTTTTTGACGTTTTAATTAATAGTGCCTCGGTAATAATTTTGGTCTGGCTACGGGCCTGAACAGGCGAACGGACCAACAGGCAAACAGGCCAACAACCAAACAGGCCAACAACCAAACAGGCCAACGCCCCAACAGGCCAACAACCAAACAGGCCAACGGCCAAACAACCAAACAGGCCAACGGCCCAACGGCCCAACGGGCCAACGGCCCAAACAGGCCAACGGCCCAAACAGGCCAACGGCCCAAACAGGCCAACGGCCCAAACAGGCCAACGGCCCAAACAGGCCAACGGCCCAAACAGGCCAACGGCCCAAACAGGCCAACGGCCCAAACAGGCCAACGGCCCAAACAGGCCAACGGCCCAAACAGGCCAACGGCCCAAACAGGCCAACGGCCCAAACAGGCCAACGGCCCAAACAGGCCAACGCTCGGCCCAATGGGCCAACGACCCAACAGGCATTCTAGTTCTACCATTGCCTTCGCTATATTTCTGCTACAGTGGAACCCCTGCGAACCCGGTTATATATAGTGAAGTTCCCGCGGTATAACGAACCATATTTTTCAGCCCGGCAAAACTATAGTAAATTGCCTGGATTGGATCCCGGTTATAACGAACCCCGGTATAACAAAATCCCCGTTATAACAAATACAATTTATAAGCCTATTCTGTTAATCTACCCGGATATAGCGGATTTTAATTGACTGTCGGAAGTGTTTTGCGTTTACTAAGCTCTCTTATTGGCTGAGAAAGTAAACCAACCGATTAGAATCCAAAGTAAAACCAAACGTAAATTGTTTTGGTTTGTCATTGGATCACAGGGAAGCCATTTATGAGTTACTTGTGATTACTCGCTCCTATGATTGGCTGGATAACACCGATAAACACGGTTGCACACACACTTAGATAAACACGGTTGCACACACACCTAGATAAACACTGTTGCACACACTTGGATAAACACGGTTGCACGCACTCAGATAAACACCGTTGCACACACTTAGATAAACACGGTTGCACACACACCTAGATAAACACCGTTGCAAACACTTAGATAAACACCGTTGCAAACACTTAGATAAACACCGTTGCACACACTTAGATAAACACGGTTGCACACACACCTAGATAAACACCGTTGCAAACACTTACTGATAAACACCGTTGCAAACACTTAGATAAATACCGTTGCACACACTTAGATAAACACCGTTGCACACACACTTTATATTCCTATCAAACTTTCTTGACAGTTGTTGCTTTGGTAGACACAAAGAAACACAGGAAACATAATAGGTTTTGTTTGCCTTTATCTTTTGGCGGTAACGAAGTAGCAAGTTTAACCACAGGCAGCCCAATCTATGGGTTTGTGCATAAAAATAGAAGATATGCATGGGGTTTTATAAATCCTTTCAAATTGCCGTACAATGGAGGACAATGTACAAATAAACGTACCTTTTCGCTTCCATATTGTTTCCTTTGCGTTGGCTTGCAAGGCTTTGATCACAAATTTCCAATAGCAAAAGCAGTTGCCGCTCATATTTCGCCTTTCTTTCTTTAAAAATAAAATTCGGTGGTGCATACTCCCCCAGACGCTTGTGTCTACGGCTATATCTAGACTCGCCAAATATATACATCCCAGTAAAAGGGTGTTCTATGACCGATGAAGACACAGAAAAGAGAAGACTTGATTCCTTTGTCTCTCCTCGTGTTATTGGTGCCATGCGTGATTTCTCTTCATTATGAAACGTTATTTTAGTCCCATCACTATAAAAAGATTCAGGCGGGCAGCCTTATTTTATCATTCTATATTATTCATCAGGTCAAACACAAAATAGTTCTCGCATTACAGATTTGAAATCGCAGCTCTCTCTCGTGTTTATCTAAGTGTGTTTGCAACGGTGTTTATCTAAGTGTGTGCAACGTTGTTTATCTAAGTGTTTGCAACCTCAAGCATGTTAAGGCATGGTTTTTGAGCAGTTCTGATAAAACATTCAAAATTCGCTATCTCTGTCATTTATGTATGAAATAACTATAACTTTGGAATAATACGGTAACCGTATGTCTTAACATTTAAGGATCGGTATTTTGGTGTCTTGATGGTCACGTGACCTTAAGCCTACAAAGAAATCAAAATGGGGTGGCGAAAGTTATTGTTTTGTTTCAGATTTTCGGTTCAAAATGCTAAGCTTGTTATGGAAAATGAGACTGTGTCCGGAATGGTTGACTTTTTATCACTGAAGAGGAAAGAAATGGTGAAAAATGGTTCCAAGAATAGGTCACGTGACCTGTTTTCTATATTTTCACCTTAACAGTCTATCAGGGTCAACCATTCCGAACTGATCTTTAAAGTCAACCACAAGTGTAATCAGATAAACACAAAATCGTTACTTACAATATACAATGTACCACCCCGTTTTTAGTTTAATTTTCAAGTTTTTGTGATCACGTGGTTGTTCATGTGATAGACATTTTACCAAAATTTGATATTAGGACGATAAAAAACGCTGAGATTAGTTATAACCACCATTGTTCTAGGATTTGAGCAAATTCAAGTGACTCTATTTAACAAAATAGCTGTAGCCTCGTTTTCATGTTCAAACCATGCCTTAACATACTTGAGACGGTGTTTATCTAAGTGTGTGCAACGGTGTTTATCTAAGTGTGTGCAACGGTGTTTATCTAAGTGTTTGCAACGGTGTTTATCTAAGTGCGTGCAACGGTGTTTATCTAAGTGTGTGCAACGGTGTTTATCTAAGTGCGTGCAACCGTGTTTATCTAAGTGTGTGTGCAACCGTGTTTATCGTTTTGTCCCTACGCATTACTCAGCTATGTGATGTAACGGCAGTATCGTTTTGAAAGTCGAATTTCGACCCATGGCCATTTTCATAACTAAATTAGCAAATTCAGGGGGAAAAAAGGCCAATCAGTTTTGTCATTTAACTTCATTCTGCAAGATGTCACGTTCATTGAGTGCAAATAGTTGCATTAGAATATTGGCTGCGGTCGTTCCGCTGTTTTGCGTGCGACTGCATTTTTCTGTCATTTTTGACGTCCGCTTACTGACTTAGCCAAAGCCTCGGTTTCATTACATATTGTCGTGCTGAGAATTGTGGGTGATAATCGTTCTTCAATCGTTACTGATGTCTGTTTTTTTTAATACCGGCAGAATTCGGTACAATAATTCTTAAAGCATCAAACATAACGAAAACGTTGTCAATGTCAATTGTGACTGTTTTGCATTTGAGTTCCGTCTCGTGATTGACATTCGTTATAGAGCAATTTTCAATCGACTGTAGTAAAATCAAACGCAAACTACCCACAGCTAGCCAATCATAGGAGCGAGTAATCACAAGTAACTCATAAATGGCTTCCCTGTGATCCAATGACAAACCAAAACAATTTATGTTTGGTTTTACTTTGGATTCTGATCGGTTGGTTTACTTTCTCAGCCAATAAGAGAGCTTAGTAAACGCAAAACCAAAACACTTCCAACAGTCAATTAAAATCCGCTATATCCGGGTAGATTAACAGAATAGGCTTATAAGTGTATTTGTTATAACGGGGATTTTGTTATACCGGGGTTCGTTATAACCGGGATCCAATCCAGGCAATTTACTATAGTTTTGCCGGGCTGAAAAATATGGTTCGTTATACCGCGGGAACTTCACTATATATAACCGGGTTCGCAGGGGTTCCACTGTACCAGAAATATAGCGAAGGCAATGGTAGAACTAGAATGCCTGTTGGGTCGTTGGGCCGAACGGCCGAACGTTGGCCTGTTTGGCTGTTGGCCTGTTTGGGCCGTTGGGCCGTTGGGACGTTGGGCCGTTGGGACGTTGGGACGTTGGGACGTTGGGCCGTTGGGACGTTGGGACGTTGGCCTGTTGGCCTGTTGGGACGTTGGCCTGTTGGCCTGTTGGGACGTTGGCCTGTTGGGACGTTGGACTGTTGGCCTGTTGGGACGTTGGCCTGTTGGCCTGTTGGGACGTTGGGACGTCGGCCTGTTGGCCTGTTGGCCTGTTGGGCCGTTGGCCTGTTGGCCTGTTTGGTTGTTGGCCTGTTGGGACGTTGGCCTGTTTGGTCGTTGGGACGTTGGGCTGTTGGGACGTTGGCCTGTTTGGTTGTTTGCCTGTTGGGATGTTGGCCTGTTTGGTTGTTTGCCTGTTGGTCCGTTCGCCTGTTCAGGCCTGTAGACAGACCACAATTATTACTGAGGCACTATTAATTAAAACGTCAAGAAATAATCGCTCAATAAAAAGTTTGCATTTAATAACATACCGTTTCCTTTCCTCGGTTGCCTCTATATTAGCTACGGGATTTGCTGTTGGGCCGTTGGCCTGTTGGGCCGTTGGCCTGTTGGGCTGTTGGGCTGTTGGCCTGTTGGGCCGTTGACCTGTTTGGTTGTTTGCCTGTTGGTCCGTTCGCCTGTTCAGGCCTGTAGACAGACCACAATTATTACTGAGGCACTATTAATTAAAACGTCAAGAAATAATCGCTCAATAAGAAGATTGCATTTAATAACATACCTTTTCCTTTTATCGAGGCAACTGCCTCGGTTGCCTCTACACTAGCTACGGGACGGCTGTTGGGCCGTTGGCCTGTTGGTCTCTTGTGTGTTTTGGTTTATAACAGCACGCGGCCTACCCTGCATAGAAGGCATTAGAACCTCTGGCATCCGGACATAAGCCCAAAAAACAGCTAGCGAGTGCAAAGGAGCGAAGCAATGACGGAGGTTTCACCAACGGCCATGATGAAACCAGACCCGAGGGGGAGAACAAACATCTCGCACCCCCGGGGTACATGCAGCCTAGCTATACGCTTTCTTCCCGGCGCGCCCCTTGTCGACCTAACGCGAAGCGCGTGGAATGAGATGAGCGAATCACAATAGTACAATTGTTTTTTGGCACAATGTACCCTGGGAAAACAGCCGAGGCTAGGGTGATCGTTACATTGTTTCTCAGAAATACCCCCTCCTAAAAAATATTTTCAAGCAAAAAAAAAAAAAAAAAAAAACGGTACGCACCCCCGTCAATTTTCAAATGCTCCGTCCCTTACATAATAGATTGAAGGTAAAAGGTCATGTGGTTCAGCATCGTGGTACACATTGCATTAAATCGCGCTCTGTTGCTGTTGGGTCTGTTGGGCCCAACAACAAACCCAACGTAGAAGTGCTATTCCTAAATCGCGACTGGTATACTTGTAAAATCCGTAAATATGAATCCGATACCTACCTAAGTACTACCATACATATGTAAATCAATGACAATACTCACTCCTCGACTATCTTCTCTGTGGTAGTGGTCAACTCGAAAGCCACTGGCTACTTTGATCACTACGCACTTTTCCTCAAAGCTGTCAATATCTATTTCTTCTCTTTTCCCCCCCATAATTTATATTATATTAATACGTTTGTAATATAAAAAAAAAATTGTATAAAATGAATTTGAATTTGAATTGACCCAATATAAACCATGTCAAAACCCCAACTTTTTCTTAGTTCCAAACCCCCACCCCCAACTCCCCATTCCCCCAAGGAGCGACCGTGCGTACCTTTCCTTGTCTGAGGTAGCCTGCTTGCTAGGGTCCGCCGGATTATGCTCGAAAAATCGAGCATTATGCTTTATGCACTATGCACAAAATTATGCTCGTGATTCAGCATTATGCTCCCCCCACCATTATGCCGGCATTATGCTCGATGCTCTGACCATAATTATGCCGGCATAATCCGACTGACCCTACTGCTTGCAGGCTCTGGTTGATTTGGGTTCCACCACAGGAACCCCAAATCAACCAGAGCCTGCAAGCTACGTCTGAGGCAAAAGATGGAAGAGGCGCGAACTAGGACGATGTCTTTTTGCGTAAAGTTATCCTCCTGTCAGAGACTAAGGTGACCAGACAGGGCGAGAGCAGATGAAAACGAAATACCGAGGGTAAATGATACGGAAGGCTCTTTTTTGGATTCGCTCGATACAATCTGAAAGATAATTAGGCAAATTGGTATGTCACACAGAGCAACCATACTCAAGGATAAACCTAATTAGAGCGTAAAACACGCAGGATGTGAAGCCGCTTAGTTGTTATAGTGCCACTAACCCCTTTCGCAATTTTTATACATATAAATCTTTGAAAGGTTTTGAGTACTTCTGCGAAGAAAGTTTTGGCTTACAGAGAATACTCGATGTTCTATGTGTGTTTGAAATGGTGAAAAATTTACCTTTCCTGACCCAGGAACGCGTAAGAAAAAGCCTGGGTCGATTCTTGATCTTACGTCATCCAACTCATTCGACTTTGCAATAATTTGAATAAATATTTAGCATTTACTCTAAAATAACTGTTTTCTTTACTAACAACTCACAGACTGTGTATATTCTCTATATATCGATGTTGTTGTGATGGAAAGGCGCCATGGAGAATAACGCATTAATGAGGTGACGTAAGATCAAGAATCGACCCAGGCTTTTTCTTGCGCGGTCAGGGGTCCGGAAAGGTCAAATTTTCACCATTTCAAACAAGCCTAGAACATAGAGTATTCTCTGTAAGCCAAAAAAAATTTCGCAGAAGTACTCAAAACCTTTCAAAGATTTATATGTATAAAAATTGAAAACGGGGTTAGTTGCACTTTAAGGAATATGGATCCAGAAGCCAGGAGTAGATCTTAGATCGAGAAGAAGGCCTAGGAGGAGAAAATACTTCGCCAATGATCCTAACTTCACGTGGCACATCGGCGAAATGAGAAAATGAAGTAGTTCGGCTTTGCAATCCATGGCGCCATTGATGGCTACAGTCGCCGAATCTTATGGCTGGAAGTTGGGCCGTCAAACAACGACCCTATGGTTACGGCAAAGTACTTCATAGATTGCCTACGCACAATATACGTCAGGGGGCACCTAAATTTATCAGGGCAGACTGTGGTACAGAAAACATCTACATTGCGGGCATTCAAAGATTTCTTAGAAGAAACTACCCTGATATTATTGGCGGTGGGGAAAGTTTCTTGTATGGCAAGTCTGTTTCCAATCAACGCATAGAGGCGTGGTGGTCTGTCTTTAGGAGGTCCAACTCAAACTGGTGGATGAACATGAGGGACACAGGAATTTATGATGATAGTTATCCGCTGCACGTAGATTGTTTACGGTTTTGCTTCATGGGTATAATTTAAGATGAACTTGACAAAGTAATTAAATACTGGAATCTGCATCGAATACGCCCATCTCATAACGGAGTTTCACCTCCAGGACAACCCGATGTGCTCTACTTTCTTCCCGAGAGAGAGTCTACCAGAAGTTACCCGACAGCAATTGATGCAGATGATCTAGATATTTCTGAAGAGGAATATATTGTTGAAAGTCCTGCTTGGGGATGCAGTGAGTCCTTTGCAGACTTGGCTCAAATGATAATGAAAGACCAAGGCTTTCGTATGCCTCTGAATCCAAGTGATGCTAATACTCTCTACATTAATTTGTTTAGTGAAATCAACTCAATCTAGTTTCCAGGTCCTGGTTTCCTGGTTTGCTTTTTCATGTAAAAAATGATACACCCAATTAGAGAACAGGTTGTGGTGACATCTATTGAAGTTTTTAGGAGTCACCTAAATAAGTGGATCTTGTCAACCGTGGGCTGCACCTGGGTAACCAAGCCAGGCCCCTTTGGGCATTGAGTTAGAGTAAAAAGGTCTTCAAATGTTAATTTTTATAACATTTCAAATCAACCATCGGAAACGTTTGCCGATCGTACAGGGTATGAGTCACTAAGAATTCTCCTAGTTTAGCCAGGGCTTAATTCCCAGTGGGCCTTTCGAGGCGAAGTAGAAACCGGAAGCGCGAAGAAACTGGATTATCACTCATCCAGGCCCTTTCGTGCGCTCAATTTCACCACAGGAAACCCCAAATCCCGATTCTTTTGCTTCAGGGGGAGTTTTGATTGCCTGGTCCCAGAGGCTTTCTTCGAGAACGTAGCCGCGTAGCGGAAATCAGCGAGCCGCCATGTTGTGAGAATGGGAAGGGAGAAGAAAGCCTCTGGTTGCCCGCGACCGTTTCTTACTATCATGCTAACGACAGGTGCCAATCAACATCACTAGATCAATTAACGAGGAACCAATCACAACACTCCCCTCTCACTAGACAATAGCCAATCAGAGAACGCTATAAGGTAATTAAATATTCCTCCAATCAGGAGGAAGGGACAGATCTTGTCCCTAGTTCAAATCTATTGGCGCGGAACGATCAGTCAACGGTCGCGGGCTACCAGAGGCTTTCTCCTCTCTTCCCTTCTCACCACTTCGCTGATCGCCTTTGGGACCAGAGTATATTGCTTGCGGACATGCCCACGAATCAAACTTTCAGTTTTTGTAAAATTTGTCTTAGAAAAAGGCAGTAAAATGAATTAAACACAACAGTTAGTACTATAAATATGTACTTTCATATTTGGTTTAGTTTTTAGAGCGATTTGAGGGCGTTTTCGGTAACGTTTTCGGGGGAAAACACTGCACGCAGATCCAATGCAAGGTCTTCATTTGAGTGCCTTTACAGTCTTCAGTGACCTGTGCCGGCCATACAGCGTGCAATGACCGGGTAGCGGGTCTTATAAGTGGATCGCATATACAGCGTGCAATGGCATTGTGCCGGGTCTATAACCGGATCGACTGTACATCACATGCAATGGCCTTATGTCGAATCTACGAGCGGATAAAATTTCGCAATATTGAAACCCAAGCTGAAAATAAGTTCCAACGACTGCATTTCGATCACCATCTGGTCGATCTGAGGTAGGAAGATATGTCGGTATCGCTACTGTACATCCACTAAACAAAGGTAAAATCAAAACCACGAAAAAACATCCATTCACGGACGCCATGCCCATGATGGTCGAGATAGTCGAGCCTGCACGCCTTCCTTTTGTACAGCGGATTTGGAGTTGGAGTTGGGGGTTGGGGATGGGGGTTTGGAACTAAGAAAAAGTTTAGAAATCACATGTGTATTTCTGAAATACGAAACATCATTTGGGATCAGTTAGTCTTATTATTTATTTGAGAACTAATAATTTACTTTACATTTCATATATGTATATAATTTTGTGTTTAATTTCACTCATTTAATTTTATTTGAACTAAGTTTGGCCCACAGCCTCACTGGCTCCAGTTTGCTAACTGCATTGTGGTAAGCTCAGTGGTTAAGTGTTGGTCTGTTGTGCAGAGGTAGTGGGTCCAAACCCTAGTGTAGCCTCCTTTGCATCCGCTCTTAGTATTATTGGTCCCTTCCCTCCTCACGTTTGGTGGGACCTTAAAAGAGCTGGGAGAAGGTACTGCCTAAATGCTCTAGCTGACATCTGCAAATATTGAAATATTAATTTAAATATTTTTTTGGAAACACTATTTCTCCTCCATCCCAAAAGCAGAAATAGGGCGATAGTTGCCTCTGTCATAAGTAGATTCTCTCTTATGGAGTGGAGATACGTTTGCTCTTTTGAAGGCATCAGGAAAACAGCGCTGGTTATACTGGCCTTGTATATGACGTGCGTTAGACTTGGGGGTTTGGACTTGGGGATCTCTTCATCGGCAATGACACCAAACCAGAGGAAGCCAATGAAGAAAGGCTTCTCGGGATTAAAAATTGACAAGCACTTGAATTGGGACTTGCTGATTAAAGCCCGATGTCGATGCACACAACGAACATTTTGGGCCCGGCACGTGCACTTCTTCGGCTAACTTGGGCCCGAGACTACCATTTTACAAGGTCTCAGAACACCTACATTTTCGGGCACGCGTATCCTCGGAACATTTCCATTTACACGACAAACCGCATTAGGGGTGCCTTGCCGATAGTTTTGGGCACTCATGCATAAAAAAATAAGAGTGCCGGCCTATTAGAGATGTTTCGTGTAAGCCTACTCCATATGCTAATGATCCGTTAATAGTGGAAACACTTACTAAATATTTCGCAAATTAACACTCAATCCATTGTGTATTTTCTTTATTTAACAAAACAAAACATTTATAACATTTATGGCAAACACCGGTTCAGAATTGTTTACTCACTATCATATTTCTCTAACAAGCGATCAATTTGTGTATCATTTCCATGGCCATATTACATATTTCTTTGTGCTCTATTTGAGCCGCTGCGTTTCCTACTCTTCGCAATGAAATTACAGTTGACATCAAATACTGAATCAAGCAACGAGTAATGGATAAACTGTTTTTGTTAAAACCTGCACGATAATGCTTATTCCATTATATCTCGAAATAAAACTACGTGTCTTTGTGCCAGGAACGTGCAAAGCTCCACAATTACAGGCTGAAACCACCGGGGATGGCGCCAGATAGTGCCATGTTTAAACGTATGTTCAATGATAATTCGGCATTTGGACAGCTTTCTGTTAAATCTTCTCGCTAGGCGTTTGGGCCGTTCGAAATGGCGTGAGGAGAGGAGTTAAATCAGCATATCCTTTGTCTCCTAACAAAACTACGTCAACAGGCATATCAAAGAGAGTTCCAGGGCCAATTCTTTCCATCAAATTATAATTTCCAGCATCATTCATAGCACCAAGGAATCCTGCCTGCAAAAATACAATATTACCAAGGTTGTCAACTATCAATTGAGTGTTCATAAGATGATAGTGGCGGTAACCGCTATAAAATTGTCTTTGAGGCTCAACTTCAGGTCTGTATATCTCATGTGGTGTCCCATCGATACAGCCGACGGCGTCGGGAAATGAGTTCCAGTTACCTCGCAAAGCATTCCACTCTGCTATGGTTGGCCAGGTCACTTGATTACGAAAATACCTCCACATGACCGGATTAACGGAATGAATGGTTGCGGACACAGTGGATGGACTAACATCAAACATCAAAGCCAGTCTATCAATGCAGGGGCACTTCCTAAGCCACATGAATGACAAGAACACTTGATTAATTTTGCTCAGTTTACACCTCCTATTTCTTTGCCTCGGTTGTCCATTTCTGTTGAGTCTTGATAAGTCAGCAGAGATCTTTTCAGTCTTTTCGGTCATTTCAATCAGAGTTTCGGGTAACTCCCCCGTATTTAACCAAAACAAGTATCTCTGATATTGTATTATGGAAAATAAATCCCTTCCCCTGAAATCGTAACCACAAAACGCAGGATCAAGACGTTCCATAATTGGAGAAATTTCATCAATAGAAGGAGGAGCTTGCATCGATATGAGCAACAATATGGCATGGAGCAACAATTCGAGTTCACGTAGTGGTTCACCATCATTAGGTGGTAATGCAAGTGATGTAATCATAGTTAAAAACAAACATATGGCTTCAAGCTTTCGACGTAGTGATGGTCTTGGGATGATACTGATACTCGACAAGTGCTGAAATATCATAAACCAGAGAGGAAAACAGTTGATTAATGACTGAGCTGATGGGTGCCTTTTTCCCCAGGGTTTCTCCGTTAAATCAGTATTTGTTCAACATTTGATTGAACTGAATAGCTGAACAGATAAAAGCCCTCGTTAATAACACTATGCATGCATGGTTGACCGAATTTAAGCAAAATTTCCTATCCCCAAGAGTCTCGTTTACAACACTTTATTGTTATCACTTCATATAAAAGTCTCCTGTGAGGTAACTAAGTGCTGGTTCTTTCTAGTACATGCCGTTCTAGCAGCCATCCATTATGGCAAATATATGGCGACCAGTTGATCTTGATAAAATGGACAACATGCAGTCATGGACCACAAGGTATATAGAGTGACTAAACAATCAATTTATATTATTTTACTATCTAATGAATCTTTAGTGCGACGTAGCGGAATATATTTTAAATTTATCTTTATCATTTCAGCGGTTACCTTGAAGAAAAGGCAACGTTGCCATATATATAACTCGAAGGGAAGAAGGCCTCGTTCTCTTGGCGTACAAGGAATGTGCAGGGGCAGAGTGGGACGACATCATAGACTACATTAAAGAACGAGTGAAATCCATGCCGGGTAATTACATGGAAAATCTCAAAACAAAGACGTACTACCAGACTGCAACAAGAAAGGCAGCTATTAAAAGGGTACAGAGAATTGTATCCCAAAACGTCCAAAAAGCGCCACCGGTTGTAAGTGACACTTCCTCCGACTCTGCGAGGATGTCAAAAGTATATAATCAAAGACTCAAAATTGAAGTATGCCAAAAAATCCTCTCCAGAAGAGAGAAAGCTTCAAAGGTTTAGTCATGTGGACAACGAGAAGCAGTACGTCATCAGGTGAAGACGAATCAACAGCAGAAAAACAAGAATACCAAGAGCCCCAGCCAGGAACTAGCACGACAGTCGAAGGTGAAGCAGATGAGAGAACTTAATAAAGCTGAAGAAACACAAAGACAACAAGAGCACGAGAGGAAAGGCAGCAAAGGAGGCGAACAAGGCTCACACAGAAATGTGTCATAAAGCGATGAAGATGATGGACAGGATTGGAAGCTTGCTAGACAAATATGATAGCGAGTGAGCATGTCAAAATCTATCGAGCGGTAAGCACTATATGGCGCCATCCCCGGTTGTTTCAGCCTGTAATTGTGGAGCTTGCACGTTCCTGGCACAAAGACACGTAGTATTATTGCGAGATATAATGGAACTAGTGATAATCATAGATTAGAAAGTGCGTTCGAAATGGTTTTTAAGACCAGAATTATCAACCCTCCCTGTTCCCGAGTGGTAAATGAGTTCTATTCAATGTTGTCAATGGGTCGAAAACGACCTTAGTAAATACAGGCTCGTGACCAAGCCGAAATTAACAAAAGAACGTTTTAATTAAAGTAACTCAACTTTGGGGCTAAACTAGAATTTGTTAATATGTTTCTCCTAGAGTAGGATTTTGTCTAAAATCGTAAGATCCTTTATCTGTAAATTAAACACAAACGCGGACTCACTGAGTCGCAGACCTTACTCAAACATAGGCGCACTAGATGTACCAGGAGTGGCGATTGACCAAATCCAGGACCTACAAAAAAGAGATCAAGCTCTTTATCCTATCATCCAGTATTTACAGGATGATATTTTGCCTGAAACGGACGAAATAGCAAGGAAAATAATACTCGAGTCTGCAGAGTATGTTTTTGATGACAATGGACTGCTTTATCATTTATTTAAACCTACTGGGAGTAGACGAAAGGACATTCACGCACAATTAGTCATTCCAAAGACCTTACAATTTGAAATATTAGTCGCTACTCATGACAGCCCACTTGCGGGACACTTAGGCATTCATAAAACCTATGAGAAAGTGAGAGAACGTTATTTTTGGAAGGGTATGTTTAGAGATTGTGAGACATGGGTCCAGTCGTGTGTAGATTGTTCAATGAAGAAGAATCCTAAAACAATACGAAATGCACCGATATTACCCATTCCAGTCGAATCAGCATTCGAACGAGTAGCTGTGGATTGTTTAGGACCTTTCCCTGTGACTAATTCAGGAAATAGACACATAGTCGTCTTCACGGACTACCTAACAAGATGGCCTGAAGCTTTTCCAGTACCTTCTATAGAAGCAGCCACAATTGCTAGACTTTTAGTAGACGAGATAGTATGTAGACACGGCGCTCCTAGAACCTTACTGTCCGACCGAGGTAAGAATTTCTTATCGAAACTCATCAAAGAAGTTTGTTTTATGTTAAACACAAAGAAAATCAACACTTCTTCTAACCACCCGCAGACGAACGGGTTAGTCGAACGTTTTAATGGGGTCCTCGCCCACTCTTTATCTATGTACGTAAGTAAAGACCAAAAAGACTGGGACCTTTTCATCCCCTCGGTTCTTTTCGGGTATAGGTCATCTCTAAGTGTAGCCACATGTGAAAGCCCGTTCTATTTACTCTACGGTAGAGAACCTAGGTTACCAATAGATGTCTCTCTTTTGCCTCCAACGAATCTGTCACGCTCCGTAGCGGAACATCGCAAAAGAATTGTACAAAATATTGAAATAGCACATGAGATCGCTAGAACTAATATTCAATTAGCACAGCAAGTGATGAAGGAACAACACGACCGCCATGCTCGTACTCCAACTTTTCAAGCAGGTGACCGGGTTTGGGTATTTACGCCTATAGCCCCGCACCGGGTTTAACTAAGAAATTACGGCATTTATGGCACGGACCATATCGTATAGTTGAGAAACGTTCCCCAGTTCACTTTGCTCTCCGCACATGCGACAACAGGCGCATTTCTGCTATTATTCACGCCAATAGATTGAAACCATATTTTGACCCCGGTCAGAGACCGCTAGAGGTCCCCGTCGAAGCCGACGATTCCATGCATCACTGCCTATGTGAAGATGAATTACCTTTAGATAGTTTTGAAGATGAGCCTGTTATGGATCACCCAACTATAGAAGCGCGAGAGATACCAAACGAGGTAACCCCCACAGTAAACCAGGCGCAGGCAAATCAGGCCGAAATTCAAGTCGAAGCTTCGACAGATACAAATACTAATCAAACACAAACTGTTGTACAACCAGCGGAACACAACACGACCGATAACGATATCTTTCAAGCAGAAAAACTCCTTAAGAGGAGAGACAGAAAGGGAAAACCGCAATATCTAGTAAAATGGTTTGGATACCCACCTAAGGATGCTACATGGGAACCCCTAGAAAACATACTAGATAATAGGCTTATTGAAGAATATGATAAATGCCTTGCGCCTGATCAGTAACATCCATATTAGTATTAGTTCGTAATCCTTGACCGCTAATATTTTTGTGAAGATACCAAACTCATCAATATAGTGTTAAATAACCACTTATGTTAATCAGCTTTCTGATAACACCAGAATTTTAAGTACCACATTAGAAATAAATAAATAATCGTTTTGCCAAAAGATGAACAATGTCATTACAATTCAACTTTAGAAATGTTTTCTAAAGTCTCTTTTGATTCAAAACAAAATGTTTTCGTCAATCTTACGTCTTTTTGAAATTCAAAATACCGTTAATCAAGTTTCTCGTTTTCAAGATAAGGAATTACTTGGCTACAATGATTTACCTAGATTTTTACTCTCCGCATTATCCGCCAAATAAAAACAATACAAACGTGTACCCGTTACTTATAAATCCAGTGACAGAGTATGAACATCGAACTGGTAAACAAATAGATTTGAATATTTTAGTTACGCTACCTAAACGTTTGAATAGGAATTCAATTTGCACAATAGAGTACTTAAACTATTGTTAAAGCTGACGCTCTAACTAAGTGTTATTCTCAACATGGCACACTTGTCTGTACAACTAATGTACTACAACTAGTCAAAAATATTGAGTGGTTTGGTTTACCTTGGTCCCCTGGATACAAGATTGATTTCCCACGCAACCACAAGCCAACTACATGTGCACAGCTAGAACCAGTACTTCATCATGGTAACCGCTATTATTTGTCAACCAAACGCCAAACGCTCAAACTGCGCAATGGAACATTGTCTCTGACACCACTAAGTGTAGTCGGTATAATATACATGTATCATGCAATACAACTACGACAACAATGGAAATAGGACTTGGGCAATGTCCCAATTACCTTACCGTCAACATGCAAATATTTACACGCCACTCAAGCCAAGCGTGAAGTACCATGGCTATCAACCACAGATGATGTGACTTTGAAACCAAACCACAGTAATAACTACATGATGATCAACACCATTATATTGATTTCGTCCGCATGCTATTCTACTGACACAAAGCTGCCTGACGACTGGTGTTAGAAGGAGAAACTTCCTACAATTGAACCAGAAAATATCCAACCATTGCACGAACTCTGTCTTGATTGCAACGCACCTTTGGACGATGATGCACCTACAAACGTTTGAGTGAACACTGAACATTCAGTTATTAATAACGAAGATTACGATTTACAAGGACTGAGGTTTTAAATCCTCCATGAACTTATGTTTTCAAACAAACATTATCTATAAGTATTATTCAGTATTACTATTTCAATATTTAACAGTATTTACTATTAACCATTTATTCAATTATATATTATTATTCAACCATGGAATTTAGGATCACGCAAGAACATAAAAAGGTATTTATTTATACTTTTACTACTTTCACCTTACAATTGCTTGTGTTATCCAAAATTTCAATTTTAGCTATTACATTATTCACATTCATGATAAGTATTTAATCTCTAATCAACAACAAAAAAAAAAAAACGTAATTGTACAACATTTTACTATTTCGCAAAAGCTAAAATAGATTTATCCTATTATGGTTTACATGTTATATATATCTAAAAAATATAGTTACTACTTTCTTTCTCTCAGGAGCTCGAATTTGAGAAGGGACGTATGTTAAGATAAAGGATCTTACGATTTTAGACAAAATCCTACTCTAGGAGAAACATATTAACAAATTCTAGTTTAGCCCCAAAGTTGAGTTACTTTAATTAAAACGTTCTTTTGTTAATTTCGGCTTGGTCACGAGCCTGTATTTACTAAGGTAGTTTTCGATTCATTTGACAACATTGAATAGAACTCATTTACCAACAACCTGTGTTGTTACAGGAAACTAATTAAGTATTGATTATATCTTAAGCTATCAGTACCAAGCGATCCCGACAACAAGCCAATAAGAATTGAGTATTCCTAATTACAGTTCCGTACTTTGTCAATACCAAATCCATTGAACTTTCCGTCAATGCAGATTAGTCACCAACTTCAAGTTGGTTTTCTATGGAACATATCTAAAGACTCGTATAATGTTTTACGCTCAAGCTATGATATTTGATTTCTAGTTTCACCTTTGACATATCTTATTTATGTTGTCGATCGGTTGAAGTACTTTTCTTTCAAGGTCAGTTTTCCTTTGTTGAACAGCGACCTTACTTACAATAAGGGTCCATGTAAAGACACCTGCGTTGTTTAAGAATTCTTCTGGTCAAAGACATCTGTTCACCACAGAGACCATTGTTTGTAAATTACATAAATACAGAACGAATACTCTTGTAAGTTGCCAGTCATTGAGACCAGTAATAAAGTACGTAAGATCCAACCTTGGTTGTTGTCGTCCACAAGCTCAGCGAAGAACCCCACAGTTTAGGAAAACCTTTTCTAACAACACTGTCAATAACAGACCTAGTCTACTGTTGGTGTAAAATATCCTGATCCAAAATATATGTCTTTAAATAATAAATGTGAAAAGTTTGAACGTCTCGAATTATAATTTATACAAGGGGATGGATATGTTCGGTTAAATGACTGAGATAAATTAAGAAAACATTTTGGATTGCAACATAGAGCATGTAAGTTATGAGTTCCAATTGCTAAACAAAGAATATTAAGCAAGTCATGCATATATTTCTGTATTTTGTTAAGAAAAATAATGTAACACCGGTAGGTAAGTTTATTTAGAGGAAAATGTAGTTTTAACAAATTCAACAAATAAAATATCCATTGGCAGTTATTTTGTCTTTATCAACAGACAATTAAAATTTTGCCTTCACCCCGAGTTTTGTAACAGACGCCTACTTTCTTGTCCTTGTGTTGACCTCCTACTCAAAAATATTCTGAAAGCCCTGTAATTAGTGTCTGATTAATGGAGGGACTGGATGGTAGGGGTGGGGGTTTAACTGACAAATAACAGTTAAAACTTAGACCATTTGTGTCAGTTGACAGTTGATCTCTAAAATAGCATTTTAAGGGTAATGAGAATTAATATTATTTTGTTGAATTTCAAAGCTGGATCTTAAATTTATCAGTTAACAGTAAATTTTCTATTATCGGTTAACAGTTAAAAATAGCCTTATTTGACACTTGACAGTTGAATTTTAGGCAGTTTTTCAGTTAACCCCATCCGGACTTTTCTGTCGGTGATACAATATAAACTATATAATTATGCATGTGTATAAACTACAGATAATTCAAATTATTCTTCAAGTGAGATCAAGGCTGGCTGCAGAATATTAAGTGCCATTGGGCTATTGCACTTAATATCTGCACCCCCCCCCCCCCCCCCCCCCTGTTGAGGACCTTATTTTGAGTTGTACCCTGTGCTACCCTGAATAATTGACTTCAACCCCTGAAGAATTGTCCAAATATTCACTTTATCCCCAAAGAATTCCTCTAAATTTGATATGTGCCCCCAAAGAATTCCTCTCTATTTATATGGTAGCCCCAAAGAATTCCTTGAAAAATTATCTGGTGACCCCGGAGAATTCCTTGGTCCTCAACAGGGGGGGTACGCATATTAAGTGCAATAGCCCATTGACAGTTTATAGATTAATTGTTTCAGTGGTGGAAGCGGAATAATGAATCATGGCTATAAAATTCGTAGGAATAATCCACAATCCAATACAGCGAGAAAGCCAACAGAATTTACGATTGCAGATTCACTCGGTTTTTACTGGATTATGGACGAGTTGATACCACGTTTGGTTTGATACAGTTCGGACATCACCGGACTTTGTCGATGCTCCAGAATGTAGACTGGTGAACATTTCCCTCAGGCTTTCACTCCTTTGATAAATCGTACAAACAAAACCAACAGGCCTGGAGAGCAAACGTCGAAGAACAGTCTCGGCAAAGCTCTCATGACGACTCCGACGACATCTTGGGTTAGGCGCGTAAAGACCCCTGGGAACGAAGTTGACCACATCCACGGTGGAAACGCACAGGGAGCCCAATGCAAGCAGATTAGTATGCGTTCTCCTTCGTCGAACGCAATAAGCATTATCGTTCAGGTTTTACCAAAGTTAGTTTATTCGTTGCTTGGTTATTTGACATAAACTGTAATATGGCCATGGAAATGATACACAAATTGATCGCTTGCTAGAGAAATATGATGGTGAGTAAACAATTCTGAACCGGTGTTTGCCATAAATTTGTCATAAATGTTTTTGTTTTGTTAAATAAAGAAAATACACAATGGATTGAGTGTTAATTTGCGAAATTAGCATATTTAGTAGGTGTTTCCACTATTAACGGATCATTAGCATATGGAGTAGGCTTACACGAAACATCTCTATTAGGCCAGTACTCCGGCCGGTCCTATAAAGTCGCTGTAATTTAAGGCGATGAATAGCAACTTAAAGCAAATTAAGGCGACGTAAGCAATTTCGGGGGGGGGGGGGGGGGGGGAATGGGAATTTTAGGCGACTTCAGGCAACTTAAGAAACATTGAAGAATTGCTTGTTGAAAAACTGATTATAAGGAGTAACTACTGAATACCTTCTTAAAGCGACTTAATAGGCTATATCAATAAAATAGCAAGCAAATGTGTCGTTTTGCCTTTTCCATATTAGGAAATTTCATATTCCATATTTGGAATAACTGCCAGGACATTCAAAATGGCGGTTTCTAGGTCCCAGACCTCGAAATCGACACTCGTTGTTTGATCGACATTACGTGAAGCTAACCTGCAACCTCGTCCCCAGTGTCTTCTCGGTCAGATCCAAGATGGCGGCTACTCAGAGAGAAGACCCTGGTAAACGCTGAACTGTCACGTATTCTGATTGGCTCTTCGATTATGACGCAAGGGTTGTTCTAACAATGCTTTTTATTGGCCAAACGGACTGAGTCCAGAGATATGAACTTGTATATAGTTTAGATTGCTCAAATTTTATCAATAAAACGATTTTAAATAACCTTAAAACACGTTGTGTAGATAGAGCGATAGATGAAGTGCATTACTGGGTAATTTTCTGGTAAGGTTCATCAGTGGGAAAGCCAGGAGAAGCCGTTAAACCTGAACATGTGCTATCGATCGCTTCGCTTCAACGCTAACGGAAAATGAACGGCTTTTTAGGATTCTCTTCTAGCTTAGATACATCCTGGTAGCTTTGTGATACCTTTCCACTGGTTCTTTATCCAAGTAAACTACATTTCGAGCCATTTAGTAGACCTGTTTTCACTGCATCGTTCGCCGCGTGGAAATACCGTTGATCTCCAATCCGGAGTGAGCGAGAAGCGATCCCTATGGTTTGTACACGTCATGAACTATTCTCATATTTAGCTTGGCCGCCATCTTAGATCGCCAAATCACGTGACAAAATACTCCCAACATTTGGGAGTATTTGATCACGTGATCCAGCCTTTACCAGGGTCTTCTCTCTGAGTAGCCGCCATCTTGGATCTGACCGAGAAGACCCTGGGAACGAGGTTGGCTAACCTGAGTATCAGTCCCTCTCTCCCTTCTTTGAGGGGGGTGGGTGATGGAAAGGAATGGGGAGAGGGACTGATACTCAGGTTAAGAGGGTCTGAATGGGGGGGTCTACATGTCAGTTGTCAGTTAGCCCTAGTTAATCATTACTAGAGAAAAGTTACAATGTTTGACCCACAAAAACCAAATTTGTCAGTTGTCAGTTATTTTTGGGTTGTCAGTTGTCAGTAAAAAATCGTCATTTGTCAGTTGTCAGTTATTTTTAAGGCCGTTTGTCAGTAGTCAGTTAACCCCATTCAGACCCTCGGTTAACGTGAAGCGAATGTAATGACAAGTCATCAGTTTGACTAGGTTTTTCATCGAGTACACGTAGTCGCGTTTTGTCCTCTAATATTATAAACAAGTAATCGCATGAGTCCTCGTATTTTATTTGTCTGCAAAAATTATCATTAGTTGTATCTAAATCCTAAACTGGAATCAATCATGATATGTGAAAACTTCGTTCAAATATATGTTTAATACAATAAACATATTAATTGAGTTTATGGATTCTTCTACAATTTAGAAAAAAACATTATTTCAAAAGATATAAAAGCTTGCGAGATATTTAGAAAAACGTATTTAGAATTAAACTAAATAAATCATCGAGGCGTTATAATCCCTTTACGTGACACGGGCACCCCGTGGACTTTTAGCGGGAGCAGTTATGCAAGAATTTGCATACTGTTGTTGTCGCTTCCCTTCTTCGAAATAACAAACATGCATTTAGAGTCTGTTATCAATCGTTTGTATGGGCAAATCCGAAAGTGAAAAGCAAAGTCCTTGGGTAAAACATAAAGCGAACCCTGGACCGAAAAAGAAAGGAAACCGGCGATAAGGAGGAATTCGGTAAAACGAGGCTCGTGGTTCGAAGAACCACAGGCAGCCCAATCTCAAGATTTGCGGCACCAACAAAACCTGGATCGGATCGGATCGGACCGGATCGGATCGGATCGGATCGAACCGGATCGGATCGGACCGGATCACATATATTATGATTTCTCACCAAAAAATCACAGGGCCGTTTTATCGGTTCGGTATTTTGCTCGAGGGTTTACCTATCCTTCAAGTCAAGCTTTAGGGTTTAAGTGTACTTGCATACTGTCGTGGAGATTTATGTCCCATCACCCAGATCACCGACCGACAAAAGAAGTGGCATGGTTCGATCGTGAAGATGCATAAACGAAACGGATCAGTGTACCAGCAGACATTCGCATACATTTAAAGCTTCCGATGATAATTTGACAGGAACTTTTACAATGTGAGTTACAGTTTAACTTTCTAAATATTTATTTTTTCTCCACATTTAATACAGGGGAATCGATCCGGTTGTATTCGAGGAACAACTGCGGACTCTTCTGGACTATTTTGATAATATTATTTCGTAATTTTGAATTATTTTTCATTTATTAATGCATAAGCAATATACATGTACATTCTAACTTCCTCACAAAGTAGAAACTATTTAAATAGTTCTTCGCATCTGAGAAAATTTCCGGACTCTGCGCCTTTATTTTATATCCACTCGCTGCGGTCTACGGTATAGGAATCAGCCCATGTCACCAGATTAGACTTCATGCCTATGTGGTTTCAAAGAGCTCTCAGTTAACTCCAAGGTAGAGTTATTTACTCCTTCGGTTGAGTGATTTTAACTCCTTGAATTATTACTCAGTGGGAGTTATCTCTATCTCTAACCCTTATTGTAGGACTAAAATGGCCTAAGGACCAAATTAGAAATAATAGGGTCAATACGACCCATGCTAAAAAGCTAAATTGACCCTTATTGTAGGACTAAAATGACCTAAGGACCGGCAAATTAGAAATAATGGGGTCAGTACGACCCATGCTAAAAAGCTAAATTGACCTTTATTGTAGGACTAAAATGGCCTAAGGGCCAAATTAGATATAATGGGGTCAATATGACCCATGCCAAAAAGCTAAATTCACCCTTATTGTAGGACTAATTTGACTAATATGGTCTAAGGGCTAAATTAGAAATAATGGGGTCAATATGACCCTTGCTTAAAAGCTAAATTGGCTCTTATTGTAGCACTAAAATGACATAAAGGGGCCAAATTAGAAATGTCCGGAAGTTGGATTTATGTAATTGTGTGACATGATGTAGAGCGTGACTCGCGTCACACGCGCCTCGCTTTCGTGCAAAAAAGTTGGAAAACGTGGCGGGTTTGTAAGACGGACCATGTGGCATGCGAGAGAATAAACTGATTTCGTCGCGACGAGTTTCGCACATTCAGTGTCATTCAGTAGATCTACACAGCAGGTGTGTTTACTTGAAATTCTAGGGATTTTCAAAGCGAGTTCAAACCAGGGATTCATTCATCAATTTATTTTAACTGTGTTACGGTCAGTTTGGATTTCGTATTTGGGATTATTTGCATTTTGAAACCGAAATATTTGGAGTTTGGATCTTTGGAAACATGGCTACCGAAGAGAAGTTTGCAAAACAACAAGCGATAGCCAACCTCAAACTTGAAGAACTGAAGGAACTTTCATACAACAGCGAAGATGAAGGGGATTTAATAAGAGCTTATGAGCAAATAGAAGAGCTAATTAAGCGGCTAGACAAAGCTAAAGATGCGACAGCTGATTATTTGCTGGAAATGGATAAAGAGTTGAGTTACGTTAAAGAATGGACTGAAAAGTTTAAGGGTGCTGTGAAGCCATTCCGAGAGGCGAGACTCGTGGTGAAAAGTCGTCTGGAAAAAGTAAAGGATAGGCAAGTTGAACTTAAACTTGAGAAAGAATTGGCTATTCAAAGAAAGATAAGGGAAGAACAAATGAAATGACAGAAGGAAATTGAAGAGCGTGAGAATATATGGTATCAGCGGAAGCTTGACTATGAGAAAAAATTAGGAGAGCAACAGGCAGAACGCATGGCAAAGGAGAATCCCCAGCAATCTGCTACAACCACAAAGCAGCCAGCAGTGATCCCACAGTCGGTCAAACTACAGAAATACACCATTACTCCTTTTACTGGGGACTACAAGGATTGGCTGCGCTTTTGGAACCAATTCACTGTGGAAGTAGATGGGTCAAACATCTCGGATATCAGCAAGTTCAATTATCTGTTAGAGCTGGTAAAAGGAAAACCAAGAGAAGATATATTGGGACTGCCACACACTGCGGAGGGTTATAAAGAAGCCAAGAAGATTCTGGAGCAAACATATGGTAAGGATATAAGGGTTCATAAAGCCCTGATTAAAGAACTTGAATAGCTTCCAACGATAACCGATGCCAGGAAACTGTAAAGTATTCATGTCTTTTACAATAGACTGTCCAGAATTGTACGCACACTCACTACTATGAAGAAACTAATGACAGCACAAAGCATGGTTTACACTCTTTTGGATAAACTTGGACCCGTTCGAGAGGTGATAGTACAAAAGGATGATGAGTGGGAACAATGGGGGCTAGAAGAATTGGTAGAACACCTAGGAAGGTATGTGGACAGAAATCCCCTACCTATAGTAGACATGTCAACATCTAGTAATGACTGCACTAAGGGGGGTCAGGGCGTTGAAAGTCGAAAGCGGGACAAAATGCTTATGACTGGTTCTAACACACAACAGAAACAAAGCTCCCCACTGTGTGTCTATTGTAAAGGAAGCAGTCACAAGAGCAAGGATTGCACAAGGGTGCTTGACATTGCAGCCCGTCGAGAAATACTCAAACAACACAAGTTGTGCTATAACTGCACCAAAGGGGGTCACATGGCACACTTATGTAAGGCAAGGGGGTGTATCAGGTGCAATGCCAGACATCATACCTCTCTATGTGACAGAATGCAAAGTACACTCTCGCCAAGTCCACGTCCACCCAGTCAACCTGATAACCCTACTGACCGGTATTATGGTGCACTTGATATGACCACACTGCATGCTACTGTCATTGCTAACATTAATGGGATACCAGCTAGAGTAATGCTAGACAGTGGAGCAGGAAGCTCATACATAAGTTCAAACTTACTAACCAAATTGAATTTGAAGCCAAGCAAGGTTGAGCGGAGAGTCATTGAACAAATGTATGGAACTGTGGACAGGCGGGTTGAGATCTATAAAGTTCAGTTAGGGTCGAAGGTGAGCGGCGACTTCAACATAGAGATTCAGTGTATCAATGCAGAGAAACCGGTGCTGACTCACCTACCAAACCCCAGAATTCCAGAACTAAAGAAGAAGTACAGCCGACTGAAGAGGTTAACCTTTAGTGATGAAGTAGCTACCGAGGATAAGCTACCAGTTCATATTATTCTTGGTGCAGCAGACCTTCAGAGAATAAAGACGACAGAGCCAGCGGTTCTCGGAGCGAACCCAGATATCGATCCCGGAGCAGAGTTCACAACACTTGGATGGGTAATTGGTGGAAAAGCCTCGACCTCGAGCACAGAGACAGAGAAAGGTTTCTTTCTGAACAGCAGCCACGAGGAGTTCAACAGAATGTGCTCTCAGGAAGTACTAGGTCTAACAGATGTGGAAGAAAATGACAAAGCCTTTCATGAAGAGTTCAAAGATCAGTTAAAGAGGCTTAAGGATGGAACTTACTCAACACGGTTACCATGGAAACCAGATCGTCCACCCCTTCCATCAAATAAGGGACTGGCACTAACAAGGCTAAACAGCACAACACGGAGACTAGAGAAGACAGAGAGACTTGAAGTGTATCATGCCGTCATGCAGGAACAGCTAGCGGAAGGAATCTTGGAGCCCATACCAGAGACGCCTACTGGGGAAGTAGTCCATTACATACCACACCAACCGGTAATAAGAGAAGACGCAGAGTCTACTAAAATGAGGATTGTGTATGACTGCTCAGCGAAAGCTAAGTGGACCTTCAGACTCCAAGTTTGAGTGATTGTTTGGAAGAAGGACCTCCTTTACAACCGAGGATATTCGACATCTTACTCAGAAACAGAATGAATCGGTTATGCATCACAGGAGACATACAGAAAGCCTTCCTTCAAATCAAGGTTGGCCCAGAAGATAGAGACGTGCTGCGGCTATTTTGGTATGACAACTTGGAGGATAGGAACATTGTCGAGTATCGTTTTACCAGGGTAATGTTTGGATCAGGCCCTAGCCCATACATTCTTGGGTCCACCCTACAGAAGCATGTCAGTCAACATGCAGAGAGATACGGTGACACGGTGGAAGAGCTGCTTAAGAATACCTATGTTGGTGATGTTCAGTCAGGGGGTGATGACAAAGAGCAACTAGTGAAGTTCAAACATGAAGCTACAGAAATTATGAAGGAGGGGGGTTTCAGTCTACACAAATGGCACAGCAATGTTCCGGAGGTTGAAGGAAACAATGTGGGCACTGTGGATGATAAATCTTCAAAGGAATATCCAACCTATGTGGAAACGGCTATTAATACCAAACCTAGTGAAACGAAGATTTTAGGAATTCCATGGGATAGGAAGAAAGATGAAATCTCAGTTAACTTTACCAAATGTCTGAAAAGGGATGAGGACCGCCTGCTGACAAAGAGGAAGATGTTAGCCACTGTCAGCCGAATATATGACTTGCTCGGGATCACATCACCAGTCATAATCACGGGTAAGATACTGTACAGTGAAGTCTGTGTGAGGAATTCGAAGTGGGATGAAGAAATACCAGAAGACATACAGAGGCGTTGGAGTAAATGGCTGAAAGGCATGGGGGAGTACCCGACTATTAGCGTCCCTCGCAGCGTAGTAGACCAGAGTGTGACAAGATTAGTTTTGCATGGATTTGCCGATGCTAGTAAACTTGCAGTTTCAGCCGCTGTATACGTTCTTGCATTTCATGCGGACAGACCGTTTCAGCAAAATGTGCTTGTCGCAAAGTCGAGAATAGCAGCTAAAGATCTCACGATTCCGCGCTTGGAACTAGTAGCTGCGCACATGTTAAGTAGGTTGATGCATCATGTCAGAGAGACATTACAGGACCAACCCATAGATGAGTTGCACTGCTGGGTAGATAGCACCACTGTGCTTTACTGGATCAAGGGACAAGGAACTTGGTCTCAGTTTGTTCGTAACAGAACCAAGGTAATCCAACAGAAGAAATATCTGAGGTGGCACTACGTCCCAACTGGAGAGAACCCGAGCGATCAAGGAAGCCGAGGTGTGGCACCAAGCGAGATGGGAGAGCTATGGTTCAGGGGACCACACTGGCTAAGCGAGAACGAGAAGTGGCCACAGCAACCTGAAATAACACAGAGTGAAGAGACCACTAAGGAAGTAGTACAGACACGCAGAGAAAAGCAACTGCTCGCTAAAGACGAAACAGAGGAGAAAGGATCCGTTTATGTACTTCTGGAGAAGTATGCATCTTACTGGAAACTACTGAGGGTAACTGCACCGGTCAAGCGGTTCATAGACAACTGCAAAGGAATCGACAAGAGAAAGGGGGTGATAACTACAGATGAAGTTCAAGAAGCTGAAAGGTTTTGGATAATTCGTGCACAGGCATCCAAGACCATGACGGCAAGTGTAGAATTGAGAAAGGGAGAAGATGGAGTATGGAGATGTGCTGGTAGAGTACCAGGCTACCATCCAATATGCCTACCACGAGATCACAAGTTGGTAAATTGCTTATTCAGCAGAATCATGAGCAGATGTTGCATGGGGGAGTGGCAACCACTATGAGTCGTATTCGAGAGAAGTTCTGGATACCCAAGTTGAGAGCACTGGTGAAGAAGGTGATTTATCATTGCAACATTTGTAAGCGCTATAGGCTGAAACCTTTGTCCACTGCAAGCTGTACTAATTCCAAACTACCGGTGTTCAGAGTTGAGTTGACAGACGCGTTTTCTGTCACAGGAGTGGACTTCGCTGGGTCAGTCTACTACAGAGTCAAGAAATCCACAACAGGGAAAGCCTACATCGCCTTATTTGCCTGTACAAGTACAAGAGCAGTACACTTGAAACTTTGCTGCGATCTGTCTGCAAAGGAATTCCAGAGAGCACTGAAAGAATTTGTGGCTAGGAGGGGCTGTCCGCAAACCTTAGTAAGCGACAATGGGAAGACATTCGTTGCTACCAACAAGTGGCTATCAGTGTTGAAGAAAGACCAGGGCTTGGCCTACTACATGGGGAAGCAAGCCATACAGTGGAAGTTCAACCTGGCGCGTGCCCCATGGTGGGGCGGTTTCTTTGAACGTCTAGTCGGTATCATGAAGAGCACACTTTCCAAGGTCATCGGAAGGAGTTTGCTGAGCCATCAGGAGCTTGAAGAAGTATTGCTGGATATCGAGACGACTATGAACAACAGACCACTGCTGTATCAAGGAGAGGAATTTGAGCAGCCAATTATCACACCCAACATTCTGCTGAGAGGAAGGCCGACAATGATTCTAGAGGAGGACCTAGAGAAGATTGGCGACGAGAACGTCACGAAACGACTGAAGTTTCTACAGAGAAGCAAGGAACACCTCAGGAAGAGGTTCATGAATGAGTATGTCCGAGCTCTATAAGAGAGACCGCAGCAGAAGTCAAAGGGCAGCCACGACCAGAATCACGTACCAGAGATAGGAGCTGTTGTGATACTTAAAGGTGAGGTAAAGCACAAGGCTCAGTGGCAGCTTGGTCGAGTCGTGAAGAAGATAACTGGTAAGGATGGAGTGGTTCGTGGCCTGAAGCTGAAACTGGGGAATGGTTACACGGTGGAACGACCACTGCAGCTTGTGTGCTACCTAGAGATAGAAGATCCAACGCTTGTGAGACTGAACCCGGAGGCAGCAGAATTCGTCCCTAGAGTTGGACCGGTGAGGCGGGCGAAGGAGATTGCCAAGGATCAGATGAGGGACATCCTACGTCAGGAAGCAAAAGCTGATTCGGAGAGACATTTCAGCTCTCAGAAACTGAAACGGGGGGAGGATGTCCGGAAGTTGGATTTATGTAATTGTGTGACATGATGTAGAGCGTGACTCGCGTCACACGCGCCTCGCTTTCGTGCAAAAAAGTTGGAAAACGTGGCGGGTTTGTAAGACGGACCATGTGGCATGCGAGAGAATAAACAAGGACAAAAATCACAGTTTTCGAGCGAGTTTATTTGGTTGATCCGGGAATATTATACAAGAACAGGGCCAAGGTTTAATTCTCGACAGAAATCTATGGGGTCAATTTGGTTTTTATTGGGGCTGATTTGGCCTCATTTTTCAAAACGACCCTTATAAAGGCCAAATCAGCCCTAGTGCCTTTGGGGCTGATTTGGCTTTTTGGGCCGAAACAGCTCTTGAATTTACAGTGTAGTTTAAGTTTGAGACACTGGGATAAAATTGCCTTCAAACCGCCAACAGATAGTGTTTTCGGTCAAATTTCCGCCGATTTACATTTCAGCTCGCGCATGCGCCCTATTTTTCAGCACAAGAAAAAAAAGCCGGCCGAGGGGACTTGGAACGAGTAATATTACGAGGCGCGAGGGGTATTTTGAGATCTTAACGACTGGGAGGATGTCAGCTCCCTTTGTAGAAAGCTTACATCAAACCGGGGAGCTCTAGAAAATAGTTTAAAAACTGTAGCTGGAATCTTTCGAATTTAGACGAAAGTCTTCAATAGATCAATAGACTTCTCGTAATATGTCCCTGTTTCACACTCGTTTGCGGTTTTGTTTGACAGGTCGTTCTCGTACTTGATTGGATGTCGCGACGAAAGTATGCGAATACATTACATGTAACGGAGTTACGGAGGTCACACTTTTGTGCGTCGTGCCCTAAGCCGAAGAAGTAATTAGATGAGCATGGTTTTATTTTTCATACTATAATTTAAAGTATTTCATTCATAAAATATCAGGGGACTATTCCTGTCGTTTCTTTTAGATTAATTGTAATGAAATTTAAGTAATAGAAAGGTAAACATCCCATACCAAGCCATACCTTGCACTGAACCTGAGAAGCTTTGTACTCTTTTAAACTATCTCAGTCGTGAAAAACGAGAAGTGAATGGTCCGCATAACAGTTCAGAATGCTTTCAGATATTAAAACTGTGAACATTAACGTTCCATAATTAAGAAGCTGTACTATACCTTGATTTGGACTTATCCGGCTAAAAAAGCTACCTTCGCACTGCTTGAACTGACGGTATCAAAACATTTGCGCCCTGTCTAGCAGGGGTATTCGCATTCTCTCAGATGGAGTTTCAGAGCTAGATGTGATGTATAGGTGATGATGCATGACTTCCTTCCTTTTCCTTTCATTTATATAATTATAAATACTGGCAAATCGAAGCGTTTGCTTCAAGGAAGCTTTACTTTATTATTGCTGAAAAGCCTAGCTTCATTTTCCCTTCACAAGTTTGTTTTTGCTGAGAGACATCAGCTAGCAGAGAAAGCAAATTTGCGACCCCCCTAATCTCTATTTAGAATTCGGCAAACGCAAGCTGGTAAGATTATTTAATTGACAAAGCCTCAAGATTTCTGCACTTTTTCAACCCAAGGTCTTGCTTTCTGTTCACACTATAATTATTCCACAACGATAAATTGACTACAACACAATTTATTAGGCTTGGCTGGCTGCTGCACATGCTGCTTGGCCACACAACTTTATTTAACTGTCACAGATGGACAAATGTGCTATAAAGCAATTAGCCTGGTGCCAGCCAGGAAAAACCCCTGATTTCAGAGGAAACCTGGACCTCCCCTATGCAACGCAGGCAGTTCTGGAGGAGAAGAACTTCTACTGATTAACTTAACTGAACCACTAACTACTAGAAACTACGTAACTGGGACCTTGTCATTAATTAATACATAATGATGAATTAAAATTGATCGCAAGGTTGACTTTGCAGCAGCGTTGCCTAGATTATCGAAAACCCTTGCGTAACCTTTATAAAGCTTGCGTTACCCAATCAACGCTTAAGATACAACAATGCATTGTGTGACAGCCAATAGGATGGCTCAAAGAATAATAACCGTGTGAACAGCATTTTGCTACTATTCTACGAACCGTACCAAAATATCCATTTCTTTTCTGCAACGTTTTCACATTGTTTTGTTTTGTCACTCATCAATACATTACATGCAGATACTGTATGCATAAGGTTTTTCTTTTTCCTCATTATTTACTGTAAATAACTGCAGTTGATAAATTATGAGATGAACGTTTTCAAGCTCTTGGAACGAAACCGGTAAACCTATCAGTTTTAATGATACTAAAAATGTAATTCGTGTCATATACACCTTATTCCAAAATGGCATATCTTGTTTGAGTAGTTTAGAGAGCAGTAAATAATAGTTGAATGCTACCACGTTAAAGAGTATGCCAAGATTAGCAATACTCTGAATGTTAGGGGTGATAGCATAAAATGGTACTAAGTTATCGAGATTTCAATATATAGAGCCGGTTTTGTATGGGTTTGAGCCAGTTATACCTACTAGCCTCGTTTTCGTGATTTACACTGTATTTAAACGTCAATAACTTTGCAACAACAAAAGACCCGACTCCCAAACTGCTCAGTATTACTTACTTTTGCATGCTTTAATAAAGACGGCATCACTTCGCCCTATATCTTAAGTTGTTTTGGCATTATGCAAATAAGAGCAGTCATATTGGAATAAGGTGTATAGCACCTACTACATTTTCAAAAACCACAAATTTCAGTTGTGTTTGTAAGGGTTATTTTGAGGCACCTTACCCTGGTCCCAGACGTTTTCTAGAGAGAGACAGCCGCGGAGAAAGAGCCGCGAAGCGGCGATCAGCGAGCTGCGAAGCACCGAGAAGGGAACTGCGATCAGCGAGCTGTGAAGCACCGAGAAGCACCGGGGGTATGTGATCTATTTACCTAGGGTACCGCCCGAGGGCGTAGCCCGTAAATCACATACCCCCGAAGTGCCTCAAAATAACTGGCTTATTTTTCAGTTTGGCGAGGTGACAAAGAATTCACATACCCCCGAGGGTGCCTCAAAATAACTGGCTTATTTTCCAGTTTGGCGAGTTTTGCGAAGAATAGAAGTATATCACCCGGTATAATAAAACACAATATAGAGAATGTCTTCATGGAATTTACACTTCAGTGCGTTTGATGAGAACTTTGGCTAGTGTGGCTGTATTTGCATTTTGATCTCGTTTCGAGCAGTGCACCGATTTCGTTATGGCTAATAGTGAAGAGGATATTTTTATCACTCAAAATAAGTTTCAGAGCTCAATTAACCCGTCCTTTGAACTGGAAGCCTTGTTTCAAGGCCAACGAAAACGTGAATCTTACGGTAGAAGAAATTGTCGACTATTTATTTAATTTAGAAGATTGTCCTGCAGAATTGGCACAAACGGATAAGGATACAAACTCTAGTGGTGGTTGTGCGAAGGGAAATGGCCCAAGAAATATTGAAGCTATTGAAGATGAAGTATTAAATGTTAGAGCTGAACAAAGACCGAGTTCCAGAGAATACGAAGAAAGTAAATCATTGGACTCTAAATGGTTGGAGTGAATGGGCTACAGAGCGCAACGCTCTTCAACATAAAGGCTCTAGTGATCGATTTTCTTTGGCTCCATCAGCCAGTACTGTTTTTGGCTGAGCAAATTTGTATACGAAGTTCGCAAGAGAGGACGAATTTCCGCCGAACGTGTGGTGATATACAAAGACATCTGAAGGACAATGGCGTGGCTGGACTAGAAATATCAGTTTAAAAGTCCCAAATATAAGGTTTTCCAAGATGCTCTAGATTCCCAAATGAAGCGGTTGACAAGAAAAGGTCTAAGAACGACCAAAAAGCAAGCAGAACCGATCGTCCCGAAGAGGAGGAACTAATGTGGGAGAAAGGGGTGCTCAGTCGGGAGTAAAGATCCCAAAACGTTACTCTACACTCTAGTATTCTTGTTTGGCAAATTCTTTGCTTTGAGAAGTGGAGAAGAACACAGGAACTTGATGTTTGAACAGTTAAATGTAATGGAAGGAGATGGTAAGGAGCGGACACGGCTGCAGTACAAATCCGCGTATGGCGAGAAAAACAACCCAGGAGGACTGAAGAATCGTAAAGGAAAACTCAAAGTTGTGGAGCAACATGCAAATCTAGACCAACCAGAAAGGTGTGTGGTGAAACTCTATCAGAAGTATATTTCAAAATGTCATAAAGATATGCTAAATACTGATGTTTTCTATCTAACACCTAAATCAAACTGTAATTTGGATAGTGATATATATTTGGTATATTAAAGAAAATGGATTCAGCGCCCCCAATAATTCTTCACTTTTGACTTTGGTTAAACTTTCCAAATACTCGTTGACGGTTTTCCGATTGTTGACAATGTCTCTCAATAAGATACGATCTATTGCCTGCATGTGTACATGTAGTAACATGCAGTTGTTCAATCGTGGCAAGTTATGGTAACAAAATAGGGTTCCAGGGGATAAGGAACAAGGCGATTTTCAGTCTCAAGAACGCAGGAAATGGCGGTTTATAGAATGAACTCTAAAAATTAAAATTTCCGGGGTGGCTGGTGTTGGTGGGAGCATGCCTCCGGATCCCCTAGAAACTCGGGCTTTCAGCGGGTCAGACCCGCATTTGAACGTCGAAACCCGCTGACCCGCCAAAGGAGAGACTAAACAGGTGAAAAATACCTATAAAATAAGTCCTCCAAATAAAACTAAAACATACGCAAAAGGCAAAGGTACAATTCTAGGCGCTAAAATTAGTGAAAGAAAATACTTAAATAAAGCCGGAAGCAATAAATAGTTACAAAATATAGATTTGTGTCTCTACATGAAGTACAGCAGCACCTGGAAATCCGGCCTTGACTCTCGCCAATATTTCTGCTAATATCGAATGCAGACAAGGAGAAAAAGCTAATTAGTGTACCTATACATCGCTATTGGTTAAAATTAAGTGAGGATAAACTTATCCACACCCCGTTTTGCGAAGTTCGTCACATACAAATTTGCATTGTATTTTCCTGCCTAATTTTTCGCAATGGTGGTTTCTATGGTATCACTCGTGGGTTTAAGCAACCAGTTTCTACAGTTCTGTAAAGTTTTATTATTTTTACTTGAAAGGTGGTCAAGAAAACACGAAGAAAGGATTTTGCCTCGTTTTCATGTTCAAAGCAAGCCTTAATACACTTGAGTGGTAGATTTCCTAGTTGTTCTAAGTGGAACATACGGACGCAAAACTTAGATAGGTCAGTATTGTCCTATATCATTATGACGTCACGGCTTGTTTATGAGGGGGACAGAATCGACATGAACAATAGAATTTTGAACTAAATCTGCTCTGCTGAAGAAAATTTAACTTCGAATTGTCTGGTTTCCAGATATCAGCTGTATCAATGCATGTTTATCCCACAATATTTACCGTATTTGGTGGCTGTTATCGCTATTCTACGCGTTCTACAAAATGCATTTGATAGCGATTTCCTTTGTGTTCTTGCTGTTTTGTCCCCCTCCCACGACCGTGATCCTTAGCGTTTAAACAATAGATTGTTTTGATTTGACGTCATAATGATATAGGGCAATTGAGAAAGCCGGTTTTACACTTAAACAAAAATGTTACCAACAGGTGACTGAAGACTGTAAAGGCACTCAAATGAAGATCTTGCATTGGGTCTGCGTGCAGTGTTTTTTTTCCGAAAACGTCGACGAAAACGCCCTCAAATCGCTCTAAAAACTAACTAAACCAAATATGAAAGTAAATATTTATAGTACTAACTGTTGTGTTTATTTCATTGTACTGCCTTTTTCTAAGACAAATTTTACAAAAAATGAAAGTTTGATTCGTGGGCATGTCCGCAAGCAATCTACCCTGGTCCCAAAGGCTTTCTTTGAGAACGGTCGGGAGCCGCGAAGTGGTGAAAAAGAGAGGAGAAAGCCTCTGGTAGCCCGCGACCGTTGGGACAAGATCTGTCCCTTCCTCCTGATTGGAGTAATATTTAATTACCTTATAGCGTTCTCTGATTGGCTATTGTCTAGTGACAGGGGAGAGGGGAGTGTTGTGATTGGTTCCTCGTTAATTGATCTAGTGATGTTGATTGGCACCTATCGTTAGCATGATAGATAGTGAGAAACGGTCGCGGGCTACCAGAGGCTTTTCGCGGCTCGCTGATTTCCGCTACGCGGCTACGTTCTCGAAGAAAGCCTCTGGGACCAGGCAATCAACTCTCCCCAAAGCAAACAAATCGGGATTTGGGGTTTCCTGTGGTGAAATTGAGCGCACGAAAGGGCCTGGATGAGTGACAATCCAGTTTCTTCGCGCTTCCGGTTTCTACTTCGCATCGAAAGGCCCACTGGGAATTAAGCCCTGGCTAAACTAGGAGAATTCTTAGTGACTCATACCCTGTACGATCGGCAAACGTTTCCGATGGTTGATTTGAAATGTTATAAAAATTAACATTTGAAGACCTTTTTACTCTAACTTAATGCCCAAATTAAAGTGGCCTGGCTTGGTTACCCAGGTGCAGCCCACGGTTAACAAGATCCACTTATTTAGGTGACTCCTCAAAAAACTTCAGTAGATGTCACCACAACCTGTTCTCTAATTGGGTGTATCATTTTTTACACGAAAACGCAAACCAGGAAACCAGGACCTGGAAACTAGATTGAGTTGATTTCACTTAACAAATTAATGTATAGAGCATTGGCATCACTTGGATTCAGAGGCGTACGAAAGCTTTGGTCTTTCATTATCATTTGAGCCAAGTCTGCAAAGGACTCACTGCATCCCCAAGCAGGACTTTCAACAATATATTCCTCTTCAGAAATGTCTAGAACATCTGCATCAATTGCTGTCGAATAACTTCTGGTAGACTCTCTCTCGAGAAGAAAGTAGAGCACATCGGGTTGTCCTGGAAGGGAAACTCCGTTATGAGATGGGCGTATTCGATGCAGATTCCAGTATTTAACTACTTTGTCAAGTTCATCTTAAATTATACCCATGAAGCAAAACCGTAAACCGCCAATCTACGTGCCGCTAGCGGATCACTATCATCATAAATTCCTGTGTCCCTCATGTTCATCCACCACCACCCCTCTATGCGTTGATTGGAACAAGAACTTTCCCAACCGGCCGCCAATAACATCAGGGCAGTTTCTTCTAAGAAATATTTGAATGCCCGCAATGTAGATGTTTTCTGTACCACAGTCGGCCCTGATAAATTTAGGTGCCCCCTGACGTATTGTGCGTAGGCAATCTATGAAGTACTTTGCCGTAACCATAGGGTCGTTGTTTGACGGCCCAACTTCCAGCCATAAGATTCGGCGACTGTAGCCATCAATGGCGCCATGGATTGCAAAGCCGAACGGCATCATTTTCTCATATCCGTCGATGTGCCACGTGAAATTAGGACCATTGGCGAAGTATTTTCTCCTAAGCCTTCTTCTCGATCTAAGGTTCTGGATCCATATTCCTTAACATCTAAGTGGCTTCACATCCTGCGTGTTTTACGCTCTAATTAGGTCTATCCTTGAGTATGGTTGCCCTGTGTGGCATACCAATTTGCCTAATTATCTTTCAGATTGTATCGAGCGACATGAGGAGCCGCAGGCCTTAGATACCGCTAACGTGGTCATCTGAAATGACCACGTTCCAGCCACAGGGAAGCTTAAAGACAATAACAGGGTTGACAGAGTGCTCCCTTGGAGTCCCAATAATGTGACACGCAACATTTCATCACCTCAGTTTAACACCACTTTTTCCCCTTAGTATCAGTTAACACATACACGTGTGTAGATTTATGATTCTCTCCTTACCGCTTCGCGGCTCGCTTTCTTCCCTAGAAAAAAACCGAGACCAGAACGAAATTATCTTGCAAACCTATCCGTGAAAACCTTTAAAATAACTATATATAAAATGACCTAAATAATCATCTAACTGGAAATAATACAAGACTCAGAAGGGACTCAGAACTACTCGGCTGTAAAAGGGTCGCACGTGGATGACTGAAATATGTTTGTCAAGTTGAACATGCAAGTACCCTAGCTGTACAAAATGTAAAGCTCATTGATATAACTCAATGCACTTAGTGTAACTTAGCCTGCGACTGGCAAGCGTTTGATATTCTCAGGCCAGTTTTTTATTTTTTTAGTTTCTGTCAGTCGGCAGTAACGGCATTATAAGGACGTCGGTACGGTTAGAGTATTTGAAGACTTTAAATAAAGACCTTTAAACACAACTGACTACAGAAATATCAACAGAATTGATAAACATAACTACCGTATTTTGACACAGTCAATTAAGTTCAAAGATTTCAACTCCAAACTTCCTCTCGCATTAACGCGTCCGACGTAAAGCCGTCGCAATCAGTCGAAAACAATTAATACATCGAAACTGTTTGCGACGGCTTACGCAGTATATGGAAGGCCAGCCGTAATAGAGATTCTGCTAGCAGGGAAGGACACGGATATATTTCTGAGAAAACAAAAACGATTTCCAGCTACTTAAAAGCGCATATATGGATTATACGGTTCCATTTCACGCGTTCATCTTGTCGTTCCTCTTTTCTTCAAACGTTCAACCGTGATAGTAAATTACTTGTTTCTATTTAATCACAAGAAAGCTTTATGAATTCATTCTCGCTGCTAATAAACACAGACATCAATTACACCAGAATCATTTTTCTTTGTTGAAAGTCATAAGTTTACGTGCATCGACAGTCAATTATGAGCGCATGCACTGAAAACGAACGCTTACTGGGTTCAATGTCGATAAAACCGTTGTTTTTGTTTCGTTCATGCTAACGAAAATTTCGTCACCTTGTTGTGATATTAACTACAACAAATAACTAAGTAGTTGTTTACGGGCTGGCCTCGGCTTCTGGGATTACTGTGAAGAGCGCAACTCTTCGCCCTTCTCTTCGAAGGAAAAAAACGTCACTCGCAACGCTTCTTGGCCCAGTGCAGCTTAAACATTCTTCATTGCTAAGGCTATTCGCTCGAGCGGCTTTCGAAAGAGTGACACTTCGCTTTTTCCCATGAAATTGAACGATAATTTTGGGTTGCTTGACAGTTTGAACTCCAAAAAGAAGAGGGTGGTCTCCAAGGCGGGTTATCACTGAAGCCTCGTGTAGTACTTCTTTTCTCAACCTTTCGTCATCGAGGCCTTCGTTATTATTTACGAACTCTTCAGGCAGTAAGGGTAGGCAGTAAGCTGTTGAATTCAGCTTACGGATTACCCAAGAAAGTAAAATAAATATAAACAGGCATGCATTAAGGGGAGTTCTGCCCATGTTCAGCTGTTGAATTCAGGTAACGGATTACCCAAGAAAACAACAGAAATATAAACAGGCAGTGAGAGGCCCGGGGTTCTGTCCCAGTTCAGCTGTTGAATTCAGGTAATGGATTACCCAAGAAACAACAGAAATATAAACAGGCATGCAGTAAGGTGAGTTCTGCTCCTGCGTGTTCAGCTGCTGTCTTTATTCATAATATTTTACAGTGTATATAGTTTTATAAACCATAGTTATATATTTAGTAAGTATTATTTTGTTATGTTCCAATTTATATTGATTTTACCTGGAGGACTTAATCCATAGGTGTTATCCACCTGTCTAGTCCATCCTCAACAGTATACTCATTGTTTAAATTAATGTATTATATTAATACTGTTGGAAGCTTAATAAATAAAATAAAATAAAATAAAAGCTGTTGAATTCAGGTAACGGATTACCCATGAAAACAACAGACATAAACAATGAGGCAGTAAGGGTAGTGGCTAATTTCTGCCCATGTTCAGCTGTGGAATTCAGGTAACGGATTACCCAAGAAAACAACAGACGTAAACAGGCTGTAAGGGGGATAGCTAATTTCTGCCCCTGTTCAGCTGTGGAATTCAGGTAACGGATTACACAAGAAAACAACAGACATAAACAGGCAGTAAGGGGGTGGCTAATTTCTGCCCCTGTTCAGCTGTTGAATTCAGGTAACGGATTAACCAAGAAAACAACAGACATAAACAGGCAGTAAGGGGGATGGCTAATTTCTGCCCCTGTTCAGCTGTGGAATTCAGGTAACGGATTACCCAAGAAAACAACAGACATAAACAGGCAGTAAGGGGGATGGCTAATTTCTGCCCCTGTTCAGCTGTGGAATTCAGGTAACGGATTACCCAAGAAAACAACAGACATAAACAGGCAGTAAGGGGGATGGCTAATTTCTGCCCCTGTTCAGCTGTGGAATTCAGGTAACGGATTACCCAAGAAAACAACAGACCGCATAAACAGGCAGTAAGGGTGGTGGCTAATTTCTGACCATGTTCAGCTGTGGAATTCAGGTAACGGATTATCCAAGAAAACAACAGACATAAACAGGCAGTAAGGGTGGTGGCTAATTTCTGCCCCTGTGCAGCTGTGGAATTCAGGTAACGGATTACCCAAGAAAACAACAGACATAAACAGGCAGTAAAGGGGTGGCTAATTTCTGAACGTGTTCAGCTGTGGAATTCAGGTAACGGATTACCCAAGAAAACAACAGACATAAACAGGCAGTAAGGGGGGTGGCTAATTTCTGCCCCTGTTCAGCTGTTGAATTCAGGTAACGGATTACCCAAGAAAACAACAGACATAAACAGGCAGTAAGGGGGATGGCTAATTTCTGACCCTGTTCAGCTGTGGAATTCAGGTAACGGATTACCCAAGAAAACAACAGACCGCATAAACAGGCAGTAAGGGTGGTGGCTAATTTCTGACCGTGTTCAGCTGTGGAATTCAGGTAACGGATTACCCAAGAAAACAACAGACATAAACAGGCTGTAAGGGTGGTGGCTAATTTCTGCCCCTGCATGTGCAGCTGTGGAATTCAGGTAACGGATTACCCAAGAAAACAACAGACATAAACAGGCAGTAAGGGTGGTGGCTAATTTCTGCCCCTGTTCAGCTGTCGAATTCAGGTAACGGATTACCCAAGAAAACAACAGACCGCATAAACAGGCAGTAAGGGGGATGGCTAATTTCTGACCCTGTTCAGCTGTGGAATTCAGGTAACGGATTACCCAAGAAAACAACAGACATAAACAGGCAGTAAGGGTGGTGGCTAATTTCTGCCCCTGTTCAGCTGTGGAATTCAGGTAACGGATTACCCAAGAAAACAACAGACCGCATAAACAGGCAGTAAGGGGGATGGCTAATTTCTGACCCTGTTCAGCTGTGGAATTCAGGTAACGGATTACCCAAGAAAACAACAGACATAAACAGGCAGTAAGGGTAGTGGCTAATTTCTGCCCCTGTTCAGCTGTGGAATTCAGGTAACGGATTACCCAAGAAAACAACAGACATAAACAGGCTGTAAGGGGGATGGCTAATTTCTGCCCCTGTCCAGCTGTGAAATTCAGGTAACGGATTACCCAAGAAAACAACAGACATAAACAGGCAGTAAAGGGGTGGCTAATTTCTGCCCCTGTTCAGCTGTTGAATTCAGGTAACGGATTACCCAAGAAAACAACAGACATAAACAGGCAGTAAGGGGGGTGGCTAATTTCTGCCCCTGTTCAGCTGTGGAATTCAGGTAACGGATTACCCAAGAAAACAACAGACCGCATAAACAGGCAGTAAGGGGGATGGCTAATTTCTGCCCCTGTTCAGTTGTGGAATTCAGGTAACGGATTACCCAAGAACACAACAGAAATCTAAACAGGCAGTAAGGGGCCGGGGGTTCTGTCCCAGGCAGTTCAGCTGTGGAATTCAGGTAAATGATTACCCCGCATGAATTCAGGTAACGGTTTACCCATGAAAACAACAGACATAAACAGGCAGTAAGGGGGTTCTTTCTTGGTTTGCCTGTTATTTGTAAGATTTATCCCCACTTGCAAATTAACTTCTAATCTAGCATAAGCTGCTTGCGAAGTAGGTGCTTCTCCTTGTATTTCTATGTTAGATTGTTGACAGCCAGAGAGCCCTGAATAATCATTTCTCTTGCAGCAAGTATAACTCCAACACCACAGCGTCCTGAACCATCACCTGACATCCTATATCTGTTTGGTAGAAAATGAAGGCTCGATCTGCAATCTACAACAGAAATATATAAAAACACAAACACAAAATAGAGATACACATGCAATGACACATATCGATCTATGCATGACAGTACATTTACATGTACATGATTGTGAGAGTTTGAGAGGAAATTAAAAAGATTATAAATAAATTTGAATGATTGTGGAAAAATTATAATCCCGAATGGTTTATTCAACAGGCCGGTTTTAAATAAACACCGACTTAATAATAAATTAAATAACTTCAAACAAAATAAATTGTAATACACTAGCAGCGATAGTTGCTTTCGTTTCCTTTACGTACCTTCTCCCAGTTAAAACGACAGCTCGTTTCCTAATACTTGAATGCGACGAGTCTTCAGGGTTACCTTTTTCGTGAGACCGATCACAGCGGACCGCGTGAGGTCGAAGGAGTTCATCGCGTCAATTACTTGCTTGAACTCTGATCAGAGGCCAAAAATCCTTGATATGATCTCTCAACTGAAGACTGCTGCTGCTTTAGCAAGCCCACAAAAGAGTCCAAACAGAGTAATAGCGTACATGCAGCCCACTTCTTCGGCGTTTCTTCTTTCCGCCAGAACCATTCGAATGGAGCGCATTCACCATTTTCCCGCCACAAATCTGATACTTTCATTTGAGAACCGTTCAAAAGCCTTGTTCTTAACAAATCTTTTCACTTTACAATCACAACGGCTGTTTGACAGAGCGTACCACTTCTTACGTTTGTCAAGTGAAGCTCCTAAAACCCTAGTTAAGTAGAAAGGTCTCAGCGTTCGCGTCCTCCATGCGGATCGCATGCAAATATCCTTGAAGTTTGGGCATATAATTTCTGCCTCCAATTTCATCTCTCCACAGGAATTATACCTTCGAAAGTGTTTACTGGTTATATTAAATAAAGTGGTGACAACACTGAAACCACAAAATGTCAAAATCGTAATTCGATTTTGGGGAGTGGGATGGAGTCGTTTGTAACCTCTTATCGGTATAGTATAATTTTATACTAGCAATACAAAAAGGCGATTTGTCTTTTAGTATAAAGTTCAGTTACTCGGTCGCTTGAACCCAGGGCCAACTTTGGCTCCTTGCAAGCGGCATAGTGAAATATATATTGAATTCGGTTTACAACAAAGAGACCATAACAATGATTTCCGCCCAACCCCGGGTTTATTTCGTTTAAAGGAGTAAATGCTTCTCTTATGGCTTCTTTGAGGATATGTTAGCAATTGTAGGTAAAGCACAAATGAGTAATAATCGGCACTAGTTTGAGAGTCGAGGGTAAACTTTCCGTTTAGACTCGCGAGGCCGGACGCCGCGCCTCTAGATCAACAAGCAAGCTCCGCCGTTAGTTATTGATAATTTCTGATGAAAAGACGCATGATTATTTGAGGAACGACCGTGCCCATCAAGTTCTGAAGGCTCAGGAATAAATACAGTCGTTATAGAGCGGACCAGGGAATCACATACGGAATCACATATATACAGTAGTGCTATTAATATTGGCTCTCAACCGCCGGGCGCAAATTAAATTGTTCAAAAATCTGATTGAGGAGCAAGTTGACACGCAATATACTGTTCTTTCAAATCACATGCACGGCCGAATACCAAAAGAAAAATAAAGTTCTTTAAAGTTCCGCCACAATTCAGTAATCATTTTTCTGAATTTTAACATGACAAGGCAAACTAATGGTGGTGGCTGTTTTTTTCAACAGTAATATGACAAGCAAATTACCGGTGCTGACACATGTAGGTGTTTTACTAAGTCAGATTACCAGAGCGTCTCTAGCAACCATGAATTCACGCTGGGTCAAAAAATCGGGCGATGCGGCTCCTCATGTCCAAAAAAGAGCCTTCCGTATCATTTACCTTCGGTATTTCGTTTTCATCTGCTCTCGCCCTGTCGGTCGCCCTAGTCTCTACTATGACAGGAAGATAACTTTACGCAAAAAGACTTCGTCCTAGTTCGCGCCTCTTCCATCTTTTGCCTCAGACGTAGCCTGCTTGCAGGCTCTGGTTGATTTGGGGTTCCTGTGGTGGAACCCAAATCAACCAGAGCATGCAAGCGCCAAGCAGGCTACGTCAGACGAGGAAAGGTATACGCACGGTCGCTCCTTGGGGAAATGGGGAGTTGGGGGTGGGGGTTTCAAGTGGAACTAAGAAAAAGTTGGGGTTTTGACATGGCCCTTACGGGCCACCGTACATTTCCACTCGGTTTATATTGGGTCGTTGACATTGGACTCGGAATTGTGGGAATGTTTAAAACTAAAAGTACTCCTAGCCTAACCTGTAGAATTTAAGTGCCGGTCTCCAGTAAGATCCAAGAACTGAGAAATCGGGCCAGTTTCTACTCTATTTGAAGCCATTATCCTAATAAATGACAACACTGCAAGCTTGTATTAAAAATTTGTGTTTACTTACAGTTTGACCCGGCTAGACCACAGCGGAAACGACCCTAGAAGAGCTCAGAGGTATGAATAACCACAACTGAAACATTGTAGGGTGTATTTACTTGTCTAACATTCATGTTTTGGAAGGATTTATAATATGAACTATTCAAGCGATATTTGTAAGCGTATAAATAAACAAATCATGAGATTGGGCTGCCTGTGGCTAGACTAGCTGTGCATTGGGTTGTCACACTCCTATCGTAAAGTGAGGATTTTCCATCGAAAGTCCCCAAAAGTCCATTTCAGTCGAAGAAACCTTTGGTTTCAGCAAAATAATGGTTAAACAATGGCTACAATCTTGGTTCCCGTTCCTGGGTATTACAAAAACCAAGATCCCGCGGGTGTCGAATCTGATTGATGGAGTTGTCCATCGAACAATGGGCTCCTATGACATTGGTTAACGGCGAAATACCGGTAGCTCGACTTGGAAAATAAATAAGAGAGAACTGACTCGTGCCGGCCAAAAGCCTGGCCCGAGTAATAAAGTGGAAAATGTTCTGATGAAAAATGATTCTCCTCCAGCTGCCCCCTTAAAAAATTTCTACACAGGGAACCCAAACTGATTGAAACAGCGTAGTTTGGGCTACCTGTGTTAGAGATCGTCGGTGGCATCGCGTGATCATCGCGTGAATGGTAGTGAAAAATCTACTGAAAAATAGCGATGTTTCGGCTGCTAGGAGTTATTCTTGCCATTCCAGCTGTAGTGTTAGCCATTTTTGTTGGAATTTACTTCAACCAAACAGTACCAGAAGGAATGGCTAGCGATGCACAGCACGTTAAAAGGGTCGTGAGTGTGCTCATGTCTACTGCGAGGTTCATCGTAAGTTTTAAAATCTGTATTGCATGTTGTCTATAATATACTGATCAAATTAGGGAGGTTGACCATACTCCATAGCCTAGCGCTAAAACCAGCAGCGTTGTTGCCGATATGCTAAACAGTCGAGGGATTACATACAATTTAGCGTGGGTTCGATTGACCATATTCCGGAATAGGAATAGATGGAATAATCACTAGTTCGGGCATATTTTGCACTGTATAAAGCTACAAATGCTTGCTGATATATGATATTCAGGATACATTTAGTATTCCAGTGGCTAACAAATCCCAGTAAACGTGATTTGTAGTGATCATTCTATGTATTCTTATACCGGTGTCACAGTGATTTCGCCCCACCCCCCCTCCCTCCCTCCCCTGGCGAAATCGCTAGTGAATCCCCCCTCCCCCCAAGTGAATACCCCCTAGTGAATTGTACTCATAATTCTTATAGAAATCGCCCCGCCTAAAAAAATAGAGGCAGTACAATTTGTCAACGCAATGAATAAAAAGTTTTTTTTTATAAATCTGAAGTCTTTTTTTTTAAATAAAATTAAATGTAAGACCTTTTAGCTACTATTACTACTATTGACTACAAAAATATGCGAGTCAGTAACACTCCTTTTCTTTGGAAGGTCATGTCAAATTCTTTCCGAATTTGAGTTAATTACACTGCTAGAAAATTGCAAAACTTACCGCTGTTTTATCTTCTCATTAGAGTTAAATAAGCTGTTTATCCAGAAAGATCTTCCTATAGTTAGATTTGATCTAATTACTGAATTAACAAGCGCCGTTAGCTCAATTGAAAATAGAACAAAGCATGCAAGTCGATAACACTCCTTTATTCAGCAAAGTTCTTTCAAAATAGATGGATCAACGCGAGCATTACAGGTTATAAAAACTTGCATACCACAATAATTACGTCAACTTCATTATGGTTTTCATGCATGTAAAAATCATCAGGCTATATTTGGCAGTTGTTTTCAAATATGAGCTCCACTCGCTACAAGCTAAGATAAGTTTTTAATCTTTCTGCCGTTTTCGATCTTAATTAGTTCATTAGCTTGTTTATTCAGGAAGTTTTCAATTGAAAATAGAACAAAGCACGCGAGTCGGTAACACATCCTTTATTCAGTCTTTTGAATTCAAAGTATTCACTAGCAATTTTGTCCCCGGGGGCGAATTCACGGGTACACCGGAATACGGTCAATCGAATGCACCCTAAATAGCCCTATTCTTGGGTTGTAATCATTCCTAAGGGAATACAATCACAAAGGCGTATAGCAGCCATCTTCAGTTGATAAAATTGGTAGGAACAATATGTAACATTCGCGTGGGTGTTGTAAAGACTGATACAACACCCCTGCTCATGTTGTAAACACTACATGCAGTTACAGCCACTATATGAAATTAGAGAGATTTGTATGAAAAAAACAATGGAGACCTTTCTAGCTAGCCTTGCTTTCATGTTTTTTCCTCATTAGAAATGCCAATAACTCGTTCATCAGGAATTCTCCACATTGCTCTAAAACTGAACACAAGTACTAGTTTTAATGTGATCTTTCATGTGGAAGCATTGGTTTCCCTCCACAGATTAATATTCCAAATTATGCTAATTAAGAGGCAGCCATAATAATTTAATATATAGTGAGCTCAATATATAGTGAGCTCTTTTTATGTTGTTTTTGAAAGAGCTCACCACCTCATTAACATTGATCCAAATGTCCCCAAACTCAATCAACACATGCATATACAATAATTGCAAGGCAATATTTCTTGTGGGGTTTATTAATTTTAATTTGAAAAAAAAATACATATTCCTTTCTGGACAGTCCTTTTTTCGTTTACAAAATGGCTAATAATTAGCTTTCATTGCTTTTATTGGTCTGCTACGTGGGCACTACCAAAAAATTTTGTGTTGAACAATAAAAACAATTGTGTCTAGTTGTCTTGGAACTATTGGCTGATAGTTTCCCTTGGAAATTAAAGTGCCTATCACCCTTATGCAATTTTGATAGCTTATGAACCTCCTGAACGTTTTGAGTACTTCTGTGAAGAAAGTTTTGGTTTAAAGTGAATACTTTATGTTCTACGCTTGTTTGAAATCGTGTAAATGTGACCTTTCCTGACCCATGACCGCGTAAGTAAAAGCCTGGGTCGAAACCTGGGTAGACGTCATCTCATTAATGCATTATTCTCCATGGCGCCTTTTTATCACAACAACATCGATGCATAGAAAATATACACAGTTTTCGAGTTGTTAGTAAAGGAAAAAGTCATTTTAGTCAACATATTAAGTATTTCTTCGAATGATTGCAAAGTCGATTTAATTATATGATGTCATAAGCTATCAAAATTGCAAAAGGGTGATAGGCACTTTAACTACCGGGTAATGTTCTTAAAACTGGCATACATGCCCTAATTTAAATGGCATTCTCTCGTTTGAATCGATCATTGATAAGGTTAGTTTGGAAAATGTTGTACATATTTGTAACTGTTATTGTTAAAAAATATTTAAAAAATACTATTTAAAAAGATGCATGCCCTCAAACTTCGTTCTCAGACTTAGATTTGTTTTTAATTAATGACATCAAATTTCGGTGGGCCAGTAGTCCCTCAATAGACAAACTCTGTTGTTATATAATAGTGCCTACTCAGAATGGAAGACAATTTTGTTATGAACAATAATGACAAATAGTGTGTCTATCTTGGAGCTATTGGCATATTTAACTAGCATATTTAACAATTAGACCCACAGCCCAAATGGGCTACGAGTCAATAGCCCATGAGGCGCAGCCGAATGGACTATTTAACTTGTAGCCCATGAGGGCGAGAGGTCTAATTGTTTTAGTATAAACTAACTTGTCAGACAGTAGTAAATAATAGAAAGAAACATATTGAAGTTGAAAAAATATTTCCAGGAAATTTGTGCTGTTTTTCTCAACCATGGGCTATCACAAATAGACCTATAGTAGGGTAGCCAATCAGAATGCAGGATTTGTAATAGTCCACTAGTTGATTTATACTAATAAATAATATTTGTTTATCAAGCATCAAATTTTCTTTGGGCAGCCATCAGCCAATATATACATGTAGTTCTTGACAGGTACATGACATTGTACTCTTTCTTTAATAGAAACTTCAAGTCCATATTAAAATAAATATTGTTAAATAGATGTACAGATGACATCTAAATGTGACCTTGTTAACTACATCTCCTGGTGTACTTCTAATTCATTATTATTTGTGTTTTGAATGTCTCACATGCATCTACATGTATAAAGAGGACAGAATTGCACCACAAAATGAAATCATTCTATTTGTTTAGTATCTGAGTGAGTACTTACAATTGTACCTATTAACTTACAATAGAATTTAATCAATCCTAGGGTAAGGCCAGCAGGTTTCTAGGGTTTGATACTGAATATGGTGCTACCAAGAAGTTCCTCAGCCTATTTGTACCCAGTAAAGTGTTTCATGACAAGGTGGTCATACTTGATGGTTTAAGTGTTTGGGATGTAAGGATAGGTGACATCAAAGTACGGCTATACAGACCAGCTGTCGATTCACCATTTCTTGAACAACCTATTCCTGCTCTGATTTACTATCATGGAGGGGGATGGACATTTGGCAGTATAGGTTAGTATTACTTGTATGCCCAGATTCCGAAATCTTGTGTTAGGATAAATGATCGATTGGCATAGAAATTAACTTACCACTAATTTACAGGCCACTTAATATCAACTTAAAAAGTATCCATGATTCTGTTTCAGAAACAGTTGAACCACTGTGCAAGTACATTGCAAAGGAAACTGGAATTGTTGTAGCATCAGTAGAGTAAGTATAAGAACATATTGTTCTTTTTTTATTAAATAAATGCCCCCAATTCCTTTAGCTTGTTTTTAAAATAACTTTTAAATTACTAATGGCTGCATGCATGCTTGTAATTTTTCCTTGCTTTTCTACATGGTTCATACAGAATTCAGAACTTTTTCTTCAAGAACTTTTCACGGACTAATATCAAGGACAATTAATGTACACTTTTCAAGGACTTGTTTTCTACAGGTTTTCTTCATAATTATTAATTACCTCAATCAGACAAAATTCTATGCAATTTAGACCCAATGTAAGAGCCTTTCTTTGATGAATTATTCATGCAGTGCCACTCTAACAATCTTTTGGAGGCAAAAATGTGGCTTTTTATTTACTTCTAATTGAACATCCAAAGAGGTTTCAACAAAATTCAAGGAGTTTTGGCAAAAATTCAAGCACTTTTCAAGTACAGAACCTAATCTGTAAAAATGCAAGGGCTTTTCAAGGGCCCATGCATGCAAACCATGTTCTAAAACCCAACATATATTGGTTGAGTCAAACCCAATGGCCTCAGTATACGAGTCTGATGTATTGACCACTCCACCATCAGGAGAACCATGCATTACACTCGTTCTCAATAACACGTGCAGGTTCGAAACGAAACTCCTGACTTCGAAGTCGTTTCTGGTGGATGTCAATCAAATGGTTTCCATGGAGTTTGAAGTGAACCGTTGTGTGAGTAAATTCGGGAAACTAGCATTTTATAAACATGGCAAAGTCTTTCCCAAAGTCGATTAGATGGAGAGTAATCATGCTTAGAGCCAAGGGTTTGCAAAATAGGGAAATCACATAAACTTTATGTGTGAGCGAGCGGTTTGTGTATAAGATCAAAATAGGGAAATCGCATAAACTTTATGTGTGAGCGAGCGGTTTATGTTTAAGAAATCTGATTGTTTATATAGCTTCAAAGGTCTTGGAAAAAGAATTATAGTTATTTTTATTCATCCAGTTGCAGATATGCTCCTTATAAGAGGTTTTATCGAGCAATACCCTCGAGCTCTACCTCGACGAGCTCCAGGCATGGATACAACATTCGACAGGGCAAATATTGTTTTTTAAACGGATTATCGGCAATGCTCCCACTCTCGACTGACATTTCGGTGAGGAATTCAAGCAAATAACAATCGTTTTTCGGCTTAGTATCCGCCATATCTCTACCTATGTCGCCTCAAATTACTTACGATTTTCCTCTACATCTGGGAGTTGTATGGCGACGTTTTATTTAGCATGCAGACCAGTGTTGCCATAGAAATATAGTTGAGTGACATCCACCAAATTGACGTTTTCCGTTGGAAATTCAATTTCGAACCTGCACGTGTTATTGAGAACGAGTGTAATTGCCAACACAGCTGATTGATGGTTTTGTGGTGAAATATGTTATATAAATTTAAATAATATTATATATTTAATATTATGATTATTGATGTTCACAAAATACCAGTGTATATTTCTTTCTAAAAAGTGATGTCTTCACACGTGAAGATATACTTTTGAAAATGTGACTGGCTTTTGCAAACTTCTAGCCTTTTAGTAAGAGATGAAAACTGGTGTGTTATCAAAAAACATATATTAAACAGAACATTACATGGATTGGCCACTTGGAGATTTTATCTTCTCGTGTTGATGAAATATCTTACTCGTTCGCATATGCTGTGCTCACTCGTAACACTCAAGATAAAATCTGTATCGCCACGTGGCCATTAGTTTCAGTTTCAGTTTAATTTATTTGCCACAAATATAAATAGTAGTCTTACAAAAAATAAAATAAGTGACAGGGTAGCTCAATGCAAGAGAAACCATAAAGGCTTGTGAGGTTCTGGGCCACCTCGTTACAATTAATAATTGATTGGTTAACAGGGTTTTCAATAACATTTGAAGTAAGTAGCAAAACTTGAAGAGTAGGTGGCGAGCATCGAGCGCCATTGGCGCAAATATCTAATTTTTGGGGAATTTTTCAATCAAAGTAGGCGGCGATTTCATGTAAAATACCCGGCGAGATTCACCGGCTGCCTGCTTCTATTGAAAACCCTGGGTTAATGAATTGATTGAGGTCTCCTTTGCAGCTGTTATTTGTGTGTCATCACATAACGGTTCTCCCCACATACGGGTGCTTCAAACCGAACAACATTCCTTTCCCCAGATTTAACCATTCACAGTGTGGTGTTTCAAAATCAGAAGTCAGTCGTGCCAAATTCTTTGCTGATGGAGACTCTACCAATCGTAGCTATGTCTCTTATCTTTTTTGGCGCCTTCACTTGGTGCTGGCAAAGTAAAGATTTATATTGGTTCAAAATATTGACACAGTTTCGGTTTGAAAACTCCAGCTTTATCTTTTTGTTAATATTTTGCTGAACTGCACAGAAGACCTTGAAATTACCGTTCAATAAATCTACCTTAACTTATTCTATAGAAAGCTTTGATTTTTACCCTCGAAGAAGGAAATTTATTTTATTTCCCTCGCTTTGCAACGTCATCTTGTCGGCTTGCCATTAACAATAGGAAATGAACAATCTGAAATCTACAATGTTTACTGTCTCATTCTTCTTGGCCAATGGAAATCGAGGTACAGTGCAACCGTTGGGGTTCTCTGACTGAAAGTACCCGAATAATTCTAGCCAAATTAGTAGAACTTCTTCTGAAAACGTAAATTTTGTTTATCTCTTGAGGACACTTTCCACTATTTTTTGGGAAGTTTCGTCCATTCGGAACATGATCTCAGTCACGTGGGAATATACGTCATGATTAATTTACTGTCTCGTGATTGGTCTAATGAAAACATTAAAGTTAACTGTCTGATTGCTGCAATCGCAACAAAGGGAAAGGAATGTTGTTCGGGTTTAAGCAGCCGTAAGTGGGGAGAAGCGTTGTGTGACAACACAAATAATGGCTGCGAAGGATACTACGTGGCCATGTGATATCCACTATATATCCATTTTCTGTACTTTTTCAACCCCTCAAATACCTTTGATCGAACGGGAAGGGGGGTTGGGTTACTCCCTGGAATATTGGGTGTGGCACATGGGTCGCAAAACCTTGATCCTATTTCAGACAAATGTTATTTCCCATAATTTATTACACCTGTTTGTAACTAATCTAATGACATTTTTTTGATGTGACAGCCAATCTCAAAATAATGGGAAATAAGGGAGCAGGTCAAAACACAGGCCCTCAGTACGGATCCACTTTTTCCACCAGACACAGCTGTTAGCATATGGTACCACCCCTACCCCCACATTTTTTACCACTTATTTCTATTCTTGGTGCATCCAGTAATGATTTTATTACAGAAAATACAATGATAGCATAAGACAAAACAGGCAATACATTTGCTTCTAGATTTTATGTTTTTGATGGGGAGATATTCAAGCACACAAAAATATATTGGTTAGGGGCAGTAGCCACCACCCACACCCCACCCCTCCCAAAATGGGTCCACCTTGAGGCCATGTGTTAATTTTGACCTGCTCCCCAAGTGAAAACGAGTGCTATCATAATTACTTCCCTATCAAAATTTATACCCTATTCCAGACTAAAAAGGTAACATGTATATTTTTTATATAACCCTATTAAATTCATACTAAAACAGCTTGTAAACCATACCTATAGGATGGCACATACATGTACCCACATAGCTTATATATGGAAGTACCCCTTGGGCTTTGATCATGACAAAATGGGGTATGGGTTAGGGTTTTTAAATATTAATTATTGTAAGATCATAATGGATTAATATAATTAAGTAAAGTTACTGTAAATTTATTTGATTTATGATCAGATTACCAATGCGAATCGGTTTTGTCTCGATTGAAGTCCTATCAATTCAAGTAATCTCAATATGTAAGTCCCCCAATGAATTCTCTCATGTGCCTGTAAGTATATGCAAAACAAGAAATCTAGGCTATATACCACCACCTACATGTATGATTGGCAAGACTTCAAAATGTTTTAACAACAAAACCAAGATTTCTTGCTTCCTGATTTGCCCTTACATGCTCACGTGAGGCACAGACGACCGTTGAACTGACCTTTCTGCACTTCCCTTAAACTGAAAGCCCTTCCAGCTTGTCGCTGTGTTTGTTGTTAAAAGCAAGTTGCATACATGTTCCATTTTATGCCATAAAATTTCCAAAACTTTGTACATAAACATTTTATGATGTAATTTATGTTCAGTGAGAGTAGACAATGGAAAAATGTATGTGATTTGTTAATGTTACCAGATACCGTTCAAAACGAAAAAGATGGGAATTTTTCTCACAGAAATGTAGTTGCGTTCGACGAAGGAGAACGCACCCTAATCCTGCGTTTGACGCCCTGTAGTCATGTGTGGGTTACCTGTGCTTTCCCAAACAAAAGAAATCGAGATTTTTCGTTGGGTGGCCGGTGGGTGGTGTGGCACACTTTCGGAATAAATTATCTCGGCCGAGAAACGGGTAATGCTCGCCTCGTTCGGTGCATGGTTTCTTCAATGCGATGATGTTTAAAAAGTTCGAAAGTAGGATTTATCAATGCCGCGGAAAGTGTGTACTACTTCTGGAGCATTGGGAATGTCTGATGTCCGAACTATATCAAGTCAACCATGGTCTGTTTTGTCGGTACGGTTGAAGACGTAGTTTGTGCTGAACTATCGACAAACCGAGTGAATCTGCGATTGAATATTCCGTTGGCTTGCTCGCTGTTCAGATACGAAAACTACAAACATCAAGATACTATAAATATAATCATACCTGAAGGGAAATAATCGACAGATTATTTTATATATTACTGAATTATTAATTTAAAAATAAATGATTAATAACTGATATGGACATAACAAATTTAGATTTTTACTTATATATCAGTGTAATTTTAAATAGTTAGTTTTTAACAATATTATATATAGTTAGCATTTTAATGTGAAATTTGTATGTAGTTTACTAGTTTATTTTAGTATTATACATGACCCCACAAGCGGCACCGCTTTAATCTTTTATCGTGTTTAAATAAAAGTTATTGTATTGTATTTTACAAGGTGAGGGAAATTTAAAGTACTCTTTATTGCTGTGTACGTGCATGTACTCTAATCGACAAAGGCAAAGATAATGTGTGCATGCATGATATGTTGACATATATAAGCTTACAGGCACCATTAATCTACCAACATTCATCGGAAATTATTCTGCAATAACATTGGACACTCAACATTCTGTGGGCAGCCTTGACCTCACTTGAAGATTAATTTGAATGCTCTGAAGGAAATGGTGTGTAGTTTATACACATGGGTAATATAGTTTAACTTCTACACTGGAGTGTAATCACCAACATTAGTCAGAATAATTTTGTAGAGCCGACCTTGGTCATCTGAATTCTATACACCACGTTTAAACTATCAATGTGCATTATATCTGTTGAATTTGTTAACTTTTCTCAAGATCCACATTGATTTCCAGTCATTTGATTACCTATTTAACTGAACAGGTCCATCCCCTTGAATAACCTATAAGTCAAGACATTCAAAACTGTTCACATTTATTTAAAGACATACATGTTTGATAAGGATATTAATACACACAGTCACACCACTGCATGTAGCAATAAAGGGTGTGTTTAATTTGTGTCACCACAGGAATCCCAGTCCTTTATCATACAATAATATATGTCGAACGCATTTCAATAAACTTTGATTACTTCTAGTTTTAGTAGTAGTGTCTCATATACCAAAAACTCGGTTAAATTATATTATTAAATTATATTGACGGAGAAATACCAAAATGAAGTTTTTAACCGGAAGTAAAATGTTGTTTGATTGACAGCAGATTAATAAACACATGACAAGTGCTCACTCGCCCGTAACGACGGTGTGGGGAAAGCTAACGCATATTAAATTCATGTATACGTTTATTGAGAAATGTTATTCCACACACGATTCCATAATTCCATCGGTTGTTGGCCTTATGTCTTCCAAAAAGCAAGCAGGATGCCCTTAGCTTAGAAAACAAAGAAAAAAGTAAAGCAAAACAAGGCCAAACAATGCATACGACTACGAGCCAAATAGATTATAAATAGAAGTCCTCGCAAAACCCGACAAGGGTTCGTATTTTCACTTTCAGACTGAGTGCCGAGTGGTCCACGTCTGAACATAATAAAAGAAGAATTTATAGGAGCCAGCCGAGAGAATATTTGTTTCCAAGAAAGCTTAGATGGAAACGAAAAGTCTGGCGGTAACTCTGAATCGCTTGAAACGATTGCCGTGCTGTTTCAGACGCCTGCAGATCGCTGTCTCCTCTACCAACTATGCTGGCATTCAAGGCGTCTCTAGGTGTTCACCTTGGCTTTGTCCCTCGAGGTCTTTTTGTCTTTCCCGTTTTTCACATTGGCCGGAAATCTTGACAGATAGTTGAACTGTGATGAGAAATGATTGGCCAAGAGCTTGCTAATTGTTGGAGAGGCGGGGCTTCAGATTCACGCACGACAGACGGCTAGATTTTTTGAAGTTCTATTTTCTACGCTTTCGATTTTCAACCAAAATAGAGTTTTAAAAAAGCTCCCACTCAAGAGGAATTTATTCGATTTGTGTGAAATTTTCACAAAATGTCAATTGATAGGGTATCGGGGAATTGGACAATTCTAAAAAGAGAGCTCTTGATGGCGTTTCTGGCATATCTACTATGTTTTTCGCCTTTTCACGAAGAGCATGATAACTTTTGAACTAAATCGAATTTTGAAATTCCCCGACATCCTTTTGTAATACGATTCCTCTGAAATGCGACAAAGCAAACAGATTTTATAACTTAAAAATATTTTCGGAGTCGGAGCTTCTGAAAGCCATCTCACCAGATCGGAGAAACGGGATGGCGGAAAATTCGAGATTTTCAAATAACTCAAAACGTTATACGTATTCTTGTAGCCAATTTTATAAGCTCTAAAATGTACATGGATGTTTTATCTACAATGTTTCCTCGAGGCGCTACATAATTTAGACTGGAAACGCACCCAGAAGGTATCCGGTAACCTTAAACTGGCAATTAGGATGGGTTTTGAGAAGTCACCTATCACATTAATTAACCAAACCCTAAACACTCAAACAAAAAATATATATTTGATTTTTTCAAATTATTAATTACCTAGAGGGTTTCAGTTTCAGTTTCATTTACACTTGTAAAATTCATGAATAATTAATGAGGGTGAAAACCAATCCCAGCTCAGTATTGATATCACATGCACAGTACTGTAAATTCCAATAAAATTATTAATGAGTAAATTAACTTTTGATAACGATTTCGTACTCAGCTAATAAGTATGTATAATCTTTGATAAAGATCCTATGGGACAAACATGGTCATTTCAAATTCCATAATTAGAATAACACAGAATCACATAATAATGTGCATTCCAATTATTGTTTCATTTCACAAGCATATTTAAGCATAATTCTCCTCATTGTTTTGTCCAATAGATACAGACTTGCTCCAGAGAACCATTCTCTTCATTGTTTTGTCCAATAGATACAGACTTGCTCCAGAGTACCATTCTCCTCATTGTTTCGTTCAATAGATACAGACTTGCTCCAGAGTACCATTCTCCTCATTGTTTTGTTCAATAGATACAGACTTGCTCCAGAGTACCATTCTCATTGTTTTGTTCAATAGATACAGACTTGCTCCAGAGTACCATTCTCCTCATTGTTTTGTTCAATAGATACAGACTTGCTCCAGAGTACCATTCTCCTCATTGTTTTGTTCAATAGATACAGACTTGCTCCAGAGTACCATTCTCCTCATTGTTTTGTTCAATAGATACAGACTTGCTTCAGAGTACCATTCTCCTCATTGTTTTGTCCGATAGATACAGACTTGCTCCAGAGTACCATTCTCCTCATTGTTTTGTCCAATAGATACAGACTTGCTCCAGAGTACCATTCTCCTCATTGTTTTGTCCAATAGATGTACAGACTTGCTCCAGAGTACCATTGTCATTGTTTTGTCCAATAGATGTACAGACTTGCTCCAGAGTGCCATTGTCATTGTTTTGTTCAATAGATGTACAGACTTGCTCCAGAGTACCATTGTCATTGTTTTGTTTAATAGATGTACAGACTTGCTCCAGAGTACCATTCTCCTTGTTTTGTCCAAAAGATGTACAGACTTGCTTCAGAGTATCATTCTCCTTATTGTTTTGTTCAATAGATACAGACTTGCTCCAGAGTACCATTCTCATTGTTTTGTCCAATAGATACCGACTTGCTCCAGAGTACCATTCTCCTCATTGTTTTGTCCAATAGATACAGACTTGCTCCAGAGTACCATTCTCTTCATTGTTTTGTCCAATAGATACAGACTTGCTCCAGAGTACCATTCTCCTCATTGTTTTGTTCAATAGATACAGACTTGCTCCAGAGTACCATTCTCCTCATTGTTTTGTTCAATAGATACAGACTTGCTCCAGAGTACCATTCTCCTCATTGTTTTGTTCAATAGATACAGACTTGCTCCAGAGTACCATTCTCCTCATTGTTTTGTTCAATAGATACAGACTTGCTCCAGAGTACCATTCTCCCCATTGTTTTGTTCAATAGATACAGACTTGCTCCAGAGTACCGTTCTCCTCATTGTTTTGTTCAATAGATACAGACTTGCTTCAGAGTACCATTCTCCTCATTGTTTTGTCCGATAGATACAGACTTGCTCCAGAGTACCATTCTCCTCATTGTTTTGTCCAATAGATACAGACTTGCTCCAGAGTACCATTCTCCTCATTGTTTTGTTCAATAGATACAGACTTGCTCCAGAGTACCATTATCCTCATTTTGTTCAATAGATACAGACTTGCTCCAGAGTACCATTCTCCTCATTGTTTTGTTCAATAGATACAGACTTGCTCCAGAGTACCATTCTCATTGTTTTGTTCAATAGATACAGACTTGCTCCAGAGTACCATTCTCCTCATTGTTTTGTTCAATAGATACAGACTTGCTCCAGAGTACCATTCTCCTCATTGTTTTGTTCAATAGATACAAACTTGCTCCAGAGTACCATTCTCCTCATTGTTTTGTCCAATAGATACAGACTTGCTCCAGAGTACCATTCTCCTCATTGTTTTGTTCAATAGATACAGACTTGCTCCAGAGTACCATTCTCCTCATTGTTTTGTTCAATAGATACAAACTTGCTCCAGAGTACCATTCTCATTGTTTTGTCCAATAGATACAGACTTGCTCCAGAGTACCATTCTCCTGTCCAGTTTGACGACTGCTTGTCTGTGACAAATGCATTGTTATCCAATGGAGAAGACTATGGCATTGATGTGAATCGTGTGGTTGTTGGTGGAGACAGTGCTGGAGGGAACTTAGCTGCTGCAATTAGTCATCAACTCAAGGACACAAAGACAAAGCCTATAGCTCAGGTAGTGACCGGTAGTAGCAGTGGGATTATTAACTAATGATTTACGTTTTCTAGGTACCATTTAAAGTAGTTGTGTTATGGTTAGCAAATCATCTAAATGTTAACTTGGGTTAGACATAACAGTTTATGGTGTACAATGGTGTGGGTTTAATTACCCTTGCAGGGGCACTTATTTTAACCTGCGTGCAGACGTTATCTCTCCCTGCAAAAATCGGGAAAGAGACGTCTGCGAAACGCCGTTGATAATCGTGTTCTGGTCACATGTTTCTTCTCCAGTATTTGAGGACCGCGCGCTGATTGGCTGTTGACGGAGGATTGTCATAAAGTCTTATGATTGGCTAATAACTTCCGAGATGACCCCATGTTTACTTTTTGAAAGTGGTATTCATTTACATACAACAAACGTCTAGTTGTGTTTTATGTTTTGCCTGGAGCCCATTTTTTGTAGTGGGCTCCTAGTTTTGCTGATATTGTGAAATATAATGGCAAGAATCTAGTATAAAATTAGAGCTTTCTACTCTTAGCTTCGAAGTTCACTTAAATTCGCCATATATTTGTAAACACTGCGTCTTGAAGTTGAAGAAAAGACGAGATGTGAAATATAATCTTCGAAGGCAGATCTTTACGAGAGTTATCATTCGAAAGTCACAAACGCAGGTCTGGTCGTAAAGAAAAGGGACAGTACATGTGCTATTGTTTGAGTCAGACTGACTCCAGCTCTGCCCCGAAAAGAGCTGCTCTAGATGGAAATGCGATCAAGCCGACGTACTTCCCTCGTAGAAGGTTGCCGACCACAGGAATATAAACTCCTGCAAGCGAGAAAATCAAATAGATGTACGTGCCTCTCACATTTGTTCGTCCGTGTTACCAATTCTGGATGATTCAGTTGTTGTAGGTGAAAATATTGAACCAAACAAAACACAGAAGACGGTCGTCCAAGTCAAGCCAGTTGAATGGCCGAGCAAAACAAATGTTATAACACGAATGCCTTGAAAGTTTGGGTAAGATGTTGTTTCGTGGAACTTATAGCCAGATTGCATTGGCTGTATGGAAGAATACAGTTTTGAGAGAAAATGTCCAGCAACTCTTTCCCAAAGAAGTAGACCGAGAATGTTGTGTTCGCTAAAATCGCCTAGGAAAATAATTACGAATTTAAATTATGATAATTTATGACCAGAACATGATTATCAACGGCGTTTCGCAGACGTCTCTTTCCCGATTTTTGCAGGGAGAGAGAACGTCTGCACGCAGGCTACACTTATTTATAATAAACCAAAATAATCACTTCGTGCTGAATTCATCAATACAAAAAATAACACGATTCAAACTAGCTACTTGTATTGAAAAACACAGGTATATCAGCTCTACAATGATTATCTGCACTATTGACGAAATTGATGTGAAAACAGTTGTAGCCGACTGTTGTCACATCAATTTAGTCAATAGTGTCGAAGGAGAGGCTCTCACATTTATAATTGTTATAAACGCTTTTCTGTTTCCCGTGATCGTTAAAATGCGAACTAAAACGCTTTCAACAGGACTTATTAAATAAATATATGCTTATTTGAAGACTGAGTCGAACCTTCACAGAAAAAAATATTGAATAGTATAGCCAATCGATCGAACTTCATCGCCGGCTGACAATTTATTCCCCTTTCGAATGAATAAATGATTTGATGCCTGTCTTTCAATTCTCCTCGCGTTAGCCTGATTTTCAGACGGTCATAAAAGCTGGTTCTCTTTCTTACAATTAAAATAGAGTTTTTGAGCTTTCGAACATGGCCGTCTAGTGAAGCTTTTAATTACTCGGGCTGCCTGTGGCAGCACCGAGTCTTTAAAAAATGCAAGGCCTTTTTTTTTTTTTTTTTTGTTGGGTGTCGCAAAATTTCTGCGCATACGTTAAAGGTCAAATTCACACCAATCAGATTGCACTGTGCTGATCACGCAACAATCGCCAGGTTAATTTATTTACACAATTTAATACAGTAAAGCAAGATGGCGGAGGACCCGCGAGGAACGTTCTCTCTAATTTGGAGTCTCATCTCTCAAATGTAAGCCAGTTTAATGTTTTATTTAACTTCACTGGTGCGAAAGCCTTCCAACAGGCTCAGGATATTTCAACTGGCGCTATTGTCGGAGCCGAAGGACCGCGTTTTTTACCCAGATGGCCAGTGATTTTATTATACGACACGTACGACGACCTGAAGCCAGTGTAGGGGCCAGGATCCGGAAAGCTAAAATTCGAAGAAATAGATATTGGAATCTATAAGCCATCGGCTCGCTGTGCTGCATTTAAAACATCCGAGGAGAACATCTTATTTTGGGTGAAGGCACTTCAAGACCAGTCTCTTAAAAACTGTCAGAGATTTAAATTTACCGTAAGTTGGATCAGAGAGTATTGAGATCAAGTTATTTCGTTCCAGCGAGGATATTGACCTAGCGGAAACGGTACAAGCTGTCGAAGGATTTTACTTATAATCATCCACGTCTACTTAACAACAGGAATAGTTATGTGCCAAGGCATGGGCAAAGATAGAGTTTCCCAGATTACAGATGAAAGTAGAGAACTTAATGAACGTAGAAACAGAGGTCACGCGCGACATGCTTGATAACATGAACATGTTCAACACTTTATGTTATACTAAGAAAACAAAACAAATTACAGAGCCTGCAAGTTCACAAGTCAATGAAAAACCCCAAGAGCCTGTAGTTTTGGATCAACATATCCTTGAAACTCCAAAAGCAACATACACATGAGTCAAATTCAAACCGGAAGAGACGGAATTCTTTAGATTCTTCACGAGGATAAAACTATTTGTTAGCCCGCAATAAGAACTCTCTCGCTGCTTTAACGACCTTGATTTGTAACATGGAGGCTGACCTAACTGATATGCGTAATGAATTCTTACTCTCGTCACATCAAAACACGAATCAAGAAACCAAACTCAGTCATTTGGAAGACAAATTAGTACAGCAAGATAATATATACAAGACCGAAATCAAGATGCTGTCATCTCGAATATATTATTGACCTAGAAGTTGAAAATGGCGAGTTGAAAGCGGATATAATAAAGCTGCATGAGATTTAAAAACAAAAATCAAGAATACAAAAAAGAAGACAATGTTCTGAGACTACCCAACCTACTGAAGCTTATCAGTTTGTTCAAGAGCCATATTTCTTACATGACAACCCGATCCCTATTCATCAGAATACATTTTCTGTGCTAAATGACGAGAGTTTACAATCACCTGACCGACAACCCACTACTAAAGAAAGGGACCATGAAGTACGGTAGTACGGTTAATTCTCGGGTTCAAAACAATGAATATATGCCTGCTCAAATGCAGTGTGTTAAACGAATAAGTAGTGTTTAAATTAAAAGGTCAACATACGAGAAAAAGAAACTATTAAATTACATATATACTAGGGGAGCAGAGAATGAAAGTCACCGCGCTACCGGCCACTCCTAAAGACTGCTAAATTCAGCTAATAATTCTTCCCTTTGGTTAATATTAGAGGATTAAGTGGATTTCAAATGAAAGTGTATTTCATCTTCAATCTAATGTGGCCCGAGTGAAAGCCCAGATGGGCTCTTGTTTATTTAAGAAGAACGCTTAGTCCGTTTTCCGTGACTTGAAAAGCTTTCGACTGCTATTAAAGTGGATTTATTTAACTCGTGAAAGAAAACAATAATAGTCAGTATCTAATAGTTGTGGTATTTAGGACCCTCACTTACAACAACAACTTTTATTGTCTCAAATAGTAATGGCGAACCTACATGTGCTTCCTTATATGCGGGACCTTTTCTATCCCATGATGCAGTGCGTACACCACATCTTTCCTCTACTTTCCTCTACGTATTAATGTTCTTCTAAATCAATGTTTGTATTGAAGTTCTCTTATATGACCATAATGTCCCAGGTCAATGTAACAAAGGTGAACTAAACTATCCTTAATAATATAGAGTCAACACATATCTCTAAAACCTAAGCTTGTGTGCCTATAACCACTAAGAATGCACGTAATCTTGCATCCAGGTTGGTGCTCGCCTCACGCGCGCAGGTCGCATAGAATCTGAGACGCGTGGTACAGGATCAAGCACAGGTGTTGTATTCTTCACCGGATCCTTCACCGTTGTATCTGAAATAGTCTCAGGATTGTGTGCTATTATACTTCCTCACTCTCTACACTCTTGGGTTGCACATCTTCTTGCTCTTCAGGCTCAATGAATCTCTTCATGTGCGCCACGTTCCTCATTTTAATAAATAATAATAATAATTTTGCTCCTTCCATCAGTGTCCTCTATGAGAACAGCATTACTATCCTTTTTAACGACTCTGTACGATGCAGGCTCACACTTTGGTGAAAATATGTTCTCTCGATGTTGCTTCAAGAGCACTTGATCACCTTCGTTGATGGTGCTGTGTTGCGCTGAATTTCTCTCATGTGCCTCCTCGGGCCTCCATGGCCCGGTTGCTCCGCACTCTAAGTTTTGGAAGCTTATCGCGAAACTTCCTTCCCATCAGCAACTCCGCTGGTGACATCCGGTCACGGTGTGAGGTGTTGTCCTGTATTGGAATAGGAAGTCCTCCACAGCTCTCTTCCAATCTTTTCCTTCCAGCTTGGCAATTCTCACAGCCTTCAGGAGGGTCTCGTTGGACCGTTCAACTTCCCCGTTACTCTGAGGCCAGTATGGAACACCTTTCTTGTGTACTATTCCAAGATAGTCCAAGACCCCTTCAAATTCTTTGGATGCAAAGGGTGGTCCATTGTCGCTACGGACGTTTTCCGGTAGACCGTGTGTCCTGAACATTGCCTCCATACACTTTATCACATGTTGTGCGTCTGTTTTCTTCACTAGAACTACTTCCGGCCAACGCGAGTGGTCTACTACTACTAGCAGATGATCGCCTCCTGATACTTCAAGAAGGTCGACTGCAATGTCGGTCCATGGACCCTCGGGTAGTCTTGTTGATCGGATGGGCTCTGGCTTGGCTCTTTGTCCTACAAGCTGGCATGGGTGGCATGCTCGTATCACTTGTTCGACTTGTTTGTGCATCTGTGGCAAGCAGACTTTATCTCGCAACCTAGCCTTGGTACGAACTATGCCTTGATCTCCTTCATGAACTAACCTGATAGTACGTTTCCACAGATTCTCAGGTATGACAATGCGATCTCCTCTCATCACCAGCTGCCCCAGGACCCATAACTCATCTTTGAGAGCCTTGTGCATAGTACCTTGTAGACGAAACCAGTTGCTTGTGGTCACTGCTTCACGCACCAACTGCAGTGTAGGGTCTTCTTTTGAGGTTTCTCCTATCTGCCTGGGCACTAAAGCTGCATATTCTTCTGTATGTCTTATCAACATCTTCATCTTCGATTTGACCCACCGGAAGTCGGCTTATAACATCCGCGGCGTTTTGTTTGCCTAGTATGTATCTCACAGTGTATCTGAACTGCTGGAGATAGAGTAACCATCGCTCTATCCTGGCAGAGGGTGGTTTTGCGCTTGGCCGCCCATGCACAATGACTAAAGGCTCGTGGTCTGTGCAGACCTCGAAGTTGATTCCGTACAAGTAAAGGTAAAACTTCTGACATGCCCACCTGGCGACCAAGGCCTCTCTTTCTAACTGTGAGTACAATGTCTCGACTAAGCTTTCGGCTCGGGTAATAGATGGGCCTATACGATCCATCTTCTTGCTTCTGTTCAAGCATTGCTCCTAGGCCGATGGGTGATGCATCTGTTATGATCCGGGTTACCGCACCTTGCTTGTGGTAAGCCACCACCGGTGCTTGGGTGAGCTTAACCTTAATCTCTTGTAACGCTTTTTCCTCTTTGTCGACCCACTTCCACTGGGTACCTTTGCACGTTAAATCCTACAATGGTCCCGACATTGTGGCAAAATTGGGGATGAACTTTGTGCAGAACTGGACTGAACCAAGGAAGCTTCTCATCTCTGACTGGTTATGGGGTCTTGGAGCCTCGACGATTGCCTTCACCCGCTCGCTTGACACTTCCAGTTCTTCTCCACAGAGTATGTCTCCCATGTAGGTCATGCTTGTGACGCCAATCTCACACTTTTGATAGTTGAGTGTCAATCCGTTTTCTTCCAGCTTACACATGAAGCTTACACATGAAGCTTACACATGACTCTTTCAAGGTTCTCGTCGTGTTCGTTGTCATCTGCACCAACAACTCGGACGTCGTCATGGAGGTTGTGCGCACCTGGGTAATCATTGATGATTTGCCACACTATCTGCTGGAATTTCTCAGTCGCCATATTCACACCAAACAGCAAGCGTTTGTATCTGTACAGACCATTTGGTCCACCAAATGTTGTAATGTCCCTAGAGTCGGGGTGGAGCTCGACTTGGTGAAATGCCATGTTTAGATCTAATTTGGAGAACACCTTAGCTCCTGTAAGGTGTCCTCGACTGTAGGAACTGGATGCTTCTCCCTCACTATCGCGCGATTGGCTTGGCTCATATCTAGGCAAATTCTGACATCACCGTCGTGTTTCTCAACGACCACTAGGGGCTTGACCCAGCTGGTAGGCCCATTCACTTTTTCAATAACGTCAAGCGCTTCAAGTTGCTCCAGCTTCTCTACGACTTTACGCTTCCTACTGAAGGGAATTCTGCGCAGGGGTTGGGCTTATGGGGTGCACACTCTTATCAATGTGGAGTTTTAACTGATAACCCTTAAGTTTACCCAGGCCTTCTAACACCTTGGGGTGCTTTGCTTTAAGAGCTGCTTTCCTATTTACTTGCTCTACTCTACACCTCCTATTGAGCTGGTTGGCTTTACATTACAATTATTGATTTACACACCAACCCTCAGAATATCTAGCAACTCAGAGGTTTCGCGACCCAATAAAGTTGCTGCTTTGCCAGACATGATAAAAAAACTGAGCGCACTGTGACAATTTTGTTTGCGGTACGCACACATTTAAGCTACACTTTCCTTTTAGTTGAAGAAGCTCAACAGATGCGTATAGACTTTTTTATCACACTTTGATAAGGTAACCCTCCCTTCTGTTATAGCCTCAAATACTTCTGACATTAAGTTACAAATAGCCCCTGAATCTATCATAACGTTTATGAGCTTGTCTTCCACATCCAGCTTCAAGGTGTTGTGATTTTCAGTGCTAGTAGTAGTGAACGCGTAGAAATAATCATTTGTCACTGAATCTTGATCACCAGCTTGTCCTTCATGAACATTGTGTACACCCTCGCGTGAGCTTTGTGAATCTCTTCGCCCTCTTCCACGACTCTTCTCTCGACCACGTCCACGACTTGAACTGCGGTCCTGTGCTTGCTTGGAGTGGCAGCAGACCTCGAAGTGACCCATATTTCCACACTTCACACACTGTTCACGGGAAATACGACAATCTTTGCTTAAGTGTCCCACTTTTTCACACTTCCAACATTTTCCTTTGAATTTTGTCGAACTGTCGTATTTGTGACTGGTTTTAACACTGTTTACTTGACTCTCAGGCATGAGAGTGAGTGCCTCTTTGTACTGACTAACAACTTCTAGTAGTTTACTTAGAGTCAATGAATCTTCGCGATACAATTTTTATTTTAGTGGTTTGTCTTTATTGTACGAGATTACGAGCATCATCGCAGTAAGGTGTCGTAGTTTTGTTTATATTTGGCATGTCATTGGTGACAAGAGGCCGGAATGCAATGGTGCATGTATATAACGGCAACTTGAGAGAGTAATTCATATCTCGCCGTTCGTGCAGCATTCGGAAGGCAAATTTTATTTAACTTGTAATTATTTACTAGAGAATTATGTTGAGGTCTTAATCCCCGAGACCCCGTGCTACTGCATTCGATGGGGAATATGTTTCCCAGAGGTTTTTTGCCTAAAGAAGGTTTTTATCTCTGGGTTTTTCGTGATCGGGCGGAGCACGTTTTTAGATTATGTTATTGCCATTAGACAATCTTACTGATGTAAACTTATTATAGTAGAAAACACGTAAGTGTGAATCATTGGTGTTAAGTCAATGGACACTCTAGGACTGTAAAACTTACTATTATACAGTTACGTGTGAAGTTATATTGTTACACTGTAAGCTATTGTGATGCATGTAAAGGCATTATCGACACAATTAAGACTTTGTGCAGACACACCTAAGGTGTAAAGCTACTATAGATACATGTGGGGTGCTGTAAAGTGATTGTAGACACACGTATAGTCATTGTGCAGACACACGTAAGGTGTAAAGCTATTATAGATGCATCAGAGTGTAAGTCAGTGTGGCACACACATACTCATTGTGCACAGACACACGCAGGCGGTAAGCTATTATAGAAACACGTGGTCTGTAAGTCGTTGTGGACATACGTAAGCCGGGTACAGCTATTATAGATACATGTACTCGTAAGTAATAATCATTGTTGACACGCGTAAAGTAATTCTGAACACATGTAAATCATTGTGCATAGACACACATAAGGTGTTATGTACTGTTTAAAACACGAACAGCAGTGTTTTAATTAAACGGCTTCAAAAATGCTTTAAGAATGCAATGAAAGAAAGACGCACATCTCAAGGGAATGACATAAAGAAAAACATTTTTTTAGTAGGATGAAATTTTATATAAAGTTTCATCCTAATTAGAAATTCACTGATAAAGGTCCAATATTTGCTGCGAGTTTATTTTAAAACGACTTCAAAAACATTCACATGTAGAGGATAAAGACCTTTTTTTCAGTTATTTTGCATGGCGATACGACTTATTTTGGCCGAGAAAATCCAAGCTAAACGTTTATGTAAATTAGGATGACATTTTATGAGGTATAAAATGTCTTCACAGTCATTGATTTCCTGTTTTTGCTTCATTAATTATTCATGAGTTTTTGAAGATTCGGTAATAAAGAATGAGCGGCCGATCTTTATCCGATTTACGAACTCGAGCTGAAAGCGAGAGTTTGTAAATCGGATAAAGATCGGACGCGAATTCTTTATCTTACTTATCAAACGTCTAGATCAGTGTAGAGTCATGTTTTCAGTTATTTTGGCCGAGAAAATCGAAGCCAAAGTTTATGTAAATCAGGACGAAATCTGTATCAGATTTAAAGATCACTTATCGGTCGGTGATTTCCTTTTTTTTTAGCTTCATGAATTATTACTGAGTTTGATAAGATTAGATAATGAAGTGTGCAGTGGTTAGAGGAGCATAAGCTTTCGAGCTAACCACTGCAACATGAAAAGTTAAAAAATATATATGTCCAGTGTCAAGGCTGCAAGTTTTTTTGCAAGGATAACACGATAGTCAGAGCAGAGGAGAAAACTAATGACAACAGCAATTGTGAGTTTTTGAAGCTATTATATATCCATGTGAGTGTAAGTCTTTGTGGACGCATGTAAGACATGCAAGTGCTTGTATGTAAGTGCTTAGACACTACAACAATACATAGAGTTGTGAACAACCCATTTTCTCGCTGGTATTTATGAATATTTAACATCAGAATGAGACTAGTGTTGAGGAAATACGTCTGTAGTCATCGCATCCAGCAGTAATTCTTGAATGCGAAACGGTCTATTCGATTGCTGCGTCTGAGTTAGAGGTTTTTATTTCCAATATGCTAATTATATGATGACATATCAGGCCAACAAAAGGTCAGTTCTTTCTCAACTGTTTCTGATTTACACAAAATATTTGGTAAAATCACTGATATAAGGCCCAAATATTACATGGATGTTTATAAAAATATGTATATTTCTGCCAGCACATTTTTTGTATAATAATGCGTCCTCACATGTCGTCACATAATTAGCATATCGGAAATAGAAACATCTAACTCAAAGACGCAGCACTCAAATTAAGAAATATTGTATAATTCAACTGTTTACTTGATGGAGAATCGATTTTCATGATACATTTTTTTTGGGCAAATATGTACTTTAACTTGTAGCAACAATCCTTTCAAAGTAGTCTAAACTGGTGATATTTACTTCATCAGGTACTCATTTATCCAGCAGTGCAGTTTCTAGACATGAACCTCCCCTCCTTCCTCGAGCATGGTATTGATGATGGCGTGCTCTCGCAAGAGCATATGGCTCAATTTTGGTCTCTATATCTCACTGGCAGAGCAAACCTGAGCTCACTCCTTGTGTCAGGAAGGCACTCCATGCATCTTAGAAACACTAAATACTTCTCATATGTCAAACTACAGGACAAAGAAGTGAAGGAGTTTCAAAAAAGTGATGTTGTTGTAAAGAAGTCCTCTGAAGGAGTTCCAGAGAAAGTCTTTCATGCTCTTATTGATGCAACAATATCCCCTTTAATGGCAGACAGCTTCAAAGAATTGCCACCAACCCTTATCATAGCTGCCGAGTTTGATTGTCTCAAGACAGAAGGCCTTTTGTACAGATTGCGGCTACAGGAGGCTGACATTAAAGTAACCTATCTTACTTACACAAGTTTTCACGCATTTGTCACTTTAACATATAACACAGTTGACAAAATACAGGCCATTAGCGACATTGTGCAGTACTTAAGAGAAAATTTGTTTCACATCGAGTAATGCGGTCTCAAGGCCGACAATAAGGACTGGACGGGATTTCAAAGTCCGCCTCGGACTGGAACTAACTGCGAGGACTTTGAAACTCCGTCCAGTCCGAATTGGAGGCCTTGAAACGACATCAAACACTACTCAATAATTTCATGCTTGTTTGGTGGTTGTGGGATAGACAACAAAATGATGTTAAAACTTCATGCATTTAGAGTTTCGATGTTTCAGGCTTGTTTGTTGTACTTGGGTATTTACATATCGTTGCTTTGTTTCATTGTTAAAGAAAGAATGGAATGTTAACAATTATGCGCTTGTTGTCGTGGGAGTACGTGTTTACAATCTGGCGTGAAATTTGATGAAAACATTATAGTTTGGCACTATAGTTGACGTCACAGACATGCGCAATGTGCAAAAAACAGGTCCCACATTGGAGAGACGATCTGTATGCATCAAGACAGGTATTGTACCTTTACATTTTTTTACCGTGTGGGGAAGTCAGTGATCATGAGTCCTCCCTTTGTTCACGGTATTTGCTAACAGTACTTTAGTTAAAAGTCCTTGGACTAAGAAAAGGATTTCAAAGTACTGTAGAGTACTTTGACGGGGTTTCGAAGTATTGCACGTGGTACAAATCGGTTGGCTACTTACCTCATGAATTATTAAGTAGTGTTTGATGTGATAGATCAAAATCGAGGGGATCCAAACACCGAGAAAGATGATTATTATTTCGAGGTGTTTGGATTCCCTGGTGAAACACGAAGCTCGAGTTTTTTATCTGACTTCTCAAGCGAAAACAATACCTGCATTCATAAATCATTAGAAAGTATTGTTGCCTGGAATTTAATTGCATGCAATTAGACTACAAGGGTTGTGATTGTCATTTCAACAAACGGCCTGATAGCGTAGTGGGAAAGACAGCGGACTAGTAGTCAAGAACAGCCATGATGGTTCGAGTCATTCTCTGGACACCGATTTTTATTTCCGTCTTCTCCTTCACTTCTCCATGTACATGTAAAGTCATACTTATGCTGTAATCCTTGTAGCTTAATTAGGTCCAACACATGCATGAATCTTGATACCCAATGAAACTTTTCTCTCGTGATGTTCATGTGTTCTCATTGGGTATCAAGATTCATGCATGTGACCAAATGCAGCCCTCTGATTGACTAAAAAGGTCTTGAATTATTAATGAGTTTGAGAATGATATTCATATTTCATTTCTGAATATATATAAGAAAGCAAACATTTTAAGCACACAGCAAGCTAAGTAGCTAAATTCAAAATTCACACTTTTTGCTGATAAGCCTTTGATTTAATCTGATTAAGCAAATAACAAAGAAAACCGACACGATTGCCACAACATAGGTTTTTTTCCTACCTTATTTCTTAATTCTTAATGTAAAATTGCACAATTTAAAAAAAGTAATAATGATCATGAATGGTTGCAGAAAAAGAGTAGAAAAGTTAGGCATAATTTTTTTTGTTTTTCTCTCTTGTACTGAGAGATTTTAATGAATAGTTTTATTAACCATCAGAATGTCATGAGACTGCCATCATTGTAGATGTCATGATATATTTTTATTGATCTGCAGACATTTCTATGTACAATGTGTTCAGCATAGTCTCTAGGCCTTTTGGCTGTTATTGTCTGAGTGGATTAATGGATTCCTGTGGTTTGTAATGGCTTGTGACATCACCGCTCACTGGTTGACAGTTGGGCGGTGACGTCACAAGCCATTACAAACCACAGGGATCCCATTACCCCACTCACACAAAATATCAGCCAGAAGGCCTAGGAACTAGGCTGTAATGTGTTATAGCTCAATCACTTGCATTGTATAAATAAACACTGATTTCAATTGCACATGGATGGGAAAAACCATTTAGTTGGCTTCTCTGGACAAACAATGCTGGTTTGCACGTGACGTCATAGCCGCCATGTTGGTGTACCTTTAACAATAGATTCTTCGTTAGCTTCTTTTGTTAGGTACACCAATATGGGCCATCCCTTCATGTAGGACGACAGGAATTGCTACCAAATTGCATTCTATTGTATTGTATTGTGTTGCGTTCTATTGTTGTATTGTGTTGTATTCTATTGTATTTTTGTTAAAAATTCGTGTCGTCCTACATAAAGGGATTGCCCTAATATGGCTCTAGTCCCTTGAGGTTTACAGTTCTTATTTTAATTGATCGTCATTTTCCTTGCCAGTGTCGTTAGCTGCCCCGGGGGTGTCTGCCGGTGGTTTGCCCTTAGCACTTTCTTCTTCTGGTTTTCGTTGTTCCTTTTCACGTCGTGGTCTGTCGCGATCACGCTCCCTATCACGTCGGTCACGCTCCTTGTTTCTTGGTCGATCTCTTCGCTCTGGCTGATCACGATCTCGGTAACGGTCTCTATCACGGTACCTTTCACGATCCTTCTCACGATCTTTATCACTCTTTTTGTCACGTTCCTTTTCACGAACTCTGTCACGTTCTTTGTCACGTTCCTTGTCACGTTCCTTGTCACGTTCTTTGTCACGTTCCTTGTCACGCTCTTTGCCGCGCTCCCTGTCACGCTCTTTGCCGCGCTCCCTGTCACGATTTCTGTCACGCTCCCTGTCACGGTACCTCGTGTCACGATCTTTGCTTTCCCGTCGCTCTCTCTCTCGATCTTTATCACGGTCACGATCATCACGTTTTTGTTCCCGTTCTGCCTCTTGACTTTTACCCTCCCTCTTTTCTGGACTCGTCTTGGTCTCCTTCTCCTTAATATCTGAAAACGAATGAACGTTGAGTCTACATGTAATTCCAGCTCCTGTCATTAATTCCCCACCACCCACCTCTTCAGACAAGCACCGTCTGGAGAGAAATATTAGGCGAGTGACCCACCACCTATTTTGGCAAAATCTAGATTTTGGACCACAACTATCTTCTTTAATAAAATACTTACTGAAGAAGTAACTATATTTCTAGTTTCTACAGGCAGAGAAGAACGTGTGTCTGCATTAAAATCAGGTATCCCTATTTTACAACGCGAGAAAATCACCCTCGGAAAAAAGGGGTAGGGGGTATTACCTACCACCTCCCCTGACAAAATTGGGTTCCATTCGAAATCCATTGTTTTGACTCTTCCCTAATTGTTCACTAAGTCTAGCGTGAAACAAGGATGAAAAGTCCCTCGTCAACCCAAATCACAAAAATGGCGGGAGGAGGATTTTCAGAAAGTATCAATCGCAGCCTTTGCACTCTACCTCCACTCTCATTGGCTAACAGAGATAAGGCGACAAATTATGACACAAATTGTAGATTTCTTCAACACTTAAATGGCTTAGTTGCCAAAGCGGCCAATCACAATCAAGCTGGGTTGAGTGGCAGTCAAACCGCCAGGGCAAGTCACATTACGAGGCGCGTATTAAAATATGATGCCAAACTGTAGATGCACTTAAATGGTTTAGTCGCCAAAGCAGCCAATCAGAATCGAGCTGTGTTGAGTGACAGCAGTCAAACCGCCCGAGGACAAGTCACGTCACGGGCCATGTAAATATGGGAGCCGAGGTGGCGCAGTGGTTAAGCGCTTCGCCTCTCACTCTGTGGCCCAGGTTCGATTCCCGGACGCGGCGCCATATGTGAGTTGAGTTTGTTGGTATCTCGCCCTTGCTCGGAGAGTTTTCTCCGGGTTCTCCGGTTTTCCTCCCTCCTCAAAAACCAACCTAAATTCCAATTCGAGTTGTCGGAATACTTAAATACAAGCCTCTGGCTTGGGAGACCCGGTAACGGCTTTCTGTATCTTCGAGGTAAATTAAACATTAATTATTTTATTTATGACAAGCGCTGCTTTATACACAATTCTCTTTGTTGTTGTTTTGTTATTGTTTTCCTCCATAGATAACACCACAAGCGACCCTTATAAAACTCATTAATAATTCATAAGCAAAAACAAAGGAAATCACCGACCGATAAGTGATCTGTAAATCTGATACAGATTTCTTCCTGATTTACATAAACTTTTGCTTCGATTTTCTCGGCCAAAATAGGTCGTATCGCCAAAATACTGAAAAAATGACTCCACATCTAGCTGTTTTTTCTTTATCTATTACTTAAAATGGGGTCACTCATAAATCATTAAAGGATTTAGTCCTATTCCTAAGAAACCCGCGCTACAGTACCTGGACCCTGGTCACTGGACTTGAATGATTCTGGTCTGGATGGTCGAGAACGAGGCTGATAGATGGCTCTGTCTGGACGATCCTTGGAAAAGAACAAATGGAACTCTTCAAGGGGCGAGTTATTGTACAGCGTAACTACTAGCAACAACTTTATGGTGATTAGTAGACGAAAGCACAAGGCCTAAATAATAATAATAATAATAATAATAATTACATTTATATAGCGCTTTTTCCTATAAGTCCAAAAGCGCTTTACACCTAATTAAAAAACTACATCTAATTTAAAAGATATAAAAAAAATCCTAAGTTAATTAAGCTAAAAACCATGATTAAAAATTACAATAAATTGTCGATATCCGAAAACTGATCAATAAAAAACTTTCTTAAAAAGGTATGTCTTAAGACTCTTCTTAAATAGCTCTACCTTTCCGTATACCAGATGTATTTTTCCACTCAAAAGTAAACTCAACAATAAGACCTTGGGAACCAGGAACACTTGGTAAGCGAAATAGTCCAGTTTCGAAACTCGACTATTGAAAAATCGTCGGTCTAAGACATGGCGTATTTTCGCCACAAATGGTTTGTCGCTTAACGTCCACTAAGGTTGGGTTGGTCCCTCCCCCTTTAACGTCCACTAAGGTCGGACACCCTCCCCCTTTAACGTCCACCCTTTATTGTCGTTAACTTACGATCAGTATAAAAAGTACAGAGACCTCAGTCGAAAATCACACTGAGTGTAGTCGATAAGAAGCTTTTGGACATGTCTTGATCGTTTGTGTTCTCGTTACCTGGTCTATGGAAGCATCTGCATGTTTAGTTGCATGGTTCTGTAATTTACGTGTACGTAGAAATTCCAAACAGTTTGCTTCAACTTTAGAAGCCATGGCCTGGCTCATGTTTTTGCTCCAATCTCGTTGCCAGAACTGTTTTGGTCTTAATGCCCCACACTAATCCCAACGCCTGGACCCCCTCCCCCCAGACGTCCGGCAGTGGACGTTAAGCGGGTCTCTTAGCATATGTGGCTCAATCCCGGTTTCTGGGAAACTACCCACCCACCCCTCCCTTGGATATGCATCGTTCTATTAATGATTAACCATTAAAGGTTAGGGTGAAGTGTGGGGGAGGGGTGGGGGAGGGGTGGGGGAGGGGTGGGGGAGGGGTGGGGGTTTCCCAGAAACCGTGATTGATCCGCATGTGTCGACGGTCCCTACGAGTGTGTGTAATATAAAGTATATAAATTGGGACATAAAATGAAAACTAATCGATTGACTCGGAGGTATTTCTCATTATGCTATGCGGACCAAAATGTACTCGGATCTAGATAGTCGTCATGAAAACAGTTCTTGTGTTACGTTGAATTGACCTATATCATTATGACGTCAAATCAAAACAATCTATTGTTTAAACGCTAAGGATCACGGTCGTAGGAGGGGGACAAAACAGCAACAACACAAAGGAAATCGCTATCAAATGCATTTTGTAGAACGTAGAATAGCGGTAACAGCCACCAAATACGGTAAATATTGTGGGATAAACATTGATACAGCTGATATCTGGAAACCAGACAATTAGAAGTTAAATTTTCCTCAGCAGAGTAGATTTAGTTCAAAATTCTATTGTTCAAGTCGATTCTGTCCCCCTCATAAACAAGCCGTGACGTCATAATGATATAGGGTAATTAAACATATCATCCCCTAAAAAAAAATTCCCACAAAAAGCGGTATAGTTTACCTAAAAAAAACACTAAAGCACTTTTAAAAGTTGAAGTAGTGGAAATTGAAGTCGTCGAATGTTACAATTTCTCTAATTTGTTTGTAAGAATTTTTATGACCAACATTTCACAATTTGGCATAACAATCTTTAATTGATTTACTTTTTAATTTCTCCATACTGGTTGTGTTTATCATACCCTGGTCCCAGAGGTTTTCTGATGTTTTTTCTCTGTGGTTTCGCGCCGCAACTACAGCTACTTTACTTTAGTAAATCTCTGGGCCCAGGGTATGATTATCACAGAGTGCAAGGTAACAGATGCTAAGATAGTACTAACTTACTTTATTTTTAATCCGGCTCGAAGTCCTGTCACCTCTATCCCGGTCACCTCTATCCCGGTCACCTCTATCCCGGTCACCTCTATCCCGGTCACCTCTTTCCCGATCACCTCTTCTATCGCCTTCTCTTCTGTTATCTCTTTCATCACGCCCACTGTCGGTCACTCTTCGAGACTTCTTCGATGAGTCATCGGAATAACTCGGACCCGCATCGGCTTGACTTTTCGGCTCATCTTTTGACGACTCTTTGACACCCTTGACATAAGATGTTTTCGCATCCGAGTCTTTACCTTTCGTGGGACTCTCGCTGTTCCGAGCAGATCCCCGATTATCCCTTCCCCCGCTCGGCCGGTTGTCGCGTCGTCTATCATCGGCATAATTGTCTCGTCGGGTTCGGTCGTCACGTCCTCGGCTCTCACCGCTGCCCATACTGTTGGCACTCTCACGTCTGTCTCGACGGCCTCCTTGGCGCCTGTCATCCGCACGGCTGCTTGGCCGAGCGGAGTCTGGTCGCCCCTGACAAATAAATAGCATGGTTAATACGTTTACGGTTTTACTGGTTCTTATAGCGAGGACGCATTTTTGGGGACATATTCCCGCTATCCCGAAATCACAATACTTCGAAATCCAGCAGATATACGTCCTTTGAAATGCTACTTTTAGTTCGTCGTTTGGATATTATTTTAAAGATAATTTAAAGCGCAAGTAACGCCATAAAACAACAAACTCTTTTTGCCTCAAATTCTATTTCTTAATTTTCTTTGAGAGGCAGGAGCAGCAATAGGCCCCTTGCAGCTAACACTCACGTGCTGATATAATACTTCGTTAACGAATGAATTGAGCTCTTGATCCCCATGGGAAAGACGTTGCCATGGATTCTGGAAAGCAAGCTATCTTTAAAAATGCAGTTTTAGATCGACAATCGATTGGAGGTGGAAAATAGCATTTACAAATAGGTTTTGCTAATATCAATACCGATCTCGTTCAAGGCCTTTAAATAAATGAAGTCAGATAATTGTTGCTCTCCAGTACAACCACGTGATTTGTTAGCTGCAAAGGGCTAAACGCTACCCGAATTGCGGGATTGATTCATCTTGTGACATCACAATGGAAACCTAAGGGATTTTATTGTAGTAGTTTTCTCTTGGGAGGGAGTTGATTCATCTTATGGCGTCACAGGATCCATGAAAAGTAACCAAAATTAGGGATTAAATGCCAATTTTTTTACAAAATTTGCAAGATTAATACCTTTTGTGAGAAAAACACAATAGTTCAATATATATATATTTTTTTTGACATGATACTTGCACTTTAAACAACATTGGTTTTTGGTTGATTAGATATTTTTCAAGTTTTTCTCTGTCACATGCACCAGCTCCCGACAAAACGTTTTTTGAAGAGTACATAGACCGCATCCATAACTGCGTATTCCTGTTTCAATAGTTTATCCACATGTACAGAAAACATGAACATTACCATGTGAAAGAGCATGTCGACATTAGTGATCTTGTGAAATTTCAGTGATGTAGCATCAAAAGCAATGAAGTTGAAATTAGAACGATTTGTAAGAGAAAAACAACGGACGCCTTCTAGCCTCGCTTTCATGTGTTTTTTCTGCTCATCGCCAAGTCTCCGCCTTGCTCTAAAACAGAACACAATTACTTTCATGTGGTAGAATTAGTTTCCCTCTACAGATTGATCTCCCAGATTATGCAAATTAGGAGGCGAACATTATGAATGCGGTATTTTGAGGTTTTCATTTGTATTTAAAACTTAGACTGCTAACAAGTCCCCATCTATTCCGCTAATTTCTATATAGGCGCGAAGCCATGGCTAAACATGGTTCAACACGGCCTAACATGGTTCGACACGGCCTAGCATGGTTCGGCACGGCCTAACATGGTTCGACACGGCCTAACATGGTTCGACACGGCCTAACATGGTTCGGCACGGCCTAACATGGTTCGGCACGGCCTAGCATGATTCGACACGGCCTAATATGGTTCGACACGGCCTAACACGGTTCGACATAGAAGGGTTTAGAGTAGCCTGTTAGCGGCTCTTCTGAGTGGGTTTTGCTCATTGTTTTAGGCTTGGGCTACCTGTGGTACGCGGTCAAAATCCAGCCTCGTTCCCAAGGGTCTTTACGCGCCTAATCCAAGATTAGGCGCGTAAAGACCCCTGGGAACGACGTTTCTCTCAACCCATCCATGCTGCACCATAGACCCTATGCATACGTCCTGGTGACTAGCATGTCTACGAGGCCGGTAGGTCCTCTGGGATGTTGAAACTGAAGTGCCCGGGGAGATGTGCGAAATACACTGAATGAATGTTCAGTGAAACGATGCATAGAGCAGATTTCAATTGAGTGTCGGAAGTGTTTTGGTTTTGGGTTTACTAAGCTCTCCTATTGGCTGAGAAAGTTAACCAGCCAATCAGATTCCAAAATTAAACCAAACGCAAATTGGTTTTGGTTTTGCTTTGGTTTGTCATTGGCTCACAGGGAAGCCATTTATGAGTTACTTGTGATTACTCGCTCCTGTGATTGGCTGGCTGTGGGTAATTTGCGTTTGGTTTTACTACACTCAACTGAAAACCGCTCTAGCAAACTAACGGCATTGTTCACTGAACATTCGTTCAGTGTATTTCACACATCTCCCTGGGCGCTTCAATGTCAACATTCCAGAGGACATACCGGCCTCGTTGACATGCTAGTTACCAGGACTTATGTATAGGGTCTATATCTGGCCACCATGTTGAACCATATTTAGCGATGGCTTCCCGCTTATGTAGAAATTAGCGGGCTGAAAAAAACCGACTTGCTAGCAGTCTACAAGAAACTCACCTTTCCGTCTCTGTCTCTGTCTCTTTCCCACTGGTTCTTTTGGGGCCTGGGCTCTATCTTGTTCCTTTCCGGTATACTTTCCTGCCAAACAAAGTTGTATGAGAAATTCACTCAACTTCATTTAGAACATGAGTTAAACAATAAAATTTCCTATCATAACCCTAATACTCCAAAAGATCACTTGAAAACTACTCTAAATTCGCCATTCTAGTTCATGTGTACTTAGACTCATTCTAGCAGTGAGTTGGGGTCCAATTTAAATTTGTATTTTATTTTTTGGGTTGAAAAAGAAAAGAGAAAATTAATTATTACAGTGTGACTACTGTAACCAGGGCCCCTTAGACAACGAGAGCTAAACACATTGCAAAACGAAAATAAACCATTCCAAAGTACAAATCCTCTTGTACTCAACACTGATTGGCTCAAATAACCATAACTTGGCATGCTTTGTTTTCGTTCTGTGATGTGATTGGTTCTCGTTGTCTAAGTGGTCCCGGTTACTGCAATCGCACTGTAATCAGTCATTAATATTATTAATACACGTGACATCAATACTTGTGATTTTTTGCGTAGCTCCGGCTGGGTTCTCATTATATTATATTATATTATTCTTGGCTTGCGATCAATCTCCAGAGATTCAAACTGATGACAAAGTCATGTTGAACTAACGGCAAAAGAAGCTAACAAGGAATCTTTTGTTAACGTAAACCAACATGGCGGCGATGACGTCACATCTTCCCACATCTTACAGTTTTCTAGCTACCCCATGTAGTCCTGACCAGTCCTCTATTTCGACCGCTCCGTAGACTGGAAGGTCGCGGAAAAGAGAGTCCAGTAGGTATTGTATGCGCATGTCAGAAATGTAACCAGGCCACACCAAAAAAAATGGGATCAATCCCGGTCACCCCTCCCCCACACTTCACCCGAACCTTTAATGGTGAATCATTAATACAACGATGCATATCCAAGGGAGGGGTGGGTGGGTAATTTCCCTGAAACCGGGATTGAGACGAAAATGTGGAGGTCGCTTGGCTGCAAAGGTAATATAATAAGAATAATACGAAACAAGAATAATAACAATGGCAGCAAAGGATGGAGTGTTGTGGTTTGGCTTTTCATTCCATATTGGCGCGCATGCACACCTTGTATGCTTTAACGACAAGCCTTGCAACTGGTGTACAATATCAACTAGATGTAGTTTCCTATTTCAATAAACGTCGGTCAGAAAGGAAAGCGGAAAGTTGAGACCAACGTAAGTCGCAAGAGCCTTTGTGTTCCATTATATTGACTGGAATGAATGTTTTCCTAATGAAACCATTGTCTTTACGAAACAGGCATTCAAATTAGTCAACGTTTCTGATTGGACAGCTCTGAGCATGTGCATGCAATATCTACTGGACCTTGCTCGCGTAGTACAGTACCGGCTCGAGACTTGTATTCTGATTGGGCCATTATACTGTAGCTCTATTTGTTTTGTACTGAAAAAAAACCTCTGAATTTCTAACGAGATCTGAAACAACCATGGGGGCTGATCAAAGCCAGGTCCCGGCTAATCCACAGATCGAATTGGAATTTAGCGTGTTGGTTTTTGCGGAGGGAGAAAAACCGGAGAACCCGGAGAAAAACCCTCGGAGCAAAGGCAACAAACTCAACTCACATATGGCGCCACGTCCGGGAATCGAACCTGGGCCACAGAGGTGAGAAGCAAAGCGCTTAACCACTGCGCCACCCCGGCTCCCTCGGAACTGCACGTTCTAAAGGTTAGGGTGTTTGTATTGTTGGGTAATCCAATACTCTGGCTCGTTTTACTGTCTGGCTCCGACCTTCAGTCTACGCAGCCGCCGAAAGGCTGGGACTGCACCGCGGCAAAACGGTATGCTCCGCTGGCCAAAAGAATGAAGGCTCTGCTATCAAATACAAATTACCGAGGGTTTCAACTTTTTTAGTAAATAATTTTATAACTTAGTAAACTCACAGTGAATTACAAATTAAGAAAACTTCAACCTGTTAAAGTCTTAGGCTTATCTTTTAAGTAGTTATCTTATTTTTTGACAAAACAGTTTACAAATGGATACTTTTAAGCAGAAATTTTAAAATCACGGGTATGTGATTTCAGTTTTCGCGGGAAACTGGGGGCGGCCGCGCCGACAAGAAATAGCAAATACGCATGCGCGTAACGTTTTGACGCGGTGTGGGCTGGGACTGGAGTGTACTCCTTGCTGACGAGGCGTGGTGGTGTAGTATTTAGCGCTTCCGCCTTGCATGTCGAAGACCCGGGTTCGCACCCCGGCCAAGGCAGTGACTCTTCTCAAGCTGCAAAAACCTTACTCTCTTCATTTACAGGAACTAGTTACCCATCGTCTCTTCGTTGTAGACTGTGAATCCCTCGCGTGGCCCGGATGATGACGTAATATGGCGGTCCCGTCTCCAGAAATGGGGACGTAAAAGAACCACTGACGACGCAAACCACAGGCAGCCCAGACTCGACATATATTTCCCGCTTTTTGGGTTACCTGTGGTATGTTTCATAAGCGATCTCGGAAGAGTTTACATAATTGCTCCTTGTGAATTCTCTTTTCCGATTCCTACGAAATAAATCTTCAATAATAGGGTTTAGGTTTACCCTAACCCCAACCCCAAGTGTGTATATTTGTGTCTTTGAAGTAGACACGCGGCCAACCGTCAAAACCTCGAGGCCTAATAAACTGCTTTAGAAGTCCCCAAATCACCCCAAAACCACTCACAAAACTTCATTAAGTATCAATCTTTTATTATTGAAGATTTATTTCGTAGGAATCGGAAAAGAGAATTCACAAGGAGCAATTATGTAAACTCTTCCGAGATCGCTTATGAAACATACCACAGGTAACCCAAAAAGCGGGAAATATATGTCGAGTCTGGGCTGCCTGTGCGCAAACAGGTCGGCAAACGAGGTCGACTTGGCGTGATATTCTAGGGCTGACTAGCTAGCGAATGAGACCTCAACTTCCTAACTATAACCACAGTACCAGTCGCACAACCAGTTAGTTGATAGAATGTAACCAAGTGCCGAAACAACTGGTAAACTGGCTTTCTTGTATATATGTATTGTATACGATTTAAATTTGTTTCATTCAATGACCTTGCTGTCTTTACTGCCTCCCTTGTCGTCGTATTTTCTGTTGTGATCTCGGCGCCCGCTATCTCTGCTGTCAGATCTTTTCCTGTTGTGAAAAAAACGCCTCACTATATGAGAAACCTTCAGAGCAAGTCACTGTGGTCCCAAAGTAGCATTAGCATTTGTTGTGATGAAATTATTTTAGTTTTTGTCACATTGTGTCTTTACTAGTACGTGATTGGCTCATTGTGTCTTTACTTGCTCGTGATTGGCTCATTGTGTCTTTACTTGCTCGTGATTGGCTCATTGTGTCTTTACTTGCTTGGTTTGTTTGGTAATTATCAGCCAATCAAGTTCTAAACTATAAAAACCAAACATCGTTTTGGTTCTTCGCGCAATCAAGTGTTGTTTTGGCGAGTTATTCACGGTTGCGTTTACTTTTCCTCGTGATTGGTTCAAGTAAAACCAATCACGAATTACTTCAGTTCGTAATTGGCTCATTAATTGGGTTCTGCAGAAAAGCGACGTGTGAATCAGTTGGGTTCGAGTCTTGTTTGAATTAGGTGAAGCAGATGCGATGTTGGAGCGTCGTTGATTTAAATGCCGCTCTTAATACCATGTCGTTATAATTATTCTAGTACAGGTATTATTTAGACTTTTTCCAAGGTAATTGTTACCCAGAATAACTTGTAGTTAAACAACCTGGGTAACTGGCATAATCTACATTGATAGTGTCATTTAGTCTTATTGCTGTGAGCGCAGCGAGCAACAACCTATTTCGCAAGTCTTTGATGTGCCGATACCGAAGTTCATTTGAGTTCTTTTGTGTTCCTCGACCTAAATTTTCCCTCGTTATCATTTCATCGGAGCAGAGATCTGGTAACTACAATCCGTGCTTTCGGTTCATTGGCCTTTAGCCATTGAGACCTCAACTGAGTCATGTTTGAATTAGGTGCAGCAGATTAATTGGGTTCTGCAGAAGAGCGACGTGTGAATCAGTTGGGTTCGAGTCATGTTTGAATTAGGTGCAGCAGATGAATTAGGTTCAGCAGAAGAGCGACGTGTGAATCAGTTGGGTTCGAGTGATGTTTGAATTAGGTGCAGCAGATTAATTGGGTTCTGCAGAAGAGCGACGTGTGAATCAGTTGGGTTCGAGTCCTGTTCGAATTAGGTGCAGCAGATGAATTAGGTTCAGCAGAAGAGCGAACCCAACTGATTCACACGTCGCTCTTCTGCAGAACCCAATTAATCTGCTGCACCTAATTCAAACATGACTCGAACCCAACTGATTCACACGTCGCTCTTCTGCAGAACCCAATTAATCTGCTGCACCTAATTCAAACATGACTCGAACCCAACTGATTCCCACGTCGCTCTTCTGCTGAACCTAATTCATCTGCTGCACCTAATTCAAACATGACTCAAACCCAACTGATTCACACGTCGCTCTTCTGCAGAACCCAATTAATCTGCTGCACCTAATTCAAACATGACTCGAACCCAACTGATTCACACGTCGCTTTTCTGCAGAACCCAATTAATCTGCTGCACCTAATTCAAACATGACTCGAACCCAACTGATTCACACGTCGCTCTTCTGCAGAACCCAATTAATCTGCTGCACCTAATTCAAACATGACTCGAACCCAACTGATTCCCACGTCGCTCTTCTGCTGAACCTAATTCATCTGCTGCACCTAATTCAAACATGACTCAAACCCAACTGATTCACACGTCGCTCTTCTGCAGAACCGAATTAATCTGCTGCACCTAATTCAAACATGACTCGAACCCAACTGATTCACACGTCGCCCTTCTGCAGAACCCAATTAATCTGCTGCACCTAATTCAAACATGACTCTAACCCAACTGATTCACACGTCGCTCTTCTGCAGAACCCAATTAATCTGCTGCACCTAATTCAAACATGACTCGAACCCAACTGATTCACACGTCGCCCTTCTGCAGAACCCAATTAATCTGCTACACCTAATTCAAACATCACTCGAACCCAACTGATTCACACGTCGCTCTTCTGCTGAACCTAATTCATCTGCTGCACCTAATTCGAACAGGACTCGAACCCAACTGATTCACACGTCGCCCTTCTGCAGAACCCAATTAATCTGCCGCACCTAATTCAAACATGACTCGAACCCAACTGATTCACACGTCGCTCTTCTGCAGAACCCAATTAATCTGCTGCACCTAATTCAAACATGACTCAGTTGAGGTCTCAATGGCTAAAGGCCAATGAACCGAAAGCACGGATTGTAGTTACCAGTTCTCTGCTCCGATGAAATGATAACAAGGGAAAATTTAGGTCGAGGAACCCAAAAGAACTTAAAAATTAACTTCCGTATCGGCACATCAAAGACTTGCAAAATAGGTTGTTGCTCGCTGCGCTCGCAGCAATAAGACTAAATGACACTATCAATGTAGATTATGCCAGTTACCCAGGTTGTTTAACTACAAGTTATTCTGGGTAACAATTACCTTGGAAAAAGTCAAAATAATACCTGTACTAGAATAATTATAACGACATGGTATTAAGAGCGGCATTTAAATCAACGACGCTCCAACATCGCATCTGCTTCACCTAATTCAAACAAGACTCAAACCCAACTGATTCACACGTCGCTCTTCTGCAGAACCCAATTAATCTGCCGCACCTAATTCAAACATGACTCGAACCCAACTGATTCACACGTCGCCCTTCTGCAGAACCCAATTAATCTGCTGCACCTAATTCAAACATGACTCGAACCCAACTGATTCACACGTCGCTCTTCTGCAGAACCCAATTAATCTGCCGCACCTAATTCAAACATGACTCGAACCCAACCGATTCACACGTCGCTCTTCTGCAGAACCCAATTAATCTGCTGCACCTAATTCAAACATGACTCAGTTGAGGTCTCAATGGCTAAACGCCAATGAACCGAAAGCACGGATTGTAGTTACCAGTTCTCTGCTCCGATGAAATGATAACAAGGGAAAATTTAGGTCGAGGAACCCAAAAGAACTTAAAAATGAACTTCGGTATCGGCACATCAAAGACTTGCAAAATAGGTTGTTGCTCGCTGCGCTCGCAGCAATAAGACTAAATGACACTATCAATGTAGATTATGCCAGTTACCCAGGTTGTTTAACTACAAGTTATTCTGGGTAACAATTACCTTGGAAAAAGTCTAAATAATACCTGTACTAGAATAATTATAACGACATGGTATTAAGAGCGGCATTTAAATCAACGACGCTGCAACATCGCATCTGCTTCACCTAATTCAAACAAGACTCGAACCCAACTGATTCACACGTCGCTCTTCTGCAGAACCCAATTAATCTGCCGCACCTAATTCAAACATGACTCGAACCCAACTGATTCACACGTCGCCCTTCTGCAGAACCCAATTAATCTGCTGCACCTAATTCAAACATGACTCGAACCCAACTGATTCACACGTCGCCCTTCTGCAGAACCCAATTAATCTGCTGCACCTAATTCAAACATGACTCGAACCCAACTGATTCACACGTCGCCCTTCTGCAGAACCCAATTAATCTGCTGCACCTAATTCAAACATGACTCGAACCCAACTGATTCACACGTCGCCCTTCTGCAGAACCCAATTAATCTGCTGCACCTAATTCAAACATGACTCGAACCCAACTGATTCACACGTCGCCCTTCTGCAGAACCCAATTAATCTGCTGCACCTAATTCAAACATGACTCGAACCCAACTGATTCACACGTTGCTCTTCTGCAGAACCCAATTAATCTGCTGCACCTAATTCAAACATGACTCGAACCCAACTGATTCACACGTCGCCCTTCTGCAGAACCCAATTAATCTGCTGCACCTAATTCAAACATGACTCTAACCCAACTGATTCACACGTCGCCCTTCTGCAGAACCCAATTAATCTGCTGCACCTAATTCAAACATGACTCAAACCCAACTGATTCACACGTCGCCCTTCTGCTGAACCTAATTCATTTGCTGCACCTAATTCACACGTCGCTCTTCTGCTGAACCTAATTCATTTGCTGCACCTAATTCAAACAGGACTCGAACCCAACTGATTCACACGTCGCTCTTCTGCTGAACCTAATTCATTTGCTGCACCTAATTCAAACAGGACTCGAACCCATCTGATTCACACGTCGCCCTTCTGCAGAACCTAATTAATCTGCTGCACCTAATTCAAACATGACTCGAACCCAACTGATTCACACGTCGCCCTTCTGCAGAACCCAATTAATCTGCTGCACCTAATTCAAACATGACTCGAACCCAACTGATTCACACGTCGCTCTTCTGCAGAACCCAATTAATCTGCTGCACCTAATTCAAACATGACTCGAACCCAACTGATTCACACGTCGCCCTTCTGCAGAACCCAATTAATCTGCTGCACCTAATTCAAACATGACTCTAACCCAACTGATTCACACGTCGCCCTTCTGCAGAACCCAATTAATCTGCTGCACCTAATTCAAACATGACTCAAACCCAACTGATTCACACGTCGCCCTTCTGCAGAACCCAATTAATCTGCTGCACCTAATTCAAACATGACTCTAACCCAACTGATTCACACGTCGCTCTTCTGCAGAACCTAATTAATCTGCTGCACCTAATTCAAACATGACTCGAACCTAACTGATTCCCACGTCGCTCTTCTGCTGAACCTAATTCATTTGCTGCACCTAATTCAAACATGACTCGAACCTAACTGATTCCCACGTCGCTCTTCTGCTGAACCTAATTCATTTGCTGCACCTAATTCAAACAGGACTCGAACCCAACTGATTCACACGTCGCCCTTCTGCTGAACCTAATTCATTTGCTGCACCTAATTCAAACAGGACTCGAACCCAACTGATTCACACGTCGCTCTTCTGCTGAACCTAATTCATTTGCTGCACCTAATTCAAACAGGACTCGAACCCAACTGATTCACACGTCGCCCTTCTGCTGAACCTAATTCATTTGCTGCACCTAATTCAAACAGGACTCGAACCCAACTGATTCACACGTCGCTCTTCTGCTGAACCTAATTCATTTGCTGCACCTAATTCAAACAGGACTCGAACCCAACTGATTCACACGTCGCTCTTCTGCTGAACCTAATTCATTTGCTGCACCTAATTCAAACAGGACTCGAACCCATCTGATTCACACGTCGCCCTTCTGCTGAACCTAATTCAATTGCTGCACCTTATTCAAACAGGACTCGAACCCAACTGATTCACACGTCGCTCTTCTGCTGAACCTAATTCATTTGCTGCACCTAATTCAAACAGGACTCGAACCCAACTGATTCACACGTCGCTCTTCTGCTGAACCTAATTCATTTGCTGCACCTAATTCAAACATGACTCGAACCTAACTGATTCCCACGTCGCTCTTCTGCTGAACCTAATTCATTTGCTGCACCTAATTCAAACATGACTCGAACCTAACTGATTCCCACGTCGCTCTTCTGCTGAACCTAATTCATTTGCTGCACCTAATTCAAACAGGACTCGAACCCAACTGATTCACACGTCGCCCTTCTGCTGAACCTAATTCATTTGCTGCACCTAATTCAAACAGGACTCGAACCCAACTGATTCACACGTCGCTCTTCTGCTGAACCTAATTCATTTGCTGCACCTAATTCAAACAGGACTCGAACCCAACTGATTCACACGTCGCCCTTCTGCTGAACCTAATTCATTTGCTGCACCTAATTCAAACAGGACTCGAACCCAACTGATTCACACGTCGCTCTTCTGCTGAACCTAATTCATTTGCTGCACCTAATTCAAACAGGACTCGAACCCAACTGATTCACACGTCGCTCTTCTGCTGAACCTAATTCATTTGCTGCACCTAATTCAAACAGGACTCGAACCCAACTGATTCACACGTCGCCCTTCTGCTGAACCTAATTCATTTGCTGCACCTTATTCAAACAGGACTCGAACCCAACTGATTCACACGTCGCTCTTCTGCAGAACCTAATTCATTTGCTGCACCTAATTCAAACAGGATTCGAACCCAACTGATTCACACGTCGCTCTTCTGCAGAACCTAATTCATTTGCTGCACCTTATTCAAACAGGACTCGAACCCAACTGATTCACACGTCGCTCTTCTGCTGAACCTAATTCATTTGCTGCACCTAATTCAAACAGGACTCGAACCCAACTGATTCACACGTCGCTCTTCTGCTGAACCTAATTCATTTGCTGCACCGAATTCAAACAGGACTCGAACCCAACTGATTCACACGTCGCCCTTCTGCTGAACCTAATTCATTTGCTGCACCTAATTCAAACAGGACTCGAACCCAACTGATTCACACGTCGCTCTTCTGCTGAACCTAATTCATTTGCTGCACCTAATTCAAACAGGACTCGAACCCAACTGATTCAGACGTCGCCCTTCTGCAGAACCTAATTCATTTGCTGCACCTAATTCAAACAGGACTCGAACCCAACTGATTCCCACGTCGCTCTTCTGCTGAACCTAATTCATTTGCTGCACCTAATTCAAACAGGACTCGAACCCAACTGATTCAGACGTCGCCCTTCTGCAGAACCTAATTCATTTGCTGCACCTAATTCAAACAGGACTCGAACCCAACTGATTCAGACGTCGCCCTTCTGCTGAACCTAATTCATTTGCTGCACCTAATTCAAACAGGACTCGAACCTAACTGATTCACACATTGCTCTTCTGCATAACTTAATTCATCTGCTGCACCTAATTCGAACATGACTGGAACCCAACTGATTCACACGTCGTTCTTCTGCCGGATCTAATTCATCTGCTGCACCTAATTCAAAGAATACTCCAACCTAACGGGTTCACACGTTGCTCTTCTGCATAACCTAATTCGATCTTCTACCTGTTTAAATGCTATTGTATTGTACTCGACAAATAGCCGAAGTTGGAATACTTTGTTTTCGTTCTGCAATGTGATTGGTTCTCTACGTGGCCCTGGTTAGAATAGTCGCACAGTAAATTTAGAGATATCCTCGAATGCCGGCCGAAGTATATTATCTTATTATATGACAGGAGCTACTTCCGGTAAAATGGCGCGCGCTGATTGGCCGTTTAGCGGGCGGAATTCTCCCGTAATGCCCACGGGCAATACGGATTTTCCCGCTGCAGTGTTTGTGTACACGAACCGGTCGATTTAAAACTTAAAAAGTTAAAACAAAATATGCCATATAATAAACACCTTATTAACCTCGCTTGCTCGGTCTGTACAGAGAAATATCAGACCTTGGTTTTTCTGTACAGACCTCGTAAAGCCTCTGTCTGTACAGAAAAACCGCGGTCTGATATTTCTCTGTACAGACCTCACGCTCGGTTAATAAGTAGTTATTATTTCGAATTAGGTGATAAACCCGACACTTCCCATAATGCTAATAATAATATTATCGAAAATATAAATACAACAACCTATTTGTGGCGTCGAAATATGCCGATATTTCGTCCGCGGACATTATCTGATCCGAGAAGAGAACAGTTACAAACTGTGAGCTTCGAGGATCAGATAATGTCCAAGTACGAATATCAGGGCATTTCGACGCCACAATGTAGGTTATTGTTGTTATCATCCTTCAGATATTTTCTTTGACGCGCGCTTATACGCTCACAGGGGGTGTATTCGCTGTAATTTCCCGCTCGCGTAGAGAAAATATTGGGTCACGTGATTCATTCAACCAATCACGCGCGAGAGAAAATATTTGATGGGTTAAAATGCTGGATTTCAAAACGTACTGCTCTTTGGATTTTTCCTCCTTCGGGGCCGGTGACTTGGAATCTTTGCTTGACGTCCCGAATGATGGGTTCTTTTTCAATGTCTGCAACGTTAAACAATCACATCAATTACCCTTTATCATTATGACGTCACGGCTTGTTTATGAGGGGGACAGAATCGACTTGAACAATATAATTTTGAACTAAATCTGCTCTGCTGAGGAAAATTTAACTTCGAATTGTCTGGTTTCCACATATCAGCTGTATCAATGTTTATCCCACAATATTTACCGTATTTGGTGGCTGTTACCGCTATTCTACGTTCTTCAAAATGCATTTGATAGCGATTTCCTTTGTGTTGTTGCTGTTTTGTCCCTGTTTTGTCCCCCTCCCACGACCGTGATCCTTAGCGTTTAAACAATAGATTGTTTTGATATGACGTCATAGTGATATAGGTCAATTAAGTGAGCACATTTCGTATGAGTGGGATTAACTACGGCATGTCCGTAGCCTTACCGTAACCGTACTGCAACTTACTGTGCCGTAACTCTGTAATTTGATTGGAACAGCAGGACAAGAACAATGGGAAACCATTTCAATGTCACGACATGCCCTAGTTTGTCCCACTCACACGAAATCTGCTCTAGCTGTACCGTAACCGTACTGTAACTTTGCCGTAACGTAACATATTAGCATATTAAGTAAGAGAGGGAGTCTCCAATACACGCGCCTGTGCGATGATAATGTTGAATAAAATCTATGTTTAGTAACCGGAAGCAGTTGAAGCGCCTGTGCGATGGTAATGTTGAATAAAATCTATTTTTTAGTAACCGGAAGCAGTTGAAGCAAAGTGGGCGCGCGCGTGGAAACTAAAAAAAAATGGCGCGAAAATATTGGCCGTCAAAATGGAGCTTCCCTCTCTTACTCTCTTCCCTCTCTTACGCTCTCTAGAGTTGATCTATTGATAGCCTGGGTTCCAGAGCCTCGAGGAGATAGGAGAGGAGGGAGAAGAAAAAGGAGAGCCTCATCAGTATAAAAGTGAAGGGGATGCTCGTCAAAAATTTTAAAGTGCCTATAAGCCCTGGCCAGTTATCTGTGATTTAAAAGTCAAACTGGGAAACAAAATCACCGGCATAGAAAACGTATTAATTATAGTCTGCCAATTTCGTTTATTAGCGAATCAAATTTCAGTGACGTAATTTAAGGATAACCTAATTATAGTTTCATTTGCTATGTTTTTATGTCTGTTCCAATTATTAAAATACCATTATCTAAGATTGTAAGTATCGAATGTCTGACACCTGAAAAACAACTGTATCAATGACGAAATTCAAGGTTATAACTCAATTCATTTTCAACTCATTAGCATAACGTCCCTTAAATGACGTCATTTCAAGGATTTGTAATGCTTTTTATAGCAATACTACGACCATAAATCGCCCCAAAATGATTGAACAATATTTAAGACACTTTACTGCGCCCAAATAATTGATTTCAGGCTAGGGCTTATAGACACTTTAAAAGTAACCCTTAAAAGGTACCAGATCTCGTTCTGTGTGCGTGATTCAAATTTGAAAATTAACTGACATTTGATCGAAGTGCCATTGACTGTGAACATACCAAGACGCGAAGCCAGGCCAAGAGATTATTAAACAAAAGAATGATTTCTCTACAAGTGTAATATGTACCCTAAAAGGTACCACGATAACGTTTCAAATTAAACACCCTATAAGGTACCAAACTACGCATTGTAACCCCTAAAACGTACGACGAGCATCCCTATCAGCAGGGGCAGATTTAGGGGGGGGGGGGGGAGGGGGCCGCGGCCCCCCTTTCGTTGGCATGCCACCGCACCCCCTAGCTAATCGCGCCTATACAGCACGAGGTTCGGCTTACGCCGCACTTTTACGGCCCACTCTTTCTGCATTTCCTGGATCCGTCCCTGATGAGTGACATAGAGGGAGTCCCCCTCCCCCTCCCCCAGGCATTTAGACAGACGGACATTATTTTATTTGGAGTCGTATAGATATGTAGTACATTGACTGTAAACCAAATAACTATGGATTCAATAATTAAATGATAATAGTGTCATACTAGAGAACTATACTTACAATCTGTAACAGGTTTCATGATATCTTTATGGTATTTTTTCCCTTTCTGAGTAGCATACATTCAAATATGTTTTTAGCTATTAAGCTATTGTTAGCTACTAAGTTAATCGGTGACCCGGGAGATTAACTAGGAAAAGAAAGATCATCAGGCAACATTGTATTAGTTTTGGTTGTAGTCTGCTTCTCTATTTGCCGAAAAGTTCCCTATATAGAGGGCATTTTATCAGGAAATCTTAACATACTTGACATATTCTATCTTCAGGTTTTGTATATGGTTTTTGTATCGCCCAATTTCTATTTCAAGTTTATTGTGACTGATATTGGTGACCTTGCTTAGGTAACCTTCATATTGATCGTTCATTTTGAATTTTCGATATGCCCTTTATAATTAGTTAGTTCTTTTGTTGGGGGTCTTTACGTGAATCGTTATCGTTACGTAACCACGTTTGGAACTCTATATCTCTTAGTCTCTCTTGTATTATACCTTTTTAGATAATGCATTCAACCACGCCCCAGTAATTTTACTGGGGCGTGGTTGAATTTTACTTAATTCGTCCTTCCCCAAATCTGTGGCTATTTCTCGCCAACAGATTGCTAAATGATGCAAAAGTTACCAACACACCTTTGGTGCCTCTTCCTTTTCCATTCTTCTCTTCTTATCAAACCCTCCACGCTGAAAATAAATGACGGTAGATAAAAAAAAAATTACACTACAAAAAAAATAATTTTTCGGCTTTTGCCTTATTAGATTACACGTGAAAAACTTACAGTGTATAATACATGCATGTATGTCCCAATTACTTGTACAGGTAAGTGGCCGTGGTTGTAACCGCGTCCAACTAATTACCGCAATTTACCGCAGTTTTACCGTGGTCATTCTGAGTTTTACTGCGGTCATTGACGCTCTAAAACCGCGGCAAATGCTTGAATAATTTCAGGCGATACTGTATACAATAAAAAAACTTGATCCAGGTGGAATTATTAGAAAAAAACTGGCAAAATTCCTACGATTCTATTTTGAAAAAGCTATACATCATACTGTACTAAGTATAATACTGACTTAGTTTTGTAGGTTACGTACCCCCAGATTTTGCCTTGATATTCCTCTGTTGCTCTTCTTCATCTTAAGGTATTCCAGGAGGGGTGTGCTTTTCTTAGCACTACTGTCTAAATTTATAGATGAGTACATTTTTATAGAGAACTGTTGAATAATTCTATTGAGAGAGCTCAAGGTCCGTATCGCAAGTTATGGATCAACGTTTTTTTTCATAGCTGCCACCCATCAGGAAAAAAAAATTTCCCCAGACTTTTTCCTGACTTTTCACTGACCAGAAAACAATTTTCACTGACCATAACTCTGTTTGTGTTTTAAATTATAAGGGTTTGTATGAGAGTTCTTAACGAGTATTTGGTTATATCCATTGGACCTGAAATACTGAAATAAAATATATTAAGTACCTTGCGGCTGAAGTCTTTCTGTTCTTCGTCAGGCTCTGTGTGTAATTTCAGCAAACTTTGTTGAAGTTTTACCCCTGGTCAGGGAGGTCTAGGGGTAAAACTTCAACATTAGTTGAAATTGCACACAGTGCCCAATGAAGAACAGATAAAGACTTCAGGCAAGGTACTCCCCTATATAAACTATACAGGGATGCTGCTGGACAGGGTATGGTCTGGGTAGGAGCTGTTGTTTACCGTTTTTAGTCTGGAATACTGGTACAAGGAAAGGATTCCAAAGGGCCCACAGGCACAGCCCCACCCAAATTTCTGGGGAGTATACCCCCCCTGGGGGTGCATTATAGGTGTGGTAGCTAGAGCATACTTACTCTCCTTGCGTGCCTCTATTGCCTCCAGATGGTCCTCTACAGTAGGCAGAGGGTCTGCTTCTTGGTTTAAGGATTCAAGGAATGCCAAGTAATCCTTATCTGGAGACATGCATGGATAGAACTAATTAAAATACGTAAACAATAACCTACAATGTAGCTACTTTGGGTGCCAAACTATGCACTGTTATTTGTCCCCAGATATTATCTGTTCTGAGAAGAAAAAAGGTTTCCAAGGGAAAAGCTTGAGGGAAACTGTGAGTAATTCAAGGAATAGATAATATGTTCAAGGAAATATATCAACTGAAGGCATATTTAAAAGCCACAAAGTAGGTTACAAACAAAATAATAATAAGCCACCTATTTTAACATGATAGTTTTTTAAAGCTAACAGCTTGTGGGGTTGTGTATAAGTCAAGCTAAACAGAAGAAGAATCCCAGTCGACAAGGGGGGAAATCAACTGGCTATTTACAAATGTGGTCAAATGCACTGCAGGGAATTTAACTCAGCTCCCTGGATTGCAAGCTTGCCATGTTAAGTAACAGTCCGTGCAAGAGGTAGGCACAATTCTATTGTTCAGATGCAATTTGCTTTCCCCACTTTAGTATTTTCTGTTTTTCATACTGACAACTCATCAACCCTTAAATCAGAAATTTCTGAAATTATATGCACTAAAAATGCATTTTAAAGGAGAGTTCTTTTGTGTGAAAACGTTTTGTCCAATCAGAAGAGTACAAAACATTAATAACCAAGAAAACGTTCAATTTAAAAATGTTCCCCATATTGAAAGTTCGTCATATTGAAAGTTATGATAGTTTTCACAAGATGCAATTCAAATCTGTTTACAAAATGAGAATTTTTTTTATTCTTCTTCAATTTTAGATAGATTTTAATGTCTAAGCCAATGAGGTGGAAGATTGAAACAATACCACAATTAGCACCTTTTTACATTCCATGCATAACATAAGCCTACCTCTTGCGCGGACCATTACTTAACCACTTGGCCATGCCCCTAAAAAATTATCTTGTACTGGCAGCTACATGTACAAATGTATACCCTTAACATGAAGTTAAATAGACCAACTAATTCAGAAATGGAACATGGACCTGAAACATCAAAGAATCTAAGTTGGAGGTTCAGTGCCCAAGGCTGCATAAAGCACTGTGCTTGAGAGCTCGGCTGCCAGGTAACCCTGGCAGCTGAACAGCCCAGCACACTGGGTCACACAAAAGTGGACAAAAGGGGAGGGAGGGAAAGCTGCAAGTGATCACAACGACTTGCATCTGACTAGCAAAACTCCAAACCACATGCAGTAACAATAACACAGTCCTGGATAAGAACTAACCCAGGGCCACGCGAGCATGCCACAGGGCCCCCAATAGTCGCTGGATATTTAACCATGCCTAAATTACATTATTTTAGTCTCGAAACCAACCAACAAAAACCTTTAAATCAAAATTGTACAAAAACCAAACTGGAAAACAGAATTTGGTTGCATTAAGTAATAAGCTTATTATAATTATTATTCACAACAGAAACAAGGTAAGGTATCTTTATTGAAAAGGCATTGCACACAGAGTTGGTGTATACATGAGCATAACACAAAATTCTACCACTACATTTCACTATTTCTCAAAAATAACCCTCTGGTGCACAGAAAAAGGAGTAAAAACATTCGAAAGTGGTTTTATTTGAAAAAAAAATACGAATGTATTCAAATTCTATTGGAAAAAGACAGTCATTTTCTGCCCGATTTTTACTCCACATCAATTTTTTTTATCGTTTTAAGAAATATAGGAGAAGAAAAATTACAAATGTACTTTGAGGTGAAATGCACTTGAAATTCGCCAAAAAACGTACTTGGGGTTTTCTTCAAAAGAAATATCACTCAAAAACTCAGTCAACATCAATGCCGGAAAAAAGCACTGGCTGTCTGGTTCCATGCTTTCATCGTGCCTTTTTTAGGGCTACCAAATGGTAAATTCAAGCATTGGTGAACAGCGATATTTTGTAGACTGTAAAACATCTACTTCTTTCTCTTTTCCAACTATCTATTTAGCCAAAAACACAGAAGAAAAACACTTTTGTAAGCATTTCGGACTTCAGTCGCCAATTTGGAGACCGTACGTAATAATTTGGTTGCCAACACAGAAAAACTGGTCGCATTGGCAACTGTATCAGTCACAATTTCGTGCCCTGATAATGCACATTTCCAGCCAAGAATACACTCTCAACATGACTTTTATTAATAGTGACGTTACATATTAATTATGTACATGTACATGTACCTTCTTCAATTGTACCACATTTAGGGTCTTTCCTAGTCCTTTTCTTGGGAACACTCTGGTACGGTGCATACTCCACGACAGCTGAATACTCATTACCTACAAAATAATACACAACCAGAGAATAACTTAGGAGTACACTCATCAAAAACATTGGCCATCAGGGTTGTCAGTTATAAGAAGCTGGCAACCAGTGGATTTCCACTGGCTATCAAGTTAAAAGTATAGCCACTAGCTGTTTTGCCTAAATTTTGTGTCATTTAAGCAAGGCATTTGAACCTATTCAGATTGGGAAGGTGTATATAGCGAGACTTCGTGTTGATAAACATTACAGTAGTTATGCTAATGTGCCAGTGACCCATACTTTCAAAACGCCGCTTTGTGGCAGGAACCAATGGATCTGGTTGGCACATTAATGACAATGGATGATGTGGCAGTAAGTATCACTATAACTGCTTGTATTTAGCCACTCTGTAACCTCTTGTTTCAATATTTTCTTAGTAGTGACAACCCTAGCCTAGCCAATTTATAATGAATGACAAACTTGTTCTTGAAAAAATCTAGTCAAGGCCTGCATTAATTATCATGAACTCAATGACTAAGATGACCCTGTGGCAGGGACGATAATTACACTGAACATTTTTATTTACCCTATAGCGATACTTACTGCCACGTCATCCATTGTCATTAACGTGCCAACCAGAGATCCATTGGTTCCTGACACAAAGCGGCCTTTTGAAACCATGGTTGGCACATGTATAACAATTGCAATGTTTATCAACACTAAGTATCGCTATACCGATAATATAAATCTGCAAAGAACAATATTATGCACAAGAATTAATGCAAGAAATATGAGACCATATCGAGGTAGTAAAAAAATAGTATGGCTTCCTGCTTGCCCACATGTATATATACATGTAACTTCTGTGAACATTTTTGCAGGGGATTTATATATTAATGAACAACTTATAACTCAGTCAGCTAACGAGTTAATACAGCTGCAGGTGTATTTTTACTCATCTCATCAAACTCATTAATAATTCATGAAGCAAAAAGAAAGGAAATCACTGAGTGATAAGTGTTCTGTACATGTAAATCTGATACAGATTTTGTCCTGGTTTACATAAACTTTAATTTGCTTCAATTTTCTCGGCCAAAATAGCTTGTATTGCTAAAATAACTGAAAACACAACTCTATACATCTCAGAGATGTTTGATAAGTCAGATACAGAATTCATGTCTGTGCTTTATGGGATTCACAAACTCTCGCTTTCAGCTCAAGTCTGCAAATCCCATAAAACATGGCCACTCATTCTGTATCTATTACATACAAATGCATTTTGGGTTGCATTTTGGGTTGCCAGCTACAGGCTAGCTAGGCTTAATTGCCAAAATACATATAGCTCATAAAACTACATAGCTGTATAATAACTGGCATGGTTAGCTGACTAATCGAAGGGCTGTGTGAAAAAGGGCATAAGTGGCTCTTGCTCATGTTCTAAATTCTCCCTTAGAAAACAAAGAAATTGAAGGAGAATTTAGAATGTGATCAGGGCTGTCAATAACTTTTTAAACACCTGTTCCTTATGACATTGCACCTGTCACACTTTGTGAGTAAATTGAATCGAACATAAAGATCATCATCACCTGTAACATCGAGCGAGCTCACCTGTGACAGGTGTTATGGGTTATGGCCCTTATTGACAGCCCTGGTAATCAGAAGACACTTATGCCCTTTTTGCGGCTGTGTTCAAACACAGCCCTTCAAATATATAAAGGGCTGTGCAGGGGTTTCAATAGAAGGCGGCTACCGGCGATAAACCGCCGGTTACTTTGCTTCTTACTGCCGGCTACTTCACACGATCGTTGTTGTTTTTTTTGTTAAGTGTTGAGTAAAGTTTATTAGGTAAACCACCGCCTCTAACGTCAGGACCGCCGGTTGCCTAAAAATTTATTGAAACCCCTGGCTGTGTGCAACAAGGGTGAAAGTGTCTCCTGATCACATTCTAAATTCTCCTTAAATTTCTTTGTTTTCGAAGGGAGAATATAGAATGTGATCAAAATAATAGAAAATTCACTGTGTGGGATTACCTCTGGTATCTGTAAACACATATCCATCATATTCATCCCTGAACTTGATGATGTCATCAGGATTCTTGAAGTTTATGTATGCTCTTGAGAAGGACACAGGGCCAAAGCTTTGAAAAAAAAGCCATTCAACATGATTTTTTTAAATAAATATTTATTGGAAGTAATTCATAATAATTACAAAATAACTAAGACAAAATGCAAAACTTTACAATACTGGTTTACAAAAAGAAAATTAAAGCTATAAATTTAAACAACTTACAAGTAATTAATTACAAACTAAGACGAAGTGCAAAACTTTACAATACTGGGCCGGGTTGTTCAAAGCCCGATTAGTGTTAATCCTGGATTAACTCTGCACAGAACCTATTGGTTGTCATGGAAATTAACCCTGGATTAGCACTAATCGGGCTTTGAACAACCGGGCCCTGGTGTGCAACTTAAATGCACAAGTACAGACTAGATACATGTACTTACAGTTAATTACAAAGTACAAACTTCACAATACTGGTTTACAAAAAGAAAATTAAAGCTATAAATTTAAACAACTTACAAGTAATTAATTACAAACTAAGATGAAGTGCAAAACTTTACAATACTGGTGTACAACTTACAGTACATGCACAAGTACAGACTAGATACACGTACTTACAGTTAATTACAAAGTACAAACTTTACAATACTGGTTTACAAAAAGCAAATTAAAGCTATAAATTTAAACAACTCACAAGACAGTATAAATTAGTAAAATTATGTACAAAAAGTAATAAAGTAAAATAGGAGGCTGTACGATATTAACTTTTCCCACTTTCGGTAATACGTCAGCCGAGGAGACTTCCATTTTTCCTGGCTCTTAAGAGCTTGATGCTATAAAAATACTTAAGTCTGGCAATTAATCAGCACTGTAAGGCACTGCTTCAGTTTTTTAAAACAACATTGATAACTTGTCTGTTTAGCTACTAAAAGGATGAAATTTGGAAGCAGGTATTTTTGATAATTTTCCCAAAAGCCAACATAACATATACATGTAACATCCTTTTCAGATAATATTCCATCATTAGATAATACACAACCAATTACTACCAAGCCATGCCTGTACTGACGTCCAGAATGTAGAAACATGATGACAGTGATAAAGAATGTGTTCCAGGGATTCATCTACAGTTTCACAGAAGGTAATTAGAGTGGAGTGGACACCATTTTCATCTTACATACAGTGTTTATGGTAGGATGCGGGGAAAAAATTCAAAATTATGCGGGATTTTTTGCCGAATTATGCGGGAAACATCGCGAATTATACGGGAAATTATGCGGGATGACGTCATACATTTTTTAGCACAAATAAATTGTTTTATCGTGTTTCACTTCAAAAAAGCCGCTAGTTGAATAAGAGAGATGGTTAATTGTCTTAAATCCATTTTAACTAGTATCCCTTTGCGTTCAAATCTATGTACTAGAAAGTCTATGTTAAACGTCAACTGATCCTAAGTATTCCGTACCATTCTTGGCGCAGCAAGATTATCAAGCCCGGTTTACTAGCATTAAGGTCAGAAGTTTTATTTCAGGTTAGTATGAAAATGTTGTCTACTTTGTGGAAATGCCTTCAAAAGACGTAATTATCATTTCAGTAAGAAAACCAGGAAACAAAAACCAAGTGGGTTTTTGAAATGCTGTTGTAGTTGTCACTTTATCGCAGATGCGGAAATCGGCACGTTACTTTGACAGACCGCTAACCGATTTAGCGGTAAGGGACTAAGGGAAATAAGGTTTAACAGTTTGGGATGCCATTGCTTTTTGAATCAATTTTTAAATACTGTACAGAATTTAGCAGACTCAAAACGAGAATTAATAGTAGCGGTCGTTACTAGAGCTTACGCAGCATACGCGAAAACGACGTTTGACGTACCATATGAGCATCTATAGACTAATAAACGCAAGTTGATATTTCCTTTACATTTATTCATGACATCAATTTCATAAACCTGACATTTTACTTTAGGAGTGAAATATATCGCTCCATGTCAAGAATGAAACGAAACCTTCAATCTGTAATTACAAACACTATCATGTGAACTATTTAACTTAAATGTCGTCCAGGCCCTTTATGTGTGATGCAGCCCATATATAATATTGTACTGGTCAATAGAGAATACAACTTCTACAGTAACTACACTGTACATGTACATGTACATGTAGCTTTTGCTCAAACTATTGAACTATTTTGATAAAGGACAACTATACATGTAGATGCATGCAAGGAGAACTGGTGAGCACACTAAGTTATTGCACCTCAAATGCCCATCCACAAAGTAGAAGAAGTCGTGTTCTGGTAGCTCATTCAGGTGGTTCTTTAGCTCTTCTTCTGTAAGTGATGGTGGCAGCCTCCTTATTACAACCTGAGACACAAGAAAAATGTTGAGGACATGACAGAGAGAGAAATTAAAATAAGGAAAATCAAGTTGTTTTCTAGAATCTGTGTTTATTAAGCTTTCAGAAAATGTATATTTTGTAGGGGTTTTCTTGAATTTAACGTGTGCAATTAAAAGTTTTCGAGAAGCACTCTTGACGGGCTCCTGATACCTAATCGATAATTATTTGAACGTTCCCTAAGCTGTCTAAAAGTATTCAATTTATGTGGAAATTAACTATATCTATTAAGGATAGTAAAATGTATAAAATAATTACATCGATCAGCTATGTCTTTAAAAGAAAATCAGACACCTTAAGTTGAATGTCATTTACAGTTATCCGTATCCGTCATTGGCTAAACTACATATATATAGAATACCCAGCCAGATCACTTGAAAACTGAGAGTGCTAAATTTGCCAAATAATATAGTGTAGGTGTATGTAGAGTTGTTCTAAAATTTGAGAAAATGAATTATTAATTACCGAAAATTAATGGATGGGTATTCTTTATATATATAGTTGCTCCCAGTCATTTACAATTTAATTTTATATATCAACATTGAATTGGGGAGAGGCCGGGGTAAAAACTCTGAAGTCACACTGAACTTCTCTCAAATAATACTAAGTGTCCCAACACTTTTGACCACAATTAAACATTGGCACATGCTAGCTGCGAAGCCTTCTTTTCTTCTCAGTTTTTGGAGAGTTGAAGAAGCTGGCTCTGCTCATACCTGGTACTCTACTTTAAATAGCTCTTTACATTTAAAGTAAAGTCGCCTGTTCAATAAACCAATATTACAACATTGTTTGGGGGAGGGGATATTGTGACAATTAACATACATGTACTACTCGAATATTGTAGGCAATTGGTCATCACCGGGGGGGGGGGGGGTACATTTCATGCAAAATACGGAACATTTCAAGTCGGGACGTGGCATTGGGTAAACAAATCAGCAGATGAAGTACATAGATAAGTACTGAAGTACGAATTAGCGGCGTCACGATGTATGGGAACCTCAGTGCTTGCATGTGGGCAGGCGATCAAAATGCGGCAACAGAATGTCTTTTTTTGACATAGTACTGTAGCTAAAAAAAATTAACTGCCTAAAAAAATACTGAACCCCGACCCTGCTGGCTGCACCCAAATTATACTCAAATCCTTATCCTGATCTGCCCAAATCAGGTCAAAACCCTGACCCTACCTGCCCAAACTGAGCTCAAAACCCTGACCCACCCAGGCGGCACATACATAATATGTCACAAACAGGAGTACCCCCCCCCCCCCCCTCCCCCCCAGGTCATCACTACATTAGAAGTAGTGTGTCCCAAAGACATTTGACCAGGATTGTAGCATTTGTGTTGTTTTCATTTCGAGCATGCGCCAATGTTTTTTTCTTGTGCCAGACTCACTCTGTCACTGAGTCATGTCACCTTTGGCTGCCTTTGTTGCAGTGGGCTCAGCTTAAAAAAAATTGCTGCTCAAGCTGCATGCTGATAAACCGGTTTTATCAGGCTTGACAGGACCATATTCTTTAATGGCGAAAAAATCATGAATAATGCTGTAGAGGCTTCTTTTCTTCTCGCTTTCCGTGGAGTTTAAGAATAAGGCTCTGCTTGCAGGGTATAAGTAGAGAAGCTGCTTTTCAGATCCAAACTTGATTTTCATCAAATGAAATTGTTCATTTTCAATTTCATGCACGTTCGTACAAACGAGCAATCAACAGTTGGTTGGTATAGTTTCTGGGTGTAGCAGTTCACCACGACGTAAAACAAAGGACACTTTTGTTTCGATTCTGAAGCAAAACAATACCCTGCAATACAAAAAACTTCCCTGATCTGTTACAACAGGAAATACCCAGTTTTTTCATGTTCTGGCTTTGATATTATTATTGTTTAATACTACGTATTAAACATCTCAAATTTTATCACGCTACCTTAGTTGGGAAAGGGTTTTTCTCCTTTTTGCTTCTCGTCAAAGATTTAGTCTTTTCCATCTCGGTTTTCCCCATTTTTAAATCACAAACGTGTCGCACCAGCAACGAATACAACAACAACCGTCCGCCATCTTGATACGTTTTAGCTAGTACTCAGTCTCATCCGCTCTACCACAGGGAACCCAACTATCGAAACTGGCACGCATAAAAAAGAAAAATCACACTAAAATTAGTAGATTTACCGATTTGAGGAAAATTGGTTTGATAACAAAAATGTAGCAAGCATTCAAGGATCGCAAAAATAAGAGAGAATGTACGTACATGTAAGAGGATCTGAATGGGGTTAACTGCTTACTGACAAACGGCCTTAAAAATAACTGAGAAATGACGATTTTTTTACTGACAACTACAACCGAAAAATAACTGACAAAACTGACAAATTTGGTTTTCGTGGGTCAAACATTGTAAATTTTCTCTAGTAATGATTAACTAGGGCTAACTGACAACTGACAAAGGGACAAAATTTTAACTGACAACTGACATGTAGACCCCCATTCAGACCCTCTTTTGGGGACGGCGTCCGCGCGTCCCCCAAAACTATACAATCTCTCTTATTTTTGCGATTTTTGAAAGCTTGCTGGAGTTCAGTTCGTATTTATAAGCATTCTCAAACTCGGTAAACTTACTAATTTTAGTGTGATCTTTCTCGTAACGGGGTTCATTTCTTAATCAGATTAAGTTTTGACACTCGGTCCAGTCCCTTCCTCGACTCCGAAATGAACCCCAGGAGTACCCAGCGTATACCGTAATTGACCGCCTATAAGCCGCACCCCGCATATAAGCCGCACCCCGCATATAAGCCGCACCCCGCATATAAGCCGCACCCCCACTTTAGGCTTGCGAACTTAAGCGAACTTAAAGAAACATTTTACTTTACTTATAGTTACACACAGCTTTAGAAGTACATTTCACTGAACAAGAGCTATGTGAGCAAGCATGTAAACGAAACTGTCTCGGATATTTTGTAATGCACTCACCAGCAACAATCTCCACTTGGGAATTACTACTTACTTGATCAATGCTGCCTTATGTTTTCAAGAAACGCTATGATTCTGCAACGGGAGATATTTTAGAAAATCGCGTATTGGACGCCAAAAACTAACAACTAAAGACCGAGTTTTGTGCCGAGCTAAAAAGATTTCACGATATTTGTGTTGCTTTTTGAATGGTGAAAGTTACATTGGCATGTTAATCCTAAACGAAATTTAAAACAAAAACTTCTCTCGTCAGGGTAGACCTGATTATGTAACACCAAACTTAAGGCGGTTCAATGGCTGATTAAATTTACAAAGAAAAGCAAGAAACTAACTTTGTGCCACGCTAAAACAGTTCTTAGTCAAGAGTTTAATTATTTGTGTTTGTTAGTGACTAATAAGAGTTAAGCTATTAAATAAAAGAAATTAATATTATTTTTTTTAAATAGTAATTAGAGTGTTAATCCAAAGCGGTAACAAAACGAGCAGGGGACTGGAACTGAGTCAGTAAAACTAATTAAATTAATAACTAGTCAAAGTGAGCATTATTTTCCAAAAGAACAGATCAAACTTAGCTAGTCTGGAAAGTTTGGTGAACTTTGGCGCAATATTGACGATGCTAGAAGGCATCAAATATGTCAATTTTCCCATACAAACTCTCTTATTTTTTTTGTAAAATTTTGGAGGGACAGAGAAATTTCAATTGCTTATAATTCAGACAAGATTCACTTGAATCACGTCAAATTTGGCACACATGCTAATTTCAACATTCTCTATCATGTGATGAACTTCATTTTAGAATTAGAGTAATTCTGACAAACTCGGTCCCAGGCCCCTGCTCGTTTTGTTACCGGCCTATTAGTCTGCAGGGTTAGTTTTTGGCACATTTTCAAATATTACGCGTCAATTAGAAAAGTCCTCTATTAATGCCTACTTCTTTTTTATGGTGCATATTTAATCTAGGTGTACAAAAGCGGGAATTACTTTGCACAAGAAAGGATGACAGAACCTATGTAGCAATGAGGTTGTGTCACGGTAATAGACTTTACAATTGCGTTCCGGGCCGGAAACAGCTAGTTCCACCGATTTTGATATGAACTAACGAACCTGTCGGCCACGTGGGATGCTTAAAATCAAAGCAAATATGCAAAAATGACTAACAAACAGTGTACATAAACAGTCTCCAGGAGAAATATTGAAAATCCGTTCAATCAAGTATTGAGGAAGGGACGTTTTTACTGTTTGTATCTAATTAACAGCCACCAAACGAGCGATTAGTCATACATGCGCAGTACCATGACATAGCCCTTTATATGAATGAGTAGGCAACTATGTAACGTTAGTATTATGTATTTATAATTACGCCGGCCTTCACGTATACAACAGACACTAAATGCCGATTTATACGGTAAGCATTTTAGGTACGGCACTCCTAATTGGGCACGGCACTCCTAATTGGACACGGCACTCCTAATTGGGCACGGCACTCCTAATTGGACACGGCACTCCTAATTGGGCACGGCACTCCTAATTGGGCACGGCACTCCAAACAGGCAGGCGAAGACTCTTTCGTGCACACGTACGCAGCTAGGCCTGAGCGGATTGTGCTCCTAAAAGTGGCATATTATGCCGCTAGCACTGCTCCAAATTTTGTCGAATTATGCCCAAATTATGCCAAAGTTCAAAAATTATGCTCGTAGATTACACAATTATGCTCACAAAAAACGTTTTTCGAAGACGGCCGGCATTTGTTGATGCGCGGCATTTTTAGTTGTTCACACAACATTTTATTAGGTGACCTATTTTTGGCTTTTTTTACGTTTAACGCACACTCGTTAAGTGAAATTCAGGTATTTGCTTTGGAAAAATTTAGAATCTAAGCAAAATATACCAGCTAATAATTAGGAAAGGCACTATAAAAGCAATAATAGCATTGCTTTTGGCTTTAATGCTTCAAATTATGCTACAATCTGGTAATTATGCTCGAGCAGTGCTTCTTTGAAAAATTATGCTCGTTTGCTCCAATTATGCCAAAAATTATGCTAGCACAATCCGCTCAGGCCTATACGCAGCACGTTCATTTACATGAAAACAAATAAGGAGTGCCGTGCCACAATATTAAAGCACGCGCCGTGCCCAAAGCATTATCGTGTTCACCAGGCTTAAATCAATCCAACGACGATACAAAGATGTGTTCTTAGTTTTCTTTGTTGCGCGTCTATGAAGAAAAAAAATAGTTTCCAAGTTCGAAAAATAACCGATTCTCCGCTGAGATATCTACATTGTGTGACGGCTCAATTCAGTGCAAATTTCCCAATTAATATCGTAGTCTACGTCACACGTACCAAGGAAAGGCAACCACACCTCCAGAAAAAGGAAAATGCAATGGTTCACATTTAGGAGCCGATTTTCAATGCTAATTTATTTCCCGTATCTGACGTCACACATTACAAGAATTGAGCCACTGTACAATGTACATAGCGGAAGTTGGTTGTCAGGAAGGTTTTCAAATTTTCCTTTCTCCGACGCGAAACACAATAATTGAATACGTATATCGATTGGTTCATAGAGCTAAAGTTAATTGTTGACTACAGTTCTCCTTTAAACAATCTTCTTCAATACCATATATATGGTGCTATGTGATGTTCTTATCAATCTTCTTAAATACCATACATGGTGCTATGTGATGTTCTTATCAATCTTCTTCAGTAGTACATGATGCTATGTGATGTTGTTATCAATATTCTTCAGTAGTATGGTGCTATGTGATGTTGTTATCAATCTTCTTCAGTAGTATATGGTGCTATGTGATGTCCTTATCTATTTTTAGCTGGTATGCGTCAGGATGGCACTTCTGCTGCTAATACTACTGCTACTAGTACTGCTACTACGAGTATTACTGCTGCTGCTAGCACTGCTGCTACTAGTATTACTGCTGCTGCTAGTACTGCTGCTACTAGCATTACTGCTGCTGATAGTACTGTTGCTACTAGTATTACTGCTGCTGCTAGTATTACTGCTGCTGCTAGTACTGCTGCTACTAGTATTACTACTGCTGCTAAAACTGCTGCTACTAGTATTACTGCTGCTACTAGTAATACTGCTTCTACTCGTATTACTGCTGCTACTAGTACTGCTGCTACTAGTATTACTGCTACTGCTAATACTGCTGCTACTAGTATTACTGCTGCTGCTAGTACTGCTGCTAATAGTATTTAACTGCTGCTGCTAGTACTGATGCTATTAGTATTACTGCTGCTGTTAGTTTTACCGCTGCTACTAGTACTCTTGCTACTACCATTACTGCTGCTGCTGCTAGTACTGCTGCTACTACCATTACTGCTGCTGCTGCTAGTACTGCTGCTACTAGTATTACTGCTGCTGCTAGTACTGCTGCTACTAGTATTACTGCTGCTACTAGTATTAATTCTGCTGCTAGTACTGCTTTTACTAGTATTACCGCTTCTGCTAGTACTGCTGCTACTAGCATTACTGCTGCTAATACTGCTGCTACTAGTATTCCTGCTGTTGCTAGTGCTGCCGCTACTAGTATTACTGCCGCTACTAGTATTACTGCTGCTGCTAGTACTGCTGCTACTAGTATTACTGCTGCTGCTAGTACTGCTGCTACTAGTATTACTGCTGCTGCTAGTACTGCTGCTACTAGTATTACTGCTGCTACTAGTATTACTGCTGCTGCTAGTACTGCTGCTACTAGTATTACTGCTAATACTAGTATTACTGCTGCTGCTAGAACTGCTGCTACTAGTGTTACTGTTGCTGTTAGTACTCCTGCTACTAGTATTACTGCTGCTGCTAGTATTACTGCTGCTGCTAGTACTGCTGCTACTAGTATTACTACTGCTGCTAAAACTGCTGCTACTAGTATTACTGCTGCTACTAGTATTACTGCTTCTACTCGTATTACTGCTGCTACTAGTACTGCTGCTACTAGTATTACTGCTGCTGCTAATACTGCTGCTACTAGTATTACTGCTGCTGCTAGTACTGCTGCTAATAGTATTTAACTGCTGCTGCTAGTACTGATGCTATTAGTATTACTGCTGCTGTTAGTTTTACCGCTGCTGCTAGTACTCTTGCTACTACCATTACTGCTGCTGCTGCTAGTACTGCTGCTACTAGTATCACTGCTGCTGCTAGTACTGCTGCTACTAGTATTACTGCTGCTACTAGTATTAATTCTGCTGCTAGTACTGCTTTTACTAGTATTACCGCTTCTGCTAGTACTGCTGCTACTAGCATTACTGCTGCTGATAGTACTGTTGCTACTAGTATTACTGCTGCTGCTAGTATTGCTATTGCTGCTAGTACTGCTGCTACTGGTATTACCGAAGCTGCTAATACTGCTGCTACTACCATTACTGCTGCTGCTGCTAGTACTGCTGCTACTAGTATTACTGCTGCTGCTAGTACTGCTGCTACTAGTATTACTGCTACTCCTAGTATTACTGCTGCTGCTAGAACTGCTGCTACTAGCATTACTGCTGCTACTAGTGTTACTGTTGCTGTTAGTACTGCTGCTACTAGTATTACTGCTGCTACTAGTATTACTGCTGCTGCTAGAACTGCTGCTACTAGCATTACTGTTGCTACTAGTGTTACTGCTGCTGCTAGTACTGCTGCTACTAGTATTACTGCTGCTGCTGGTACTGCTGCTACTAGTATTACTGCTGCTACTAGTATTACTGCTGCAGCTAGTACTACTGCTACTAGTATTACTGTTGCTGTTAGTACTGCTGCTACTAGTATTACTGCTGCTACTAGTATTACTGCTGCTGCTAATACTGCTGCTACCGGTATTACTGCTGCTGCTAGTACTGCTGATACTAGTATTACCGCTTCTGCTAGTACTGCTGCTACTAGCATTACTGCTGCTAATACTGCTGCTACTAGTATTCCTGCTGTTGCTAGTGCTGCCGCTACTAGTATTACTTCCGCTACTAGTATTACTGCTGCTACTAGTATTACTGCTGCTACTAGTACTGCTGCTACTAGTATTACTGCTGCTGCTAATACTGCTGCTACTAGTATTACTGCTGCTACTATTATTACTGCTACTCCTAGTATTACTGCTGCTGCTAGAACTGCTGCGACTAGCATTACTGCTGCTACTAGTATTACTGCTGCTGCTAGTACTGCTGCTACTAGTATTACTGCTGCTGAAACTGCTGCTACCAGTATTACTGCTGCTACTAGTATTACTGCTGCTGCTAGCACTGCTGCTACTAGTATTACTGCTGCTGCTAATACTGCTGCTACTAGTATTACTGCTGCTGATAGTACTGTTGCTACTAGTATTACTGCTGCTGCTAGTATTACTATTGCTGCTAGTACTGCTGCTACTGGTATTACCGAAGCTGCTAATACTGCTGCTACTAGTATTACTGCTGCTGCTAGTACTGCTGCTAATAGTATTTAACTGCTGCTGCTAGTACTGATGCTATTAGTATTACTGCTGCTGTTAGTATTACCGCTGCTGCTAGTACTCCTGCTACTAGTATTACTGCTGCTAGTAGTATTACTGCTGCTGCTAGTACTGCTGCTACTAGTATTACTGCTGGTGCTAATACTGCTGCTACTACCATTACTGCTGCTGCTGCCAGTACTGCTGCTACTAGTATTACTGCTGCTCCTAGTACTGCTGCTACTAGTATTACTGCTACTCCTAGTATTACTGCTGCTGCTAGAACTGCTGCTACTAGCATTACTGCTGCTACTAGTATTACTGCTGCTGCTAGTACTGCTGCTACTAGTATTACTGCTGCTGCTAGTACTGCTGCTACTAGTATTACTGCTGCTACTAGTATTACTGCTGCAGCTAGTACTGCTGCTACTAGTGTTACTGTTGCTGTTAGTACTGCTGCTACTAGTATTACTGCTGCTACTAGTATTACTGCTGATGCTAATACTGCTGCTACTATTATTACTGCTACTCCTAGTATTACTGCTGCTGCTAGAACTGCTGCTACTAGCATTACTGCTGCTACTAGTATTACTGCTGCTGCTAGTACTGCTGCTACTAGTATTACTGCTGCTGCTGGTACTGCTGCTACTAGTATTACTGCTGCTACTAGTATTACTGCTGCTACTAGTGTTACTATTGCTGTTAGTATTACTGCTGCAGCTAGTACTGCTGCTACTAGTGTTACTGTTGCTGTTAGTACTGCTGCTACTAGTATTACTGCTGCTACTAGTATTACTGCTGATGCTAATACTGCTGCTACTATTATTACTGCTACTCCTAGTATTACTGCTGCTGCTAGAACTGCTGCTACTAGCATTACTGCTGCTACTAGTATTACTGCTGCTGCTAGTACTGCTGCTACTAGTATTACTGCTGCTGCTGGTACTGCTGCTACTAGTATTACTGCTGCTACTAGTATTACTGCTGCTACTAGTGTTACTATTGCTGTTAGTATTACTGCTGCTGCTACTGCTGCTGCTACTAGTATTACTGTTGCTGCTAGTACTGCTGCTACTAGTATTACTGCTGCTGCTAGTATTACTACTGCTGCTGCTGTTAGTATTACCGCTGCTGCAAGTACTCCTGCTACTGGTATTACTGCTGCTACTAGTATTACTGCTGCTAATAGTACTGCTGCTACTAGTATTACTGATGGAGCTAATACTGCTGCTACTAGTATTACTGCTGCTGCTAAAACTGCTGTTACTAGTATTACTGCTGCTGCTAGTACTGCTGGTACTAGTATTACTGCTTCTACTCGTATTACTGCTGCTACTAGTACTGCTGCTACTAGTATTACTGCTGCTGCTAATACTGCTGCTACTAGTATTACTGCTGCTGCTAGTACTGCTGCTAATAGTATTTAACTGCTGCAGCTAGTACTGCTGCTACTAGTGTTACTGTTGCTGTTAGTACTGCTGCTACTAGTATTACTGCTGCTGCTAGTTCTGCTGCTACTAGCATTACTGCTGCTGCTAGTATTACTGCTGCTGCTAGCACTGCTGCTGCTAGCATTACTGCTTCTTCTAATACTGCTGCTACTAGTATTACTGCTGCTACTAGTATTACTGCTGCTACTAGTATTACTGCTGCTACTAGTATTACTGCTGCTGCTAGTACTGCTGCTACTAGTATTACTGCTGCTGCTAATACTTCTGCTACTAGTATTACTGCTGCTGCTAGCACTGCTGCTACTAGTATTACTGCTGTTGCTAATACTGCTCCTACTAGTATTACTGCTGTTGCTAGTACTGCTGCTACTAGTATTACTGCTGCTGCTAGTACTGCTGCTACTAGTATTACAAGTATTACTACTACTAGTATTGCTACTGCTGCTACTAGTATCACTGCTGCTTCTAGTACTACTATACGTCTAGTATTACTACTACTAGTATTACTACTATTATAATACAAGCTGGAATAAAGGAATAAAGGAATAAAGGTATAAAGGTATCTCACAAGACTTTGACTTGATAAAGAACTTTAAAATAAAGGAAATGGACCACATAAATGTGTACGTTTTCTATTCTTTCAGATCTTTTTTATTCATGTCTTTTCTTTCTGAGCCTGACTCCATGAGTTACTGAGTTCGTTTTTGACGGAGCACGATCAAGCAGTGAGGGAATTGTCCCAGAAAATTTAATAGCTCGTATTATAAACATTTAATAGCATGGTTTGTACGTGATATTTTGCATAAATACCACTCGTGAGATTTCAAAATTCCTTTTAATTTCACTCACCACTCGTGAAATTACTTAATACCGCCAGTTACAAAACCCGCTAACGTTAAGGTACAGTCTTTCAACCATCTTTTTTTTTAGCTCCGGCGAAAATGGACTTTTTTCACCGGTTTAAAGCTATATAACTTCTCTTTGACCATAATTTTGGAAGTACAAGTTCCTCAAGCACAATCGGTAAAGCAACTCGTTTAGTTATTGGTCTTCTTGCTATTATGTTCTTAAACAGTCCAAACAATCCAGCACTTGGCTTCGTCACCAGAAACACTGCTCTTTCTCTAAGAAATTTCAATCCTTATCTCAGGAAGTGCTTTCTGAAGCAAAGAATTAAGTACACAGCAAAATCAACGGCCTCGTTTAATCCGGCGATAGTTATGTTGACAAGAAGTGGAGTAAATCTGCTCAATCCTGGTCCAAACCAACGCGAATTTACGGAGGCGAGGAACTTGCGGGAACAATCCCCGAACGCTATACCAACGACCACAGCCACTCGTCTCAGCAAGCCATGGATAATTCATATTAACAGCAGAAGTATTGTGCCTCATATCGATGAATTAAGACTGATATTTAGAGACTCTTTTCCTTCAGTCATTGCTATTACAGAAACATGGTTGGATGATTCCGTTGCAGATTCTGAAGTCGCAATCACTAATTATTCAGTACATCTTGACCGAAGGAAAAATCGCCGCGGTGGAGGAGTAGCGCTGTATGTATTGGAAGGCTTAAAGTATACTAGAAGAAAGGACTTAGAAGAGGAATCGGAAGCAATTTGGATTCAAGTTCAACTATGCAATACCACATTTTTAATTGGATGTGTTTATAGAGCCCCTGACGAATCCCTTGAAGTTTTTGACTATATGGACGACGTGTTAAGATATGCCACACGAAACAAATTGGAAGTCATTATTTTAGGTGATCTCAACTGTGACTGTCTTAACACTGTCCTTAAACAAACAGTGAGACTACAAGAATTTCTCATGGCTAAATGAACTCGAACAGCTAATTAAAGAACCGTCTCGTGTAACACGCAACACAAAAACTCTTATTGATGTACTAATCACTTCTACTCCGGATCTATTCAAGACAGCAGGAGCACTCAATACAACTTTAAGCGATCACTATCCCATATATGGAACTATGAAAGGTCCAGGAATTCATATAAATAATCATCGGATAATAACAACGCGGTCCTGGAGCGATAATAGCATTAAAGACTTTGTAGCTGGCTTGCAAAATGCCCCTTGGAGTCTACTTGACTGTTATAATGACGTCGATAACATGTGTTTTGTTTGGGAGTCACTTTTTAAAATCCTTAATTGATAGTCATTTCCCACTGAAACGAAAACGATTACGTAAGCAGACGCACCCTTGGCTTGATAACACTGTTCTTCGTTTAATGAGAGCACGTGATCAAGTGCATAAAAAGGCAATTAAATCTGGTTCACCTGCGGATTGGGAAGAGTACAGACACCTCCGTAACCAAGTGACGAGTATGAATAGAAAGAAAAGGAGGGACTATTTCTCTAACAAATTAGAAGAAAATCGAGCAAACCCCAAAGCTTACTGGAATACCTTACGCAAAATTCTCCCAACAAAAAGCAAACGTACTGAAATTGACAAGCTGGTGGTGGACGGTAAAGAACTGTGCGACAAGCAAGACATAGCAAATTCCCTGAACGAGTACTTCACACTCAGGGGTGTTAAGGCATGGGTCTCCAATATGGCCACCACAAATCAAGAGGGGGTGGTCTATCTCTTTGTGCTTGTGAGATATATTCTTGACACTTTGACATATTTGATAAAGTCACAACCTTAACACATTTTTGTGACAGTTTCCATGGAAACGTGTAATGTGACCTTTGAACTTTAATTTTAAGGAAAATTGGGAAAAGCCTCCTGGAGGTCGGTAAAAGTTGTTGATATAATAGATATTTTCATGCCAATGAATCAATGTTAGGGCACACTTCGGTGCTCCAATTTGAAAAGTTGGTTATCATTGGAATGTCTGTTAATTCGGTGGAAATTTGAGGATATCAAATTTCACAATTGCCTTAAATTGCCTTCCCCTTAAAATAACCAACTTTTCAAATTGGAGCAGGAACGTGTGCACTAACCTTGATTCACTTGCATGAAAATATCCACTATATTAACAACTTTTACCGACCTCCAGGAGGCTTTTCCCAATTTTCCTTAAAATTAGAGTTCAAAGGTCACATAACACGTTTCCATGGAAACTTCCACAACAAGGTATCAAGGTTGTGACTTTATGGAATCTGTAAAAGTGCAAAGACTATATCTAACAAGCACGAAGAGATAGACCACCCCCTCTTGATTTGCGGCGGCCATATTGAAATAGTTTGAGACCCATGCCTTAATGCCCCTGAGCAACTATAGCCTCTTCGCTTCTAGCCGACCGGCCATTCCCGGATGTACAGCCATCTGGGCTTCCAAACACCTCATCTCACATCTTCAAGTTTCGCACTTTGCACTAGACAGACGTGTTTAAGGCATTGAGAACGATGGATCCAACTAAAGCCACTGGTGCAGACAAGATTCCTGCTAAAGCGCTGAAAATCGCCGCACCCAACATCAGCCAAGCATTAACTACGGTATTCAATGCATCCTTTAGTATTGGTAACTATCCTTCTTCGTGGAAAGTGGCAAGAGTAACACCTATATTTAAGGGAGGGTCTAAAACTGAACGTGACAATCAAAGACCCATATCAGTACTTCCGTGCATTTCCAAGATTTTTGAATCTTTTGCTAATTCAGATTTCCAAGAATTTGCGCACGAGGTTGGACTTATCAAACAACACCAATTTGCATATGTGAAACACTCATCAACCACAGTGGCTCTTATTAAAGCTGTTGATTCGTGGAAAATAGCCATTGATAGAGGCGAGAAAGTGGTGTGCGCCTTTCTAGATCTTAGGAAAGCCTTTGACGTCATTGACCATAACGTCCTCCTGCAGAGGCTTGCGCAACATGGTGTGAAGGACAACGAACATGACTGGTTTAAGAGCTATCTCTCTGAGAGGCTTCAGTTTGTTTCGTGTAACGGAACTGAGTCCAAACAGCGGAAGATCACCTACGGAGTCCCTCAGGCTCGGTCCTTGGACCGACTCTATTTAACATACATATAAATGGGATCTCCGACGCTTGTCAAAGCAGTGACGTTGTGCTGTATGCTGATGACACAGAAATTCACGCAAGCTCGAAAGATGTTAATGTAGCTGAACAGTGCGTCAATCAAGACCTTAGTCGCATAGACGCTTGGCTAAACCGTAACGGTCTCATTAGTAATCACAAGAAGTCTGAGGCAATGATGATTGGATCTAGACATTCAGTAGCTAATACACGCCTCCTACAGATTACTCTCGATGGAAAGCTATTGAAACAATCTGAACATTTTAAATACTTAGGAGTCTATATTGATGTCTGTCTAAATTGGAACAAACACATCTCTTAAATATCATCAAGAATTTATCCCAAGCTTAAAATGCTTAATAGAATTTCATCATTCCTTAGTCGTAGCGTATTGTTAAGAATCTATAAGCAAACAGTACTACCTATTCTAGATTACAGCTGTATTATATGGGGTGATTGCGGTAAAGGCAATTCACAGCGCTTAGAGAGACTGCAAAACCAGGCTATGCGGATTATTCTTGCCGCTAATCGTAAGACGTGTACACAAGACATGCGTGCCAAGCTCTGTTTGTTATCTCTTAACAGTAGAAGGCGCTTCTTAATGCTCCAGTTCGTGTATAAAATTGTACATAACATTAACTGTCCGCATCAGCTAGAAGGGTACCTTGTTAAAAGATCAGAAATGCATAATAGACATCTTTGGGACTCCACACTTTTACATGTTATAGCCACGAAAACGAAAATGGGCCAATTGTCTTTTAAATGCGCAGCCGCAAGAGAATGGAATGACATACCTAGAGAGCTGCGGGAGTTACAAACACTATCAACTTTTAAGGCTGGCGTTTTCAAGCATTTTTTAGAACTTGATGACAACAATCATCAATGTAGTTTACGATAATTTTTTAGATATCCTTTTTAAGCTTTGTACAGTTATATGTATTTTTTATTATTATAATATTATTCATTCATACATTTATTATTATACTATTGTATATTGAGATTTTTTAGATACATTATATAAACTAATTGAGATTTTGAGACGCGATACCGAATTATATTGCCGGCCAGTTGGGAGAAAATATATTCCGTATTGGGCGGAGTCGCAGGACGAAGCCCAATACGAAGAATATATTTTCTTCCAACGCCGGCAATATAATTCGGTATCGCGTCTCAAAATCTCAATTAGTTTTGTATCGCGATTCAACAGTTAAGTCGGGAATTGTTAAAAGAAAGAAGAGAATGAAGCACCAAACTTATTCTGATCGTAATTTCAATTCTCAAAAGGCGCCTAGTATATCTATGGCAACGGTTTCACGGCTTGAGTGGCGAAAACTTTCGCGACGTGTTTTGAAATCTCTTCAAAAATTATGAAAATTGTACTTTTAGCGAATAAGAGTGTTAGATTTCTGACGGAAACTACAATGCCAACCTTACCTTTAGGATTGAATGATGCTTATCTTGTAATTTACAGTGTTTTGAAGGTGAAATTGTAGAAATCTTGCTGTTGAACAAACGACTTTTGACCTTGACCTGGAACCCATGTAACTGCAAGGGCTCGCGCAAGAGCCAATCAGAGGCTGGTATTCTGAGACGCAATACCATGTTATATTGGCGTCTCAAAAGTAAACAAAGTGATCAGTGAATCGTGATACTCTATAATACTGGTCACCGGTTGATACCAGCTAATCATTTTCGATTAACTGATCGGTCTTTACAGTTTAAATAAAGTTATTATTATTATTATTATTATTATTATTATTACTTAATATTACTTAATACCGGTATTACTTAATACCGGTATTACTTAATACTGGTATTAGTTAATATCAGTATTAGTTAATACCGGTATTAGTTAATACTGGTATTAGTTAATACCGATATTAGTTAATACTGGTATTAGTTAATACCGGTATTAGTTAATACCGAGTATTAGTTAATACTGGTATTAGTTAATACTGGTATTAGTTAATACTGGTATTAGTTAATACCGATATTAGTTAATACTGGTATTAGTTAATACCGGTATTAGTTAATACCGAGTATTAGTTAATACTGGTAATAGTTAATACCGGTATTACTTAATACCAGTATTAGTACTAGCAGCAGTAATACAGCAGCAGTTTTAGCAGCAGCAGTAATACTAGTAGCAGCAGTACTAGCAGCAGTAGTAATACTAGCAGCAGTAGTAATACTAGTAGCAATAGTACTAGCAGCAACAGTAATACTAGTACCAGCAGCAGTAGCAGCAGCAGTAATACTAGTAGCAGCAATACTAGCAGCAACAGTAACACTAGTATCAGCAGTACTAGCTAGCAGCAACAGTAATACCGGTAGCAGCAGTATTAGCAGCAGCAGCAGTAATAGTAGTAGCAGCAGTACTAACAGCAACTGTAACACTAGTAGCAGCAGTACTAGCTGCAGCAGTAATACTAGTTGCAGCAGTAATACTAGTAGGAGCAGTACTAGCAGCAGCAGTAATACTAGTAGCAGCAGTATTAGTAGCAAATGTAATACTAGTAGCAGCAGTGCTAGCAGCAGCAGTAATACTAGTTGCAGCAGTAATACTAGTAGGAGCAGTACTAGCAGCAACAGTAATACTAGTAGCAGCAGTATTAGTAGCAAATGTAATACTAGTAGCAGCAGTGCTAGCAGCAGAATTAATACTAGTAGCAGCAGTACTAGCAACAGCAGTAATACTAGTAGCAGCAGTATTAGCAGCAGAATAAATACGAGTAGAAGCAGTACTAGCAACAGCAGCAATACTAGTAGCAGCAGTATTAGTAGCAGCAGTAATACTAGTAGCAGCAGTGCTAGCAGCAGCAGTAATAGTAGTAGCAGCAGTGCTAGTAGCAGCAGTATTAGCATCAGAAGTAATACTAGTAGCAGCAGTGCTAGCAGCAGTAGTAATACTAGCAGCAGCAGTAATACTAGTAGCAGCAGTACTAGCAGCAGCAGCAGTAATAGTAGTAGCAGCAGTACTACTAGTAGCAGCAGTACTAGCAGCAACAGTAACACTAGTAGCAGCAGTACTTAAGCAGGAGCGGTAATACTAGTAGCAGCAGTACTAGCAGCAGCAGTAATACTAGTAGCAGCAGTACTAGCAACAGCAGTAATACTAGTAGCAGCAGTAGTAATACTAGTAGCAGCAGTGCTAGCAGCAGCAGTGCTAGCAGCAGCAGTAATACTAGTAGCAGCAGTACTAGCAGCAGCAGTAATACTAGTAGCAGCAGTATTAGCAGCAGCAGTAATACCAGTAGCAGCAGTACTAGCAGCAGTAGTAATACTAGCAGCAGCAGTAATATTAGTTGTAAAGTCCGTCTCTTTAATGTAAATAAACGCACATACAAACTGATCTTGTGTCCGCCATCTTGCTTTCTCCCCAAACTCCCAACAACTGACTAATACGTCACGTGACCGGAAGTGGTCCAAACCGGAAGTAGATATTACATTTCTCCCTTTCTTTGGAGATACTAAATATCAATGAACTGAATGTTTTGGTGTAATAACTGCTAACCTGAATAACAATGTGTATGAAAAGTCCTTTACTGAACTAAATGTTCAGTAACATCTGATCACAATATCTACCTATTCACTCTACAAAGCCTTTTAGGTAAAATGGTCTGCGTCTGTTCCTATGTGGTCTTGTTCCAGTACTTTGATCCAACTCCTTGTTTGGTTTCAGCTTCTGCGTCTGTGCTGCATCATCTTGCTGGATCATTTCTAGTTCCCTTTCAGGTTGTGCTTCATGTGACTCTTGTTCTGGGTTGGTGTCCAAAAGCACAGTTTCTCTCCAGTCTTCAGGGTCGTGTTTCGCATATGTAGTCAGTTCCTCCTCTTTCATGTTTCCAACTACAGCATTAGCAAGCTTGAAATGGCTTGCATCTCTACGCACCTCCCGTCCATCAGTAACTCTCCTGGCTGCAACTGTTGATCCTTCTATCTTGAATATAACATAGAATGCTGGTTCATAGGCTGTATACCATTTGTTCCTCTTCCTCTGTGTGAGAAGGACATAATCACCAACCACAAAGTTGTGCTCTTTAGTGTTTCTGTTTTCAGCTCCTTTCTTCAGTTTCTTCTTGTATTCGTAGTCTCTCTGGTTAATAAGAGACTCTTGGATGCTTTCATAAGAATTTTCCTTTGCCGGGTAGTCCAGCTTGGTTCGTACTTGTCTATTCATCAAGGCCTCATATGGTGTGATACCAGTTGCTGGGTGTGGCGTTGAACGATACCCTGTCAACATTTCGTGTACAACAAGGAGACTATCTCTCCCTTGGAGGTGTGCTATTTGCTCTGTTTTGTTTAGAACCTTCATGAAGCTTTCACCTTCCCCATTCGCCCTGGCATGGTCCGGTGTGACACGATGGTGGTGGAATCCCTCTTCCTCTGCAAAGCTTTCAAACTCTTTTGAGTTGAACGGTGGTCCATTGTCGCTTTCTACCCGTCGGGGTATACCATGAGTGGCAAATGTCTTCTTGAGTCTTTCCCTGGTTGGCTTGAATGCTGTTGAGTAAACTTTCTCAACCACTGGATATCTTGTCCTCTTGTCAATGATCATCAGATTGTAGTGCCCATCTGGGTATGGACCACCAAAGTCCACAGATAGAACATCCCATGGTTTCTCTGGTATGCATGTCATCTTGATTGGTTCCTGGGTGTGCTGCTTGGTTGTCACCTGGCACTGAAAACACTGACCAATGATTTGTTCGACCAAACTGTTCATCCCTGGAAGCCAATATTTATTCCTCAACATTTGCTTGGTTTTGCTCATGCCTAGATGTCCAAGGCTGTGCGCTGCTTTGACCTTTGACAACCTTCCTCTGCAAGCATGTGGGTATGATGATTCGGTTTCCTCTGAAGATGATTCTGTCTACCATGTACAGCTCCTGTCTTATTGGATAGAACGGCATTATGTCAGGATCCTTTCTGTGCTGTTCCCAGTCGTCCCCTTTTAGAATTCTGTGATCCAGTTTCTTTAGTTGGTTGTCTCTTGTGGTTTCCTCTCTCACCCGATCTAGTATAACTGCATGTTCTGCTATGATGACTTGCTTGACCATTGCCTCCATCGTGTCAGTGCTTGTCTCTGGTAGTGGACGCCGGGACAAGAAGTCTAGCGGGTCATTCTCGTCATTACCTGGCTCATATACCAACTCAAAATCCACATCTTGCATGTCCATGACCCATCTTTCTATCCTTGGTGGTAGCTTTGCAGTTTCCTTGTTGAACATCGGCACGAGTGGCTTGTGCGCTGTGATCATCTTGAATCTTAGAGCTCCTAGGAGGTACATGGTAAATCTGTTCTTAGCCCACTTCACTGCAAGGGCATCATTTTCCGTATGGCTGTATCTCTTCTCTATATCTGTCATGGTGCGACTGATGTAATGGACTGGCTGAAGACCTCTGCTTGTCTCTTGGAATAGTCCAGCTGATAGTCCTTCATGGTAACTAGCCTCTGTTCTTACTATAATTGGCTTTGCTGGGTCAAAATATGCCATGGTGTCTTCATTTGTGATGCTTTCTTTGAGTTTCCTGAATGCATTGTCCTCTTCAGTTCCCCATTTGAACTTGGTGTCCTTGTGAGTTAGTATCCTCAGGGGTGCTGTTAGTGATGAGTATCTTGGAATGAACTTAGATAGGTAGCCAATCATTCCTAAGAAGCTTCGGACTGCTCCTTTGGACTCTGGTGGTTTGCTCTCCTTTACAGCACGAACCTTGTCTGATGTCGGCTTTAGCCCCTCTCCGGTGAAGCGATATCCATATAATTCCAGCTCCTCTACTCCAAATTGGCACTTTTCCAAGTTGAAAGTGATTCCAAAATCAGCAGCTCTCTGCAGTACTTGCTCTAGTATCTCATTATGCTATTCTATGTAGCGTCCTCCTATCAGTATGTCATCACGCTGATTGAGGCAACCTGGTATGTCCCCAAAGATCCTCTGCATCATCTCATCAAATAGATCCTGGGATAATCTGGCTCCGAATACCAACCGTCGTGGTCTCATGTTACTCCAGGGTGTGCTGAATGTTGCTACTGCTCTCGACTCTGGGTCTAGTTGCAGTTGATGGTATTCCTGCCTGAGGTCCATCTTGGAGAAGATTTTACAGTTGTGAAACTTGTGAGTGAAATCCTCAACCACAGGTCCTTGTGTGATTCGATTTCTCTTCATGTGCTTGTTTGGAACTCTTAGGTCCACACTGGCTCTTATCGTGTTTGGTTTGAGCTGATCTTTATCCACTTTGCTGAACCTTGGTTTTGGTTGTACAACCAATGGAGAACACCATGTGACTGGCTCCCCCTGTGGTACTTCTTCAAAGATTCCTTCCCTTACACCTTGGTCCAGCCATTCCTTCAGTGGTTTTTGTAGGTAGTACGCTACTGGTCGTGGCTTCTGGGCAATAGGTACTGCCTCTGGCTTCATGCTGAATCTTGCATAGATATCTTTGTTGTTCTTGATGTCTCTTATCTTCCCTATATCTTCAAATACATTCTTGTACCTGTTAGTGATCTCCTTGAGTTGGGTGTTCACTGTCTTGTCACTGCTGAGTACTTTAATATCAGCACTCTCGTCTGGGATTCTTAGGTGGTTGGTTGCCGCTAGCAACCCTTCTGGCTGGATGTGCAGCATGCCCAAGTCGATAAGAGTGGCTCTACTCAAGAGTGGTGGTGAGTTGATTCTCCCTCTGACAACGACAAATTTCGTCTCCACCCCACGATTCCTGTTTTTCACTGTCGCCTTAAACTCTCCCTTCACTGATAGTTCATCCTGAAGAGTCTTTACTCTGGTTTTACTCGATTCAAGAAGCTGTTTGTTGCTGGATCTGTGGGTTTGAATTGGTGCTCATCCATGATGTTTATATCTGCTCCACTGTCTGGTTCTGCTTTAACATCAACATCGTCTATTCTTAAAGAATGTGATATAAAGTGGTAAGCTGTAGTGCTAAGTGTGCACGCCCTACGAGGGAAAGAGAAACAATCTCTGACCGAAGTGGGACTCGAACCCAACGACCTCCAGGTTGCATGTCTCGCGCTCTACCAACTGAGCTATCAAGTCAGATGAGAGCAATCGTGGGTATTGGTGCGTTTTATGGGGTCACAGCGATTATATATGTATATGTAGTTATGATATGAAATCATGTTTGCCGCGTAGCACTAGTAAGTGTAAAGAATGTGATATAAAGTGGTAAGCTGTAGTGCTAAGTGTCTATTCTTACACTGATGGTTTTGTCATCATCCCTTGCCTCGCCTAGCTTTCTCACTCGTCTGAGGTGTTTTGCTGCTTGTCCAATAAACTCATCATCTGAACTGGTAGAGCTGTCATGGTCATATTCTGTGGTTTTCCTTACCTGGTTCCTTTGTTGTTTTGGTCCTCTATAAGTCTGGTTATACCTATTTCTTGGGTTGCTTCTGCTATTTTCATCAGGGTCTGACCTACATACTGTGGCAAAGTGGTTCATCTTGTGACATTTTCGGCACCTCTTACAGTATGCAGGACAGTCTTGACCCTCTTCATGAGTTCCTGCGTATCCACAATAATCGCAGCATCTGCGAGCCTTTTCCTCTCGTCTGCCGGGTTCTCTTGCTGTCTGGTGCTTCTCTTGCTTTTGCTGTCGCCATTGGCTTACTCTGGCTACCTCGCTGTAATCCTCTGGGGTTCTCATATTACGTACCTGTAATGAGGTATCCTCCATTTGAACTGCCTCAGTTAGTAGCTGGGTCAAGTTCCACTTCTTGTTGATAGCTTTCTGGATGAGGGTTTGGCTATTTATTGCCTGAATTAGGTGTTCAAGGATTCTTTCTTCACAGTTGTCTTCAAATTCGCACTCGTTGGCTTTCTCCCTCAATCTGGCGGTGTATGCATGCATGCTGCTGTTGTTTCTCCCACCGTTGGTTTCATCTTGAGAAATAAGTATCTGGCGTGGTGCTTGTTTCTTTTTGGTTTGAAATACTCATTTAGTTTGCTCTTCAGCTTGTCGTAGTCGTTATTTCCTGTCGTGGGATCGGGTAAGCTCTTTTCTAGTCTTGCTATTTCTGTTGCACCATAGATGATAAGGGCATCTTTCTTGTCGGTCGGTGTTGATATTTTAAAATATCGGAATTCCCGTTCGATGTTTTCAAGCCAATTCTCCCAGGCCTTTCCAGTCGTGATTTGATCTTCGGTGTGAGTAAAAGGCTGTGTTTTCAGGTTCCTCGTCTCTGTAATCACCGTTATTGTCGGCGCTGTCTGTACGGCTGGTGCTGCTGCCTCTTGTTCGTCCCCGGACATTTCTCCTTACCTGTTTATCAATGACACGTGCTCGTAGTCACGATCCAACTTATTTCTATCTCTGTGGTTTCTTTGGCTTCTTTTCTTTTCCCAGGAGTTCCGGAAGACTTTTGCTTTCCTTTTCGAATGTTTTATCCTCGTTGCCAATGTAAAGTCCGTCTCTTTAATGTAAATAAACAAACATACAAACTGATCTTGTGTCCGCCATCTTGCTTTCTCCCCAAACTCCCAACAACTGACTAATACATCACGTGACCGGAAGTGGTCCAAACCGGAACTAGATATTATATTAGTAGCAACAGTAATACTAGTAAAAGCAGTACTAGCAGCAGCAGTAATACTAGTAGCAGCAGTCTTACAAGCAGCAGTAATACTAGCAGCAGCAGTAATACTAGTAGCAGCAGTACTAGCAGCAACAGTAATACTAGTAGCAGCAGTAATACTAGTAGCAGCAGTATTAACAGCAGCAGTACTAGCGGCAGGAGTAATACTAGTAGCAGCAGTACTAGCAGCAGCAGTAATACTAGTAGCAGCAGTAATGCTAGTACCAGCAGTTCTAGCAGCAGCAGTAATACTAGTAGTAGCAGTAATACTAGTAGCAGCAGTACTAGCAGCAGCAACAGTAATAGTAGTAGCAGCAGTACTAGCAGCAACGGTAACACTAGTAGCAGCAGTACTATCAGCAGCAGTAATACTAGTAGCAGCAGTAATACTAGACTTGCTCCAAGTCGAACTCGCTGAGTCACTGGGTAAGTGATTACTGGGTTAAAAAGTGAGCACGAGAATCGAAGCGAGAGGCGAGTTCGACTTGTTTCACTTGCAGGAAATTGAATCGGGGGATTATGTTTTGGCGCGAAAACACATTTCGGAGGCGGAGCTTACTCTTTCCGAGTACAATCAAATATTAAATACCACATCCACGGTCGACTGACTTGACACGTCAACATACAATGCCTGAAGAATTGACGCTTTGTGATTGGACAAATCTTAGTACGTCATAAGCCACGAGGCCTCCGGTTGAAAAATCAACCGGTAAATTTGGCGCGCTGCAAGTGGGAAAAGTCCTTCGTTCGGGGGGCTAAGAAGGACTTTGAGAAAGTCTACAGTAATATTAGTAGCAGCAGTACTACCAGCAGCAGTAATACTAGTAGCAGCAGTACTAGCAGCAACAGTAATACTAGTAAAAGCAGTACTAGCAGCAGCAGTAATACTAGTAGCATCAGTACTAGTAGCAACAGTAGTACTAGTAGTAGTAGTACTAGCAGCAGCAGTAATACTAGTTGCAGCAGTACTAGCAGCAACAGTATTAGCAGCAGCAGTTCGGATGGTGGGCAAATAAATCGCGTTCATAATTTTAAATACCTTGGAGTAACATTGGATGAAAAGTGGAACTGGAAGAAACACATTAGTAACTTATTACAGAAACTAGGCCATCGGTTATCGGTATTTAACCGTATTTCGCACATGCTCGACAAGAGAACTCGTATGGCGTATTTTAATGGCCTTGTGCTCCCTCACTTAGATTATGCGGACGCGGTCTGGGGAGACCAGCCTGGTGTGAAATCAGAAATGGAACAGCTACAGGCATTCCAAAATCGGTTTGCTAAAAAGATTGAAGGAGGCAAGCTGTCGTCAGCTGAGGCCCTGGCATCGCTTAAATGGATCCCATTGGTCGGAAGGCGTTTTGGACATCGATGTGTTGCTGTTCAGAATGCAATCAAAGGGGATATTCTAGAACACTTTGATATTTTCAAAAATACTTTAAGTCAGTCGCATGGTCATAATACTAGGAACGGATATCTGCCGAGACTCCCCAAGCCCAGGACAGAATGGGGAAGGCGTGCTACGTACTTTAGAGCAACAAACGATTGGGCTTCCCTGCCAAATGAATTAAAAAAGCCCATGCCTAAGTTGATTTTTAAAAGAAATATAAATAAGTTTTTAATTAATCAGTATTTATGCTAGTTTTATCTTTTTATGATCGTTCTTTCTTATTAATATTTTTATCTATTTTCACCGTTCTATGTCCATTTTGTCTTTTTAATTTTATGTTATAGAGGACCCTCCTGAAAACCACTTTTGCATAAGTGACGGAGGCCTCCTCTCAAAAGATTTATTATTATTATTAGTAGTAGTAGTAGCAGCAGTACTAGCAGCAGCAGTAATACGGTACTAGTAGCAGCAGTACTTAAGCAGCAACAGTAGTACTGGTAGCAGTAGTACTAGCAGCAGCAGTAATACTAGTAGCAGCAGTATTAGCAGCAGCAGTAATACTAGTAGCCGCAGTACTAGCAGCAGCAGTAATACTAGTAGCAGCAGTATTAGCAGCAGCAGTAATATACCAGTAGCAGCAGTACTAGCAGCAGCAGTAATACTAGTAGCAGCAGTATTAGCAGCAGCAGTAATACTAGCAGCAATAGTAATACTAGACTTTCTCAAAGTCCCTTAAAAAGAGATTTTCATATTACCCGCGTTCGCTTACAAGATTTTCATTTCCTGCCTTCGCTTCTCTGGTTCAAGGGACTTGTGCTGGAAAAATCCACCGGTGACGTAAAGAAAGCTGCCAATAGAATCTTTCGAAGTGAGACATGACTGTTTGTAAATAAAGCTTTACCTGTGATGTCTTAAGTCACAAATTAGCTAGCGCTATAAACTACATATAATTTACAAAATGTTTCTTTATTGTCAGGAGTTACAAGTTCGTTATTTGGAATGCGTATTTCCATTTCGTCCTAGTCACGGCGTGTTATTTTATTTGGAAAGCTGAGTCTAACGAGTACGAGGTTTAGTCCTCTGAATTCGTTACCCTAAGATACTGTTTAGCTCTTTCGTAGAAGTCTTCTTCCAGTCAATGTTAGCGTTGATATTTAGCTCAGTGATTACTCTGTAAAAGTCGGTTCGGTTCACGGCAGTCTGTGGAGCCGTAAAGTAAACCTGATCATCTATATAATGTCTATAAACAATATATGTTTCTGAATTTAGCTTTCTTACTTCCTTTGAGTTTTCATAAAAGAACGCAGTCACGTCTCGCTTCGCTCAACGCCTTCGAGAGCCTCTGGCATCCAGGGTAGTTTGCTCTAAAATAAATTTCAATAAATCGTTAAATATTCTTACCTGTCTCTTGTGTATTTCTTTCAGGTTCTGTGAAGTTTCAAGCCATTCCGTCCAATATTGAGTGAGTTACAGGAATTTTCCTTCCCTTAGTATAATTATTGGGAAGGTAGCAAACTCTACGCCGATCAGCCGCCGATCAGCTGCAGAAAATCGGCTCGAATTCCCATAAAAATCCCGTACATCGCCAAAATGCCTTCAAATAACGGTTGCCCAGACACAGGTCCTTCACCACACTCAGCTTCACTTTCACTGCTTTACTCTAACCGGAGAAAAACGCCACGTAGTTTGCAGTTTTCGAGTTTCGCGGATGTTCTTGTCCATCTGACCTGCAACGGGCTCAGACCTCAACATATATACCTTATTTTAAAAGCAATATTTCAATAAGCGGTTTATTAGTCCAGTGGTTTATATTATGCGCTTTTGATCCAACGACCGGAGTTCGAGTCGTACACCGCGCACTAAAATTTTTTTTTTTACTTCTTTTTCTCTTTTCTCACTTTTATTTAATCTTTTCGTCTATTTTAAGGTATTAGAACCGCCTTCTACACTAAAACTAAACAATATATTGATATATATGTTTGAGGTCTGAGCCCGTTGCAGGTCAGATGGACCACAGGCTTCCCAGACTCGACGTATATTTCTCGCTTATTAGTTTGTTGGGTTACCTATGGTTTATCGATTAGTTTCATAACGATCTCAGAAGAGTTTAAATAATTGCTTCGTGTGAATTCTCTTTTCCGATTTCTACGAAATGAATCTTCAATAATAAAAGATTGATACTTAATGAAGTTGTGTGAGTGGAGTTTTGGCGATTTGGGGCCTTCTAAATCAGTTTATTAGGATTCGAAATTTTGACCGTTGGCCGAGGCACTAAGAAAATATACAAGGTAGGCAACTCGACCTCGCCAAAGCACACACTTACCTCAAAGATCACCCAAAAATCGGCACTTTTCTTCCTCGCTCGCTATTCAGCTTTCGGCACAGGAGGGAATAGTTATCAAGCAACATCTGACCAGAGATTTAGGAAAATCCATCAAATTTATCATCGCCAAATGGCCTCCTCGAGACCCAAAAAGCGCGACCTTCCAATGATCTGTAAGAACCAGAATGACCAAAGCGGTCCAAAATTTTCCCGACCCTACCCAAAACGATGCAAATCGCCTTTCTTCATGGGGGGACTCCCAAAGCGTGAAATTATACGAAACTGGCGGTTAAAGACTAATTTTCAATTTGGAACTCGCCAATCAGAGGACCAAGACAGTGGGCTGGGGTCTTCACCGAGTGTTATGACAGTTCCACGTGAGAAATTTTCGCGAGTTCCAAATTCAAAATTAGTCTGTAACCGCCAGTTTCGTTAAACGGCCAAGTAATGGTCTCTCTGATTGGCGCCGATATATTTGTTTCCGTTCCTCGAGCGGAAGTATAATTTCACGCTTGGGGGTTCCCCCATGAAGAAAGGCGATTTGCATCGTTTTGGGTAGGGTCGGGGAAATTTTGGACCGCTTTGGTCATTCTGGTTCTTACAGATCATTGGAAGGTCGCGCTTTTTGGGTCTCGAGGAGGCCGTTTGGCGATGATAAATTTGATGGATTTTCCTAAATCTCTGGTCAGATGTTGCTTGATAACTATTCCCTCCTGTGCCGAAAGCTGAATAGCGAGCGAGGAAGAAAAGTGCCGATTTTTGGGTGATCTTTGAGGTAAGTGTGTGCTTTGGCGAGGTCGAGTTGCCTACCTTGTATATTTTCTTAGAGCCTCGGCCAACGGTCAAAATTTCGAATCCTAATAAACTGATTTAGAAGGCCCCAAATCGCCAAAACACCACTCACACAACTTCATTAAGTATCAATCTTTTATTATTGAAGATTCATTTCGTAGAAATCAGAAAAGAGAATTCACACGAAGCAATTATTTAAACTCTTCTGAGATCGTTATGAAACTAATCGATAAACCACAGGTAACCCAACAGACTAATAAGCGAGAAATATACGTCGAGTCTGGGAAGCCTGTGGATGGACAACTCGAAAACTGCAAACTACGTGGCGTTTTTCTCCGGTTAGAGTAAAGCAGTGAAAGTGAAGCTGAGTGTGGTGAAGGACCTGTGTCTGGGCAACCGTTATTTGAAGGAATTTTGGCGATGTACGGGATTTTTATGGGAATTCGAGCCGATTGTCTGCAGCTGATCGGCGGCTGATCGGCGTAGAGTTTGCAACCTTCCCAATAATTATACTAAGGGAAGGAAAATTCCTGTAACTCACTCAATATTGGACGGAATGGCTTGAAACTTCACAAAAACTGAAAGAAATATACAAGAGATAGGTAAGAATATTTTAACGATTTATTGAATTTTATTTTAGAGCAAACGGGCATGCGAGCTAAAACTCCATACATTTACTGTAATTTCAAATATCCGGGAAATAACCGTTTTACGCATAATGAGCCTGGGGTACCTGTGATTTCACTACTGCTTTGAAGCTCCAGGGGTCCTTGCGTAGTCATTGGCTAGTTGGTTCGAAGTGTTGACATTTGCTTTGATGAGGTGTGAAATGTTCACAAAACCCGTACACGCCAAATCTCCAACTAAGTTTTTCTTCGTATCCCCTCCCTTTGAATGAATTTTGTGAGCGTTTAGCAATATTCAAAGTATTTTTCCTCGTAGACTATCCCGCGTAATTTGACTCGGACATTATTGAAGACTAAAACTTTAAAGAATGAATTACATTTGAATGAAGTAAAATATTAACAAATGCTCACACACTTTTTTAGGCTGTCATATGCTGATTAACGTTGTGCACTGAGTTGAATTGTTCTTATGCGTTAACCCGAAGGCGGCTAATTCACTTTTATAAACCTTGTCAGTTTTGCGTTTGTTGGCTTAGCATTGCTTTACAATTAAATATTTTTTTAAACAAATCCATTCAGCGTATTCTGCATTTAATAAGCTTTACAGAGGTATATAGGTTTCTATTGTTTTCTTTAAAACAACGCGCGTCCAAATTTATTTACGAGACATACCTGCGAATGTATCCGGTAACCTTAATGCTGCTTATAAATTTCTTACACGCCGCTAATCGGCGATCGGCTAGAGTGAGGATACCCGCCTTTTCCAATGCTACGCGGAAAAATGATGGACAATGCCCTTTTCTGGATATTTTCCAGGGCATTAGATAGGTATAATGGAAGGCTGGCATACACGACACACGCATATTCTATGACAGATCTAATCAGTGTACAGTAAATAATAACGATGTCCGCAGAAGGGACACCACACTTTTTGTGTTGCCTCAGAGCATACAGCCTCCGATTGGCTTTTTTGACTACATAATCGCAGTGGGCAACCCACGTGAGTTCCTCGTACGGAGTAACTTTAGGCCAGACCAGTGGCACCCAGATGTTTCGTCGGAGCGTGCTACTGCTAGGCAGCGATAAACTGTATTTTTTTAATGTAAACTTTTTAAATGCGTACGGAGTAACTTTAGGTCAGGCCAGTGGCGTTCAGACGTTCCGTCGGAGTGTGCTACTGCTAGCGATAAACCGTAGAAATCATGAACAGTAAATAATGGCATAAAGTAATATAATATAAATGTTACAATAAAAACAGTTTTAAAATAATGACTTGATATTGATTTCCTTCCGGCTGAAGTACTCTAATCTAATTAAAAACCAAATTATTTACCCCTTCAACTATTCTAACACACTCAGCGATAGAAAACTAAATGACAAAATAACAAATGCTTTCTCATTGTGTGAGAAATTAAGCGAATTTGCCGACTGAATACATGAAGTAAAAAACAGCCCAGTGCCGGATAAGTATCTTTCGAAGCCGGGATCCCTTACCAGTTTCTATCTCAACCGGCTTCCAACTAAATCCATGACTATCTACCGATGTACTCACCATTATTGGTCATTTTGTAGTCAAATTCTAAATCTAAGCATTTGGAAAACCATGAGGAAAATGTATTCTGGTTTTGTTTATCATCTACCGACGGTCATGCCGGTATTGTTTCAGCAATTTGATCTGGCTCCTTTGATGTAGAAGTGTATAATGGAAAGTATGAATGGAATGCGGGATAACGTTCAAACGGTTTTAGCTGACACCCACTTGCGTCCCACACCGCGGCAAAACGTCACGCGCATGCGTATTTGCTATTTCTTGTCCGCGCGCGGCCGCCCCCAGTTTCCCGCGAAAACTGAAATGAAACAACAGGCACATGCCGTGATTTTAACGTTTCTGCTTAAAAGTATTCATTTGTGAACTGTTTTGTCAAAAACTAAGAAAACTACTTAAAAGCTAAGCCTAAGACTTTAACAGGTTGAAGTTTTCTTAATTTGTAATTCGTTGTGAGTTTACTAATTTATAAAATTATTTACTAAAAAAGTTGAAACCCTCGGTAATTTGTATTTGATAGCAGAGCCTTCGTTCTTTTGGCCAGCAGAGCATACCCGTTTTGCCGCGGTGGCCTTGCGTCCTCTCATGATCTAATCTCGTACCCAGATCCCACCCCATGTTTTCCTATCCGTTTGACCGTGGGAGATCTGGGTACGAGATTACTCATGATCGCACATTCAGTTTCAGCAACAACACTGGGGTGCAGGAATCAACTGAGTTTGCATTAAATTGTAGTTCCTAAAGCACCACACAGCTTCTCAACTTTTCCTTCAAAGTGAAATGTTTACTAAATAAAATACTCTCGAGTTCTTACTATTAGTCGGGGAGCCAACCCTCAAAAAAGCCTTTATTTAACGAGTTCGTTCAACCCACTCCACAGTAAAGGTTTGACAACGGATTCTGGTAGAGTGAACACTCCTGATTAACGTTAGGCACGTTGTAGTCTCGGATTGTGGTATCAGTTCCGAGTTGAAGGCGATGTTTTCGTCGACTACCGGAAGGGCTGCATGAAAACGAGGCTAAACAGAACCTATCGAAATTCTCCTACTTGATCGTGACCGAAGAAGCTGCGAAAACACTAAAAAGCAACATAAGTACAGAAAAGCTATTGATAAAGAAGTTTAAGCCTTTAGGTTGAAATCATTATTCACGACGAAAGCTAAGCAGAGACAATAGGAGATATTGTAGTTGAGTCTACGAATAGCAGTTTCAGCGGTATTGACCCAAACGCCTCACTTCAATGTAATGAAGCGCTATTCAAACTGTGTATCTAAATTAGTCGTGCTTGTTTAGGAGGGTGTTGGTGTCGTGTAAGAATGATGGTTTCAATGGCGCTTCATTACATTGAAGTGAGGCGTTCGGGTCAATACCGCTGAAACTGCTATTCGTAGACTCAACTACAATATCTCCTATTGAATGTGAATGAAATGTTTGCTAAGGTTCTAAGTCATGAACAAATAGATCATTTGAGTGCAAACGTGTATTGTGTGTAAATAAGGCAAGCAATTAAGAAATCAAAACATGCTACAAGAAATTAACCCATGCATGTATATATAAAGATGACTGACAATTGTATTATAGAAACGATACAAACTGTTTATGCAGTTGGGATCCGAGTTAGGATCCGAATTAGGATCCGAGTTAGGACCCCGAGTTAGGACCCCGAATTAGGATCTGAGTTAGGACCCCGAGTCAGGACCCCGAGTCAGGACCCCGAGTTAGGACCCCGAATTAGGATCCGAGTTAGGACCCCGAGTTAGGACCCCGAATTAGGACCCCGAGTTGAGATTCCCTGTTAATGTCCCCCGTCTGGATACTAGAAACTTTCTAATAAGAACTACTATTTCCCGATGTTATACATCCTACTGCGATTGGCTACTGCATGTCCCATGATAAACGGGTCATCAACCGAATTTAGCACGGTGTATAAACGGTGATGAAAAGAGCGCAAAGTATGTGCGCTAGTCTCGGGCAGAGCGACATCACATTTGATCTCACCATCTATTCGAAGGCAAAGCATATCCTGTGCAAATTCCCAGAAGAGTTTTCCAACGCAGTAATTCGTATGGGTGGCTTCCATATCGCCTTGAATTTCCTTGCGATCTTAGATAAAAAGTACCTAAACTCTGGTCTAGAAGATCTCTTTATCGAATCTGGTGCTGATGGAGCTGGTAGCACAATGTCGTTAATGAGAGGAAAGTCCTACAACAGAGGAGTCAGAGCTCACAAGCGGGCAATGGCAGCACTTTTTCGTCTCATGTGGCAAGCTTTTCTCTATTGGATGAATGCCAAAAACCAAGAGTCCCTCAGGTCAAACGCGATTAACTTAGCTATAGACGAAGAACACCTTATCGACGCGATCAAATCCTGTCAGTTGGCTATAGAAATCAAGCAACGTGTCCCACAAAGTGCAGAAAATCTGGAATCTGACTTGCAAAACCTGATGCGTTTTTTCGAAGCTTTTAGAACAGAAGAAAAGGCCAGATCACAGATGTTTTCTTTCTGGTATGGACTACATTACCATGCTAATGATCCTGCTCCAGTTCATCAAAGCAGAACGCACAGGGAACTGGTTCCTTCACCCCCGGGGGGGGGGGGGGGGGGGGACTCCCCATAAAAATAGACGGGGGTGCTCGACCTATATTTTAGGGGTTAAAATCGTTAGCAGTGCTATCTCTTAGGGGTCTTCCAAAGGTCTGCTATCTTTTAGGGGTCTCCGAGACCCAAAATTTTTGTGGCTACGTTAAAACAATGTTACTGTTATGCCAAAGGACAATGTTTACAAGAAGTAATCGAGAATGAAGACTGGATGACGGTGCTCTCAAAATTCATCGGAAAACGGAAGCGCTCGATGATAATGTCTTTATATAGTCTCTAATAAATCCAATTAATGCCATTTTCTTGTCTTTTGGAGTGCTATCTAGTTTAGGGGTAATTTTTTTGTGAGCCACGCCCATATTGCTATCTTTTAGGGGTGAATTTCATTTCTCACGTCGAGCACCCCCGTCTATCCCCCCCCCCTCCCCCGGGCCTTCACCTTCTAGCAACCTATGCAGTTTAGGGGTAATTTTTTTGTGAGCCACGCCCATATTGCTATCTTTTAGGGGTGAATTTCATTTCTCACGTCGAGCACCCCCGTCTATCCCCCCCCCCCCCCTCCCCCGGGCCTTCACCTTCTAGCAACCTATGCAATGATGCCTCAGTTCTATGCATTTGACAGACCAAACTATGCCCGATGGCTTCCTGTGTACTTGGCAGACATGAAAGAACTTCAGCAAAAGCATCCTGCAGTGTATGAACAGTTCATGGATGGAAACCACGCAGTGAGCCGCTCAATCCAGCCATTTGCCAAAGTGTGGACTTGCATGGCACTCGAACAGTCGATTAATTTAAATTCCGAGTCTAAAGGGGTATCATTGGGATCAGTCAAAACCCAGATGCGATTAGACGATGGTTTTTAACCAGCCACGAAAGAGCAGCTATAACGACAGCAGTCAAGCAGATGTGTGGCATTAACGAACCAGATCGAGTTGGAACCCACAAGGAATAGCAGAGTACAACTCGATGAGAAAGATGTTCAGGAATTAGTCGATTGTTTCACGTTAGGTTTGATGAAGGATCCCTTTTCAAGAGACAATGACGTTCTCTGTAAAATCGCAACTGGTTTGTACTGCCTGCAGCAGTGGCCGAACAACTAGTACGAAGCACCGACCAGGGACAGGTACAGATGAACAGTTTCGTTGAGAAACGCCTAAATTCTAATGTGGTAAGCTTCTGGGATCCAATACCGAGCCTCACGATTAAGACCTTCAGCACCACAATGAAGAAGACCAGTGACAGTGTCGAAGCTACAAACGAGAAGCTCGTCACCATAGTTCATTGTATCTATCTTCCATTATACTTGACTCCATCAATATAAATGATGATTCTTTAAATAATTAATTAACTGCTTGAAAAGAAAATAGTTGGTCAAGTTTCAATTTAAAGGAAGATGTAGTATTATTTAGCTTGTATTACATCAGAGGGCAGCGTATTCCATGCTCGTATTGTTCTTGGGAAGAAAGAGAATTTGTGATAGTCCGTCACTCAAGAAAGAACTCTGTAGGCGTTAAATACTTCTTGCAATCAAATTCGACTAGGCCATGATGTATATTATAAAGCATGATTAGCCTGTTCTTGTCTCTTCTTATCTCAAGTGACTCCCAGGTCAGTTCTTTGAGCATTTTACTGACGCTTGATATGTTGATACCGTTTGAGGACGAAGCGCGCTGCCCGTCTATGTACCATTTCTATTTTGTTTATATTTTCTTTTGTGTATGGGTCCGCAAACCGTGGAGGCATATTCCACTGTTGGGCGGACCAAGTTCTTATAGGCTACTGTTTTTAGAGTGGGAGAATTGATTCTGAGGTTTCTTTTCAGAAAGCCAAGTGTACGATTGGCTTTATTAGCAATGTTTGTAATGTGGCAGTTCCATCTAAGATCTGGTGTGAATGTGATTCCTAGATACTTAGCAGAGTCTGTGGTCTTGAGGGCTTGACCATGTAAAGTATAGTTATGGACAATGGGGTTCTGTTTGTGAGTAACCCGTAGAACATGGCATTTATCAGTATTGAATTCCATAAGCCATTTGCCTTCCCACATTTCAAGTTTGTTCAAATCGTTTTGGAGGATTACGGTATCATTGTGTGAGTGTATAGAAAGGTACAGTAGAGTATCATCTGCAAACAGGCGAACATTGGAGTTTAGGATATCAGGTAAGTCATTTATGTAGAATAAGAATAAGAATAAGCATAGGCCCAGCACTGATCCTTGTCGAACCCCAGACTTTACATCGGCAGTATGTGAGTTTTCTCCAGCCACGCATACAGGGATCTCTTTGGAAGATTGCTCATCGTTGCTATAAGGTTCGGCAAGTTAACATCAAAGAGGTCCTTAGTTTTGAGCTTTCTACGGTGCCATACGCTCTAGCTCACGCCGATGGCAGCCTCAGAAAAACGACCAAGAGCGTACTCTTATCAATCGTAGAGAAGGACGTAACCGTAGAGCCTAGGTTGTCTTCTCTACAACAGATGCCTACTGTCTACACCGTTGATGGTATGGCACTGATTCAGATGCTTAAATTTGGAGGGGTAGCTACATTTGGCGAGCTTGTTGTCAAGTTTTACGAAGTGATAACTAGTTCCCATGATGGTAACTGTAGTCGAGTAGATGTCGTCTTCGACCAGTACAGTGATCTCTCCATCAAGGCAGAGGAGAGAAAGAAGCGTAGCCTAGCAAACGCTTTAGAAGTGAGCATTTATGGAACATCCACACCAGTCCCAAAGCAGTGTGGCCAAAGTATATTTCTAATTGCAAAAAATTAAAGTCAACCTCTGCGCCTTTCTCACAGAGACCTTGTGTGAAATCGGAAAGCAGCGACTCCGTTTTAATAAAGAACTTGTTATTGGTGGAGGATTGAAGAATGGAGAACTAACGTCTTGCTTTGTCCATCAAGAAAGACCAGTGTGAATTCGTTCCGACATTGAAAGCAGATCACGAGGAGGCATTTAGCTTATTATAATAACTTAATTATATACCAATAACTATAATATGTAGTCAATAATTAGATTGTTTACTATTCTGTCATTCTATATTCTCCTCTTTTTCTTTTTTTTCCTTCTTTCTCTCTCTGGTTTTCTTAATTCCTTTGTAATTCCTTCTCTAAAATACACATAATTATTAGTATACTGGCCTAACTTCTCTCATCACCACTCCATTTATTCATGCCTCAACTATAACATTCAAATCTCCTTCTTTTCACCTATTCGTACGTATTCAGTAGCCAACTCGAAAGCTATATGCTACTTTGGCTTCTGTGCACAATTAATTTTCCTCAAATATATACTTTTATTATTTATTATTATGTTATATTTCTACCTTCAATATCCTCCCACCTTAATATTGTAAATAATGAGAAAGCGCTAAAATAAATTTGAACTTGTCATGAACTTGAGGCAGATACCAGACTGATATTACATGCCAAACTCGCTGCCCAAGCCGATGCGCAGAGGATTATATTGTAATTCAGTCACCATACCGCCAGATGTTATACTTCTCTGTGTATCTCACTATGACGGCATTGGGTGTCAGGAGTTGTGGTTCCGTATCGGAGTCAAGGATTACCTAAGGTATATACCAGCCCACAAGGTGTCCCTTGATCTTGGGCAACAGCTGTGCAAAGCCCTTCCAGCATTCCATGCTCTGACAGGATGCGACTCGACTAGTGCACTGCCTGGCATTGGCAAGAAGAAAGCATGGAAGGTCATCCTTAAATATTATCCACACCAACAGAGTCTTGCAAATGTGGGACAGACGCGTGAGGTCAATGAACAAGCAGCAGAAAATGTCGAAGCATTTATTTTCAGTTTGTATGCAGTATCAAACAGGGTTGCAGCCAAAGTCGATGAAGCTCGATATCTAATGTTTTGTCAGAAAACGCAGAGCAACGCCATACTTCCTCCTACATCTGACAGCTTACGGCAACACATCAAAAAGGCAGATTATCAGACATATGTGTGGAGAAACGCACTCGTAGCGAGACAAGAGTTGCCCTCACCTGACAGTCACGGCTGGATCGTCGAGGACAACACGCCGTACCCTCTCCTGATGACAAAACAACCAGGCCAGCAAGCATCCTGGAACTGACAAACTGCCAGTGTAAGAAGAGCGCATGCACGCAGAACTGCTCTTGTAGCAATAACGGACTTGCACCGAGGCTTGCAACCCGAACAGGGTGTTTCGTTTTGACTCAGATGCTTCGGATGTTTCATACGGCGATGATTAGGAAATACAATCGCAGCTTACACCGTAGGTAATAAAGGGAAGACTTTTTGTGAGTTGCAGGTTTAGTTATTAGCCCATGTTCATGGTGCATACGTTTTTTCGTTTTTCTATTGTTTTAGGCGTCCTCACGAGAATCCAAAACAATCAGCTGATTAACTTACACAACAGAAAAAAGCGTGGATGCGTCATAAGAAACCTTCCAAATGTATGCATTTTCGGCGTTTTTTCCCTATAGGAGAACAAAAGGTGTGCAAGTCATTACCTAAACAATAAAATAGATAGGTTAAAAACGTATGCATGTGGATGGGATTTCCACGCGTACGTTTTCCGGAAGTAAGTTTGGTGGGTCACGTGACATATTAATACTACCATTAACAGTCTAGGCGACAGAGGGCAACGTCTTCTTATATTTTTTATTACGTTTCCGTACGATTTATTTAAAAATACAACGACTATTTCAATTATTGTGTCTTAGCCTCGTTTTCATGCTGCACTTCCGGTAGCCGACCACAAACATCGCTGTAGCTCGGAACTGAGCGTTAATCAGGAGTGTTAACTCTACCAGAATCCGTTGCCAAACCTTTACTGTGGAGTGGGTTGAACGAAACCATTTTTCCGATCCTAGCTCCCCGACTATATTAATTTAATAGTCCAGTTTCGTATTCGAAAATTACCGCTGAATGCAATGACTACAGACGCATGTACTCAGGCTTAGCCTCATTCTGAAGTTAAACAGCGAGAAGGTGCAAATTTTTATGAAAGTTTAACTTCAGAATGAGGCTAAGCCTGAGTACATGCGTCTGTAGTCATTGCATTCAGCGGTAATTTCTGGAGTATTGCGTTGCAAAGTGTGGAAGTCACGTCTTTCAAATTGCCGCGGTACATAATGTATGAAGTTTTCCGCGAATTGATTTGAATATCAATTAGCTTCGCGTAATTTTGCCGATAGCAAATTTTTAATCCGATTGGCAAAGCGACAACTTAAATGTTCTGGATGATTTTTATTTTACTTCGTGAACGGTTTGCACGTTCTGCAAAAAGTGCTGGAGTCTCTCAAATCAAAACGCCGAGATGTGAAGTTTTGGATTTGTTGACAATATTATAATTTGCCATGTGTCGTGACTCGTGAGATTCCACAAATATGTGATCCACTTCTTGAATCTGAATATTTCTCCAGGATTCGTTGAATTTTAGTCTTTCAATAAGCACAGTAAAGAACGAGACTCGAACCAATCAAACTTCACAAAATGTGACCTTTACGGAACCACGATATTAATTAAACACAAACTTGAATGTGAAGTAATGTTACGAGATGAAAACAACAACAAATATCTCACGCGAACTTAAATCTGAAAAATCCCGCGTACGCATCCAGTCTCTCTGGAATTTCTTTCTTACATTGTTTTGTTTTTATTTGATAAAAAAATATCCCCTGGAAAATTAATAAATCACATAATGCTCAAGAAATGAAAACACATAAGCAAATACCGTGGACAAAAATCCTGTAAAAATACGTTGGATCCGAAGTGAGGACCTATGCAGCCAAATATAAACAACAAGAGCCCATCTGGGCTTTCACTCGGGCCACATGAGATTGAAGATGAAATACACTTTCATTTGAAATTCTCTTAGTAACAAGTCGTGCTTTAATTCGCCAGTGAGAACGTCATAAAAACAGACTGGTCTATTAATCGCTTTTATGACATGACTATGATAACGCAGGATTCGAACAACAGAATACTGGCAATTCAAGTGTATAAATGCAATACAATGACATATTCAGACTTTGAATTTGATTGAAAATAGATCAAAAACTCGGGGAAATGTCCGGCTAAAACTGTATGAATAAATGTGAAATGAAACATAAATTTCATAGCAAGAAACAAATTGTAATTCCTAATGAGGAAGCTCTTCTAAGGGGCCGACCATTTAACGTTTGAGGGGGGTGGGTGTTTTTGAAAAAAAATATCCTGCAAGCCAACGCTGTTGAATTTTTTTTTCCTGCAAGCAGAAAAGCTTTGTTCTGGGTCCGCTTTTTTCGCAAAAAAAATTCGTGCAACAACACTGCTAAAGAAAAAAAAATCGAGCACAGACAAGAACACCCATCCCCCCCCTCAAAAGTCAAATGGTCGGCTCCTAAGCCGCTTCTCAAATTCACAGACTGTTTCACAAAAACATTTGCGCTTATCGACACAAGAGTTCAGTTGACCTTTCAAATAATTTATTCTGAGGTACGCATACTCTAAATCACAGATGTTAAATAAAGCGATAATTAGTAGAAAAAGTACATTAACAGACAAACTGAGAGGAAATTTATTCAAATCAAAAAGAGTTTACTTACAGTACTTGCGTAACTGAACTTTCGTTTTGGATCTTTTGGTAGTGTTGTTGACAGCATCCCACCTTCGTGCACATATGCACTGAATCGGAATGAAAGTCGAAGCCTACCTCGAACTTAACTTTCAGCTAACCTGTTTCCTTTCATTCCACAATGAATAATAATCTCATAAAGTAAGCCCGTAGCTTTCAATAAATTTGCCAGTGTCTGAATGAAACAGCTAGATCTTTTCCAATTTCTCTCACGAGTCACGGCAGAAGACAGTCTCAAGCTACAAAACTTGAATTTTGATCCTCTTCACAGTAACGTAATTTAACGTCTCAGATATTATATATATACCATACTTCAGCTAGCGCTGTGCATTTCATGCACTTTTTCCTCTCTCTTTGCTGGCAGTTCATGCTTCTTGTTCGTGTAGTTGCCGCATTTCAGTTGGCATACACTGAAAACATCTGCTTAACTAAGATTTGTAAAAATCTTAGCGGATCATGTGAATATTCCGCTTGGCTCAATTGAGGGTTTCTGCCGTCAAAGTTCATTTTTTGTTTCAGTTTTCCCCATATTAGCCGACATCTATAATGTCTCGAGCTCTCAATCCAGTAGAAAGACTCTGGTTATTCTGTCGTAAAACATGCCTTAGCTGTACAAGACCTGACCCAAATTTAGGTTGTATTGCATAATTGCCCACGATGGAATAGATTTCTGACAATGACTCATTGAAAGTGGTATATCCTTGTCTCGCCTAGTCTGAGAGCTTTGAACTTTCTTATCTGAGCGCGCCTGACGAAATCTAACCTTTGATTATAATTCGATACCCGTTGATATCCAAACGTGTTTGGATATTGCATTTCGCTTACGTTTCTAAATGTACATTGGATCTGTCCAGACAGCGCTGATCGAATGTATTACGGCTCCTGGTTGTTCATGTATTTTTATGGTCAACAAGAGCGCCAGTTGAAATATCCTGAGCCTGTTGGAAGGCTTTCGCCCTCGCGGGTCGACCATTTTGATTTACTGTATTAAATTATGTAAATAAATTAACCTGGCGAGTGTTACGTGACCAGCACAGTGCGATCTGATTGGTGGTGAACTTGACCTTTAACGCATGCGCAGAAATTTTGCGACACCCAACAAAAAAAATAAAAAAAAAAAAATAACGGCTTGCATTTTAAGACTCGGTACTGCCACAGGCAGCCCGAGTAATAACGAATGAAAAGTCCAAAGACTACAGCAAAGCTGATATACAACGTAAAAATCTAACACAAAGCACTACGGTTAGCTAGGCCTGACACGAAAAGCGCTCGGACCAGATTGCAGCCATAGACAGCTGTTTTGTTCTTATTAGAACTCGTCAGTATGGCATAGCAAACAGTACGCAGGCTTCGGTACCACTGCACCATCGACCCGGACTGAGCTAAAAAGCATCTAGTTTCGAGCAACAGAAATGCTTGGTTATCGGGTCACACGTCATTACGTGTGGCGAAAAGCCAAAAACCAAGGAAATCTGAACTAAACGTGTCAGTGCCTTGCGAGAAGATATAGTTATGCTGGCCAGACCAGCTTTATAAATGATGACAACAGGAATAATCGGATCTATATAAGACCTACGGTACAAAAATCCATAATAGAAAACACATAAGCAAATACCGTGGACAAAAATCCTGTAAAAATACGTTGGATCCGAAGTGAGGACCTATGCAGCCAAAAGATAAATAATAACGAATGAAAAGTCGGAAGACTACAGCAAAGCTGATATACAACGTAAAAATCTAACACAAAGCACTACGGTTAGCTAGGCCTGACACGAAAAGCGCTCGGACCAGATTGCAGCCATAGACAGCTGTTTTGTTCTTATTAGAACTCGTCAGTATGGCATAAGCAAACAGTACGCAGGCTTCGGTACCACTGCACCATCGACCCGGACTGAGCTAAAAAGCATCTAGTTTCGAGCAACAGAAATGCTTGGTTATCGGGTCACACGTCATTACGTGTGGCGAAAAGCCAAAAACCAAGGAAATCTGAACTAAACGTGTCAGTGCCTTGCGAGAGATATAGTTATGCTGGCCAGACCAGCTTTATAAATGATGACAACAGGAATAATCGGATCTATATAAGACCTACGGTACAAAAATCCATAATAATAGAAAACACATAAGCAAATTAAATACCGTGGACAAAAATCCTGTAAAAATACGTTGGATCCGAAGTGAGGACCTATGCAGCCAAAAGATAAATAATAACGAATGAAAAGTCGGAAGACTACAGCAAAGCTGATATACAACGTAAAAATCTAACACAAAGCACTACGTTAGCTAGGCCTGACACGAAAAGCGCTCGGACCAGATTGCAGCCATAGACAGTTGTTTCGTTCTTATTAGAACTCGTCAGTATGGCCGGCGTAGCAAACAGTACGCAGGCTTCGGTACCACTGCCCGGGGGGGGGGGGGGGGGGGGGGTACTTACATGAAAAATGGGTATGTATGTGAGGCCAAGAGACTCAAACCCTGACCCTGTTTGACCCAATCCGAGCTCCAAAACCCTGATTGCCCCCTTTTTAGGGAAAAAAACCTTATTGCCCCTTCTTTAAATTGTTTTCAAAACACGGTCGGATATATATCCCGGCCGGTATACCGCGTACCGGGATTGCATGCAAAATACGGAACATTTCAAGTCGGGACGTGGTATTGGGTAAACAAATCAGCAGATGGAGTACATAGATAAGTACTGAAGTACGAATTAGCGGCGTCACAATGTAAGGGAACCTCAGTGCTTATACTCTTATCACCCTGAAACGAGCATAAAACATTTACTAGCTAAACTGCATTAAACACAAACAGATCAGGGATGGGCATCTCGTTTATTGATACTGGTCGGACAGGTATAATTACAGCAGTATATAATGTTGCATGGCCAATCACGTCTGTATAGATGTGTAGTTACTAGTTTCTTATGTTCTCAACATATATCCTGAAGAAAATTTAGGTATCAAGGTAGAGAAACGCCTTCGAATGATTCTTACATATTAATCACTCCTCTTTATACACTCTCAACGCTATCCCAACGGGATTATGTAACTTGTTTATATAACATAACATTCTGCATTAATTCCTACCCACTTGTGTACATTCCGTAACGCTAATAAATATATTTATACTCTTATCACCCTGAAACGAGCATAAAACATTTACTAGCTAAACTGCATTAAACACAAACAACAGATCAGGGATGGGCATCTCGTTTATTGATGCCCGACCTTCGATGATAAAGAAAGACCATGATGCAAGCTAAACATTTAAACTTCTAGAAACTGAAAGCAAAGAACAAGGTTGTCTTAACGTACGTATCCATCTTTTGATCAGTACGATTTACTTTGACCTAAACAATAGTGTAATGGTACTTGTAATACAGTCTGTTTCAGCCATAAACACTGTGAAACGATCCTATAAATATAAGTCTTACTCTTCAGCAATGATATACAGCTCGAGAGAACTGTTATCGCAAAATTTAACATCGCAGTAGTACAAACTGGCTAACTCAGTGAAACGCGGTGTATGCTGTAACACAAATTGCGGTTTAGTGAAGTCTGAAAAATTCACGGTAACATTTATTTCTGAAGTAACAGGGCCCTTTCTTGGAGTTAGTTCAGATAATTTCCTTTTTTACCGGCTTAAAGAATATAACTGATATACTAATTTTGGAGCGCAAATGCTGGTAAAGCTGTACAATTTGTACGCCCAATTATTTCCGTAAAATAGAGACTCTTGTACTGAATATGGACAATTACATTGTTAGTAATAATCTTACAGCGCAACTGAAATCTCATAAACGGTAGAGGAGAAATTTCGGATAGGCCCAAATTATTGAAGGCTCTTGAATATATGTCCATTGTGTTAGCTTCCGCTTGAACAGCACGCAGGGGCGGCTGCTAACTTCGTAACTGTGGATCCATAAAGCCATTAACCTTCAATGCAAATTAAACGCTTGTTCACCTTGAAAAAGGAGATAAAAAACAATAATATATATATTAGAACAGGCCCAGTGGCCGCAACGTGATGCACAAACCACATTTCTCTATAATAAGCAGGCTATTCAGTGTGTCGTTCCAGTGAACATAAAGTTAATGAGCCAGTGCTGTTATACTGCCGTTCTGTCTAGACGGGCTTGTTATATAGCAGTAAAACTATGCTCCAACAGTAACCGAGATCGTGTGCTAAGTTTCAGAAACGAGCAATGATTTTATATTATATTAAACCAGTGTTCAAAGACTTTTCCATTCTAAACAGACAAAATCACTATAGCAAATTATGTCTACCGTATTCCGTAACTAGTAGAATTAATGCCTTTACACTGGCTAGCAGTCTAGACCAGTTAAGATACTGCCGTACTCTCTAGCAGTCTAGATCGGCCAGTTAAAACAATTAGCGGTAATAAATGCTCCATCGAGCAATAAAAACACTGTATCGTATTGAGTTGTATTATTAAACTGCCATTCTCAACCTGAGACAAAATCAAAGTAAAATTAATGCCTTTTCACTGGCTAGCAGTCTAGACCAGTTAAGATACTGCCGTACTCTCTAGCAGTCTAGATCGGCCAGTTAAAATAATTAGCGGTAATAAAATGCTCCATCGAGCAATAAAAACACTGTATCGTATTGAGTTGTATTGTTAAACTGCCATTCTCAACAGACAAAATCAATAGCAAAATGTCTACCGTACGTAAACCGTAACTAGTAGAATAAATGCCTTTACACTGGCTAGCAGTCTAGACCAGTTAAGATACTGCCGTACTCTCTTGCAGTCTAGCCCGGCCAGTTAAAATAATTAGCCGTAATAAAATGCTCCATCGAGCAATAAAAACACTGTATCGTATTGAGTTGTATTGTTAAACTGCCATTCTCAACAGACAAAATCAATAACAAATTGTCTAAATGTCACACCAGAAACTAATATATTGCCTTTACACTGGCAGTAGCAGACATGCTGTACGATTCTTTTCTGTACTGGGAAATATCGGCACCAACGTAACGAGCAGATAGAATTCACCAGCCCAACTTGCGGCCACGGAATCAATGCCCAGCATATCTGTATTTCGAGTACTTTGAATAAAATCGAGGAACTTTACCGTTTTAAAAACTAGCAAAACAGTCGATTGGGAGCAAGGTCCCGGCCAGTAAGACGTAGCTGCACAAAAATAAGAGTCTTTCACTCTCCAGTCTTAATAAACAACAACATAATCTGCATTCTTATTGAGAGTACGAGGTATCCATTCTGGCTGATGTCAACGTTATTTACTTTGGCACAATAGCATTTATCTAACACCTAATTTGTGCAAATGATCTTTCGTGCTGCCAGAATAAACAAGTTTGAACTGCTTAATTGTCCATGAACCACTTGACAATAGTATCGGATAGTAAGTGTACAAAATTATACAGAGCAAAATCAACATATTATTTATTTCCCTCCAAGTGGAGCTTTGTTTCATTTCTAGCGAGTCCCAATTCTTATGCATTACCGTCGATATAAAGGCAGCACAACCGACATCACTGACACGTACGTGCGTCTGTATGAACGATTCTAGTTGGTAGACGGACAGTATTCACAAGTGATTTCGACTAATATGGTTCGTCGGTGTGTTACGCTTCTAGAAGTGAATTCTGATAAAAAGCGTCCAGGATTACAAAGGAATCGCACCTTATCTAGCATTGATTTCCGTCGTCTAGGTAAACGACTATCTTGATACTCAATATAATATACGCGAATATTGCAGTAACAGCTTCATAAGTTTCAGTAGTGTATATGTTAGGACCAGTAGACAAAACAAATGGCAAAACAGTAAACTTCTTGTACTTCATAGCACCACCGAATGGCCAGGAAAATCCTAACACTTATTGATCTAGCGGGAAAATCTCAGTATGGTGATAACCCGATTTGACGAAAATTGCCGGTCGAATACAAAACATTGGCAAACGCCCATACCATCATCTAGGTAAACAACTAATTTAAACGTTTTACTACGCGAATATTTCACTAGCAGCCTCATAAGTTAAGTGAATATGTAAGGACCTGAACTTGGACCAGTTGACAAGTCAAATCGCAAGACCGTAAACTTGTAGTATTTCGTAACAGCGCCGAATGGCCAGGAAAAACCGAACACTTATTGATCTAGCGAGAAAATCTCAATATGGTGATAACCAGGTTTAATATCAGACGAATAAAGCCAATTGGACGAAAGATCTAACAGACGATCAAGCATAGGCTTGGCATCTACAAATAACAGGCATTCGGATATCTAAGGTTCTAATAAAAGCCTATTTTCACCGTTTGACTGAATCGAAACATACATTGGATTTACCACGTAGGGGCGAAGCTGCATTCACTACTGATTCAACAGCTAACAGAGCAATTCACTGTTTTGAATTGCTAACTTATTGTTACTAAACCGCGCCAGGGCGGGAGTAGTACAAAACGGAAAGTTGTATTGCTCAAGAACAGTTTTCTGAATGAATTGAGCTCCTATAAAGTGCTCCCAAAACCCAAATATGTGAACTAGTCTTCCTTAGACCTTTTTCAGATATCACAATTTCCGCTGTATTAAGCGTAGTTACGCTCAAGCGTGCTCATTATCAAAGAATTGGAAATTTCAGACGACAGATTATACTTAGCTTTTCCTAGCCTGTGCATGCACAGTATCTTCGTACTTCTTGTCCACCACACTTTCAATTGGTTGTGGTCGTACTTGTCGAGGCACGGCTATTGGTTATTTGAACATGCTGCAAAATTCGCCAAGTGTCAAAGCTTCCCGCAGCTGAACACTTGTCCTTTGCCTGTGGTGCGCTAGAAGTTTTTAGACACGTTAATAAAGTTGTTGATTGATTGATTGATTGATTGGTGTAGCGAAAGGGTTGATACCGCGGTGAGAGACATCCTGTACTGTTTATTCCCTCTGATCCTCGCACGTGGCTCTTTTCTGCGACACGACGTAGCTTCTTTCCAGCACTAAAATCTTCGGCCAGCTCATCTTCAGGAACTTTCCAGCCAGCAAAGCTTCCAAATTCGAAGAACCATGCAGTTGCTCTTTGAGGAGACTACGGGAGTTTCGGTTTCGCTTACCAGTTCTGGGTCCGACATCATAAATTTAGGTATCAAGGTAGAGAAACGCCTTCGAATGATTCTTACATATTAATCACTCCTCTTTATACACTCTCAACGCTATCCCAACGGGATTATGTAACTTGTTTATATAACATAACATTCTGCATTAATTCCTACCCACTTGTGTACATTCCGTAACGCTAATAAATATATTTATACTCTTATCACCCTGAAACGAGCATAAAACATTTACTAGCTAAACTGCATTAAACACAAACAACAGATCAGGGATGGGCATCTCGTTTATTGATGCCCGACCTTCGATGATAAAGAAAGACCATGATGCAAGCTAAACATTTAAACTTCTAGAAACTGAAAGCAAAGAACAAGGTTGTCTTAACGTACGTATCCATCTTTTGATCAGTACGATTTACTTTGACCTAAACAATAGTGTAATGGTACTTGTAATACAGTCTGTTTCAGCCATAAACACTGTGAAACGATCCTATAAATATAAGTCTTACTCTTCAGCAATGATATACAGCTCGAGAGAACTGTTATCGCAAAATTTAACATCGCAGTAGTACAAACTGGCTAACTCAGTGAAACGCGGTGTATGCTGTAACACAAATTGCGGTTTAGTGAAGTCTGAAAAATTCACGGTAACATTTATTTCTGAAGTAACAGGGCCCTTTCTTGGAGTTAGTTCAGATAATTTCCTTTTTTACCGGCTTAAAGAATATAACTGATATACTAATTTTGGAGCGCAAATGCTGGTAAAGCTGTACAATTTGTACGCCCAATTATTTCCGTAAAATAGAGACTCTTGTACTGAATATGGACAATTACATTGTTAGTAATAATCTTACAGCGCAACTGAAATCTCATAAACGGTAGAGGAGAAATTTCGGATAGGCCCAAATTATTGAAGGCTCTTGAATATATGTCCATTGTGTTAGCTTCCGCTTGAACAGCACGCAGGGGCGGCTGCTAACTTCCGTAACTGTGGATCCATAAAGCCATTAACCTTCAATGCAAATTAAACGCTTGTTCACCTTGAAAAAGGAGATAAAAAACAATAATATATATATTAGAACAGGCCCAGTGGCCGCAACGTGATGCACAAACCACATTTCTCTATAATAAGCAGGCTATTCAGTGTGTCGTTCCAGTGAACATAAAGTTAATGAGCCAGTGCTGTTATACTGCCGTTCTGTCTAGACGGGCTTGTTATATAGCAGTAAAACTATGCTCCAACAGTAACCGAGATCGTGTGCTAAGTTTCAGAAACGAGCAATGATTTTATATTATATTAAACCAGTGTTCAAAGACTTTTCCATTCTAAACAGACAAAATCACTATAGCAAATTATGTCTACCGTATTCCGTAACTAGTAGAATTAATGCCTTTACACTGGCTAGCAGTCTAGACCAGTTAAGATACTGCCGTACTCTCTAGCAGTCTAGATCGGCCAGTTAAAACAATTAGCGGTAATAAATGCTCCATCGAGCAATAAAAACACTGTATCGTATTGAGTTGTATTATTAAACTGCCATTCTCAACCTGAGACAAAATCAAAGTAAAATTAATGCCTTTTCACTGGCTAGCAGTCTAGACCAGTTAAGATACTGCCGTACTCTCTAGCAGTCTAGATCGGCCAGTTAAAATAATTAGCGGTAATAAAATGCTCCATCGAGCAGTAAAAACACTGTATCGTATTGAGTTGTATTGTTAAACTGCCATTCTCAACAGACAAAATCAATAGCAAAATGTCTACCGTACGTAAACCGTAACTAGTAGAATAAATGCCTTTACACTGGCTAGCAGTCTAGACCAGTTAAGATACTGCCGTACTCTCTTGCAGTCTAGCCCGGCCAGTTAAAATAATTAGCCGTAATAAAATGCTCCATCGAGCAATAAAAACACTGTATCGTATTGAGTTGTATTGTTAAACTGCCATTCTCAACAGACAAAATCAATAACAAATTGTCTAAATGTCACACCAGAAACTAATATATTGCCTTTACACTGGCAGTAGCAGACATGCTGTACGATTCTTTTCTGTACTGGGAAATATCGGCACCAACGTAACGAGCAGATAGAATTCACCAGCCCAACTTGCGGCCACGGAATCAATGCCCAGCATATCTGTATTTCGAGTACTTTGAATAAAATCGAGGAACTTTACCGTTTTAAAAACTAGCAAAACAGTCGATTGGGAGCAAGGTCCCGGCCAGTAAGACGTAGCTGCACAAAAATAAGAGTCTTTCACTCTCCAGTCTTAATAAACAACAACATAATCTGCATTCTTATTGAGAGTACGAGGTATCCATTCTGGCTGATGTCAACGTTATTTACTTTGGCACAATAGCATTTATCTAACACCTAATTTGTGCAAATGATCTTTCGTGCTGCCAGAATAAACAAGTTTGAACTGCTTAATTGTCCATGAACCACTTGACAATAGTATCGGATAGTAAGTGTACAAAATTATACAGAGCAAAATCAACATATTATTTATTTCCCTCCAAGTGGAGCTTTGTTTCATTTCTAGCGAGTCCCAATTCTTATGCATTACCGTCGATATAAAGGCAGCACAACCGACATCACTGACACGTACGTGCGTCTGTATGAACGATTCTAGTTGGTAGACGGACAGTATTCACAAGTGATTTCGACTAATATGGTTCGTCGGTGTGTTACGCTTCTAGAAGTGAATTCTGATAAAAAGCGTCCAGGATTACAAAGGAATCGCACCTTATCTAGCATTGATTTCCGTCGTCTAGGTAAACGACTATCTTGATACTCAATATAATATACGCGAATATTGCAGTAACAGCTTCATAAGTTTCAGTAGTGTATATGTTAGGACCAGTAGACAAAACAAATGGCAAAACAGTAAACTTCTTGTACTTCATAGCACCACCGAATGGCCAGGAAAATCCTAACACTTATTGATCTAGCGGGAAAATCTCAGTATGGTGATAACCCGATTTGACGAAAATTGCCGGTCGAATACAAAACATTGGCAAACGCCCATACCATCATCTAGGTAAACAACTAATTTAAACGTTTTACTACGCGAATATTTCACTAGCAGCCTCATAAGTTAAGTGAATATGTAAGGACCTGAACTTGGACCAGTTGACAAGTCAAATCGCAAGACCGTAAACTTGTAGTATTTCGTAACAGCGCCGAATGGCCAGGAAAAACCGAACACTTATTGATCTAGCGAGAAAATCTCAATATGGTGATAACCAGGTTTAATATCAGACGAATAAAGCCAATTGGACGAAAGATCTAACAGACGATCAAGCATAGGCTTGGCATCTACAAATAACAGGCATTCGGATATCTAAGGTTCTAATAAAAGCCTATTTTCACCGTTTGACTGAATCGAAACATACATTGGATTTACCACGTAGGGGCGAAGCTGCATTCACTACTGATTCAACAGCTAACAGAGCAATTCACTGTTTTGAATTGCTAACTTATTGTTACTAAACCGCGCCAGGGCGGGAGTAGTACAAAACGGAAAGTTGTATTGCTCAAGAACAGTTTTCTGAATGAATTGAGCTCCTATAAAGTGCTCCCAAAACCCAAATATGTGAACTAGTCTTCCTTAGACCTTTTTCAGATATCACAATTTCCGCTGTATTAAGCGTAGTTACGCTCAAGCGTGCTCATTATCAAAGAATTGGAAATTTCAGACGACAGATTATACTTAGCTTTTCCTAGCCTGTGCATGCACAGTATCTTCGTACTTCTTGTCCACCACACTTTCAATTGGTTGTGGTCGTACTTGTCGAGGCACGGCTATTGGTTATTTGAACATGCTGCAAAATTCGCCAAGTGTCAAAGCTTCCCGCAGCTGAACACTTGTCCTTTGCCTGTGGTGCGCTAGAAGTTTTTAGACACGTTAATAAAGTTGTTGATTGATTGATTGATTGATTGGTGTAGCGAAAGGGTTGATACCGCGGTGAGAGACATCCTGTACTGTTTATTCCCTCTGATCCTCGCACGTGGCTCTTTTCTGCGACACGACGTAGCTTCTTTCCAGCACTAAAATCTTCGGCCAGCTCATCTTCAGGAACTTTCCAGCCAGCAAAGCTTCCAAATTCGAAGAACCATGCAGTTGCTCTTTGAGGAGACTACGGGAGTTTCGGTTTCGCTTACCAGTTCTGGGTCCGACATCATAAATTTAGGTATCAAGGTAGAGAAACGCCTTCGAACAAACAACAAAGTTTTATTTGTAACCACACACTTGATAAATTACATGACAGTTAAAATATAAATGTCCGTTACTGGCAATCTGAAAATAGTAAAACTAATCGTGTCAGATTGCCACTATAGAAAACAAATTACAATGGTATGGTCAAGTATCAAGTAAGCTTACAATTTCTATGAAACAATAAACAATATATACATATATATATATATACAAATACATATACATACATATATATATATATATATACAGCAGATATGAACACAGACATCATGACAAATGAAGTATAACTAAACTAGAAGAAAAAAAGAAAAAAATTGGCAAAAAATAATAGGTAGCATCAGTAGGAATTAATAATATCAGTTTTAATATATTTTTTAAAGGACGGTTTTGACAGAAGCTTGTATTCGTCATTAATAGAATTCCAAATTTTTGCACCAGAAAATCGAAGACCAAATTTTCCATAGTTTGTTCTAATCTGGGGAAGGCAATATGTTTTCCTAGCAGCCAATCTAGTATTATAATTATGCCTTTCATTTACACTTTCAAAAAAACCTGAAAAAGCTCTGGGCAGCCTAGAAGTGAAATAATCATACATAAAGTTTGCATTGTGGAAGAATATTAGGTCAAGAAACTTTAGAATACCCAATGCTTTGAAAAGAGGGCTGGAGTGCTCACGGAAATCAGAAAACGTTATGATTCTTACTGCTTTCTTTTGTAGAGTTATTAGTGGCTTAAGAGTTGAATTGTAAGTGTTACCATAAACAGCAAGACCATATGTTAGAAAAGGAAAGATCAAGGTATAATAGAGCTGTGTTAGAATGTTAGTGTTTACATAATGGCGAATTTTAGAAAGTACTCCTATACCTCTGCTAACTTTTTTAGAAACATGAAGTACATGATTCTTCCAGCTTAAGTTGGAATCAAGATATACACCAAGATATTTAATACTACATTCTTTCTTGATTGCTTTCCCGTTGATGGACAATTTAGTGATAAAAGGAACTTTTCTTTGTGGGGTATGAAATATGACATAATTAGTTTTATCTACATTAAGTGAAAGCTTATTACATGCTAGCCATGTACTGATATATTCCAAGTGAGTATTTATATGTTGTTCCAAGACTGACAAGTTTTTATTTGAGTAAAAAAGATTTGTATCATCAGCAAACAAATGGAACTCTAGCATATCAGAGCAAAATTTTATGTCATTAATGTAGATGAGGAACAAAAGAGGGCCAAGTACAGACCCTTGTGGAACTCCACAGGAAATACATTTCTCATCTGAGATTACACTACCAATTGATACTATCTGCTTTCTATTGGATAAATAAGAAGCAAACCATTCCAATACAATGCCCCGAATGCCATAGTTTTTAAGTTTTTCTAACAAAATTATATGATTCACGGTATCGAAGGCTTTACTAAGGTCAAGAAATATGCCACAAGAAAACTTTCCTTCTTCTATTGCCTTTTGGATTTTATCAGCAATCAAAACTAAGGCATGGACGGTTGAGTGGTTTTTCCGAAAGCCAAATTGTTTATCACTCAAGATGTTTAGTTTATCGATATAATCAGTGAGCCTGTTGTACATTAGTTTTTCTATTAGTCTATTGAAAACAGAAAGTAATGAAATTGGGCGATAGTTATTTACAGAAGTCTGAGAACCATTTTTGTGAACAGGTATAACACGGGCAATTTTAAATTTACTGGGAACTTTACCTTGAGAAAAAGAAATATTAAAAAGTATTTCAAGAGGTTTAGATACAAAATCCTTTAATAATTTCAATAAGCCAGTGGGTATACTATATGGACCAGTTGATTTATTTGGGTTCAAGTTTAAAATTTCTTCTTCTATTTCCCTTGCAGTTACTGGGAATAGGTAAAAGCTAGTAGTAGGTGGAGCAAGGAGATATGATTCTTACATATTAATCACTCCTCTTTATACACTCTCAACGCTATCCCAACGGGATTATGTAACTTGTTTATATAACATAACATTCTGCATTAATTCCTACCCACTTGTGTACATTCCGTAACGCTAATAAATATATTTGCATGTGGACAGGCGATCAAAATGCGGCAACAGAATGTATTTTTTTCGACATAGTAGCTAAAAAAAACTGAACCCTAACTGCCTAAAAAATACTGAACCCCGACCCTGACTGCACCCAAATTATACTCCAATCCTGACCCTGATCTGCCCAAATCAGGTCAAAACCCTGACCCTACCTGCCGAAACTGAGCTCAAAAGCCTGACCCACCCGGGCGGCACATACATAATACGTCACAAACAGGAGTACCCCCCCCCCCCCCGGGTACCACTGCACCATCGACCCGGACTGAGCTAAACACAAGGTCACCTAACGAAGTTTTCGGTTAAAAAGCTGTTCGGGAGAGTAAGTTAGCCTAAATCTTTCGGATTTGAAAAAAATTGTCCCTAGAAAATTGTTTTCTGAAATACTGGCTAGAAAATTTGTTTTCAATCCCTAGAAAATTATAGAAGAAAAGGGAGACTAAAAGGTTTCCCCTAAAATATTCGTACGTCCCAATTCGTCTGATCAATATAGAGTCAGAACAACAAATTTTCAATCCCTAAGAATTGCCAAAAGGAAAAAAGAATCCCTAAAAAATTCGTACCTCCACAAACTTTGCAACATGAAGTTACTTGGGCTAGAAAATTCTTGTTTATGTTCTAGACTACTAACAAATTCGTAGGCCGGGAATATTTTGCCATAGTATTTTCGGTTGACGCGATTTCCACTGACCTAGAAAATCCGAACAGCTAGGCGCCTTAAAATGGCTAGATAAGCTGCAGACAACTGGTTTCAAACGAATTTCAAAAAGTACTCGTTGGGTGCCCTTGTAAAAAGCATCTAGTTTCGAGCAACATAAATGCTTGGTTATCGGGTCACACGTCATTACGTGTGGCGAAAAGCCAAAAACCAAGGAAATCTGAACTAAACGTGTCAGCGCCTTGAAATGAAGAGTATATAAATAAATAATAGTCAAAATGATAAAATGTAACTGATAAAAAAATAAGCACGAAGCAGAAATGGAAAGAAGAAATGGAAAGAAGCGGTTAAATGAAATGAAAGGCAAAAGAAAATGAAATAATAATAATACTTTATTCCAATACACCATCATTGGTACCTAGGAAATACATACATAATATTAATCTAATCAAGGCAGCTACAATCATTAAACATAGTTGTTACATCATATATATATTTTGCCGTAAGTTTCACAATAGAATCATCTGTCATCGATAGACAATACATAAACAAATCTCTGTTGCCAAGGAAACCGAACGAGCTATTAACCTTTAACAAGTTACTGCGGAAATTATCTCTGACAACTACTAGTTTACTATTATTGCAATCGGAGAAATAGTGTACCTCATCACCAACTACGTTCGAATTACAAATTGTGCATACACGCGAGTCATGGGCGACATTTGTGTATCGACCAGATTCAACGGGAAATTTATGTGCAGATATCCTAAGCCTTGTCACCGCTTGACGATGCTTAACATTTGAGATTCGAGATAAATAGTTCTCAAAACCTATTCTTCGTTTTACAAGATTAAATGTTCGCAGTTTACTACTCTGTTGAATCTGATCAGCCCATGCAATATTATATTGTCTGTATAATTCAGACTTTAGATATTTAGCGAGGAACCTAATGTTATTAGTAGGTGTTATAACGATATCCTTTAAAGGCTTGATATTACACATTTCTAACAGGTAATCAGTGAATTTAATACCCTGAAAATTTGATTGGATACACACATGTGCAGCTTTCCCAACTAATTCGTCTTCATATAAAGAATCTTTTACACGTAACCAATATTTGATCACCAAAATAGAAATGTGTACCATCAACGGTACTCTGCCCAGTTCCGCATATACCGCTAAATTAGTGGACTTGCAATGCACCCCTAAAATCCGCTTGCAGAACTTCAAATGCAGTTTTTCTATGTCGGAGACTGCACTGAAAAACTTACTCCTGAACATGTGAAGACTATTTATTCTTCCTAAAACATACACTCCCCAAACCTCACACCCATATAGTAGTACTGGTGACACAAGCGTTGAGAATAGTTTCAAAAGCACTTTGATCGGTGTATTATCTAAATTAGAAAAACTCCGAAATATACTATGATATGCACGTAACGCTTTATATTGTACAATGCCTTTCGAGCAAGTTTGAAGCCGCCACCATAATGGAACGTTATTCCTAAGTATGAATACTCATCAACGCATTTTAACAAATCCCCATCAAGATACCAGTTAGAGTTAATATACAAACGCCGTTGGCCTCTGGTACCGAAAATTAAAACTTTGGACTTTTTCAAATTAACCTTCAGTCTCCATTTTTTGGCATAACTTCCGATCCTCCGTAGGCAATTGTTTAACCCAGACTCTGACTGAGATAAAAGCACTAAATCGTCTGCATAAAGCAAACAGTTTAAATTAATATCCCCTAACGTTACCGAATCACAAGATGGCGCGTTGAAGATTTCCGGGATATCGTTTATGAAAACATTAAACAAAGTGGGGCTGAGATTACACCCCTGCTTAACTCCAATGAACGATTGAAAGAAAGGAGTTACCCCGTGGGATAATTTAACCGCCGATTTAACAGAGGAGTACATACTTAACAAGATCTGTATAAACTTTCTACTACAACCATATTGAATCAATTTGAAGAATAAACCCGCTCTCCACACACTATCATAAGCCTTCCTAAAATCGATGAAACATGCAAACAATGGTTTCTGACGGCTTTTGTAGAAATCAATTAGGGTTTTTAAAACCAGCACATGGTCGGACGTCCTGAACCCATGCCGAAAACCGATTTGACATTTATTCAAAATGTCATTCTCATGTAAGAAAGCATTGAAACGGGTATTCATAATTAAGGTGAAAAATTTACCCAAACAACTGCTAATACAGATCCCCCTGTAATTATCAGGATCCAAACGACTTCCTGACTTGTGAAGTGGCACGATATAACCTTCCGACCACGCTCGAGGAAACACACCACGCGTTAACACTGCATTGAAAAGCTTGACATAGTAAGGTGCTAACACGTTCACAGAGATCTTTATTATTTCGTTATTGACCGAGTCTCCAGCACTCGCTTTTCTATGCTTGAGTTTCTTAGCTATATCACAGACTTCTTTAACAGAAAAGGGTACATCAAGAATGTCATTAGTATTGGCAGCCCAAAACCGATAATCCTGTACAATATGTGCTTCGTTACTGGCACTCTCAGTTGCAAATGTTACGCTGTTTAAATCTTTGAAATAATTATACCACTCTGACGGCGATATATCATCTGAAATCCCTGTAGATCGGCGCGATTTTAACGAGTTTACGAGTTTCCAGAACTCTTTTGGACTCCTCTCTTCCATTAATTGGATTTTGTTTAACATGTCGTTTTGAAAGTTTCTTTTCAACCGTTTTATAAGACGTTTATAATCCTTTTTTGTAGTGAAAAATTTAAGTCTTAAAAAAGGATCATTAGGATATTTTGAAACTAGATACCCTAAATTTTTCAATTCTTTTTTAAAGGAATGGCAACTCCTGTCAAACCACTTGGGCTTTTGAATTTTGGACCTTTGTTTAATTCTCGAAGCTTGTCCCCTTTTAACCTGGGCAATGTTCTTGGAAACATTAACTATAACATTAGTGAACTTACTAACCAAAGAATCTATTGCTAAATCACTTGACCTTGGTGAATCAAATATGTCATTCATCTCAGTAAGAATATTTTCGCTGTCAAATCTTTCACGAAGCGCAGACTCGCAATCATCACTCCATATAAATGACATCGGAAGTGGGGACATATCTAGTATATGTTCCTTCTCTACACTAGGTTCAGCCTTGAGAGCAAAAGATAAAAAGCAATGATGCGAAAACTCTGTCATATCTGATACAGAGAAATGGTTTATCAATCGGAAGAGATCAGGGGAGACGATTGCATAATCGACCACGCTAGCCCCATTATAGGTATGACACGTAAATTGACCAAGGAAGTCTCCGTTCGTTCTACCGTTCAAAATAACCAGACCATTCCCACAACTTAACTCCGACAACGACCTCCCATACGAATTTACATGACTATCTCGCGATTTCCGTGGTTCAATTGCACAAGTCACACCAACCGGATTACCACCACATGTGGTGTCATCTACGAAATCATCTAAACGCCCCAATCTAGAGTTAAAATCCCCACACAACATAACTTCGCCTAGTCTAGAAAATTTATAAATACTCTCTTGTAGAAATTCAAAATGGTCGCAGTCTAATCTTCTTTCTCTAGGGGAATTTTGCGGAGGAATGTAAACTGTACAAACAAATAAATCTCGCTTCAAATCAAAGAAATCTTTCTCTATCTTCCACCAGACGAATTCCTCGTTACTCTCCTTATCGAGAAACTTGATACCCTTTCTTAAATTAGACTTTACTAATATTGTAATTCCACCAGAGTTTCTGCGTGCCTTATTCGACATTTTCCTGCATTTCGAAAACGAATAAAACCCATCGATATTAATATCATCACTTATTTCAACCAAAGAAACGCAGTCAAAACTTGAAATGTGAGCCTTTTGTTTCTAATTGAACCGAGATTGGGCTACCTGTGGTATAAGGCTTCAAACATTAGTGACTGTGACATAACGTATATAGAGTTGGTTGTATTTCACATTGCACTCACGTGAGACAAGAATTTAGCATTTTGCTCTTATATTCGCCCTGCAATATCCCATTGATCAACCAGATCGTCCATGGACAAGAGCGTAAAGATGAAAAAGAAGGTCTGTACTTAGCTTTTGTTACGATCAAGCGCCTTACAGTTACGTTCTAGTTTGATAAGCCTCGATCAAAAATTGACATTATCAGTTGTTGTTTTGTTGTAGGTTTTGCTTATGGGCAAAAGTGGCTCGGGAAAAACGAGCATGAGATCGATAATTTTTGCCAACTACATCGCTCGTGATACCCGGCGACTAGGAGCTACGAGTAAGTTATCTCTTATTTGTCCACATTGTTTGTTACTTCAGTTTCTCCTTTGGCTTTGCTATACGGGATTTACTAGGCACTGAGTGATATTTTGAAAGTTCTAATAATTGCACGAGCCTTGGCTTTAGGCGAGAACTTTCAAAAATATCACCCAGTGACTATAAATCGAGTATAGCACGAGCAGTTCATGCGATTTTTTGTTTATAATATACTGAGCAAACATTTGCTGAGAGCATGCGACTGTGCACTCAATAACCTTTAGATGCACTCGTCATTGACCAATCAATCCAGATATTTTGTTGAGTATGTTCTAAGTACATGTTCATGTACATCTGGACATTTTAAAAGCTATTAATATTATTAATAAACTTCTTGTTTTCTTAAGTTATATCCTTTAAACTTATAAACTTAATATCTTGTTTGATGTAACTAATTTTGATATCCTGTTTACAGTTGATGTTGAACACTCACATGTACGGTTTCTTGGTAACCTTGTGCTCAATCTGTGGGATTGTGGAGGGTAAGAAAGAAGCTTTTAAGTGTAGTTTACTGGGGTTTCAATAGTAGGTGGCTACCGGTGATAAACCACTGGTTCCTTACTTTGCTTCTTACTGCCGGCTACTTCACACGATTTTTTTTTTTTTTGTTAAGTGTTGAGTAAAGTTTACTAGGAAAACCACCACCTCTAACGTCAGGACCGCAAGTCAAAATCAAACATTTTAGAACAAAAAACCTCTACATATTGTAAAACATAGATTGACAGGATTAAATTTCAATAGAATTCGAAGTACATGTATCTGTAGGTGCTTACTGGCATAAAAAGTTGATGCCGATTTCCTTTATTTTTTGAAAGAATTTGGAGAAAGTATCCAGTACTAATGTGAATGGTGATTACGGTAATCTTTTTCGAGAACCCTGCAGAAAAATGAACACTATGTATGCAGGGATATCCCACCATTGCACTTCAGTTTAGCATCCATTACCTTTATCTTTCCAAAGGCAAGAAGCATTTATGGAGAACTACTTTGCAAGTCAGAGGGATAACATATTTCGGAATGTGGAAGTGCTGATCTATGTGTTTGATGTGGAGAGTCGTGAACTTGAGAAAGACATGCATTATTACCAGTCGTGTCTTGAGGCCATCCTACAGAACTCACCAGAGGCAAAGATATTCTGCCTTATACACAAGATGGACTTGGTACAAGAGGACCAGAGGGATATGGTACAAATATAGGACCAACATTTTAAACATGTTGTCTTACATTCGAAATCACTAAACTGTTGGCAGCCCCAAAATAATGATCAATCTCTTAACTACTTTCGATTTGCTCACATGACCATTTGGGACACCCCAAATGATCATGTGAGTGAATTGAAAGTAGTCAAACAATTGATTGGTATTTTGGGGCAACCAGCAGTTTAGTGATTTCAGTATTAAATATATACTGTTATAAACACCTTAACAATGACAAATGACAGATGATGTCTAAGATTTAGACGTTGTTTCAAAAATTGTCCCATAGACACAGCAGCTTTGTGTAAAATGTTCTAACTATCATTTAGAGCTTTCATCAACAAGAATGCTGGACAATTCATGTCAGTGTATAACATGCTCATCATGAGTTAGTAGGGATGGTATTATCATTTTTTAATAGTTAGTATTTTATAACTACATGTAGTAATTAGCAAATAGTCTATTATATATTGTAAGTATACCTATCACACTTATTATATTTATAGGAATTATGTAGGATCATGATATATGTTATTAGTATATATTATTATATTTTTTAATAGCCTGTATATTTTTAAAAATATTGTTTGAATAAATACAGGGCTCGAAATTAAGAAAAAAAAGGAGGCATAATTTTACGCCCAGATTAATTTTTTTAGGCGTAATTCTCCAAAATTTAGGCGTAATGTAATGTAAACTATTTTACCGCGCGAAACAAGTTGTTTTGCATGACAAAAGGCTATGTTTTGCATGCCAAAACCTATAGATAGGAGCTGTCAAACTTTTACATTTTGCGGTTTAAAGTTCAGACTTCACACGCCAAACGTCGCCGCGTAATTAGTAAACTATGCGTTTCAAACTTGAAACAACAGACAAAAAAGTTTACACTTAAACACTTGCTTGCAAATGGTAGTAATTTTTTTTCAAAAAAATCAGATAGTTTTAGAGATTTGGAAATAAGACCGATAATTTTTACCTTTGTAAGAGGATCTAGGCGTAATTTTACACCTAAGTGGAAAACGTTAGGCGTAAAACGAAAAAATCTAGGCATATTTACGCCCGTATCGGGCGCAATTTCAGGCCCTGAAATATATTATTGTATTTTGTAATAGGGTTTTTAACAGTTTCTTCATACATGTACGTGTAGTTAGCATTTAACAGATAGCCTAATACTTATCGTAAGTTATGATTATCACACTAATATAGGAGCTACGTAATAATGATACATGTTATTATCAAATATGAACCATTTTTTTATAATGTTATTCACAATTTACCTTTATTTTACAATTAAGTTATAGTGTCCCCAATTAGCTGTAACTAGCTAAATACCTTGACACTTAAATAAAGTTCTACTACTACTACTACTACATTGATCATCAGTTGAAAAGATGTAGCCATTCCCAGCAAATAAGATCAATAAAAATTACAATGAATTGTTAAACTACAATGTAGCAGTTGTTAAATAGGAGTTCATCCATTTCATTTATTGTCCATTTAGAACGCATACACGGTTACAGAATGACAGGGAGAAACAACGTGGAAGTGACCCTGGGTCCCAGTCCCCTAATGAACAGTGAGGGGATTACACAGGTAACCCAACCCGAGTAAATAATGCTCTATCTCCCCTCAAGTCTTTAATGTTCCATATGCTGGTTAGCTAGGTAGCTTAAACGTGATTGGGATGATAAAGACTGATTTGCATGAAACAAAACTAAACATGTTTAATGTCAATGGATAACTTGGAGTATGTGTCCTGCAGAGTTCATTGTTCTAGAAGGCCTTTCTTATTATGGTCCATCAGCCTCCGCAGGGCTAAGGGCAGCTTCTCTCTTGTGGGCTCATGTGCGGCTGTTGTGGTTCGATCTATAGCCTGGTGGAATGGAGGGTTGGCCATGGGGAGATCAGGAGGTTGCAAAGCCTCTGTTGGTCTTTGTTGTGCTTCTGTGACAGGAGGGTTCCCGGTGCTCAGCATTGGCGTTGCTGGGGTGATGGGCGGTGGTACGGGTGGCTGGGGGGTTGGTGACCTGGCTGGTTTTGGCAGGTTGGTAGCTAGTTGCACGTCATCTTTGATGGTGATGCGGGGTGGTTGCAGGCATACAGGAAGGTATTTCCTCAAGAACTTCCGGTTGCAGATTGTGACCCTGCCTGATCCATCGACTCGTACCACATATTGGTCAAATTGGCGGACTTCAATAACAGTGCCTGTTTTGTCCCATTTCGTTGGGTGTGGACCGGTTTGGTTTTGGATGCGTACATGGTTGCCGACTGCTAAGGGTGGTAGTCTTTTGGTGTGTTCTGACCATCTTTCCGCTGCTTTCATGTGCCGGTTTCTGAGTGCCTCCTCCCTAGCAGCTAGGGTGTCACTCCAGGTAGGGTGTGGCTTGTAGCGGCCCGGCAAGATAGGAATGAAGTCCTTGATAGGTCTGCCAAATACGCACTGAGCCGGGGAGAGCTTTGTGTTGGGGTCAGGAGTGTTGCGGTATTGAAGTATGGCCTGTTGTAGTGCGTTCGTGTCGAGGCTCCCATGTGAATCAGTGTTGTTGGTGATTAGTCGCTTAACAGTTTTCACTCCAATTTCTGCCCTACAGTTTGAATGGGGGAATGCCACAGAGGATAGCCGGTGGTGTACTCCCCATGCCTTAAGGAATTGTTGTGTGGCTGCTGCAATGAACTCAGGACCACCATCGGTTGCGCATTCATCTGGGATGCCAAATGTCACAAATGTGCGTCGCAGGCAGTCGATCAGTCCCTTTGAACCGTCTCGTGCTCTTTCAATGACTGGCCAGTTGGAGTATCGGTCTACCACAACAAGATAGTTGAAGCCCTTGTAATGGAAGAAGTCGGCACATACACACTGGAATGGGTATGCTGGTGTCGTTGATGGAAACGGTGGAGCGCTGGGTTGTGAGGGTGCCATGCTGTTGCAGTGGCTGCAGTTTGCTCGTAGTGCTGTGATGGCAGGGGTGATGCCTGGCCAGAAGACAGTTGATTCTGCACGAGCTGTCATTGAGGTCACACCTTGGTGTGCTGAGTGGAGTACTGTCAGTATCTGTTGTCGCAGTGAGGGTGGTATGACGATGCGATCCTTGTAGAGGATGACTCCATCGACTGTGTAGAGATGTTCACGGAACTGATAGTACTCATGTAGGGCAGGTGGTATTTTGTGTCGGAACTCGGGGAACCCAGATTCTATGAGTGAGACCAGCTGGTTCAGATCTTTGTCGCTTGTGGTTGCTAGTTTTACTCTGTCCCATGTGATTGCCATAGTGCTTAAGGCAGACACAGCTGATGATATCAGCTGGTTGTCGATATCATGGGACCATGATTGCAGTGGGGGTTCTTTGCAGCGTATGCCGGCCATGATTGAGTGCAGAGTAGGGTCCAGTGGGAGTATGCTGACTGGGTTACCTATGGCCGCTATGTCATCTGTTAGTGTTAGTAGGTCCGGGTTGGTGGAGCCAGTAGGGTGCCGTGAAACAGCGTCGGCAGCCTTATGTCGCACCCCGGGGACATGTACCATTCGGAATCTGTATCTTAACGTCTTCTCCTTTAGGTTACGGAGCCTGCCATTGGAGATCTCCTCGAAGGAGATGATGAGGTTGCTGCAGCCCAGGACGAAGAATCGTGCTTTGTCCAGGGCGTCGGCGACAGCAAGGGCCTCTCCCTCAACTGGGGCGTAACGTGACTCGGCGGCATGGGTGAAGCGACTCCCAACGAGTGCCACTTTCCAGCCTGTTGGACAGCAGAAGGGGTCAGTGGATGCACATTGGCAGTGCTTTTGGAAGAGCCAGTATCCGATACCACTCTTTGACCAGTCTGTGGCCAAACAGGTGGGTTTGGATTTGTCGTAGATGCGGACGCCTTCTTCAATCTCACTTACAATTGCTGCTTTGGATTCTTCGAAGAGCTGGTTGAGTGTGCTGTCCCAGTTGAATGGTGCTCCAGACTTGAGTGACTGGCGGAACGGTAGCATTCGGTCTGTTGCTGCGAAGGCGTATGACACTTGATTGATGAGTCCGAACCAAGAACGCATGTCGGTTATGTTGGTTGGTGTAGGGAAGTTGCGGATTGCATCAAGGTATTTCCTGCATGGACGTACACTGTCTGGGGTGATCTCGAATCCTGCGAACTCGACGGTGTCAGCTCCAAACACGAACTTGTCTGGATTGAGGGTGATGCCGTGATGTCCGCAGAGGTCCAACCAGTCAACTGCCTGGGTGAAGCTTTCACTGAGGTTGTCCGCCCAAAGCAGAGTGTCGTCGATGCATTTGGTCTTGTTAGGAACGTGAGAGACGATCTCATCAAATCTCCTTGAATAGCCGTCCCCTGATGCGATGTAGCCTTGTGGTGCTGTTTTGTAGCGGTACCGCCCCCATGGGGTTATGAAGGTGGTGAGGTGGTAGTCATCCTCGTGTAGTGGGACACTGTGGTACCCATTCCAGCAGTCAAACACGGTCTTCTTTTTGTTGTTGGGCACCGTACGTGCTTGGTGGAATGGGCTCTGCGTGTGATGAGTTTCACGTGTTGCGTGGAGGTTTAACGCCTGGAAGTCCACAGTGCAACGGGGCTTGCCATTTTTCTTTGCACACACTACCATGCGGTGGCACCATGTCACCGGCTCTCCCACTGGTACTGGCTCTAGGACGCCTAGTGATACGTCATGGTCAAGGCCAGCCTTCACATCTGCTTGCCAGTGAAGCGGAACAGGTACTGGGGTATGATGGGCGACGGGCTCTGCATCAGGGTCAACCATGAGCCGCATGGGGACACCGTCCATTAGAGGTAGCAATTGGTGTTCGCATGTGTTAAATGTACTGGACTTGTAGTAGTCCAGGAGCCACTCTTGCAGACGCTTTCTGTTAGCTTCAGTTGTGGGAAATGGTGATTGATTTGGCTTAGGTGGAGGTGTCACACGGCGTGGGCAGTCGCATGGTGGATTGTGTGTATTCTCTGGTACGTTCTGTGGGGTGGGTTGGTGCCCTGCTGCATATGATGACATGTTCGGCTCGTGCTGGGTGCTGGATTGGGGGGTTTCGCCCACAGTTGGGAAGCTTCCAGAGATCATTCCTAGCGCTGTGCAGGTCTCCCGGCTCAGGAATAGCTTGTCAGAGTCCTTTGTCACGTAAACGATTTGTCGAGTTTCGATAGTCTGACCAGGCTTGGATTTGCCTGAGAATCTCAGGATGATGGCACCCAGGATCTTGATGCCATTGTTGTTCGCGGCATGCATGCGTGTTGTGACTGGGATGAGGTCATGCTCTGTAAGACCCAGCCGGCGGATGACTGTGATGCTTGCGAGGCAGCTCTGGCAGCCTGTATCTGCCATGGCAGAGAGTCGTATGGATTTGGACTGCTGGCTGGCTGGCTTGAATCCGAGTGCTGTGTAATCATCAGGGTGTATAGTGGCTGTGAGGGTTACAAGTGGTTGCGGCTGCGACGTTTTTCGAACCCAGCAATCATTGAGATGGTTGTACAGGTGATGGTCGAGGGAGATGGCACTCGCGCTTTGATCTCAGCTAGAGTTGGTGACCGTGCACAGGGCATCGAATATTGCACCTTCTGCATCTGCTGTGGCACCACTGGATGGGGTGAGTTGTCGCTTGCCTGGTTGTGTTTTTGCTTGACATACGGCTGCAAAATGGTTTGGACGTCTGCAGTGGTCGCAGGTCTTTCCATAGGCTGGGCATTCCGACTTTCTAACTCTGATAGGAGAGTTCTTGCCGTGTCCATGCTTGCCGCAGTAGTGACATGGATCAGGGTTGGAGTTGGCTGGCCTACGGTTTTTAAGCTCCATCTGTTTGGCACTCTGGTATTGACTGCGAGCTGCATCGGCCCCCTGGGTCTGAAGGAGGCGACCGGCTGACCTTTTACCAGACTCTTTGGCCTCCACGAACAGGAATACCTCCTCCAGAGACATCTCCTGGTTCTTGTCGCCCAGTAGGTCCAACTGTATTTCGCTGTCTGCAAGGCCACGTGTGAGAACGTCACGGAGAATGTGCTCTGTATAGTCGACGGTGGTGTGGCAACCAGGGCATTGTGTGTTGAACTTGCAGATCCCAGCCTGGCCACGCAGACGAGCGCCAAAACTCCTCACTGTCTCGTCTCTGTCTTGATTCATATTATGGAGTTGTACCCGGGCAACCATTGTACTTTCCTCTCGAACAGCAAGTTTTCTGATGGCTGCCATCACATCTTCGATGGGTTTGTTTGTCAACGACCCCCCTGCGTTTCGTGTCAGATCTTTGCGAAGTTGATCGTCACAACACTCGAGTAGTTGGACGACCTTATCCTTGCCAGTGACTTTTGTGGCATCTATGTAGTCTTGCCATCGGGTTAAGAAGTAGCACCAGTCCTCACTGGAACCTGCAGTGGATATTGTAGGGCGGCGGACCCTTTCGATTTTCGCTGCGTTGACATTCGCCGAGGCCGGAGCGGTGGCCGTGTGTGTTCCCGTCGAGTGCACGGATATTAGTACGGCGGCTAAAGAATCTTCTACGTCTTCTGTCTCGTAAGTGCAGTCAGGGAATGGGCATTTGTGCTTGGGCATCGCTGTGCTGGATGGGAGTTGCTTGCTGCCTTAATCGGAGGTGCAACTGCCGCGTTGTCCAGTTCGTAGGAATCCAAGATGGCCGCCAAGTCGTTTCTTCTACGATCGCGATACGTTTCGAAGTTCGAGTTTTGTCTCTTGTATTTCTTTGGGAAGCGACCTAGAAGACTGGTGTTGATGTCCTAAATTCTCCCTGTCATAAATAGGAGTTCATCCATTTCATTTATTGTCCATTTAGAACGCATACACGGTTACAGAATGACAGGGAGAAACAACGTGGAAGTGACCCTGGGTCCCAGTCCCCTAATGAACAGTGAGGGGATTACACAGGTAACCCAACCCGAGTAAATAATGCTCTAGTTGTACATGTAGTAAAAGATCAAACTGTAATAAACCATGCCAGAGAGCATGGTTTGATGTCATTGTCGTGCTGCCTTTCAGTGGATCTGGTGTTTGATTTAAGAAGTCAAGTGCCAACTCTGATGTTCAGAATGGCACAGTTCACTACTGATCCATGAGGACTTATTACTCGGGCCAGGCCTTTGGCCGGCACGAGTCAGAAAATGCAAGCCGTTTATTATTATTATTATTATTAATATTTTTTGTGTCGCTGTTTGGCGTCAGTAACCAATCAGATTACACAGGAGCCCATTGTTCGATCCCAACACGTGACAGAATCAACCAATCAGATCCGACACCCGCCAGATCTTGGTTGTGGAAAGCTAGCTCGGCAAAGCCAGCAACGCGACGTAGCGAAGGTTTGGGTTCATTCTGAACCATTATTTTGCTGAAACCAAAGGTTTCTTCGAATGAAATATCAAGATATTCAGTTATTCTAGGGCTGACAGGACTTTTAGGGGCTTTCGATGGAAAATTCTCACATTTACGAAAGGGATGTGGCGATCCAAATATTGCACAGTAAGCTAGTCTAGCCGGCCGGAGGAGTGATGGTTTTGCCTTTTGGTCCAATAATCCACGGAAACTGAAAGAAAATGCCTGTACTGCTGCATCTAAGTGCCATACGATTGCAGTGTTGCCTTGATATTGTTGAAATGCTCTTCATTACCATCACACACTGTGAGGAGGTCAAATCAGTGAGGGATTGATTGTTTGCAATGTTGGCTGTAATTGTTTACTGCGAAGTCCTCTCTTGAAAATGAAATACTCTTGAGATTACACAACTGGGAAGTCTTGACTAAACCAGTCAAACAATGCCGAACTTTGCTAAGACTTAAATTCAAGAGTCGGAAAAGCTGGAAGTGAACAGTGATTGACCCTTGGCTTTGAACGCGAACTGGTGAGGTTGAAATTATGTGTTTATATATATGCAAATCTTACTTGTTCCCCACTTTTAAATTAAGTGTAATGGTGACTGTAATTCGAACTGGAAATGAAATTGTCCGTAAGTTGAACTGTATGTGACTTTATAGAGACCAAGAAGGAAAAAAGTTAAAATCGATCGTCAAAACAATAACAGAACTCGGAAGATACAGAGGCATTCGAATTTACTACGAATTACATGTATACCCATAAACAGAACTGGATATGACTTACAAACCGAGAATACCGAATTAAAATTGAATTGAATGTGAAACTGTCAAAAGAAGAGCAGAATTTGTTGTGTAAAGCCATACTGGAGAGTACAATTATATAAGTTATGGCGGGAAGAGGGGCAGGTTTGGAATTGATAGACCCCCCCCCGGATATTTGTAGAGCATCAAATGCCCCACTGTGGAGTCAAGTGCTCCATGGTGGGGCTTTGGTACGGGTGCAAATCTCTTATCAAATTCACTATTTTGACTCTTTCTACAAATGAATTCCTCACCCTGCCAACTTTTGTTTGCTCCAAAATGTCTCACCCCTGGGACAAAAACTCAGTCAAATGCCCCACTTATGCCCCCCACCCTTGGGGAAGGGCAGGTTTGGAATTGGTAGAGCTATACACAGATACTGGAACTGATTAGAACAATCATAAATAGAATTGGGTGTGGAGATTTATTTACCAAGCGAACACTGTTGCCCTGAAAAATATGTTGAAAAGTCAACTTGAAATACTGAAGAAAGAAGACAAAGAAGTATTTATGTTTTCAGATAACCAATTGAACTGATATATAATTTATATGCTTTCACTTGTATACTGATATTATTATTACACTCATGAACAGACAATATTTAGCTTCATTAGTGACATATTTTAATTGATATTAATCTAAATCATGTTCCACGCATTTCTTAGCCTCCCCCGCAGTCGTTTTTAGGGGCTCATAACTAGCCACTAAAAACGACTGTGGTGGAGGCTACGCATTTCTATGTGTGTACTAGTTGGTGTTACCCTCATTAAATAAAGTTAATTTTCAATGCACACAATATTTTATTAAACATTAGGGACTGGTCAAAAATTAGCAGGGGAGGTGCAAAGGGGGTGGGGAGGTGCAAAGGGGGTGGGGTGGAGATAAAAAAGTCTATAAATGTATAGTATGTATTAGTATGAAATTTGTTGACCCTTTCTCCCCTATAACCAATCCTTTTTCAGTTGCCCAATATTTATGACCATCCAGTTTTGGGGATTCAAAACAATATGATCCTCCCCCTTTCACAACCCCTTCCCCTGCTAATTTCTGACCAGTCCCTTCAGCGACCACCCTTATGCAACCTGGTTTTAATTATTAGTAAAACTTTGCAATTAGAAGCTCCTGTAAGTGACCGTGACCACCTTTGGAGGTTGAGAATTGTAAGAAGGTGGAAAATAGCATTTACAAACAGGTTTTGCTAATAACACTACCAATCTCTTACAAGTGCCTTTAATTTTTAATGATTTTCACGAAGTCGTCCTTTTTTGGCAGAATTTATTTTAGAAACAGTTGGCCTCGTACCTAAAAGTGACAGCCCGAGTAAACGCCCAGCGGGCGTCTTGTTTTGTTTATATTGGCTGCCATTTATATTTTACAACAACTGCCCATTTTCTCGCTCTCTGATTGGCTGATTTTTATCATCAATAAGAAGACACTGAGATTGGAAATTTAACAATTCTTTGTGTGAGAATGAAGATTATATATCAAGTATTAAATCTCATATCTCTGAGTTTAAATGTACATTAACAAGTGATGGTGTTCATAATTCTCAAATGAGATGGGAACTGATTAAATATGAGATACGTAAGTTTACTATATTATTTTCGAAACGGTTAGCTAAAGATCGTAGAAATAAGTATAAAGATATAGAGGATGCTATAAAGGAAATAGAAAATAAAATAGACTGGGAGAGAAATGAGAAACTAATTGAAGAACACGATAGGTTGTACAAAGAATTAGAAGAAAGAAGTAATTATATTACTGAAGGTATTATTATAAGATCTAGGGCACGTTGGCATGAGATGGGTGAAAAGAGTACAAGGTATTTTCTTTCTTTAGAGAAGCGTAATAAAGCTAAAACACAAATAAAAAAGTTATTAGATCAAGATAATGTAGAATACACAAACCCTAAATGTGTTCGGGGAAAGATTTACAAGTATTTCAGTAATATATATAAATCCAAATCAAATAAGTCTGAATCCGAATGCCTAGAGTTTCTTTCTGTGGTTGATATTCCCAAATTATCAGTTGAAGATAGAGACGCCTGTGAAAGTGAGATAACACTAAATGAATGTTACAGAGCTCTAAATCAAATGGGGAAGTAAAAAACCCCGGGTAGTGATGGATTATCGAAAGAGTTTTATATGTCGATGTGGACAGTGTTAGGGGAAGATTTAGTGAAAAGTTTAAATGATGGCTTTAAAAAAGGATGCCTATCGACTTCACAAAAACAAGTGCTGATTTCACTTTTAGAAAAACCTGGAAAAGATGTAAGATATTTAAATTCTTGGCGTCCTATAAGTTTAATAAATGTTGATGTAAAAATCTGCAGTAAAGCCTTATGTAATAGAATGATTGATTTTTTGCCTTCATTAATTCATTGTGACCAGGCAGCTTTTGTTAAAGGGCGAGTTATAGAGGACCCTATTAGGTTTATTCAAGATGTATTTGACAAAGCGTATGATGATGATGTATCGTGTTTACTGTTTGCAGTCGATTTTGAGAAGGCATTCGACTCAATTGAACATGGTTTTATTTTTGCAGTTTTAAAGCATTTTGGATTTGGGGACTCTTTCATTAACTGGATAAAGACCCTTTTGGAGGATAATGTTAGTTGTGTCTCTAACAATGGGCACGCTACTAATTTTTTCAAGTTGGAAAGAGGAACAAAGCAGGGTGACCCCATTTCACCCTATTTATTTATTTTAGTTATTGAGATTATGGCTGAAATGATTCGTAGGTGTAAGGAAATAGAAGGAATACATCTAGGTAACGAATATAAGAAAATTGTATTATTTGCTGACGATACCACCTTTGTGTTAAAAGATGTAAAATCATTTGATAGCGTGATAAATATACTTCAACGATTTTGCGAGTTCTCTTCGCTACGTATTAATACGTCTAAATCGGAAGTAGGATGGTTAGGTTGGGAAAGTAGTAAAGAAGTGAAAAATAATATGAAATGGGTAGATTTTCATAACAATGGTATTAAAATATTAGGTATTTTTTATTCTTATAATAAAACACTTAGTTATGAAAATAATTTTCAGAGGATTCTAGCAAATTTTAAAGCTACTCTATCTATTTGGCGAATGCGTAATTTAACTATATATGGAAAAGTACAGGTAGTTCGCTCCTTGGCTTTATCGAAACTGTTCTATGTGTGTTCGAAATTGTATGTCAATGAATCTTTTATTAATGAAGTTGAAAATGGTATTACGGATTTTATTTGGAATGGTAGAAAACCAAAGGTTAAATATTCAACCTTAATTGGCGAATATGAGGAGGGAGGAGTAAAACTACCTGATTTTTCTTCATACATTAAGGCTTCTCGGATTAAAGTAGCATTAAAAATTCAAAGGGGAGAGGAGATGTCTTCAAATATTTTGCCACTGTTTTGCTTACAGGAAATAGGGGGGAACGGAGCAGTTCATTTTAACTTTGATGTCGATCGCATTCCTTGTAGTTTAGCCAGTTATCATTTTGATGTTTTAAAGACGTGGGCAGAGGTTTTTGTTATAAGTATTCAACAACCTGTTGATGTCCTTAGACAGTGCCTTTGGAATAATAAATTTATTAAAATAGGTGGAAAATCCATCTTCCTGAAACGTTTTCATGAATGTAATATCAATTTTGTAAGTGATTTATTGGATGATAGGTCCTCCTTCTCTTGGGATTTTGCTCAACTTAAAGGACTTAAAACTATACATTATTTTCAGTGGATGAGTTTGATTCATGCAATCCCATTAAAGTGGAAAACATTATTAAAAGGTACTATTAAGGAAGAGGTCTCTTTTAACATGTTCGACTTTGGTAATGGAGAAATGGAAATAGGAAAAATTCAGACAAGACAAGTTTATAGAAGTTTAGTTGCTAAAAAAGTTAAAAAACCATCTTCACAAGTAAATTTAGCTAAAAGGGTAGGATGTCCGGTTTCATCTTTGAATTGGAATGAGATCTATCATAGAATTTATAAAACTACATTAGATACTTATACTAGAAGTTTTCAATACAAGATATTAAATAATTGTCTGTATTTAAATTTTGATTTACACCGTTTTAAGTTAATTGATTATCATTCATGTTCCTTTTGTTTTACTTTCCTAGAGACAGTGGACCATTTTTTTGTTAACTGTCTTGATTCCAAAAATTTCTATTTAGAAATTAGGAACTGGCTAATAGAATTCAGAATTTTTCTGCCTGAATCCAATATTTCGAATATAATTTTGGGAGTTGATGGGGAGTTACCAATTAACCATTTAATTGTTCTGTATAAGCTTATATTATATAAGGCAAGAAAAACTAGGAAAACACCTACATTAAATTTATTCAAAAATTATTTAGTTTATTTGGAGAAAATAGAGTTCAAAATTGCCCAATCGAAAGGTTGCCTTATGAACCATTATAGGAAATGGGAGAAATTATTGAAAGCATTAAAAGCAAATGGGTAAGGAGAGGTTGCACGGCACTGAGTAGTATAATACAGGTAGTGTAAGTCTAATATATTGATGTGTTATTAGTTTTTTGTAGGGGTGTGTGTGGTATGTGTGAGTGTTAGATATGTGTCTTGTAAAACTTATTGTGAATATATTTAAAAATGCTAATAAATAAAATTAAAAAAAGAAGACACTGAGACAATAATGCTGATGCAAGGCCCATGCATGACCCCTAAAGTTTATTGTAAAAATGTGAACTCACCTACATTTTCCCCATTGTCTGTTGTTGTACCAGCTGTGGATCCATGAGGCAAAAACGCCTTGTCGATCCACAGCTATTGTGACCATGTTGTGACAATACATTATTCTCTGTACAAATTACATGTATATATTGTTAGCAAACATCACTTTCTTGACTTTTTTTCTCGTTTTTCATTTCTTCTGACTCTAGATTTTCAAAGAACGAGAGGAGGACCTCAAGCGGCTGTCTAAGCCATTAGATTGCACCTGTTTCCGTACATCTATCTGGGACGAGACGTTATACAAAGCATGGTCATCTATTGTTTACCAACTCATCCCAAATGTCACACAACTGGAGCACAATCTGGAGAGCTTTGCCTCCATTATAGAGGCAGACGAAGTCCTTCTTTTTGAAAGAGCTACATTCCTAGTATGTTGCATGGTTTCCATTTTCTTTTGTTTAGGCCATCCCAATAAAATGTTTTGTTTACCACCTCAGATAGGCTTGAAACCAAGTAAAGCCATATGGTTATGGCTCAATTCTGGTTTCTGGGAAACTACCCACCCACCCCTCCCTTGGATAGGCATTCCTTTATTAATGATTAACCATTACAGTGTGACTACTGTAACTGGGGCCACTTAGACAACGAGAACCAATCACATTGCACTTAGACAACGAGCACCAATCACATTGCACTTAGACAACGAGCACCAATCACATTGCACTTAGACAATGAGAACCAATCACATTGCACTTAGACAGCGAGAACCAATCACATTGCAGAACGAAAACAAAGCATTCCAACTTATGGTTACTTGAGCCAATTAGTGTCGAGTACAAGACAATAGCATTTCAACTTGCTTTAGTTTCGATCTGGCAAAAGGTGAATTTGGTCGACCAGATCTGAAGTCAAAGTCTTTGGAATGAAGAAAATCGCATGGATATGCTAGTATTTGTAAGTTGAAATAATTTATTTTCGTTTTGCAATGTGTTTTAGTTCTCGTTGTCTAAGTGGCCCCGGTGTCAGTAGTCGCACTATAAAGGTTAGGGTGAAGTGTGGGGGAGGGGTGGGGATTTCACAGAAACCGTGATTGATCCATGGTTACTAAGTCAGCTTGAAGACTCTAGTTGAAACTTTCATGTATTCTTCAGCTACATTTGGAGTCTCATACTGAAACCTTTGTGTGTGACAAGTATGTATCAAAAGTGGGCTATTTGCATGAGAAAATCAAGAAACTAAAACAGAGAGCTTGGAAAAGAGGAGCAGTTATGCAATTATTATTCAATCTTTTTTTCATTACTTTAACATAAAATTGGGTCGATCGGCTGATGGTAAACAAACCATTTTATTGTGATGGCCTTGGCTATTTGTGTTTCTACAATTCATTTTCGCTTGAGTGGAAAAGTTGCAACAATTTAAAAGTCCAAGTAAGTGCCCCTGTTAGAGGTGTATCAAGAGGCTGTGTCCTGGGGCAATATTTTAATTTTTTCGACTTGTTTAATGTACATAATAAAGATATTTATTCATTGCAGTTACTCCCAATAATACAATGATTATGTATACATGGTGTACTTGTGATTTAATTCATTCAAAGTTTTGTTTCCTAAGCACATTCTGTTTGTTGTGTCAGGTAATATCTTATTGCCAGAGAAAGTCCCACAGAGACGTCCATAGATTTGAGAAGATCAGTAACATCATTAAACAGTTCAAGCTCAGCTGTAGGTGAGCAACTTAATGGGGGACTGTAAACCCGACATAAATTTCTCAGGACTGAAAATAACTAATAAGATCTGAAGAGTATTACTTTACTGAACTAGGTATAGTCGAACCTTGGGGACACCCTCGGGACCATACAAAGTGTCCCCTTAATAAAGGTGTCCCAAAGTAGAGGTTCGACTGTATACTGGAGAAAATAGAAGACTACTTTAAGTATGCTCTGGGTAATAAGTAGACTTGCTCCAAGTCGAACTTGCTGAATCACTGGGTAAGCGATTACTGGGTCGAAAAGGGAGCGCGAGAATTGAAGCGAGAGACTAGTTGGGAACAGCTGAATGCCAAGGAATGTAAACAGGTGTTAATTTTCTATTCTTTCATTGGTTAATGCTCATAATTTCAATAGAAGACCATCAAAGTAATGCACTTTCATTAGATAACTAACTATCAAATTTGTGATTCAAAGATCTTTTGTTTTCTCCCTTCCCCATTGGCTAGACGGTGTTTTCTTTACGTTTTCACGTCGGTAAAAATGGTCAACAGCACACAGTTTCCTACAATTTTCACTTGTAACTTTGACTGTGGACATGACTCAGACAGCACTCAGTCATATTCTAGAAAAATCGTATACAGTGTATGTGCGGATATGCTGATTGCACCAGGTCTTTTGTTCTTGGGGGTAGTTCTTATGCGAGCCATTACTTATGAAGGATGGCAAAGGTTGGAGTGGATAAAGATGACTGCTTTAGAGAGAAGTTTAGATAGAACAACCTCATCTCGCTATAATCATGGGCATTCTTTATCAAGTACATGTACTGGCTGATAGATGAGGCTGCTTGAGGCATATTTTTTATGATGACAACTTTGAAGCAGAATACAGTACATGTTGTGTACACATGTGTATGTTAGGGTTCATATTTTAGAGTTTCATTTAAACTGGCAGCTCATTGGTGGTTTATTTGTGTGCAAAAATGACACCCCATGCACACCAAAGATTAAACATGTTTAATAAAACAAGTTTGAAATACTTGTACATGTAGCTCTAAACTAGTTTCAAACTAAACCTATGCAAGGTAGTTTAAAGGGGCTATGTCGTGGTACTGCGCATGTATCGAGTAATCGCTCGGTTGGTGGCTGTTAATTGGATACAAGCAGTTAAACTTCCCTCCCTCAATACTTGATTGAAAGGATTTTCAATATTTTCCCTGGAGACTGTTTATATACACTGTCATTTTTGCATATTTGCTTTCATTTTAAGCATCCCACATGGCCGAGAGGTTCGTCAGTTCATATCAAAATCGGTGGAAATAGATCTTTCCGGCCCGGAAAAACGAATGTTAAGTCTTACCGTGACACAGCCCCTTTAACTCTTGTGTAAGTAAACACATTTTCTAAACACGTTGTTTAAAAATCAAAAAAGTTAGACAAGTTCTACTTCTATAAATATAATCCACAAAGGTTGCCCATCATGCGGTTGCTGTCAGCGGTTTAGGATAAATTACTATACATAGTTACATGAACAGTATTTAAGTTAATAAATAAATAGTAAATAAATTAATACATATAATTATAATAAACACAAGTCATGCGTAAGTTTGGCCGGATACTGCACTTACTGAATTAGAGTCTATGATGTCTTTATGTAAAGAGCCAGGGTGGCGCAGTGGTTAAGCGCTTCGCCTCTCACCTCTGTGGCCCAGGTTCGAAATCCGGACGCGGCGCCATATGTGAGTTGAGTTTGTTGGTATCTCGCCCTTGCTCCGAGGGTTTTTCTCCGGGTTCTCCGGTTTTCCTCCCTCCTCAAAAACCAACCTAAATTCCAATTCGACCATGGAGATCGTCGGAATACTTAAACATAAGCCTCTGGCTTGGGAGAGCCGGTAACGATAAAAAAAAAAAAAAAAAAAAAAGTTCCATTCACGAATAATATTGTTCTGGTTATAAACCTAAACTTATTACTTGACACACTGGGATGGTTAAATTTCTGAGGATGGAATAGGCCTAGTCAGCTTTCCTGTTTGTTGCCCCATTTCAGACCACGTGATGTTCTCCAGAGGATTCAGTGCTTTGTTTTCCAATTATAGAAATTGGTACATTTCCTCTTGGGATACAGAAAAACAAAAAAACATTACTCAAGGGAAAGTCAGGTGGTCTGAAATGGGACAACATACATGTATAGGCAAATTGACGAGGTATATTGGCGAGAATTGCCGAGTTTAGTTGATGTAAATGAGGTACTAAAATCTAATTCTCATTTTCTTTACCTAGTAAACTGCATGCACACTTCCAGAGCATGGAAGTCAAGAACTCTAGTTTTGCTGCTTATATCGACGCGTTTACACCCAACACTTACGTCATGGTCATCATGTCCGACACTACAATACGTAAGTTGGATTAAGTTACTGAGTAGCCTGAAACGATTCTTCGCCTTTGTGAAAACGTGTTCCAACGTGCAACACAAACGTTTTCCGCTTACCGACTGTTTACCGATCACTTGCATGCCAATCATTGACTTACTGACTGTTTACCGATAGCTCAGGGTGCGTTTCTTTGGAATAATTCGAATTCAAAAATTGTGCTTCTTTACCACAATCCCCCCACTCCCCCTCCCCCATCGAATCCGTGCTGGGGAAGGACTCAACAGATTAATCCGAACAGCAAATTTGTAACCACCAGAATGAACTGTAGAAGTGGCTGGAATGTCTTTCAACACTCGAGAAATGTCTCGCCGAGTTAAATTGCCAGAGATTATATACTCGTAAAACATAAGCCAACTTGCCGCCATTTTCGCGCGCCATTTCCAGATTTTTTTGTTTCAGTTGGTAACGAAGAGTCCGTGTGATTTGGGATTAAAATCCAATCTCGGATTTTCTCAAAGAAACGCACAGCTTACCGACCACAATCCCATCACTTACCGAACACACTTAACGACCACTTAACGTTCCCGCAACTACTTACCGATGACCACGCAGTTTATGGTAAAACTTGTTGACTGTAACCGCTAAATTGCTTACCTTGTTACTTTTAAGTGCGTTAGCTTTGATGAGGAAATCTTACGCTTTTTCATCGAAATTTGAAACCTTTTTTGTCCTTTTCTTCACAGCGTCTGCCGCAACGCAACTCAACATTCGCAACGCGAGGAAACACTTTGAAAAGCTTGAAAAAGTTCCTGCAGATGGACAGCATTCGTTGAGGGGAAGATAAAAATTAGAACCTTTACAGGATAAACAATAGAAGCCCATAAAGGGAGATATCATAGCTTTCAGAGCTACTGCGAGGAAGTCCTTCTTGCTACCAAAGTGTTTTCCAGACTGAAGGGCGATAATGAACAAAATACAATTTCACTTTTAGCGGCAAATATTGTTGTCAATCATGTATCGAAATAGATCGATTGCGCCACATGAGAAAATCAACCAGTGACGTAGCATAGTTTCGGATGATGCACACGTTATATGGGCCTTTTGTGCAGGAAACAGTCACGTGCTGATATATCACTTCAATAATGAATTAATTGAGCTCGTGATCCCATGGGAAATGCTTTACTGGATGGCAAACAAACTTCAAAACGCTGTTTTCGAAAGAGCGACAATCGATTGGAGGTGGAAAATAGCATTTACAAACAGGTTTTGCAAATAACACTATACCGATCTCGTAAAAGTGCATTTAAGGGTGCATTCGATTGACCGGAATACACAGAATCGCTTCTATCGGAATGTTACTTTTAACCACTGGAATACTAAATATGTCCTGAATATACTATGTCAGCAAGTGTTTGTAGCTTACAGTGCAAAATGTGTCTGAACCAGTGATTTCTAGAGACTATTCCATCTATTCTTATTCCGGAATACGGTCAATCGATGCGCTCTTTTTGCCCTCTAGTACAACCACGTGATTGCATTGCTGCACAAGGCCCCATGGGGTTTTTATCACTCGGCGGCCATGTTGAGTCCCAGGAGAATAAAAAACTTTGTTTTCGTCCGGTAAACTCGTTCTGAAACCCACCAGTGCGAGGCTACCGGGGCCAAAACCATTGTTTTAACCAAGATGGCCGAACTGCGATAATAGCCCATTACAATGGATGCACCACTTCAGGGTGTCACATTGTTCATATTTAATTATATTCATTTGAAATAACTGGGGCTTCCTGCAAGTTGTTTGGTTGATAATGGTACGATTACAGACATCATTTTTTATGAACCAATCGGAGAGCAGGAACCTCGCTAATCAAATGAGCTGAAAATTGTAAAATAACCAGAGCTCTTTGTGTTATCCTGGTCCTATTGTTTGGCAAGATTTCAAATGGATTTATTACTGTTTTCATTGAAGTGCGGCCCTGGAGTTTCAAGTCGCAGTTGGCAAATCGTCCAGTTTCGTATTCGAAAATACTATTCACAACACTGTATATTGTAGTTTCGCGTTTTGCACCTCGCTGGTATTTATGAAGTTTAACTTCAGAATGAGGCTAACCCTGCGTACATGTGTCTGTAGTCATTGCATTCAGCGGTAATTTTCGAATACGAAACGCGGTTAGCATACCTTAATCGAGTTTTAGTTGATCATACCAATATAACTTCTTGTCGTGCAATTTTTGTCTGCAGTCGTACTCTTGATAACAAATTGTACTCCACTCTGTTTATTACCATTATTAATGGCGTTTTTCAATCGAATGCACTGTCTAATCATAGACAACAGTTCTTTGATTTGAGTGCTGTTCATAGTGAACAGGGAGACATTTTGGAGCGTTCCTTTGACTTGTGTAATCCTTTGTATGATGCGATCTTCTATGAACTAGTTTCTTTACGAAAGAGAAAAGTGCGGTAAATAGAATTCCTGGCTATAGGAATATTGATGAGATCAGGATGGAGTTTAGGATACTGGGAAAATTACTTTTCTGTGTGTATGGGGCAGTCACTGGAAAAATACAATCTTTTGCAGACTTTTAATCATAGTTAATAAGAGGGTTAAGACACCCGTCAAACTTCAAAGGGGCTAACAAAGGCGCTTCGATTTAGGTGTGAGAAGGGGGTAAGAGAAACGATTGTGCACGGTCACGGGTCATTAGCGTCCCCTGAACGACTGAACTCACGTTTCATTGACTGATTCATTAACATATTCCAATATCTATTGTGTTTTGTGGTTGAAAAAGAGAACAAAGACCTATAACAAAGAAGGTCGTTGGGTTTCATAACCATTCCACTCTATTAACTATGCTTTGATGAACTATTTCAAACACGAAATTCGAGTTTTTTATCAGGGGTTCCAAATATTGAGGAATCCAATGAAACCCGGAATGATGAAACACGCAGAATTAGTGTTTGAAATGACCTCATGCGAATGGCTGAAGCGAAAATTTACATGCGCTCTTCAGATATCATTAAGCAAGTATTATTTACCGGTTGACTGAACTGTATCGGGAGCCCGTAACCAGGAGCGTCCATATCTCGTATACAGGTGTCACAGCGGTTTTACAAGTTGGGCTATATTTAGATTATTTTCCACACCAATTGGTGGGTTGCATCGTGGCGGAACAAGATGCCTCATTAGCTACTTTGGTCTTTTATTAAACCAAACAACATGGCTGCTACGCTTTTGTGATTTTATTCCCTTAGGAATAATTGCAACTCAACAATAGCGGGAAGCTGTTCTAAAAATAACCTAACTTGTGAAAACGCTGTGACATAGGCCTAGTATGCGGGATGGACGCTGTGACCTAGGCCTAGTATGCGGGATGGACGCTCCTGGTTATCAGGGGTCATGACTATATAATTATTCCAGATGGCTTATTCTTTATTTTGCTAGCCTGCTTGCCGGCTCTCCTGTAATTTTTTTCGGTCGTTTCTTTTCAAGCAGGCTATTATTTTGCTGGCAGTGAATTTAACTAGCCTATCCTTGGGTTGCAATCAATCACTGGAGATTCAAAAGACAAAGACGCGGCAGCCATGTTGGAGGACGGAACAAAAGACACTAATGAGGAATCTTTTGTTAATGTTCCTCCAACATGGCCGCCGTGACGTCATGTGCAAACCAAGAATTCAGTAGTGTAGTGGTCAAGAGTTAGTACAAGCAGTCGGAAGTAGTCGGAAGGGTCGAACTCGGGCACACCTTTTCTTTCTCTGTCGTTCTTTGCTTCTTCATCAAAATGGACCGTGCGTTCAGAATCCTGTATCAAATGTTGACAGAATTACATGATGGAAGAATAGCGTCAGGCACATTATTATAGATGCACAGATGACGTCACAAGAGAACAGAGATACGAGACGCAGCGAGTGGCGTGACTGTTGTCTCGTCACGTTGTAATGTCATCTGTGCACTATTAAGCCTCGGTCAAAAACAAACGGTTTCAACATTCTCGGCAATGTTTTCTGGCCTGTCAAACGGTTTCAACAAATGTACCTATGTTGAAGAGCTGTTGAAACTGTTTGATCGAGGGCAGACGAACAGCAAAATGACATATTTGTTTTATTAATACAATAATAGCAAAAAGGGGAGCTACGAATGATTTCATACAAAAAGTGACGTCATGGGCATCTGTGATTTGCAAAATGCAAAAAACGTAGAATATTAGGCGAAGTGAATGCCGCCTGTATTAAAGCATGTCATAGTAAATACTGAGCAGTTTGAGAGTTTCGTCATTGTTGCAAAGCTATTTACATTTGAATACAGGGAAACCCATAAAAACGAGGCTTGCTAGCCACAACTGGCTCAAACTCCTACAAAACTTTACATAAATCCATGTCACCGAGAAAAGAACTACTACCAGACAACTCACACTTAGACATAGCGGTACAACTCTTTGGAACTCCCTCAACACTGATATAAAAAACTCAAAATCACAAAATATGTTCCAACGCAAACTTAAGAGCTATCTTTTTAATTCTTCGATAGACCTTATTTAACTAGACGAATAACGATGCAGAGCTACAGAAATAAATAACTTTATTATACATGCTCTTTAATTTCTTCTTTTACTTTATCGCATTTTCAGCCTGACCAGAAATAACTTGCTACTTTAAATTAAGCCGCCTGGTGACTGGTGTTCACAAGATGATGTCCAATGCAACTACATGTACCACGTTTGTCTTTGTGGTTATTATAAACTATCAATTCAAGAGAGCGTAAGTAAGAGGGAATCTTGTAGCGTGCGGTGTGCGATGATAATGTCTAGTAAAATCTATTTTTAGTAACCGGAAGCAGCTGAAGTAAAGTGCGCGAGCGCGCGACAACTTAAATTTCATTGCGCGAAAGGGCGCGAAAATATTTTGCCGCCATGAGATATGTCGCGCTTGCGCACTACACAGCTGCTTCCAGTTACTAAAAAAATATTAGACATTATAATCGCACAAGCTCGCGTATTGAAGATTCCCACTTTTGCTCTCTTGCTATTATTAAATAACTGTTTTGAGAGTGATTTGGTAGATTACTATCCGGCAGGGTAAATATGTTACCCTTGTGACTGGTTAATAGAAGAATCGGTCACTAGCAATGCTCCCACTGATTCGAACACGAACAAGGAATGAAATATGATAGTTTCAATAACATGAACAGCAACGATGTGAATAATACAGTTTGTAACTTCGTCTTCAATCTAATCTGATTGATGAGATTTGCGATTTTGATCTAATACTGGCTACTTTCATGAGGTTTTCTTTAATTTTCCACCACAACTGCTACAAAACCTGTCGCCATGGCTTGACTTGGATCCACAGTGACAACAAAACGGAGCCTCATCAATCACGCAATCCCATCCGGGCGTCACGCTCGTGCAGCCATCGCTTACATTCGGATCCATCGTCATGGCAACTTTGAGAAACCTCGTATTGAATTGCGCATCCTTAGATACTGTCTGCTGATAGGAAGTAACTGGGATTAAGTATGGCCTTGGCTGGAGACCACGTGACTGGTTAGAAATTGCCATATTTGGAAAAGGTAACGAGGATTGAGTAGGCGAACATGACATAGGAGGGTTCGTACTAACTGCATCGTCCACATTATCAATTTCAGTCGAATAACCTGCCAGGACACATTCTATAGTTTGCACTACGTTGTTGTCACACGCTGTCAACATTGCTTCTAGCACATTGATCCCCAGGTTTGGGAATACTTTGGTAAGCAATTCGATAGGTGGAGGGAGACTTCTATTCTTCATCTTGGCAGCGTCTGAAAGGATACTCTGCAACAAGTTCAACACGTACTGAAAGTCATTCTGATCCCTGAAACTCGAGATCCATTGCAGTATCCTGGAGGAGTTCTCCCCCTGCTCGCTACTGGATGACGGAGATTTGCTGTTCTCTCTCTCGTTAATCCGCGGGGAGATAGACGGCGAATGATGTTGCTTCTTCGCCAGTGGTTCCACAGAGTCGGAGTCCACTCTTAAAGGGCTTTTTATCCTCGCATCTTGTGGCTGCTCGATGGTTTCTTAGGGACCCAAAAACAAAACAAAAATGATCAGATTATGTGTATAAAAGCTATCAATTTCTATGGTACCGGTGGGGTGAGGAAAAGGTTTGATAATAATATTGTGCGTTGGTGGCCAATGAGCGAAGCGAAAACAAATGCTGAGGGAATACCCGCGAATTTTAAATATATTCCCCACCCCATCATAGTCAACTTCCTTTGGTACTATATTATTTTGGTACCTTTCCTTATCAACTAGGCACTTTGTTTGGTTAGGGCCCAGGCCTGACCGCGCGCCAACGGTTTCGGTTTGTTCGACTTTCAAGGCCCATGTACGAATCAAAATGGCTGCAAATGAGTGATTTGGTGGAGTTCTTCGGCAGATACAGGTGCTCGAGACTGAAGTTATCTAGGATCTACTGACTGAAAATGCTTTAATATTTACCGGCCGATGCAGTGGCGAAGGCAAGATGCGATTATTTGGGATTTTCGGGGTATAAAAGTGGCGAGAGTTCGACTCGTTGAAATCCTTCGTCTGCTGCCTTTCCAGTTTCGTTGGTGTAGAATGTACAGAACTGCTGGGGTTAAAACCCGCCGAAAAACGCTGAAATTGCCACCACACACCGCCCATGGACAAATAAACACACCCTGTAAGTATTGCCGCCTTTTATTCAATATTAGTTGAGGCTCTTCTACTAAGTTATATATTCCCCGCCCAAATACTGAATACTTGGGAAAAGCATTAGCTATGACGGAGCACTAGTAATCTGGAACAACCTATCGGAAGACCTACGTAATACAAAGTCATTTAGCCTCACTCAGAAAGCTTCTTAAGACTACCACTCTCCTCAAAAATTGAATGCTTAACTTAAAGTGCACATAACCCATGTTCACATTATTTTTCCAAAGGTATTTGCCTTAGCGGAAAATTATCGTTTTGGCTCCCTGTGGGATAATTTCATAATCATGAAAAGGTCTGGGGACTAGTCGGCTGAGACGTAGCATATGGAATCAGTACATAGAGCTTTCTTCATAGCAAGTGCGGCGTATGGAACAACGAAGGAGCGAGTCTTCGAGCGAGTGAGTTTTCTCAAGCTTCACAACGAGTGAATAAAACCCGTACAAAAAAACAATTGCTTCAACGGCTCAAACTAAATGAAGTTGGTAATACATGTCGAGTTTGATAAACTGAAGTGTTTAAAATGTACCTTTAGCTTCCAGTCAGATTCAATTCAGTCACAATCAGATTCAATCACATAGCGTTGTTGACTTTGGAGAACTAGTAGTCAGCAACTGATGACATCTCTCTGTGTCTTGCTAAGTGTATTTTTGTTATCTTGTTGATCTATAAATTCATATAGAAACAAAGCGAAAACAGCCTTCAACCTTCAGCCATTTTTCAAGAAGCCATTCGAGTGCCATTCACATGCACACACGAATCTCATTGGTTGAGTCACAGTGTTTTCTTGTTGCTGATTGGTTATATTTTTCAATGTGAAAAAGCTATACGCGATGGTGATTGGACGTATCGCTATATTTCACATGTGAAAATATTAAGCAGTTATTGGACGAAGCTGAGCAAAATATGATGAATTGTCTGTGGCGACCTACCAGTTATTTGCCGATGCCGAAGGCAGATTTTACAATTAGCAATATTTAACAATTAGACCCGCAGCCCGAATGGGCTACGAGTCAATAGCCCATGAGGCCGAATGGGCTATTCAACTCGTAGCCCATGAGGGCGAGAGGTCTAATTGTTTTAGTATAAACTAACTAGTCGGACAGTAGAAAATAATAGAAAGAAACAAATTGAAGTTGAAAAAATGTTATTATTTCGTGAAAATGCGTGCGGTATTTCTCTACCATGGGCTGTCACAAATAGACCTATAGTAGGGTAGCCAATCAGAACGCAGGATTTGTAATAGTCCACTAGTTGGTTTATACTAATTCGCGATAGTCGGAGTTCCAATAATTGTTTTATTAGTCAGTGTTTTTGTTACCTTTGGCATCCAAAGCGTTCGTAATTTCTTCCTCTGAACACTCTGGAAACCGAACGGCCATGTTGGATTTGTTGTTGAACAGCACTGCGCATGCTCACAACAATATCTACAGGCAAACGCTTATTTGCGCGCAGTTATTTGCAGGTGAATTAGCCAATCAGAAGTCGGGATACTGAGGAACTGAATAATAAAATATATAGATTTTTACGCACGGGCTTTATTCAATGAAATTCTCATGATATGTATAATGAATAAAGTTACATTCTGAATTATTTTGACTGCCTTCTGATCCAGAACTACTACGTGACCTGTAGTCTGACATTATTATTTAGTTATTACCTCCGAAAACAGCCCCAAACTTTCTCGGACTCGGTGAAGACAACAAGAGCGGTCCCGTATGCTACGTCACAGGACAGCTCGGCCCAGGCTCCGCGTGCCCGCATGTACGGTTTTGAGTGCCAATAAAATCATGAAGGAAAACCTGAAGCGGAGTTTTCTTTTGAAGAAAATAATTTCAACCTTCCTAGTTTACGAAACAATGATAGCTGGCTTAGGGTTATTGGCACTTTAAAATGTGATGGTTAGGAAACTATGAATGAGTAACTTATTGTAAAGTTTTATGATATTTTATAATTCTTTTATTTTATTTTGTATCAATTAATGTAGCTTTTTACAAATATACAGTAATTAATAGTATACAACTCGAAGACATGTAAAGTAACCTAACGTAACTCGTGCACGGCGCGCTTTTCATCTTGTATTGACTAAATTTCGGCGCCAGTTGATCGAGTCACAGGTGGCCCAATTTAATTAAGGATTCATCAAAGTTTAATGTTCAGTCAGTTTTAAAACGCCGAAGTTTGTATAGGCGGTAAACCAAAAGGTCACACCTGATAAACTCAATAACCGAGAGTAATGATCGACGATAATCTGATTGACAATATGACCTGTTGACAAGTAGAGACGCGCCAGGCTTAACGCGAAAAAATGAATTTCGATTCACTAATCCACAAAAGGTTATTTTCTCTTTTCTCTTTGCATCCTACGGGGCCTGAAGTATCCTTATAAAATGAAACTAAACTCGAAATTAAAATTTCAGCTCGTACAGAGCTTGACTGTCTTTTAGTTTCCCCCGATCATTTTGTCGACAAAAAATGTATGGGACTCGCCTGATGTGTTATAGTCCCGGGTGATAGTGTAACAGGGTTAAATCTAAATGTATCCAAATAGGGTTTTTTGCCACTGTGATGTCTTGTGTCAAGGTAAGTCATAATTACAGTATTTCTGGCTAGTAAACGGAGTTCGTTACGCTTCCATACAAACCCTTATAAAGTTATATGCTGAAATTAGGGTGCCTGCATGTGGCTGATCAAGCACTCTTACGTCAGGCCGTGTGGTATCTTAGCCTGGTTTTCAAATGGGCTGAAGTCGTAGGAAGTGAGCGAAAGGCCCGGGTGGTCCAAGGGTCTCCTGATGAATAACCCTATAACCTCCTCGCACAGGCAACTAGAAATCCTGGAGTATACTAAAACAACGCATGAGGTGAAAACATTCTGGTAATTATTAACCGTGCCACGAATAAAAAGGGTATGAGCCCTGAGAAATAAGTATCTGTCATTCTCAGTAAAGATAATAAAACAAGATCAATACTTTTCTTGTCATTTGAAAATGCAACTGAATGAAATAAATACATGATCCCGCCATGAATTTCTATCTCACCTCCGTCACTTGTGGACGTCTCTGTGGCCAGAAAAGATTCTGCTTGCAGAAAAGGGATCGTATTTTCCTGTCGGTGAGAGGAGTCAAGACCAGCGTGTAGATGAGGCGGCTGTGGAAGAATCCCCGGTGCGACAATATCTTGCGTCGCATTACCGAATCCTTCCTTCGTTTTAGTGTCTTCTGTATCTTTATTCTCCGATGTATTTTGATATTTCCTAAGTGGTAGCCTTGCTGCTGTGCTTCGTCTCTCGCGAGCTTTCTTCGCATTCTCGAAAGCAATCTCCGTAGTCAAAATACACTTGGGACACACGCAATCGCGCCATTTGCACTTAGACCTGTGCCCGGGCTTACCGCCAGCTAACACCTCATGGTTTTTACACCAAGAACATTTCCAAAGCGATCTCCGAGATGATCTATCAGATGAGCCGCGATTCATTGGTATAATTCTAACTGCTTCTACGATAAAACCAGTATGATTTAACCAGCGGTGTACTGAACCTTCAGTTCACTGACTCAGCAGTCTGCTGACTCAACTTTTTAAGTAATGGTCCAGATAAGAACTGCAGTGTCTACGGCAAGGAATGTTAAAAGGTGTTAATTTTCTATTATTCTTTCTCGTAATTTCATTGGTTGATACTTATAAATTCAATAGAAACCCATCGAAATAATGCATTTTCATTCGATATTTTTTGGGGTTTGGATTTATTTTTGATCAAACTAACTATGGTTTAATTTCGAAGAATATCGTGTGTGGGGACAGTTCTCAAATTTACGATTGAGAAATCCTTTGTTTTCTCTATATCCGATTGGCTGGATGGTGGCTTCTCTGCGTTTTCACAGAAAAAAGAGCCAATAGCATAAAAAATACCTTATTTTCGAAATGTAGGTTGGACTGTAGATACCTCCTAAAGCACTTTAAGGCATATTCAAGCAAAATCCTATGTGGGGAGGCTCATTGCGTGCCGCAGAACAATGGATTCTACTACAGTTCTTATCTGGACCATCGCGGCAGCTAATTGGCTCGCTATGGTAGATATTCAATAACTTACGTATTGTGCTATTAATATAGATTCGCCTTGATCATGTCCGGAATGTGTTCATGTCGTTACTTTGGGAACTTTACGGTAACTACCGAATACGTTTTTTTATTGGGGGGGGGGGGGGGGGGGGGAGAGAAGGGGGTAGAGCTGGGGCTTTAGAGGGAAGAGTCATCAGAGAAACTTTTTATTTTGAAAGCCAGGGGAGGGTCAACCTTTTTTTTCCCGAGATGTCGTTGTCTTTTTTAAAGTTCGGCTGTTAAATTTGCCAGTTCTTGAGCTGCTTCAAACAGATAGAAAACAGTGAAAGTATCCCACATTCATGACATCCAGTGTATTTTAATTTTACACAATGTGGATTCCTTTGTTAACCTATCTTCCTAAATACAGTATACATGCAATTTCTCGTTAGCAGGCACTCGAGTTCGAACTGTAAAGACCCATTGTGTACATATCTCGTTACTTGTGTTCAGTTCAAGAGGTAAATAAATTAACAAAGGCTCTGACGTCACGATAGCTTTGTTAGAACTAACGCAAACATATCTCCAAAAATAATAGATAAATAATAGTTTTATGTGTGCCATTTGATATGTTAAAAGATCTACCGATTGTTTTCACACTTCATTTGGGATTGTAGCTTGGAATAAAGGGTTTGTCTTGGTTGGTGATGAAAACATCATATAGATCTCCCACATGTGTTAGACGAATGTACAAGTGGTAACAAAGAACTTGGGGAATATCGATTGAATGATGTAGAATCAGATGAGAAATAATATCGAGCGAGTGACATGATTTGCCCTATCGCAATATCCACGAGTAAAAAACGACGTTAAGTTATTTTCAAAAGGTAGTGATTCTATGTCCATTAGCCAAATATTAATATAGCTAAATTTTCCTATCCAACAGATTGTATAGTTAGAGTTTGCACACTCAAGAAAAGTTCTTGAAGAAAGTTTGTTTGAGTGAGGAGTTTTGACCAAAATTTAAATGATCTATAAACTGCACCAGTCTTAAAGGAAATCGCCCTAATTCTGCTCTACATGCATTATTACTTGCCCTCCGAGAAGCATGGGATCATGGGATCATGGGATCATCAATGGGATCATCCCCAGATTTCACTTCCGTATAACAAAATAGGTTTAATAAGCTAAAAGCGTATCGAATAGTTTTATGGTTAAGGCTATGTCAGCTTTGAAATAATAACCCATCTCTTTCCTTAATTTAAATGGAGCTGTAAGGCCAACGTTTTTCAGTTCTTGTCTCAGTTGCCAATTAGGCATGCATCTCTAAGCATCGGGAAAATCCGCATCGGAAAAAAATGGATTCCTGTGGAACGAGATGCGAGAGAATTGGAGTCCGAGGAAGGGACTTCCCTCCCCAGTCCTTTAACACCGTGAATCATGACATCTTATTATTAAAGATCAAACTCTACGAGGTCCAATATTCATATATTGGTCTCCTGCAGTCCTATTTATCAAATAGATACCAATTGTGTAGGGTTCGTGCATGAAATGATTATATATATAGATGCATATGTGGGTTACAACAGTTCGATTCTCGGCCCATTATTATTTCTTATCTTTATTAATGATTTACCTAACTGCCTTGATGGATCGATGCCATGTCTTTTGGCAGATGACAGAAACATTACTATAAGTGGCTCAGATATCACTGACATGGAAGCTATAGTAAATCTCGAACTGGTCAAAATAAACAATTGGATTATTTCCAACAAATTACATCTAAACGTTGCTAAAACAGAGTACATGTTAGAAAATCTACCATCAGTAGTAACTGGTAGCCAATCAGTGCAGAGAGTCGCCCATATTAAGACTGTGGGGATGTAGATCGGCACAGTGGTAACACACTCGCCTCTCACCGCTGCGGTCCCGGGTTCGATTCCCGGCTCGGGCACCATACGTGAATTAGGTTTGTTGTTGATTCCTTATCTGCATTCAAGGGTTTTTCTCCGGGTTCTCCGGTTTCCCTCCATCCGTAAAAATCAACCGTGAGTCGAGTGTAGTGTGTCCAAAAACATCTATTATACGTAGTTGGGAGTGTGTGAGGAGTCAGTAAAAGCAGGCCCCTACAACAATTTTTTTTGTGGGAGTAGAGGTGGATGAGCACCTTACTTGTGACACACACTTTAATAATAATAATAATAATAACGGTTTTAATCAGTGGCATATCCACGAGGTGGCTCTTCATCCACTGATGGGCCTACGATTTAACGTCCTTATCCGAGAAGACGTGAAGGTCTAACCATTTGCAGCTCGTGAACGAAATTGTTCCACAAAGGCAGCACCTTCTACTCAGTTACTTTAAGACCCGGAGTGTTGGTCCGGCCGGGGTTTGAACCCACGACCTCTCGCACAACAGACCGGCGCTTAACCACTGAGCTAACCGGGAGGCGGTTTACTGAAGTACATCACGAACAAAGTAGCCTCTGGTGTTGGTGCGTTGAAAAGGATATGGCCATTTGTTTCCCAGGATACTCTAGGTACAGTATACACAAGTTTAATACAATCGCACTTAGACTACTGCAACGAGGTCTGGGGAATCATCGGCAATCCCAAGATCCTCTCTGAAGAGTTGCAAAAATGTCAGAATAGAGCGGCCAGAATAATTTTACGTGAAGATAAATAGAACAAGTTCAGCGTTAATACTGTCACAGTTAGACTGGGAAACATTAAATAAACGATGAATGAAAAGATCGAAAAGCATTAACGATGTTCAAAATTAGAAATGGGCTTGCACCGAATTGCCCGCTTGCTGATCATTTTACGACATTCAATAAAATAACGCACCATAATCTCAGAGGCTCTTCTACTAAGTTACATATTCCACGCCCAAGTACTGAATACTTAAAAAAAAAAAAGGATTATATATGACGGAGCAGTGAATCTGGAACAACTTATCAATTAATGTAACTTTTTACAAATGTACAGTAATTAATAGTTTTTCAACTGAAAGACATGTAACGTAACTCGAGCACGGCTTAATTCTGTGAAAATCAGTCTTGTAGTGCATGATGTTCATCTTGTATTGACTAGAATTCCCGTGAGTAAATAAAAGATTCATTCATTCTCTCCTTGATCGAGTCAGAGGTAACACAAATTAAGATTTATTTTTCGCGGTTTCCAGGCAAGGATTAAGGATTCATCAGAGATTGATGAAGTATCCTTATATAAAAATGAAAGTAACTCGAAATGAATCTTTTTTAGCTCATACAAAGCTTGACTGTCCAATAAAGTACAGCTCGAAACCTGTATTCTTATTGCACCATTATACTGTAGCTCTATTGTTTTCGTACTGCACGTTCTATAGGTTAGGGTGTTTTGTATTGTTGGGTAAGCCAATGGTGTGGCTCGTTTCGAGCGGTACAGGCCGGCTCTTTAGTTTTCCTGGACATTTTGCCGACAAAGAATGTGTTGGACTTGCCAGATATGTTGGTTGTTTCCATTTACACGGAAATTCCGGAAATTTAAAATTCGCAACCGGAAATCGTGTACCATTTACAATTCCCAGTCAGTCGTACCAGTTCCAGGCCTTATGCTGAACTGTTCGTAGAAAATAACGGTAAACGTTTTTCCGATCGGGAAATCCCGTTTGAGAAATTTTGTGTACCATTTACACCGGAATTTCCGACCGGAATTACTGTGTAAATGTTAAACAACCGTTATCTCTATCGGACCTCCCAAGTGTAACAGGGTTTTCTAAAATTTATCCAAATAAGATTTTTGAGCGCAAAATAAAAGGAAAACCCTCAACAGACTAGGGTATCGCTGATCAAGTGCTCATACGTCAGGCCATGTGGTATCTTACAAGGGTACCCAACGAAGTTTTCGGTTAAAAAGCTTTTCGGGAGAGTAAGTTAGCCTAAAACTTTCGGATTTGAAAAAATCGTCCCTAGAAAATTGTTTTCTGAAATACTGGCTAGAAAATTTGTTTTCAAACCCTAGAAAATTATAGAAGAAAAGGGAGACTAAAAGGTTTCCCCTAAAACATTCGTATATACGTCCCAATTCGTCTGATCAATAGAGTCAGAACAACACATTTTCATTCCCTAAGAATTGCCTAAAGGAAAAAAGAATCCCTAAAAAATTCGTACCTCCACAAAACTTTGCAACATGAAGTTACTTGGGCTAGAAAATTCTTGTTTCTGTTCTAGACTACTAACAAATTCGTAGGCCGGAGATATTTTGCCATAGTATTTTCGGTTGACGCGATTTCCACCTAGAATTAAATCCGAACAGCTAATAGCTTTCTAGAATACGTCAAAATGGCCTTAAAATGGCTAGATTAAGCTGCAGACAACTGGTTTCAAACGAATTTGAAAAAGTACTCGTTGGGTGCCCTTGATCTTAGCCTGATTTTCACTGCAATATGAGGTCGTAGGAAGTCAGCGGAATGCCTGGATGGTCCAAGGGTCTCCTGATGAATAGCCTTCGAGCCCGGACGCATATAGAAACTCTAGCCTCCTCGCACAGGCAACTAGAAATCCCGACGATCATTCAGAGTATACTGCATGAAACAACGCATGAGAGAAAACATTCTGGTAATTATTAACCGTGCCACGAATAAAAAGGGCATGAGCCCTGAGAAAAAAGATCAATACTTTTTCTTGTCATTTTAAAATGCAGACAATGAAATAAAGACATGATCCCGCCATGAATTTCTAACTCACCTTCGTCACTTGTGGACGTCTCTGTGGCCAGAGAAGATTCTGCTTGCAGAAAAGGGATCGTATTTTCCTGCCGGTGAGTGGAGCCAGCAACCGCGTGTAGATGAGGCGGCCGTGGTAGAATCTCCGGTGCGACAATATCTTGCGTCGCATTACCGAATCCTTCCTTTGTTTTAGTGCCTTCTGTATCATTGTTCTCCGATACGTTTTGATATCTCCTCTCGCGAGCTCTCTTCGCATTCTCGCGAGCTCTCTCCGTAGTCAAAATACACATGGGACACACGCAATCGCGCCATTTGCAGTGATGCTTGTGCCCCTTACGGCAAACTGACATACCGTGGTTTCTACACCAAGAACATTTATGAGACGATACCCGAGATGATCTATCATATGTGCCGGCGCGCTTCATTGGTAAAACTAGAATCCTAACCTTCTACGATAAATCCAGTATGATTTAACTAGCGGTTGCCTGCTGACTCAGTGTATTATCAACTTGGCGCTACGCTACATTTCGCGGCAGCTAATTGGCTCGCTATGGTAATTAATATGTTCAGTAACTTACGTATTTTGCTATTAATAAAGACGATTGTTACGTCTAACGGGCACGATATTGCATATCAAGAGTTAGGGGAACAAAAAGAACAGTACCCTATTTAAGGATCGGATATGTTATTTAAGGATGATAATACAGAACATGAGACCCTATTTAAGGGTCCGACACCTCGAAAACCATACCCTATCCGGCGGCACATACCTGGGATACAGCCCAAATCGCTTCTTGCCTTTTACTTTTTCTTGAAATAAATCTTTATCTAAAGATCTATAGGTAGGTCCTATTCATGCATTCCTTTCTAGTCACATCACAGATAACCTGTCCGCTTCTCGTTATCACATCATCACCTTTGCCTGAGGAAATCAGACACCTCTGCCCCACACCGCTAGGCATTTATAGATTGTGCTCAAAAATTTCGAAAAAGTTGCTCAAAAAAGGGTTAAAAGTTGCTCAAAAAGTTGCCCAAAAAGGAGAAAAGTTGCTTCAATAATTCAAGAAGTTGCTTTACAATATAAACCGCTTTATTGAAGTAAAAGCTTTAAACAACACTTTGTAAAGTTTTTTTACACTATGTACAACGTTTAACTTGCCAATGAGTACATTTAACCGAGATGCTTGTGTATAGGCCTGAGCGGATTGTGCTCCTAAAAGTGGCATATTATGCCGCTAGCACTGCTCCAAATTTTGTCGAATTATGCCAAAGTTCAAAAATTATGCTCGTAGATTACACAATTATGCTCGTAGATTACACAATTATGCTCACAAAAAAAGTTTTTCGAAGACGGCCGGCATTAGTTGATGCGCGGCATTTTTAGTTGTTCACACAACATTTTATAGACTTTTTAGTACCAACGGACACAGAAACCAATCAGGCGTGACTGTTCCCACGCTCTGAACAAAAGACGGCTTTTTGGCTTTTTTCACGTTTAACGCACACTCGTTAAGTGAAATTCAGGTATTTGCTTTGGAAAAAAATAGAATCTAAGCAAATTATACCAGCTAATAATTAGGAACGGCACTATAAAAGCAACAAGAAGCTGTACACAGCTTGAACTCCGGCGTATATCTTTTTAACGCGGACGCTCTCGTATACCTTCGTGTTTGGCACATTACAAACGCACAATCTGATGCGAAAGTACGCACATACAGTCGATTCCATCTAAAATTTCAAACGAGTCAGAACATGAGTAAAACATAGGGCCCCTAAGTGCAACTCGTGGATGGTCAGTGAGCTATTTTGGCATATATTAAAAGTCACGTGAGCAATGACGTCATCGTTACGTCATCACCACTAAGTGAATCGTGGGGAAACAATACCTTTAAACTGTCTGGCATTAGAAATGAGGGAGATATGGGCATGTAGTTAAAATCACGTGACCGATGACGTCAACGTTACGTCATCGTCGCTAAGTGATTGAAAGCAACCCAGTACCTTGTCTGTCCAGGTTTGTGCAAGCTGACATTAGAAATGAAGGAGATATGGGCATGTACTTAAAATCACGTGACAGATAACGTCATCACCACTAGGTGCTTGATAGGGACCCACTACCATGCCTGTCCAGGTTTGTGCAAGCTGGCATTAGAAATAAGGTAGATATGGCATGTACTTAAAATCACGTGACCGATGACGTCATCGCCACTAGGTACTTGATAGGGACCTACTACCATGTCTGTCCAGTTTGAGCGGGCTGGCATTAAAACGAGGGAGATATGGGCATGTACTTAAAATTACGTGCCCGATGACGTCATCGTTACGTCATCACACCTAAGTGATTGATAGGGACGCACTACCATGTCTGTCCAGGTCTGAAGTGTTTGGCATTAGAAGGGCCCGTCAATAAATCTTCTCCAGCATGACCAAATCTTTTCGAAACCTTCCTGGCCGCGTATCATAAACATCCGTACCATATCTTCGGTAAATCAAACGTCATTCGGAAAGCCAACGGCGAGTCGTCGATCAACAGGAAAAAACGATCAATAAATTATCTCACTCGAAGTCCACAGGAAATACCTCGCATCCACATAACCCCAATAACTCGTTCTTCACATGCGTGCATCCACGAGTTAAAAACGAGTGAACACAAGTAGAACACGAGTGACTGCAAGTAAGCTAGGTTACCCTAGGATAACACAGGTAGCTCAAAATGCTCGGATGCAAATACTATTGTTAATCTGTTCTAACTCCACAGTACACCAGTGAACACGAGTGTATAATTGTTCATTATTTAATTTAACACTATAATTAAAAGAACTAAGAGAAACAACCCGAGGAATCAATAGACCTCATTTCCAGTGGTAACGAGTTCCATAAAATAAGAGCAGATACCAAAACATCCGAAGTCCACATGATTTCAAATTATACTTCACGATCTTGAATAAATGCTGACTTGCCGAGCATAGCTTCGGGACTTGTCGAACTAGTAGCTTGTTGAAGAAATTAAATGCTCTTGCAATTGATTGTTTATTTGTTTCATGAAAGAAGTACACGTGCTTTGTGTAACAAATTTCATAATTTCTACCGGATTAAAAACACAATCAAACCCATGAATTTCCCCGGTGCTTCGAATATGATTTGACCTCGGCAGGAAGCCAGTAATATTCGTTTAGGACTTTAGATTCAAATTGGATTTACGAAAGCACAAGCAAACAAATACTCTTGGTAGCTTGAAATGTACCAGGCATCACAGACACATATTAAATAGAGCGATAATTAGAACAAAAAGCAATTAACAGACAAACTGAGAGGGTTTTTTTCACTCATGAATGCAGTTCGAATTTATGAGTGAAAAAATGTGTCTGTACCAGGCTATGTTTCGATTTCCAAAGTCTTATCCTGTTCAGTTTATACGGTTTCCAATGACAAATCCAACTTCTAGTAGCTTGTCGAAGTAAAATGCTCTCGTTGTTTATTTGTTTCATGAAAGAAGTAGACATGCGCTTTGGGTAACGAATTTCATTATTTCTAGCGGATTAAAAACACAATCGAACCCATGAATTTTCCCAGGATGCTTCGAATATGATTTGACCTCGGCAGGAAGCCAGTGTATTCCTGTACGAGTGGAACTTTTCACAACCACGCTTGGTAGTTTGAAATGTACTCGACATCACAGACACACAGACTTTAAAACAGAGCGATAATTAAAATAAAAGAACGAAAAGCACAATAACAGACTATAGAATCCCCGTAAGTCTCGCAACGATACCGAAACACGATCCCGTAAATTTTGAATGAGTAAGTCTATTGAGTCTTGACAACACAGTGACAAGTCTTGAATAAAATCCCGTTCGTTAAGTCGAGTTTTAATTTAATTGAGGTCTGGCACACAATCTTGGCCCGTAGATAATTCCGATTTCTATCCTTTGTCGTGAAACTGTCAGCAGAGTCCGCTGAAAGTGTGTGGACAATCTTTAGAGAATTCTGAAAAACAAAATTACAGAAGACCCGGCAAGCAGGCTACTTTGCTTCCCGTTCGCCGAAGTACTAGATTCGGCTACCATGTATATTTATGTCATATGCAGATGACTTTAAGCCACCGGTTTTGAAAATCATCCTTATTTTTCAATCGCTCCAAACTTACCAGAGTTGAAATACAGTGTACTTTGTTGAAAGTAATCCCAACGAACACTCTTCTTCCCCGCCGAACCACAGACAATGATGGACTTCGGCCGCAAACCTAAACAACACGAAACTCGTCCGCTTTGATTTTGTTTCAGTAGAGCCATTTCCTCCGTTTATCAGCTGTAACACAAGCTGCTGGGACGTTTAGGGTTTCGAGTCCTTCATCAGTGCAATTAGGGAAGAGATATAAACTACAATAAATACTTTCCGAGACAAACAGACTTAACTGTATACGCGGCGTGATGGCGATAATTTCACAAGTTCACTTGCGCTCGCGACGAGTTGAGCCATTTGAAAATTCAAGGACCCTGGAACTAACTGAGAAGGCGGCTGTATTTCAGGCTAGTTATCAAACTCAATGCAATGAGGGTTTCTTCAGTTTTCCCCATATTAACAGACATGTAACAGTATATTAATGTCTCTCAATCTAGTAGAAAGACTCTCTAAGCTGTGTAGTTGACCTGACAGTTCAGTTACCCATTGACAGACGGTGGTATTGCCTAATTTTACGGCCGGGAATAGATTTCTGACAATGACTCATAGAAATCGATATCTCCTTGTCTCGCCTTGTCTGAGAGCTTTGACCTTTGTTATCTGAGCGCGCCTGACGAAATCTACCCTGAGATTATAATTCGATACCTTTTATATCTAAACGTGTTTAGAAACACTTAAGCTGAGATTGTATTTCGCTTACGTTTTTATATCTGTCCAGACAGCGCAGATCTAATGTATTACGTTGTTCGTGTATTTTTAGGTCTATAACAGTTCTTTTACAAGAATCAGAAGATTAAAAAGTAGTTAAAAAGAACTGTAGCGCCTCGAAGTCTCACGTGTTGCTCATTTCACATTCCCACAGTGGTAATTATACGGTGATGATAGTATGTGATGTAAACAGTGTTAAATAAATCTATAACGTTTAATGCGCATGCCTCCTGCTTTATCGCTCGATCACAGCGTCTCCGACCCACATTGTTAGTTGCAAAGGTCAGAACTGATCAAAAATTTTACAAGAAACATTAAAAATAAAAATAAAAAAAAGACACAGACTGCATTTTAAGACTCCGGCTGCTGCCATAGCAGCGCCGGAGTAATAATAGCATTGCTTTTGGCTTTAATGCTTCAAATTATGCTACAATCTGGTAATTATGCTCGAGCAGTGCTTCTTTGAAAAATTATGCTCGTTTGCTCCAATTATGCCAAAAATTATGCTAGCACAATCCGCTCAGGCCTACTTGTGGGCTTGGTATATAACGTGTTACAAGATACAATGATACGGAGATACCAAGATACAGTGATACAGTGATACAGTGATACGGTGATACGGTGATACGGTGATACAGTGATACGGTGATACAGTGATACGGTGATACGGTGATACAGTGATACAGTGATACAGTGATACAGTGATACGGTTTACGAAGTCGAAGATCTCAGGGTAAAAACTGTACTGCCAGGTATTCAGGTTCGCCATTCGAGGTTTATCTCTATCGATTCATTATAGATAATTATAACGTTTTTTTAAAAATACATTTCTATGAATGAGCTAGAGAAAGGAGCTTGGGCTACCTGTGCAGGAAGTTGTTTAACTTGGAATAAAAAGGCGAACATGAATGGGAAGAGGTAGTGTGTGACGTTTGAAAAAAAAAAAAAAAAATCGCCATGATGTTTCTTAGGGGGGGGGGGGGGGGGGGGGGGGGGGGTGGTTGTTGAAAAAGAAACTTCGCTGGACGTTTCTCGTGGAAAAATGTGACGACTCCCGAAGCGAAAATCGTTGATTGACGCTTTTAGCTTCTACTACGTATCCATTTCTCTATTATTGTTGCTTCCAGTTATTTGTTACTGTTAAACCGAATGTGGTCCGCGTGGATGTCGACATGTGCATTTCAAATGATAAGCCCGCTTATAAGCACCTACAGTGGAACTAACTGTCTGCACAATTTCTCGGCATCTCGGTCGTCTCGAAAGAAAGGACGTCCGGCGGGAATTTTACCAGTTGTTTCCAAGATCTTCCAACAGTTCTGGAGACCGAACAACAGTAGAAACAAAGATCGTCACCGTCATTGTTGCCGTCAGTCCACTGAAGCTGATAAAAACACAGCAAGTTTCTCGGCTTGCAGCAAGCGAATGTCGCTTGAATGCTGCGAAATTTTGCACATTAAGCCTTTGACAAAACAATTCCCACGGCCACGGCAACATAACTTAACTCAAAAGCTTCGAGAGAATTACAGGAGCAGCAGAATTATGTTAATAAGTAGTCGTAGCACAAAACAAAGAAACAGATGAAATACAAGTACCATACTAAGGTCTTACATTTTCTTTACAGAGATTGAAAAACTTTTATGTAAAATCCGGGGCTTGGTATATAACGTGTTACAAGATACAATGATACGGAGATACCGAGATACAGTGATACGGTGATACGGTGCTACGGTGATACAGTGATACCAAGATAAAGTGATACAGTGATACGAAGATCTCAAATTTCATTTTTTTAAGCGGACGCTAAATGCAGGTTTTACTGCATTTAATGAGAACCTCTATTAAGAGTAGACCCAGTATGAAACGGACTGTTGCCTGGCTTATTTGAGCTCTTGCAGCCATGGCGTACGTGATGGTAATTCGTGCATTAACGGTATTATCTTTGAGCATGACTGCTTTGTCTTACTATTTCGTTATTTAATTTTAACTTTGGAACGTTACGCATTTAACATTGAACCACTTTATTGCCCTTGTTGCAACACAAATACGAAATTAAAGCTGAAAGCTTTATTCTCATTGACAATTAGACATATGAGAACGTTCGTGACGTCTGTTTTCAATCACAGCTTTCGTATAAATATAATCTGAGTATCCACAGGACGCCCAAGTTCTGACTATGTATATCGAAGCAGTGAATTTCAAAGTTTGTACGGGAGTTGTTCCGATAACTCGGAATAATAACGTAAATTTAGTTACAGATCTTCTGTAATACAAGGTAAATAAAGGAAGAAGGCTTACTTGAAGTTGTTTTGTCGTCCTATGTGTGTTCAGGTCACTAGAACGGTGTTTTATGGAATTCTTGAGTCATTACGCGCTTCTCAGCTGGTTACTGAGGGGTGAAGAGTATGACTCAAGAATTCCATAAAACACCGTTCTAGCGACCTGAAACACACATGTCCATAGGACGACAACACAACTTCAAGTAAGCCTTCTTACTTTATTTACCTTGTATTACGGAAGATCTGTAACTAAATTTACGTTATCTATTCCGAGTTATCGGAACAACTCCCGTACAAACTTTGAAATTCACTGCTTCGATATACATAGTCAGAACTTGGGCGTCCTGTGGATACTCAGATTATATTTATACGAAACTCCTGTGATTGAAAACAGACGTCACGAACGTTCTCATATGTCTAATTGTCAATGAGAATAAAGCTTTCAGCTTTAATTTCGTATTTGTGTTGCAACAAGGGCAATAAAGTGGTTCAATGTTAAATGCGTAACGTTCCAAAGTTAAAATTAAATAACGAAATAGTAAGACAAAGCAGTCATGCTCAAAGATAATACCGTTAATGCACGAATTACCATCACGTACGCCATGGCTGCAAGAGCTCAAATAAGCCAGGCAACAGTCCGTTTCATACTGGGTCTACGCTTAATAGAGGTTCTCATTAAATGCAGTAAAACCTGCATTTAGCGTCCGCTTAAAAAAATGAAATTTGAGATCTTCGTATCACTGTATCACTTTATCTTGGTATCACTGTATCACCGTAGCACCGTATCACCGTATCACTGTATCTCGGTATGGTTGGCAAAATGGTGCAAAAATTCAACAAACGTAATGCATTCACATTCAACATTGATATACATTCACGTTCAACGATGTTATTCTTGTTCAAGAATATATTCGTTGGCAACAAAAATATTCATTCACATTCAACGATATTATTCTTGTTCAACGATATATTCATTCACGTTCAACGATACTTTTCGTGTTCAAGAATATATTCATTCACGTTCAACTGTATTATTCTTGTTCAAGAATATATTCATTCAACAAAAATATTCATTCACATTCAACGATATTATTCTTGTTCAACAATATATTCATTCAACGAAAAATATATTCATTCAACGAAAAATATATTCATTCAACAATTCGTGCGCACCCAGCTCTACGCATCATTGTGCCCAGTCTCCCACGGCACTATAATTCGTGACGAGGACATTACGATTTCACTCTATTTCACACGATTTCATATTTCACAAGATGGCGTCGAATTTAATATTCGGCGGTGTGTTCCCGAAGAGATGAGAACATTTCGGGGTGGAGTACGCAAAGCCTTTTAACACTGAATTATGGTGGGAAACGGAGTGTGCCCGGCCATCCATTTCGGCCCCTTAACTACCTGTCATTGTCAGGCAAACAAAACAAAACGTGCAACCCCCGATACCGAAAAGTGTGTATCTAATCGACTGTGTAGCACAAGATAGCGACGATGAGGAGATGGCAGATTCATTTGCATTTCGCGAACAGTAATTCAGCCTTGGGAACTTTCAGTTTCACATACAAGTAGCCTGTTCACAGGCCCTGGATACTAAAAAAAACTAAAAGAAGCCATTTTGTTTTCGCCACGTTTTATTTTCGTCATTTTCCCCAGTATCTAGAGCCTGTGAACAGGCTAACATACAAGCGGCCCTGGCCACAAAGGTTTTTCACATGGGCAAAGTCCCACTTATGGCCATGTGACAACATTCTTTTCCCTTTGAAGAAAATCAAAATCTGATTTCGTTATGCTAGGAATTTTTGTCTGAAACACCTCCACAAGCTCATTTCGTATTTCATCTTCAGAGTGTCCAGGTGTCAGATCAAACTCTCCTTTTATGACTGCATACTGTTCGCGAAATGCAAATGAATCTGCCATCTCCGCCATCTCCTCATCGTCGCTATCTTGTGCTACACAGTCGATTAGATACACACTTTTCGGTATCGGGGGTTGCACGTTTTTTCCGTTTGCCTGACAATGACAGGGGCCGAAATGGATGGCCGGGCACACTCCGTTTCCCACCATAATTCAGTGTTAAAAGGCTTTGCGTACTTCCACCCCGAAATGTTCTCATCTCTTCGCGGACACACCGCTGAATATTAAATTCGACGCCATCTTGTGAAATCGTGTGAAATAGAGTGAAATCGTGATGTCCTCGTCACGAATTATAGTGCCGTGGGAGACTGGGCACAATGATGCGTAGAGCTGGGTGCGCACGAATTGTTGAATGAATATATTTTTCGTTGAATGAATATATTTTTCGTTGAATGAATATATTTTTCGTTGAATGAATATATTGTTGAACAAGAATAATATCGTTGAATGTGAATGAATATTTTTGTTGAATGAATATATTCTTGAACAAGAATAATACAGTTGAACGTGAATGAATATATTCTTGAACACGAAAAGTATCGTTGAACGTGAATGAATATATCGTTGAACAAGAATAATATCGTTGAATGTGAATGAATATTTTTGTTGCCAACGAATATATTCTTGAACAAGAATAACATCGTTGAACGTGAATGTATATCAATGTTGAATGTGAATGCATTACGTTTGTTGAATTTTTGCACCATTTCGCCAACCATATCTCGGTATCTCCGTATCATTGTATCTTGTAACACGTTACTATACCAAGCCCCGGATTTTACATAAAAGTTTTTCAATCTCTGTAAAGAAAATGTAAGACCTTAGTATGGTACTTGTATTTCATCTGTTTCTTTGTTTTGTGCTACGACTACTTATTAACATAATTCTGCTGCTCCTGTAATTCTCTCGAAGCTTTTGAGTTAAGTTATGTTGCCGTGGCCGTGGGAATTGTTTTGTCAAAGGCTTAATGTGCAAAATTTCGCAGCATTCAAGCGACATTCGCTTGCTGCAAGCCGACAAAATTGAGCCGAGAAACTTGCTGTGTTTTTATCAGCTTCAGTGGACTGACGGCAACAATGACGGTGACGATCTTTGTTTCTACTGTTGTTCGGTCTCCAGAACTGTTGGAAGATCTTGGAAACAACTGGTAAAATTCCCGCCGGACGTCCTTTCTTTCGAGACGACCGAGATGCCGAGAAATTGTGCAGACAGTTAGTTCCACTGTAGGTGCTTATAAGCGGGCTTATCATTTGAAATGCACATGTCGACATCCACGCGGACCACATTCGGTTTAACAGTAACAAATAACTGGAAGCAACAATAATAGAGAAATGGATACGTAGTAGAAGCTAAAAGCGTCAATCAACGATTTTCGCTTCGGGAGTCGTCACATTTTTCCACGAGAAACGAACAGCGAAGTTTCTTTTTCAACAACCACCACCCCCCCCCCCCCCCCCCCCCCTCTAAGAAACATCATGGCGATTTATTGATTTTTTTTTCAAACGTCACACACTACCTCTTCCCATTCATGTTCGCCTTTTTATTCCAAGTTAAACAACTTCCAGCACAGGTAGCCCAAGCTCCTTTCTCTAGCTCATTCATAGAAATGTATTTTTAAAAAAAACGTTATAATTATCTATAATGAATCGATAGAGATAAACCTCGAATGGCGAACCTGAATACCTGGCAGTACAGTTTTTACCCTGAGATCTTCGACTTCGTAAACCGTATCACTGTATCACTGTATCACTGTATCACTGTATCACCGTATCACTGTATCACCGTATCACCGTATCACCGTATCACTGTATCACTGTATCTTGGTATCTTGGTATCTCCGTATCATTGTATCTTGTAACACGTTATATACCAAGCCCACAAGAGTTGGTTTGAAAAACTTTTTTTCATTCTTGACAAACTACTGAATAAACGCGCGTATTATAAAGTGACCAAATATTACTGGCATATAATCAACTAAAGTCGATTGAGGTATGCTAACCGCCGTGGAAAGCGAGTAGCAGCTGACGTTTTGAGCGCCAGCCCTTCGTCAGAGCAAAAAAGGAATATTACTGACCAAATATTACTAAAATATTAACTTCTTATTAACCGAGAGCGAGGTCTTTACGGGAAAATATCAGACCGAGGTCTGATATTTTCCCGTAAAGACCGAGTGAGCGAGGTTAATAAGTAGTTTATTATATGGCACTTTGTGATAAACGAAGAATGAGAAAATAAGTGACTCGCGTGAGTCGCTCCCCGAAACACAACGTGATATACCTAATTTGCATAAATTTACATACCAAAGTGGAAGCCGTTCAGAATTTATTCCGGGATCTATTTGACAGCTCTCCGTAAATCAATACAAAAGAAATCAATACAATGTCAGATGTCTGAATCAATTCAGAATTAGAAAACTTTGCTAATTCAAAGTGCATGAAAGGTGGAATTCGTAGAAAAAGCTATCAGAAAAGAACATATTTCCACTAAATCAACTCGAAAAACAAACCGTTCGCTCAAGTCAAGTGCCATGTGGTCGGCGAAAAAGTTCAAGATCTTCGTCGGATCACTTTCGGCGATGACAGTTCTATGCTGTTTGTTTGTATCCTGGACAACTTTGACCCGGAGGACATGGAAAATCTGGACCTGACGATCCCTGATATTTGCTACTGATCGGCAAAACTGGTTGCCGGCTATGGAATCAGAACTTCCCTGGTTTATAGTGAGGGATTGTAATTTGTAAACTGGACCGTTGCTGACATTCAAGACAAATTTCTTAAGCCGAAAGAAAGCCGGCTGCAGACTGAGTAAACTTGTTGAAATATGGACTGTGACTTCTGGCTCTGGTGATAGTCGCTGGCAGAGTTGATGTCTTGTAATTTTACTCGCTACTTCCACTGGACGGATCGAGTTCTCCGGTGTCAACACTCAACAGAGCAGGTTTATCTTTATTGAGTCGGATTATTCAGTTATTTCGCTGCTGAGGTGTTTGATTCCTGCATTACCTGATACATTACTGAGCTATGTTCTAATTTCGTTTCTACACCGAGTGGAGACTTCATGTGATCTCGCTGTTTGGGACTCGCTTGTAAATGACGGCCAGAGAATATGGTTCTTCCGTATACGTACATTGAACTCTGCTAGACGGTGACTTCTGAAACTTCTGTAGAACCTAATAGGACATGTATCTTGTCTCTGTAGCATAGACATTTGGATGGCATTGTATTTCAACTAGTTCTTTCCTGTCCTTTTCTGGTTGACTTTGCGTACATCAATGATAATTTTTGACAACAAATGGTCAAGTTCGTTTTGGAGGTAAGCTTTGTAATTATATTTACAGGTCACAGTTTTTGATGGACTGGGTTTCTCTTTTAAAAACGGTATTATTATTACGATGTTTGTGCTCTTAAACTGCATCACTAAGTGCCTAGTTATCTCTGTTTTACCCGGTTCGATTTTAATTTTCAATTTCCCGAGCTTAGACCGAAATATGCGAATTTGTGACCGTTATCATGGTAACGGTCCGTACTGCAAAATCCCGACCGAGCACCAGCCAATCAAAACACTCGATTTGACATTGAGAGTGGCTTGCCATGTAATAATACCAAATATTACTGTCTGCCCAAAAATATATTTTAGAGGGAAAAAGTACAATTCGTTTAGGGAGTGTTCATTACTTATGGCTGGTGTGTGTGTGTGTGTGGGGGTGGGGGGTTAAATGCTTTTGTTTGGGGGTCATAAAAGATTTTACCTACTCCTTCGAGGAAACCAGTGTTTTGGAGAGCAGTAAAATCTCAAAAAATTCGGCTAGTCAGTCGGCTTTGTTTCTTTCATACGCAGGATGGTATTCTCTAAGCACATGATCAAAGGTACATCCCCATATGACAGATAATGCATTGGTGTCCAGGAGACCAGTTATGCCAATGCTGAACTATTTTTCGTGTATGAATTTATTTATTTATTTGAGACAACGGAACAATGCAATATGATGCACAATTTCAAGTACCGCCATCCGGGAAGGGTGAGGTAGATATTTCCAGAAGAATACGGTAATGTATATATATATTTTTTCTACTAAACAAAGGTATCATGGAAAATACCATAAATCTAGAAACATTAATAGTAAATTTAATAGATTACACTGTATATGCATTGGGGGTCTAAGTTTTAATTTATTCATAAGGAGGTCATAAAAGTTTTAACAAGAGCAGCAGATGAAATGTCGATCCCCCAAGCCATAAATAATTAAATCTCCCTTAACGAAATCCATGCATAACAGCTTGTGTAACGCCTATTAAAAGACAAATGTCTGTTCTCACGCTTAATCCGATGCTTCTATTTTCACATAATCCGCTATTCTGTTGTTGGCAGCATGTCATCAGCAAGTGAAAGCTTTAGGTCCTATCTAGCTTGTTTGAAAGAAAAAAAGGGGAAAAAACGACATAGCCGACCACTTAGAAGAACTTAGGAATGTAAATACTGGGGGACGTTGAGGCCGTTCTATTTATGAAACACGGCACAGATCTGGTGTTCCACCTGAGGCAGATGCTGCGTGAGATACCATCTATTATGAAGTCAACTGATAGAAGAGCATTCGAGGAAGATATTTTCAAGAGGTTAAGTCTCGGTTATTCTACCGAAAAGCAGGTTACGATTATTAAAGCATTGACATGCGGGCCGCATCGGATGAGGTTCCATCACCTGAAAAAATGGTATTCCTATCACCTCCGATCGACACATGTGTAAAGTGCAATAAGCATCTCGTTTGTCACAACAAGCCAAGCGAGGTCACCGTGTATAAGTTAAATGGCCCCGCTAAGGGATGGAATATTTGTTGGAAATGTGTGGGATGCGGAAAAAACTATAATTATTGTCGTTTTGGAAACAAACAGGAAGGATACCAGTATTACAATGAGGAGATGCCCTACATTCAAGCATCAAACTGCAGTTTTGTGGAGCGCCAACTCTGCCGTTACCAAGTTTTCCTTGCGTAAGTAATATAAATGTTGCATCGACATATCGTTGATGAGTGATAACGATGTTCTCGAGCTCAACCGCAAAATTTGGTTTTAATTCATGTTATTTTTAAAAGATTTCAAGTGTTAAATTTTATTCTTTCATGAGTCATCAGTGATAAAACATAGAGCGGATTTCAATTGAGTGTCGGAAGTGTTTTGGTTTTGCGTTTACTAAGCTCTACTATTGGCTGAGAAAGTAAACCAACCAATCAGATTCCAAAGTAAAACCAAACGCAAATTGGTTTTACCTTTGCTTTGGTTTGTCATTGGCTCACAGGGAAGCCATTTATGAGTTACTTGTGATTACTCGCTCCTATGATTGGCTGGCTGTGGGTAATTTGTGTTTGGTTTTACTACACTCAACTGAAAACCGCTCTAACATCTCAAAATGCCTATATATTTACGATCATGTGACTATCTTAGCCAAGGGGAAGAGCAGCGTGAGGACCCTTAATTTCACATGTTAACGTGGTATGGTCACTTCCTGAAAAATTGGCCGAACGATCGCCAAAATAGAAAAGAAATCAAAAGAGCTTTCTGGATCCAGTACCTTTTATTATGGTGTGATCAATGATTAAAAGTATGGTTGTTTGTACTGGATATGTAGTTTTTTCCATTTATTTCAAAAAGAAGCCCTAGATTTAGCAACCAAAGAGGCACTCGTTCATTTTCTCAAACTTCACAACTCGTGAATAAAATGCAGCAACAAGAAGCTATAAAAACCGAACAGATGACTGTGTGATACATGTACAACAACTCTGAAATCAGTTTTGTTACCGCGGTGAGTTAAAGTTGCAAACCGTTCGTTTTTTACATACTTGACTAGTTAGTTAAATTGGACGCCATTTTACGAATGTGTCTATAGACCTTTCGTTTACACTGCCTATTATTTCAAGTTTGAGACCTGAAAAAAACAGGTATAGTTTTTGTACCGGCTGACCCGATCTCGCGGGTTCACACTTGCGACATTAGCATTGATACGCAGACTACAGAAAAAAGACCTAACCGTGGAAGTACTACTGTACCGGATAGCTTTTGTACCGGTTCCAAATTCGTCCGGTATACGTGCGCTCGACACGTTTGTAACTAGCCAGTCTATTATATCGCGTCGTCCTCTGGGTTCCCTGTCCAAGGACCACAAATAAAACTAATTATGTTAACGCCCCTTTTTTAGAAATCGGTAGGAGATACCCTTATAACGCTATTTTGTTATAGGCGGTTAAACTGCCGGCATACTAATGTAAAGATAAACGCTAATGGCGGACGGGGCAACATTGAAGGAATCTCAAAAATATTTTTACCTTTTAGAAATCATGCTTGGGTTTTATTTGTTGGATTTGCTGAAGCTACAATGAGGCTACAATGAAGACAAGCTCCAACACCACCACAACCACAGTGAATGTGGTGATGTTCCCTTGTTATTTACTTTTATCTCAAGCCAGAGCGGCATGGGTAATGATAATTATTTTGCAGGCAAAATAATTAACACATCGGCACCCCTTGTAACTCCAGTGGTCGTTGACGGATTAGATAAATTTAACTAAATTAGTTGACTATTTAGTTGACCTCAGCTAAATTAGTGTAACCGCAATATCACAGCGAAATCAGGGTGGTTGAACATCATTGATAACCTTTTATTCCCTCATTTACATTCAGTTACTCGCTTAGACCGAAGGATTGCTGCTGATGCATTTTATTGGCATGAGATGGAACAAGAAATTCGGGAGAGAAGAATTCCGTGGAAATTCCATGGCACTATAGATGAGATGAAAGATTCTTTCATGGGCCACATTGATGGGCTCCGTAGAAAAGAAATTTACAGCCATAGTGAAAATGAGTGTTCTCCTCTTTGTAAAGAAAAAGGTATTATAGTTTTGTTACTATATTTATTAAATTATTTTTCATTGGTTTTCTGCAAGTTTTGTTGTACATATACAGGGACGGTGCAGCTCGCTCCGCCGTCCCTGATATACCACAGGCCCGTCGACAGAACTCTGAATTTCTCGAAAGAAGGGGGTCGTTTCTCTGAAATAAGGGATTAGAAAGTGGCGCTTTACCGATGTATTTGCTGGCAGTGGTAACGAAGAGGAAACCTCAAAGGGGGGTTCGTCAGCACCGGTCGAACTTCCCTGGCGACGGGCCTGTACCAATGCCTCTATATATTATAGAGGATATTCATTTGCCCCTAAATAACAAATCGTGGATAAGCCTAGAATGGGACATGGAATCAAAGGCGGGTTTGATTCTATGGAAATACTGGCATTTTGTTTTCGTTGTCTCACTGTATATCATATCTGTTTAACCCTTTACAGCCCAAGAGATTTTAACTGATTCTTAGCTGTTTCTACACTAAAACGAACCCTCCCCCCTAAAGAATATATAGCCATTGTTACCATGGAATTTTCATCTGACCAATAATACTGGGGGCTCAAAGTTTTTTGCCGGCCATTTTGGATACGTTGACGACGCATTGCTACGGAGCTGGAGGGAAGTTTGTTTGGGGGAACACAGAATTTAAGGCTTTTTAATGCATATTTTTCCATTTAGAGAGTGCTGGAGGACATCATTAAGTCTGATGAGAGCTTGAATCAGCACTTTCTCGAAGAACCGAGTCTGTGCCTGCTATTGTGATAGAGAAAGAGCCTCATTTTCCACTCGTGAATGGGCCAGGACGTCTTCTGTCACTTTAGCGTTATCATAGCTTTTTTGGAATATTGGACAACATTTACTTGCCATTGATTCCAATATGAAGCTATTAGGTTGAAATGGCTTTAGACTTAGTATATAGTTTGAAGAATGAAGATGGGGGAAGGGCCATGCCGCTGTTTGGTAGGATTTCCCGGCATGCTTTGCGGTCATTATGGATGAATTTAGCTTGCTGTAAAGTGCTTGTGGACAGAATGGCTTGGTTCTGGGCCAGTTTAGGTGTTGGGAGACAGAAAATGAGGTTAGTGCAAACATGAAACTCTAAATCGTCGATGACTATCTCGCCATCATCTTCCAGCACGTTGTCAGACATGGCAGCTGTCTCTGTTGCGCTGGAAGACTCACCATCATCTATGTCTATCTCGCCATTACCTTCCAGCACTGTGTCAGATATGGCAGCTGTCTCTGTTGCGCTGGAAGACTCGCCATCATCTATACCTGTCTCTCCATTACCTTCCAGCACTGTGTCAGATATGGCAGCTGTCTCTGTTGCGCTGGAAGACTCGCCATCATCTATACCAGTCTCTCCATTACCTTCCAGCACTGTGTCAGATATGGCAGCTGTCTCTGTTGCGCTGGAAGACTCGCCATCATCTATACCTGTCTCTCCATTACCTTCCAGCACTGTGTCAGATATGGCAGCTGTCTCTGTTGCGCTGGAAGACTCGCCATCATCTATACCAGTCTCTCCATTACCTTCCAGCACTGTGTCAGATATGGCAGCTGTCTCTGTTGCGCTGGAAGACTCGCCATCATCAATGCCTGTCTCGCCATTACCTTCCAGTACGGTGTCAGATATAACATCTCCCTCTGTTTCGTTGGAAGACTCGTCATCGTCGATGTCTGCTTCTCCGTGATCTCCCTTTATGGGGCTACCGTATACATTTACATCAATAATCTCAGAAGCGGAATCGGTATCGATATTATGCTCTACGTGATGACCCTTTTTCGTTTTGATAACATTTTCATGGTAAATCTTCCCATGACTCTTTCCTTAGAATAAAAGGAAATAGGTATTAGAAGATTGGTACGTTTCTTTCTTTCTTTCTTTCTTATAATGATCTTTTATAAACATCCATGTATATTTGGATCTTTTATCTGTGATTTTACCAATATTTTGTCGAAGTCACAATAAAAAAACAGCAAATTACTATTATGACGTCACAGTTATTAGAGAATTTTCAGGGACGGCCTAGTTACTTCTCAGTTAGTTTAAGACTATAGTTTAGTCATAGACAGACAATATTTAGCCCCCCCCCCCCCCAAAAAAAAACCTTGAAATTTCGCTCCGCCGTCCCTGATCTTTGTAACTCATCGATACAGTACTGAAATCAAGAAATATTGTAGCATTGTCACTATTCACTTTACATGGAATCGATATTAGGGATTATAGACACACGGCATTTTGGAAATGATTATATAGGCATCTAATATCGTGAACATTGGGGATTTTGCTCAAGGTTTCCGTATTTTGTATTTTGCCTTTGCCGCGAGTCTTCTAGTTTTGCCGTGGCGAATTTGATTTTGGCGTGACACTTGTGGGCCACCAGAAATATTGATAACTTTGAAGTTAAACACGCGCCTGTTGTCATAAAATAGCCCAAAATAAATTCCTATAATTCTATTCTCCCCATACCACAGGGAGCCCACAGTCAAAAGTAAAACCCAGTTATCAGTTGGAGAATATTTACGAACACCCGTAATAAATAGCCCACTTCCGCGATATGCTTTACTTGTCAAGCACAAAGGTTTAAATACGAGGCTCCGTGCTAAATTAAATTTACTCTTTTCACAGAGAAACAGGCTCCTGGAGAAAATAATAAATTTAATTTAGCACGGAGCCTCGTATTGAAACCTTTGTGCGTGACAAGAAAAGCATATCGCGGAAGTGGGCTATTAAGATATAATTTTTGGCAGAACCATATCCTCGAGTTTGGAATCGAGTCCGAGTTAGAATTGGAACCCGAATTAGATCAGAATAGATTCCGAGTTAGAATTCGAGTTAGAATCCGAGTTAGATTCAGAGTTATTACTGATTCAGAGTTATTACTGATTTATCCGAATTATTTTTGGAATATTCAGGACGGGCCTTTTGTAGGATAAAATCATGTGGTTGTACTGTCAACGGCAAGAATATTATTGTAGGAGATCGGTATCCAGGGGTGGATCCAGGATTTTAAAAGGGGGGTGGCTGCTGCCCTCTATATATAAAATATATATGAATATTATCGTTTTCCCTCTATCTTGTTTTACGACTAGCTTTCCAGTAATACTAACCGCAATAATAAGTTAACACGAGATTATCTCTATCCCCGTTGTGTGATTTAAGATGAGAACTAACGATAGATGGAACTTCACTGGGACCAATATCGTTTGCCTAAGTATTCGGCACCCTTGTTTTTAATACTATTAAGGTGTATCTCATCAAAGTTCGCTGTTTGTTTCCCTTCTTTTTTCTCAAACGTTCTACAGTTCACGATGATTAAGAATGTTAAAACAGCAAGGGGCAGAATTAGACTTTCCAGTTGCAATATGCCGCCAATTTCGAACTTTGCGCTTGAATCACAAAGGATTTCGAGCAAAACACGAAAAGTGGGTCGTGATTATGGACAAATTATTTAAAGGACAAAGGAAGATCGTGTTGATAATTCGAAAGGCTGCAATTTGTATTTGAGATGATAATATTTAGCATTCTCCAAAACTTTTCGATCATGCAGCTGCTTTGGATGTATAATTTTAGCACTTAACTTTGTCTATTTGGGGGAATTTTATAGTGGAGTATTCGAATAGTTGGAGTTTGAGACAAATATATGCGATAGACAGACTATTTAAAACACTTCGAAAGGGCTCAGATACAAGGATACTTTAACCAGAACGTCCTTGCCAAGTTTCAGCAACAGCCGATCATGTTTAGTTGTATAGTTTTGAGGATTATTTGTACCTCTGTGAAAACAAGCTCAAAGGCGCAGTTGAATAAAAATGCCCTACGGTTCAATTACGAAAAGCTCCGCCTCCTAAAACAATAGGCAAACCTATGACTAAATCATTTATTGAAATCAAGCGCTCATGTGGTTAATTCGATAACTAGTACTCAATAGAGCGGCATGTGTCTGTAAGTAATCTAGTTTTCACTACACTCACTCTCTAAAGGACAAAGACGTACGTTTGAAAGTCTGTTCGCGCACTGCTCGGATTGCTGGCTCTTAAATGGTATGCGCGTAAAAGCCAACCAAAATAATACAAGTTCTCATACTCATTCTCTCTTAATTGGTAGTTGCCGAAATTGGTTTGTATGAACTGTATAAAGAGGAGATGCTGCAGTGCAAGTAACATGCTGAGAGCTGTCAAACTAGTTTGATCTAAATCAAAAGCGCACTTCCTATCACCAGTGATTACAGCTTGGGAATTTTGACACGAGTTAGAACAGACCTCCAAAAAGAACATGATGTCAGCAGCGAAAGAAAAGGATGCGAGATTCACTGGTTCGTGACATTGGCAATCAAAAATCTTAGCCGAGCTAGCACATATCATCTTTTGCGCCAGAAATGGAAAGAGCAAGCCAAAATAAGTAACCAGCGCAAGTTTCATGTTGATACCTTTAAGATCAAATTTAATAAATCTCGAATGTAACAGTGCATGTATGGAAATGAGACTAGAGAGCACGCCTTATTGACATTGTTGATATTATTATTATTATTATTATAAACGTTTTTTGTGTGTATTTCGAGAGGGGGCATACTAGGGAGATCCTAACTCGGGACTTAGTTTATCTCAAATTTACGTCGTAATAGAAACAAGAGCCCATCTGGGCTTTCACTCGGGCCACATGAGATTGAAGATGAAATACACTTTCATTTGAAATCCTCTTAGTAATAACCAAAGGGAAGAATTATTAGCAGTCTTTAGGAGTGGCCGGTAGCGCGGTGACTTTCATTCTCTGCTCCCCCAGTATATATATACATGTATGTAATTTAATATTTTTGTTTTCTCGTATGTAAATTAACGTAGTTGATCTTTTATTGAAAACACTACTTATTCATGTGTGTATGTATGTTCAGACTACTATCGTGCAGCTAGCTAGAGTCTTGAGATATCTGTCAGCAACTCGCAGCTAGTTAATAAATTAGTACTGTTCAGACCTAGTAACTTAGTAGGTTTTACTTTTTGTTTTTCCGTTCCAGTCGTAAACAGTCCGAGTTTGACCAAAGTGAAACGATCGAGCTGCTCGCGTCCGTAGATATATATTTCTTCGTTTGCACTTTTGACATGATATAATTCTTCAAATGGCACCATTGTTTTATTTCTTATGTTTAATAATACAGTTCTCAGCTGTAAATAAAATAGAACATTCTATGGAAGATTTCTTGTCCTAAAGTTTGGAAACGTAACACATGCATTTGACGCTAGAAAGTTCAGTACTCGCAAGGTCAATTTACTAGTGGCAGTTTACTAGTTTGCACTATCGGCTGTTATGGAATGGAAACATACTTTCACAGCTTAATATGTATGTCGATTGGTCAGAAGGATATCTTGTTTAAATGCTACGGTCCTTTCGGCATCAGGAAATTTTTAAACGGGAGTTTTCGTACAGTATTTCAAGCTATGCTGTAGTGCGAGTTCAGTTACGCCACAAATGTCGGTGAAACTAATACCGTGTTCATTATTATCGGTTTTCTCTATGGGTTCTCATGTATTCAATAATTGCTTCTGGAGCTTCATATTTATGTCGATTGGTCACAATGATTTCCTCTTTCAGTTTTTCCCTTTAGTTTGGACATTAGGGATATATCCTTGGAGATTTCGTACAGTTTAGCGACCGTTGTGTCGAAAGTAGAAACGTTCGTTTGACATGAAAGTGCGTAAACAAACTGTCACAAGCGGTTTCATAGCAGCTCGATGTTTGACTCCCATATAGTCGATGATAACGTATATAGCTTCATATGTACGTCGATTTCTCACAAGGATTTCCTCTTTCAGTTTTCGGGTAGTTGCCCCACTGAGCCGTAACCACAAAACGAGCACAGCATTTCAGTTGGCATACACTGCGTACATCTGCTTAACTAATTAGATTTGTAAAAATCTTAGCGGATCATGTAAATATTCCGCTTGGCTCAAATATGAGGGTTTCTGCCGTCAAAGTTCATTTTGTGTTTCAGTTTTCCCCATATTAGCAGACTTGTATAATGTCTCGAGCTCTCCGAATCCAGTAGAAAGACTCTGGTTATTCTGTCGTAAAACATGGACCTGACCCAAATTTAGGTTGTATTGCATCATTGCCCACGATGGAATAGATTTCTGACAATGACTATTTGAAATTGATATCTCCTTGTCTCGCCTAGTCTGAGCTTTGAATTTTCTTATCTGAGCGCGCCTGAGGAAATCTAACCTTTGTTTGCGTGACCAGCACAGTGCAATCTGATTGGTTGGAATTTGACCTTTAACGCATGCGCAGAAGCCGTCTGACATGGATTAAAAAAAATAACCACTTGCATTTTAAGACTCGGCGCTGCCACAGGCAGCCCGAGTAATAATCAGAATGATTATCTCGAGATAGCAACTAGGATAGGCACTGATTTATCTCGAGATGGCACACTTATCTTGATGGCAGGAGCCACCTTGAGAACTTATTACCGATTTGATAACTGCGATTTTTTTTAGAAAAACTGTTGAATCCATACAGCTAGCTGTTAAGGATTATTTACAGCCAGTCACGTTATTAAAGGATTGTATATCTTGCTACGCGAAGTTCATCATGGGCTAGTATGGGGGAGGGGTAGAATTAGAATCTATATAGACATTACAAGGATTTATCTTATGACAACATACGCATGTTTCACCTCAAACTTACGGCAAAAGCAAATGTCTCGCGGCAAAATCAAAACTTCAAAATGAAAAAGTGTCGTAAATACGTTTTTTCGCAAATTCTAAATCTAAAAGCGCTAATCTAGCATCACAAAAAAACTCAAATATATTTTTAAAAGCCTTGAAAATGTCCCGTCCGCTAAAAAAAGGTGAAAATGATTGAAAGCTGCTGTCATTTACTGGGCATGTTATTCATTCTCGCTATCCTGTGATTTTCTTCTTTACGTTCGTAAAGATTTCTACGTTAATGCAATGGCCAAAAGTGCAGGGACGGCGAAGCGAAATTGTAAAATTGTAATTGAGCCGGAGAAGTATTAACTAGGCAAAATATTCTATGATAGCCAATTCTGCGATAGCCAATTCTGCGATAGCCATTTCCGCGATAGCCATTTCCGCCGTGGTAATATAATTATAAATATTGCAGTGAGCTTCTGTTCGATGTGTCATTTCGGAAAAAAACGCTCTTGAAGTGTTGCACTAATTAAAGCTACATAGACGTACTATATACCGTTTTAAATGTTTTGAATTGAAGAAAGTATATATTTAATCCGTTTTGAACAAAAGTTAAAAGCGTCGATGTTGTATAATTATTTTTCAACGCGAAATGACTCCGTCCGCCAGAAGGAGTTCAGCCCTTCAGGCTTTTAAACAATTTTTCCCCTTAATTATCCCTTTCGAATCCCAACTAAATTGGAAAATTGGACAACACGCGAAAAGGCTGGACTTCAACAAAGTTCTGTTTTTGGCGATTAACATTAGCCAATCAGAGCGATGACGTTATGTCCAGTCTCGGCCGATTACATAGAATTTATACATCCGGGCTATACAGTTTACCAATGCCCGATACTTCTACAGAAACTTGGGCCCTTTCCATTCAACCAAAACGACTGGTTAGTAGTTTCGAAAATTTCGAATGTTGAATGGAACGGGATTTTTCGAATTAGAAAAACCGGTCGGAAAAAATACGCGTTCCATTCGCAGAAACCACCCGGTTCATTAGTAGCCTCGATTTCAATTCTCAAAACTGGCAAATCACAGCAAATCTAAACCGGGAATTTTGAATGGAACAGAAAATTTCGGTCTAACCTGAATTTTCGGAAAAAGAGGACCACCTCGCGAGGTGGTCCACAATTTCCGAAACTTCTAACCGGAAATTTTACTGTTCCATTTGATTCGGTTTTTTTGGTTGAATGGAAAGCGCCCTAGCTAGTGTCGATTCCAGTTTAATTTCAAGAAGAAACACTCTTTTAATAGGAGTAAAACCATTGAAGCGCTGCTCGATCCACACCATGTACACGGTAGACTGTTAAACAAAATCGGCAAACCTTTGCTTCTTGCATTGAATTTTCTTTATATTTTTGGTCGATTGAAGATAACAAAACTTTATTGCTTGATTCTAATTTCTTGGAACTTGAGTATAAATCCCTCCAGCCACTGTTCGTCCTAAGAACTTACACCGCTGCCAAATAGACCAGTTCGCAATGAGTGCAATGATGTTTTCAGTTTTCCATACATTTGTCTGTAAAAACGAGTAAAAGTACGCGGGAAAATTTTATACAGACAATGTATGGAAAACTGAAAACACGATTGAATGCTTCCCAGCACAGCTACATCCCTCAAATTTTGACCAGTTAATCTTTTACCTGATATCTTAAGTTCGTATCTGAAGAATATTTTAGATTTATTTGATTTTACGGATTTTATTTGGCATCGGATTCCCATACAAACACTGTATTTCGCGCGCCATGTTTGCACCTCTTTCGAAATGTCGGAATTAACCGCGAACTGGTCTATAACTGGTCTATTACTCACAAACTAAATTATCACAAACTAAATTGTGCTGCTTTTCTCTTTTCTTTACAAACGACAAGTAGCTCAGAAAATCACAGGATAGCGGCGGAATGAAACTAGAACATGTCCCGCAGTGAATGACAGTAGCTGTCAATCATTTTTCGCGCCTTTTTAGAGTCGCATTTTCAAGACTTCAAAAGTTTGATTTTTGTGATGCTAGATTAGGGCTTTTAGACTTAAAAAACGTATTTTCTAAACTTTTCGGATCCAACTTTTCCATTTTGAACCTTTATCGAGACATGTGAGAAAATGTAGGGTTTTCTTAAAAAAATAGAATCAAAGAACTTACTGGTTTGTTGCTGTCGTTGCTTGGAAGATTGAAGAGGCGGGAAGTGATACTCATAGTCATCGAACTGACTGGGCTGGACCTCACTCTGCTGTCCAAAACTCTCCAAAATAGGCTGGAATCCAGCTTCAATGGTTCCATCATTTAGCCATGACATGAACAACGCCCTTACTTGAAGACTGAACACTGAAGGGTTTCTCATGAAAACTGCAAATCTGTTCCTATTTGAATAACTTGCAATGTCACCATTACCAAGGACCATAGCTTCCCAAAATTTGAAATTAAAAACTGCACTTGCAGCCACTACAAGGACAATACCTCCACATAAATTTTGGCATGTTTGTATCGGAAACAGATGGCTACATCCTTTGGAACAAACATGATCTGTTCCGCCACTGGCAACATGCATTTGCTTCACTCTTAACTGAGACGAATTGTCTAAGCCATGTTTTCCTTCAAGATGCTTAAGGTTACCGGATACCTTCGCGGGTCTCTCTCGTTAATAATTTTGTACGCGCGTTGTTTTAAAGAAAACTATAGAAACCTATATACCTCTGTAAAGCTTATGAAGTGTAGAATACGCTGAATGGATTTGTTTAAAAATATATTTTATTGTAAAGCAATGCTAAGCCAACCGGTAAGGTCGCAGCTCTGGGGACGTCGATTGTGATTGGTTGTTTGGTTTTCGTGGTAGCAGCTGGTAGTAGCCAATCAGGCAATAGTAATTCCTTTGTTGTTCAGTTCGGACGTGAAAATCACACTCAGCAGCGCCGATTTTCACAGACGTGATTCTTCACAGCGAGTGAGTGAGACGTTTTATAATTATAGATTCTAGATTCATGATCGTAGCAACCGGTTCACTATCTTGGGTTTGTAATGGAGGTAAGTATGACTGACCCCTGATGAGAAGAGTTAAACAGCCAGTCCTTCGTATTCTCCACTCGCTATTAAAATTCCAAATGAGCTCATTTGATTACTCCACTTAGTCGTGCTATAGCCTTATATATGTTTTTATGACACAATTAAGCACCCTTTACTGGTTGTTTCTGAAGTTAGATGTTCCATTCAGGATTGTTGTGGTAAATTCTAATCGGCCTATATTCGTATTTGTTACACGTTGTTTCCTGTTTCACAGCATGTTAGGAATTTTACAAGCAGTCATTGTCTAGCTCGCTGCTCGCGTCCTCAGTCTCTTCAAATGACTTGCTGGTTCCTGGTAAGCCAAACGACAGTTTAAGCCTGCTGGCGCTGCTTATATTTGGAGTTGACACTGAAGTTGAAGGTTGTTATTCGCTGCCTTTCGCACGTTCTTCGAAGCACGAGCCTTTGTCGCTGTCCGCGAGCTCAATCCTATACCATGCAAGATATAATTTTGGGCAAATGGTGGATATGTTTTGTGACGTGTCACACTGTAACTTTAGTTCCACACATTACTAAGGATCATAATCCTTCAACAGCAATAACATTCCCTCATTATCTTTATTGTTCATCTTTCACATAAGCAGTCCCTGGCCACTGATCTTCACATCGCGTTCGGACAATCAGTGTAACAAGCAGACAGAGTGTAAGTGCAACAAGCAGTCACAGAGTGTAACAAGCAGTCACAAAGTGTAACAACCCGTCACAGAGTGTAACAACCCGTCACAGAGTGTAACAACCCGTCACAGAGTGTAACAACCCGTCACAGAGTGTAACAACCCGTCACAGAGTGTAATGTTAAGATAAAGGATCTTACGATTTTAGACAAAATCCTACTCTAGGAGAAACATATTAACAAATTCTAGTTTAGCCCCAAAGATGAGTTACTTTAATTAAAACGTTCTTTTGTTAATCTCGGCTTGGTCACGAGCCTGTAATTACTAAGGTAGCTTTCGACCCATTGACAACATTGAATAGAACTCATTTACCAACAACCTGTGTTGTTACAGGAAACTAATTAAGTATTGATTATATCTTAAGCTATCGGTACCAAGCGATCCCGACAACAAGCCAATAAGAATTGAGTATTCCTAATTACAGTTCCGTACTTGTCAAGTACTAAATCCATTGAACTTTCCGTCAATGCAGATTAGTTACCAACTTCTAGTTGGATTTATATGGAACATATCTAAAGACTCGTATAATGTTTTACGCTCAAGCTATGATATTTGATTTCTAGTTTCACCTTTGACATATCTTATTTATGTTGTCGATCGGTTGAAGTACTTTTCTTTCAAGGTCAGTTTTCCTTTGTTTGAACAACGACCTTACTTACAATAAGGGTCCATGTAAAGACACCTGCGTTGTTTAAGAATTCTTCTGGTCAAAGACATCTGTTCACCACAGAGACCATTGTTTGTAAATTACATAAATACAGAACGAATACTCTTGTAAGTTGCCAGTCATTGAGACCAGTAATAAAGTACGTAAGATCCAACCTTGGTTGTTGTCGTCCACAAGCTCAGCGAAGAACCCCACAGCTTAGGAAATATATCCTAACAGTAACAACCCGTCACAGAGTGTAACACGCAGTCACAGAGCCGGTAACAAGCAGTCGCAGAGTGTAACAAGCCGTCACAGAGTGTAACAAGCCGTCGCAAAGTGTAACAAGCCGTCGCAAAGTGTAACAAGCAGTCACAAAGTGTAACAAGCAGTCCCGGCACAGAGTGTAACAAGCCGTCACAGAGTGTAACAAGCCGTCACAGAGTGTAACAAGCAGTCACAGAGTGTAACAAGCCGTCACAGAGTGTAACAAGCAGTCACAGAGTGTAACAAGCAGTCACAGAGTGTAACAAGCCGTCACAGAGTGTAACAAGCCGTCACAGAGTGTAACAAGCCGTCACAGAGTGTAACAAGCCGTCACAGAGTGTAACAAGCCGTCACAGAGTGTAACAAGCCGTCACAGAGTGTAACAAGCAGTCACAGAGTGTAACAAGCAGTCACAGAGTGTAGCAACCCGTCACAGAGTGTAACAACCCGTCACAGAGTGTAACAACCCGTCACAGAGTGTAACAACCCGTCACAGAGTGTAATGTTGGCTAAGATATCGCGTCGAGATCGAGTCGATTCTTTCCACCATTCACGAGTGCCTATATAGAGCCTTGAGTTCCTATATTTATCAAAGATAACCTCGGTAATGCTCTTATTAAAATTTATAAACTCAGACATTATCTATCCTTCCAGGAGGGTCCTGAAGGGGGGTCCTAAATCCCAGTTCCCAGCCCAATTTTGGTCCAAATCCCAGTCATCAAAGTGGGCTAATTCGAGTATTTGTGTCATCAAAGTGGGCTAATTCGAGTATTTGTGTCATCAAAGTGGGCTAATTCGAGTATTTGTGTGAAATTATACAGTCAGAGACTAGCAAGTCTCACAAAGAAGAGAAATCCCATTCCCATTTTCCAAAGTATTTGTCCCATTCCCAGTGGTAAAATCCCAGTCCCAGTGCACGAATCCCATTTTCCCAGCCCAAAAAGAGGCAAATCCCAGCTCCCATTTTACCCTTCAGGACCCTATTCCAGCAATTAAAACAAATATATTATATCTTAATCTATCCTTATATCTCATATGCAATACTTGCATGGGGTAGTGCTTAACCAACATACAATAAAATCCAAACTGATAAAATAAAAGCGATAAGGTCAATGTTCTTTGCAATATCTTATAGTAAAAATACAGAAAGTGCTCTCCCTCTATTGAATTTATTAAATATCCTCACTGTTAATAATGTGTTTCGTCTTTAACCATTTATGGTATAAAAAACAATTACCACTCCCATTTGAAAATTATCTTCGTTACGCAAGTGATGTACATTCATACAACACCAGATATGCCTCTACAAAAATCTATATAAATCATGTGTTTGAACAAACAAACTGTATCTGATATGACAAACGATTATTGGCACTGAACAACTTCCAACTGAAATTCTCTATAAGAACAAAACGTCTTCTCTTTTTCCAAAAACGTCAAACAGTTCCTATTAACGGAACAATTTAAAATATAAAGTAATGCTCGAAACTACTACTGTATTTACCTCATTCTCTCTTTGTCTTCCCCCTTTATTTTCTTTACTGTTCCTGGACTGCTACACACTAAAATGTAACTAATGTAGGCTAGTGATTAACTAGAAAACCTTACGGTTAATTAAGCCTCTACGCTGTTTCCTATAATGTTATAGAATTTATTATACTGCATGTGTAAATGTAATTTGTCCTGAATTTAATAGTGAAATTGTAAAAAGTGTGAAATAAAAGTATTTTATTGTTTGTATTGTATTGTATTTACGAGTGGAGTAATCCAAGCTGGATCACGAGAGGACAGAGAGACAGTTCGTACTAGCACTATGCATCCATATAACCACGTATCTCAGAATGTAACATGCAGATTAAGATGAGAGAGAAAGAAGTCTTAGAAGAAGTGGTTAACAGAAGATGGGATACAAGTATAACGTACATTAGAAAATGCCACATTGATATTTTCCGTTCCCGCGTCACAGAGTGTAACAAGCAGTCACAGAGTGTAACAAGCCGTCACAGAGTGTAACAAGCAGTCACAGAGTGTAACAAGCAGTCACAGAGTGTAACAAGCAGTCACAGAGTGTAACAAGCCGTCACAGAGTGTAACAAGCCGTCACAGAGTGTAACAAGCCGTCACAGAGTGTAACAAGCCGTCACAGAGTGTAACAAGCCGTCACAGAGTGTAACAAGCAGTCACAGAGTGTAACAAGCAGTCACAGAGTGTAACAACCCGTCACAGAGTGTAACAACCCGTAACAGAGTGTAACAACCCGTCACAGAGTGTAACAACCCGTCACAGAGTGTAACAACCCGTCACAGAGTGTAATGTTGGCTAAGATATCGCGTCGAGATCGAGTCGATTCTTTCCACCATTCACGAGTGCCTATATAGAGCCTTGAGTTCCTATATTTATCAAAGATAACCTCGGTAATGCTCTTATTAAAATTTATAAACTCAGACATTATCTATCCTTCCAGCAATTAAAACAAATATATTATATCTTAATCTATCCTTATATCTCATATGCAATACTTGCATGGGGTAGTGCTTAACCAACATACAATAAAATCCAAACTGATAAAATAAAAGCGATAAGGTCAATGTTCTTTGCAATATCTTATAGTAAAAATACAGAAAGTGCTCTCCCTCTATTGAATTTATTAAATATCCTCACTGTTAATAATGTGTTTCGTCTTTAACCATTTATGGTATAAAAAACAATTACCACTCCCATTTGAAAATTATCTTCGTTACGCAAGTGATGTACATTCATACAACACCAGATATGCCTCTACAAAAATCTATATAAATCATGTGTTAGAACAAACAAACTGTATCTGATATGACAAACGATTATTGGCACTGAACAACTTCCAAATTCTCTATAAGAACAAAACGTCTTCTCTTTTTCCAAAAACGTCAAACAGTTCCTATTAACGGAACAATTTAAAATATAAAGTAATGCTCGAAACTACTACTGTATTTACCTCATTCTCTCTTTGTCTTCCCCCTTTATTTTCTTTACTGTTCCTGGACTGCTACACACTAAAATGTAACTAATGTAGGCTAGTGATTAACTAGAAAACCTTACGGTTAATTAAGCCTCTACGCTGTTTCCTATAATGTTATAGAATTTATTATACTGCATGTGTAAATGTAATTTGTCCTGAATTTAATAGTGAAATTGTAAAAAGTGTGAAATAAAAGTATTTTATTGTTTGTATTGTATTGTATTTACGAGTGGAGTAATCCAAGCTGGATCACGAGAGGACAGAGAGACAGTTCGTACTAGCACTATGCATCCATATAACCACGTATCTCAGAATGTAACATGCAGATTAAGATGAGAGAGAAAGAAGTCTTAGAAGAAGTGGTTAACAGAAGATGGGATACAAGTATAACGTACATTAGAAAATGCCACATTGATATTTTCCGTTCCCGCGATTACAGATAACCCAGGGAGCCATATTAAATTTAACCATGCATGGGCTCCCTTTGATGCCATTCTTGGTAAGCGACCAGCTTCCGTAAGTCACCACACCCTTTTTTATTACTTGCATTCTGAGCTCGTATTACTGTGAGTACCGTACACTTATGCTAAAAGAAAGTTTTGTAATTGACTATATTTGAATTTAGGAAGTGTATTAACTGGAAAGGGCACAACTGATTATTTTTTATTCTTGGTTTAGAAATAGAAAGAAATATTGCTGGTAATGGCTTTTGACTAGCAGGCATGCAATTCTGTTATATGGATTTTGTGTTCTTGTTTATATACTATATTTTAATTTCAATGGTATAATCTCAAAGGGAGGTAATAGGCGTTTTGCATCAATTGATCACGTGACGATTTTCCCATAGCAACGCCTGTGGTGGAGGGCAAGCCATTCTAACATTCCTTGACAACAGAGAGAGCGTGAGAGACGCCAGCGTGAAACCTCAATACTAGAAGTTCTGCCGGTTACTTTGTTATTCGTTTTCAGCCCAAATTTATCAGAACTATTTAGCTATAAATCTTAAAGTTCAGTGTTAGAGGGTTTTAAGGGTCGTAAGACGATCAGAAATAGCTTACTGAAGCCAAAACCGAACCGGACTCTGCGAGTTACGTTACCGGATACCTTCAAGGCATGTTTTTTTGTAAAAAAATATTATTGATTATTTGGAAAGTTTATGGATTGTTCTACAATTTAGAAAAAAACATTATTTCAAAAGATATAAAAGCTTGCGAGATATTTAGAAAAAACGTATTTAGAAGGAAACTAAATAAATCACCAAAGCGTTGTAATCCCTTTACGTGCCACGGGCACCCCGTGGACTTTTAGCGGGAGCTGTTATCCGAGTACCGTAATTTGCATACCGTTGTTGTAGCTTCCCTTCTTCGAAATAACAAACGTGCATTTAGAGTCTTTTATCAATCGTTTGTATGGGGAAATCCAAAAGAGAAAAGCAGAGTCCTTGGGTAAAACAAAGCGAACCCTGGACCGAAAAAGAAAGGAAACCGGCGATAAGGACGAATTCGGTAAAACGAGCCGGATTGAGCATCTGGTGCAAGATATATTTTTTCTGTAAACGCTAGGCTATGTTGTTACGAGCCAACCTCGTTCCCAGGGGTCTTTACGCGCCTAATCAAAGATGGCGTCGAAAGTACCCCTGGTACACTCTGGTTGGATTCGGCCACTGATTGAGTGATTGGCTAGACGTTTCGCGCGCGCCGATTGGAGAATTTCAAATAGCGCGTGCATTTTTGTTTTGAAAAATAAACTGGTGATGTCGTCTTTCGCATTGCGCGTTCAAAATTCGTTGAAAACAACTACAAATTCACCAGAACTTCGCGTTTTTGCCTTTTATAATACTCACTTCGCAACTGGGTACAAGTAAAATAATGTACGGTTGGAATTCATTGGGATCACACTTCAACCGCTAACCGTTCTTCAGCGATGATGAATCCAAGATGGCGGATGCTCCTCAAAATATGCCCACATATTGGGCATATTTTGGGGTCACATGACCAGCGTGTACCAGGGGTACTTTCGACGCCATCTTTGATTAGGCGCGTAAAGACCCCTGGGAACGAGGTTGGTTACGCGCAAACGTAACAACCGAGTGGGGCACTGGGAACAACATGACGAAACACTTTTAATTGCCAGGGCTTCTACAGTTCTTGCCTCTTGAGTGGACGCTTTTAGATTTTTTGCCGTTGGTTATCGATATGTACAGTGATTTCTACAGGGTATATTTACAGTGGTTCCGTGTTACAGTGTTTGCCTGAGGGGTCACTTCTCTGACGTACCGTTCTGACGTACAAATCACTCGGGACATGCGAAGCGGCAGAAGACTTGGTTCTCTCTTCAGAATTTGCGAGAGGAAGTAGAGGACGAAATACGACAGGAGGAAAGTGGAGCGTCTATACTTAAAGATGCTCAGAGCCTAGATATCCGTCACGTCGAAAATGTCTCGTCTGACGTTGTACTTTGCTCTTTGCGGATCGTTAAGTTTGGTGTAGCTGTTGTTTCTTCTGTTAACAATGTTAAGGCAAGTCTGCATGTGCTTCCCGATGTGTCTCGGCGAAAAGTTTTTGAAGTTCTTTTTCCTAGTAGGAGTGTCGATGATCTGGATGCGATATTCCACTGTGTGAACAGATTAACAGAATTTCCATCCGTCGGGTCTGTTCCGTTCCCGATCTCGCCTACGTTTTCTCACCTCCACATGGTCGATGTACGTGTTGCAATAGCCTTCTGGTTGCCCACAACAATCCTGTGATCGTAGAGTATTTCAAAGTCCATGGTCCTTCTCAAGCCGTCAAGGTTTCTTTGAAGTGCAATCGATGTAGTTTGGTATATGGCTATAGCAAATTTGGGAACCCTGTCTCAGGCCTGATTTTGTACGACACCCCACGAAATGCGGTAGAGGCGTCCGACATCTGCTTCGTGGAGAAGTCCCTGCTGAAGTGGCAGATCTCTTTAGCGTACATATTTTAAAATATTTTGATTTTGTTGTTTTGTTGGCTTTCTTTTTGCTGATTTTTTATTTAAGCATATCCTTTAACTTAAGTTTGTTATATTTATTTTCAGGTGCCATTCATGGGTTTCTTTCAGTGGCTTCTCTGTCTCCTATAACGAGGCCCATGATCTAGCTGGAGTGAGCGGTAAGCTTATATTGTATTTATAATTATATTTATAGGCAATGGATACTATTCATCCCGGTATTCATACGGCACCCGTACGCCGACTTGTATTTTCTATTCGTACGGTACCGAAACTGGCGAAAGAATGTCCGCCTAGATTACATGTGGTAAACAACGATAGGCAACTAGTTCCTGTAAAAACTAGGTAAACGACGAGTTCATACCCTATTTGGGCTCGGTTCTGAGCCGGTCTTCATCGTCCGAATAGCCACTTCGAGCTTTATTATCTGTATCTGTATGTTTAATCGGTAAAGCTTGTATGTTGCATTATAAAACTGATAGTGGCAGACAGTGCCTTTACATATTTACAAAATTACATTACATTAATATATATTTAGAAAAATACGGTGTCTATTTAAGATCGACTTACGTATAGATTCAGTCGAGTTAATACAAATACAGTACCGCCCAGAAACATATGTACATTTGTTCGCGAAATTTTCGCGAGCAGATCGCGTGCAGTGTTCGCAATCTGTTCGCATTTTTTTCGCGAACTGTTCGCAATTTGTTCGCGAACTGTTCGCAAATTGTTCGCGATTTCTTCGCGAACGCAAGGTGTTCGCGAACAAACATCGCGAGCATATACAACTGTAGCCCAAAAATTTACACGCACAAGAAGTCCCGCAAAAACTTCTTGCGGCGCCAGAACCCGCAAGAAATTGCAAGGAACACACAAGAAGTTTAACGAGTTGATAACTGCCTTTTTGCAGCACTGCAAGAACGTGCAAGAAGTCCACTCAATGTATTAGAACTTCGAGATGCGAGTACAGCGCACGCTAATTGCTAATTTGTGTTTTGTTTACATTTTTGCACAGCAAATTATATCGAGAGCCTTTCGGTAATATTTTTTGATGAACTCATTTTCAAAGACAACTAGATGTATCTTAATATTTAGCTTTCGTTTATGGTAGTGTTTCGCTGCACTCTACGAAATATCGTGCGAACTCTGCGAATATTCGCGCAAAACTTCGCTTCTTCGAAATGTCGATCCTTCGAAATTTCGATCCTTGCCTGTCCAAGATCAAGTTACTTTTTCCGGCTCACTCGGTCAATTCGACCAACCTGAGTTGTAAACTTTATTCGGACTTTGATTAACTGAACTTTACGGCTCACTTTCGAACGGTACATGAGGACAACTGTAGAGTTTACTTCAGTTCAGTCAGTATAACTTTGAACCCGAATCGAAGACCGATAGGGTAATAACCGACATTACTATAAATCACACGTCCCAACTTCGGAAGTGTTCAATTTTGTAAACGTTATCCGTATATCCACAATAATATTCAGATCCGTCAGCCTTCCAGATCTTTGTAAAAGTCATTGCATAAAGTTTTCAAGTAAATTTGGACCATGCAGTTATCGAAATATCGTGAGCCGTAAAATAAACAAAACAACGGCTGCTCGCTTAGTTCCCTCACCGGCAGTGCGTCAGGCCCGCTTTAAAGCTTGACTCACTCGCTGAGCGCAAAGCATAACACCAAATAAACTTTTGCTTCAGTGTAGTTTTACATTTACGGCAGATCCTTGTCTTGTTACTGAGTTTCGGCAGAATTCATTGTAAATGTTTGCGTTTTAAAATCTCAATTCTTCTTGGAGTCTGAATTTCCACGTGCAAATCAGTCAGGCGTGAAAGTGTCAGTCTGAGTTTTTACAGAACATCAACAGAGTTTCGAAGCAACGTTTGTCGTATTGAAATACGTGCAAGAACTTCTATACTCTTACCAGAAAACTTCTGCTGGGAAAGTGCAATTCCTTTTGAATTAAAAGAGCTTTAGTGCATCGGATCGGATCAGTCCGTTCGCGTATTCAATGGCTCCCGCGGTATTTGTGTCAGAAATGAGACACGCATCTGGCTGACAGTTACGATTGACGGGGACTTTTATTATATAAGAATCTTGACTTTTTGACGCCTCTGGTACGCAGGGTATTTACTAAAACCATCTTACTGTACGTTTGTAAACTGTTTGTCATGAATTCGAATTTGTCACGCGTTAATCCCGGTGAAAGAAAGGTTAAAATACGAAATTCTAGTGTGCATTGAACACGCGTACGCTTCGAAGTTTCGTCGAAGTTTCGGATCACGATATTTCGATAACCTTATCCGAATTTTCGTTTGACAATATGGGAAATTATATCTACAATACAAGCGTGATTGCTCGATTTCGTAGCTTGAAGAAGTGATGATCCACGGAGTCATATGACTAGCGAGATGAATGTCAAGAGTTGTTCGCGGTCAACTGCGAACACAGAAGTTGTTCGCGATCAACTGCGAACACAGAAGTTGATCGCGATCATTGCGCGAAATTTTCGCGAGCAATTTGCGAACACAGTGCGAACAATTCGCGAACATGGTGCGAGCAATTCGCGAACAGATTGCGAACACTGTTCGCGATCTGCTCGCGAAAATTTCGCGAAAAATGTACATATGTTTCTGGGCGGTACTGTATATGGTTATGATAAATAATATGATATGATTTAGTCAGACATCATTACTGTATATAATTATATTATTAAGTAGGTATTACTAGTCATTATTATACATGATGTTTAGGAAAGCCATTGTTTTTTTTAGAAAATGTATCAATGTAAATAGGGGACATTTAGCAAATTTCCACTGGTTTTCCGTGGTGTGGACTCTTATTTACCACGATTTACGTCATCACATGGTCAAAATTTGTTGTGGACTCACGAGGCGGAGCCAAGTGAGTCCACAACAAATTTTGACCATGTGATGACGTAAATCGTGGTAAATAAGAGTCCACACCACGGAAAACCAGAGGAAATTTGTTTTTTACAACAATATTAGAAAACGTACAAGGAAGTTTCGTTACAAAGCGTGACAGCTTTGAAAGAGCCAGCGTTGTCTATAACTTTCTCGCGTCAGCACCGTTGTCTGGACTCTCATTTACCACCGTACTTCAACCAATCAGATCGCGAGATTACCGGCAGTTGTGGTAAAAAACTAATTAGTCCTCTCATGTCTCTATCGTTCCAAGCCTGCCCAACCCCCTCAGGCATTTGTGGGGCATTTCAACATTTTGTTTTTAGAACATTGCAAATGCATCACCATGTGGTCAGCTCAGCTGTCTATTATGACCCTCCATTTAAAAAATAGTTGTCATACAAGTACAAGGAATAATTTTATATATGCAACTGACTCATCAACTGAGCGATCACTGATCTAGGTACTATCAAGGTTTTGTAATTGAATTCCCTTGTGTATCGATCATGATCATACATGTACATTGTACATGTAGGTCTCAGAAAATCTATGTTTTCTCCTAAATTAACTGGGATGTTAACTTGGCAATCCTAAACAGAACTTCTATAATAGAAAGGGATTTGAATTATTGTCTTTGTAGCAAGTCCTCTATAATAATCCTCTGTTTAGGATTTTCAAGTTAACATCCCGGTTAATTTAGGAGAAAACGTAGATTTTCTGAGGCCTGCGAGGCATAAAACTCATCATTTACATATTTTCAAAACTTTGAAATGAGATGAGCAGCTCATTTATTATAGAGGACTTAATTTAGCTACAAAGACACTAATTGGACTCCCTTCCATTATAGAAGTTCAAATTTGCAAGTTTTTAAATTAGGAGAAAACGTACAGAGTAACAGGAGTACAGTATTAGGAATTGAAAGTCATATTTATGTGCCTTTATACAATGTATCTCCTGTTTGAAACTGACCGAGCATGATTTCTACCAAGCAATTATATTATTGTCTACTTTTTCTTTCAGAACATTACCAGTTTTTATGTTCAGTTCAGATAACAGTTATTTGTCTGCCCCTTCCATTACTCTGAAGTTGGATTCGGCCATCTCCATTTTTCTGTTTGGTTTTAAAAGCTGACTTGCTTTAACAAGTCGTTCGCTGAGGCACTGCGATTCAACAACAATTCAATCTATTAAAACAGTTAAACTTTGGATTTTATATGATTGTATGGTACGAAACCCCTTGAGCATGTGCAAAGCATAATGGTTGACAGAGAGTCTTTAAAACTACTTCGAACTTGTTATTTAGTTAATACAGGTACATGTATGCTTAAAACTTGTTTAGCATGGTGTGAGCATTATTTTAAACTTGTTTAACTAAGCAGGTTTTAAACCATGTTTAAACTTTGGTGCGAACAGGGTGTAATAGTGTATAAAGATGATGCTCGCATGCAGCATTTTCCCCCATGAGAGTTGCAAGACAAATGTGCTAACAAGTTGTGTGTTCTGTCACAATCCCACTTGATGTTTTAATAAAGCAGACTCAAAACATTGTTGATAGTGAAACAGTATTTGCCTCTCTTGGCATCTGTTTGAAAAGAAATGGTACAATGTAAGCATATGTCCAATTATATTTGCTCAGGCTTAACTGAAAAATGAGTGGCAAATGCCTTCTGGAATGGGGAACTTGAAGCTGAGTTAAGGGAGAGAGGTGAATTAAAGATGTATGGGCTATGCCATAGTGACTCAGACAGAGAAGTTATCATGGAGAAGGTTGACATGTTGAGGGCAAAGACGAACTACGTCCATCCTCCTGAGGACTGTACTGATGACTGCAAGGCAAGAGGTATGTGTACTCCCAACATTGTTAATTGATCAAATTGATAATTAGTTTCAATGGATATAATAATTGATATTAATGTGTTAATTGATTATCATTTGATATCAGCAATAAAATTATTGATATAATTTAATTGACAAAATTGATAAATAAACAATTAGTTTCAAAAATGAAAAAAATCATGTTCATCACAGTAATATTATGCACAATATTTACATGTTACAAAGTCAGCAATGAGGACCATTCTAGAAAGCAAAACATTGCTTATTTATTGTAGGTAAATAATGATAGTCAATGTAGTACTCTTTTTCTCTTACAAAGGCCAAGCGCCAAATTCGTCAGCTGCTACTCACTTCCCATGGTAGTCAGTAGTTAGCATACTCAACTTTTAGTTGAGTTTCTCTCCTGATTCCATGCGAAACTTGCAATTGAAATCACTGATACAAATTTATATCAATTGATACATTAATTGCCAAAATCTGAGTGACTATCAATATTATTGACTATCCGTTATATCACTTATATCAATTGATATTCAATTAACTAATTGATATCAATTGTTTTTTCATAATCGATTGTTGTCAATTAACTACTTCAGAGTGTACTCATGTCAGCAGATACTGTAGGGGAAGGTAGGAAAATTGGGGGGGGGGGGGGGGGGGGGAGGTTGGTAGATTTAGTTTTAGTACAGTACATGTATTTCTCTTATAAAGGACATGAATGTAATGAGATGGGAATTAAAGCTAGGAGACATGATTGCCTTAGAAGTATGAAAGGTCCTATTACTAGCTTGAACTATTGTTATGGTAATAGTGTTACATGTATATATAATGCTGTCAAAGGGCAGGCCAGTTCATTTTGGTTCGTTACAGAAAATACCATGAACAGAATGTTCAGTACAAGCGCTTGAGGATTGACTTTTCCAAATTAACGAAACAGATTGTAGAAAAAGTGATATACATGTACAGGGATTGAGCCAGAAGGGACAATTTGGCCCTTTTGTGGGTGATCTGGCATTTAATTTCCTTTTGAAGGGGACAAAGCAGTTCAATTTGACCATTATTATAATTTTTTCAAGGGACAAATGTATTTGTAAAGCGGGAATGGTGCAATGGCGCAGCCGGGCTCCGTTCCCTGCATGTACAGCTATATACGTCTGTCATGCACCACAGCTAGGGTACGTGTATGTAATAATAAATGGCATGTGTGTACATGTACTGGCATATGTACGCATACTTACAGGCTAGGACCCCACACCACAGATGGTGGTTGTCTGTTATGCTTATTGTGGGTATGTGGGTATATGATCTTAGGGGTGATAGGGAAATACAAATTACCTAGGTAAAAAATTATACTACATAGTTAAACATAAATTACATGAAAGAAATAAAGTTCTACAACATCTATATTTCACAGGGTGTGGCAAATTATGGGTAGCAGATGGCCAGTGGAAGATTATGTTTGCCCATTGCATGATGAAAAGAAGGGTAAATTCTTATTTTAAACTCTTGCAATATTAATAATCATTGTACCTCTCCACTTTTTGTATACTCTATTCAATAACCTACACATGTCAGAATTATTTCATATTTAATTGCCATAATTATACAGACTGTATTTTATTAGTGTTTCTCCAAATATTTGTTCATGCAATACTAAATTAAGAAATGTTTTATTTTTTTCTAGAATGTCATCAGTGGGCTGCCTCTTGTTAACTACCCAGATGCATGCACTGCTGCACCAGTGCATGGAAAGGCATTTTGTGAGGAACATCTTAGTTTCTTATCTGCAGAGCATCCTTTGGTGCCCACAGACATTCGGGGATTTTTGAAGCATTGTGGTGTTTTAAAATCCAGTGATACTGAAAGTAAGTCAGTTTAATAACATAATATAATCATAAAGGTGTTATTAATCATTATTTTAATATAATATATGTTTATTATTGATGTTTTTCAAAATCTTCAAATAAGAATTACAGTGATATTTAACAATTATTCACCGAAGTGGAGGTGAATAGTGGTGGATATTTACCGAGCCGCTTCGGCGAGGGGGGGGGGGGCTTATTTCAGAAGACGCAGTGGAAGGGGGCGCTTATTCGAGTGGGGGTGCTTATTTGAAGGAGGGTGCTTAATCGAATCTTTACGGTATACTACTAAATTACTTGTATTCCTCAGTGATATATTTTTCAGTTTTTAACTTCTGCTCCCCTTGCCAATTTTGGTTCAAATTTATACATTCTTGTCACGAAACCCCCCTCCCCCCGATCAATGTTGTTTTTGTTTTGGATGAAGTCATCCCAACATTGATGGGGGAGGGGGGGGGGGTTGCTTATCTCTTGATAATTATAGTCAAAAAGGTGTACATGTAAGGAGACATATTTTTTGGGCTTGAGACATGATCCTTATTATCATCCCAGAACCTTTTGATTGGGATTGTATGGAGGAGAGAGAACATCTTCTTTCCTTCTTTAGTAAAAACCAACTAGCGTTCTATCACCAATCCTGCAATCTAATTGGGTAAGCTACTGACTATCTATTCTGTGATAGATAGTGAGTAGCGAAGTGATAGATAGTGGGTATATAGCGAAAAATCCAGTTTCAAAACCAAAACAATCGCTGCGAAGTCATCAAAATGTTGCTTCAGTTTAAGATTGAACTATTAGTTGGTTTCCACTAAAACAATTAGACTACTTGCTCTCAGGTTCTATGGCTCATTAGCAGATCTAGAGGGGTAGAGGGGTTCTATGGAACCCCTCTTTCTGAAGCCAACCATGTTCTTTACGCTCAAAACAGTAGAATGAAATTGATTAATACAATCATTGCGTTCGAGAAAGGAAAACGCATCCTAATCTTGCAGTGGACTCATAAAAGTGCAAAAAATAATGTGAAAATGCAGGAAATATTGTTTCAGAGCCTATAGAAATCAAAAATTTCCAGGAGGGAGGAACCCCCCTTTTCGAAATCCTGGACCCACCACTGTGGCTGATAGTTGACTCGGAGCTACATTCCTTGTCAACTATCAGCCGATAGAAACTTGGAACTGATCATAGTCTAATATTTTATTGTTAAATAGAGATGTCTATAGAGATTCTTAGAAATTCCAATTTGTCCTGAATCACTGGACATGCATGTATGTACAGTATAGATGGAGTCTTCATTATGATCTGCCAATTAAAATCTCATTTATTTTATGTTCGTGCTCTAATAACAATGTAGGTACAGATGACAATATTACCTGTACTACTGATGAAGAAACAAAGAAGGTTGAAAGTGTGTTAAATTCTCTATTGGACACAGCATCCATGAATCTTGGGCTATCCACTGCAGAGTCACAAGGTATATGTAACGAACTTTGAATATTCATACTGGTATACTTGCTTTAAGTAATAATGTATCTATATATTTTTAACATCAATAGCCCCTATAGTTTAACAACTGCTCTCCCAGGATGCCAATGGTGAACAGAACAATCTCCCCTGAATGCTCCGTCACCTAGCTTATTCTGCGAGCACTTGTACACCTTCTGTACAGCTTCTTGTACTTGAATCCGTACGGCCATGTGCTTTATCCCTGATCTCACTTTAATTTGTCAAATTATCTTTTTTTTCATTTTCCTCATTACCGTTATTATTTTTCACCCGGGTTAAACACCGCGTCAGTTTCAAATGTGAAAAGCTGTACCGAGTATTAAATAGAAATAGAAAGCTAGGGTATTTTTTTATTTATTGACAAAAGCAAATGAAAATATTATAATAGTACAAGTCTATTGTCATATTTTAGGTAATGTGGAAATATTTTCAATTCATCCGGAATCTACTTCATTACTCAATGACTGTGAGGAGCCATCACCAACTGCCTGTAATAAAGAAACTGGGCAAAAGAAAAGGCTGCAGAAATGGTCTCGTGGGCATTTCTTTGTTGTGCGTGGTAGTGGGATAATAGATAAATGGAATCCTCTTTTCAGGTTAGTAACCATTTCCTTATTATTAATGTCATGTAATTATTTTATTTCTCCCATCCAGACATTAACTATATATATCCATAAAAAGCATGTTGTCTTGTCTATTTTTTGTCTAATGTCTAGCTGGTCAGGGTAAACCTTTTGCTGGGGCTGTTTTTTTTGTTTAAGCTATGTAAATGCTTGAGGTTATGCATAACACATAACACTTGGGCATACAACTTACACTAACAAACATACTAGAGCTCTTTGAAATCACATTGAATCCCACATGGCTGTGCTCAGTAATAAACTGTGTAGCCTGGTTCAATTCCAGGTGGGGATGTGAATATTGGCTTCATTATGCCATAAGTTATAAATTTCCTTGAAAGTTTAACAAGTAAAATATGATGAACTATACAGACTTTTAGGTAATCTCTGTTGGACTTATCTAAACTTACTTTTTTCTCTTTTCTAACAGATCCGAAAGCCCTTCTCAGGCATTTCTAATAATGCTGAACTGGCTTTTCGTCATCTTAAAAAGAGTGGCACCTTCTAACTGGGGACAGCTGTATGTTGCATATATGACAATATGTGCCATGTCGATGGAATGAAAGTGGCCAAGAAACCTCTTCCTTTGCCAGCACCATATGACCAAATGTGGTTGGGGATCAACAAAATTATTGACAGCTTACACATCAATAATCACAAAGATCCTGAGTGCAGGGAGCAATATGATCCAGCCCAGCTGAAAGAAAAACTTCCAGATATGAACACAATGGCAGCAGAACAGACATTTGTCTGGCTGTCCAGATACAAGAAAATATTATGTGCTATGCCTAAGGTTCATCATCTGTTTTACCTGCACAGAATGGTTGTTCATCGGAACAGTTATACAGTTTCTTGTTATAAGAGAGGACTGAAACCTGTTCTGCCCAGTGCAAGGTCAGCCCATCATCGATAACTGGGAACTGTATAACTAGTACATGTATATTCCAATGAACAGCCAATCCCTACACTTTATTATCAAGATTTTTAAAGTCGCCCCCCCCCCTTTTTTTTCAGGACCCTCTTTATAGACAGAGACTTATTCAAGTTGGTCGAAGTCTCATTTCAACTACATATTTGGATCATTCATACTGAAATAGAAATGGGACAGCTCAGAGGCGGATTTAGGGGGGGGGGGGGGGGTGGATTGGGTGGCTAGCCACCCCCCTTTGGGCTGGCCAAATTGCAGCATTTATTGAGATTGTAACACTAATTATATGTACTGAGATGTACATGTACATGTACATGCATGTAGTTATCAGTTGAATTGCTAAAAAAGGGAACACATGCATGTAAGGAAACAATGGCCACCGAGCACCACGACTCGGTTGATTTGTATTGTGACCACAAAGGTCATTTGGTACGATGGCCACCAAATACAATGACTCTGTTCGTTTTTTTTCTGGATTGTTTTATAGTACAGCAATGGTGGAATTAATCTCACCGGCCTGGGCGACAAAACAGGCCATGTTTGGCTCGCTGTAGCTCGGACATCAGACTTTGTAAATGCTCCAGAAGTGGTACACACTTTCCTCAGGCTTTGACAGATCGTACTTACAAACTTTTTAAACGACATTGTATTTGATTGGCAAAAATAAGACTTAACCGCATCCTAATCTTGCGTTGGACTCGCTGTGGACGTCATGTGTGGGTTACCTGTGCTTTCCCAGGCGAAAGAAATCGAGATTTTTGGTGTGGCACACTTTCGGAATAAATTATCTCGGCCGGGAAACTGGTAACTACACAATGCGTGCGCACTTCTTTACTGCCAGGAAGTATTCATCAGGGTCTCAAACATTAAAGTGACCAATCAAGAGGAAGGCAGTGTGCTTTCAGTGCTGTTATTCGACAAACGCGAACCACTTGAGCAGTTGGAATACCCGGGTTGGAATACTATTAATACAGATTACAGTGGACCAAATCTTTACTGCCATGTGCTTGAAGCGAACTGGAGTGGAGTTTTCGTATGCTCGGATATTTCATGGAAAATTTCACTCAAACAAGCTCAAAGCTGAAACAGCCTCAAACGAATCGATGACCCGATAAGATGGGTGAAATCTTATCCCAGGGAGACAGATGTTCCAATTAGTGCACTTCAAAATCGCCTTATTCCGGATGCAGAATCGTTGTCAGTAGATAACCTGCCCACTCATGCAACACTAAGTAATCCCTCCTCAAACCCTTTATTTATTTATTTATTATTATTATTTAAAACCCTTTTTTAGCTGTTATTATGGCTGAGCCAAATACCATGAAAAGGTCAGCGGTTTCACCCATCTTATCGGGTCATCGATTCGTTTGAGGCTGTTTCAGCTTTGAGCTTGTTTGAGTGAAATTTGCCATGAAATATTCTCGTTTTACTCTGGTCATTCGATGCACAAGGATATGGACCAACCGATTTCATAAGGCTGAATGCGAAGAAGAGTTATTGTGTGAGTTGTTGACTTTATGCACTTGTCAATGTTTAGCCCCAGGGGAGGGGGACAGGCATACCCAGGGGGATTTGACATTTCACCTCATTTTCATGTCAAATTCCCTGCCCAGGGGACAAGTGTTGGTGTCCAATGCCCTTCCTCCCAGGGAAAAGATGCAGTGGTAACACTGTCAATATGAACTCAAGTCGTCAAACTGCCCCTCCCTCGAGATCCCAAATTATGTCAAATTCCCCACCCATGGAAGAGGGGATGGAATCAAATCCCCTGGGTATGCCTCCCCCCCCCCCTCCTCCCAAGACGCTTCTAAAGAAAAGGCTTGTAAAAAAATAATCCGACTGTTACAGTAATCCTCATGTGTCTTTAAATGATCTTGAAGGCCTTTAGAGGTTGTTGATAGCAGGATCGACTAAGTCATCTGCGTAAAGGAGGCAATTCATATTGTTTTTACCAAGTATGACTCTCTTCAACGCCCGATTGTTCGAATTTGTCGGGTAGGTCACTAATGAATAAGGGCTAAGCATGCAGCCTTGTTTAACGCCCGAATATTGTATCTGAATTTCTCTGTTTTTACATTACCTATCTTAACTGCTGAAAAATCATTTGAGTACATAGTTCAGTAGAACGTTATAAAAATTACCTTCGATTCCCGCTTGTCGTATTTTGTTAAATAGTTTTCCCCTAGGTATGCTATCAAATGCCTGTTTTGAAATCAACAAGCATATGCAGTTAAATAACCCGGGGTGAGGGGGTACTCAGAAAATGTTTGGGTAGGGGTGTGCCGCGTAACCTAAAAACCCTGACCCTATCCCAGACCTAAAAATGCCGCCGGTTTACCATACCCTATCCCAGTCCCAAACCATAGATTCATAATGTAATGTACTGGATGCAAGGACCAATTCGGACGAAGTGCAGGAACCGGATCACCTTGGATGGGATCTAATCAGCAAATATATACGAATATCAAGACAAGATGAAAGGCTGATTGTACGGTTACTGGGAAATATATATAATTAATACCGATATTTCGGTTGGCACGGCCAACCTTCCTCAGGGTACTTCCAGTAACCGTACAATCAGCCTTTCATCTTGCCTTCATAGATTTATACTCAATTACACTACGAAAGCCGTTGTTTTGTTTTAATATGGTATTTTAAACTGTAGTGTGGTCGATAGAGCGCTAAGCATTGCGTCGACGACAAATATATCTAAATCTTACCGTTCCCAAGACCAAAATCGTAAAAAGGATACTGGCCCAGACGGACAGACAGAAGAGGTTTATTGGCACTTTGCGGACATTAATGTTTACATCAGTGTTGAATCCAATAAAAAAAAATGGACTAAGTAGATGAATACTAAGTCTTGCTGTATATAGGGTAATATATATTACATTAATTTCTTGTGGAAACAGGTGGCAAGTTACTTATGATGCGGGATCTAATTGTAAGGCAATCAGATATGTATTTGGCTGCTCTTCTTGCAATTTTGGTATCTGGCTGAAGTATAAGGGTTAAAATTTGGTCATCATTAGTTTTCTTTAGGGATATTTTCAATGTATTTTCCAATGAAGCATAGAATTCGTTTCTCGGCACTTGGTAGTATGTGCATCTAATTATAAAGTGCTGTTCAACTTCGGCTTTACAAAGAGGACAAAGCCTCTCATTGGGTGGTTTATATGGGCGCTCATATCTTCCCCTCTCAATTTGTAGCTCATGATTACTTATTCTCAACTTCGTTAGCGCAATTCGATGCTTCACGTTCTTAATATTTAACAGATAATTTTCAAGTTCATGGTTATATTTGAATGTTCAATAAAATCTTAATTTGTTACCTTGGTTGTTTTTTCGGTTATTATCATTGAATAGCTCACTATGCCAATTTTGGATTTGAACATCTATTAGTCTTTGTTTTAAATTATTAATAATTATGTTTGGGTGTTCGATTTCTTCCTGGAAAAACCAGACTTCACCGAAACCTAGTCGAAACAGATGTTTTTTTTACTCTTTGGCACCACATTGTGGACTTCCCTATCTGTCTCTATTCAGCTACAGCGTCTTGCGATAATTCAGTGATATTTTGATTTTGTTTTTTTAGCCAGTATCTTAGGCTTCTTAGGGTGGAGTTCATGCTTATTGGTAATTTACCTAATTCGGCCCGATAAGCATTATTAGTAGCGGTCCTGCTTACACCCAGTAACCATTTACAGAATTTTAACTGTACACGTTCTATTGGGTCGTTGTCATTGTTTGATACTTTATCCATACCCCATATTTCACTACCGTAAAGAAGTATGGGTTTGATTAGACTATCGGATAGTTTGAGCGTAAGTTTAACATCAGTCCTAAAATGACAACCCATTGTTTTCCGTAATTTGTAAAGTGGTTTAGTGCGACTTTTTTTAGCTCGATCTTTGCCGTAGTGAAGTTACTAACCATAAGTACTGAAACAGAGGCCTAGATATTTAAATACTCGCATATTTTCTATTGGTTGGTTAGAATATGTGAAAGCGTAATTGTTCATTCTTCTACCTGAGTTGTTGACAATCATTGCTTTCGTTTTTTCGATATTTACCTCTAATTCGGAGTTGATGGTATATTCTTTAAGCCTACAAAGTAGCTGCTGTAACCCCTTAGCAGACCTGGAAAGTATAACTAAATCGTCCGTGTATGCCAGACAGCTAATTGTCTTATTTTGTAGCTCCACAATATCTGCTCCTTTTGTTTGATCAAGGAACTCTGGAAGGTCGCTTAAAAATATATTGAAGAGGGTGGGGCTTAGCATGCAGCCTTGTTTTATTCCTATTTCACATGGGAATTCTTCAGTAATTCTTCAGTCTTTTGAGTATATCGATCGTAATATTGAATAGAATTTACCCGTTATTCCAATTTTCCTAACTTTCTCAAAGAGTTTGTCTCTTGGTATGCTATATGAAACGCTTTCCTGAAATCTACGAAGCATCCAAAGAGGAGGTTGTTTTTCTTACACGATTAAGCTTTGACGTATTTTTCAATCAAAGTTGTCAGTATGAACATATACTGTCCACCGTACTATGGTGTTTCCTAAAACCGCCTTGTTCCCGTTTGAGGATCCCTTTGTCTATTAGATAATCATAAAGCCTAGTGTTGAGTATGGAGGTACCAAGGGCAGAGAGCAGCGAGATTCCGCGGTAATTGTCAGTGACAGTTTTGTCACCTTTTTTGTGAATGGGCACGATGAGCGCTGTACTCCATTCTTGCGGGAACTCGCCGGATTTCAGTATTGCGTTAAATAGTTGTTTTAAGAACGGTGTTAATTGATCTTTGCCATATTTAATTACTGGCCCTGTCCCAGACCTCAGCGCGCAAAGTTGAGGATGCTTTCGCAGGCTAAAGTTTAGGGAAGAGGTCAAAACCAATGCCCACGAGGGGGACCCATTTTAAGTGGGTTGGGTATCACCTGCTGCCAGCCCGACACCACGGCTGGGGGGAGGGTGTCACCAATGCCGACATTGTTTTGACCTCTTCCCTTACAGAGAATATGCATGGATCGGAACCAATAAAACATATCGATTTCCAAATATTGGGAGAACGCGTGAATTTATTTCCTGTCGCGTTTGTCACTCTATTGTCTCGGGAGTTTAACTTATTAAATCCTCAAGAAAACTATAGGCGCGGATCCAGACCGGTTTTCCCAAAAACGGCCGGTCAGATATTTGCAATGTTATTTTAAATTTTCCGGCGGAAAGGTAAACTCCCTAGCCCATATATACATATAGGCTCGGTTCCAGCCATGGCGGTTTCGTGCGCCGACACACCCACAGCTGGAACCGAGCCTAGAGTCCGTACTGCATGATTGGAAATCGATCAAGTTTTTATCGAGTTTGGTATCTTTTATTCAACCACTATTCCATCACACCTTTGGCACTTCCAGTATTCGATGTATTTAATATTGTCCTCACAATTGCTATACCGTTACCATATATTCATCGCACTCGATCCACTTGGTCTCTTATTGTGTAAGCAAACACAACACATCGCCAGAAATAAGTGACACGAGCGGTTGCGCAATAACCAAGTTCCGGCTCAGACGTGACCGAATGGAGTTGATAACATTACAAGCGAACTAAGGGGTGAAATCGCTAAATTACAATTTCTCACTTCCCTACATACAAAATTCAAAATGTCTATGCAGGGTATGATTCTACAATCTATAGTACATCCAGCTGCCTAATAGTTAGCAATCTGCTCGTGAAATTCGTATTAATATTTTACGAACGAAGTACAGGCATTGAAATTTCAATTAATTTACAGAAGCTACAGTGCGAATAAGCGAAAAAACACCATACTACAAGTTTATAGTTTGGATATTGAGTGGGAATTTACGCTGTTTGGCAAAATGTCTACTCCTCACCTCTCGAACGAAGACTCGATCTTCGCATTAAGCATCCTCCAAAGTGGCTGCAAAGTTCTTTCATATTAATGTGTTGCAGTTGAATAAAGGATCTAGTAGTGAGCCATCAGAATCCTCCATCTTTGTACGCTAAATCCCGTAAAATTGACTGTCTTGAGACCATAATATCTCTGGCCACGAGCGTCTAAAACGCCATGAAAACATACCTATGGACAGCTTGTTATCTCCTTGTGAAACTGCAATGTATTTGTAACTGACCAGCAGTTATTCAAATGAATTGTTCCTTTTCTAAAATAGGACCTAACCGGACCTATAGAGAAGAGTCTGCGATACCAATTGTGGTCAGCGGTATCTCCATTCACGACCGTGTCGGAGCCAGTAAACAACAATGTTTTTAGTATTGAAGGCGGCTCTAATAGCGTAAACATAGAGGAAAAGTATAAATAAAACTGAGAAAGGAGAAAAAGAAGTAAAACAAAAATTTTATGTCCAGTGTAGGAGTCGAACTCCGGTCGCAGGATTCAAAAGTGCAGCCGCTGGCCATTGCTGAATGTCACTTATTTCTGGCGATTGATATACCTCGGGCTGACACAGAGGCACTATCGTCATGCAGAGTCGACTCTCGGCTTGTGGACACCCCCCGTATTACGGACACCCCGCTATGAGGATTGACTGAAAACAACTTCCGTTATTACGGACTCTCGCTCAGTTACGGACTTACGGACATTGTGCTCGGTCCCAACAAAAAAGTAATGCTGTTACAAGCTGGACCTTTACGTAACGCTTAGCTTTCATTGTCAAAGGTTTTAGAATAATTACCACTGAATATATGCGAATAAATAGAGAATAATACATTAACGCGCTAGAAAACGTTACACTCTACAATTATACACCTATTTCAAAAACGGTTGTCACGGACGAACGACAAGCGAGATTGTCATTATAACTGGCGAAAGCTATGCAGAATGGAATGCGGTGCAATTCGAAAATTCATTCGAAGGAAACCATTAATATTCTTCTTAAAGTCTTTGACTCCAAAAGCAAACGAATTCACCAGACTTTTAGCAACAACAATAATCCATTTCTTGTCTGGGACAACCTTTTTTGAAACAGGTGTATACCCAAGCAGTAGAACTCGATATTTATGAACTATTTCAATTTCTGTCATATATAACGCTTGATAAAAATACCATTCAAGTAATGATCCGGCTAAGAACTGTAGTGGAATATATTGTTCTGCGGCAATGAGCCTCCCTCACATACGATTTTGCTTGAATTTGCCTGAAGTGCTTTAATAAGAGATGTCTACTGTCCAAACTACATATCGAAAAACATTTTTTTATGGTATTGGCTCTTTTTTCTGTGAAAACTCAGAGAAGTCACCATCCAGCCAATCGGAAATAGAGAAAATAAAAGATTTTTCAATCGCAAATTTGAGAACTCCCCCCCCCCCCCCCCCCCAAATAGGATATTCTTCGAAATTAAACCATATTTACTTTGATCAAGAATAACTTTAAACCTCCAAAATTATCGAACGAAAATGCGTTATTTCGATGGTTTCTATTGAATTTATCAGTACCAACCAATGAAATTACGAGAAAGAATAATAGAAAATTAACACCTTTTTACATTCCTTGCCTTAGCGCTACAGTTCTTATCTGGACCATTACTTAAGTACAATGGGCTGTTATCGCAGTTCGGCCATCTTGGATAAAACAATAGTTTTGGCCCCGATAGCCTCGCACTGGTTGGTTTCAGAACGAGTTTACCGGACGAAAACTGACAAAGGTTTTTATTCTCCTGGGACTCAACATGGCCGCCGTGCGATAAAAGCCCGTGCGCTCGTGTTTTCATGTTTTTCTGCATCTTTATTTAGATAGAATCCGCACATTGCAATTTAGTCCGCGGGCATGTTGTTTTCATATCATTGCGCATAACCATGTACAATACACTGCTCTGCATGGTAATACGCCCCAAACACGGCTCCACGACACTACTAATTAGTATTGCTGCCTTCGGTTCCCTCGCTTCAGGCTCGCTTGTTGCGGCAACAATAAGCAAGATAATGATATAATAGGCCTTTTGCATCAATTGATCACGTGACGATTTTCCCATAGCAACGCCTGTGGTGGAGGGCAAGCCATTCTAACATTCCTTGACAACAGAGAGAGCGTGAGAGACGCCAGCGTGAAACCTCAATACTAGAAGTTCTGCCAGTTCCTTGCTATTCGTTTTCAGCCCAAATTTATCAGAACTATTTAGCTATAAATCTTAAAGTTCAGTGTTAGAGGATTTTAAGGGTCGTAAGACGATCAGAAATAACTTTCTGAAGCCAAAACCGAACCGCACTCTGCGAGTTATGCGGGTATCAGCGGCCATCCCGAGGGGGCGGCCCTCGGGCAACCCACGGGCAACCCAGGGGCTTAGCAGGGAATTTGTAGCAAAAACATGCCCCACACGTGGGGCATTAGAGCGCTTTTGCGTTTTCGTCAAAATACCCCGGGGACATACCCACGGGGTTTGCACGTAATCTGCTGTCTCAACGTTCAGCGGTTTTCGCCACAGGACTCGCTCGATCGATCGACGTTCTTCGATTTCTTTGTCCTTGAGGTAAGTCATATCATTATCATTCAAATTATGAGATTAAATTAAGCCATCCACTGTCGGAAGACAGAACAAAGAAATAAAGGATAATATTTGTATAAAACTATTACGATTTTCGACACTTCTAAAACGTTTAGCTTCTAATACTTATATGTTGCCCAGGTTGCCCCAGGGGTGGGGTTTTTTGTCACAATTTTCTGCCCCACCCGAGGGGTTTTAGCATGTATTTGTCATGGCTGCTGTGACAAATACCCCTGGGTGCCCGGGGGCCGCCCCCTCGGGATGGCCGCTGATACCCGCATTACTCGCATCATATAACTCGCAACATATCATGGCGGCCCCAACAGACGGTAAGAAGCTGACTTCGGGAATGTACTTTTCTTCCACGCTTTAAATCGTTTTTATGTTCTAGAAAAAATTACCTGATGACAGGAGATGTATATATTTAATACTCTACATAGCCGAGGAGATGCTAGGAGACGCTGGTGTTGTATAAACTGGAACGCGCTACCACTGTTGTGTGCCACAAATATGCAGTGGTGGTTTACGCTACAACGATGGACTTTATTTTCGTCGCAAAAATTCCCCGGTAAAGACATGGGATTAAGGTCTCAGTGAATCACCAAAATTTGAAATAACGAGGGGCTTTATTTCAAGATAACATTCTCTAGTGTTGCTGGTGATTTGAAATAAAAGAGAACCTGTCACATAGGAAAACCAGCTATTCAACAACCTATATCAAGTTGTTATTCGTACATCAGTTTATAATATCCCCGCTGTAGCCTGTAACGCGTTCGAATTCATACAACACCAGCATCTCCCCGGCTATATGGTAGAGTAACAGATACATCATTCTCATGTCATCACATATCTTTTCTAGAACATAAAGACGATTTAAAGTGTATATGAAATGAAAAATATTAACTCCTAATATCCTAAATTAAGTCTTCAAAAGTCCGAATTTTTGGGTCTCGTTTACCTGTTGTGATTTCATGGCATATTTTTTTCGCCTAGAAGTTCGGTCAGAACGCTTCAAAAATGGTACATTTCCCGCGCGGCCATACGATCCAATTACAGGGCCTGTGACGTAGTAACCGTGACACAGCGGAAAGTGAAACATGGCTACCAGTGTAAGAATAAGAGAAAGCTAAAGAACGGCGGCGATTATTGTGTGGCTGGTGGCCCCAACAAGGTCGGTTGTAAGAACAACAGCTATACGGAAGGCATATCTATGTACTACTTCCAAAAGGAAGCAGCTATGAAACAGCAGTGGATGCGTTTTGTTCATAAACACAGGAAGGGTTTTGCCCCATCAAAGAACTCTGTTCGGCTCACTTTGACTTTGAGCAGAGCTGCTACGAGCACAGGTCGATCATTTTCTCTGGTCCGTCAGATACTACGAAACAACTTCCGCAGTTGAAACAAAATTGATCAGGGGAGCAGTTCCGACCAAGGATGCCGTTCTAGTCGCGATGTGTCCTCCGCCGCCGCCGCTCCAAGCCCTCCCCGAGGGAAGTATTGCGAAACAATGTCTTTATATCAGTGTCCAATGCCCTTGCATCATCTAATAAGATGAGCTTTATGACCTCCATAAATAAAATAGTGGAGTCTTTTAAAGATTTATCAGATTTAAAATCGTATAATAATACGCAATCAATGAAACGTTTTTTGGATAGACTTAATATAAAAATAATACAAAAATCTAGGATATATCAGATAAAACTTATGCAATTAAACACAAAACTTATTTTTTACTATAAATGTTCTAATGACACAAAAAATATTAATTCATGTTATGACCTGGTAAAGAATGCGAAACACAGACGAATGCTCGCTAAGTTCCGCACAGGAAATCATTCATTAAGAATAGAAACTGGTAGACACGCAAAACCGAAAATACCTCGTGAACAGCGTTGTTGCGAGTGCTGTTTATCAAAAGATGTAGAGGTGAGTCTCATTTCTTTTTCGACTGTGTTTCTCATTCCGACCTAAGGAAGTCTATGTTTGAAGAAATTAGTAAATATTGTAAGAGTTTTTCGAGATTACGAGATAAAGATCGAATATCTTTTTTCATTAGTAATGTCGATCCATTTGTTTGCAAACAAGTGAGTCACTTTATATATGAAGCTTTTGAGAGGAGAAATATCTTGTTACAAAGAACTGTATAAATTTTTTTTCTCTTCTCTAATCTCAGTGTGATTGTATATTAATTAGGCAATACCATGTATGTATATGGGAATGCTAATAAACTATTGTATTGTATTTTACGTGTATCTTGAAGATATAGATGGAAGGAAATCTAAAGACACTGCACCTCGCTTCATTTTGGATACCCGGTTTGCACCGATAGCTCTTCTAAATTCTTATGATTAATCTTTCTGGGAAATTCCCTGTCCAAACAGACGGCGTTTGCGGGAAGTTAACGTAAGCGCTACACAACCACTTGACTAGTCAGGTGGGATGAGAGCTACATTCCTTTCTCGCCTTATCGATCACCTAGTTAAACAAATCGATCGTATAATTTATGCTCAGTCCTTCGAGCAAAAGTTGCCAAAATTATTTTCGTTACTTCCAATATTTCGAGAGTATTCAAAAAGTCTTCACTTTAAAGTGGATTCTATGGTTAACTCCCGAGTAAAGAAGAATCCAAACCGGCATTTTACCGTGTAAAATGGAAACCGGACTCTTGGTCACTAATTTTTTTGCAAGATAGAACCGCAAAATTATCGCACCCGTGAACAATAGAACAGGTTTTCCGGGTTTCCTGCATGCATAAGACTCAGTTTAAATATGTAGCAGTGTCGTAGATTCTACTCTGGCTGGGAACGGAAATGTCTATCAAATGGCAATGTCAAACTACGATTACCTTTCAATTAAATGGCGGCGCATTTCTTCCTGCGTATAGAAAGTACAATTGAAATGGTCCGTGGCATTAAAAGTTTACAGATTTGGGACATATTGCACCGTTTGACAATATATATATTTAGACGTTCCAATATGAGGCTTTTATCAGAAGATAGATTTCCTTAGACGAGTAGCCTGTGAAAATAGGCGGCTGCTTTCGGAGGCTACGAAGAAAGAGGTCACGTTTGAAAGAAAATAAGTGTTACTGAGTATTAGTTAAAGTTATAGTGGATATACGCGGTTGAGGTTGGCAGGCGGGCTTTAACTAGACTTGCTATAAATTGCATCTGTTTATACTCTCCGACTTCAATTACTGACCAAATACCGCTATTAAACAAGTTGATAACTGGCGAGGTGAGAAGCACCTCATATCTGCACCGCGAAGCCGGATGGTGTCATTTGCGGCTTGGCGCTTGACGGAACGGCGGAATAACATTTTTTATCAGAGCGTTGCAAAGATCAGCCATAAGCCATGAGAAGACGCAAGACTTGGATACCGGGCGACGCGTCGTTTGAAACGACGCGTTCTCCCGCTGAGTTTGGTCTCAAGCAAAGGCGCAAAGTGTGATAATCCGAATGAAATAAGGCTGGCTTGACAGCAGAAATAATCCGATCTAGAAAAAGTATTTCCAATACCTGTCAGCTCTTCATTATTTGACCGGATAGAAGGCGTCAAATGTCTCTTAAGCTGAGAAGCTTGTGTAATAATGTATGCGGGAAACATAAGGAACAATATTTTTAAGCCTAGCAAAAGTTATAGAAAATCCCGATATAACGAATCCCGGTATAACACAATCCCCGTTATAACGAATAAATTTAGACGTCCAGTATGGAAATCTAGGTCTGAATATAATATTATAACGAATAAATATTATGTTGTTAGAAATTGTTAGAACGGGGTTTCGCCGGTTTATAACGAGTTTATTTTCCGATCCCTTGTCACTTCTCCACTGTAGACCTTCAGTAGACTGTTTAGTGGGACCGTTTAGTGTGGTTTGTGAGGGAAAGGAATCGGCTATTTCCGTCGCACGTAGAATTCCTAAAACGGTGTGGCGGACACAACGAATCTGGCCACAACAAATTATTTCTATAAACAGTCTAAATCAGTGTTTTTAAAATAGAAACATATAGTGCACATTCGTAAGCATACAAAGTACTGGCCCGTAGCCAGACCAAATACTTAACCGAGGCACTTTAGACTGACACGCGAAGAAACAACTTTTCCTTCGTAAATAAGAACTTTTAACTGCTCCAGTACATTACAGTATGGCTTATAACATGACATGTATATATAATTGACAAATATACGGCCATCTATAAAGTCAATACGTTATGAACCAAGCCCGGTTACAATTTATAATTTAAAATTTTAGTGTGTTTTGGTCCAGATTGAGAGTTAATTGCGACCCACGCCAAAGCCATATACACAATGGTCTTTGCATAATTCCTAACATGCCGTGAAGCAACAAACATGCACGAACACAGGCCGCTCAGAATTTACCATAATAATTATGAATGAAACACCTATCTTCAGAATCAACCGGTAATAAGTGGTTGTGTTCATAAAAGCATAAAGGTGTAGTATGACTAAGCGGGATAATCAAATGAGTTCATTTGGAATTGTAATAACAACTGGAGAACACTGAAGTAAAGTAAAACTGCAGCTGGCTGTTTAACCCTTCTCAGAAATAAAAACACACATTTTATTTGTTAGTAGCAGGCTAAGTATTACAGCTTACAGCTTGTGCCGGGGCGACTCCTCACACACTCCCCACTACATTAACTGTTCAGGGATCAAAAGTTAAACAGAGTTGTTTTATGGTGGCCGAAAGACGAAGAATTTGACAATGTTAACACTGTAACGAGGGCCGAAATTTTATAAACCGAAGTTTAATTTATGTATTAAAAAAATTGTTAGTGCAGTTGCTAACGTAAAACACCGCCACGTTGTAACCAAAATAAGAATTGTTGCCGGTCGAAACCGGTCGATATAGAAATATTCTTTACGACGAGTTTGTGATGACCATCATAAATTCATACGGATGAGAGAGGTTTTTCTCAAATCCTTTATAATATTAACGATAGTTTTCGTTTCTTCGATAATAAATCCTTATTTTTTATATCTATTTTCAATGAAAGATGAATCTATTATGAAACTTTCTTCAAAGTACTTTTATTAGATTTTGGAATTATCAAAAGAATTATTATAAGAAGTGTCGATGTTAAATTGTATTTGACTATATTTAGTATATGTTCTATTGTCATTTTGCCAATATAAGGTTTAATAAAATTATTATATAGTGATTGGTGTTCATGAAGTACACAGTGTCTACGTAGACAAAAAAATTGTTAAAAAAAGATTTGTCATAAAAGAAAAAGAAAATGACCAAAAACATTTTGAATTGTAAAACAGTCTAAACCTCACAGAGCCATGGGCGAGACACCTAGTGATTCTGTTGCTTTCAGCACTTAGGAGGAGTGGACTATGTTACAGTTTCAAAAATTGTTCAAAAATTATTTTTCATAAAAGAAAACAAAAATTATCAGATAAAAAACATTTTGAATTGTAAAACAGTCTAAACCTCACAGAGCCATGGGCGAGACACCTAGTGATTCTGTTGCTTTTCAGCACTTAGGAGGAGTGGACTATGTTACAGTTTCAAAAATTGTTCAAAAATTATTTTTCATAAAAGAAAACAATAATTATCAGATCAAAAACATTTTGAATTGTAAAACAGTCTAAACCTCACAGAGCCATGGGCGAGACACCTAGTGATTCTGTTGCTTTTCAGCACTTAGGAGGAGTGGACTATGTTACAGTTTCAAAAATTGTTCAAAAATTATTTTTCAGAAAAGAAAACAGTAATTATCAGATCAAAAACATTTTGAATTGTAAAACAGTCTAAACCTCACAGAGCCATGGGCGAGACACCTAGTGATTCTGTTGCTTTTTAGCACTTAGGAGGAGTGGACTATGTTACAGTTTCAAAAATTGTTCAAAAATTATTTTTCATAAAAGAAAAATAATTTAAATTATCAGACCAAAAACATACTATATAATAATTATTGGTTCAAACCTCAGTCTTTTTTTTTTCAGATCGATGTGCAGACATCGGTGCAAAGTGCTAGCTAAGTCTGTACTGATACACACCTTCCATTGCCAACTGCAGAGTAAATAAATAAGCACAAATAAATAAATAAATAAATACTAAAAATGCACAGTTAATTTAAATGTTACTCTAAATGCAGAGTTTTTTTTATTACAATAATGTATGCTACTCTTATGATATTCATTTTATAAGAGTTCTAAATTTATATACTGCTATGATTTGGGGATCAAGTTTGAAATCAACAATAACTGGGGAAAAAACTAAAATTATGTGCCTTTGTGGGCTTACGGTTATCGGACAAACCCACTTGATCTTTGCCTATAACTGAATTAAAAGCAAAATAATGTTTGTTAAGATTAATTGGAAACGTTTAAATTTACCCGACCCCTACCTCCTTGTGTCACAGCTAATTGGAAATATTTCACAAAGAACAGTAATCATTTAGGACCAAACAGAAGTATACTGTTTCGTAATCTTCCTAATGAAAACAGTATATTTCAATATCAGAATATACTGATATATATTTTTAAATTGTGTTTTTTTATAAATTCACACCTACCACAGAATGGGCGCCCATCCATCTTCAGATTGAATGATAAGTGCTGTGTTAGGTCTCTATATATGGAGTATCATTTTCCGGACAGACTAAACGACAGATAGATGGTGGATGGCGGGATTAATGTAGAACGGGTTGATGGCGGAGTTTGAGAGTGGTTCAACGCAGTTGTGAACGGAGCTCGAGAAGTTCCTTAGCCGTGGGAGCCAACTGTGCTTCTAATACTTTGGCCTGTGTTTGCCAGCGCCTGATGGTCTCCTTAAGCTTCTTTGACTTTGGTAAAGGCATCGAGTTCTAAGCCCAAAGCGGGAGCCAAGGTGGTTGATCGCCCTCACGAGCCCTTGGAATTCGTCAGTTCGGATAAATGGGCATTTCTCTACATTCTTTGCAATGAAGAGATCAGCCACCAGTTCATTAGCCTGCAACTATGCAGGCGTTTCTAGTGGTTTTCCCCGCTTTCGTGGACGTTTTCCGCTCGCGAATGAATTTCGCGCAATTCTTCCCTCGTCCAAAGGAAACCTCGTCACTCGAGTGGTCTTGATTTAGTATTTAGCTCGAATTGATAGCAAACCATGTATTTTCTTCACTAAGATTTGTCGCAAACACTCTATGTAAGAGTGTTCTTGAAATCAGACGCGGTGGCGGACATTTTCATAACTCATGCTTCAGTTCTACTTCTAGTATGACTTCGTCTTCGAGTTTGGAATGAATGAATGAATGAATATGAGTCCCGAGTTAAAATTTAGCGCCAAACTCATAGTTGTAAATCCCCAAAACATGACCAAATAAAGTATATAATCCAGTTAACTTCTTTGACTGGCAGACCAAATAAAGTATAATCCAGTTAACTTCTTTGACTGACAGGCCTTGTGTACCACATGTAGTCCAAAAATGGTTGGCAAATCGAAAATTTATATGACCATATAAATGCTCACCACATGCCTATCAAACATCTCTCTTTCGTACAGATTATACAACAGAAAACTTTGTTTGCAGGATTTCAGTATTCCGTAAATGTAGCGCCTAGTGGTTTTGGGAACGGAATCGAAGCCGGACGGTTTGCCTTGAGATCGACCGAGAACCGGGGTAGAAGAGTTCAGAACCTAGTAAGTTAACAACACCACTGAAACATCAGTTGTACAATGGTTGTAGGGCGAAGTGACATACATATTTTGGAAGGATGTATAATACAAATCACGAGATTTGGATACCTGTAGATCGACAAGATAGCGGGAAAGTAGTCTAAGCATCATCAGCATTTAACTCCGAATAAACAACAAAAGGGCAACAATAATTCACCGAGTTCGAGATATGGGTGCCGGTATGTGTTTATTTTAAACTGTTTTGGACTCTCGCCAGCTTAGTCAGTATGTAGGGCTTGTAATATACCAACCTCGGGACACATTTATATATCTCAATCAATCAAACGGACGGTCCAGGATTTCCAGTATGATATCTATGTATCATGACTGTTGAACGGGATTGAAGTAGAGGGAGCACTGCACTGCACGGTGCAGGCTTAGCTTCGATTGCGGGACATTTCCCCCGGCGCTATAAAATATATAGTAATTAAATATAAGGATCCGAGGTGGACTATAGTCGGCAACTAGTAATAAGTATAATAAATAGGAACTGCTAGGGATTATTTCCCGCCATAAAAAGTACTGTGCGTCAACACTAGTGACGGGTAGTCACTGTCATGGCCTGCTTGCCGGCTCGACCGAAAAAAAATACAGAAGAGCCGGCAAGCAGGCTCTCACTGTTACTGCACTGCGTGATTATCGGAATCCTGTCATCTGGTCATTAGCTCCCATCTTCTGCGGCAAGGGTAATGTGTTAATGTAATATACACGCGCTTGGAAAATAGGGCAGCAGTAATCCAATTAACCTAAGCGTCGCTAGCAACTACGGTTCCCTGTGGCGTGCAGGAAATCACCGCTTGCGTCTCCTCAGCTACCGTGGGGCTTTGTAACAAGTGCAAATCTCTTATACACAGTCATGTAAAATTCACTGGAACGGAGCTAGTGAAATAAATACACGAAAATACAAATGAAAGCTAAGAACGTTTCGAAACGTTTCTCCGGTTTTCCTCCCTCCTCAAAAACCAACCTAAATTCCAATTCAACCATGGAGTTCTTCGGAATACTTAAACATAAGCCTCTGGCTTGGGAGACCCGGTAACGGCCTCCTGTATCTTCGACGTAAAATAAACCATTTATTTTAAACAGGGATGGCGAAAAGGCTAATTGATCAGTTGGATAACTTTGATAGACTCAGCTACATTTTGAGGATTTGCAAGAGCTCAAGTTTAACTTTTTAAAAGCCTTTCTCAAAGTTCTCACTCAACAAAGCTAAGGGGAAATTATTGTGCCGTTGAGTGCGCTGCAGAAGTTTTTTTTCCCTGAAACTTTTCTCGGATTTCTTTATTTCCCCGGGGCTCTTCCCTGTTTAACTTCCGTTTAATACTGACTTGCATTTGTGTGAATTTTTTTTTTTTAGTTTTTAATATTTTAGCATTTTCCCGCCTGCTACACCCGCGTTCGTGTGTTAAATAAGATCGACAGTTTCACACAGTCGCGATAGATTGATTTAAAACGGTTTGAACGTTTGAGCAATTCTTGATTCCTTATTTCTTCTTTTCTTCGCTAATGTACAAATGTCAATGTTGAATTTGAAAGCTGGGTCTTCAATTTATCAGCTAACAGTAAATTTTCAGTTATCAGTTCGGTAACTATGAGGAATCTATGTATGCCGAATATCCCGGCGTGTCTAATCGAACTTTCGGTAATCGAACACAATCGAACCCTAATCGTTCGATGGAGTTCGATTAATCTTGTAATCGAACGTAATCGAACTCACCCAAAAGGTAAGTATTCGTTTACGTTCGATTACAAGATTAATCGAACTCCATCGAACGATAAGGGTTCGATTGAGTTCGATTGCATTTTGGTTCGATTGAGTTCGATTAGACACGCCGGGCGAATATATACGTTATATTCTTGGGTTGCAATCATTCCTATGGGAATACAATCATGGCTTATGTACTCATTATTACTTATATACTCATATACTAATCATCATTATTATATACTCAACGCTCATATTCTCATTATTATTTAAGTATTAGCTATTATCACTTGCACCATACACATTTCAATTTCTTTTTGCACTCAGCACTGAAACTTGCGGTATGCCCTTTTAGGATTTTGCGAGTTAAACATGTTAGTGACATGTTGATGTAGGCGTAGATGTAGGAACAAAATAAGCAAATGTGGTTTCTTTTGTTCCTGCCAACCAACATGGCCGCCAGTGCAACCCACCAATTCGATGGTTTTGTTTATTTGACGAGCCAGTATTTTACATGTAAGTGTAAACTAAAATGGAAGTAAATATCTAAGATCTAAGAGTCCCTTTGTATGTGATTAAATAATTAAAATTTTTTTTATCTCCTTCCTGCCGCCGTTGTCGGAGCAACTAACCACAGTTCAGTTTACTACGGTAAACCGGCAGGTCACACAATGGTCTTTATAATAATTATCATAATGTTGTGTCAAGCCGCAAAATTATTACACCATCCACCTCGCCGCTTACTAGTCGACGCGTCCTTTCTAGCAATATGTTGAGCATTAAAGAAAGCGAGACAGGAGTTCTCCTTGGAGTTCTCTACGACATCAGCTACGAATGTAAGTTAGAGGACTTGAGACCAATTATTAGTTTAAAGCTAAAGGTAAATTGTTTTGATTTTATTGTGTGCGGAACTATCATAAGAAGAAAGCAAGAGCGAAAATACAAACTGTCGCAATGTGTTTGCAAGAGAGATAAGGAGGATATTTGTCAATTAGAGTTAACTTTGCGCGATCATAAAAGGGGCAAAGAAGAAGACCGTTGTTCAATGACCAGACACCAAATGTGCGATGGAGATATTTTACAATACAATAATACAAACAATAGTTTATTAGCATTCCCATATACATACATGGTATTGCCTAATTAATATACAATCACACTGAGATTAGAGAAGAGAAATTTTTTTTTTTACAGTTCTTTGTAACAAGATATTTCTCCTCTCAAAAGCTTCATATATAAAGTGACTCACTTGTTTGCAAACAAATGGATCGACATTACTAAAGAAAAAAGATATTCGATCTTTATCTCGTAATCTCGAAAAACTCTTACCATATTTACTAATTTCTTCAAACATAGACTTCCTTAGGTCGGAATGAGAAACACAGTCGAAAAAGAAATGAGACTCATCCTCTACATCTTTTGATAAACAGCACTCGCAACAACGCTGTTCACGAGGTATTTTCGGTTTTGCGTGTCTACCAGTTTCTATTCTTAATGAATGATTTCCTGTGCGGAACTTAGCGAGCATTCGTCTGTGTTTCGCATTCTTTACCAGGTCATAACATGAATTAATATTTTTTGTGTCATTTGAAAATTTATAGTAAAAAATAAGTTTTGTGTTTAATTGTATAAGTTTTATCTGATGTATCCTAGATTTTTGTATTATTTTTATATTAAGTCTATCCAAAAAACGTTTCATTGATTGCGTATTATTATACGATTTTAAATCTGATAAATCTTTAAAAGACTCCACTATTTTATTTATGGAGGTCATAAAGCTCATCTTAGATGATGATATTAGATGATGCAAGGGCATTGGATATATAAAGACATTGTTTCGCAATACTTCCCTCGGGGAGGGCTTGGAGATGCATCCAGAAACGAAGCATGTTTCGATAAATTAGTGGTTTCAATGATACTCTTCCAACTTCGTTCCTCGCAGCCACATTAGGCGCCCTTTTGTTAAGACCAAGAAAGTATTTGAAAAACTGTGAGTGAAGTCGCTCAACGGGATCTTTTTCCCATTTGTCAAAATTAATAACGTCATATGCACCCCATATTTCTGAGTTATACAATAGGATAGGCGAAAAGAAAACGTCAAACAATTTATTACAAATTTTAATTGGTAATTTAGAAAAATCTAAATGACGTTTTGTCGCGAAAATAGAACGTCTTGTCTTTTCCACAGATTTCAATTTAGATTTCAAAAAGCTACCATTACTAGATATAGTGGAACCCAAATATGTATAGTCTCTCACTATATCAATTTCAGAATCTCCTAAGAAAAAAGAATGCTTGTTTATAGTCGATTTCCTCAATTGCTTTTGAAAAAGTACAACTTTGGTTATTTTTTTATTAACCGTCATCATCCAATTCTTACAAAATTGCTGTAAGGCATTGATATTTCTTTGAAGACCAGATGCACTTGTAGAGATCAGTACTAAATCGTCTGCATAAAATAACGAATTTAACATGGAACCGTTTGGGAGAGTAACAGGGTCTAGCCCATCAATGTTTTGTAGCATCGAAGGAAGATCGTTTATGTATAAATTGAACAGCAGAGGTGATAAACTACACCCCTGTCTCACCCCTCTGTTATACTTAAAGTATGCAGATCTCTTATTTTCTGATTTAATACAGCAAACAGTTTTAGAATAAATATTAGAGATTAGACGGAAAAATTGACCGCCTATTTCATAATTGAGCAACTTTCTTAAGAGGCCAGCGTGCCAAATGGAATCAAATGCTTTTTGAAAATCAACAAAGCAACAAAATAAATGTATTTTTGTTGGGCATTCGTAATTAGCACCTAGTGTTCTTCCCTAAGGACTTGGAGTTGTTATTTAAGATGATATTTGCATATATCTTTCACTTGACGCCAGCCAGTTTACACGGTCGGTTATCCGAGCCAAAATACTTGAGCCAAATAGGAGAAGCTGTTACTCGGTCCGATTTAGCGGAGTTTCGCACATTTGTTCTAGAACAACTCGCTCTTCATAAATCCACGTTATCGGACCAGTTTCATCAGGCCCAGAATACAGCTACTACCGCCCTTTCAGTCTCCCGACAGGTTAAAGAGGACAGCGAGTTGTCGTTCAACTACCCAGGCAACGCAAAAAACTTCAAGTTCAACCGCCAACTACACGAGAAATTGTCTAAGACTCAAGACATTTTAAGCCGTGAAGATTCTGAAAGTGAACCGGTGAAGTTACTCGGAGAGGTTCTAAGTTCCATCGAAGAAAGAAATAGAAAAATTCGTATTGCCGATTTGTCAGAGGCAGGTTGGTTAACGGTCAAGCATTACGAATCCAACGCTGTTGCTTTAAACGAAGAAGACGACAAGAAGATACGTAGTGCTGAGAGGGAAGCCTTACGCGAGCAAACTCGCTCAAGGACCAAGCGTAATAATGCTGAAAAAGCTAGAGAAAGAAGTCGACAATCTTCTCCATACAGTATCAACAGACCCTGGTCACGTGGCCCACAAGGGCAATGGCAGACCCAGAACCAGCGTTCTTCTAGCCTCACAATGTATCACCCACGAGGTCAGCATTTCCAGGAATCTAGGGGCTCCTGCAGATATTGTGGTTCCTTTGCACATTGGTGGCGTGATTGCCCAGTCAGGCTTGCTAAAACCTCTCCCATTGGAAGCCAGTACAGCTCCGCTCCCCCATTCCGACCAAATCGTTTCTAAGGATTCATTTTGGGGGCCACTCAAGGCTGACGCATCTGACGTTCTTGGAGGCCATAGGATGTTTCTCCCCGAAACCTGTAACAGGGATCAGCTTCCAGTTCCAGGACGATCCAACATCGAACATGAATTCAACGAACTCCTAGCGCAAGATAAGTACATTATCGATTCCTCTTTCGAACAGTTCTTGAAATGTAATTTACATGAGTACCAGCAAGGGATAGCTCCCCTTATACTTAAATATCGTCTCAAAACTCATATTAAGTTTTGGGTTAATATAGGAACACCTGCCTGGATTTTAGATGTCATTTCGAATGGTTATAAGATTCCTTTTATTTCTTTGCCACCTAGTGCGACATTTAAGAACAACGCATCAGCGTTGTCATGCACTGATTTTGTTAACAAGGCTATTTATGACTTACTCAGGGTAGGCTCTGTTGTTGAAGTTTTTTCGTCACCTAGGGTGGTTAATCCTCTTTCTGTGTCCACTAATTCTGAGGGCAAACGTAGGCTCATACTTGATCTCAGACACGTTAACCAGCATATTTATAAACTTAAATTTAAGATGGAAGATTCTAAACTGTTTCTTCAGTACCTCCATTTATCAGGATACATGTTTAAGTTTGACATGAAATCAGGCTACCATCACATTGATATTTGTGACGCTAACCAGTGCTACTTGGGTTTTCAGTGGCCGCTATTTAATTCGAACATACCCAGGTTTTTTCAGTTTACCGTTCTACCATTCGGCCTGTCCTCGGCACCTTATCTCTTTACGAAAGTTTTTCGTCCTCTAGTTCGGCATTGGCGAGCACAAGGTATTCCTTTGGTTTTATATCTGGACGACGGTGCGGCATGCCTTCCGAGTCGTACACAGGCTGAGAGTATGTCTCGTCTTATTAGTACGAGTCTTCATAATGCTGGAATCGTAGTCAACGAAGAAAAATCTATCTGGTGTCCTACACAAGAGATGGAATGGCTTGGTTTTTTCTGGCATTTACGTAATGGTTTTGTTTCTATTCCTGAACAGAGAATTAAGAAGCTTCTTAGTTCTCTCATAGAGCTTAAGCATAACTGAAATTCCTATAGTCTCTCCTCGGTTCGTTGCCTCAGTCGTGGGTAAAATCATCTCCCTTTCACTCGTAGTTGGTAACGTCGCCCTTTTAATGTCTAAATTCTTACAGTCTTTTGTACAGTTTCATGATAATTGGGATATTCCACTTGACATGAGTGCGTATCAGTTTTTTCCGCAGTGCCTTCAGGAAATTCAATTTTGGATTCATAATTGCGTTAAGCTCAACGGTAGAGCTCTCGTTGAGTATTCGCCTCCGATTGTGTTGGTTTATTCGGATGCTAGTGGTTACGCCTGCGGTGGCTATGCTCTATATCTGGATAGGGATGAGTTCGAGTTATTCTACAAAGCATTCTCTTCTACCCAGATAACTTCTGATAGTAACGCTAGGGAGCTCCTTGCTATCCTTTATAGTTTGAAGTCGTTCAAGATGTCTTTGCGTAATAAGGCAGTTAAGATTTTCACGGACAATATGAACGCAGCGTCTATTTCCGTTAGAGGTAGCAATTCACTCAGACTCCATGCCCTTGCGGTGGATATATACACATTCTGTGTTTTTCACAATATTTCGCTGGAGGTACAATGGATTCCTAGGTCCCTTAATGAATTTGCAGATTATATGAGTCGCGTTGTTGATTACGATGATTGGTCCGTGTCTCTGCAATTTTTTCAGCATATCTGCCATCTTCACGGTTTTTTCGATGTTGATCGTTTTGCTTCTTCGAGTTCAGCTAAGTGCGTCCGGTTTTTCTCCAAGTTCTGGAGCCCGGGGTGCGAAGGAGTTGATGCTTTTAGTGCTAATTGGCGAGGTGTTAACAATTGGTTAGTTCCACCTATTTATCTGGTCATCCGCACCATCTTACACCTTGAGTTTTCTCATGCTTCGGGGACACTGGTGATTCCCAAATGGCAATCGGCTAGTTTTTGGCCTTTCCTTTTCCCTTCTGGTGTGCCTAGGTCTTCAGTTTCACACATAGTTGAGTTTTCTGACCCTCGAGGTATTTTTGATTCGTCGCATCTCAGTTTTCCTACCATTTTCAGCGCATGCAATTTTCATTCAGCTGTACTAGTTGTCCGTTTAGATGCTTCCTAAAAAAATTTTTTTGTTATTGCTCAGTTTACTACCGCTTTATAGCGGTCTTGTCATTGATAGTGCATATAGGAACGCACAACGCTTTATAGCGTAAGAATGTGACTACATCGCGATTGTACGGTCACACCGCTTTATAGCGGAATATTGTGGTTATTTGTGCATTTACTGTTCGTATGTACTGCACACCGCTTTATAGCGGAGATGTTCGTTATACATAGGTTGTGAGAGATATTATATAATGCATAGTTTGCTTCATTTAGTAGTGGTCTTTGCCAGATTATGTGGTATTGGAGGCTTTCTTAGTTATAATCACGGCCTATGCCTGCTTTTTTATGATTTATCTTATAATAGCTATATGCTGCTTTATTGTTATAATGTCTTCGTCGTGATTATGTATCTCACACCAGATTATGTTTTTTCATATTCTTTAGTTTTAATTATTGTTAGAAATTATTCGCAATAATAAAATTGTACTCATGTACTTATGTACTTATATTGTATTTATGTCTTATATACATTTGGAATGTTGTTTTTATTTGGCATAGCAGTGATTCCATTTCCAACCCTTATTCCCTACCATCTCTATTACAAGTTCTAGGTCACAAGGCCTTTTCACACTTCGCCATCCAGCCTTGCAGTTGCTTGCCCGTCAGGTTCCAAGCTTCCTCAGCCAGAGTAGGGCTCCCAACACCATGAAGTCGTACGGTGGTTACTTTAAGAGATGGAAGTCCTGGGCGGAAACTTTCCCTGAAGTCATTTATTTTCCTGCTGAAGACATTCACGTTGCCCTGTATTTAATGTCTTTAGTTCAGTCGGGTCACACATTTTCTACGATTCAGTTGGTATTTTATAGCATTATTTTTTTCCACCATGCCTGTGGTGTAGCTCAGAGGTAATACTAGCAAAACTGAAGGCCATTGGTGTTGATACTAGCAGTATTGGTTTACATTCCTTTAGGATAGGTGGCGCTTCCGCAGCCTCGGACAATGGTGTTCCTGAACATATTATTAAAAAACACGGCAGATAGAAGTCCGATAGTGCCAAAGAACTGTATTGCCGTGAAGACCTTAAACAACAGTTGCTCGCGACTGCTAACTTAGGCATTTAATTCTGCACTGACTACAATATTTATATTCCTATTACCATTCCCACCGCGAACTTTGTAATCTTGACATAACTGGTCGGCATCCTCCTAACACGCCTTGCTTGATGTGTATGTAGAATATACAACATAAATATTTTCTATGCGGCGGAGCGCAGTGACAGAGCATAGAAATGTATTTTTGTTGGGCATTCGTAATTAGCACCTAGTGTTCTTCCCTAAGGACTTGGAGTTGTTATTTAAGATGATATTTGCATATATCTTTCACTTGACGCCAGCCAGTTTACACGGTCGGTTATCCGAGCCAAAATTTATAGACACTATGTAATCCCGGCTTTATACAGCGGTTGTTTATGTAAGTAAGTTTTTTGATGACCCTTAACCTCCAGGGGTCTTGGCGAATTCGCATAGGGTTGGAGTATACGTTTCCAGAATAGTTTTTTCCTCAAAGTGAGGTTTTAACCTGGTTTTTCGTATCCGGCGATTCGTCATTAGTTTAACATTAATATGTAATGTTTATACGGCAATAAACTTGACATAACTGGTCGGCATCCTCCTAACACGCCTTGCTTGATGTGTATGTAGAATATACAACATAAATATTTTCTATGCGGCGGAGCGCAGTGACAGAGCATAGAATTTTCCCTGTGTTGTTAGTTACGTACTTGTCAATTAAGGTGTGTAAAGAAAAAATATGATCAGCAGTTCTATTGCCTTGCAAGAAACCAATTTGAGAGGGATGTAAAATTTTCCTGTGATCTATGAGGGTGTGAAGTCTTGTATTAAGAATAAAACAAAACAATTTTCCGAGGCAACTAGTCACGCAAATTCCTCTATAATTGGATGGGTCCAATCTATCTCCTGTTTTATAAATAGCGCTGATTACCCCTTTTGTCCAAATGTCTGGATAGCAACCTGATCTCAAAATTAGATTAAACAAGAGGCTGTACCAGCCTTTACTCGGGCCATATGGAATTTAAACAAGGAATAGTTGGTATTCTTTGCAGGTTTGATTAAAAAAGTATTTTACACTTGCAATTGTTTTAGCCTTTGGGAGAATAATAAATTATTTTGAATTCTTTTTACAAGAGTTACATATATAAATTATTTTTAAGAAGAATTGTGATTCTGTCTCCAGAGAAGCCATATATATAATAAAAAATATATATTAGTTATGTAAAAATAACTGCCATGGAAAACAGAAGGCAAATTGCAGCCATGTTTATAACAGTATAGTAGCTACATGTGTTTGACACAATATACATGTAGCAATTAACACAAGACCAGTTATAATATAGTGAACACAAATGGTTAATTCTGTCCTGCTCTGCTGAGACTTTACAACTCTTTATCAAACAAGTTTGATTTCACATGGTTTTGCATGGTTTTCAGGGAAGAATAGGTGAATCCTTGCTGACGTCATTGTTTACATTTTTGCCTCATTAGCATAAATTAAACTTCAAACTACAAACGAACAGAGTACATCAGTTGAAAGAGAATTTTAAACTTAGTAATCACCGAAAATGTAAGATTGATATGTTAAATATTTACAGAGAAATTGACTTTTCAAAACTGTAAAATGGGCTGGGGGGCAAAAGTTGCTGACAGCCATACATTATTTGTAAATTTTGCTATTTTAAATACTTTTCCTCAAAATAAATTTATTTTATCATTCTAAAATTTTCGGTGATTATCAAGTCTGTCAATCTCTTTCGATTTATGGACTCTGTTTATATGTACATTGCTTGAAGTTTGATGTATGCTAATAAGGAAAAAACAAAAACGAGGATTCGCCTATACAAGTGGCCAAGTAAAACCTCAACAACAAGTCTTTAAAATAACACATGCAATGTTCCTTTGAACTTCCTTCCAGTGATTTAGCATTCAGTTTTGCACTGTATCAGTAGCTTTGCATATTTACTGGCAGCTACTACACCAGGGGTCAACCCCCAGGTACCCTGGGGATTTGCACAAATACCCAATCAAACTCGTTGTATCATATCCCCTGGTATGGGGCACGGCAATTAGTAAAAATTCATACAAGGTTCCTGATCTATGAACCAAAGTGAGCTTTTCCCCCTCACCGATGGGCAACAAACAATTAATTCTGACAGGTTCCCATGGATCCACCCCTGGGGGAAGCTGCTAATACATGCATTATTTACCCATCCATATACTACAACAACAAAAGAATTTAAGGCAGCAGTCATGATTATGTATGTAATCTACTAGATTTAGCCTGTATATTAATATATAAAATGTACATAGTGGCAACAAGGGAACTAGTACTTAACTACTACTAACAGAGGAAAATGTCAACGTATTTAGCATCATGGTATTGCTAACTGGGGACAAACTCATTTACTCTATGTATACAACTATATCCACTACACTTGAGGGTGGTCACTACCAGAGATTTGGTTGCATTCTCAGTGTCGGCCTACAATTTAACATTCTGATCCAAGAAGACATGAAGGTCTAACCATTTGTAGATGTCGTAGATGTCAGAGCAAAGGCAGTACCAGTTCTCCCACTTATTTGAAGGTCCCACCAGAATTTGAACCCACTACCTCCTGCACAACAGACTGACACTTAACCACTGAGCTTACTGGAATGCAGTTTAAGCAAACTGGAGGCTACCATCTTTCTGTTATAGGCCCAAACTTAGTTCAGATAAAATTAATCCAATTGTAATGAAATTATAAATACATATAGATGATGTAACTTTGAAATTTAGAATAAATTGTTAGTTCTCAAATAAATTATAGACTGCATGAGTCCATTTCAGAAATAAACATGCGATTACCACTCGGTTTTTGGATTATTGGAGTCATCTGACTTCACACCAAATAATTAATTGTAGTTGTAGATCTTCCCGCTTGTTTAGAAGTGGATCCGTATTCCTATTTTACCGAAAGAACTGATAAATTGGGCCAATTTCTGGAGCCCATTTTCTAGTCTATTAGAAGCCATTTAAACTTTAAGAGGAAATACTAAATATCAACACTGCAACCTGGTATTAAACATTTGTGTTTACTTACCAAATATGTCAGATACATAAATTTGGACGCGGACGCAATCTCATTCTCAGACTCCTTTCGTATATAAAAACGTGAGAATCTTCCATGCAAAACTCCTGTCGGCCCTAGAAATACTGAACATCTTGGTATTTCAGTCCAAGAAGCCTTTGGTTTCAGCAAAAATGGCCCAAAAACTAGGTGATTTGCCATAACAAGGCATAAGTCCTTTGTAGCCGCCATCTTAGATTTTTCAGAGAGAAACCCGTCCCGCGTGTTTATCCCGTGGGGAATCGATCCTGATTGGTTGACGGGCCCGGAAGTCGACACAGAAAATAATAAAAATAATAAACACTTGCGAAACTTGACTCGGGCCCAGCCTACGCTGGCCCGAGTAATAACTTCGCTAAAGCGCGGATAAGTTTATCTTTACCGCATTTGAGCATTTCATTACGGATTCTGTCGATACTTGGTGCTTTTTTTCTCTTAATCTTTTTAATAGCCTTTCTAATTTCCTCAACTGAAATCTCTGAATCTATGGTAGTATTTAGTGAATCAGACACAATTCCAATTTTTGCATCCATTGCAACCGCCAGTTGTTCAGACGAGAGATTTTCTTCATCAACCGATGAATGAAGATTGCTAAAGTGTGTAAAAAGTTGATTCACCGGAATTGGTTGATTGTCCCTCTTTTCGAGATTTTAATGTCGACCAGAAGCGTTTCGGGTCTTTCTCGTCTATTAGAGTGTTAATTTCATCATTGTAAAACTGTTTTTTCTTTTTCTTTAATAATGCCCAGTTGTATGCTTTATTAGCTTCATTATACTTTTGTCGTAAATAAATATTTAGTGGAGCTTTATGAAGTTTGTTTGAGAATTGTTTGTGCAGCCGGCGCAATGTATTACATTCATTATCGAACCACTTTTGAGAGCCTGAATGCTTTTTCACTCCTTTTGAGAGTCGTAAGGAGGTTTTTGCGGCTGATTCAATGATGCTATTAAATTTAGACACTGCATGATTTACGTCATCTGAGTTGCTTTGAAAAACGGTGTCGATAAATTGGTTTATCAAATGACTTGTTTCCGGAGAATTAAGAGCATTACTGAATTTTGTATTTGAATCTTCTTTCCATAAGAATTGTAACGGAAGTGGGTTCAGGTTCGCATCATCTGAACATTTGCTTTTGGTAGGGGGCGTAATGTTAAGCCAAGCTACAAGTTGTGAGTGATCCGATAATGTTGAAGGTTTTTTAACAATGAAACTGTCAAACGACTTATACAGATTTTGACTGGTGATGATATAATCTACAGTACTAAATCCTTGGTGACCATTGAAAGTAATTCGACCTAGTGAATTTCCTTTTGTTCGTCCGTTGAGAATGCGCAAATCTAATGCCTTGCACATTTCTATTAAAGATTTTCCGTTTGCATTAACTTGTCCATCTAAGTTTCTCCTCGGGGGCACGTTTAAATCTAAAGGAAGAAAATCCACGGTAACGTGATTTGATTTGTCATCCTCAATATAATCGTATAAATTCCCTATACGAGCATTCAAATCTCCTGCTAAAATGACCTTTCCCTTACTGTGAAAGAAGTTGATATCATTCGTTAAATCGGAAAAGATATCAGGATTAAAATACGGAGAATCATAAGGAGGTATATAACACGAACATAGGTATATATCCTCTCCAGTTTTGAAGAAATCTTTATCTAATCTGCTCCAAATGAATTCTGGTGAGCGGGATGCAACTGCAAGCAGGACTCCCCCAGAGAACCTCCCCGATCGCTTATGATTTAGTTTCCTCGGGTGATTTATAGAAATGATATCAAAACCTGGAATATCTAGAATATCAAGAGCTTCATGGCCCCAAATTTCCGAAAGAATCAATAAATCAAATTTGTTTATATTATTTAAAAAATCACTATGTAATAACATGATATGTATCTAAAAATGACAAATATACGGCCATCTACAAAGTCGATACATCGTGCATTGAGCCCGGTTACAATTTTGAAATTAAAATTACATTGTGTTTTGGTTTAGATTGAGAGTTACTTGTGACCTACACCAAAGCTAAACACAGTGGTGTTTCATGCCGTGAACAGGAAACAGCGTGTAATAAACATGAATACAGGCCGCTTAGAATTTACCAATAATTATGAATGAAACATCTATCTTCAGAATCAACCGGTATTAGGTGCTTGTGTTAATTTTGAGATTTCATAAAAGCAATAAAGGCATAGTATGACTAAGTGGGATAATCGAAGGAGCTCATTTGGAATTGTAATAACGACTGGAAAACACAGGGGTTATAGAAGTTAATTAGGGTTGTTTAGTGGCCGAAAGACGAAGAATTTGACGAGGGCCGAAATTAGACAGAAGTTGAAGTTGGGTACTAAACAACCATATGTTTCAAACTCAAAGGCGCCTAGACTTTCTCCAAGCCATTTATGAGATACGTTGATTGTTTACTTCGTCGCTCGCTGTCGCCCTCCAGTAAGCAGTTTCCAAAGTATTCAACTTGTGGCGCCATGACGCCCATGAGTTTGAACTTTTCAAACACGCTTCGACGGCCACCGAGCTCGCCATGTTGATTGATACTCTCAAGTTCCACTCCTGCTAGTTTGTGATTGATAGGTGTTGACACGCTGCAAACTCGTTAGCCAATGGGAATTTTGCGTTGTTCCAGCAACGCGTAATCATTTCCTCTGTGTGATGTCTGCAGTCCCTCCTTTTCTTCTCCTCTTTCTCGTCCCCATTCTTCCTCTCGCTCCGCTCGAACGCCTGCCAGATTTTCTCTTCGCTTGCTCCGCTCGCAAATTACCATCAATGGAGGGAAAAGGAGGGACTGTTCGCAGTCTATGTGCGGTCGGAACTGACTGCAGCATGCATAGACCGCTCAGCCAGACCACTACAAGATTGAGCTTATTGATTGAGAATTTTCCAACACTGAAAGTAACGAAAAATACACTAACGTCTTTTCTAACTGATAAAGGCTACTTTTTTTTATGTGATGGAAGAAGTATGAAAGAAGTATGAAAGTTGAACACCAGCCGTAAAACACGATTTTCTGGAACGATTTTCAGGAATCAAATCAAATTAAGACCCAGGAAATATTTTTCGCAAATATAGTGAAAACACCGGGCTAAAGTTCACCGAGTTAAACATGAAAAGTGTTTGAATATTGTAACTAAGAGGAGCAAAGCCGACACAACGTAGATTTTCGAGGTTTATATAACGATATTTCGGCTGGCCAAACCAGCCTTCTTCAGGTAATATGAAGAAATTTATTACATTGGCGAACGTGACTAACTAGAAATATAGGAAATAGATGACAAATGATTGACACTATTAATATAGAAATAATATGATAATGAAATTATATATATACCGCTGCAAGAAAGTCTTTCAACACTTGCCACTTGTAGCCTTCAGACGCACCTCTATTAAACCTCCGTGACTGGAAAGAACTGTTCTACTTGCCCCTACATCTGTGACGGACAAACAACTTATACTTTCTTCTCTACCGGTGAAACACGCTCTATCAGAACTAATTTGACGTGTAACACAAAACAATCTAATCTACATGATTCAATGCAACCGCTGCAATTTATACATAGGTGAGACAAAACAACGTTTGAAAGACAGATTTAACGAACATCGACGGACCGTAGACAAGTCTAACAACATATCTAAACCTACAACAGCTGCTGAACATTTTCTCTCGACACCTAATCACACTGCTAATGACATGCAACTAATCCCTATCGAAAAAATGTTCTCTAATAGAGGCCAGAGAAGCTACTGTTTATATTACACAAGCTAGGACACTCGTGCCTTATGGTCTTAACATCCGTGACGAGTCATACTAGCTGGTATCCGTATCGGACTCCCACACGGCAATCATGTAAAACAGTGATATTTTAAATATATTTTTAATTGTAATAACTGATGATTTTTCCGTGTTTAAATAAAGTTGATGTATGTATGAAACGGGCAAACAAAAAGGGAACCAGTTCCAGGAAGGTATTGTGGCTGGCCCTTTCACAACCTTCGATTCGATGAAATCAACACGGGGTCATGGTAAATTTTCGAATAAATAATCTTTATTCCTTTCACACCAATAAATGGTACCTTAGAAATACAAACATAAAATACAATACTAATGCAGATAACACAAAATGTCAAATCACAAAATAGAAATACATATATTTCTCTTACACTAAAATAGACTTATGCCTCAAGAATTTCTAAAACTAAACATTTCTAGGACACTATAACAATATTCTGCGACTAGACGTAGAATAGAAACATCACCCATATTCATAATATATATAAAAATATTATTTGAATTAAATAAACGGAAAGATTCGTTATAATCAAATAAACTTCTTAAAAATATGACCCTCCGTTCTTCAAATTCCTTACTAGAGCATTTCATCAAATAATGGTACTCATCGCCAATTACATTCAAATTGCAAAAAATACACTTCCTTTCCTCGTATGGAGTATGACTGTATCGACCAGATTCAACAGTTAACTTGTGAGCTGACATACGCAGCCTTGAAACAGCCTGTCTATGCTTCACATTCTGAATTTCTGACAGATATCGTTCAATCCTAAAATTTGTCTTTATTTGACTAAACGTTCGAAGTTTGCCACAATTACGACCCTGTTGAACCTGGTCTTTCCAGAAGGAAGAGAACGATTCATATAATTTTGTTTTTACGAAGCTACCTAAACTTTTCAACTGTTTAAGCGGTATATGAATATCAACTAGTGGTTTGAACTCACGCCATTCTAACACATAATTCGTAAACGATACCGCCTGGTACTTATTTTGGATGCACGCTCTTGCAGCTTTGCCCACAAGAGTATCGTCGTAAGAACTATCAGTTATTCGAACCCAATATTTTACTACCAGGGAAGAAATTTGCACGATTAAAGGACTTCTACCCAGCTCACCATAAACTGCCAAATTTGTAGTTTTATTATGAACCCCCAAAATACGTTTGTAAAATTTAAGCTGTAACCTTTCTAAATCGCTGACTACTTTGAAGAATTTTAGTTTAAACATTTTAAACGAGGAAGTTTTACCCAACAAAAACACTCCCCAACTCTCACACCCGTATAACAGAACCGGGACTACTAACGAAGAAAATAGTTTTAGCAATACCTTAACAGGCACATTCTCCACATTAGACATTTTTTTCAATAAACCATGATATGCTCGTAACGCCTTATTATATAATACTTTCAAAGCAATTTTAAAATTCCCACCGAAATGTAAAGTTATCCCAAGATATGTGTATTCATCAACACAACGTAAATTGAATTACAGTAGAACCCCTCGAACTCAAACTCATTTCCCCTGTTTTTTTTTAAATGTGTTTACAGTCATTTACTATCGGCTAACTCGAACCCGGATAATTCGAACTCCCCGCTAACTCGAACTAATATTAATTTCCCTTTGCTAAAATTTGCCACGTTAACTCGAACTCTATTTCTAGAACACCATTTGGCGAAGCTAAAGTCGGCGGGTAAAATTTGAATTTGAATAGACAAAGTCATAATTTGCGGGAAGTCTTGCACGTTCTAGAAAATGTACCAAAATAGTTCAAAATGACTAGCGAATTTATGAATGAATAATAAAACATCGATACCTACAAATTTTTTTTTTTTTTACACCGATAACTCGAACCCCCGCTAACTCGAACTATTTTTGGTTTTCCTTAGGTGTTGAGTTATCGGGGTTCTTCTGTAATTAAATGCTCCCACACAGTTTAATAGCTTGAAAAAATATTTTTTGTGAGTATACAAATCAATGTAGATTTTATAAATGGAATTTGCACAATTTTTCTTCTTCTGTTTGTTGTGCAGGACAAAAATCCTGATATATCGTGATATATGAACCAAACGCGTCGTGATTTTTTTGGCGGGAAAAATAGGTTTGTGACTATCGGTTGTGATGGCCCGCAGCATATTCTGTGATTTCCGGTGTTTATTTTAAGGCACAATATTCAAAGATTTTGCATATTTAACTCGGTGAATTTTAGCCCGAGGGTTTTCACAATATTTGCGGAAAATATTTCCTGGGTCTTCAATCTTCGTTTTCCCCGGGATTAGTTTTGAACCAGCTGCTTGACTTTATCGAAGAAAATTATGAATTATGTGCTGCTCAGGATCTTGATAACAGGAGAGACCTTGCTCTTTGGAAACTGATAGCCAACTTGAAGGAACTGTAGTAAAAATACAAACGAACACGATCAGAATTAGCCGGGACAAACATACAAATGCGGTACAGAAAATTCCGGTTAGTCGTTCTAACCGAGAAAAAAGCAGTACCCGTGGAGGTACTATAAAATTACCGAAAGGTTTTTTTCCAGAATTATTGACAGTGAATGATCCATTTTGACCCCATTTTGATATTTCAACCACAATTCTTGTGGGTTTTTTTGGGAAATCAATAAAGCACTAGATTTCGGTTCTGTCTCTATTCTTTCTCTTAGCTCAGGTGTGAGAAATGCACATTCTTGCTCAAAAATTAAATATTTGCAGACCGCAGTCTGTATCTGCTACAGAAAATGTTCAGTTCTCACTTCGGTAACTATGAGGATCTATGTATGCCGAGTATATATACGCTAAAAGCTAATGCCAAAGTTGCTCAATAGTTATATTCTTGGATTGCAATCATTCCTAAGGGAATACAATCACAAAAGCGTAGCGGCCATCTTGGTTGGTGGGAACAAAAGAAGTAAATGTGGTTTCCTTTGTTCCTACCAACCAACATGGCCGCCAGTGCAACCCACCAATTGCACATGTTATACGAAAACTTATTTCTTTGATTTCTTTGATTTGAAGCGAGATTTATTTGTTTGTACAGTTTACATTCCTCCGCAAAATTCCCCTAGAGAAAGAAGATTAGACTGCGACCATTTTGAATTTCTACAAGAGAGTATTTATAAATTTTCTAGACTAGGCGAAGTTATGTTGTGTGGGGATTTTAACTCTAGATTGGGGCGTTTAGATGATTTTGTAAATGACACCACATGTGGTGGTAATCCGGTTGGTGTGACTTGTGCAATTGAACCACGGAAATCGCGAGATAGTCATGTAAATTCGTATGGGAGGTCGTTGTCGGAGTTATGTTGTGGGAATGGTCTGGTTATTTTGAACGGTAGAACGAACGGAGACTTCCTTGGTCAATTTACGTGTCATACCTATAATAGGGCTAGCGTGGTCGATTATGCAATCGTCTCCCCTGATCTCTTCCGATTGATAAACCATTTCTCTGTATCAGATATGACAGAGTTTTCGCATCATTGCTTTTTATCTTTTGCTCTCAAGGCTGAACCTAGTGTTGAGAAGGAACATATACCAGATATGTCCCCACTTCCGATGTCATTTATATGGAGTGATGATTGCGAGTCTGCGCTTCGTGAAAGATTTGACAGCGAAAATATTCTTATCGAGATGAATGATATATTTGATTCACCAAGGTCAAGTGATTTAGAAATAGATTCTTTGGTTAGTAAGTTCACTAATGTTATAGTTAATGTTTCCAAGAACATTGCCCAGGTTAAAAGGGGACAAGCTTCGAGAATTAAACAAAGGTCCAAAATTCAAAAGCCCAAGTGGTTTGACAGGAGTTGCCATTCCTTTAAAAAAGAATTGAAAAATTTAGGGTATCTAGTTTCAAAATATCCTAATGATCCTTTTTTAAGACTTAAATTTTTCACTTCAAAAAAAGATTATAAACGTCTTATAAAACGGTTGAAAAGAAACTTTCAAAACCAATTAATGGAAGAGAGGAGTCCAAAAGAGTTCTGGAAACTCGTAAACTCGTTAAAATCGCGCCGATCTACAGGGATTTCAGATGATGTATCCCCGGCAGAGTGGTATAATTATTTCAAAGATTTAAACAGCGTAACATTTACAACTGAGAGTGCCAGTAACGAAGCACATATTGTACAGGATAATCGGTTTTGGGCTGCCAATACTAATGACATTCTTGATGTACCCTTTTCTGTTAAAGAAGTCTGTGATACAGCTAAGAAACTCAAGCATAGAAAAGCGAGTGCTGGAGATTCGGTCAATAACGAAATAATAAAGATCTCTGTGAACGTGTTAGCACCTTACTATGTCAATCTCATTTCTTCCAATCGTTCATTGGAGTTAAGCAGGCGTGTAATCTCAGCCCCACTTTGTTTAATGTTTTCATAAACGATATCCCGGAAATCTTCAACGCGCCATCTTGTGATTCGGTAACGTTAGGGGATATTAATTTAAACTGTTTGCTTTATGCAGACGATTTAGTGCTTTTATCTCAGTCAGAGTCTGGGTTAAACAATTGCCTACGGAGGATCGGAAGTTATGCCAAAAAATGGACACTGAAGGTTAATTTGAAAAAGTCCAAAGTTATAATTTTCGGTACTAGAGGCCAACGTCGTTTGTATATTAACTCTAACTGGTATCTTGATGGGGATTTGTTAAAATGCGTTGATGAGTATTCATACTTAGGAATAACGTTCCATTATGGTGGCGGCTTCAAACTTGCTCGAAAGGCATTGTACAATAAAGCGTTACGTGCATATCATAGTATATTTCGGAGTTTTTCTAATTTAGATAATACACCGATCAAAGTGCTTTTGAAACTATTCTCAACGCTTGTGTCGCCAGTACTACTATATGGGTGTGAGGTTTGGGGAGTGTATGTTTTAGGAAGAATAAATAGTCTCCACATGTTCAGGAGTAAGTTTTTCAGAGCAGTCTCCGACATAGAAAAACTGCATTTGAAGTTGTGCAAGCGGATTTTAGGGGTGCATTGCAAGTCCACTAATTTAGCGGTATATGCGGAACTGGGCAGAGTACCGTTGATGGTACACATTTCTATTTTGGTGATCAAATATTGGTTACGTGTAAAAGATTCTTTATATGAAGACGAATTAGTTGGGAAAGCTGCACATGTGTGTATCCAATCAAATTTTCAGGGTATTAAATTCACTGATTACCTGTTAGAAATGTGTAATATCAAGCCTTTAAAGGATATCGTTATAACACCTACTAATAACATTAGGTTCCTCGCTAAATATCTAAAGTCTGAGTTATACAGACAATATAATATTACATGGGCTGATCAGATTCAACAGAGTAGTAAACTGCGAACATTCAATCTTGTAAAACGAAGAATAGGTTTTGAGAACTATTTATCTCGAATCTCAAATGTTAAGCATCATCAAGCGGTGACAAGGCTTAGGATATCTGCACATAAATTTCCCGTTGAATCTGGTCGATACACAAATGTCGCCCATGACTCGCGTGTATGCACAATTTGTAATTTGAACGTAGTTGGTGATGAGGTACACTATTTCTCCGATTGCAATAATAGTAAACTAGTAGTTGTCAGAGATAATTTCCGTTCGGTTTCCTTGGCAACAGAGATTTGTTTATGTATTGCCTATCGATGACAGATGATTCTATTGTGAAGCTTACGGCAAAATATATATATGATGTAACAACTATTTTTAATGATTGTAGCTGCCTCGATTAGATTAATATTATGTATGTATTTCCTAGGTACCAATGATGGTGTATTGGAATAAAGTATTATTATTATTAAATGTAAAGCGTGTCCCTACTCTGTCCGAGCCTGATTGGTCAGTTAGGGCCTGCCTTCGGTCCTTCCTACGTGGCCATCTTAAATACCTCAAGGGCTAGGTCTTAAAGATCCCTTTTCGGTTTTGATATATTTGAACAAACTGTCAATATTCACTTAAATATCCTTATGTATCAGTAGACAGTTAACTTTTAAGCCGTTTTAAAACCCCACCACTCCCTCTTTTGATTTTTTTTTTAAACTCTGCCGACGCTCTGCTCTGGTTTCAATCAAACACCTCGTTAAGCTGTCACTTTCAAATAATAATAATAAAAGTATCATATTTGCGCGAGTCGAGAGCATGCGAAAACCCTCCTTCCTAGCTAGTGCGTACCCCTAAGCATCATAGAAGAATGATATAATTGAAGCGTCATCGATCAGAATTTATACAAAACAAGTTACAGAAACAGTAGTTGTTTCTGAAGAAGTTAACAAGCGACATGGATACAAGGCTGTTAAAGTCATACACGATGTAAAGAATATCGGGGTAATTCCGTCGTACAATTCCCAATTCGAACTATGTGACCTTTGCCTTGAAATTGACGATGACTTAGAAGTGCAGGGCTTCAAGTTTAGTCTAGACTGCGAACAGTCCCTCCTTTTCCCTCCATTGATGGTAATTTGCGAGCGGAGCGAGCGAAGAGAAAATCTGGCAGGCGTTCGAGCGGAGCGAGAGGAAGAATGGGGACGAGAAAGAGGAGAAGAAAAGGTGGGACTGCAGACATCACACAGAGGAAATAATTACGATGAAAGCATGTATCGTAAAAATAGAAGGGGGCGGTAATCATTTCCTCTGTGTGATGTCTGCAGTCCCTCCTTTTCTTCTCGTCTTTCTCGTCCCCATTATTCCTCTCGCTCCGCTCGAACGCCTGCCAGATTTTCTCTTCGCTCGCTCCGCTCGCAAATTACCATCAATGGAGGGAAAAGGAGGGACTGTTCGCAGTCTAAGTTTAGTCACAATGAAGAGTTGGTGGATGCTTCCCATGAAAAGGACTTAGAGGTTGAGACCATTGGAGATACTGAAGAAGATCCGAGTGGGCGCAGATTTATTATTACATATCAAATATTTGGGCCTGAATAGGTGCTAGTGAGGCATACGCTCATCCTTTTCAAATTTCGCTATCGATTTTTTAATAGCACTTCCTGTAGCCTACGTTGTATCCGCCTCTCTTCTGCCGGCTCGCTACACTTCCTGGACGCCGGTTCTATTATTCGACGATCCGTCCTGCTTTCCAAATATGGAATATATTGAGCATATATGGAATATCACAGGGAGCTCTCAGGAACGACACTTTTCTCAATAAATTGTTTGATATGTCAACATTAAAAGCCCTGTTCCCGCGATAAACAACCAGTCAACGCCTGTACTCTCAAACAGTGAGTCATTTAATGGATCAATCTCTTGAAGCCTTTCGATTGAAGAATATCATCCTTTCTCTTTCAAGATATTCTTTGGCTCCCTGAATTTCAGCCTCACAGTATGACTTCGGAATCCGTTTCTTTCTTGAATGGTTTTGTTCGAAGTTTTTATGGAGTGTACTCTGTTTTTCACTTTCTTCTTCAAATAATCCTTGACTGTCTTGAATATCATCACCGGTCTCCTACCCTGGGTGCCAGAGGTTTTGAGACGTTTCACGATTAAGAGAGAGTAATTTTTCGTTCTAAATGTATATCGTTGAGAAAGTTCACTCTCGTCGCGAGTTTAGCAGCAAGCCCCTCTGGAACCAGGGTACCGGTCTCCCAGACACCAATCACTTCTTCTTTTGCTTGTAGTTTGACCTGGGAAATGTTCTTGGTCACAGTCTTTTGTAAGGTTTTGCACGTTCTCGCCTTCATCTTTAACTACTTCTGAATCGTTAATATCTCCATCGCATATTTGGTGTCTGGTCATTGAACAACGGTCTTCTTCTTCTTTGCCCCTTTTATGATCGCGCAAAGATAACTCTAATTCACAAATATCCTCCTTATCTCTCTTGCAAACACATTGCGACAGTTTATTTTCGCTCTTGCTTTCTTCTTATGATAGTTCCGCACACAATAAAATCAAAACAATTTACCTTTAGCTTTAAACTAATAATTGGTCTCAAGTCCTCTAACTTACATTCGTAGCTGATGTCGTAGAGAACTCCAATACAAGGAGAACTCCTGTCTCGCTTTCTTTCATGCTCAACATATTGCTAGAAAGGAAGCGTCGACTAGTAAGCGGCGAGGCGGATGGTGTAATAATTTTGCGGCTTGACACAACATTATGATAATTATTATAAAGACCATTGTGTGGGGTGTCTAGAAAACGAAGACCGAAGACCAAAGACCTAGAAAACGAAGACCTAGAAAGCGAAGACCTAGAAAACGAAGACCTAGAAAACGAAGACCTAGAAAACGAAGACCTAGAAAACGAAGACCCTTGAATTTGACTAACTTTGCCGTTCAGTCACAGGGAAAAAATCCCGGCTGTGCAGTCCGTTAACCCAATTAAACATGTAGTGTGTTAAATGCTCTAACGCGCTGTCACCATAACAACATAGCTAAGAACGGGAGTTCTAGCTCAGGTTTTTGCAATCTTTTTTAGTTTCTTATCTGTCAGCGCCATTAAAAATTGAACTTTGTGGTATCTGAGTAATGATTTTCTAAAAATACAGTACAATCTACTTTGGTGGTCGCGTATCGGAAACAAAAAACAATAGAAAATGTCAAGTGTTGAAAGAATTTTTGCGATGGTCGCTTACGAGAGAGTTTTTACAACAGAATTTGACTAAGAAAAAAACGGTTCTTTGGTAAAGTGGTCGCTTATGGGAGGTGGTCGCTTACGGGAAGTGGTCGCAGGAGAGAGTTGACTGTATTACATTCGATAAAGTCTGTTCAATAATTATAGATACAATTTGAAAAGTGACAGCGGGGTTCAAAACACAAATTAGCATATCTCAATAACAGTTCATTTCCTGTCAGTTTAGGTTTCATCGGATGTGTTCAATACTAGTTAGAGTATTCTTTTCGATGTATGCATGACAATTTACGGAGAACAGAGAATCCTAAGAAAATATTGTGAATTGGTAGATTCGGAGAATTTACCGGAAAATTATTGATATATACCTAGAAAACGAAGACCTAGAAAACGAAGACCTAGAAAACGAAGACCTAGAAAACGAAGACCTAGCAAACGAAGACCTAGAAAACGAAGACCTAGAAAACGAAGACCTAGAAAACGAAGACCTAGAAAACGAAGACCTAGAAAACGAAGACCTAGAAAACGAAGACCTAGGCGCCTTTGGGTTTGAAACATATGGTTGTTCAGTAACTAAATTCCACCTCTGTTTAATTTCGGCCCTCATTTCATTTTATCATTGTCAAATTCTTATTTTTTTTGGGCCACTAAACAACCCTGTTTAACCCCTGATGAGAAGGGTTAAACAGCCAGTCTTACTTTCGTATTCTCCACTCGTTATGAGCTCATTTGATTACCCCACTTAGTCATACTATAGCCTTATGCTTTTATGACACAATTAAGCGCTCTTTACCGGTTGTTTCTGAAGTTAGATGTTTCATTCATAATTATTATGATAAATTCTAATCGGCCTATATTCGTGTTTGTTACACGCTGTTTCCTGTTTCACGGCATGTTAGGAATTTTGCAAAAAGTCGTTGTCTTAAGCTTAGGCGTAAGTCAAAAGTATTAACTCTCAATCTAAACTAAACACTATGGTTTTAAATTTTATCCGGGCTTGGTTCATAACCGTATATTTGTCATTTTAGATACATGTCAAGTTTATATACGCCATGCCGCACTGTCAATACAGTTGAAATAATTACATTACATGATCAATCATCGCTTAGTACTTTGTAGTAGTCGCGAGTGGAGAAAAATAACCTCTGGTCCACCGCCATTGTGTTGAGAGATGATTGACAATCTTTTTTTCTCCTTCCTGTATAATTTTTGGACCATTCAACACACTACATGTTTAACTGGGTTAACGGACTGCACAGCCGGGATTTTTTCCCTGTACTGAACGGCAAAGTTAGTCAAATTCAAGGGTCTTCGTTTTCTAGGTCTTCGTTTTCTAGGTCTTCGTTTTCTAGGTCTTCGCTTTCTAGGTCTTCGTTTTCTAGATCTTTGGTCTTCGGTCTTCGTTTTCTAGGTCTTCGTTTTCTAGACACCCCATTGTGTGACCTGTCGGTTTACCGTAGTAAACTGAACTGTGGTTAGTTGCTCCGACAACGGCGGCAGGAAGGAGATAAAATATATATAATTATTTAATCACATACAAAGGGGACTCTTAGATCTTAGATATTTACTTCAATTTTAGTTTACACTTACATGTAAAATACTGGCTCGTCAAATAAACAAAACCATCGAATTGGAGGGTTGCACTGGCGGCCATGTTGGTTGGTAGGAACAAACGAAACCACATTTGCTTCTTTTGTTCCTACATCTACGTCTACATCAACATGTCACTAACATGTTTAACTCGCAAAATCCTAAAAGTTAGCAGTAGTAAAGCGAAGCTGACGTGTGGCCGAATGCTACGATCCGAACACGTTATGCTTTAGCCGATTCCTACGTTTCCCATCATCATGGATTTATGATTTTAAAGTTGTACTTTGTAACTTTAAACAGGCCTGTTCTGTTCTTGCGATTGTCGGGTGAAAAGCCGGAAGGAATTGGTATGTGGTGATCAATCGCTACAAATGCATGTCACCCTAGCGGACTTCAAGTGGTTCAACGTTTCCCAACGTAACATCAGTGATTTATTGGAGATTGGAGATAATAACTGGATATATCAACTGTATATATCTCTGTTATTGCTTAATCGTGTGGCTCCGTTAAGGGAAGAATTCCTAGACGATATTTCTTTTTAATAAATTTAACTCCGCTTCCCGTCCGAGGTGTAAGACACATTTTCTTGTCGAGTCAGACTCGCGGCTATTTCTCATGTCAGTAGTTATTCACGGCCTACAATCCCATGAACAGAACAAGACCTGTGTAATTAAAGTTACAAAGTATTTAATACTTTAAAGTGACAAATCCATGATGGTGGGAAACGTAGGAATCGGCTAAAGCATAACGTATTCGGATAGTAGCATTCGGCCACACGTCAGCTTCGCTTTACTTCTGCTAACTCCCGTTCAACGGTAGTTTTCACTTCTTTGCTCTGCTTTAATAAGTTTGCTTTTATGAGCCCACATTTCTGGACACTTCTGTTGAACTTTAATTCGCCGTGTTTGTTTGTATTCTGTACGATGCGTGTCCCCTGTAACGATCCCAAGCGCCTTTGCGAGACCACCCTCGCCCGAATCCCTACTCTTTTCCAAAGTGGCGAATTGTTTACTTACTTCCCATTTTAGACCGAACACGTTTTATCATGCAGCATTTTCTTTGTAACGGATGTCCAATTTTGTTAAACATATAGAAATCAATAGATTTATTTTACCCTATGTTGCGCTTTTCTTAATCTTCACATAGTTTTGAAATCGTTCTTGCATTACAAATTTGCATCAAAACACTTAGAAGTATCCGATGTTTACACGAGAAGTACGGGAGGTTCATTTTCTATGACTATAATAAGCATTCGTGGTCCTGTAATATGCTTTATTGGTTTCCCAAAAAAACACATGAGAATTGTGGTTGAAATATCAAAATGGATCATTCACTGTCAATTCTGGAAAAAAACCTTTCGGTAATTTTAGAGTACCTCCACGGGTACTGCTTTTTTCTCGGTCAGAATGACTAACCGGAATTTTCTGTACCATTTGTATGTTTGTCCCGGCTAATTCTGATCGTGTTCGTTTGTATTTTTACTACAGTTCCTTCAAGTTGGCTATCAGTTTCCAAAGAGCAAGATCTCTCTTGTTATCAAGCTCCTGAGCAGCACATAATTCATCATTTTCTTCGATAAAGTCAAGCAGCTGTTCAAAACTAATCCCGGGATAAACGAAGATCGAAGACCCAGGAAATATTTTCCGCAAATATTGTGAAAACCCTCGTGCTAAAATTCACCGAGTTAAATATGCAAAGTCTTTGAATATTGTGTCTTAAAATAAACACCGGAAATCACAGAATATGCTGCGGGCCATCACAAAAAAATCACGATATATCAGGATTTTTGTCCTGCACAACAAACATGACGCGTCTATTGTTTACTTCCCATTTTAGACCGAACACGTTTTATCCTGATTACAAATTTGCATCAAAACACTTAGAAGTATCCGATGTTTACACGAGAAGTACGGGAAGTTCATTTTCTATGACTATAATAAGCATTCGTGGTCCTGTAATATGCAAGACACCAAGACAAGTAATTACACATCGGTCCCTTTGTTTTGTAGGGGAACAATGGATTAAATAATCCAAACATTATGTCCTGAATTGCTGATTGGCTAGCTCTAGGTCTGATGTTGGACATAAAGTAACTTCACTGAGTACATTGTCATATGCGATTGCCCCTACAGCTGAAGACAAGAACGAAAGAGAGCTAGGATAAAGGTATGAGAGTTTGACAACGCCTTGATGTTATCTTCACTTTTGAACCTGTTTATTTTCATAATTGTTTAATTGGTACAAGTTGGTTATCATTTCACCATGCTTCATCTGACTACCTATCCTGACCTATTCGTGGCACGATTTCTGCTTTTCATTTCTCTCTGAACACTGGTAAACATACCAGCTTAATTGTTAGCTCCTGGTCACAGTTTTGTTTCACATTATTTGAGGTCGATACATATAAATTAATAGGACTGAACGAATGAAGATTCAAACCATGTAATAATAACAATATGTTAAGAAACTCTATAGCTGACAGTTACGTTAGTAAATAATTCCTTTAAAAAGCCTTCATAAAGAATAGAGTCTACCACGGTTTTTTCAACATTTTGATATCTACGTATAACAGCAAAACCGCCGATCCTGCTGAAAGGAGCAGCTCAAAATTAGTCAAAATCCAAACGTTTAGAGTTACATCCTGCATGTGTAGAATCGAAGATGTAGTCGAGTAAATTAAGACAGATTTGGTGCAGCCGTTTGTAGGGTGGAGGTAAATCCCCCCCCCCCCCCCCCCCCGCCTTACAAACGTCTATAAAATGTGCGTACTTTGCGGTAACTTTGGAAATCACAGCAGTAGTTTCGATCGGTTGTTTTCCATGTTGTATTTGTTTTGCATTTCATTCGATTGTACTGTCAAGATTGCTACAATTGCAGTAGATGATATAGCCCCTTTACCAGTGTCGATGAAAACCTAGTATTCTTATTATTTCTGATTTGTAATTACTATTCTTCAGTATGATTGAGTTGAGCAAAATGAATAACATATTTCTCCTCATATCAACTCATAGAGTCATTTCAGCGGTCCTTCAAAGATGAAAGCACTTGCTCTGTTTGTTCTTGTCGGCCTGGTGATGTCAATCACCTGCTCAACCCAGGCCCTGGTCGAGGAGCAACCAGAAGTCAACCAGGATGTCGAGGCTCGAGAGACTCCTGAAGCTGGTGAAGACAAAGCTGTAGAAGATACAGCAGAAGAGGAAGATGAACCAGAAGATAGTGAAAATTATATCGAGCAACCAGAAGTCAAGCAGGATGCTGAGACTGATCCAGATACTCTAAAAGCTGCGGATGACAACTCTCTACAGCAGAAGAGGGAGACCGAGGAACCAGAAGACGATGAAAATGAAATCGCAAAACCTGAGAATGAGAGAGAAGTCGAGAAAATAACCACGTAAGTGGCATCATTTACATGTTTTGTCTCATAAGCATAATTATTGACATAAATTACACTCAATTACACATAAAAAATTGTAACAAAGGTGTGAGAGCAGTAAATTAAATAGGTAATGAGACATTTCAGATTAAGTACTTAGTGCTATATTTTCTTCGTATATCGAAACCTTTTGCCATTTTTCGTACAATCAGTCAGCGAAAATCACCCTTGTGTCAATTCACATTAACGAGTTAAATGAACTGTGAATACATCTTCAAAACTGTTGTCCATGAAACGCATCCAAGGGATGTTTTATTGTGGTTTAAAATAAATAATTATTAGATTCTGCTCTTTTCCTAGCATCGGGATTCGATCGTCTTGGGATTGCAACATGAAGTAAGATATGACCATTAAGGGGAAACAAATCAATTTACAGAGTATCTAAAAGCCATGAAAAAACGTTGTCAACTAGAATTTCCATCATCATTGTATTTTTCATAGTATAGACATACCATGAAAATATACCAGGTTTTCGAATGTATGGAAATATCATGGAAATATCATGAAAACTCGATTTGCCATTGTATTCCATGATATTTCCACACTTTCGAAAACTTGAAATATATGGAAATACCATAAAAATTCGAATTGCCATGGTATTCCATGATCAATGTTTCCACACTTTCGAAAACTTGAAATGTATGGAAATACCATAAAAATTCGAATTGCCATGGTATTCCATGATCAATGTTTCCACACTTTCGAAAACTTGAAATGTATGGAAATATCATGAAAACTCGAATTGCCATGGTATTCCATGATCAATGTTTCCACACTTTCGAAAACTTGAAATGTATGGAAATATCATGAAAACTCGAATTGCCATGGTATTCCATGATCAATGTTTCCACACTTTCGAAAACTTGAAATGTATGGAAATATCATGAAAACTCGAATTGCCATGGTATTCCATGATCAATGTTTCCACACTTTCGAAAACTTGAAATGTATGGAAATATCATGAAAACTCGAATTGCCATGGTATTCCATGATCAATGTTTCCACACTTTCGAAAACTTGAAATGTATGGAAATATCATGAAAACTCGAATTGCCATGGTATTCCATGATCAATGTTTCCACACTTTCGAAAACTTGAAATCTATGGAAATATCATGAAAACTCGAATTGCCATGGTATTCCATGATCAATGTTTCCACACTTTCGAAAACTTGAAATGTATGGAAATATCATGAAAACTCGAATTGCCATGGTATTCCATGATCAATGTTTCCCACAAAAATGCTGTCACTAATGTGCATAATTTTGATATTCAATATTTTCTGAAGAATAAACTACACCATGTGAAAGATGTTCATGTTCATGTTAGTAACATTTGGCACTTTCAATTGAGAATATAGAGGATATTACATGGCCGCGCGGAGATACGGATTTTATCTTCGAGTGTTGATGAAATATGTTACGAGTGAGCGCAGCGAACGAGTAAGATATTTCATCAACATGAGAAGATAAAATCCGTATCTCCAAGCGGCCATGTAATGTTCTGTTTAATATATAATTATCGATGAAATACCAGTTTCAATCTCTTACTAAAAAGGCTAGAAATCTTTGAAATCGAGTCATATTTTCAAAAGTGATATCTTCACGTGTGAAGATATCATTTATATCTTCACGTGTGAAGATAGAAATTATTACAAAGACATATACACTGGTATTTCATTGAAAAATATATATTAAAAAACAATACATCCTTGTAAAGTAATCAACTGTTAAAACTCTCAAGAAACATGAAAACGAGGCATGTTAGTCTTGACTTACTGAATCTCATACAAAACCACCTAACTTTGAACCTCAATAACTTCGCAACAGTAGGTGACATATTTCTTAAAGTTTACAAACATATACTCATTTGTGAATGCTCTCTAAAGTGGCGTAACAACCCAAGTTTGATGACGCCATTTTTCGAATGGGTTCAGTTATAGTTTCTTTGGGAAGTAAAAGTCACTTACAGTTATTAGCTGGGCCACATTGTTCGAAACTTTATTAGGGTAATCCAGGTAGTTTAAGGTAATCCAGGTAATTCAGTTCATGTAGTTCAGAGTGATTATTGGTTTGAATTTTTAACTTGTTAAATTCTTGAATATGTTGGGTTACAAACTACTTGTTTGATGAGGAATGAGCGTAGTGCATTTCTAATTATAATCCGCGATATTATGATTGCAGAAAGACACCTTTTCATGGGAGAATATTCCATTAGAATTTAGTCAGGACAAAAACACTCGGCATCGGGCTTCAAAACATCTGCGTCAGTATACGAAATATTGTACTCAAACCGAGGCTGAGATTGGCAAATAAATTTGCCTGTAAATTTAAGAACCTTTCAATAAAAATACTGATCGTCACTAAACGCACATATGACAATCTCGAATTTATTTTCCTTGTTTAATCGTCACAAGAATTAATAAAACTAAAACAAAACATATTTTAACAGGGAACTTGAGGAATCTCCAGAAGCAGATGCTAAGGCCTCTACTTCACCTTACTATCGCCGTCGTCGATACGTGCGTCGTCGTCGATACGTGCGTCGTCGTCGATACGTGCGTCGTCGTCGATACGTGCGTCGTCGTCGATACGTGCGTCGTCGTCGTGGTTATTGACAAAAATAGATTCCTAAATGCGGTAAGTGAAATTATAGAAGAGTAAAACACATATTTCCCTTTCTAGGTTACTTAGGACACGCTTTGAAGGTCTTATTGCAGCTATTCCTATATTAGATTACCTCGAAATCTTACAGATGTCCTTTCTCTGAAATGTAGAAAGTAGTCGCTACTTTTAATACATCCTTTGGGAATTATTTTTGTTTACTACTGTAACAAACATTGGATTTTCGGTGCATTCATTTCTCGGAATACCCGGAATATATCCGAAACAAATGTTCCTTAGTTTACTTAAATAATATTATTTTAATCCATGGATGTTTTCGGCAATAATATGTCTTTACTCTAAACTCAAATTCAACAAAAACCCAAAACAACCTGTAAATTACAATTTTAAAAACATTAAAAGATGGTTGCGGGAATTTTCGGCTCATTTTGTTTTTATTTTAAAAAATACTGAAATATCAGCCAATGCCTCACGTTTTTCTAAATGAAGAAACAAGACACCCATGAACGTAGCTGCCGATATTGTCCCTACCTTGAGATACGTAAGAGAGAAAAAAACATTGTTGTCCTGCTATTAAATACAGCCTTTGTTCTTCTTAACACCTAGGAAACCACATTGAACACATGGAAACCAGATATGGACTTATGGAACCCAAATATGGACACATGGAACCCAAATATGGACACATGGAACCCAAATATGGACACATATTACCCAAATGGAACTGAACAAAGACTAAATTAGATTAAGTGTTAACAGAATGATAAAACTCAGGCGAAGTAGATCCAACTAAGCTTGTGAGCAGCAGCACGTGTGAAGTATAATAGTAAATCATAACTAAACCAGCCATTGCACCCTTCCCAGAAATAGACCCAGTTCCACGGTCCCGCGGCCGCGCGCGCATTGAATTTTCGGTATTCTTCTTTCTGGCGAAATGTTGAAAAATATGTTCTTGAACTCTAATTCATGATCTCATTGGCCAACCACAATCTCTAATCTGGTCAGGTGAATGAGTCTGGAAACCCAATGAAATACCAGTTGAAAATCACTATTGTCTGGAACAGATTTTCATCACCAGTAATGAACTGTTCTTAATCTACATATTCATGACCCTAACTACTTTTATACTAATAAACTCGTTCTTTACTTCTTCACTTCTTACTTGTTCATAGAAAGAAAAGGTGTGCCTCTACTGGAGTTCGAACCTCGACCCTTCCGACTGCTTGTACTAACTCTTGACCACTACACTACTGAGTACGCTAGTTGAAATGACTGCCAGCAAAAAAAGAATAATAAGCCACCTATGGAATAATTTTATACAGTCAAACAGTCAACAATCAAACAGTCAAACAGTAAACAATCTTGCTAATGAGGTTTGAAAAGAAGCGTATGTAAATGTTCGGTTTAGCCATCGCATGAGTAGTCATTTCAAACAGTCATTGTTTGTGTTTCATCAGGGGATTCCAAATATTTCGAAAACAATAAAAGAAAACAGGCTACGCCTCTCGGGTTTCATTCGTTTTCTCAATATTTGGAACCCCTGATAAAACACTACAATTCGTGTTTGAAATAGTACTTGAGCTGTGTGAATTCTCGAGTGGAATAGGAGAATTCGTGATCTGAAAAGTATGATGGGTCCTTTAAAAACCTTGCTAAGAGGTCTTGATGGTATTTTTTTTAATATTTTGGGCTCTAATATGCCACTACGAGAGTTGCGTTTGCAGAATAAACTCGCCGGTGATCTCGATTTCAAACCCAGTCGTTTAAAGGTGTCTCGATCGAAACTCCGACGCCACTTGGCGAATGTAAGCAAAATGTCATAACGTTTACGATGTTTGCTTGATTATGCTCAAATTTTCACAAACAGTACACAATTTATTAACACAACTGATAAATATGTCAAAATATTGACCTAACCAAGTGACGTAAGTGAATAACACTTTTTTTACCTTTTGAGCCATTAATCGAAATCTAGTCAAACGATTTCTCTCAAACAACTGGAAACTATTCAAACTTATAACACACGTGCACAGTGCAAATTTGATCAAAATCCCTTGACCGGAATTTGGCGAAAAATGTGGGTTATGAATTTCTTACTTTACTAACGACATGAAAGTTGAACGGATCCGTACCCGCTTTCTGTCAATAGAAGATATTAGAATCCAAACTCACTAAACGTATTCGCCAAAGCTTTCTAAATCTTGACGCTAAACAAAATTGTGCTAGCACAAATAGAACAAAAGTTGTGAATATTTCTTTCCAGAGAGAAAAAAGTCGAAAAATGGCAAAACCCTCAAAATCTACAAATTTCAGGTTTTCTTTAAAAAAAAAACGCTCCAAAGAATTTTTTCAGCATTAAAATTGAATCTTTCGTTAAGAATACTGGAGCGTTTTTTTAGAAAACCTGAAATTTGTAGATTTTTAGGTTTTTGCTATTTTTCGACTTTTTACTCTCTCGAAGAAATATTCACAACTTTTGTTATGCTTCTGCTAGCACAATTTTGTTTGGCATCAAGATGTAGCAAGCTTTGGGAAATACTTTTAAGGGCCCATTGACATATTTAAATCGCCCGTTGCTAGGGAAAGTTTGAAGCCTCGTAAAACCCAGAAAATTAAAGAGTGGGCAATAATTATTGTCAAGGTGACTCCTAGGGTAAAGTCTTGTAGTCTGATGACGTCATCAAAATCAGAAAATTTCCAAGGATTTTTGATCTACTACCGTAGAGTTCCGATAGTAACGACCCCCCGAAAGTAGCGACCCCCCTGAAAGTAACGTCAATTTTTTTGTGGCTGCTAGTAAATCCCGAAAGTAGCGACCCCCCCGAAAGTAACGACCTCCCGAAAGCGAGACCAAGTTTTTTTTAATTGTATATACCTTTAATTTGTCAATCAATAGTCAAAATTTTAATGTACAATAATATGTTCGTGCAGTGTCACAAATTGTTCACGATAAGGCACTTTCATTTACAACAAGGGGAAGCTTTATGCCACCATTCGTCCTTGACATCAGTTCACTGATGTAGCGATGTAAGAACTAAACCGGTATAATTTCGTATTAACAACAGGAACGTTTCTTCAAATTGAAATTGAAAACTCTATATAGTTTTCGTCGATTAACATGAACGTGTTTCTTCCAATTAAATGACACTGAGATACCGGTATGGGGTACAGACTAAAACGCAGCGGTGCGTCATGCAGTACAATCTTAGCTTTCCTTCTCTGAGTCAGTGAAGAACTCGATCTCCTCTATATCGGCTGATTCACCCATGCGGTAGTCCGGTAAACCATCGATATTTATTTCACTGTCCCTGCTACCGGAAATGGGTAGTGAAATTCCACATTTCACAAATGAACGGCGGCGCGAGGTCTCTTGCCATGCCGTACCCACCCATTTCGTGAAAAGCACACGCCGATCACCAGCAGTCACTTTTCCCGTCATAAAGCGCTCTGGATTTGCGGACAAGTGTTCCGTGGCTAGTCTGTCAACACTTTTCTTAAATTCCGCATTAAATGTAACATCGAGTGGTTGAACCTTGCTCGTTGCGCCCGGAGGTACAAGCCCCAATGTCGTCTGGCACTCTTGCGTCAGAATGGTCTTTACCCTCTCTGTTGTTTGAGCTCTATGCGCATCATAGGTAAGAAGTCTATCGCGTGGTTGACCAAACATGTTTGGCTTCTTCCACATATGTCTGAGCCAGAACACCATCATTTCCTCGTTGCACCACGCGTTCTCTTGGAACTTGACCACGACTCTTGGATCATACTGCCTCTTTTCTCTGTCTGGAATTTTTTGTCCTGTGCCCTTAAAGATCAACAAGGGTTTGATGCGAGGCTCACCATCGGCAAATATGGTCAATTGCACGGTACACTGTCTCTTATCATGGCCTTCACCTGTCGTCCGAGTCCATACTGACTTTTCTCCTTTTTCTGCATAAGTAGCTCCCTTGGTGTTGAAGCAGAATTGCAGAGGTGTCTGATCCATATTCGCATATGAATGGATCATCTATTTCCCGAGACGTCCGCTAAAATGATATACATTTGGTTACGTTTTCACGTGCGTGGCATGTAGTTCTCGTCTTTCTTCGGTGAAAATATGGAGAACGTTTGTCTATGTGGAAGGGCAACAAAATATCAATGTTACGATGTGAGGCAACCGTTTGTCTTGTGTGCTCCCGAAATTCAGAATACTGAAGATGAGCCAGAATATAAGCCCATGAGTAAGGTTGGAATTTGTAACCAATGCAACAATACCGCCATTGCCGGCTGTCGTGTTGAGACCGATGATGAATCAGTGTTAGAGGATATGGAGGCTTCCAACGAAATCAAAGTTCAACCGGCGCAGTCTCCGGAGCCCTAAAGACAACGACGAACAGTAGCAGCGAAGGTACTGATATCAAGGTCCCTGACAAGAGAAAGCAGTGGACAAGGGAACAAAAACTCGAGTTCATAGATCTCTACAAGAAACACAAGAACAAGGCAAAGGCCGCTAGAGAGTTTAAAGCTCGCTATAAGTTCGAAGTGAAAGCTAGCACATATAATCCATGGATCAACCAAGAACATAAACTTAGAAATTCAAATTACAAATCGAAAAAGGCAGGAGCTGGTCGGCATGCAGCTTTTCCGGACGTGGAGAAGAGATTATTTGAGGAATTCCAGGAACTACGTGGGAAAGGTGTCAAGGTTAAGGAATGGTGGTTCCGAAGTCGATGCAAACAGTTAATGGCGGAGCTGCATCCAGGAGTGGAATTCAAAATGTCAAACCACTGGTTTGATCGCTTTAAATCACGCTATGATATCAGCTTGCGGCGCCCAACAAATGCTGCACAGAAACAGTCTGAAACACTGCGTATTCAACAATTTCACAGATATCCCAGAAGAACGGCCACAGTTAAAGCAACTGAGCTGAAGGGTGTCCAAGAAGGCATTGTAGGTCCCTGGGAATTACGCGATATAGCGAATATGGATCAGACACCTCTGCAATTCTGCTTCAACACCAAGGGAGCTACTTATGCAGAAAAAGGAGAAAAATCAGTATGGACTCGGACGACAGGTGAAGGCCATGATAAGAGACAGTGTACCGTGCAATTGACCATATTTGCCGATGGTGAGCCTCGCATCAAACCCTTGTTGATCTTTAAGGGCACAGGACAAAGAATTCCAGACAGAGAGCAGTATGATCCAAGTGTCGTGGTCAAGTTCCAAGAGAACGCGTTGTGCAACGAGGAAATGATGGTGTTCTGGCTCAGACATGTGTGGAAGAAGCCAAACATGTTTGGTCAACCACGCGATAGACTTCTTACCTATGATGCGCATAGAGCTCAAACAACAGAGAGGGTAAAGACCATCTCAAGCATGTTAAGGCATGGTTTGAACATGAAAATGAGGCTACAGCTATTTTGTTGAATATATATAGAGTCACTTGAATTTGCTCAAATCCTAGAATAGTGGTGGTTATAACTAATCTCGGCGTTTTTAGTCGTCCTAATATAAAATTTTGGTAAAATGTCTATCACGTGACCAACCACGTGATCACAAAAAGTTGAAAATTAATCTAAAAACGGGGTGGTACATTGTATATTTTAAGTAACGATTTTGTGTTTATCTGATGACACTTGTGGTTGACTTTAAAGATCAGTTCGGAATGGTTTACCCTGATAGACTGTTAAGGCGAAAATATACAAAACAGGTCACGTGACCTATTCTTGGAACCATTTATCGCCATTTATATCCTCTTCAGTGATAAAAAGTCAACCATTCCGGACACAGTCTCATTTCCCATAACAAGCTTAGCATTTCGAACCGAAAATCTGAAACAAAACAATAACTTCCGCCACCCCATTTTGATTTCTTTGTTTTATCAGCCTTAAGGTCACGTGACCTTCAAAACACCAAAATACCGATCCTTAAATGTTAAGACACACGATTACAGTATTATTCCAAAGTTACAGGGTATTTCATACATAAATGACAGAGATAGCGAATTTTGAATGTTTTATCAGAACTGCTCAGAAACCATGCCTTAACATGCTTGAGATTCTGACGCAAGAGTGCCAGACGACATTGGGGCTTGTACCTCCGGGCACAACGAGCAAGGTTCAACCACTCGATGTTACATTTAATGCGGAATTTAAGAAAAGTGTTGACAGACTAGCCACGGAACACTTGTCCGCGCGCAAATCCAGAGCGCTTTATGACGGGAAAAGTGACTGCTGGTGATCGGCGTGTGCTTTTCACGAAATGGGTGGGTACGGCATGGCAAGATACCTCGCGCCGGCTGAAAGACACAGTTATCCGTTCATTTGTGAAATGTGGAATTTCACTACCCATTTCCGGTAGCAGGGACAGTGAAATAAATATCGATGGTTTACCGGACTACCGCATGGGTGAATCAGCCGATATAGAGGAGATCGAGTTCTTCACTGACTCAGAGGAGGAAAGCTAAACTGCTTCGATTGTACTGCATGACGCACCGCTGCGTTTTAGTATGTACCCCATACCGGTATCTCAGTGTCATTTAATTGGAAGAAACACGTTCATGTTAATCGACGAAAACTATATAGAGTTTTCAATTTCAATTTGAAGAAACGTTCCTGTTGTTAATACGAAATTATACCGGTTTAGTTCTTACATCGCTACATCAGTGAACTGATGTCAAGGACGAATGGTGGCATAAAGCTTCCCCTTGTTGTAGATGAAAGTGCCTTATCGTGAAGAATTTGTGACACTGCACGAACACGGTATTATTGTACATTAAAATTTTGACTATTGATTGACAAATTAAAGGTATATACAATTAAAAAAAACTTGGTCTCGCTTTCGGGAGGTCGTTACTTTCGGGATTTACTAGCAGCCACAAAAAATTGACGTTACTTTCAGGGGGGTCGCTACTTTCGGGGGGTCGTTACTATCGGAACTCTACGGTAGTCGCAGAACTGTTGTTGCAATAAAGTTTACAATAATTGGTCGAACAGGATGTGCATTTTCTCCTATATCCTCCGACAATGGGCAGTTTTAGGGCTTGAATCAGTGGTAGATTCCGGCAATTCTGCTTTTCAACGAAACACATGCTGGAAAGCTGAAAAAGGCCAACTAACTAGGTTTTTGCATAGTTTACAACACTTTGTAAGGCAAAATTCATACCTTCTTTGTTGCTTCACTTCTTTTTGAGAAGCCTGTGTTCATCCGCCCAATGTTGTATCTGGAGCACAATAGTCTTATGTTTCGAGCAGAAAAGCCATTCGATTCTTTACTTCTGGGAATACTGCTTTGAATAAATCGCTAATCTGTGAGGACGTTTGATTTGACAACATCAGCCTCCAAATAATCCATTCTTCTAGCAAAAGTGGCGGGAACTGTTGATTCACAATGGAAACCATTCAGTTTGTCTCGGTGTCAATCATCAGGCAATAGCCAATAGTTAACTTTATACGGCCGTATATATTAACACGCTAGTATAGTACATTGTATTCTGGTTTTCAATGCAAAAAAAGGCACCTTTTTCGCTCTTCTCGCAAAGTAGAATCGAAGCTGAAAAAAGGTAGGAATTTGCATGCGTTCTGGTTTTCGAATGAAAGAGCAATAAAGGTACCTTTTTCGCCCTTCTTGCAAAGGCTAATCGAAGCTGAGAAAAGGTATGAAATTTCAGCTTTCTGGATTTTTAGATGAAACCAAAAAATGTCCAGTCTTTATTAGCAAAAAAGGTACCTTTTTGAAAGGCTTCTCAAAAAGGAGTCAAGCACCAAAGAAGGTATAAATTTTGCCTTAGAAAGTGTTGTAAACTATGCAAAAACCTAGTTAGTTGGCCTTTTTCAGCTTTCAGCATTTGTGTTTTCGTTGAAAAGCAGAATTGCCGGAATCTACCACTGATTGGCTTGGCTGAATACTCCAGTCTGCAATGAGCTAGCTTGATTGTCAGCAATGAGCTTCGGACTGCACGCTTGGCACAAATGACCCTAAATCTATCACTTTGCTATATTTTCAAATGTTTCCAACATAGAAGATTGATTTTTTGTGGGATGATGAAGACCGACGACCTAAACAAAATCCGATGATTTGATCTACCGTAGACATCTTGATGACGTCACAGTTACGTCATGTACCCATTAAAATATTTGTTTACGATAATCTAGCAATCAAAAGAGTAAATCGGTACCCACAACCGTATGTTTTAGAATTTTCGATTTTTGAGAGGAAATACTTTAAAATTCCCAGTGAAAAAGAGGAAACGTCATTATGACGTCATATATTTTTGAAAACGTCTTTTAAAAATAACTATTCAAGTATTTTTCTGGTTTTAAAGAGGAACTGTACTTACTGTACACTGAATAGCCGCAATATGGTCTTTTTTATGTTTATTCAATTTAGAAAGCATGACTGATGTCAGACCGGCCCAAGACGTCAGAAATGTGACGTCACAGGAAACTTCAGTTCTTAATAACTCAGCAAATATTTATCGTAGAGACTTTAAAATTGCGGCAATCAAAAACACATATTTATGTTATTGTGATAACATGCTTTATTTCAAACGTATAGGTAACGCAGAATTTGACCTTAAAAGGAGTCGTTCGTTATGACGTCACACCAACGTCAATATACAAACGTGTTTGATCCTAAAGACGTTATTTCATTTTAATATTAACGTACGAAAATGTTGTTAAATTTGACAGCGAATTAAACAAGATGTGCTGGTTTATATATATTTGGCTCGCTTTTAAGTGATCGATTTTGAGGTAACTTATGGCAGGCGTGCTGTGTGGAGCACATCAGGAACCCATTTCGCGGCAAACCGAAGAGCCAATAGAAATCAAGCTAAACTTAGACCGAGACCTGAAGTCGAATCTCGTGGCGCTCACAACAGTTTGTTTTCCGACATCAAAAATAAAACGTTTTTAAGGATGAAAACTGACCTGTATTTTAATTAGTTGCACCGAGGTTCGATCACAACTTTACCAGGAACCCGAAAGCATTATCTGGAGACAAAAGTGTGCATGTTTGCGGAGGATTTGAGTTGAAAACCTTCCGGTCGAAAATCACTTGACTTCTTGAGTGGCCGTACAGTTTTCTTCGTGTTTTTAGAAGCCATGTTCTCGCTGCATGGAAGCATCCATTTCAGCTTCTATATCTTTGACAACTATAGATACTATTTACTAGATGTTCTTTCAATCTATCAACAGCGGGAAGAGCTCGTCTACATCTGAGAGTCCAATACAAGTTTGCTTTCACATTCTTCGGCTTTCACTCATCACTGCCTGTTGGCGGCGCCGTACGCTTGTCGTTACTTTTTTGCTAGGTACAAATTATTAATTATTCTCTTTCTCTAGGTTCGGCTTGGTATATAACGTGTTACAAGATACAATGATACGGAGATACCAAGATACGGTGATACGGTGATACGGTGATATGGTGATACGGTGATACGGTGATACGGTGATACGGTGATACGGTGATACGGTGATACGAAGATCTCAAATTTCCTTTAAAATTAAAAAAATGGGGGGAAAATACTTTCCCACAGAAATGTAGTTTTGCTAGCCTGAATTTCAGCCGTCTCCTCCGGTTCGTTTCTCCGAACCGGAGGAGACGGCTGAAATTCAAGCTAAGTTTTGGCAGCAATTTTTTAATCAGTACGCAAAAGGAAGTTTTTAAGTGGAAGTAAAAAGTTATGTTTGATTGACAGCAGGTCAATTAACACATGACATGTGCTCACTCGCCCGTTACGAAAGCTAGCATAAATTCATTTCATGTTTATTGAGAAACGTTTTTCCAGCCCCGATCCATGGGTTGTTGGCTTTTATGTCTTCCAAATAGCAAGCAGGGCTAAGCTCCAGCAGGATGCCCTTAGCGTGGAAAGAAGCAAAACAAGGCCAAACAAGGCATATATACGACTACGAGCCTCGCAAAACCCGACGAGTTCAGACAGAGTGCCGAGTGGTCCACATCTGAACATAAGGCCAGATAAAAAAAAAATTTGTTTAGCGTCCACCCGTTTCAATTTTTCCAGGTAGGGAGGCGATTTTTTTTTTTTTTCCTATATGAAGCTTATTTTGTCTTGACTAGACATTATTCACTCACCTCGTGTTCATGACCTCGTGTTGTAGAAACAAAATGGCGTCGATGTTAAAATATTTAATGCGCCGGCGCATATTTTAAGTGGTACATGTAGGGGTCTGGGTACAAGAATTGGTGTTCGCGGGCGCATTTACACTTTCTAAAGTTTTTTATGAAAAATAAATAAAAATAAAAATTAGAGGTCGGGGACATTTCTCAGGTCGGGCGGGGACGCTAAACAAGCAATTTTTTTTATCTGGCCTAAAGAAGAATTGACAGCAACCAGACGAGAGAAGATTTGTTTCCAAGAAAGCTTAGATAGAAACATATTAAAACTCTGAATCGCTTGAAACCAACACCACGATCTCGCTATTTGCCGTGCTGTTTCGCTGTCACTGGCATTTAAGGCCCTTCCTTTGCCATTTATAGGTTAGGACCTTTCGTCTTTTCCATTTTTCATTTTCCAAGTCATAAGAAAACTAGAAACTTTGATCGGAAATCAACATTGCATTTTCGGGAAAGCTTGTGCTATTTTCTACGCTTTCGATTTTCAACCAAAATAGAATTTTTAAAAAGCTCTAACTCAAGAAGAATTGATTCATTTTGTCTGAATTTTTTACACAGTATCAATTGATATCTCTGCTGCAAAAAAAAAAATTGTTGGGGAATTGGGAAATTCTAAAAAGAGAGCTCTTGACGGTGTTCCCTGCACGGTTTTGTAATACGATTCCTCCGAAATGCGACAAAGCAACCATAAAATATTTTTGGAGTTGGAGCGTCTGAAAGCCATCTCACTAGATCGGAGAAACGGGATGGCGGAAATTTTTCAAAATCCCTCCTTCCCTCCCCACCCCCCCCCCCCCCCCCAAAAACGAGCAAGCCGAATTTGCACATAAAATAATCGAGCCATATCAAACAATTGTTGTCGTTCAGAGTAATATTTGGGCCTGACTAGATGCTAGTGAGGCATACGCTCATCCTTTTCAAATTTCGCTATCGAATATTCAAAAACGATTCGATTTTTTTAATCGCACTTCCTGTAGCCTACGTTGTATCCGCCTCTCTTCTGCCGGTCCGCTACACTTCCTGAACGTGTTCTAGTATTGGACGATCCGTCCTGCTTTCCAAATATGGAATATATTGACCATATATGGAATAGCTGACAGGGAGCTCTCAGGAACGACACTTTTCTCAATAAATTGTTTGATATGCGGAGACAATTGCAATATCACCCAGAAAAAAAATCAAGCAAGGGCGAAAAAATCGTGCAAGGTTCTGATGCCAGAAAAAATTCTTGCAGCAACTGAGAAGTCGTAAAAAAAATTCGAACAAAAAAAACCGGGTACCCTCTCAATCAATTTCAAATCAGGGTCCGTCCCTAAATCTAGTTGCCAATGAGAATAAAGCTTTCAGCGTTAATTTCGTATTTGTGTTGCAAAAACCTTTCTTCAACAAGGGCAATAAAGTGGTTCAATTTTAAATGCGTAACGTTCAAAAGTTAAAATTAAATAACAAAATAGTCAGACAAAGCAGTCATGCTGAAAGATAATACCGTTAAATTAGCGTCACGCCACGGCTGCAAGAGCTCAAGTGACCCATACAACAGTCCGTTTCATACAGAAACCTGTATTTAGCGGGGCCATTTCGCGTCCGCTTAAAAAAAGGAAATTTGAGATATTCGTATCACTGTATCACCGTATCACCGTATCACTGTATCACCGTATCACCGTATCACCGTATCACTGTATCACCGTATCACCGTATCACCGTATCACTGTATCACCGTATCACCGTATCACTGTATCACCGTATCTCCGTATCATTGTATCTTGTAACACGTTATATACCAAGCCCTACTTGTGTATTGTTCAGTTATTACTGCCTTTTGGCATTACTGTACTTCAAAATTTCGAACCGCTGACCATAAAGAGCGTGTACAGTTTGCGAACAGCCGCTGACCACATGGAGGTAATCGAGGGCACATAATAAACTGCTTTCTTTTTGTAAGGATTGTTCAGGGTGTTTTCTGCCGTATTTACACAGATCTTGTATTTTAAAACTCTAAAATTTTATTTGTGGCTCAATTTTTTTAACAAATTGCTCAAAAGTTGCTCAAAACTCCAAAAAATGCTTACAGTTGCGTAAACTTCAAAAAGTTGCTCGAGACTCCAAAAGTTGCCCAAAAGTTGCCGAGCACAATCTATAAATGCCTACTCAAGCTTGTTAAGGCCTGGTTCATTTAACGCAAAATAGATTTAC